>CM067294.1:2252500-3527600 GCA_033220335.2 Troides aeacus | reverse complement strand
CAGCTCCTATTTCTACCGCCGAGCACTAGTGTGTAAACATTACTGTGTTCGGATTTGAACAGAGTTATAGCCACTCTAATTACTGTGGTAACGCCAGTTAATATCTCGTCTTAGGCGACGATTGGAATGAGATGCAGTGTATAACATCCTAACTACCGCCACGTTTTTATAGCCGGGCGATATCACTTACCGTCAGATGAACGTCCCGCTCGTTGCTTAATTGAATAATGGTTAAATGTATGAGAAATATATACTAAACATTTCCTATTTCACATGCTATTAATAGAAACAATGTTTTTAGGAATTGCACGCTCTGTATGTTCAATACATAATACATAGCCGTTTAATGAACGTCTAAATATAGATGGGGGTACTAATGAAATTTGGAAGCACTTGAAGTTATAAAGCGTTTCGCAGTTGGTATGCGGGCTGGTCGATGTGCAGACGTACTATTTACATACATATGCATTATCAAGTCAGAATCGACGATTTATATATATATATATATCTTTTATATTAAATGCAGAATTTTATGTTTATGAGATGTTAGAATCCACATTACTTATTCTTCATTCCTACTAAAAGAAGAATAAAATAATCAAAAACGAGAGCATAAATAGAACATTTCTGTACAAATAGAATGAATATATAGAAATGTATATATAGACGATACTTACAGTATATATTTATATATTATTAGAATTTTCGATTGTAAGTGTATATATGTTAATAATAATTAAGGTTATTCATTCGTTATAATTGCAAAGATATTTTATTTTTACCATATCTTTAATTTTTTTGTTATCTATGTTAACATTGTAAATTCAGCTAAAATAACTAAGAATATAGTTAAGCCTAATTTTAGTATAATGACCCCGGTAGAATTAATATTATATTTGGAGCCCCCCACAAGGTGGACCGACAAGCTGGTGTCGAGGGAGGCCTATGTCCAGCTGTGGACATCTAACGACTGATGATGTTAATTTTAGCAGGTTACATTAAATATAATGTTTTGTGTCTTGATTTGTTAATGCAATAAATATATATATATATATATATATATAATTCCTGAACTACATAAAATGATTGTGCGATACATTTCAGAATACGTCCAATAATGCAAATTTTTGGAAACCCATGATAAAGTAAAATACTTACATAGTCATTATTACTAGACTAGCATCAGGTTAATGACTCCATTATTAAAGCCTCTATCATGACTTATTCTTTCCTTAACATCCTGCTCTTAGACACTAGTATGGTACACGTACGTTTATAAGTGAAATGTTATATTAGGTGGACCGGAAAGTAATGTCGTTTTCTTACGCTAAATACAAACACATACATTTTTAACGAGTCTTTATTTTTAATCAATGGTGTATTCCCCATCATTGTCAATAACCTTTTGCCATCTAGTGAGTAAATTTTCAATCCCTGATCGATAAAAATTAATTGGTTTTTCGGCAAAATATCTAGAGATGGCATTTTGGATATCATCCAAATTTGCAAATGTTTTGCCACTTAAAAAGTGTTGCAGCGCTCGGAATAAGTGGAAATCCGATGGTGCAACATCGGGCGAATATGGTGGATGAGGCAGCACCTCCCACCCCAATTCATTAATTTTTTCTAGAGTTCGCCTTGCGCAGTGCGGTCTTGCATTGTCATGTTGGAGAATGACGCCTTTTCGGTTGACAATCGCTGGCCACTTTTCAATTAAAGATTGATTGACTCGCTGCAATTGTTCGCTGTAGAGGTCTGCAGTAACAGTTTCTCCAGGTTTCAGTAATTCAAAATGAACAATGCCGCGAATACTCCACCAAACACACAAAAGCGCTTTTTTGGGGTGTAAACCTGGCTTAGCAGTACTCCGAGGGATTTCATTTGGAGAGAGCCACTGCCTTTTGCGTTTTGGATTATCATACAGGACCCATTTCTCATCTCCTGTGATCAAGCGATCAAAAAACGCTTCTGTGTTGTGTCGTTGAAGCAATAAGTTGCATGTGATTGATCGGTTAGCCTTATTCTGTTCGGACAGATTATGCGGGACCCAAACACCTGCTCTGCTTACTTTTCCAATCTGCTTCAAATGTTCTTGGATGGTCGACCAAGGTTTGTTGAGACTGTTTGACAATTCCTCGATCGTCTGACACGGATTTGCTTCCACTTCCGCCCTTAACACGTCGTTGTCTAACGCTGATGGTCTTCCTGATCGATACGAGTCGGAAAGATCAAAATTACCCGATTTGATCTTGGAAAACCACCTTTGGCATTTACGAATGTCCAGTGCATTTGGATAAACATCACAAATGTTTTTGGTAGCAACTGTTGCGTTATTTCCCTTGCGAAACTCAAAGAGCATGCAATGCCGGATGTGTACCTCTTCTGGTATTTGGCTGGCCATTTTACCCAAAATTACAAAAAAAAATTGTAATTCAATTGTCTATAAGTAAAGAAATCACTATAACCTCACAATGTCTTTGGTACGCCTCTGAACAAAACAATGAGCTGACAAATGACAATCAAGTATTGGCATGCGCAGAAACGACATTACTTTCCGGTCCTCCTATTATATATAACCATATATATATATATAACTACTACCGACGTCTCTTCACGTTCCTGTTAAGTAAACGGGGTCGAGACGGTTGAAGTGAAAAAAGTTGCAGTTTACTTTTACGTCCCTACTGCTAAGTACTGGTTTTCCTCTAGAATGCTCTAGGATCTCTAGAATTCTAGTCTATTTTTTTTCTCATGCTAACGCGGGCGAGGTTATTCTTTATTAACATTCAATCACTCACCTTGGAGTGTTTATAATTAAAAATCAATTTTCTATGCAGTTAAATTATTATGAATATTATTAAGATCTAAGAGAAGTCTAGTAAACATATAAATATTGAAATTTATGTTAAATATATAAATTTTGTTACTATCTGCTTAGTTTACTGGTGGTAGGTCTCTGTTACTGCAGACCGTCTAAGTAGGTCCCGCTGAGCCCTTTTCAGCTACCAAACAACAGTGTATAAATATTAGAGTGTTCCGGTTTGATAGGCGTTGTATCTAGTAGAATTACTGGGATTAATGAAACTTAACATCTTAACAATCAAGACGACGAGTACGTTGTGCTGTGTACATATACATAGAAGAGGCATGTCACTTACTATTACGTGAAAGTTCCGATCGTCGTAACACTTTATAGAATTAAACAGTTTCCTGACATTAACACCGTAAACACGACTGATGCTGTAATGCCTATGCATATCTATTAGATGTGTGTTATTGTTATTGTCCTAGGTATCTCCTCAAGTGTGGTCAACAATCGATCGAAAGATGACGAATATGATTATTGTTGGTGCTAAAAGAACCCAGTTTTTCTATCTAATTCGAACTGAATCGGATATTGCTTAATAAACCCATCCAGTGGAGCTATCTGGTATCAAGCCGCTTTAGATACTTTAAATCATGTCTGAGACTATCCGAAAGTCAAATTTATTCATCGTTTGTTATTTACCGATTTGTAGGGAACAAAGGAATTAAATCGCGATAAATATTAAATGGTGATATTTTCCATAAATGAAATATTGATGGGAGCTTGTGCCGTTTCGTGAACACGAACGGATTTATCTCCTGCAGAGGTCCATTTGCAATGCTATGTTACTTTTTGACGCAAACGGCATGTGACTGATAGTAGGTAGGTAGATATCTGCCGCAAAACAGTAGTGTGTAAACATTTCAGTGTTCTGGTTGTAAGGGTGTTGTAGCTAGTGAAATTACCAAGGAAATGAGATTTAACGTAATGTCTCAAATCGACGAGTACAAGGTGTTGCAGTTTATATCATCCTAACTAGAACTGTGTGATTATCTATTAAGTAATATATGTATATGTTGGGCTAAGTTTATGCGATTGTACTTGTCGTAGGAATTGAAGAGACATGGGTTCGATCCTCATTAAGTTTGAGCTTCTGTTGATCGAAAACATCATGAATAAAACGACATATATCGAGAATAGCAAATAGTGATCAGTATATCGATCGCTAGAGAAAGGTCTATGTTCAGCTGTAGACTTCTATGCGCTGATACTGAAGGTCTGCTCCTATAAAATGTGTTACAGTTTTATGTGGTATATCACTGATATATATGTCAAGATATCTGCACTTTAATTATGTTTTTTTCTTTAGTTTTTTTTTTACTCTACAAAGCGACGAGATTAGCCAGACATTCAACTGATAGTAATATGCCTGCTTGTGACAACGTGGCGTTAGGATGATATACATATCACCATACTGTGCTCTCTGGAGACGAGATGGTAATTCTTGATACCTTTAAACCAGAAGACATTGATTGTTCACAATTGTTTGGTGAGGGAAATAGGGCCTGTTGTGGTTCCTAGCCGGTATCCGGCAACAGATACTGCCAGTGAAAATATTCATGCATACAATCTAAACGTATTATTACGTTCAGTAGATAAATTTAATATTCTTTGATGGTATCGAGCGTAAATATTATTAAGTGATAATTGATTCAGTTAAGCGTACACAAGAACATTGGTTTTCCATAGGTACATATTATATTATTCTAACAATGTTCCTCTTCTCACATGTAAAGCGTTCGTCTCCATCTTTGCCTTATTAGGAATAGGTGACGAGAACTGTGATATTTTTTTAAGTTTACAATGTTATTTAAAATGACAATTTTGTAGACAGAGATGAAAGATATTCTCGCTATAAAATATCATTTCTTATCGACAATAGACTGATATTTGACCTTCGTTCAAAAAAGGGTCTGATAAGGTTTCTCCGGGTTCGGTAAGGCCCCTGTGATGCCTCTACTGTAACAGGCGAGCCGTGTATTTTAATGATATAAAAAAACATGATATTTACAATGACGCTATAGATTGTAAAGCGTGCTCGCTTAGAATAATCTAGCTCTCATATATTGACATCCGGAATACGGAAATGCTGTTGCGGCGGCATCTTTACCATTGGACGGTTGTAGCTAGTCAAGCTGGCAAAAACTGTCACACGAATAAAACTCGAGATGAGGCTGAGGATCCGAATCAAGGACTGCTGTGTTACACTACAAGCGGCTTAGCCACTGCGTCAAGAAGGAATTTAAGCAAAGAAATAAAGATTTTATATATTAATTTGTCATTGTTGTGAGTGATGATTAAAAAATTCTTAATTAATTACTAGTTATCAGAACATTGTTTGTTACTAAGTCTAGATGATAAGACTTCTTTTTAAACAAGTCTATTTAAACGTTGTCTAAAAGAATATGCGTTTTTTTGGAGGAATGAGCAATATGTCCACATGATAGTTAAGGTGATAAACACTACACCACATTATACTCTAGTAATTTCACTAGATACAGCCCTTCAAACTACTTACGTATGTTAACAGTAGATATAGATGCTAAACACGAATACGCATGAGACCACCTATTGCTAATTAACACTGTTATATATTTTTTTGTTATAAATTCCTATATGTATACAAAGGATGGGTGGCCACGACTTTCCAGTCCTACAGCAATGTGTCATACTTGTTTGTGTTCCGGCATATGGCAATAAACGATGTACACCAGCAGCTGCTAGCTGATACATACGAGAGGGAGACTTTAACCGTCCAATTTGTAGGGGACCTGGTACAACAATAGCGACCTTAATGGTGGATAAACAGGTTTCTTAAGGCAGAGATCGCCAAACTTTAAAACCTCACGGACTAGTAAATTAACTAAGAATATAAAATGTACCTAGATAACCACAATTTTAGAGACCGCTGTCTTAAGATCTGTCTCTGATCTTAAAAGGTTTCGTATTTTCTTTGAAAGTGGTATATTAACATGGTAGATTGCAAAATTATTAACTCTATAGGTTCTTTCAATTTCCAATTAGATAATGTTTTTGTGTAATATATATAATATATTTATAGGTACATGAAATAAAGGGTTCACTGTCGGACACGGAGACGATACCCCCTGCTGGGCCCTGGAGCTTTATTATAGCACGTTGACATACCTCCCACAGACAGACCATTAAAAGAATCGCTCGGAGACTGCAATACATTACATATTAATATAATGTATTAAGATAGCAATTGACCAGAAACGGCCAGAATTGGCCATCAGGAGAGGTGTCGTGTTCCACCAGGACAACGCTAGGCCACACACGTCTACAGTGACTCGCCAGAAACTTCGGGAGCTTGGTTGGGAAGTTTTAATGCATCCGCCATACAGTCCGGACTTGGCACCAAGCGATTACCATCTTTTTCTTGCATTACAAAATTTCTTTAGTGATAAAAAATTGGCATCTAGGGAAGATTGTGAAAATCGGCTACTAGAGTTTTTTGCAAATAGAGACCAGGACTTCTACGGGAGAGGCATTATGAAGTTATCTTTAAAATGGCAACAAATCATAGAACAAAACGGTGCATATTTGACCCAAATCGGACAATCCGAAGCATGTTAAATGAAGTTCTGAAGTTCATATAAAAATAATGGATTTCTTTTTCCCCAACCTATATTATATACTATGTCCAGCAATGGACGTCTATCAGGTGAAATGATGATATTTATAGAATCCTTACCTACTACGACGTGCAAAGATCCCACTATCATATTCGCTCATTATTATAAATAATATTAGAAACAATTTCTTTGTATGGTATTATCTTTGAAGGTTTTATCTCTTTCTAAGATTTGAGAGACGACGTGCCACTTTCCTCGTGTCCGTACTAAACTTTGACATTTTTCTTTGAAGGCAACACTTTCCATTTGCTATTGACAAATATTAGACTGTCGTCGCGGCTTGCGGTGACATCATTACTGCTATGTGATGTCATTTTTTTTTCGTGTTTTGGTTGACATTGATGTCATATGTACTTTTAAAGCAACGCTGGTTTTATTAAAATCTTATAAAGTTTAGTATAAAGTTTGAGATATATCAAAATATTGTTCAATGTACGTAAACTGTTTTAAAACGTTTTCTGTATTTCTTCAGTATAAAAAATTTACGAATTTTTTTCTTAATATCCATAACAAATGGGTTTCTTTATGTTTACTTTGTTTTATGTATAATTGTTTACTTTATTTCTTTCACCAAACAGTAGTATCATTAGTTTCTCTCCGTTAAAGGCGCTGTTAGCTAGTAAAATTACTGGGGTATTGTGAATAAACCATTAAAAAAAAAATGTATGTTTATGGTGATGCTGTTTTTAATTTTAGTTTACTATAAAATAAAAAAATTTGATTCCTATGATAATCTGTTATTGCTTCTCTCTTTATCACCGTCACAGCTTTTTTCTGAAGATGTTTAATGATAGTTATATAGTATTTTAGCTAAAAAGAAACAAGATGATATAGTGATGAGTTATTCACAATTTTCATATAGTAATAAAGATTTCATTAGCGTATTTGCATCGCATATGCGGGTGCGCATATTTCGATTGTTTAAATATAAAGTCCAGACGTAAATAAGTCGCAGACATATCCAGAAAGTCTCTTTGAAAGCCAACAATCAATTCACACTATTGTTCATAACTTAAAAATATAGCGTATTCATGAATAGGGGTTATTATTTTTGTTAATGCAAAGATTTGTATAATGTGCAGCAGAAGGGGTCGTTAGTTGGATTGCTCTTAAATTTTTTCGCGCGTCCAACCGGCTTTTATAGCTCTTAGTGTTTATAAATCTCAGTGCTTTATTTAGTCTGCATTAATTAATTTTTTTAATTTGATATAAACTTCTAATGCAGCAGCTTTCCCTGTGATCGTAACCAGCATATTTCTCGCTGATGAGCATACTGAGCGTACGGTAAGTAGGAAAAGAGAGAATAAACACTCTTCAAGAAGTTTTTTATAGCAATGCATATGCAAAGGCTGTAATTATGATGATAATGCACTGAACTTCTATTTTATATTTTTTTTAGGAAGTTATTGAAAACATTTTATCATCACCTCAAACGGTGGTTATCTACAATACGTTTACTTAAGATACATATACAGATTTACATACATACATATATATCACGCCTCGTTCCCAGTGGGGTAGGCAGAGACCACCTCTCTCCACCTGCTACGATCCTGGCACACCTCTCTCGCTTCCTCCACTTTCATAAGCGTCTTCATGCACGCTCGTCGGTTGCGTGTGCTTTTGATCCGGCCTTTCTTTAGGACATCTCCGATTTGATCGGTATATGTCCGCCTAGGTCGACCTGCACCGATTTTTCCAATCATTCTTACCTTGTATATTTCTTTCGTTAATCTTGTTTCATCCATTCTTTCAACATGGCCGAACCATCTAAGCATCCCTTTCTCTAACCTTGTCACTACATTTTCAACCACGCCGCACCGCTTCTTTATCCCACTGTTCCTCACTTTGTCCATCCGTTTCACTCCAGTTATACTTCTCAGGCTTCTCATCTCCACAGCATTAATCCTACTTTCATGTTTCTTCTGCCATACCCAACATTCACTACCATACATCAGTGTGGGGACCAACACGCCTCTATGCACAGCCAGTCGTGCTCTTTGTGAAACGTTCCGGCTATTCATAAAGTTATGAAGTGCCCCATTGACTTGATTCCCTTTTAAAACTCTTCTTTCAATATCACCATCACACTTGCCATCTCTCGTAAACTGTGAACCCAGATATACAAATTCTTTCACTTGTTCCACTTTTTGTCCCTCAATCATAATGTCACAGTTGGTCATACATTCTTCTCTTTCAAAAACCATTACTTTCGTCTTGCTTACATTCACTTTCATTCCTTTGCTTGTTAAAGCTCCATGCACCATGTCGACCATCGCTTGCAACTCCCTCTCCGATGATGATAATAAAACTTGATCATCAGCGTATAGGAGGCACTTGACGGTCAACTCATTCATTCTTAGTCCATACTATCTTTCAAATCTTTCAAGCAATTGTCTAAAAAATAGGTTAAACAGCCACGGCTAGGCCACACATCCCTGTCTAACACCCTTATGGATGCTAAACCAGTCTGAGTAAGCTCCGTTTATCCTGACACAAGCGCTAGAACCGTCATAAAGTGATTTCAATGCTCGTATCAGCGTGCCGTTTAATTCCCAAAAAAATCATTACTAACCCATTTGAACTAAAGCATTCTAAGTAATTCTAATTCTTCTATAATAAAATATGAACAAAAAAAAAACCTTAAAAGATATTCATTCATCCATTTAGTGGCTTTGCGATTCAGTTGATTTTTGAGGTCTAGGTTTGTGTTCGTTGACCTCGGTCAATATCTATTGTCACACATTTATAAAGACGAGTATCTCGTTATATTCCTATACAATACTAACACCGTTCTGCACTGTGCTATATATAGAAAACATTCGCGACCATTTCAACTATAAATATTTTACGATCGCTCTGTAACGATATCCATGTTGGATTTAACACGTGAAGTACTGTAACGCACAGCTGTATTAAATCATTTAATATATATATTTCATATGTATATTAATTACCTTGTCGTATATCTGTTTAGGGTTAATAGTCGGACGTTAGATTACTAAATAGTATGTGTAAATTATTAGGACTATTGCTATAAATAAATATGAATATAGTAATGAAAATGAATAAGGATCTTTCGATGTAGTGAATTTTGAATGATATAATGAAATGGTTATTGTATTGGAAAGGATTTTCATATAACATTACGCAGATTGAAGTCTTTTGCGAATTTGATGCTAGGTTTTTTATTAGACAATCTGAAATTTACTATCTTTTGGTTTTTTTTAATATTCTATATGTTTTTAATTACCGCTAAAGACTACGTGATCTAAATACCCATATTAGTTATTCAACTGTTTATCTGTTATTGTATTGCCTATAGATTTCGTAACAGCCTAATACGATCTATGTTTAACAATTAATATATTCATATTAGTGTGTGTATGTGTAAGTAGCTCGCTGGCTTAATAGTTAGAGCGTGCGGCTTTCATTCCGAAGGTCGCGGGTGCGAATCTCGGCATGTACCGATGACTTAATATTTAAGTTATGTACATTTGTGAACTTTAATTACAACAGCGAGATATAAACGGTGAAGGAAAACATCGTGAGGAAACCCGCACACTGAAATCATCTTTGTGTGTGTGTGGTGGCACCAATAAAGTGGCAACAGGCTCGCCCCCTGTTACATGGGACCTAATCTGAGCACATCTGGCGAAATGTGTGTGTTTATTCACCTCTGCCTACCCCTACTGGGAAAAAGGCGTGATGATATAAAAAAAACATATTAGTGTATAAATATGTTTTTTCTATGTACTTTAATAACAGATATGTATAATATATATAGCATTTAACAAAAGAAAATAAGATAAATTAGTATTCCTCAACGAGTGATGTTATGATACCATAGATAAAAGTAAGATGCATAAAACTGATTTTGCAGCATCTTATTCTCCACAAACTTCTTATATATATATATGTTAATTTTTTTTATAATAATGCCATTATTTCTAGTGCTTTTATCAAGTACTTACAAAGTACAGGTTTTCATTGATATTAAGTTAGGCAGTTTCAAATGAATGACTCTTTCTTTGAATATGAACAAAACCATTAGACAATTGCGACTTTTGTTATCTAAGCTTCGCGTATATTTGATTTGATTCCTTGTAAACCTTCCACTGGCCTTTGTTTTATATATTTTTTTACTTTTACATCAAGATAATAAGGGCATAAATATATTTCGTCCCAAACAAGTCATTGTTTATGCATAGTATTGTATGGGTCGAATATATTACGTACAAGAAGTTTTATAAGATTTTTAGTTTGGACGAGTTTTTATAGCGTATGTAATATTGATCTTTGCATTATTTTTTCTTATCACTCTTCAGATTCTGTCAGTCATTAACATGTACTTCAAAATTTATATGTAAAATGTTATATTTTTGTTTCTACATCATAATTTAAAAAAAAATAATATGAGTCAGTCTACAAGCGAAAGGTATAAGCCATTGTAATCTGTTTAAATTGTAAGTCAATGAAATGAATACAATGGTGATGGTACAGAGAAAGAGAGAGACAGCGATTAGTCAACAATTCTTTTATTTCTGTAGGTGAGAATGAAAGAGAGAGTAAGATAATTTGAAGCATTTAAAGAAAGTAATGTTTTATCTAAAAATAAAAACTGTTCTATTCAATACAGAAATGTTTTCATATATTGTTATAATATCCCGGTTCATCCACGTGCGGTTCCGTATATGGTAGACTAGTGGCCTGGCCACGAACCATAAACAGAAATAAGAGTTTAATGAGTTTATGATGTCGCACAGTCTAAATATGACATTATCGTTACACTTTTTCGTTTCATAAAATCCAAAAGCACTGTCCCGACAAAAATTCACTTTAATATCTAAAGAAAAAAAAAATGTCATTTAGAATTTCTATTGAAAGAGAACCATATAATACAAAATTCATTATGTTAGTATCTCTTTGCCATGTCGGGAACAATGACATATTTGAGTTCAAAACTGCACTAACAGCGGAGTACTCCTCCTAACAAGAATGCTTTGTGATTCTTCACGTCACATTGTACGTCCCTGTGTAGGTTGCAGGGTTACTGTGTGACTAATGTTTTGGGAAATTGTTCATATTTACCGTGGAATGAAAGTTTGTTATCATTGAATGATAGATCGCGACCATAACATACTGTTCAATTACCTACGACTGACGTATATGCTTAATGGACAGAGAAGTGGACTTCCGTCGCTCGATAAACAGCTACGTCAATTCTGCGAGACTGAGTTCATTCAATTCTGTCTCTGACTTGTCATCGCCAATTCTGTCAAGTACTGGTGGTAGGTCTTCATTTCCGGAGAACATACATATACATACATATATATCATGCCTCGTTCTCAATGGGTTAGGCAGAAACCACCTTTCTCCACTTGCTACGATCCTGGCACACCTCTCCATTCCTCCAGTTTCATGAGCGTCTTCTTGCATGCTTGTCGGTTGCGAGTGCTTTTGACCCGGCCTTTCTTTAGGACATCTTCGATTTGAACGAAATATGTCCGCCTAGGTCAACCTGAACCGATTTTTCCCATCATTCTTACCTTGTATTCCTCTTTCGTTAATCTTCTTTCATCCAGTCTTTCAACATGCCCGAACCATCTAAGCATCCCTTTCTCTATCTTTGTCACTACGACTTCAATTTCTGCCAGATTTCAACACTAGTATGCAGACATTGTGTTTCGGTTTGAAAGGCGTTGTAGACAGGGAAAATACACATATCTTAAGTCTACGCGACGATCACAATGTGATGCTGTGTAGATCATCCTAACTAGCGCAGCGTTGTTATGGGCAGGTGTATTACTTGAAGTCATCATGTGAACGTCTCGTGAGAGTGGATTGACGTGGACTTATAATGATGATGAACGTTTCTACTCTTTCTCCTACATTCATGTACAAAATATTCCAAGGCACTACTAGTTTCTACTGATTACTTTTACTAACGTTAAACTTCTCGGAACGGTCACTACAATTTCGATAGGCTGATAATAATCATGATTAATAGGCAGCCCTGACCGTCGATGTGCCCTTAATCACAAATTATTGAGGCAAGTTTGGTACCAGCGAAGTTACCTGATTCGTTTGTTATAGGAAAGTTTATTGAGGTATTGATTTGGTCGAAGGCAAGAGGCGTTTACGTAAACCAAGATTTAATGGAGAGGCCATTGAAACTTACTGAAGAAGGCTCTAGATTTATGGTACACGTATTGTTCTTTGTTAACATTATATACCTCTCTATCTATTACAACTACGCTTTGTTTAACAGTTACTTATCTTGGTATGTATTCAACTCTAATTGTAGTTAAATCACGTTTGTTGATATTATTGTTTATTCGGGGTTATGTTATGTCCCTTTAACACTATCTTGTTTTTAATTCTTGTACTCGTATATATTAAAGTAGAACATATTACCTACCAACTGCATTTAAACAATATGTCTGAAACACACAAATTACCTAATTAGTTTATAATCTAAACTCTTATGCCATTTCAGGCATTGTAACAATCTTATATTCGTACGGTATACATATTTCCCAATAAGTAAGCGTGTACTCTAAACACTTAACCTTAGATGCCGTTAGACCCAAATTAAGTCAAGCTTGACACGGAAGTTAAACCCGATTAGTTTTTTATGTTCTGTTGTCCACAAAAAGATGGAAAGCTTGTATTATCCAAAGTAAGTCACGAGTCAAAATTAAAACCGATCAACGCCTTAAATAAGTTAAAATTTCCATTCATCGGTGAAAAATTCACCAACATGGTTGGAAAGGTGGGAAACATGTAGAGCCAAGGGACATGCGTGAATGCGGAGTGATCGATGACGAGGTCGAGGACAGAACGAAGTGGAAAAGAAACATAAAGGGATATATAGTCGAAGATATATTTATATGGTACAAGTTAAAATACAATTGCTAAAGGAAGCAGTGACTCTTTGCATATATTAAGAACCCTAAAGAAGTGAAAGAAATGAGAAAGCTTGACTTCCTTATTTGATCGCGATGAATGATAGAAGAAATGAGAATTATATTGGTGTGATTGAGAATTGAAGAATGAAAAAGCATAGAATGAATGTGAGGAAATAAATTATGAGAATGAACCCTGACCCACACAAATCAAAGTGAAGGAATATATGATAAAAGAAAAAAAGGAAGGTAGTCCGTCGTGAAAATCTTGGGTAACGATCAATGTTCTGACAGCTTTCCGTTGTTATATGGTTATATTAAAAAAAAACACAAATAGGATTTTACACGCGATAGAACTGACTCTATGTTCTAGGTAATTTCTAAGAGAATGAGATGAATACACTATGGACGTAGTAAACAGAGAGAGCGAGCCTTTGATCGAGATTGTATTCATGGAAGCGGAAAAGAACGAAAGAGAACGAAGAGTACAATAATGTATCATAGCTTTCAACATTTCTCTCTTTCTCTTCCCTTGATAGTATCTTTCGAGTATATTCAGAGTGTAGTACTCAGCATGGACATTAGTCTCCATACTGAGTACTACACATACATACATATACCACGCCTCGTTCCCAGTGGTGTAGGCAGAGACCACCTCTCTCCACCTGCTACGATCCTGGCACACCTCTCTCGCTTCCTCCACTTTCATAAGCGTCTGCATGCATGCTCGCCGGTTGCGTGTGCTTTTGATCCGGCCTTTCTTTAGGACATCTCCGATTTGATCGGAATATGTCCGCCTAGGTCGTCGACCTGCACCGATTTTTCCAATCATTCTTACCTTATATATTTCTTTCGTTAATCTTCTTTCATCCATTCTTTCGACATGGCCGAACCATCTAAGCATCCCTTTCTCTATCCTTGTCACTACATCTTCAACCACGCCGCACCGCTTCCTTATCACACTGTTCCTCACTTTGTCCATCCGTTTCACTCCAGTTATACTTCTCAGGCTTCTCATCTCCACAGCATTAATCCTACTTTCATGTTTCTTCTGCCAATACCAATATTCACTACCATACATCAGTAGAGTACTGCACAGTGCAAACCATAGCACAAAGAGAAGACGAAGGATAAGGATATACAAACGAAACTCTCTAGTATAGTCTATCTATAAATAATATAGTATATCTCTTTTTACTTACACTTTCGTTTCTGTTTATTATACATAATTCACTAGTAATATTTTTACTTAAATATAATATATAGTAATAGATCCACACTACTATTCTCAGGTATAATTTTCTGAGGATATTTTAACACAATACCTCACGTCGGGTCAAGTGATTCTTGTTATTGGTAACATGAGAGAGTATCGCATCATGTTTACATTAGCCAGATATGTAAGCAGGATTGTGTTGTTGAAGCCACTGCGTTTCTAGTGATCATTTCGCAAGTCGCCAAGTCAGTTTTTGAAGAAAATACTTTTTTTTTTATTCAAGCTACGGTAATTTATGCGCTTACCTACACAAATGTCACTAAGGTTGTTTACACTGCGGCGATATACGGATGTTATGTCTTTTTACTTAGGTTATTTGAGTCTTACAAACCGGAACACAATATAGATATATATCATAAATGAATGCTGCGATCATTACCTCATTTATATCTCTATATATGTGTAAGAGATTTCCACCTATATATAGACTCGTCAAGAAACCTCTGGTATCACAATGCAGACTTGAAGTTTGATAGGAATATTCCTTTTGCTGAGTATAGGTCAGCTAAGAATGGATTTTACGAAATTTTTTCCTCAATGGCAATTGCTGGGATTTTTATATATTAAACATTTATATCATTAGAAAATGTCTGTATATTTATATATACTATTTTTGGTATATAATCAGACAAAACATGAAAAGAAGTTGTATGGGAAAGATTACAATTTGGGTATACATATATTAGAAATGGACGCTTCTATGTAGTATTTCATGTATGTATATATATATCAACATTAGATATACAAAAATGTACTAAGTATATAATTTTATTACGTTCAACATCTGATATATTTTCTTTGAACGGAATTTCTTATGATGATGTTTGTTCTTTAATAACATTTAATCTAAATACTCTTAACTATTCGGTATTCTCTTGTTGGTCTTTTAACAAAGATCTAACATTTTCTTTTGTCTGGTAATCATTAATGCTAATTAACAAATTAATGTGATCATAGGATTTGTTTAAAATATTACTTTATCGTCTTAACCACCCCTAAAGTTGTTTGCCATTTTAACTTTATGTTTGTGTATTAAAGTTTAGTCGCTTATGATACTTAATGTGTTTGTAACGTAGTTAATCTTATAATGATTGTTATCAATCATAGGGTATATATATAGGTCAAAACTTAGTCTACCTGTAATAATAGTAGATTATTTAGTAATGCTTGCTATGTACTACCTACCCATTGTAGCTTTGCCTGTATTATAATAATTCCTGGTATCTTTGCCTCAAAGCAGGAATGTTGAACACAAAAGCATTTTAGTACGTGATATATATATGGATGCGGAATTAATGGAATTTGTGTTTGTATGTTTTCAATGGGAGGTCATAGCTAACGAGGGATTCTTAGGTTCACTGGCTCCGGCATAAATGAGTGTTGAGATGAATTAGCAGCCAGTGGGCCAGGTCTTCGTGACGGCTGTGTGGTACTCGTAGACAGGACGCTGGATGCTTTATAAGGTGGACGGATGATCTGCTGCTGGTCTCAGGAGGCCGTTGTCTGAGCGATCACATCGATATCCTTGGGCAAGACCTAACAGCATCATAAACAGTGGACGTAGTTGATGATGATTTTGTCAGTTATATCTTTCAAATATAATTGTATGTCATACTCGTCTAAGATCATTTTCTTGGTTTCGTTCAATCTACTTTCTTGAGGAAATTGTCCGACAGATTACTTTTTCAAGCATATGTAATGTTTTTTTTTAATTTGATTTTCTGTTACGGATCTATGTCTAGCAGTTGACATATGGTATATTAAATTTGGTGATTTTTTTTTCTTATATTTGTATTATACACTGAAATATTCAGGTGTGATAAGATTTATTTACTTGACTGTACCGTTTAAATCTGAAAATTAACAAAGTTTATATGGCGGCCCATGTGACCGATAAACCATATATTGTTTCTTAGTAAATTGTTAGTTTACTCGGAATCGGTTATTGTTGTTATAACATAGTACAAAAAATATATATTTGATGTATTATACTAATACTAACTCTATAATTTTTTAATTTTATTATATCTATATTTTAATATAAATTAATAATCTGGTTTCTAGTTTGACAGATCATGTAAGTATTGTCATTAGTTAGTATGGCATATGTTTATTTCAAGATTGTAGCGATTATTAAAGTAATTTAATGAATCGGTTTTAATATTATTACTAAAGCAAACAAACGTACACTGAAGACTTCGGATGACCTATAGGTCGGATTGTTTATCAAATTTATATATTAATTTAGAGCAAGGATGAGCGTTTATCTATATTTTTTTCTCAACACTGTAATATGTTTATTATTCTCTTCTTAAACAAAATTAAAATCATAGATCTCAGAGTCACTGTTCAAAACTTTTAGATTAGAGTTTAGATATTAGTATTAATATCCAATAGGGCACTAAGGTCCTCGAATGTCGACCGCGTACCGGTAGACGTAGTGTTGTCAGGCCCCTCACCAGGTAGTCCGACGACCTGGTGAAGGTTGCGAGAAGCAGCTGGATGCGGGCAGCGCAGGATCGATAGATTTGGAAATCTCTGGGGCAGGCTTGTGTCCAGCAGTGGTCGTCTATCGGCTGATAATGATGATGATGATATTAGTATTACTCTTTTATGATTTATGTGTGTTATTTAAGGGAGAATGAATGGGTTAATAAGTACTTCTTTGGTTTATGTTGTAAATTAAACTGAATAATAAATATACACTAAGCGTAACAGGCATCACAGGACACAGGACAGGCATACTAGTGTGTGGGCTATCTTTAAATGACTCGATGTATGTTTTTTTTTGTGAGTAAATAAACTATCAATATATAATCATTAATTAGAATAATTTCAATGTAACAAGGTATTAATGTTAAATTGTTTTAAATAGATGGTAAAGTAAGAACATAAGGATACCGAATGATTCTTAATATGGTTTAATGTTTTCGTAAGGAATTAAATGTTGGGAATAAGATTATGGAATGTTATGTTAGTTAAGTAGATTCAACAATGCCTGTCAACTATTGGACATAAATAAAATTTCTAAGTTTATTTATATTTTCCAGGGTGGGACGCGACGGAGAGCGAGAAGCTGCCCTTCCTGCGCAACGAGCCGGTGAGGTTAACACCGGCGTGGGAAGGCTCCAACCTACCTAATGACACCCTCAACTTAAAAGGCAAAGTAACATCCAACATATTTTTAACTTATCCTATCATCATCATCATCAATTCAGCCAACAGTAATGAGCAAACCTTAATGTGAAATTTTAAAAGGAAATAGTGAAATTACTGCAGTAACGGTCTTGGTCTTTTAGTCACAAGACCACGAATCGGTTGCTGTATGTACCAATTAGCTTTTTAGCTGCTATCGTCAGGTTTAATCGTCTAATCGCCAAGGATCGATTTTAGTGGAGATTTTTAGAGAGGATTATGTCCAGCTGTGGGCATTTGTCGGCCGATGGTGATGATCGAAAAAAGAAATTATTTATTTATGTATGCTGGTCCTAAGTCCTTTCTGCCAATATAGTTATGCTAATTAATCATAAGTAACAATGCTGTATCGATAGTAGTTTTATAGGTTAACGGTTTACTTATAACAATACGTTCACTGTTATATTTTCATGGGTTTAATTAATTTCCGTATGAACTATATAACTCGGAGCAGTTGTTAATTTGTAACAAGTCTGTTACAAACGCGGCAAGAAAGCGTTTATGTTGTGTTAAAGTTGTGCCAACGTTTCTGCTGAATGTTTTTCATGAAAAAAGGTCTGGTATTACCAAACTAGTTTGTATATTATTCTCACGTTCACTGAGTTTATAGTGACATGGAATATATATTATTAAATGATCAAGAGACGGAACCAATTAAGAATAGAGCAGTTGAAATCAATCAGAAACCTCGGATCAATTTGATCGTGAGTGGCGTACGTGGAATGAAGTGTAAATGGATTTTTTTAGTATGCACCGTGTTAACTACGGCTTCCTCTTGACACGATGTTAAGTGACAATGGAACCGATTATTGTGAAGCGTGCTTGCTACTCTCTAGCTTTAATACGTTGTCAGTGTAAATACAACAGTGCTGTAGCGGTAGCTAGATAGACCATTGAAGAAACGCTACCGTCTAACACTGTATTTTTATCCTGGGAATCAAACTTCACACCTATGTTTTACAAGACTGTTTACCTGATTAACTATTGCGCCATAGAGACGGTTAAATCAATAAATAATGTATGATAATAAGCATTTTTAAGCTGTGAAAAAAATCACTTTTTACTTCAGCTGAATAACTAGTTGGATAACTCTTTAGTTTCAAAGGCATATCTATGAATATCACCAAAGTTAATAAGAAATTTCTTCGGGTATATAAAAAAAATTGTTTTCATGAATCTTAAATATTATTTTGAGTTTTATTTCTATTTGCATTACAGGTATTGCTATGGACTTAGCGCCGCCGAAGGATCGATGGTATCTTATCTATCTGACCCTCGTTCTGCATGGTCTTGGCACTCTGACCGCGTGGAACATGTTCATAACTGCCAAGGACTATTTCGTTGTTTACAAACTTGCCAATGCTGAGTTTCTGGCGAAGCGATTTCTTCCATACGTTGGCTGGGCATGCCAGATACCTAACTTGGTGTTCAGTTGGTTCAATGTCTTCGTACAAATCGGGTAAGCATAGTGAATCATTTTTAAACTTCTTTCTCTTGCTATGACAGCTTTATTTTATCTTATCCTGTTTTCATTGAATTATTCCTTCCTATTTCTCTCTATAACTCCTATAGTCTCTTCCTCTCTATTTATTTTTCACACCGCTGTATGTACAATCTTCTTATAGTGAAGATTTATGTTTATTTGGGAATATATTGGATTGTTTTATTTCTCAAACTTTACTTAATCTTAACGCAAATTATTATAACCGAATAGCATATCCACAAATTCCAAAATTGAGGACAAAACATAGCACGACATATCTGCCTCCAAAAGGCAGTGGCTAAACATTTGTAGTGTAACACGAAATCCCTGGTTCGATTCCAGGCCATATGCGATGGAGTTTGGATGAAGAAAATGTTTTACATGTTCAGCGATCACTAGCCGTAGTTCTAGGCCTCGCGCTTTACTATCTTCAGTTAAGCTAACAAACAATCAGCTCACTTGGTGTTAAATGATCACCGCCACCACATGGACAGTGGTAAACGCTTATGGTCTTGCAATATGTTGATAACCGTTAACGGTTTACTTGTTCCCGCTATCCAACGCCGTGGTACTTCAAACGCTATTGATGTATCACATTTAAAAGTGGGTATAGTAAAAGCACTACTAAAACACTTGCATAATTTATCCATAAATTTGTGAGCACCAAGTTTTGCTACATACAAAATATATTAAATGTCTCTTATATATTAAATGTTTAATGACCAATTTAAAAATGTACTAAATAGTATGGTTACCGTTGATTTATATTAAAAAAAAAAAATATGTAAGTCACCTTTCTATTCGCAGGGGTAATCTAACCACGCGCATCGTGTGGTCACTGATAATGGAGGTGATGGTGTTCGTCGTGACCGTCGTCCTTGCGATGGTCGACAGCAGCGAATGGCCCGTTGTGTTCTTCTGGATCACTCTATGCTCTGTTTTTGTACTTAATTGTGAGTTCTATGTAACTTAAGCAAGATTAATTCTTATGTAATACAAATACTATTTATGCGAACCAAAAGCTTGTACACATATCTTAGGTTTAGATGACTGTCATGGAAATACTAAGAGCACTGAAAAATTATAACTCGTTTTTCTATCCAAAGGAAACCTATGATATCCTGCCTTGTAGAAGGAGAGGAGGGCTAATTTTTATTTATGTATTGAAATATGGTGTGTTATTTGTTTAGCCTAAGCGTTTATATAAAATATGTAGAAAAGATAATCTCCGTTCAAATATCCTTCCCGGTACTTATCCCTCCGCAACAAAGGACGCTTTATGTACCGTCGAGTTTTTGGTGAGGGTCCCGAGTAATCATGTACCTTTATCATAGATTAACCGTAATTTAAGTTATAAGTCGCTTCTATACAATATTATAATAATTCAAAATATTCTTTTACTCATACAGTTACACGTATATAAATATAATTTGACGATAGTACTAGTAATGGATATCTGCTACTGGATCAGAATAAGCTGGTAACAATACACCGTCTGTTTGCCTTAGAGTAATTCCAGTTTGAAAAACATTGTAGCTAATGAAATTACAGGACTGAACATTTTACGTATGAGGGTGATAAGCATAATGTGGGGATTTGTGTAAACATCTTAACTAAGGTCAGGTTAACGGCGGTAATACTAACCGTCCTGTGCATTTCGATGCTTTGTCATAGAAAAACATTAACCCCAAAAATATTATAAGAATATATGTAAAGTATTTAAATAAATAATATTTTACTATGAATTCCTTCCTAACGTTTTTTTTTATTGCAGCGTTCAACGCGGTCTTCCAAAACTCCGTGTACGGTGTTGCGGCACGGCTGCCACCGCAGTACACGGGCGCCGTGGTGCTGGGTTCGAATATTTGTGGCACCCTCATAGTGCTGCTCAACTGGCTCTCCGACACCTTCACATCCAGCTACCGCACATCGGCAATATACTACTTCATAGCCGGGATGTTCGTGCTGCTGATTTGTTTCGACACATACTTCGCTTTGCCTTTAAATGTGAGTACTATGAGATAAAATTAAAAAATAGTTACATTCAGTTTTACGTAAACATAGAGAAATATCTATTAATTTTTTTTTTACGAGATAAGCGTGACGTTTCTCGGATGATAAGTAATATGCCTGCCTATAACAACATGATTCTGGTTGGGATAATATAAACTACAGCACATTGTGTTCCCCGCTTTGAGACATGAGATGATAAGTCTCGTTATATCAGTAATTTCACTGGCCAAACCACTTCAAACTGGAACACAATAATATTTGCACACTACTATTTGAAGGTAGTAATAGAATGTGCGGTAGTACTTATATAGACGGCCTCCGACAACAGAAGCGTACCAATAAATTACTAAATAAATATCACTAATAATATTTTATGGGGGAAGTTATATTAAATTCTGTGGCTTTTCTGAACAGTAGTGTGCGCATTTTACGCTAGAGGGCAGTATTTTTAATTTTATATTCATGGTCATTACTCAGTATAGGTTTAAATTACTATACTTTGTTTTTAAATGAAAAAATACTACGAATGATGCTTGTATACTAATATTCTCGTTATTTACTTCCAACCATCTACAAGTTTAGTATTTCAGTAAACAAAGATTTTTTTTTTTGTTATGTAATTGTATAGTTAACGAATCTAGTCGAAAGGATGGATTATAACCTGTAAGCTATATCTCAAAACGAGCTTTAACCTATTACATTCTATTAGTTTTTTCAAATAATAAATAAAATTTATAGACATGAAAATAAAAAAAAATATTATATTTAGACATAAATATAAATGACATTTTAACTTTTTTATGAGTAATCATAAGTACGTAAACATAATTTTATAAAAAATTAAAAAATTATTAAATTGTTGAAAAATGTACAAAAAGTGTGGTCTGCTAAATCACGCTATCAAAGTTTTGACATCAGCTTAGTATATATACGGAGCGGTATCTGGTAAGACTAAGGCTATAACTGCGAGCTTTGAATACAATGAAACTGAATAAACGTTACAGATTTATGGTTAGCTTTAATCTAGGGAGTACTATGTTTGTGTATATTTCCCCCACTTCCACGCTGTGACGTCATTGATGCTCTCCGATGACGTCACATTACACACACTGTGGGTACAATAAATGCTCCGCTAAAACACACGCATGTTTCATTATAAATATGTGTGCACCAAGTTTAGCTACAACTTTTTTTTAATTTAAACTTAATTATAACTTAAGTCAGATTATCAAGTTACTAAAAAAAAATCCAACTTTGATCGAACCTATGACTGATGACTAACAAGGTTAACTATTGACAACATTTACTAAAAGATGGCGCTTTAATTAAATTACTTTACAATTTCATTTCGGCACAAAAATTATATCCTACAAACTATATATACTACAAACATTCAGTTTTGAATTCCGGTTTGAAGGTCGCTGTAGCTAATGAAATTATTAAGGTAAAGAGACAAAACGCTTGGTTGTTATGGATTATTTAATAATAATCTCGTCTCCTTGCTTTCTCAAAAAAAAAAAAAATTTTTTTTAATTTTTTTTTAATTCTTTTATCATCTCTACCTAAGTATACAATTCATTTTGATCAGTTTTATTGGCAAGTGTTTGAATTTTTGAGACGTCAGGATTCCTTCCTGCCAGTAGAACGTCCTAGCTTTTATACCTGTTATAATAACATACTAGGTATTAGTTTAATACCAAGTATAGTGTTAATAATTTATAAACTATGGGAATAAAAAGGTGTGAACCGTTACATACATTTTAATGTAACGTTTTTTTTTTTCATTATTTGATAGATGACAAAGTTTATAGCTGTAAATGAACTAAATTTATTTATCTTCTTTTAAGACTCCATTTTAATAAATATTTTTTTTATGATAAAAAAATATTTAGTTAATAAAGATAATGTTTATTTAGTCATGTGTTTTATGTTTTTTTTTTTTTATTATTTCAGAGATTCTATCGTTATCATGAAACCTTGCAAGAGAGGACGATGCGCGTGAACCCGACGCTAGCGGCGACGAATCAGCCGAGACCGATTAAACAACGAGTACCTTATGGTCTAGTGTTCCGACAGTCCTGGGTTCAACTCTATAACGTATTTATAGTTTTCTTCGTGACTCTCGCCGTATTCCCTGAAGTTCATTCCAGTGAGTATACATTAAATTCTGTATATCTATACTCAAGTATATAATCTATAATATATCATCAGCCGATGGATGAAATGTTTTCTTTTAATGAAGTAATTTTTTTTTTATTATTATTTTTGTTCAATTAAATCCCAGATCTTTAGATTAAAAATAGTGGGCTCTTTTCGTAACCCGGTTTTACATGTATATATATCGCCATTAAAGATTTTATACATATATTGATTAGATGCTTTAATTAAATAAATTTGATTACGCTTCCAGATATTGAACCAATTACGCCGGGTTTCCTTGGTAAAAACTTCACAAAACTCACATGCTTCTTGACCTTCAATCTTATGGCTATGATTGGTAATATCACAGCTAGTTTCTGGCAGTTCGTGAGTATAACTACCATCATCCATATCTATCATATAGACATTAGTATATTCTCATTTCAATACACATTTCTTTTATAACCACATGACTCTACTTACTTTATTATTATTTAACCTTCATTATTAGTTCGTCTCTGTAACCTAAAACAGCCGTTATTTCTGTCGCTGAACAAAGTGGTCTGCTGTTACGTTACTGTGTTTCTATATATATTTATTTAAACCATTGTAATACCTAAAATTAGGTAGCAGTAGGCGGACTTCATCCTAATCGTCATTCCCTACCAATCAACCTAAGAAGTGTGAAGATGATGTGGTAAACAAGGAAGTACATTTTAATCAGAAATAAATGTACACAATATACTATATATAGATAAATATATATGCATATATATATACTTATATTTATTGGTATATATTAAGAAGCGTTGTTATATAAATTATCTATATATCTTATGTTTCAAGGTGACGATCACAAGGTGCAGTGTATATCACCCAAATTAGCGCCATATGTGGAAGCGTGTAGTGACCTACGATCCTCAAGTTATAAATAAGTATATGATTTTAATTTTTTTTTATGTTTAGCCTAATCCAAGGTGGCTGGCCCTATTTACGACGCTGAGACTGGTGTTCATACCGCTGTTCCTGTTATGCAACTACATACCGACGGAGCGAACTCTTCCTGTCTTGGTTAAGCACGACGCCCTGTATTGGCTGATGGCTGTCATACTCGGCTGGAGCTCTGGTCACGGTAGCTCGCTTGGCATGATGTATGTCGGCGGGTAAGTAATTAATTTTTTTTTAATTCTCTTATACCATTTTCAACCACCACTAACAAATGTATTATATAATTATAACATAATAATATAATAAAAAAATTTAATCATGTGTTTGTGTAAATATCGTATATTCAGTGAAGAGTATATATATTTAATATGATGTAGCGATGAGAAGCATATTTACCTGATAGGAAATGATGATTAACAATGAGGCGCAAGTCATTGAGGATGAATAACACTGCATCACTGTACACCACCAATAAATATTATTATTTTTTGTCTGTGTCCAGTTAACGAAATAATTAATTTAAATACAATTCAGTGTTGACATATCCCTTGTGATGTAAGATTCCTGAAAAAAAAAAAACAGACAAAAAAATCTAACCATTCGTCTATATATTTAAAGTATGCTTTATATTATTGAGTACTTAATCAATTTTTATCTAGTATTTCACTCTAGGCCTGTTATTGACACTAAACTATTATATTTAAAAATAAAATTTATGTCATAGTTTTGATAGAGATGTAAGGTTTTTTTATATTGTTGTTGTACTTATTAGTGGCATTAATTGATTTGTTTTTGTTCCTCAGTACCGTTGCCCCTGAGTACGCTTCCACTGCTGGCATGATCGGAGCTGCTATGCTCGTCACGGGCCTAGTTTGTGGGATCACTTTCTCCAGTATATGCAGGGATCTCGTCACACTAGACTTCTGGAGGTCCCTTTAGCGGGCGCTTTCGCGCGCTGGAACCTTCTGGAACTTTCTAGCGAGACGTTTCGAACTGTGATTCGTCGTCAAGTGACCATATGTGTATTTGACAGTGGTGAAGTGAAGGGTAATAATGACCTTAAAGTTTGATGGATGATTGTTATTATGATCGCAATAGTTTTGTTATTTATAACCCGGTATCCATTTTCTGTATAACAAATGATTATAAAAAAAAATTAAAATGTGTATTTTAATTGTATAAGTGCGGTTTGTGTATGAATAAAAGATTACGATCACGTTATATTATTTGAATAATCAAGTTTAAAACTATATTATTAGGGAATCGATATGAATTGTTATGGTAGTGCTTATTATTAACGATAACTTTAATATGGTATGTATGTTGAAATGTTGACAAATCTATTCAAAACAAACTAAATATATATTTTATTTAGGTACGTAATTTTTTTTGTTTATTGTCTTTATTAGTACACACGTTGACAAAATTATTAGAATAATTAACACAAAACAATAGTCGAAGTAATTAAACATATATATATTGCCTTAAGTTTTACTCGCTGTTCAAGTTTATAGTTACTTATATTTATACATTAATACACACAGCCATTTTAATAATTCCACACCCGGGATGTCAGGGTCTTCTTTCACAAGGCTTTCCTTGCAAAAGAAGACCCTGAGTATCTAGGATATTAATCCACCATGTGTGGTGAATTTATCGATTTATATACAATAGCTACATACAGATATGCAATAAATTATACAAATACATTATGATTATACATTGCAATAAATTATATAATCAGCTATGGAAATACGTTGAAGACTTTTGTTTATTGACTGGTGGTTTATAGACATTGTAATTGATGGTAAAGATTGACTTATAATATATGAGACTAGTATTTAAGAAGTTTATTCGTAAATCTAATCCAAAGTATGATATGTGTACCTAGACTAATGTCGCTGATTGACCGCACAAATCGTATAACTCGTTTGGTCTTTTTGGCAGATGGTTTATTTTTAAGATGAATGACGATTCAATTTTTGCCGGGCGTATTTAAAAAAAAAACGTCAGAGTCATTATTCAGCTTTAAAATGTTTTTATCTATTATTCCAGCTCAAATATAACTATAGCCTGTTGTTGTTTAAATGTCATTACATTTAACTACCTTCATGGTAAAGTATATAGTAAAGTGGATAACCGTCTTGAAACCTGGAAGTTCTTATTTCATTTCTAAAGTCACATGTACTGATCTTCCGGGCTACGCTCCTAATGATGCAAATCTACTCTCTGACAGAATAGTTGTGTTCCGGATATAATAGCTAGAGTATTCTAAACGGGCATATCTATGAGGAAAAATTTTACAATATACCATGATGGTAACACCAAAGAATTGAGGCTATAGGTAATTTTAATAGTTTGCGAATAAAGGACATAAGTAAAATGCTTTTCTTTTGATCAATCTGAAGGATATATAGACGACTATATACACATTTGAGCAAGATTCAGATAAAAGTAGTAAAATATATACAACTGTTCAATCGTCGAACTTTTATATTTCAAAAGGTTAGTGCTTCGTCCACGATACCACGTCATCCTTTGGTTTGTGACGGTAAAGTGCACTAGCCGAGTAAAATCTATAATATAGATATCAATATTTGTAAAAAAAAAACTTATATACGATACACACTTGTGTAATATTACACAAAAAGGTTTTTTTTTTCATGTTTCTTCGATTCTTTATATATATTTATTGCAGGGCTTTTCTGAAGCTAAAATTTGAGTCGTCATTTAAATGAACAGTGTTGCTTTTTTTCTTTACGAAAATTTTATTCAATAGTTTGAAACGGTGTAAAATATTCAATCGTTTTCTTTTTTTACGCATTTAAATTTTTTCGCATTTTAATATAAAGTTACGAAAATTTAAAATAACTAATGTTTAAGGACCATATATAGGGTTTAATTTGTTAACTTTGTAGATAATCTTTTAACTGTAAAATTTTTTTTACATACGCTATTTCAGTTTTTATAGTTTTGAAAGTTACGTGAAACGGTTTGTGATAATTCTCTAATAACCATTAAATTTTAAATATTTTTTAGCTTCATTGTAAAATTATGATAAATTAATTTGTTTTTGTTTTTTCAAAGCAGTTCAATTTTGTGTTAATTAATTTGATAGTAAACGTTTTTTTTTTCAGTTTTCGTTTTATTTCACCATTTTAATTTACAAACCTCATATGAACATCATTACGCACAAGTCATTTAAAACTAGTATTTTTTTTACTCTGTGACAGTAATTCTACTACAGAGAAGACTATAAAAGAAATTATAAATATTGGTTAATTTTTTATGACGGGAGAATACGTAAAGCGGAAACCGTCCAATTATTTCATCAAACAATAACTTTCCTATTCACAGCAGTATCTTTCAGATGTTAACTAAAATGTTCACTGCCAAACCCTAAATAAATTTTTCTACAATATTATCGGCAATAAGTACAATTTTTTTTGTGTTCTGTGTAGATATAATCATTGGATCAACATCCATGAACAAGAGAATATGGCAATTTCAAAATATTTTAAAACCTTGCAAAAAAAATGGCGTAATGTATAATCGCAGTAAGTCATTTAAAACTTAATGGTATTTTTAGTTTTGTCCTAGTTATTTTGTAATAAAAAAAAAACTTCTTTCTAATAACCTATAGCGGTGCCTTATCCTGTTTCCATTATTTTTACTATGTAAATATTAAATATAACTTCTTTATACTAAGTTGCATGATTTTTGTTGTTTTTCATTATTTGAAAGAATAATATAAAAATATTAATTAAAATTTACAAAATTAATTATGCTTAGTAGGTTTTAGGATATTCATAAAACTCACGGTCATACATTAAAAGAATCAAAATATTTTTTTTTTATTTGACCGTTACTTCTACTTGTGTCACAGGTTATATAATATGAACAATGACAATAACGGGAGTATTGATGAGTTTAAAAAAAAAAGATGAAAATATCCATTTAATGGACTTTGAAATTTCATAAGAGTATTTAATTTAGATTAGGAAATTTACCTAAACACATTAAATAAAATAATTTTGTATTACAGATTTTATTGCGTTTATTTCATTATTTTCTCTGTTTACACTAACGCTATCATGGTTACCTACTGAAACATTGAAGTAATTAAATAAATGTGACGAAATCTTTAAATTTGGATTTAAAACATAGATTAAGAATTTAATTTTTCATCACTTATATAAACAAATGTATGTACTATAATTTATATCAGTGATGAATATATCTAAATACTAGCAGTAGATGGACTCATTTCGCACTTTGCTGTACTTTCTATTTCATCGTCGAATAATATACGATTTAATAAACAAAGACATTTATATTCCAAAGCGACTTCCTATACATAGCCAATCATTTAAATAACAGATGCTGTGTATATACAAATGAAGCAAACAAAACAAAAATTGAGCATTTTACAAAAATTATTAGTCTATCTAAAATATTTTTTAATTTAAAAATGGCGGTTTTAGCAATAGTTACTATTCTTTGTTATAGAATTGTCATTGTCTATTAAATCGTATTTAGTGGTTAATCCTCACATTTATCATAAAAATGTAATCGTATTATTAAATTTAGGGGTTAGTGCTGAATCACGATGTATTTATACTAAATCTCTTATTTATATAAGGTGCACTCCTTTAGAGTTGAGGGCTGTGAAATAATAGCTTTAACCTTTCCAATGTAGATATGCTCTTATGGTTGATTCGTTCAAAAGTAAAGCACAGAATAAAAAATAATAGACAAGAGTCTATATTCTTACTTCAGAAACTAACAGAAAATTCTCTAACACTTTCCTTGATCCTCTTTTACTACGTATGTACAGCATACTTACTAAATATTTACAGCATCTTTTTACAATTTATTACCATAGGTCAAAATGAAGGGTTTTTAATCTGTCTCCTATTTATTCTGGACGGTGTGAAAATGAATTGTACTGTTGCCGATTTTTGTTTATGTAGATAGTATTATGCAGATTTTTTTTAATGTTTAACAAAATATTTATGTCAGTTTCTTTTGGTGCTTTACATTTGAATGAACTGTAACCTGAACACTTCAGTCACACACCTTTAGTACAAATAATTTTTAATTTCGAGCCTTATGTATTTAAGACTGCGTAGCTACTATTACATTTTAATAACTGACTGAAGATTAGAGAGACAGACACAATTTACTCGTTAGACTGAACGAATTGAGAAAATAAATGACATTCACTATTATACTCATACTGAATAGAATTTATCATGAACAAACCCACGCCTACATATTTCTTTTTTAATGTTAAAATCTAGATTAGTTACTATGCTTCCAATTTTGAGTCAGACGTATTATAAGCAGTGTTCCAATTCTATTTGAATAAATATGCGAATACTATTGTAAAACTTAACTATACATTAATAATATTATAAAATGTATTTACATGTAGACATAACTTCGGTAATGTAACTGCGATTTCTTCGTATATTGGAGCTGACCAGCTGACTGTCATGACGTACCATCGCGGAAGTGGCTTAAACCACCTTAAAATGTAACTGTCCTAGTATAAAATCACTGGTGAATCTGTTGCCGGAGCCCGTCTAGCCCTATACCACCACAGTAGTGTTCAAACATTACTGTGTTCCAGTTTGGAGGGCGTTGTAGCTAGAGTTATTACTAGCATAACGAGACTAATCATCTTATCTCTCAGGCGACAATCACAATATGGTACAGTAATCCTTAGTAGCGCGACGTTATGGACAGACATATCACATACCATCAGGTGAATGTCCCGCACGTTATGTCCTGCATGTCACTTAATTTATTTAAATTTCCTGTAGGATATACATAGATTTTTATTTTTTTTCTACTTCAAAGTATATGAAAGGGTGTGAAACGACTAATTTATTCTAGCGAGTGAATAGTTATATACACAATTCGAATTTATTCTCATGCAAAACTTTACAAAAGATATCCAAAAGAGTTATATTCTCTTTATAAGAGCGTTTAAATAGTTCCATTTAAATACTTTAGGTAAAAAGGTTATATATATTACAGGCAATGTACCCTAATATTACTTATATGTATTTTATATGCACATATATAAGTGGGGTGTTAATGTATATAATGAATTTAAAACAGCAATACGATAGATCTAATATTAGATTTTTGGTTGACGTCTGCCTTGTGGAAGCCCCAAAAATGTGAAAAAAAAATCCTTCGAAACTGACTGCGCCACCACGAAAATAATATATTAAGGGTTTCTTTTATTATTATTTTTAGACGGTATTATATCTGTTCCGTTTACTAGTAGTACGTCTTTGTTGTCCGATATCGTCTAAGTGAATACCTTACCGGCTATTGCAGCCGACAAACAGTCGTTTGCAAACGGTATTGTTTTCCGGTTTCAAGAGCGCTGTAGCTAGTGTAATTACTAGCAAAACGAGACTCAACATCTTGTTCCAGGGGACGGGCGCAATGTCGTAACTAACGTCACGTTATGGGTGGCCGTATCACTTACCATCAGGTGAACGTCCCACTCGTATGGTGGCTTAAAAAATTATCGCATTGAAAAATGTAAGTCATCTCGAAATGGTGTATTTTCATTTAATTAAAACATATATAATAGCATAGTGTTTTGGATATCTCTTGTGGGTTTTATACCTATATAGCAAAAAATTTATCTTGGTATCCTATGCTAGAATGTTTATACTATATTTAGATATATATACATATAAATGATTGTTGCATTTCGACTTTTACTATTCATCTTTCGCTCCATTTTCTATCAATATGTATTCAGACTGTTATCAATATCAGGATTTGTTTGTAAACACTGGCGTTTTTAGTTATTCATAAGAATGTATAAATAACCGGAAATTAATAGGTCTGTGCTTCAAATACGTTTTTTTTTATACACATATGTGAACATATAAAATTTTTAAACATTTAAAATTAATACTATATAACAAAACCTACACGAGCGACAATAATAGTGAATTTCCGTAGTTTTACCGTATTTTTCCACTTTTTCACACTTATGTACTACTTTATCACTTTAAACAAAAAAAATCTTTCTCTAAACTTCTGGTAAAATTGTATTCAAGCTATAATTAAATTATTAAAAAAAAACATAAATTCTGGTTTTATTTATCCTGCTAACATTTTTCTGTATGTCCTTATCTTATATCCATGCCATATTATATTATAATTTTTTTCTTGGAAGTAACATATAATATTTTTGATACAGTTTAGTGTAAATACTCTATGTATATTATTCTAAAGAACTTTATTTTTCAAGAAAAACGACAAAAAAAGTTTTTTTTATATCATTCGCTTCTTTGTTATCACTGTTATATATCTTGATATAAAATAGAATATTTTTGTACCTTTATAAAACTCAACAAGAAAAATGTTAACATTCGTTTTGTTATTTAATTAAATATGAAGGCTCATAGAATAATTTATATTAGCAATAGCTACATCTATTTTTTTTTTAATCAATTAAGCGATGATACGAACGAGATTTCTGCCCATAACAATGTGAGCTAATTAGGATGATATGTACTACTAGATTGCGTTCATCGCCTGAGACAAAATGTTAGGTATCGATACCCCAGTAATTTCCTTACCCACAGCACCTTTTAATCCGGAACACAGTAATGTTTGGCGGTAGAAAGAGGCGCTGCGGTGGTACCTACCTAGATTTCAACACACAAATTCATATAATGTTAGGTGACACAGACTGGAGATGCAGAATAGGCTTGCTCATTGGATACTCTTTCTCATGTGTAAGACTGTCAAGGATACAACTGTGACAACTTCCACTAAGTCTGTTGTGATATTGAAGCAAGATCGTTTTATGTTCTTTTGAATGAAGATCAACAAAGCTGGAAAGACATGTATTTATAATTTATAACCTGTGTGATAAATGGGTTAGAGTATCCCCTCCGCCCTATTGTAAAAAGCGAGAAAAAGGGGTTAAATGAATAAAGACCGGTACCTGGATATGTTAACACTGATGGAACGTCTCTTGCTAGAGATAGTCTACATAGGTACTATCGCTGCATCTATTTCTGCAGACGATCAGAGTAGTCTGCAAACATTACTGCGTTACGGTGTGAAGGGTGTTATAGCTAATGAATTTACTGGGGTAATGCGATTTAATGTATAAACTCATCTACTAAACTCGAATAAAAAAAACCTTTCCTTGTGGCTGTTTCTAGCATACTGTTTTAGCACACTTGCCTAGTGTGGCCATTATGACATTTACATCTTTTGGGCGAGAAGTCTTTTCTTCAGCAGGTAAATAAATATAGCTTGCATTTTCAAAAACATTTCCAACATGAGTTTTTCTTTTGCAAAATAAATGTAGTCTTTCAACAACAGTCCTTTTATTGTGTACAATAAATAAAATAATAAATACTGACAATAAATAACTAGCACTAAACACTAGCCCATTCGATGGAGTGCATTCAACACTATGTACAGAGGTCGACTCCTTAAATGTGCTGCCATTATTTACATACTGAGGTAGATTTACTTTGTTTAGTAGGTGGGAGAGGAAGACGACGATGATGATGAAGAAATTGAAGCAACGCTCGAGTAGCTCGGAGACTGGTTAGAGGAGGCGGAAGCGCTAGAATCGCCTGGGTAGTAAGAGCTATAGGCGAGCTGTGATGGATCCCAAACTCGAGAGTACGGTCCAGAGCTCGCTGGCTCCCATTGCGGGCCGTATGAGTCCTGTGGAGCAGCTGGTGTAGATGGAGGTCCATATTGAGACGCGGGTGGACCGTATTGAGACGCTGGCGGAGCCTCAGTCGCTGCCATCATCATCGGCATACCTATATAAAAAAGGAACGTTATTAAAAAAAATTATGTTACAAGATTTTTTTTAAATAAATTGTCTCTACTTACCTCCTTTCTTCAGCAATAAGTTGTAGATGAGGAATCCAAGGACTAAAGTAATTGCGAGCTTGCTGAGGATAAGAGCTTTAATCGCCTTAATACCAATAATGCTTACGAGGATAGGCATTAGAGCTTTCAATTTCAGTTTCAAAAGGAGAAGGACCGGCAGCAGGAGCTTCTTCTTCAAGATGCCTCGAGCTGAAAAAAATATTTTTTTTAATAACTTTAAATTTTTTTTAAGGTAATTTTGAGCGACGGAATGTACCTTCGCCATTTCCTGATTTCTCTTCTGGGAATTCGACGTCTAATCCTCTGTCAGCACGATAAGAGATCTCGGCATTTTGGAAAAGAAACTCAGGCAGTTGAAATCTGAATTCATTGTTGTTCAAGATTCTTCCAACTCTGTCGAAGATGACTTTGTCGATATTCTTCTCATCCAAGGCTCTAGCTGACTCCGTGCTGACGCCGAGTTTGGTGTCCAGGAACGAGAGAACTTTCACTTTTAGGCATGACATAGGTGAGCTCGCTTCGAAACAATCACTGATAACACTATCCAGGAGGTCATCACTAGTTTTCAGCCGCGTCGTCTCGATCTCGTTGTCCTTGATGGCGTAACTGTGTACGAGGGCAGCTGAAGCCAGTAAGATGCAAAGGCACTTCATTATCGCGATTTTCACTGTGTCATTAGTTTTGATTAATGAGGCGTTCGGCGCGGCCGGTTAATGGAACAACAATGATTCAATTTTTGATTGGGCTTGGTATTTATACGTGATCCTTTGGGCGTCGAGGCACGCGGAACTGGCGCGTGCCTCGAATAGAAACGCCTTTCATACTTGGCAAACTATTTAATTTCGTTAAAGAAAGTCCTGGTGGTGAGAGTGTGTATAGTTTTGACGATGATATTAATAACATAATTTCATATGTCTATAACCAGATAATTCTTTTAGTGGATCTTGAAAAATTGTCACTTTTATCACCAAAATCTGCTTTGTATTCCCGTTAAAAGATTTTTTTTAATTATTTTTCTAATTACAGTATTAAGTTTAAAAAACAATTAATAAATTACTTAATTTTCTTACATCATTAATTCACTTGTACTGAATAATTATAATACTTTTAAAGGATTACGTGTTTTACACCAAGAAGTTTATATACTTAAATTTGCATACTAGTTGCTTCAGCAATAAATCATATTTCCCTTGTAAATATCTTTTTCAACAATACTTTGCAGTTTTAGACTATTTTGTCATTGACGGTCTGTATATCTATGAAATATCAATTATTATTTTTTATAGGGAAGGTAACTAAGCATGGGCCCGCGGATACTAGATCCGCGAACCCTGAGTCTGATGAAGCTGCAATAGTTGTTATTATATAATAACTAGCGGCGCAAACTTCGTCACATGAGTATGAAAACGGTCTTCTTCCTCCTGCCCTGTTCCCAGCTATGTGGGTTCGGCACAGTATGTACTTCTCTTCCATATCTCTCTATCAGCCGTCATATCTGAATTTACGCAATCTTACACATGTAGTCTTTCACACTATACATCCACACTTTCTTCGGTCTTCCTCTACCCTTATAACCATCCACGTTAATTCTCATTACTTTCTTTGTTATATGTCTTTCATCCCTCCGCACAACATGCTCGTACCACGCTAACCTCTTGCTCCTCAATTTCTCTGTCACTGGAGCAATTTTCAGACTTCCTGTAATATACTCATTCTTAATTTTATCCATTCTCGCATGCATGTAAACGGTGTGTCATCTATTGTGTCGACTATCGTCCACGGCAGCAGCAACACATGAAGACCCAGCTGCTGTGGAGATGCGAAATGTTACACAAAAAAGGCTCTTGTCTTATCTTCCGAAATATAGATCTTGACGTCAAAATTTTACTTATAACCAAGAGACTACAATTTGTGATGAGATTTTCTATCAGAGACAAAACTAGACCAAAATTAATCGTCTTTTAGGGCGCTATATTGCGACAGACGATTGACAATAAAAATTAAACTAGACATCATCATCATCGTCAGCTGATAGACGTCCACTGTTGGACATAGGCCTTCAAAGACTTCGAAGTCTATCAGCAAAACTCCGCCAAATGAAAATATCATCTGATTTGCATTTAGACTTGTGCAATATTTAGTTACGTAGTAATATAGACTTGGTGAATAGTGGCTGGTGCCCTGTGTCGATAAATCAAGAAGCTTCCTCATTGAACATTCGCCGCGCCCCAGCTCTCACTGCCACTTCATACATATCAATCAAATACATTTCATTGTTTTGGTTACATTAAAATCTTGCTTAAGTATTTAAGTTTTATATAACAGCTAGCTGTTACCCTGCCTACTTGCTGGCCGTTATATAAAATTAGACTTGAAATTTGTTTGAAATATTCCTTGAGAGAAACCGCAAATAGGTTTCTATAGCAACCGTTACTATAGCAATCTCATAAATAATACGAAATGAAAATGTTTATAAAAGTTAATTAGAAATAAAATAATGAGGAATAGAATAGAATAATGAAAAAATAAATAGCGTAGAACTCAAACCGCGTCGAATGGCCGTACTCCCATGTCGATACATTCACTAGTTTTCCCGGAATTGGCGAGCAAACAAAATCCATTTTCATTATATATATATATATTTCCCGCAAATTATTGCTTGTGAAGCTTTTCAAGTCATTGTTATTTGTTGTTTGATGCTGAATGTAATAAATAAATAATACTCTTATCACCTTCGATTAAAATTAGTCTTAACATTTAAATGGAGCATCTTTTCACACAGACACATTCCGGAGCCGGAAGGCTGATTTCTTTCATGTGCATAATAACTAAACGTAATGTAATATATAAAGATTAAAGTAAATAAAACAAATCATCTTATAACTTTGGCAATCCCTTGATTTTCTTTGTCGACATTTAAAACGATGCTTGATTTTGGAACTTTTTTTTTTGTTTATTTATCCAAACTTTTACAAACATATTCAGACACGTGATATCTCGCGGGTCGGGATGTAAGCACAGCTTGTATCTCAGGACTCTAACTTATATGTATTTGTGACGTGTGTGTGGTGCTGTATGTAGATGTGAGCGTTCAGGGGTGTGTTTGTGTTTTGAGTGTTTACTGGGTGGCATTTATTTGATTAGTCTTTTTGTTTCTTCATCTTCATTTTCATTCTTGGAGCAAGAGACAATGTCTTGGCAGTTAGTAAAGAACCGCGCGCACTGGCAAATGTCTGACGCACATAATAAAGATTTATATAATAAATATTAATAAATTAATAAAACAAACGTAATAATAAGTATAGTCCATTATATACGGCTATATGAAGGAACCGGTAGACGTAGTGTTAGGAGGCCTCCCACAAGATGGACCGACGGTCTGGTGAGAATCGCGGAAATCCACTATATGCAAGCAACGCGGGACCGATCGATGTGGAGATTTTTGGGGGAGGCCTGTCTAGCTGTGATCTTCTATCAGCTGATGATGATATAAACGAAGTTACGGCTTACATCGAAAAATACAAACAACAAGGACAGGATTCTTGAAAATTTGCTTAGAGATGACAATGATCAATGATTTTTATTTATTATGTTACATGTGAATTAATTTATACTTAATTTAGGGATTTAATGAAAGTTAACGTTATCGCATTTAATAGTTAACACTCCGAAGATTCGATGTTAAATTAAAAATGTCTGTTCCACAGTTTCCACTTCCTCGTTTCACTGTTTCATCCACAGGACCGGCTTGCCTAGTATGGGGCCATCAGTAAACGCCTCTTGATGTATGTTTCTGTTTTTGGTAAATAAATAAATTAATTAAACATACATCTTTCACTCTAATTACCGCACTTATGCAAATGGTGCGAAATTCCTTGTTACATATTGATAAATATTTTTTATTATCGAAAATGTTTGAGTAAACATATTTATCACGAAAATCACATCTCATTCATAAAACTGGACTCCGAAATCACCTCTAGTTTCATGTATTAACGAGATATCTAAAGTATTGCAAGGAAAATTTTCTAATGAAAAAAGGTAAAACAAGAAATTCGTCGAAATATTATACAAATATTTCCCCTTGCTAGCATTTGTAGCATAAATTAAATGGAATATAGTTTCCACTGGGAACGAGGCGTGATATATATATGTATGTATATATAGTTTTTTCATACCCAACTCGTACTAGGGTTATCTGTACATATTATATTTATTTTTTCGGGCGGTACTCTGCCGTATTAATGTGTCCCCAAAAAATTGCCAGAAATTGGTTAATTTAGCACTTATCTAAGTACAAAAATTAAGAACTTAGTTTAAATTTTATGAAGATCTTGTCGCCTATCTTCTCGACGTCTATCTTTGGTTACAACAATTACATAAACATGACAACAACATTCTCGGAAAGTGAAACTGGCGTTTGTTTTGCAAAAAGCTCGCGTGTCTCTCTGTGCTACATTATGCAATAAGGGTTGCAAGCCATTTCGTATTCATTGCGTATCCTGACGCCATTTGCATTAACTGTCATGTCCGGATTGTGAAATTACTATTTCACTTCCGTTTCGAGGTGATAAAAGAATCGTCAATATAAGTTTAATTAGTAATTAAATTTTTACACCAGGACTGTTTTAGATTCTACGTGATCGTTAATACATACGATTTTTTTTTTTAAAGTTAAGAAAAATGGAAAAAACACACAACGATTAAGTTAATATGAAGGCATAGATCACTGATTGTTTTTTACATTCCCAAGTTATTTTTTACAACATTATAATAAAATTTAATATTAGTGTTTTTTAAGGAAATTTTGCTGAAATCAATGTATTTTCGTGTTGTAGAACTATCGATTAATTAACAAGTGTACATTTTATTTAAAATTTATCAAAATGTGCGATACAAAAAACGGAGGTGTTAGTCTCAAAACAAAATAAAACGCTACATTTTCTTTTCCATAACATATCACTATCCATATTAGGTAACAAGTAGCGCATAGCAGTTCGCTTACACTATGCAACGTGATGTACATGATAAATTTTTAACCGATCCTCTACAGGTCCGAAGGCTTCCGAACATATAAACAATCAATGTTTGCTGTGAAAAGACAAAGTTTCAATTAAATATAAACTTTAAAGCTTTAGAATAAGGTTTATTAGTTTTATGAAAAGCATTCGACAAAGTTTGTCGTGGCGTAGGTGCCATAATAATCCACTGTATAGCAATCGATCCGTGCTAATGTACCATATAGTGGGTTAGGAGGGTAAGGAAGCGATGGTCGTCGGTCATAGAGCGCATCCTGCGCGTATTCAATGAATTCCAATGAAGGGTACCGCAGGTAGTAGTATTGAGACCATTGTATTACTACCACGATTTTCCAAACGTAAAATTCATACGCGTAAATATATTTCCATTCACTATTTCTTTTTTTTTACCTTAATTTTATAATAATTAATTAACAACTATAAAGTCATTATTACTATATCGTTAGTATGTAAATAATAAGAACAATTTTATTTTAAAGGCCTAATGTTTATATTAAAGGTTTGCAGTTTTTTTCGTTTGCGGAAGGTTGCTATTTGATTACTATTAATACAACGTAATAATGGAGTCGTTCTTCATTTAAAATTTTTAATAACTCACTTCGTGTTCTTATTATAATAAATAGTGGATAGGGGGGGGGGGGGATAAAGAGGAAATATTGGATAAAATTTCAATCGTTTCACATTTTTACTTTTTGCTATCAATTTTATATTAATAATATAAAATTACATTAAAATATACATTATAATCTATAATATTATGTTCGTGTTGGCGAAAAAAAGGAAATATATGAAACAAATATATTGCTAACGCAATAAACAGATTTTTTTTTAGAATTTAAAACAAGGGTTTTGTTCTCTATATAAATAAATGTCTATATAAATAAATGTATAGTGATTAATGATATACTTTATCACCAAAGATTTACTTTTGATAAATAAAATCCAGTTTTAATTTTTGGCTACTTACGTGCTACACGTCTCTGTAAAAACAAGAAAAATCATTACAATGAAATGATTTTGTAGGTATTTAGTACTTGATGAAAAGTACTAATTTATAAATTTTGGATCTCTTTTTTATTTTACTTCAAAACTAAATTTTTAAGTAAGTTTGTATGCTGATAAGTTAGGTACATCAATAATCTTAATCCTGTATTTGATATATATGTATGATTTAAAAACAGCTGTTTAAAAGCTATTGACTACAACGCCACCGTTTATATTTCTTGATACGTAGATATTTCTTTTAGGTAATAAAAATCCGTTTTTGTATAATCCGTGAGGGAGTTTGCTGTTAATCTTTACAATCATTTCCGTTTTTAGAAAATACCGAGAGATGTCGCTTTAATAAAACTAAAAGAAAAAAGTTTCTTGCCAAAAATTTTATAGATATTATAACTATTAAATCATGCTGAACTACTTAAATGAAGTCATTCTGACCAGTCTAAAGAGATTGAGAAGATATTGAATGCCAATACATGGAAACAAAATATCACTTGCAGTTAGCTAAATGTTTTTTTTTTATTTAAATAAGCTATGAGACGAACGAAACATTCACTTAATGGTAACCGATTCACCTGTCCATAAAGTGGCGTAAGTTAGATGATAAACTCAGCACCACATTACGCTTGTCTCATATGACGGAAGATGCTGTTTTGTAACCCCAGTAACTTCACTAGCTACAGGACCATTCAAACCGGAACACATATGCTTGCATAGTATTTATTATTAGGTGGCAGAAATGGGGGTTGCAATGGTATCTACCTAAACGGTCTCGAGCATTAGAGATCTACTACCATTCAAAGTTTTATATGAAAAAATCATTCATGTTAAATTGTGCTTAAGAAAAAACCAGTTCTATGTCTAGAATTGATTACTTATTGCTATTTTTATCGCTGTCTGTTAATTAGTTAATCAATTAGTTTTAGTTTTTTTAATCTGTACGCATTTATATCTTATTAAGCGATATTAAATATGCTCGCTAATGACACACAATATGATTAAACTTAATAATAAAATCTAAACATGTCTTACTGAAACAGAAACCTTACCGGTTGAAGCATAGTAACAAAATTTTCATGCGTATAAAAATTCGTTTTTTTAACCACAATAATCCATTCAGCGAGACCAATTTACTGATCTTTTTAAGATCAAACTCTTGAGAAGAATTTGTCAATTGTGTATATATATTCTTATATAGCCCGCCCGCTTTGCTTGCCGTAGAATAGTAATAGATTTGAAATTTGTCCTAAATATTTCCTCTCGACGACAGCCCGTTGAACCTTCTTTTATTAACACCACCGTAACTTCCTTTGGGGAAGGAATTTTGGAAAATCCATTCCTAATTGACCTCGATATGGCAGAAATAACATCCCTACCAAACTTTGAGTGGCTAATTATTTCTGAGATCTCGTAATGGGTCAATGAATCTCTGGATATCTTTCATTTGTATGTGTTTATATAGATAAGATCGTACCTGTACTTGTTTCTATGTAATTGAACTCTCCGTATATAAGAATTGTATGAAACAAACACAAAGTATCGGTGGAATTCATAAGTGTTATTGAAATTTTTAAAGGAGCGTCTTTGAGTCAATTTTCCAAGAAATCCGTAAAAAGGCTACATAAAATGATAAAAGAAAATGCCGCTAAATGAAATCCTTTCGTTTATTAATATAAATTACAATTATCATCTGTATGCAAAATGGTAATTAAGATACTCAGTGATCTCAAATGCATCTAATTATTAAGATTGTGCGAAATCATATTTTTTTTATCTTATTCCGGTTTGTGTAACAATAAAAGAGGATAATTTTTTTCTGCGGTATGTATTTACAATTACTAAAAAAATCAGTTCCTTGTTGACGCAATAATATATATAATATAAATAACCTAACACCGGTCAAATGTCTTGTTTAATCCTGTTTCTTCATCAGCTACTTTCTTTCGCATTTTCTCTAACTGTATCCTTGTTAAGAAAGTGTTTTATTTTTGCAAATGTACTGATTATTATGCAGGACAGTGATCACGGAAGTAGCTTGTAGCTTTCATTGTTACAATTGGCATAATTTCTATAACCTACTTTTGTACAATGTATTTAACAATAATTACAAAGGCTTTTATCTTATGTGTAACATTAACGATTTGATTAAACTAGTAACCTATTAATTTCTACTATTGTATTAGATCAAATTCTATACTATTAATATTCCTTTAAAGATTCTTTGAGTTACTAATAAATAGAAAGATACTTAAAATAGATTTATAACCAAAATGTCATATATTAAGAACAGTCATTTGAGTATTTGTTACTTCGATTGTAATGACAATCATCTAAATTGGTACATACAGTAATACATGTGATATAGTGTATGAGTGAGGATGTTAGGGAATTGAAACCGCTTGATACATTAATCAATGATTTATTTGAGCAAAATAAATATCATTCGCACAGCACATTCACGCGTTCACTCACACAATAATAAATAATACGAATTACACAGTATTTACACGTACACAGTTTCGCGAGGAAACCATTTTCTATTTGGTTCTGTATCCGTTCGGAAAACCGTGTTAAAGATCGGGCGGCCATCTTGGAACGGTTCGCTTCAAATCGGGTCGTGGGGTCGTTTGTGGTGGTTTTGGTGGTTTAGTGGTAGGCGTTGTAGGCGAGCTCCTGGGCTAGTTCCTGGGGTTCGGCGTCCCTCCTGCGGCGCGTGGCGGCGTAGGCAGCGTCCCATGGCCCGTGGGCGGCGATCTGCGGGTGCGAGTTGTCCGCCGCGATCTGGGTAAACTACAATGTTAGCGGACATAAACGATATGTGATAGGTTAGTCAACACACGTAGTCACTACAGCTAATTTAAAGAAAATTAAGTGCGCTTCTTGTGATGTGCTTGGACAGGGTGCATATACTTTGAACAATTGAACTGAGGCGTGCTAGTTAAATTTTTAAAGCTAACATTAAACTTTTCGTTTATTGCAAACATTGAATAGGAGCAACATTTGATAGTACTTTGTATTTGTTAATTATATGAATTTAATTATAGAGGATATACCTTCTTGCACAGCTGGAAGATGGCGAGGGCTACGGAGACAACGAAAGAGAAGAAGGAGAGCTGAAGAGCGTTCCATGCCTTCAGACCAAGGACACCGATGGCGAGGGGAATGAGGGTCATGGCCTTGAGCAGGACGAATACAAGGATGGGGACGATGATCTTCTTCAACTTGGCTTTGCGGGCTTCACCGACAGAGCGGGCACCTTCGTTGTTGAACTTAATGTTGAGGCTAAGTTCGTCATTGTCAAGGTTCCTGGGGCTAACGGTGACCTTGGTGTCGGCGATGGGTAATTGGAAGGTGACGTCATGGGATTGGATGTAGTTTTCGATGCCATCGAAGAAATCTCCAGAGGAGCGACCAGTGGAATCGCTGCCTGCGCCATTCTTAGTCACTTCAACTGCGTCAGAGATCTGTTGTCAAATTGTGCGATTAATATGGATTAACGATTTCATTACTAAACTACGACCATGAAATTGTAACTAGAAATACCTGGAATGAGTCCTTTTTGAAGATGCTGTCCAGTAGCGACATCACCTTGTACTTGATACAGGCGGTCGGGTCAGATCCCTCGGCGCATCCAGATCTCATCTCCTCGACCATGCTGTCCATGGGTGTGCCTTTCCAGAAAGCAGGTTTCGAAGGTTGGGCTACGGCGCTTCCAAACAGCGCTAGAGCAACCAAGCAGATCACTTTAGCTGACGTCATTTTTAATATATTTTTTTTACTTTCTGCTGTTGACTGGAAGACAGCTGGTGAGATTGTGATAGATTCGAGAACCACCCGTCGGTTTTTATACAGCTATTTCAAATTCAGCGCGTACTCCTCAGTTCCGGTACGCATTGTCTTTCATTGTACGAGCCAATGGTGCGGTTACGGCCTTTTGGAATGCACAGGACAGGAGTGTAAGGGAAAGCTATTTGATACGAATCCTCTTTATCGGCTTGAATGTAAAAAGGCTTAACTTCTAATGTCGATGTTTTTCTTATATACGTTTTAGAATTGTTGATTACTGAGCGCCTTTTCTGTTGTTTGTGACACCGTACCCTGATTTGATACAGGCATGATCCAGTTAGTTCGTCCTTGTCGGTTGTATAGCTTTTTGGCGTTGTAAGAGCGAAAGGTGAAGAATGAGAAGTAGCCAAGCATTTGATATGGAGGAGTAGACTCGGTTAAAGCGTCGATTGCATACATAATTGTAAATGGTTATTATTAAGCTTGCTACTTCAGAGATAACATTGTTGATGTAGTCGTTTTAGGAGTTCACATAGTTTTGATAAATACTTCGAGTTCCTATTATTTGGCAACAATGCTTTGATGTATATCTCTGGATCGATAATTAAAATAATTAACTGGAAGATTTATATATATCCAAACCATTGAGTTAAAATTTATCGTTCGTCTATATAGGCGATTACATAGTTACGGTAAGAAATACTTCAGTTTTAAAAGTTTATGAAAAGCTGAGGATCGCATTTGGTGGAAGATATTGGGGAAGGCCGATATCCAGCAGAGGATACACAAAGGCTGATAATGATGATAATGACTTAATCAGTGATTGCGTTAGAATCATAAGGGAAGGAGCTACTTAACTATATGTGTGTCCACAGATGATATATCCATCCAGTGATGACAATTATGTGTAAACTCCCACTGGTGATAACGTGTGTTTTTCTATACAATTAGATTTCACAGAATTTTTATGATAAGGTATAATGACTTTTTTTCTTTGAGTATTTTTTAATACGTCTATTTTTTTTGTCATTATGCTATATTTTGTTTTGAACACGCTGAAAATTTGACAGGGGAGGTCTAAAATTCGTCCGGAGTTTTGACTTTCCGTAGGAGTTTACAGTCAGAGGGGGTTGGTCTGACGTTAAACTGACAGGGTTTACCCTCATATTCATTTTAAATTATTGAAACAGTCGACGTAAAGCTCGCGGTGGCCGGATTTAATGCCTTGCAAGCATCCTCTATTAGTGAAATGGTATAACATAGTAAACAATAATAAGATTTTATCCTAAGCTTGAAATAGAACATAATTATCTATTCATTCATTCATTTTAACTAATTTTTTTAAAATTTTTACTTTTAAAACCTTAATAATATAACCTTATAAATAAAGGCCAGAAGCTTGAAGGATCCTCATGTCAAGTTGATGATAGAGGAACATCATTTTATTTCTGTATTACGATTTGTTTTATTTATGAAAAGACCTAATTAAAAGTGAATAGATTAGTAGAATTTTTATCAATGACAGCTAAACTACAGTTTGGGGGACCAATACATAAAGTTTGAATCTAACATTGATATGTGTATTACAATCATGATATCCTTCTACAAAGTGATGTTCGGTGATCACAGCGACAAGAACTACTCCCGTCTTCAGTTACTCTTTCCAGCTGATGATATCTTTACCCGGTCCACTGATTTTTGTACATCGACTTAGATAAAACGTCTTTGGAGCAAATACTGATAGCGGGTGTAGGGATGACACGAATACCACATAACTTAAACTTATCGAGACCTCAATATTTGTGATCCACAGCGGGACCCGAACCGAATACAAATCGGACGGTCACCGCTGACGGAATAGTTCCGCCGCCGGTGAAAGTGATGACCATTTACAATTCAAACCTTTAATTATATATTAATGAGTGTCATGATCGGTTGGGTAAGTTTCGTCGGTGTTGTTAAATCTCTACTTATTGAAAATCGTTGCGTCGCCTTGTGTTGTTGAACTTATGGTGTTAAAAACACCTTAAGTTTTATAAAATATGGTTGTCGTATTGAAAAATTGATAACTATGTCCAATGCTAATGATATTATAACAGGAAGACTTGGAGTATATTACTAAAGCAATGACTTGTATAAATCAGTTTGTCTTCGACGAATCCAAATCGGCTGTGCAACGTTCGGAAGGCTATGCAATATATTCTCATCTCAACTACCGCAATGTCTGAAGTGTTTATAATTCGTGAGTGATTCCAGAGATGACTTACGGTCACGTCTCGGTCGTGATCACACCATGAAAAAGCTGAAAGTAGCCCAGCGGGTAACGGGAAAAGGCTTGTGCTCGGGGTTTCCATAGATTATCGAATCAGAAATGACGAGTATCGTAGAAGAACTAAGATCACCGACATAGTCGAAAGAGATTGCAAATCTTAAGTGGCAATGAGCAGGACACAGTTCGAAGGACTGACGACCAATGGGGCAGTAAGGTCCTCGAATGGCGACCGTGTACCGGTAGCTACAAGTTTATTCGACGATCTGAGGTCGCGAGAAGACACTGGAAGCGGCTTCCCGCCGATGGAGCGATCTAAGTGGAAATCCTTGAGGGAGGCTTATGCTAATCAGTGAGTATTATCATGTTAATAAAATCTGTAATTATTTTATTGGCTCGTGATAAATTAAACTAATTCGATTGAGAATGGATATGTGATAGAGTTTGGATAATGATAATTTTAAAGTACTCGCTTTGCCAGTCACTACCATCATATATAAAAGTATTACTTCGTTTCGGTTATCAACATATGAAAGATAGACAGATGTTTCACCACTTAAAAATATGTGCTTAATATCTCTTAACATTGTTTTAAGTTATTTCAAGTGTTATTGCTTTTGTAGAAGAATAAGCTTGATACTATTATAGGTTCGATTTTATTTGTCATAATGGAAAATTAATATGAATAAGGGATGCAAGAGTCATTAATCATTTTTAAATTACTCTCATATAGGGATTCGTATAAGGGATTTGGGTCATTTCCCACTATAATGAACCAATGCGGGTTTGTATGATCCAGAGTCTTATTTATTGATTGCAGGGTGCAATACGAGCAGGTGAAGTTGGATTGGATCCCATGAGTTGTGTGTGTGAATGTAAGGGCATTAAATTACATGCCGCTTTATTAAATTATTAAGGATAGTCTTTTTTGGGTGGGCATCTTGATATCTAAAGGCTGTTATAATAGTTATGTTGTCGATTAATATGAGTTGATTGTAGACTGTTTTTTTTAATTATTTGTTTCCTCAATGAAAGCTCGCGTTGTATCAAAGTATCGCGGAAAGTAAAAACGTTTCTCGCAAGGCGCACGTTGTTGTATGTAGGACGAGCGCGAATTGTACGAATTTTTGTTTGTTCATTTCTATTCGCATCACATGTAACTCCATGAGCTTCAAAAGTTTTTTTGTTTCTAAAAATTCTATAGATTGTGCGTTTAAGTAAGTTGGTATAGTATTATCACAAAACGTTTTTACCTAGGTTTGAGAATTTTTGTCTCTACTCTTGCTTTCACCTACTTCCGCTGCCAAACGGAACTTAATTTACATGTAAAAAATGTTTGAATCAAAAAGTATAAATGTTTATTACCAAGTGATAAGGTTGTCTTGACGGTTTAGTTTTTTTTAAGATCTATAAAATCATTTAGGTAGGGTACGGTATTACAGGACAAAGTTATTCTAATCCTATAGAAATTAATAAAATAATTAAGAAAAACTGTATCTTTGTACAATTTAGAGTAAATTGCGGAAGAGCTAGATTGATTTTTACGGTTACTAACAAATACCATGTGGAACAGACTGTTTTTAGGGTTCCTTGCAATTATAATCTGTAATATTTCGAACTAAATCCAATTCAGTTTCACAGGCAATTGTGTGCAATATTAGATACATACAAATAATATTGATAATCTAAGTAATCATCATCAGCCGATAGACGTTCACTGCTAGACATAGGCCTCCCCTAAAAATCTCCACATCGATCGGTACTCCGCTGCCTGCATCCAGCGGCTACCTGGCACCAGGAGCCGTTGATTGTAGGGATTCATATGGGAGGATATGGGCCATTTCCCACCATCAAAGAAGTGGGATCCAAAGCCTTATTTGTTAATTAGCAAGACGTACCACGAACAGGTGCAGTTGGCTTACACCCCTCCTAAGTTATAATATACACGAGCAGTACATCGTCCACTAAGTTTTCTGAATTATATTTAATGTACAGGGACATAGAGATCTTAAATGACGAAATTTTCTCACAGATTTACACATTTCCGCATTAAAACTGTAGTCGTTAGGCAAAATTCAACGTGTTCAGGTAACAGACTAATCACTTGATTAGTGAACGCCTCTAATTATAATGTGGTAAAGTGTATCGACCCCGAACGATATCAGTTTATATAAACTTCAGTAAACATATTTTCAACCCTAAGTCATGTCGATAAGGTATGTTTTATGTTTAACAAATTGGATAAATGTAAAGTTAAAAATATAAAACGCTGTAAAGTCTAATGTAGACTGGAAGAAAATAGTTTAAAGTAGTAATTGAGTATGATATACATGAAAATATAATAAAGATTAGAAAAGAAGTTATTTACATTAATTCTTCATAATAAATAAAGTGTTTACTGTATTACCTTATAAAAAATCACAGTATTAATCTAACTTAAAAAAAACCGAAATACAACCATGACATTCTGGTAATCTGGGTCGCGACCTCAGAATCCGATGATCAGTCAATTGACTATAAGAAGTATACATCATCAGAGAACAATCTTCAAAAGAACGTTATAACAGTTGTAAATATTTGTCCATTAATATCTTATTTAAATTCAAAATTATTAAACGAAATCCTTATGATCATCATCATCAGCCGACAGTCGGCCACTGCTGGACATAGGCCTTATAAACTTGGACGAAGTCCTTATAAATCCTCCAAAACCAATAAAGGTATTAGAAGTTGTAGGGGTGTAAACTAGTCCAGATCATTTAATATAATTACTTGTATCATATTTGCTGCAGTCTCCTCCAGAGGGGTGAAGACTGAAAACCAGTGTCGTCCCTATGGAGGCTTGTGCACTGATCCTGGACCCTTTGCAGTACTGTGATACACACGTAAGGGTAATGTATTGTAATTGTTGTTGATTTTTAATAATCATTTTTTATGTTACATTGTCCTTTTTTTATAAAAAAAAAACAAAAAGCATGACAAATTTCGATCTATCCACCTTAATAACTTTATTACAGTAAAGATCAAATTTTTGGTAAATGAAATAATTTACTAGGTTAAAGCCAAGAAATAGATGTAGACAGTTTTAGACGGAATCAGGATATCCAATTCAAAAGACTTTTACTCTAACTACTGAGAGATGTGGTCGTCATGTATCATTCAATTCTTTTTAAAATATTAATTCATCAAATTCCACATGATGCATAGGTTTTTAATGGCCACAGAAATGTCGCTAAGTTTTAACTTAAACGGATTTCTTACAATTTGAAACACTTGAATAGATACGAATGGTCTTACTAAAGTACTTGCTAAAAACTGTAAAAATTATTATGTACATTTACCACTACGTATTTATTGCATATTTTTAAGCTTATAATGTTTAACAGTTTTAAATTTTCATATAAAACCAATAGTATATACAATTATTAGATGATTGGCAAACGTAGTATATTGTTAAAGCGAAAAAATACATTAGTGTTTTATCTAAATTATAATTTGTCATCACTTCACTTAAATTATCTCGTAATGCTAATAAGTATAGAACAAATCAATGGATTTTATATTCATAATAAAACTGGCAACGGCTAATCATATCCATTCTCCGGCATCGTGTTTTAGGCACAATTCAGTGTGCACGCGAGCGTCTTACATCATCCCACTATCGTTAAAATAGTTTGCTGAACAAACACCTGTCTAAACATGCCCCAGCGCTAGGTGGCGGCGGCTCTCAATGCAAACTGCATTCTGGCCCACGCGTGCGCGTTGATCATATATTCATTGCCACGCTCAGGAAGCGCTGACGCTCCAAAACTATGGAGCGAAACCCACACTGCGAAAGGTAAGGCCCAAGCGATTCAATATTATGTGACCGCTTAGTTCCTTGACTATCATCGCGCGGACTGCACAGAAATATGTGCTCGTGACCACAAACAGTACACCAGCCATCACAAAACCCTATACCGTTAACTGCTCCTTATTAACGCAATGTCTAAGTTAACTGTCACGAATTTCAGTAAGAGGACCGGCAGTCCATTCCAGAAGGACAAGGAAGCACAACCTGAAGCTGCTTCGATTGTTCACGAAGAAGTGCTACAGAAAACAAATTACGATATACAAAAAGAGAAGAATAACGAATTATTACAAAAGGTTAATAAGAAAACTGCTGAGTACCAGTCGAACAAACCGAGCTCTGGCGTGTTCACAGAGGTTGTGGCACATGGCGCGTTCACTTCCAAAAAGGTGGAAAAGGAGAAAGTACAGAAAGTAGAAAGCGTAGCCCCTTCCAAATATGGGAATGGGTCCAATTGTTCCAAGTCTCTTCTCGGTTATCCCTCATCCGCAAACGATTTGGCTCTGGACGCTAAATCAGACTTGGAATCAGATCCAAATTTATCTAAAGAGGTTAAAGAAAAAGTAATAGAAAAGCTATTCAAATTGGTCTCTATGGTGCAGTACTCTTACGAATCCAAAGTTAGGATAATGACGGATTACGAAAAATTCAAAGACACGCAATTGAAAAACGAAATTAGACGAGAGAAAGAACATTCGGAGCAGCTGTATAAATTGAACATGAACTTTCAAAATGAAGTCATCCAGGCGGTGCAACAGTTGAAGAGTGAGTTGGATTTGTCGAGAAATTTGTCAAATAATTTAGAAGAAAATAATGCATCCATAAACCTGGATTCCATTAATTCTAATGCTCTAAGTGACGTGTTGACGACGGATCAGCGTATTAATGATTTCGATGACAAAACAAAGTGAAGTAGTTACCGAAGGCGATGCAAAGTATGAATAAATTAGCATGTGTAGTTTAGTGTAATAAATTATTTACAACGCGTTCGCGTATTGATTATACACACTCAAATTAAATAGTTTAAGTTGGAACAGAGGTCAGTAGACATACTGTATGATTACCAGCGCGTCCAATGGAACAGGTTAGATACAGGGTGAATATTTGTGTATTTATCCTTAAAGGAATTCTTTTAAATTTGTTTTGTTCTTTTTATTCTAAGTTCCAAGGATTCTACTAAAGTTCATAGTCACTTGATTAAAAAATATTTCTGTTTAATAATTTTTTTTTATTGATTTTATAATAATAAAGAATGGAAGTTTCTATACAATAAAAGTCAGGAGCTGATTTTAAATAAAAAAATGTTTTTTTTTTATCCTTGACGTTATTTGATTAACGTTCAAACACTAAGTTCTTACATCAGAGCTATGAGAATTTAGTGTTTGTGCGTGACCTCATTCATATAAAATGTTAGAAGAAAAATTGTTATAAATTATCAATTAAGACATATTAATAAGGGTCCCTGCACAACAGCTCACGGGATCCAAACCCATTCTTGTGGTGCACCCTGTTAATCAAAAAATGAAGCTCTGACTCCCACCATCCCAAATTGGGCCATCGTGGTGAGACATGGCTAAAATTGCTCCATTAAAATTATCCAATTGCTGGGGTGATCTTTAGTGAAGACCTATTTCCAGAAGGGAACGTCTATCGGCTGACGATGATGATAAAAATGTATTAAGTTAGCTCTACATTATACTCGTAGTCTTGAGACATAAATTGTACTCTTTTTCTTTTTTGTGATTCCAGAGTCTCTCCAAATGCACTAATGTAGACCACAAGGAGAGTTTCCCCAGAAGTAAGGTATCTTTCGAAGATTTCTTCCGAAGCTTAAAAAAGCTTATTTCCTTCAAAACGGAAAACAGTAAAGTTACTAACTAGAGTCACATTGTATTGAGCGGGCGCATTACTTCATCATCAGGTTGCTGTGCTGCTTAACAAGTCTACTGGCGAATAAAAACACATGAACGTAAAATATCAAAGATTCTAAAGCAAACATAACAATGCGTCAATGTAACGTATATACAATGATCGGAACAGGTGTTTTGAAGTTAAATACCAAAGTTGACATTAGGATATGTATATTCATGAACTGGCTGTTCCCAGCTTGCTTTGCTACCAGTAATATAGAATTTTATATTATGTTTACACTTGAAATTTGTCCGAAATAACCCGTCGCCCTACGGGTTAATAACACCCCAACCCTTTTGGGGTAATTTCATGAAATCCGTTCTTACCTGACCTGTACTCGATAAAAGTATATAGCCAGAGAATTTCAAGTGCCAATGCTTTATGTTTCCATAGATATCGTGATGAATCTATACGTAGGAGGAAATCTCTTCTCTCTTGTTATATTTATATATATCTATATATAGCTCGCTGGTCTAATGGTTAGAGCGTGCGGCTTTCATTCCAAAGGTCTAAGGTACGAATCTCGGCCTGTACCGATGACTTAATATTTAAGTTATGTACATTTGTGAACTTTAGTTACAACAGCGAGATACAAACGGTGAAGAAAAACATCGCGAGGAAACCCGCTCACTGAAGTCACCTTTGTGTGTGGTGGCCCCAATAAAATGGCAACAGGCTCGCCCTATGTTACGTGGGACCTAATAATTCACTTGCAGTCTAATTTTATTTTACGGCAAGCATAGCGAATAGGGAACAGCAAGTATATATATATATATATATATATATATATGTGTATATGTGGAAGATAACTTAAAACTATAGTTTACAGGTATGTGTTAGGCTTAAAACCATTGTAATTACTGAAGTTATTGAAATAATGAGAATTATCATCATGTGTCTCACAAGGGTATGTGGTGTTATTTATTGTGAGTTGAACGACCTCTCAATCGATCGTCGATAATTGGAATAGTTTAATAAACTCCATCACAGGGGGTAGATCTTTAGTTCCGAATACCATCTATGTAGGTAGCACCACAGTGCTTATTACTGCCACCTAACAATAGAGTACTAATATTATTGTGTTAGGGTAACGGTATTTAACTCTTTATGTTTTAAAAGGGACGAGCACAAGGTGTTGTGTATATCGTCTTAACTAGTGTTGGGTTATTGTGGCCAGGCGTATCACTTACTATCAGGTGAATGTCCTATTCATCTCGTCGCTTCATACTCGTAGATTTAAAATATTGCCGATAGATAAGTTTTATACTGACCGCTGCATTGTTTCAGAAAATATTTATAACAATCTCATTGCCACGAGACGAGCGGAACGTTCACCTGATGGTAAGTGATAGTCAGAATGATATATATTATATATACTGCACATATTGCGCTCATCGCTTGAGTCTTAAGATATTAAGTCTAATGAGACTGTTGACTGAAATTAAGTATTCCATTATATAGTATCATTCCAGTGTAATTTCACTAGCTACAACTCCTTTCAATATACTCGTAAGGTTTTAAATTTATATTGAAAGGTGTTATAGCTTACTTCTAACATGTCCGGCATTGACATAACAACATAAAAGACATTAAAAATAAATAAAACTTTTATTTTTTGGTCCCCGAAAAAAAAAATTAAGAAACTACTTAATTTTTTTTTTTATACAATTAGCATCGAGACGAGCGGGACGTTCATCTGATGGTAAGTGATATACCTGCCCATAACAATACAGCGCTAGTTAGCTGCACTATAGACTTAAGACGTTGTCGCGTTACCCCAGTAATTATATTAACCACAACGCTCTTCAAACCGGATCACAAAAATGTTAGCACATCCCTGCTTATCGGCAGAGAGAGGTGCTGACCTAATACTTACCTAGATGTTCTCCGGCAATAGAGAGCTATCAACAGTAACAAGTCTTTCTTTAACATAGTATCGCGGTGAAAATACTTCAACGCCTGCCAAAATAAAATAGCAAGATTGTTCAAGATTTTTTTTTAATATTTTTTTTTCTAAGTAAAATTCTTAAACAGTAAATATTAAATAACGTTATATTTGTTTCTATTTTACATTAATAATAAAACATGTTATATATCACAATACCTTGTTATGCTGATAACAGATGGTTCTTTACTAACCGTAACACCACAGCGTTTGTTTCTAGTATTAAATTTTTATTTGAAAGCGTCACAGTTTCAGTTTGAAATGCTTTGCACGTAATGTATATGCAATAAGGTATTTATTATTTTGTCTTAAAGTGCGCAATGTGGTGTTGTGTGAAGTATCATCTCATACAACATCTTAGGTATAACGTTGGGAAACTGCAAAAAAGCAGTAGATATTAATATAAGATTTCTATTTTCCATTTTACAGCTTGTGTTACAGTAAGTAGGTTTCCGTTTTCGTGGACTGTTTAGGTACACACTACCGCAGCGCCTATTTCATTTATTGGTTGGAGTTGTCGTTAGTGAAGTTACTGAGGTAACGAGACTTAACGTCCTATATCTCAATGTGACGAGCGCAATGTGGTCCTGTGTGTATCATCCCATTTGGCGCTACGTTGTTGACGACTTGCTCGTTTCTTCGTTTCGTAGTTTAAACAAAAGGAAATGGCTAATGGCAATGGCAAATATTAATGAAGATTCAAACAAGTTCATGCAAGATTGCAAGCACATACATGACTAGTCGTATTTCGTCGATCGGCAAGTTTTTACAAGTCAACAACAGTCACTAAGATTTTTAAAATATTATCTGCATACATTGATAGTTGAAGTCAAGCTAACATTGTTAGTACTTCACACTATCGAAAATAGACCAATCTTCAGAAACTCCCGCTTACTAATTGTGCACCCCCATTACTTTGTCACGCCAATGTACACCCCCATCGAGTCTCTCGTGGAACTCTAGTGAGCCACCTGGCCCACTTTAGGAATCACTGGTATAGACAGTCATTGAAAAATTTGTATTTTATTGCAGTACAGAATACAAACATTATATTGCGTGCAAACATTACAGCGTCTGGATTGAAGGGAGTTGTAGCTAGTGAAATTAGAGCAGTAACCAGTCTCGACATTTTATGTCACAAATAGACGAGCACAATGTGGTGCAGTGTGTAACATTATAATTAGCGCTACATTGTTATGGGCAGACGTATCACTTACCATCAAGTGAACGTATTTCTCGTCTCTTCTCTTCTTTTTTCTCAAAAAGAGTACAAATTAAAATTGTCAATAGCAGACCCTGCTGCGAATTGATGCTAAGTAAATTAAATCCCACCAGTTAAAAAAAAATTTAATAAAATGTATTATACTATCTTTTTATAACAACTGTCGTATAGAACATGTTCACAAGATGGCGTCCGCGTCAGTACATAACGGGTTTTAACGGAGTTGTCTTTTACAAACAATTTTCGACGTAGTTAAATTCTCAATTATTTTTTTTTAATATACTTAAAAACACGACTAATCGATTTCCCATTTCCATTTCCCATTTCTCATTTCTTATTTGCCGTTCCCCATTTCTCATTTTCATTTAATACTTGAAGGAAGTTGTAGCTTGTAAAATTATTGAGGTAACGGGGCTTAACGTCCTGTCTCAATGCGACGAGCGCAATATGGTGCTGTATACCATACTTTGTTACTATACTACGTTGTTGAACGTTCTGCTCGACTTGTTGCTTCAAAGTTAAAGACGACATTGTGACAGATAACTCCTGATGAATCCTGGATTTATAAATACGATCCAGAAACAAAGCGTCAGTCGATAGTTTGGCTGTTTCAAAATGAACCAACGCCTACGAAAGTGAAGCGATCGAGGAGCGCAGGGAAAATTTTCATCTCTAGTTTCTTCACTTTGACGGGGTACCTTCAAATTCATAATTTCAATTCCACTTCGAGACCATAGCAGCATCAACGCCAAATGGTACAGCACAAAATGCATGCCAAAAGTTTTTTCTGCAATGAGCAACAAACGACCGAGTACCGGACTCCGCGGGGTCCTTCTTCACCACGACAACGCGACAACGCGCCCGCGCACTCTGCGATCAAAACGAGGAACTTCTTCGACTCCATATCGATCAGAGTCTTGGGACACCAACACCTTCCTTACAGTCCTGATTTGACTCCGTGTGACTTCTTTTTATTCCCTAAAATTAAAAATCAGTTCAAAAGGATACAGTTTTCATCGCCGGATGACGCGCTAGCAGCGTTTGTGAAGGCCGTGGAAGAGGTGTCTGCGGAGGACTGGATAAATGTGTTGAAAATTGGTTCAGACGCATGAAACTTTGTATAGAGGCTGGTGGAGAGTTCTTTGAAAAGATTTAGTGAAAATATTTTTTTCATAGAAGTTAGTTTTTTACTTTCTCAAAACTTTCTGAGTGTCCCTCGTATATAAGAGATTTCCACCGATGTGGAGATGTATCACAATATCTCTGCAACTATAAGGCCTAGAGACTTGAAGCGCGGTAGGAATAAGTCTAACAAATTTTAAGTCTAAATTTCAAATCTAATTCTATGTTACGATCAGTAAAGCGGGCTGGGAACAGTTAGTTGTGATATATACGGTTTCTACTTCAATAGTTAGTGTTTCGTAGTGACGTAGATAAAAAATGGCGTCAGAACTAATCCGGTTTCATACAAGGAATGTTTTCTACCAGAATAATTTAACGAATGGAAATTCTTGTTAGACATTATTAACAAAAGTTGTTTGTTGGATGTTGTCGATTCAATGGAGGACTATAATCGTCAGCCTCTCTCTTTAGAAGTTTGTTGGACGTTTCTCGTACGAGTACTGTGTGGAACATGAGATAATAAATTATGAACTCATTGTGCGGAATTTCAAAGTATTTGAAGAGTTTTAATTCATAGTTGAAAGAGTATTTGTTGCGGTTGTTATTACCTGGGTTAGTATTGTACTTATTTAATAAAAAAGTTCTGTATTGTTGTTAATCGTAATATAAGTTTGCACGATGGGGCAAGGGGTAAGGAGAATAGACGATGACACTTTACTTGTGATGTGTTAAGTAATAATCTTGTGATATTATTTAAATATTCTTTTTAGTTATTATTTTTATATTTAAACTGAAATGCGTTTTGTAAGCCTACAAAATGCGTAATTTAACAAAACAACTTTCAATTCATCGATTTCGTTACTTTAGTTAAAATTTTGTATTCAAGCTTTCAATTAGTATGTAGATTTATTTTAGGACGGATAAACTCGAATTGTAATACACAATTAGATGAAAAAGATTTTTAATGCAATATATCCATAATTTATATAATGTATAATAATTACAAGTGACCAGCGTCAACGTTTAAAATAAATGCCTCATGATACGATGTGCTGTAAGATATATATAAATAAATAAATAACATTTTGTTACAGGAATGGCGGTGACCAAGATTAGCATTGGGTTTATGATCGCATGTTTTATATTAGAAAAGGTTGGGGCCGAACTATCGTGCCAACTGCTAGAGGAGGACGGAGGAGAGACAGTCGAATGTGAAAATGATCAAACACTCAATACTATTAAGTTATATAAAGATTTGTTACCAGTTAGTAACAACGCGAAGAGTATTTCATTGTCAGATTGTAATATAGAGGCATGTGAAGTAGATGTGTTTGAAAATCTGCCACTATTGCAAAGTATTGATTTATCCTCAAACTATTTGGATAATATTATAATTGGCACATTCGATAGAGTACCGGCTTTAGAAGAACTGAATTTATCTAATAACATTATAGAATACTTGCCCTTCGATCTATTTAAACGAAATCATAATTTACAAAGTATAAATTTAAAAAGTAATTCATTATTTTGGTTCGAAGTAGGAGTGTTTGATTCTTTAGTAAATTTGACGAAATTGGACTTTTCGAATAATGAAATAGAGGGAGAATATTTACAAAGCGAATTGTTTTATCACAATGTCCACGTTACGGTATTAAAATTTTCAAGCAACAATATGACAGGTACCCCTGCCGATCTATTAAGCAAGTTTAATAATTTAAAGATATTAGAACTTAAAAATTGTTATCTAAACGATTTTCCGACCTTTTTAATGTCATACAATTTAAAAACATTGATAAATTTATCTATGAGAAGTAATAAAATAACTCACATTGACGATGGTGATCTCGATCATTTGGTAAATCTGGTAATACTTAACCTGTCAAGGAATAAATTGGAGTATATAGCTGAAAATTCATTTCGAACTTTGTCACATCTTACAATCCTTTCTTTGAATGATAATTCGTTAGTTAGTGTTCCGCAAGGGTTGTTTAGAAGTTTGCCGCAACTGTATTTACTAAATCTATCTCGGAATATGATAACAGTTCTACCAGATGATTTGTTTAAGAGGAACAGTTTGAAGTACTTGAATGTGTCTTATAATAGATTAACATATTTGCAATCAGATTTTTGTAGACAGCAGAAGAAGTTAGGTGTTTGGAAACTCTTCGTATTTAATCATAACCCATGGCAGTGTGCCTGCCTCAGGGAGTTGTTAAGCGAGGTCAAAAATTTAAGAATTAACTACAATCCTGCCAATACTGACGACGGTAATCCGGTGTGCGCGACCACAAGTGAGTTTATTTGCAAAAGAGATGAGACTCTTAACAGTTTCTACGTAGATCTCTTTAATAGCACCGTTCAATGAAGTCATACAAAAACAAATAATTATTGAATTATCTAAAAATCATTGTCATAGTTGTTATTAGAATAGTTACACAAAAACAACTTTTGGAAATAGTGTAAGTTTTATATTAGGACAAAAGTTTGTGGAGAAAATCCGTTGTTTATAAAGCAACGCTAAAGACTAAATAATTTTTTTCTCTGACAACACTATTTTGGAAAAAAAAAACAAATGGGAATACAGAAAACAAATCACAATTTTAGTACATGAGCAACGAGTTGCAGTTAAGTATTACACAATTTATTATAAAGAGGGGTTGGTGTATTGCTCTAAAGAGGATTACTCTCTAGTTTTTAGTAGATTTAAACTTAACATATCACTATAATTAAATTTTGAAAATAACCAATTTGTTAGTTATATATTAAAATATTTTGTAACGTGTTTGAATTAATAAAGTTTCTATTCAAGAATAAATTAAAGGTTTTATTCATTTTCCCTTAATGTTATCTGACATGTTTATATGGAAATCATTGAAAGTAAATATCGGTGTTATTAATCTATAAATCAAAGACGTTTGTAATTATTGCAATAGGATATAAGCAAACAAATACAATATCACAATCCTTGTGTTTATGGCTTAAGGACTTGGTTTATAAGACTCATTATCCCAGTAATTTCACTGGCTATAGCGCCTTTCAGTGGAACAAAATACAAACTTTTGTCGGAAAAAGCAGGACTAACGATGATACTTACTTAAACGGTATCCGGTCAGAGAGACTTATTGCCACTGTTACTTTTAATAAAGTATTTAAATATTAGCTTACAGATCATCATGTGATGATTTTTGGTATAACCTAAAATTCGTAATGACAATATTTTAACATAGTATAGACAGTCATTGAAAATTTTGTATTTTATTGCAGTACAGAATACAAACATTATATTGCATACAAATATTACAGTGTTCTGGATTGAAGGGAGTCGTAGCTAGTGAAATTATTGGAGTAACCAGACACATAAGATGTTATGTCATATGTAGACGAGCACAATGTGGTGCAATGTGTAACATTATAATTAGCGCTACGTTGTTATCGGCCGGCGTATCACTCACTATCGGCTGACCGTAGTTCTTCTCTCGACGCTTTGTTGTATATAATAAAAGAGTACAAATTAAAATTGTTCATAGCAGACCCTCCTGCTAAATGATGCCAGGTAAATTAAATCCTACCTGTTAAAAAAATTAAATAAAATGTATTATACTACCTTTACATAACAACTGTCGTATAAAACATGTTCACAAGATGGCGTCCGCGTCAGTACATAACGGGTTTTACCGGAGTCGTGTCTCTTACAAATAAATTTGGACGTTATTAAATTGTTATTTTTTTTTAATATACTAAAATACACGTGTAATTTACAATGTGTGTTGTTGTTATGCGTGAATATTATTTACTGTTTACTACATCTGTTTGAAAGACGATATGAGCTATATTATAGTTTTATTTTGATTTATTAGGTGAGTAAAATTGGAAAATATTAAAGGGTACAATTCGTTCTGTGATACAGCCTATGATGGATGATGAGAAGCTGTATGTGACTTCTAGTCTACTGTTCTTTTGAAGGTTGTGAGAATGTTGAATGGTTTTTATTATTCTATATAAATTATGTTACTATATTCATCATCACAGTTTTGTCATTCAGCGGTGTGATAAGACGAGAGCGACGTTCACCTGATGGTAAATGATAACAACGTGGCGCTAGTTAAGTATATACTGCTCCACATTGTGATAGGTTGATAAGTCTGGTTACTCCAGTAATTTCACTAGCTACAACTACTTCCAAACCGGAATACAGTAATGTTTGCACACTATTTTATCGATAGAAATTAGAGCTACGGTAATACCTACCTAGACGGTCTCCGATAACAGAGACGTACCACCAGTAGAATAATCATCATCATCACGCAATAGAGGTCCTATATTAATTCCAACTTTATTTATTTTTTAATATATATCAAAATTACATAGTAATGACTTTATTTAGTATTGATATATCTTAACGGTAAGCGCCGAACAATTTCATGTTTTCCAATGTTCATAGTTATTGTTTATTAATGTTGGTTATAATAAATACGTTTTATATAAAAGCTAACCTGTTTTTATATATTTTGAACATTACGAGGAGACATAGTAAATATGAGGATCACTATGAAGTTTGTAAAATAACTGTGGTAACGTAACGCTCCATTTTAAGGCGATAAGTTTAGTAGTACTATGTAAAAATCTCAATCAGAACTATTTAAACTGTTTAAATTTATATAAAAAGGATATATAAAAAGAAATTTTTCACTTTTGTTTACGGTTGTGTTGATTGAGAAAGTCAGTTTTTTTTTTTATAAATGCTTGGTTTAAACCTTTTCTATATGTCATATGCGGAATAAGTTTTAATTTTGCTAATGTTTCTTTAACTGTTGTCGTTCCGCTGGGACGTAGTAAAAAGACAAGAAATAATGACATGCATTGTCCGATACAGTTATTTCTGTAAATTATGCATCGATACAGTTATTTCTCGTTATTAGCATAGCATCTTCACTGTTAGAAAAAGGCCTCTCTTTCAAAATATCCGCCGACTTCTAATTAGTATTTCTAAACATTTAACACTCCTTTTAAAGTTTGTTTTCTATTTCTTAAAAAACTATTTGTATTAATGATATTACCCATTATTACAAGATATGGGTGTACAGGGAATTCCAAAAATCACGTATTGTTGCAGATATGGCGGTTTTGGTGATTAGTCTTTGGGCTATTATTGCTTACTCCTTAATATTGGAAAGAGTCGACGCTCGATTTTCTTGTGAACTACAGAAAGGAGTGACGATCGAGTGCAAATTTTATAACACAAATGGCTAATATATTGTTTTAAAAAAACAATGGTTACCAGTTAGCCGCAATGCTATAAGTTTGGTAATGTCATCATGCAGTATAGAGTGGTTTGATGTTGACGTCTTCGAAGAGCTGCCACTGTTGCAACGTACTGTTTCATCGAACGTGATAGTCAACATTACTGATGGCACATTCGATACAGTATCGGTGTTAGAATAACTGGATTTATCTAACAATTATATTGAATATTTACCTGTAAATCTGTTTCAACGTAATGATTATTAGCAGTACCAAATTTACACAGCGAATTGTTTTTTCACAATGTTAAAATAACCTTAATAACATTCACCAAGAACTTTATGCCGGATACGCCATCGATGTTATTAAGTACTTTAAATAATTTGGAAAGAATAGTACTAAATCGATGTCAAGTTGATGAAATTCCCTCCCTTCTATCGGCACCTAATTTAATAATCCTTAAAGCGCTGATAAAAATAAAATATATAACTAAAATTGGGAGTGGTGTTTTCGATCATCTTAATTATTTAAACATTTTTATTTTGTCGTATAATAATTTGGAGTACATTGATGAATATTCATTTCGAAGTTTATCACGTCTAAATCACCTTGCTTTGAATGGCAATTCTTTGATTACTATACCGCCGGGATTATTTAGAAACGCGCCGAAATTGCAATTATTGAATTTATCTAGAAATCTAATAACTAATGTAGCAGAAAACTTGTTTGAAAAACTTTATGAATAGCCGGAACGTATCACAAAAAGCACGACTGGCTGTGCATAGTGGCGTGTTGGTCCCCACACTGATGTATGGTAGTGAATGTTGGGTATGGCAGAAGAAACATGAAAGTAGGATTAATGCTGTTGAGATGAGAAGCCTGAGAAGTATAACTGGAGTGAAACGGATGGACAAAGTGAGGAACAGTGTGATAAGGAAGCGGTGCGGCGTGGTTGAAGATGTAGTGACAAGGATAGAGAAAGGGATGCTTAGATGGTTCGGCCATGTCGAAAGAATGGATGAAAGAAGATTAACGAAAGAAATATACAAAGTAAGAATGATTGGAAAAATCGGTGCAGGTCGACCTAGGCGGACATATTCCGATGAAATCGGAGATGTCCTAAAGAAAGGCCGGATCAAAAGCACTCGCAACCGACAAGCATGCATGAAGACGCTTATGAAAGTGGAGGAAGCGAGAGAGGTGTGCCAGGATCGTAGCAGGTGGAGAGAGGTGGTCTTTGCCTACCCCACTGGGAACGAGGCGTGATATATATGTATATGTATGTAAAACCTGTTTGAGAAAACCAACTTACGATTGTTGAACTTGTCACGTAATAGACTAACTTATTTGCAATATAATTTTTGCAAGCAACAGGCGGGAGCTTTAAATAAATACTCTTTCGATCGTAACCCGTGGCAGTGTGCATGCGTAAGGGAGCTATTAAGTGAAGTCAAAGATCTAAAAATTGTTTACAACGCTAAATATTTCTATGGTACGAAGCCGGTGTACGTTACCACCAGTCAGTTTATCTGTAAAAGAGGTAAGAGTCTTAACAGTAGACCAGAGCTAGATTTAATAACATCTAATCCAAAGGTGAGACTGGAATGCCATTGAAGCACTACCTCCAAGTCAGTCACGTAATCATATTAACAACAGTTTACTTGTAAGAACAGGACAAAATAATATGTAAGTATAAGAAGCAAACAGAAATAGTTAAAGTAACAACTGCTACATGATGTTTTATAAAGAAGTCGTACATATGGAAATGTATTAATATAATATAGTAAATATGCTTAATAAAAATATATTTGCTTGTTGTCGTGTTTATTAATTTCCATGTAACGGAGTAACAACTTAATACTCAAGCAAACTACGATGATAAACATTGCGCACATATCGATATATTACATTAAAAACACTTGTTACTGGTACTAAGTCTCTGTTGCCGGAGACAGTCTAAGTAGGTATCACCGCAGCGTCAATTTCTGCTTCCAAATAATTCTGTGTTCCGGAATTAAGGGCGCCGTAGCTAATGTATTTACTGGGGTAATGCGACTCAACTACTTACGTCACAGACGATGAGCGCAATGTGGTGCAGATTATATCATTCTAACTAGCGCCTTGTTATGGGTAGGCGTATCATCATTAGGTCAATCTCCGGCTCATATCGTCAATAACATAAAAACTATATATCTGCACGATCACTATTGAAAAAATTATCAATGCATGGAACATGTTCACAAGATGCGTCCACGTCAGTACGCAACTGGTTTCGCGCGAGTAGCATGTTTCACAAACAGATATTGTCTTTGATTATTTATTGTAATAACATTAATAAGAATTTCAATACTTTTGGAAATAAGTGTGGTTTAGTGTAGATATTATTTATTTATTAATGTATATTTGTTGTTACTAAAACAAAGTGGCGATACAGGGTCTTTGTAAAAAGCTATCAGTATTTTTCGGTGAGTTTATAATTTAATATTATCTACATAATTTACAAATGACTTAATGTAAATAGTTTTAAACATATAAGTGATAATAATATATATAAATGATAATAAACAATTATTGAGTTACAGTTGTATTTCATTATATCATCAATATCAAGTATATTTCTCAAATTTTGTTCCTAATGTGTGAATGAGAGAACAGATTGTTGGAAATTCTATTATACTCACCGTATATACAACAGGGACATTAAATTACTTCTGATTGCTAAACATTATCACTAAATACCTTCGTAACCAGCTTAACAATAGATCTTGAAATAGAAGATGTTAGTATTTAAAAGTTTGATTTTCATATTTAAATATGTATATGTTTCTACGTTGTCATCTTTAAAACATTTACCATACGATAGGTTTCGAGGACAGGTCATGTATCGGTCAAAGATATCTTTAAGTGTAAACATACGTGTAAAGATCAATCTCTTTTTCATACATTAAATGGAAATTTTAAATCTTTTTATACAAAGCTTAATAGCTTGTGCTAAGAATAAGTTGATCAATATTTTACTTTTAGTCATAGTTTTGTTAAACAATTTAGGTATATAATACAGCTTCTACAATGCTCTTGCACGCCAAGATAAATTAATTGAATTCCTGGATATTAGCTCATTAAGATCTTAAGTGTGTTATCTTAAGTTAGAACTTGAATGCTTTTAAAAGACATATAACAAAGCACTAGATATTAAGCGTTACAAGTTAAAGTCGGTACTGTTTCTGTAAACAATGCTGTATGATCAACAACGAGGGGTTTCGTAAAATTCTGGTTTCCGTAAGAAATTCAATGCACTTATATCTTTAACAAGTTCATATTTATTTTTCAATATAAAGCGCGTCATAAAACCAATGATGTGTTCAGGGAAAACCCGTCGAGATACGAGTGAAATCCACCTCGCTTCAACAACACGTCCAAGGAACTGTTTGCTCTAAATATTCAGTGGCAGTCGGTCGGAACTGGAAACCGCTACACGAGACCCTGCCTCAGGGAGGTTTACGAAATTGTCGAGCAAGGTAATCATCATTTTATATTAATAATCTTAGCTTTATTTACAATTATACAATATAAATTAATTTCATTCCGGTTTTTTTAAGTAATCTCCTGGACCTACCAAATATTTTTTGGTAACTATTCACATAAAATTTCATTGATAATCATATAAAATACTAGTAATAGAATTAAACAGTGCATTTCTGGTAAATTTTGCTTTTATAGTAACATTAGCTATGTTATTATTATTTAGATTCTGAAAAACCGATTTCACGTTAGCACTGCATTTCTAGTGTTAATTTTAAATATCTAAAGTTTGTTTTTGTTAATGTTGCAGATTAAAAAATAATGTCCAAAAGCAAATGGTTAATATTTACATTATTTCAAGTATTATTGACTGTTAATTCGAAACCAATATGTAAATTTGACGATGACGGATCAAAATATATTGAATGTGTCCCTGGCGATAGTGATTACGTACTGAACAAAGGTCTAGTGTCTGATAATGTTGAAACTGTTAGTATAACACTAAGAGGTTGCAGATTAACAAAATTAAACAAGGATAGTTTTGACGGGTTACCTTCACTTGAAAAGCTGGATATATCGCACAATAAATTATCTACTATACCACTAGGTATTCTTGATAAAGTACCAAGATTAACAAATTTTAATGCCTCTTATAATTTTATCACGGATCTGCCACCAGGCTTGTTCGATCAAATTCCAAGCTTGATTCAACTAGATTTAACGGAAAATCATTTGAAGAAGATACATCCAGGTTTAATTAAGAAAACTAGTCTCCTGTATCTGTCGAAGAACCTCTTGCAAGGAAAGGGTTTTCATCGTGATGTATTCGAAACCAGTGATATAAACTTTATGCTACTTAATGGAAATAACATGGATGGAGCACCAGATAACTTATTGCGTTCATTGGGAGAACTGGTTTATCTGAATCTGGATAGTTGTTATCTAACAGAAGTGCCTAAATTTTTAACAACACAGAACTTAGATACGATCACCCACCTCACACTCGCTGGTAACAAAATACGTAAAATCAACAACGCAACGGTATTTGGTAGCTTAAACGGCTTGGAAGTATTGAATTTGACTAACAATGTCATTGAATTGATAAGTGCTGATTTGTTTATGTCGTTAAAGAAGTTAAAAAATCTCGATTTGAGTATAAATAGACTGAGTTCGATATCGGAACATCAATTTCGAAATTTAGCTCTATTGACTGATATAAATCTATCGAATAATCTAATAACAATGTTGCCAGTTAACGCTTTCAGAGGTACTAAATTAACTAATCTGAATATGTCGGATAATAGGATTACATATTTACAAGACAACTTTTGTTTGGAATTAAAAAATTCTGGAACCATTTTGGCAAGATTCTACTTCAGCAGAAATCCATGGCAGTGTGCATGTCTAAAGCAGTTGTTGCGGGAAGTTAATATCATGAATGTTCAGTATGAAAGAAGTAATTATGATGGGGAGCATCCGGTTTGTGTGACAACAGGCCAGTTTGTTTGCAAGAGACAAGAATATGAGAACCAAATTTTTATAGACATGTATTATGATATGCAGGGTCAATCAAACATATAGATTGTATACTAAAACGGTTATTTAAAAATTATGTATGCATTTATAAATTTTATTTGCATTGGCTTCTTAATCTTACTTAACTGGCGAAATGTCTAGCCTCTTGTTCAATTTATTTATTTATACCTGATATAAACTATATAACTGATATAAACTACTATCAAATTAGATAACTTGACCAAAGCATTACTAAAAACAGACTCAAAGCCAGTGATAAGAAGATTACTACATAGTTGATATTTTTAAGTTTAGAATATATTTATTGTAGTTAAATTAATTTCCTTCTCTTTAAATATGTAATATGCCTATATCATCATTTAATAGTAATTAAAGTAAAAAAGGAAAAATACTTAATGGTGAATTCAGCCGATGATGATGATGATGCCTTGATTACAAACATGTTATGTAATGTACTCATAGATATAAATTAGCCATAATTGCACAAAATAATATCCCCCTATGTGGTATCCACATGAAATGTAAGAGTCAAATCAGGTAAAAGAATTATCAAAATTTTAAATTATGTAAACATATATGTAGAAAAGAAAAATAACTTTACACTATGACAAGTTGTGTAAAGTGTTAATAAGATATATATTTATTATTGTTTTCCATTCATATATTTCAGAATATCTTAAGTAATGTCTTCACTGCTATATATCTATTATAAATAACTAGTACTGGTAACAGTTACAATGATTTTTCTATACAATACCAATGTACTGAATAAAAACTATGTATGTAAATGAATGTTTGTGAACCATACCTAAGGCTAAACTACCTTAATATTTATTCATTGTTATAGGTATTGTTCCTTTTTTACTTTAATTCCTATTAAATGGCTAAGCAAACTGGATAATTTTTTTTTATTATGTCCATTGGTTTTACATTTAAACACTTAACAAGATTAGAGTTAGATTATTGACTTAAATGATATCTAACTCTTATTTTAGACCGTTTTCTGTTTAAACGCTTATTACTTTTTGTTCTCACACTAGTATAACAGTATCAAAAGCAGCATGTGATCTAAGAATATGTTTTATTATAGAAATTGTGTTTCTTTTAAATATAATTTATGTAGAATACGAGTTCATAAGCGTCCATAAGTTCCATAATTTCTGCATAACAATACAGGAATATGGAGTGACTGTAAACCAATGGTGATTGGAATCACTGTTCCTCTAGTGAAACCTGAGTCACATCATCATATCGAATAATGTATCCATTAATTAATCTATTACTGTTTAGTATTTATCGCAGTTTTCTTAATATATTTTTTATGATTTAAATTGTTATAACATACCATAAATATTTAAAAACAAATTTGTTTTCTTTTATAAAATTTGAGTTGTGAAATAAGTAGTACAAAAAGTACAAGTTCTCTTGTATGAGGAAAACTTTATCGCTTAATACGACTGCAACCTTGTCAGTCGTTTAACAATTTCGATCGTGTCTTCTAGGTTATTAATAATATTTAAAATTAATAATTTTACTGTTTGTTATCGTGTAATAATAGTAAGTTATATATCTTAACCTAAATTACTTCTACTTAAGTTCAAATATAAATTTTATTATTGTATATAGAAGATTGGTGCAAAGTTATCGTGAACAACGATCGATAATCATATTTAATTTTAAGAATAATAGTGTTATAACTTAAGGAATATATTCCAAAAAAGCTAACAATTATATAAAAGTGAAATTTCCAGTAACAAAAGTTAATAATAATCATAACATAAATATTGTTTCAAAAACTAAAGTCATTGAATACATTTTTATATTTTACAGAAAGAGCAATGGAAGCCCACTGGTGGACTGCTGCATTGTGTTTGCTGTGGTCATCTGTTAACGGAACGCCCTCGTGTAAAACTTACGGAGCTTCAAAAACTGTTGTTCTATGTAAAGCAGGAGACAGTGACTTCGTTTTAGAAAGAGGTTTGGTTTCTGACAATAACATAACAACGAAGATAGTACTTCGTGGATGCCGAATAAAGGACGTCGATTATGAATCTTTCGAAAACTTGCCTTCTCTAAAACATTTGGATCTCTCACAAAATACAATAAGAACGCTTAAATTAGGAGTTCTGGATGATGATTTAAAAGTGACACATTTAAATTTATCTTACAATTTACTAACCGAATTCCCGCTCGGGATATTTGATCAAAAACCAAATTTAATTACACTCGATCTATCCGGAAATACATTTCGTTCATTTGAATTAGGGATATTTGATCCGTTAACAAAATTAAAATCATTGTATTTATCTAGTAATTCCTTAGTAGGAAAAGATTTAAATCCATATTTATTTGATCAAAGTCCTCATATTGCTGTTTTAAATTTTTCTAGAAACGATATGTCTGAATCTCCAGATAATCTACTTCATGCATTACAATCGTTAGAAGTTTTAAATTTAGACAGAACATTTTTAAGAGAAGTACCTAAATTTGCAACAGCAGCCAATTTAAAATCATTAAAACATTTAATATTATCTGGTAATCAAATTCAGCGGATCGATGATCTCGCTACGTTCGTCAATTTAGACAACTTAGGAATTTTAGATTTAGGGCAAAACAATTTAGAGTATATAAACGAAAATGCTTTTAAGCCTTTGACGAAATTAATAGGTATTTATTTACGTAATAATAAACTAACAGCTATTACAAATAACCTTTTACAAAATTTACCCAAACTAGTTAATATTGATATATCTCATAATTATCTAACATCCGTCAGCGTTGATAATTTTAAAGGTACTTCGGTAAAAAATCTTAATATATCGGGTAATAAAATAAAATTTTTGGAAGAAAAATTTTGTTTAAAATTGAAGGAAGCGGGAACGAAGCTGTCGAAGCTTTTTTTTGTTCCCAATCCGTGGGAATGTGCTTGTTTGAATGAATTGTTACAGGAGGTGATGTCTATGGACATTCAATATAACAGTTACAACTTTGATGGAGAGCATTCAGTGTGTTTCGCTTCTGGTGGTTTTGTTTGTGTTAGAAGCTAGCACTGACAGTTTATATAATTTTCGAATGTAACTCAAATTACAACATAACATATTTTTAGTTGGGCGTCTCTTATTATCAGACCTTACGTATACGATATATCTGTGCAATTTATACAACGTAGTAAATAAAATATTGAAGAAAAACGATTACTTTTTTATCCCAAACCTGGAAAACAATTTTGAATCTCTTTATATGTTGCTTAGCTATCATAGTTTTATACATCTCAATAAAATAGTAGATGTGCCTACCTGAAGGTATTTATACTAGTGCCGCGAACATTGCGTTGGGAAAACCAGCCTCGGCTCGACACGAGCCGTCCTCTGCATAGTTATTAGTTTGCGACACAATTTCTGGAGATTTTTTTATGAAACTTAAGTTTAAAGTGAATTTTTTATATAAGTGATATTCAATTGATATAAGTTTCCAAAAAGGTAAGTTTTAGTAATAATGTTTATACTTTTTGTAAATTATAAGTCTGCGATAAATATCTTGGAGTGTTGCCAGCTTCCATTGCTTTTGTACTAAACTATTTTTACAACTACATAGCAATAGACTGATCAATATTTTCGAAAGTTGTAAATATTTGCATTGGGAATCAACTTGAAATAATAAAAAAATTACGTAAGCATCTTTTTCAAAAAGGATATCTAAGTTTGTTTATCATTATAGTATTGTTTATATTCTATTAACTGTTTCTGTACTTTTTTAGTGTTAAAATAAATACTACGATTGTATATCAACTGATACAAACAGTTTACAGTCATAGAAAAATCTGTAATATCTGTTACTAAAATGTTTTATAAACTTCTTTCAGATTAGAAGAAATGTGGCTCTTGTCGCTCTGCATTTTCCTGTTACACGTCATATTTATAGTAGAAACTAAACCAATGTGTAAATCAAACAATGATTTGAAGGATATAGGATGCGTGGCTGGTGACAGTGATTACATTTTACGGAGAGGCCTCATTTCCGATAATAACAAAACAACGGGAATTACTCTAAAGGCATGTCGAATATCAGATATCGAGCTTGAATCATTCAACGGTCTGGTCGCACTGGAATATTTGGATGTATCAGAAAATAAAATAAAAACACTCAAATTAGGAGTTCTTGATGGTGCTAAACAAGTAGAATATTTAAATTTATCATACAACCTGCTTACAGAATTTCCTTTGGGACTATTCGACCAGAAACCAAATTTAAAACTACTTGATTTAAGAGGAAACACTATAATTTTCTTAAAGCTAGGAATATTTGATGCATTAACAAAATTACAACATTTAGATTTATCTAGTAATTCTTTAGTGGGACGAGATATAAACCCGTATATCTTTGATCGCAGCAAGCAAATAAAATTTGTAGATTTTTCAAGAAACGATATGTCTGAATCCGTTGATAATCTATTGCACGTATTTCGTGCCCTAGATTTCTTAAATTTAGATAGGTGCTTCCTCAAAGAAGTACCTAGATTTGCTACCATACCCAATTTGAAAAATTTAAAACACTTAATGTTATCCACAAATCTTATAAGTAAAATCGATAACGCTGCTACTTTTGTCAACTTAGATAACTTAGAAATATTAAATTTAGCAGAGAACTGTTTGGAGTACATAAACTCAAAGGCTTTAAAGCCGCTGAGAAATTTAAAAATGATTGTTCTTAGAGATAATAGATTAAAGTATGTACCTGATGATTTATTTACAAATTTACCTACACTTAATAATATTGATTTATCGCATAATGCGATTACGAATCTACCGGTCAGTATTTTTAAAGGAACTGCATTAAAAATTTTAAATCTTTCAAACAACCAGGTGACATATTTATCATACAACTTTTGTGGAGAGTTGAAGAGCTTTGGCGCGAGGCTTTCTAAGTTTTATTTTAACCAAAACCCATGGCAATGTGCATGTTTAAGAGATATACTTCGTGAAGTTAAAGAAATGGATGTGGCATATAATGCTGTGAAGTACAACGGTGAACATCCGGTTTGTGTGACACAGGATGAGTTTGTATGTCGCAGACACGAAAATTATAATGAAGTTTTTATTAAGATGTTTGATAGTATAATTGTATGATTTATTGATAGGCGCTATTGTCTGAAACTTTTTTATTGCAATACTTATAATTAGTGTAAATAAGATTTAATTTTACAGGTAGCTATTCTTGTCTACTTTTTTTTATGTGTAAGTAAAAATGCTTATGAAATCATATGTTGTTCGTTGTATTTTCCCATATTATTTATTTAATTAATAATTTTCATTAACAGTATGATGTTTTATTAAACACTGTATTAATAAAAAGTTAAAGAATTAATTCTGTAATAATAATATGCCTTAACGAAAACTTTAATAAAAATATTATACTAACAAATATAACACGAACAAATATTTATTACAGCGGCATCTACTGAAATTAATTAAAATCTCTCAAATCATTCTTATAATACGAGAGTGAACAGAATATTCCTGCGGGACACAAGATGTCGCTGTAATAAATTTAAAAATAATAGAATTGATTATGTACTTTTTTAATTAATTGTTGCCATTAAAAGAAAAACTAATTTTTAACTAAAATAAATATATTAAGAAAAAATACGAAAGGTAGTTTAATCCATATAAAAATTAAATTGTTTATTTCAGTTTGATCTTCGGAGTAACATTTACTATAGTTAGAAATGCAAAGGTACAACTTTATCTTTACTTAATATTATTAATAAATTATATGAACCGATACGTTAGAATTAAATAAAAATCTGTATTAGTCGTTCATCGATTATACACCCAATAAAATGCAAGATTAAGAATTAACTGAATAGACTAAATTAAACTAAAAATTTACTATCATATACATTAAACCATACAAAATTGATAGCATAAATTTGCGGTGTATTATAAAAGAAAACATTTAAGACCAAGACCATAAAACCTTTTACACTTAATGTCTTTACTACCAATATAGAAGATCCTCTCTTTAAAAAGCGCGATCTCCATAAATTATCTGTGTCCACATTATCCAGAGTTTATAAACGAAAGAAACAGCTGCTAGCTACATTCGCATTCCTCTGACGCAATTTATTTATAATTAAGAGAAGTTGTAGCAATTTTAGACAATTTTGTAACCAATATGAGGACCGCACACCAGCGAGCCGGCTAAAAAAAAAGGGAACCCGAAAACCACGTGCAAGAAATTTATAAAATCAACATCTGCGAAATCGGACTTTTTTATTAGAATTTCTTTTGTGTTCACTTTACTAAAAGAAAAAAACTAAGTTTTTTAGCAATCGCGTATCGGATAGATTCGGAACACGTAGCTTATGTGACGTATAGTATAACATACACAGAGTGTTCTAATTTCTTAATTATATTTATAATAACTCCTACTGTCTTTTTGATATTGGTAGGTTTTGGTTCGATTCCGGGGCCACGTGTAGTTTCGTTGATAGTCAAACTGGGCTGGTCAGCATCCACAGATTAAAAATCTGCCGCGGTTACAGCATCGCTGTGTACCGGCTGTAAACATATAACAAACAAAGTATACATATCATTGTCACAATACTATGTGCAGTTGACGTCAAATATTAGCTCGTCGATGGAAAAAAATATGTGTATAGAGAGACAAGTTATAGTATTTTTAATATGACTAATATGCTATAGCTATAGCTATTATTTAAATAAAATCGTACGTAATCTAATATTTACAGTTACTGCCAAAAATACGTAGGATTGTGTTTATTTAACTTTGAAGTATTCGATATTTTTAAGATGCTAACAGTGGGTTTTATTTAAGGAGATATTTAAAGAGATGGCTAGCCCTCTTCAGCTTACCTATAAATTAAATGTCTGAAGCGTTTTTAGAAAGCTTTTAATTGTAACAATTGTTGATGAACTTCATAGCCGCACAATATTACTGTTTATATTTCACTTTTGCAACATCCTTATAAGTTGGAAGTTTTGATATTGCAGGTAAGGCGAAACTTCTAATTTTTTTTTTACTTTTCTAATAAAATGATTCCACCAAAAGCCTTAATTATCTGGCACGAGATCGCACGGTTTTTTTTAAACAAACTCAACCCGGCCCTCGCACGCCATTTGGTATGAACACGACGCGCTCTGTTCTTTCAAAATGACGTCGACTATAAATTATAAATATAATGATCGTAATTGATGATGTCTTTTGTATTATATGTTACATATTTATAGTATATTATGATTAAAAAAAAAACATTTAAATAGCTACCGTCGTGAAAGAAAATAGCTTAACAATGATACTAGTAATGGTAGGTCCCTGTTGCTATCTAGGTAGATACCAGATACATTCGCATACTACCGACGTTCACCAGATGGTAAGTAATACGCCTGTGCATAACAGCGTATCGCTAACTACGATCGTATACACATCACCATATTAAATCGCCTTGAGACGTTGTCTCGTTACCCCAGTAATTGCAGTCGCAGTTATGTAAGAGGAAATAGGAATTACAGTGGTACTTATCTAGGTAGCATCCGCCATCAGAGACCTACTTCTAGTAAAACAACACAGTACTGTGCAAACATTATTGTGCTCCGGATTGAAGGGATTTATAGCTAGTGTAATTACAGTGGTAACGTGACTTAGCGTCTTATGTCTCAAGGAGATTAGTGCAGTGTGGTGCAGTGTATACCGTCCTAACTAGCGCCACGTTGTGCATCAGGTGAACGTCCCGCTCGTCTCCTCGCTTTATTGTCATCATCATCATCAGCCGATAAACATCCACTGTTAGACATAGGCCTCCCCTAAAGATCTCCACCGGTCCTACGCTGTCCTGCTTCCAGCTCCTTACCTATGTCTCACAATCAGCTTGGCTTTCAGTCCTACAGGGCATCAAGGAATTCGTTTATAAAGGTTCATATGGAAGGATTGGGGACATTTCCTACCACGCTGGCCCAATGCGGGTTGGTGGGAGCCAGAGCCTCGTTTGTGGATGAGCAGGGTTCACCACGAGCAGGTTACGTTGTCTTGGGTTCAGTAAGATGTTGTTCAGGACCCCTTACATCTTAAACCCCGCTCCATTGAATATAAAAAAAAACTGGAGACCATGTTACCTGTATGTGATCTTTGGAGGAGGCCTTCGTCCAGCAGTGGACGTCCGATGAAAAAAAAATTAGTTACAGTAAGTAATAGACATTTGCATTGATAATATATTTCCCACGGAAGGTTTTGCAGGAAGTTTATACATAAGCACTTGTTATAGGAGCCACTGGCTGACTGCCAAAGCCAGCAACAGCCTTGAATGTATATTCCCTTGTTAGTCGTCTCGTGCTTGTCGTAATCACCATTTAAGATTTGTACTCTAAGTTTAATTAGAAATCATATATTTTATAGTCTTCTTTAATTCCACGAAGTGAAGACTCTAATAGGAAGTATACCTGATGATTAGTGATACACCTGTCCATAATAAGTTAGGATGACAAATGTTATATCACATTGTACTCGTCACTTTAAGACAAAGGGTTAGTCTCGATACTCCAGTAATGTAACTTAGTCTTCATTTAGACTGGAATACAGTAATGTTTGCATACTATAGTTATGCAGCAGAAATAGATGCTGCGGTGATATTTACCCAGGCGGTCACCGACAGAAACCTTTCATCAAGAATTCTATAATATCTGAAGTATCAAATTGGTACATGAACGTATGTTAAAATTTAGGAAGATATACATCTACATTATCATCAGCCGATAGATGTCCACTGCTGGACTTAGGTCTCCCCCAAAGATCCCCACATTTGCAGAGGTTCATATGGGGGGATTTGGGCCATTTCCCACCACGCTAGCCCAATGCGGATAATTGGGAACTAGACCCCCGTTTGTTGATTAGCAGGGTGCACCACGAGCAGGTGAGGTTGGATTTATACTCTGGATTATATACACTGCACCACATTGCGCTCGTCGTCTTGACACATAACATTATTACATTTGTTTCTCCAGCTAGAACACCCTTCAAACTGGAACAAAGTAATTAATGGAACCTAAGTGGCTTGAAGATCGCAACAGAGACCAGCAGACCAGCACTAATACTAAGATAAAAATAATTGTTTATGAAAAAGCAAAAGTTTGTTCCGGCAGCTGGATGCAGCACGAGCCAAAGGACCCAGCCGTCGAATTATATATAGAGAGAAAAAAAAAATTGATAAAACACTTAATTTGGCAAGGAAGGTAAAAAGACAGGAAGAGGCGGCATATTGCGGGCACTTCCGCGGTTTGCTAACACGCGTAAGAATAATGTGGATATGATTATAGAAATATATATTCGTGTCTTTATTTTTTGATAGATGAAAAAGCATCTCACTACCACACTGTTATGGGTAAACGTCTCATTCCTTCCAACCAGCATTGGGCCAGCGTGATAGAAAATGGCCCTAATCCCTCCATATGAATCCTTACCCAATCGATGTGGAAATCTTTGCGGGAGGCTTATGTTCAGCAGTAGATATCTATCGGCTGATGAAGACTACATTGTATATCAAGGCAATGAGCACTACGTCGTGCTCATTGCCTTGATACATGACATCTTAAATTTCGTAACCTCAGTAATTTCATTAGATAAAACGCCCTCCAAACTGGAAGACAGAACTGTTAGCTGCAGAAATAGGAGCTGCGGTGGTATCTACGTAAACGGTCATAGAGACTTACCATCAGTGAAGAATGTGTGACCACCAAAGGTCTGTTTTAAATGAAAAAGTTTTTGAAAAAGAAAATTCAATCTTTCCTCCCATCTTCTTAAAGATTGCAATCAAAATGTAGAAGAAAGAAACATTACCTTCAACATTTATGTTCTTATAAAATGTTACTTTAAATAGTAGTGTACAAATATTTATGTATTCCGGTTTAAAAGGCGTTGTACCTAATGAAATTATTGAAGTAACAAGACGACATATTATATCTTAAAGCGACGAGCAAATTGTGTTTCAACGTATATTATTGTAACTAGCGCCAAATGGTCATACGTAAGGGTATCACTTACTATCACGTGAACGTAACATTTGACTCGTTTCGTAGTATATAAAAATTAGCTTTTTTTGACGACTAGTAAATAATTTTAAATTTATGTAATTATAAATAATATTATATTTAATATGTCTAGGGGTGGATTGAGACGTATCAATATATATATTTCGTTGAAAGTAAACTTAATTTAGCTAACAATTGTTGGGATTGTAGCGCAGCGGAGATGGGAAAGTAAGGGAGGGAAAAAAAAACACAAGGCACGTGCTCGCAGACTCTCATTTTTTACGGAAACGCCGGTGCCATTTTGTTTTTTTCTCGACAGTAATTTTTTTATTTCCACCTTTCTATGCGATTGAGTGAAATTCATTTTAGCGGCATGTGGCTAATGGCGCGCAGATGCAGATAATTCCAATTCGCATTTTAATGCTACATTGTTAATAATTAATGGCTTAAAAGACAACCCCTCCAGTTCCAGTTATCATCAGTAAGTCCTTGATAGTGTGGGTACACATATTCTGTCTGCATAGAGCATTCAAGATCATCTCCACGCTATTTCTAGTCATAACTTTGACAGTACATATACTAAAATTGGAATGAGACAGAGAAGATTACTATGACTCCTACGCAAGGATGACACGCAAAGTAATGAAGCGTTCATCTTTTTTTTCAGCCCTGTAGTCTCAGGTAAGAATAGGACTAAGATACGCCTTGCCTGTCGTAGAAGGCGACTAAAAGGCCTTTATGATGAGGGCCTTTATCGCTACAAGCGAAGACAGCAGGACAGCGTATGGCACAGCGATGGTTCCTAGGAGGGTTAGGCTCTTCCTCAGAGACCTTTAACACAAAGTGTAGAGGGTCACAGGTTCGGTTTGTATGAGACCCCGGTGCCTCTCCGAATGCACTGATGCAGACCACCGAGAGGGTTTTAGTAAGTAAGTATCTCACATGTAACTGGCTTCCCCCCAGAAGTAAGGTGTTTTTCAAAGATTTTCCCCCCGAAACTAAAAAAGGGGTTGCTAGGAGAGAACTCTATTCGGATTTAGCTCCCTTTTCACATATATATATAAATAGATTAAATATATAGTAACAATATTTGTGAGTATTCTAACCCTATTATAACCATACTTTTACCATATTTAATGCTAGATTAACATTAGAAGACTTAGTGCTAGTGCGGTGGAGATCTATTAGATCTTGTATTCATCCTTAATCGCAGTGCGTTTGGGACCTAAATGATCTGGATTTTTTAATTCAACTATTGGATGTAACTGAAAGCTAAAAGCATGTATGTGTTATGTTTGTCTATGGCCGACATGAGGAAATAGAGAAGTGACGGCACAGAAGAGAACATGTCTTTAGGCGCCGCAGCAGCTCAAATCGTAGGAGATCCTTTAGTTCTTATAAAGTAATGATCATGTTAAGGATTCAGTAGTGATATTAGACTTTTAGTCCCTAAAATAAAAATTTTATGTAAGAAATTTCAAAATTTATGTAAAAAAGTGCTAGGTCTCTGTTGCCGGAGACCGTCTAGGTACCACCGCACCGTCTATTTCTGCGGCCAAACATTACTGTGTTCCGGTTCGAAGGGCGTTATAGCTAGTGTAATTAAAGGAGTAACGAGATAACATCTTATGTGTCAGGGGGATGTGTGCAATGGGGTGCAGTGCAAACCATTCTAACTGTCGACTCGTTGTTATGGCGCGCGTATCACTCACCATCAGGTAAATGTCCAGCTCGTCTCGTCGTTTAAAGAAAAAAAAATCAGTACTATTGTTTACTCAACTGAATAAAAATAGATCTATTTGCGATTTATTTAAAAATAATATTAATAAGCACAACATATTGTGATTGGTGCGTCCATCGCCTCGTCCTCGACAGCATCACAATGCGCTAATCAGCTTATGATATATTAAGTTTCCAGCCGGAAATACATATGTTATCAAAATATATAAAAAATACATATAAATGACCACTAAATATCGAGTGTTTATAATGTAATATGAGCCGGCTAACACGCAAACACAAGGGGAAATCGACCGTCCACAGCTTAAATAAATCGCGTAAATAAAAAGTCAATAGGATTTTTTTATCTGTTCCGCGGCTAGAGGAAGTTTGGCACATGCCGTGATCGAGAGAAAAAAAACCGAATTATGCAATGAAAAAAGTTTCTATATCATATTTGTTCTATGAAGTTTTTAGCGTAAGTTTTTGCGCACAGCAACAGGGCCGGCTTTAATTTTTTACCACTGACCAGATGTTGTATGCAGATGACATTTTTTTTTCGCGCGCAGTGCGATTTTTAGTTGTTTATTTTGAGATATGGATATTTTTTTTTTTTCGATGGCAGATGTTATGTTTTATCGAGAACGTGTTGCGTTGATAAGGTCCCTTGGATATAAAACAATTATTTATCAGCGTGTATTACAGCAGGTGGAAAGTGATGTCAACGACGTGGCGTTCAATGTTTTCTTATGATAATGTTCTCCATCGCTTTCTTTTCGTAATTTTTTTTCTGATCGTAAGTGATATGCCCGCCCATAACGAGGGGCGATAGTTAAGATAACATACACTGCACCACATTGCAATCGTCTGGCACATAAGATGTTGTCTCAATACCCCAGATTTCACTAGCTACAACGTCCATCAAACTGGTATAAGTTAATCTTTGCACAGTACTGACTGGCGGCAGGATTAGGAGCTGCTGTGGTACCTAACCAGACCTGCCACCAGTATACCATAATGGCAGCATTCAACTTAATAGCGACTAGCCTTTAAAAATTGCTATTCAACTGTACAATTACTTAATAGTTTTTATATGTTTATAATATATATAGAAGAATGGCGGAGTGTTGGAAAGCTTGAACCAACGTCTTAAGTGATGATCCTGACTACTCTGTCAAGAGTGATACCTACAAAGAACATAATCTGTGATCTTATGTATTCTCCAATGAATTAACATGTTAAGTATAAAGTTAATACTTCCAAAATCTTTCGCGTGTCAAAGCAACTAAGTAAGTTGAACACAGACATGATCCCCTGTTTATCAGAAATTTTATACGCATTTATGGCTAAATATGGGGCCATTTAGCTGGACGTCCGAGGGCCGCCGGAGTTCGCGGAAACATTAGGCATTTAGCGAATCATGCGAGGGAGGGTGCGTTTAATAAAATAAAATATAATTGCCATTCAAAAACAAATAATTCGCGGGCCCGCGGCGGAGGGAATCTAAAGTTTTTCGATTTGAATAAATCAATCCCTGATGGAACTGCATTGCTATACGGATCATTCGCAAATAAGGCGAGGTTCAGACCTTCGGGCTGTTATTGCTTTATTTTATGATTCACATGACCCAAATTACATTTTATTTAATATTCAATTAAGGGACGAGACGAGCGGGAGGTTCATCTATTGGTTAGTGATACCCCTGCGTACAACATGGCGCTAGTAATAATGGTGTACACTGCACCACATTGCGCTCGTCGCCTGAGACATAAGATGTTAAATCTCGTTAACCCAGTAATTACAATTACAGCGCCTTTCAATCCTGAACACAGTAATGTTTGCACAGTATTTTATTCCTTTATAGGTCGATAACGCAGCCGCGACATCTTTGGTGTTGCGACTGTCCATGAGCTTTCCTGATCCATTTCCACCAGGTGAACTGTTCGCTGGTTTCCCTACTTTTCTTATAAAAAAAAAACTGCTTGACTGCATAAGTAGGTACTACGATACCTGCTTAGATGATGTCTGACCTTACATCAGAATTTTACTACCTTGGTGGCGCGTGTACAGTGTTATAGCGACTACCCTTATTTCCATCTATATTTCCTGTCACATACAAATATTTCTCAAACTGGTCGCGCCTTTTATATCTAATAGTTAAGTTTAAAATGAAGTTAAACGGCACAGTATGTATACATAGTTGAAACGTTTAATTAACAAGTGTTAATGAATGCCGCGCGTGTGCGCCGGCTGGGCGAGTGGAGCGTTTGCATCCACCCTATATTCGTGCACTTTTTCGAAACATTTAGAGGTCGCTTTTTGAAGGGTTTTTTCTCCCGATCGGAGCCAATTATGCACATTTTTGCCGATTCGGCCCGTTTGACGGCACCTCGAGAGCGGGTCCCTCTCCGCTGATGCTTATGTGGACGGATTCCATCAAATAAAAATCTGCTGTTTGCTTTTTGCTTCGGTTTTTGTCGGGATATTGATGAGCTCCTTCCAGATTTTGAAGGAATTCCTTCGGGAGCGATAAGCGGGCCCTATTGTGTCGCCGGGACGCGCTGTGTAAATGCTAAAGATTCTTTGGTATTGTACATATGTATGTCGCAGACATTGCATATACAGGGTAACCGATTTAAACTTACATCGGGTGCTTATAATACTTCTGTTCAACAAACGTTTTTGGTCATTAAACCTTTTGGTTTACACCGCGTGATTTACTTTAATTTATATGGACTAACATTCGACTTTAATTTCCTAAGACTTTAAGAGCTATTGAGGCTGAGGATTTCGAAATTCTCGGGCCTTCCTAAGTTATTACAGCGGCAGATATAAAGTACAAGAGTGATAGCAACCTTAAAAAGCCCTACAACCATCTTAAGTTGAGAAGCATAAATTGAAGACGGAGCATCCGTGTTAAGGACATGAGATTAGCTGCTGTGCCATGGACGAAATTAAAGTTATCACTTAGAACATCCAACCTTCCAAATAAGGAGTTACTCGTTTTAAAATAGAATGACACTCGAAATACTTTGCCACTTATAATAAGAACTAAAACCTTGTGTGTGTTTTTATAATAAATATTAATATTGTGCAGTCTTGTCCAGTTTTGACACGAGCCCACCGCCGAAACAGGCTGCGAACAGGTGGCGGCGTCACTTATTAGCATTGCAATACGAAACACCATATAAATAGACGAAACAAAGAGCTTCGCAGTTGAGCACACGCTCTCGGTGATCCAGTGACAATGCTGATCCACCTGTCAAAACAAGATTCTTGAGCACAGGTGACCCCACACCTGACCACCGTCCACCATCCGCGTCGGCCCCTCAAACTGTCCATTTAGTTCCATTGTAATTATTTTTTCATTACTGAATATGGTACTGGGGATAAAAAAAAAAGCGCTCCATCCCGCTCGTGTATTATGTTTCTTTTGAATAACATTTCATTGCAAGTTGTACATTTTGAAACTATGTCAGTGGACAACATACAACACGTAATAAATAGCAATAATATATAGTTTTTTTTTTTATTCGAGACGAGCTAGATCTTCACGTGATGAGCCTCTTCATAACAACGTGGTGCTAGTATTACTACATTTCACCACATTGCGCTCGTCGCTTTGAGACATATGTTAAGTATAAATACTCCAGTAATTTTACGACCTACAGTGCCTTTCAAACCGGAACACAGTAATGTATGCTCACTACTGTTTCACAGAAACAGGCGCTGCTACCAACCACTAATTACCTGTGTTTTATCAATATTTATAGTACATCATTCATGTCCTTAGTTGACTGGTAGAAAATACCTATAGGTATTAAGTCCGCTTATCGTAACCTATATTAACGTGTACAATGATTTTGAATAAATAAAAAAAAAAAAATTATATATATATGAGAAAAGACATGTTTTAATTTTTTTTTTTTTACCCAAAGCATTTTGAAAGAATTCCATATTCATTTAATTACAGTAATTATATAGCACTTGATATAAGTAAGTTATATTGATAGTGGCATTCATTTCTGAACTATAATCTTGATCAAACAAAAGTTGCTTTTCATATATTAATGATATTTAAACAATTTACAAGGTACAATACATGATTAAATTTATTTATTACTAATCAAAGTAATTAACTTAATAGAAAAAAAAAATATTTAAGTACTGAATAAAATTTTGAGACAATATCAAAAGACTTGATTTATTCCTTTGACGACGACAAGAGCGTGAAGTTCATCTGATGGTGATACGCGTGCCCATAGTAATGTGGCGCTAATTAGGGTGATATGTACTGCACCATATTGCGCTCATTGCCTCACACAAGATGTTGAGTATCGTTACCCCAATTATTACACTAGCTGCAGCTAATTAAATCCACATGTCATTATAAAGAAATAATTTAAATTTGTGTAATATTTCTCTATCATCGTCAGCAGATTGACGTCCACTGCTAGACATAGGCCTCCCCCCAACATCTCACTAGGGACTGTCGTATATATGGAGGGATTTGGGCCATTTCCCAGAGCCAGGGTCTCGTTTGTTTTGACCTTTAACTGTGATATTTATTTATATCAATATATATATTTAAAGAAGCGACGAGACGAGCAGGACGTTCACTTAATTGTAAATGAACCGCCTGCCTATAACAACGCGGCGCTAGATAGGATGATATACACTGCACCATATTGTGCTCTTCGCTTGAGAGAAGATGTTGAGCCTCGTCACTCCAGCGGTTCTACTAACTACAGCTAACTTCAATCCGGAGCACAGTAATGTTTGCAAACTACTGTTCAGCGGCTATAGGAACTGCGGTGGTATCTACCTAGACTCTCTCCACTAACAGAATTAGACCAATGTAAAAACGAAGTGTGTACTAAATTTAATCAACATCATCGTCATCATCATTATCAGCCGACAGACAATCAGCTGGACACAAGCCTCGCTCAAAGATCTTCACATCGATTGATCCTGCCCTGCCCCCATCCAGCTGTTAGCCGCAATCTTCAACAGATTGTCGGACCACCTGGTGGGGGCTTTCCCAACACTATAACTTTCGGTACGCGGTCACCATTCGAGGACCTTGGAACTGATGAGGATCAGCTATCAGTCCTTCGATCGATGTGTCCTACCTATCGCCACTTGAGGCTAGCAAAATTTAATGTACGTAAGTAAACAACATTATCTACTTGTCATGTCGTCGCTTTCCCTTAGTAACAAAAAATTGTTAATATCTTCATATAAAAAAAAAAAAATATTTACGGTTGTGACATGTGCAGATAAATTATTAATTAAAAAAAAAATTACAAACTCCAGTGACATTTAATTTTACGGTAATTATATGTACTCGTAGATTGTTCGAGAAGTTCGCTCTGGAAATTTCGTTATATGTCAATAAATGTCCTCGGATAACGTTGTCACTTTTTATTAAGCGTACATATATTTTAATACTTAAGCACTAATGTTGATCTGAATATTTATCATGATAATCCAAGAAGTGACCTTCTTCTTCATAGTCTTAAAGTGCTCCAACTAGTCAAGGTGAAGAATGACCGGTGTGGTACAATTTGAAATCGTTGTCTATCACGTATGTGGGAATTAGAGAATTGAATCTATTTGCGGTGCTCGTCATCATCAGCCTTTGTTTATCCACTGCTGGATATATCCTTCTACCAAATGCGATCCTGAACTTCTTGCATACATCCACCCGACATCTCTGATGAGGTCGTCCTTCTGTTGACTACTTAGTTGTTGAAACTACGTCGTCCAATCTATTGTTATGGTATTCAGTAGGTAAGATTCTCTCATATAAAGCATGGTATTATTTTTTTTTATCAGGAGGAAATCTTCTAAAGTGGTATCCTGGATGGTCATCTTCAGTGCTTCAGAGAATGCCCTGAGATCTATGAAACACACTACCGCCTCCCGGTATACCGCCCTCTGTAGCCTTCCTTGGCATCCTAGCTTTGATACGCGAAATACTAGATTACCTTGTACTTTACGTTCATATTGAGCTCGCTTAGCAGACACTGATAGTCATCACGTTCAAAGCACAAACCAAAAAATCATTTTAGTCGCTTTCTACGACCCGCAGGGCTTACCTTAATCCTATAATTAATACTAACAAGGGGGCATAAAGCCCGATATTACCTATACTACAAAATACTACCTCAGCTGTTGTTAATTGTATCTAGTGTATTGATAGGCTAGTAATTAAGTAGTAGAGTGACGAGACTAACATAAGTTTCAAGACCTCGAGCTCAGAGGTGCTGAGTAAGTATACTACTTTTATCCCATTTCTATGATATAGATATTTATGGTATTATATTTGTAGGTTATGTATTAAAATATATATTCATATCTATGTTATTTAAGTCCAACGATTACGATAGAATCCTGGTATCGAGTAGTCACTGGTCTACTAGTTTTCACAGTCTAGTCAATCTATGGTGGTCTAGGTCTCTGTTGCCGGAGACCGTCTAGGTGCCACCGCATCTCCAATTTCTGTCGCCAAACACTAGTGTACTAATATTACTGTGCTTCGGTTTGAAAGGCGCTGTAGGTATTAAAATTACTTAACATGTCTCAAGGCGACGAGCGCGACGTGGTGCAGTGTATACCTTCCTAACTAGTACCATGTTGTTATGGGCGTATAACTTACCATCACGTCCCGCTCGTCTCGTAATCTTGTATAGTATAAATAAAGTTTCAATACCATCGAATTTATAACAAACAATTCATTGTTTGTTAAACAAACTGAATATAAAAATGTATGTGATCTTCGATATATTGCAAAGTCGTGTAGTATTTATATCTTGATTTATTTATCCTTAAAAGTCATACGACTCGGATACCCTCGAAACAAACAAAGGTAATAAAGTCATAATATTGTGTATTTTATTACGATGATAACATTTTATTTAATATACAAACATGAAAATAAAACGTACGTTTTATGTAAAGGTGCTATCAATAGATGTTAACACACGTGTCTATAAAAAGGTAGGGGTAAGTATAAGTGCCGTCGCCGAAAAGGGCTCGTGCCTTTTTTTTTAATGCGGAAGACGACGAAAGCAAATGCTGTCAGCCACAATAGGCACACTTCATACTCAAGAACTATATCGTGTTGCTTGAACGAAAAAAAAAAAGACAGCACATGCCGAAATCTGATTACGTTCCGGCGTGTTTGTTGAAAGGGTTGCCTTATAACAAATATTGCAGAGAAAAACTGCGGGCGTTTTGCACCCGCGTGGTTTTTTTTTTTCTTCTAAATTAAAAAAAGCGCAAAATCGATTTCGGCAGATGTCCACAAATAGAAAGGGTTTGATAGATTTTTTAGTTTTTTTTTTTTTTTTTTAATAAAAAATACCGGACGCATCGTTTGTAAACAATAGGTTTGAACCGTTATGGGGGGACTGTCAAAAATCATTCATTGTTCAAAAGATATTTCATGAGCTGATTAATTTAAAGCGTTAAATATATATATTTTTTGTTATACTAACCAGGATATTAAATGTTATATTTTGTAAAATCGATATGATTAATCGATATTTGCCATGCCTGTATCCGTTAACTAAATATCTGTGTAAAGCAAAGCTGTTGGGGATAATCATAGCACCCTTAATTTAAAGATGTCATTATAAATTATTATCTAATACTGTTTTATGTCCAGCAGTGGACGTCCATTAGTTGAAATGATGATCATGATGATTGGTACTTAGTTTATTTTCTCATATGATACAAATTCAAGTGTTTTCTTTACAGTCTATCTACTTAAATGCTTCATCCCCGCATCCACCATCTTAAACTCTTTATAAAAACACAGAATCATTAGTTTTTCTTATTTGATGTTATTAATGATTTAATTAAGCATCAAGGAAACGTCAAAAAGCATTTGAAATTTGCTTACTTATATTAAATATTTTTACTTATTAACTCTTCGTTATTTATTTTCTTCATCATCGTCATCATCAACCGACAGACGTTCACTGCTGGTCATATACTTTGATCTATTTCCAGCAGTGGACATCCATCGGTGGAAATGATGATGATATATAAATGTTATATTGACATTCATTACCATCTTAATTTCTGCCAGTGGAGTCATTAACGATTTTCTTCATCTTACAACGGAAGTAAATCTCTGACAATATTGTTTATAGTTTTTTTTTTTTAAAAAGCAGTGAATAAATTGTAAATGGATGAGAGAATATGGTTTTTGTGACATTACTTTATTGTTTTTCCCTTTGCTAAAAGTCGCTGCAGTGTTTTAATTTGTATAGCGTTATGAGAATAGTGTATATATGACGGTAGACTTAGTGTTGGGCGGCTTGCAAAAAAAGTAGACCGATGATCTGGTGAGAATCGCAGGAACCCACTGGATGCAAGCAACGTCGGACGGATCGACATGGAGATCTTTGAGGAAGACCTATACCCAGCAGTGGACGTCTATCAGCTGATGATTAATTGATATATGGCTGTGGTGTTCTCATTTTGGGACAGCAACGCTGTTAGTCATTTGATTGAATTTAAACGTTGTCATTTCAGTTTCCTTGAATTGATGTCTTTTTGTTCTAAGAACAATCTTTGAATGGAAAGCGTTTAAAATTTTTCTACCGTAAAGATTTTCTTCTTGTTATCGTCAAATCTTAAAAATGGTACGTCCACCACTAAGCCGTTGGGTATGTCCGAAGTTACCTCATTATAACAGGCGAGGTTTTTTGCCGTAACTAAAAACAACGACATCTTGTAACCGAATTCCGATGAGCTTTGGCGTCGGGCCATTTTAGGTATTAGATATCCTCCCGCCTTATAGGGGCCACTTTTTGTCCGCTCTGACTAAGATAATATATGATTAATAAATCCAAAGGTTGTTATTTTATTACATTCCTAGCGATTTTTATCGAAATAATCGCTTAGTGGTATTGTAACCTTGTAACGTCTAAGTACATATACATATGACAACATAAAATCTTCAAAAACTATTTAGATAAGTAAATTATGTATCCGATAACATATTACTCATAATTTTTTACCCCCAGTAACTGGGTATCGTCGAGGATATTTGACAAGAATGATAGATAGCAGAGCAGTAAGAGCAATAAGTAATAAGGGTTTTAGTAGAGGAGACGACGAGGTAGGCTAAAGAAAAAATGGGTAGCTGGTATAGAAGAATGGATAAAATTACTGGTCGGACGTAAAAGGTACAGTCATAACATCTGAAGGAGAATTGAACAGGAAGTCAAGAGCCGCAAAGGGTTGTAGCACTATACTGTAAGTATTTAAGTTACTTTCAACCGGAGACCAACTAGGCAGGTGATACCTGAAGTAACAAAACTTAATATCCTGTCTCAAGGTGACAAGCGCTATTCGTTGCTATGTATACCATCTTAACTAGCGCCACGTTGTTATCAGTAGGTTTACTCTTACTATCACGATACCTTCCCATACCTCTCGACGTATCGATGAATAAAAAAAAAATCTTGAAAAACGACAGCAAAAGCTGCTGATGATGAATAATGAAAGGACTTTGTTGCAATAACACATCCCTATACGGATTAAGTCACTAAAAGCGATATCGAAGCCATTTTTAATTTCATAAAGAAACGTCCTTCGTAATTGCACCGCAAAAACCGATCAAAACTGCCTTCCGATCAACATTGCACACCGACTTACTGCGATCTTTCTCCACGGTGACCACAGATTAATTTCAACTTTATCACTTAACTGATACAGTATAAAATCTAACAGCTTGTTACTATATCTAGTTCGAAGTAAACTGGACATTTCTTACTACGGTATGCGACGTAAATTCTATTATAAGGCTTCCCTTGTACGGAGATGAAAGGGAAAGCCCTTGGTAATTCCGATGCAAGAATTTAACTTAACTCCGCGCCTGTCTCAACTTACGTACGGGCGCGCAATCAGCTCGAGGTATGCGTGAAATAATGACTACAAACATACAAGTTCACATTTAACTTTGCAAGTTATGTGTTGAACCAACAACGACCTTACTCGTCCAGTCTTCAAAACTTATTTAATTCATTTATTGCCAAACGATATAATACTTTTGGCCATGTGCTCTTTAAAAAGATAATAATTACTTTATTGCTTACATTAACAACATAGTTTATGTTTTTATTGTTTATAATTTGCGAAATATTTTAATGTTTATTACATCAATTAACACTCATTAATTTTAGATCATTAGAAGACGTTGTTAAGCTATAAGTTTCAAAGGTTAGCTTCCGGTTAAGTGAAACTTGCATGAGCGTGCGTTATCTACCATCTCGCACTTGGCTACTTTTGTGCTTCACTTTTTTAATGGAAGAGAGGTCCCTGAATCCCAGTAGTGGGAAAAATTGCCTTGACGCAGCTTAGTTTAACCCCAACTGTAAAACTCAAAGTTTAGCATTGACTTGTCTTGCGTTCATGCGTTTCCTTGTTTGTACAGTGACGTAGAAAAGCTTTAACATTTGGAATTTAAATAGTGTGATATGGATTTTTTTTTATTTGAAGAGATGAGCACGGTTTGAGTCTTATGGTAACACATACGCACTCTCACAACAATGTGATGCTGGTTAGGATGATGTACACCACATTGAACAAAATGTAAGTAATTGTATTATCTTCATCACACATCATATCGAAAATATCTTTGGCGGCAGAAATAAGCTCTGCAGTGGTACCTGCGTAGACAGACCACAAGTGGGAAGTCTTATTGAATATATCCCAAAAAAAGATATTTTAGATAATTTTTGCTATTTTAGATAACCGAACCGTTACAATAACAATAGATAACTTATGTTTCCATTTTATCTAGGTATAGCCGTAACATTCCTTTTGGAAGATTATTCTCATAGTTAGTAAAACAGTTTTAATTGATATTCTTTATAAAATTTTCATTACTTCTTCTTCTTAAAACTCCTCTTAAATGCTGAAAATGTGCAACCTTAAAATTCGGTACCTTAAAAATCTCCTTGTCAGTGGTTAAACTAGAAAATTCTGCGGCCTGTTATCAGCTGTTTAAGCTGGTCTGTTCCTTTCCTACTTCTACTGAGTAATTACCTCTTAAAATACCTATTTCTATTTTGCTTTTCTCATCGTGATGGTTTAGTTGCGATCAGATATGAGATATGTAATTTTAAGCTGCTTATTAGTTTTAATAATTATTCTGCATTAAGGCAAAATTCAAATGTTGAGTACTCTATAAGATTTGTAGTAAAGTGGTAAAGATGTGAAGAAGAAAAACTATTGGAGGTCTCTATTACCAGATTCTGTTAGGGTAGGTGCCACCATAGGGTCAATTTTTGCCGCCAAACGTGAGTGTACAAACATTACTATGTTCTCATTTTAGAGGTGCTTTAGCTAGTATAATTACAGGGGTAACGAGACTGATGATACGTTATCTCAGGCGACGAGCGCAGTATGGTGTTATATAACATCCTAGCTGGGTGTTCGTATCACAATCAAGTTAATTATAACACCAAAATAAATTAAGGTCAGGTGTTAGTCTATTGTTGATAAAAAATAATACGATAATACTGTTTTTGTGAAAACGTACCGGGTATTATAGTAAAAACAAAAATTAAGAGCAATAAGCAATTATGCGGGCGAAAGTACTCACCGCGGAGTATTTATTGAAACATTCACGCCGCGTTTTGTCATGAACAGCGTAACAACGGTTCGTATAATGTCACGGCCGCCATTTATCGCTGCATAATTTTTAAATGCATCGATGCAATTCGTAAGTGATACGCCTAGATCCATTCTATTACCTAGAGTATCCCTTTGTTTGAAGATCAGAGAACTTGCAATTACTATGTAATAAAATTAAATTTTATCGAATTCATCTCGCTCTTTAATTATTTATTATCCTGAGTCAGGTGATCTCAGGTGTGGTAATTGAACATCAGTTGATCCGAAGCATCAATACAGTGTGCTATCTAAAAGCATGTTCTATATCATTCCTACCGATATACAAGAGTTGGAAAATCATTAACATTGTTTCCTACGAGGAAATAATCTCGAGGTAAAACATATCATATTCAATAGAGATGATGGTCGTTGAGTGATACCACCAGTTTGGGTCTCCATTAATAATAAAATTAAATAGAACAATGAGCACACTCTTGGAATACTTCAAGAGACCATGAGCCTGTTCTACATAGATCGGACTGTAAACTATTGTACTAATTTAAAAGCTGTAGGCTCAATTTTACCGAGAACACGGTTGGTGGATAACATTCAAAATGGCGGAGCGATTATTAGTTAAACGTAATACAGTGAGTAAAAACCACGTCAACATTTCAATTCGTTACAACACAATGTCTTTATTATTTATGATGATCTAGTTGTACAGGTGTAAGTTCCATCGCATAACGCAACGTTTAGTTGGTAGTTAGTTAAAAAAAGTATTAAATAATTCATTCATTCTTTACATCATCGGTTGTTCGTCAGTTCATTCTTTCATTGGTTCATTAATTAATTCTCTCATTAATTAATGAATTACTTCATTCGTTTTCCCGCACATTCATAGATTCGTTTAATCGTTTGTCAGCTCATTCATCCATTCGTTCGTTCATTTGATTATTCGTTCATTCATTCATTATTTGAAGAAATTTATTGGTAGTACGTCTCCGTAGCCGGAGACCATCTAGGTAGGTACCACCGCAGCGCCTATTTCTGTCGCCAAACAGTAGTGTGCAAAAATTACTGTGTTCCGATTTGAAGGGCGCTGTCACTAATGTATTTACTGGGGTAATGCGACTCAATGTCCTATGTCTCAAAGGACGTGCTGTTATGTAGTGCAATGTATTACGTAGTAACTATCGACACGTTGTTATTGTGGGCGTATCACTTACCACCACCTTTACATCCTGTTCGTCACGCCGCTTTAATAGGTGCTGGTGGTGGTGGTAGTGGTACTTAGACGGTCTCCGATAACGGAGGCCTACCACCAGTATCGAGACCTACCACCAATAAAAATTTTCGCACTAGGGCAAAGGTGTGTTCGCGCTGTGACCTTGAATGGATTTCATAAAGCGAATATACGAAAGGAGAATGTGGTTTTAACGCACAACATCTATTTGCAACAGATATTTCATAACATTAACCCGATCACTTGTAATTATTTAAAAGTGTAAACAGTAATGAAATGTTGTTCCAGAGAAAAAAAAAAAAACAACCAAATATCATGATTTTAATCTGACAATTATATATTATCTGCCATTTGGTGTTATTTTGATGTTTTGACATTTATTAAATACTATATGCGCCTTATAAATGTCATCGTTTTGAGTGTAAATAGCTGAAATATTTAATGCTACATTCTTGGCGGTAAATCTATATATTAGGGGGACCGTAAAGTAATGTCGTTTCTGCGCATGCCAATACTTGATTGTCATTTGTCAGCTCATTGTTTTGTTCAGAGGCGTACCAAAGACATTGTGAGGTTATAGTGATTTCTTTACTTATAGACAATTGAATTACAATTTTTTTTTGTAATTTTGGGTAAAATGGCCAGCCAAATACCAGAAGAGGTACACATCCGGCATTGCATGCTCTTTGAGTTTCGCAAGGGAAATAACGCAACAGTTGCTACCAAAAACATTTGCGATGTTTATCCAAATGCACTGGACATTCGTAAATGCCAAAGGTGGTTTTCCAAGTTTAAATCGGGTAATTTTGATCTTTCCGACTCGTATCGATCAGGAAGACCATCAGCGTTAGACAACGACGTGTTAAGGGCGGAAGTGGAAGCAAATCCGTGTCAGACGATCGAGGAATTGTCAAACAGTCTCAACAAACCTTGGTCGACCATCCAAGAACATTTGAAGCAGATTGGAAAAGTAAGCAGAGCAGGTGTTTGGGTCCCGCATAATCTGTCCGAACAGAATAAGGCTAACCGATCAATCACATGCAACTTATTGCTTCAACGACACAACACAGAAGCGTTTTTTGATCGCTTGATCACAGGAGATGAGAAATGGGTCCTGTATGATAACCCAAAACGCAAAAGGCAGTGGCTCTCTCCAAATGAAATCCCTCGGAGTACTGCTAAGCCAGGTTTACACCCCAAAAAAGCGCTTTTGTGTGTTTGGTGGAGTATTCGCGGCATTGTTCATTTTGAATTACTGAAACCTGGAGAAACTGTTACTGCAGACCTCTACAGCGAACAATTGCAGCGAGTCAATCAATCTTTAATTGAAAAGTGGCCAGCGATTGTCAACCGAAAAGGCGTCATTCTCCAACATGACAATGCAAGAGCGCACTGCGCAAGGCGAACTCTAGAAAAAATTAATGAATTGGGGTGGGAGGTGCTGCCTCATCCACCATATTCGCCCGATGTTGCACCATCGGATTTGCACTTATTCCGAGCGCTGCAACACTTTTTAAGTGGCAAAACATTTGCAAATTTGGATGATATACAAAATGCCATCTCTAGATATTTTGCCGAAAAACCAATTAATTTTTATCGATCAGGGATTGAAAATTTACTCACTAGATGGCAAAAGGTTATTGACAATGATGGGGAATACATCATTGATTAAAAATAAAGACTCGTTAAAAATGTATGTGTTTGTATTTAGCGTAAGAAAACGACATTACTTTCCGGTCGACCTATTATATATTTATGGTAATAGTGTGTATATTTGATAGCACCCCAACAGGTGGCGCCACTAAAAAGAATAGATCACGCTATCGTTTCTCATAGCGCAAATCCTAATGAGGATCGTACATCTTTATGTACATTGACATGTTCAGCAAGTCATCACGAAGTATACAAATGGATTCTTTTACTGGATCTTCGTAATACTATAAAGGGAGACTACAATTGTTTTATTAGTCATCAGTTCCTGATCCTCTCGCCCCACTTCAAAACTTCTACAATCATATATATATATATATATATATATAAGAGATTTCCACCTATGTAAAGACTCATCACGACAGCTGTAGAACCATAAGGCCAACAGACTTGTCATTTGGTAGGACTATGTCTTTTACCGAGTGTAGGTCAGCTAAGAATGGATTTCACACAATGCTATCCCTAAAGAGAGTTGCGAGGGTGTTACAGTCACAAAAGAAGCAGGGAACAGCTAGTATATTTTATTAAGCTTCTCTTTATCTTGATAATTTTACTACTTACTCTAGTGTGCATACTTTAAGAGAGAGAGACGAGACGCTCGGGACTTTCTCCTGATGGTAAATGATACGTTTACTCAAAAACAACGTGGCGCTAGTTAGATACACTACACCAAATTGTACTCCTTGCTTTGTGACAAGATGAAAGCTCTCGTTACCTCAGTAATTTCACTAGCTAAAGCACCATTTAAATCGGAAAACAGTAATGTTTGCAGAATTCTCTTTGGCGGCAGAAACAGGCGCTACGGTAGATCTACCTAGAATGCTATACATGAATAATTTTAAAAACTACTACTTCACGACTCTTAGGACTATATTATAGATGATATATAAATATGTTATTTTTACGTTAATTCTAAATTTGATAGTTATGTTAAATAATAATATAATATTCATAATATATTATAATTGCAATGTTCATGTTTCTCGCAAACTCATAATGCTATCTCATAATATATCATCATTGGACTCGCAATGTAAAGTAATTGGCACAGGTGAAGAGCTGGCGCCTTACTATTGAAAAAAAAAAAAAAGAATTCTTGTAGACTCGTGCGGTGTTTACGAAAGTCGACTTTATTGCATCCATTATAAGTGTACAATAAACAAGTAGATGTTCAGAGCGTCTCGGCACATGGCACAGTAGGCTTTACTGTAATTATTTAGCACATGCTCTATGACGCACGCGCTCCCTAAAAGAATAGCGAAGTGTATGGAGATGCGTTGCGACTTGTTTTTTATTTTATTTGTTCGACAAGGACAGATATGATCGGTGTGATCTTTAAGGAAGGTCTATATCTAGCAGTGAACCTTGATAGGCTAATGATGATGATTCCACCAGTAAAACGGGTGACATATTTTCATCTACCCATAACAAGCGCTATTTAACATGATGCACTCTGAATCACATTACGCTCGTCACCTTAGAGATACAAGATGTTAAATCGTGACTTCAGTAATTACACTAGCTTCACCGTCCTTCAAACCAGCCAAACCAAAAGTATTACTTTTTATATAACTGTTTGGCGGCAGTAATAAGGACTACTATAATGAGCTACTGAGACGTTATCTCGTAAGAGGGACTAATAGATTTTCATACCATTGATATAAGACTTTTTAGTTCTGTAATTAAACATGAATCTTATTTAACAAGCGTTTAGTTTAAAAAAAATTGTAAATATGGAAAGTAGATCTATTGATTTGATGATGAACAGGCTCGCCCCCTGTTACATGCGACATAATCTGACGACATCTGGCGAAAAGTGGGTGTTTATCCGCCTCTGCCTACCTCTACTGGGAAAAAGGCGTGATAATATAAAAAAAAGAAAAGTAGATAATTTTATTTTTATGGAGGATTTATTACAAACATTTTCGGTCGTTGATAATCGAAGTAGCTTGTCATTGAAAGCCCATAAGAGAAGATTTTGGTTTGACTGATTAAATTCCAGAAGAATCATGGATTCTAATTAGTAGTGATTCCTGTAGATAAAGAGGATGGTAGGGTAGTTTTTTTCGACAGCCAATTTACATTTCCACTGTTGGGGCACAGGCCTACCCTCAATATGCAGGCAATGGACCATAGTCACCATGCGGGCCCAATGAGGATTGGTGACTTCACACACAGTTTAGAATAAATCTCAATTCATGTGCGGGTTTCCTCGCGATGTTTTCTTTCACCGTTTGTATCTCGCTGTTGTTACTAAAGTTCACAAATGTACATATCTTAAATATTAAAGTCCGTAAATGCCGATATGCCGCTCTAAGCATTAGACCAGCGAACTACTGGGGAAGGTAAGGTAGGACATAGTTTTAATTTATTACATAGCTTCTGTGAAGAACTACGAAAAACACTAGTGGTCCTATGGCAGCATTAGCCCTCCCTACTATCCTCTTTGTCTAGGACAAGTAACCTGGATTGTATAATTGTATCGAATTAATCAGTATTTAAAAAATACATAAAACTTATACTTTAGTTGAATAGCTACTCCGTATGTTTCTTTATTCGCTTGGCCACTTGTCACATCAAAATCAGTCTATTAAACGGTCGATCCTGTCACCTGTTGCGCTGTTTTTTATCTGAGCAGTGGCAGGTATACGAGCTTAATCGGAACACATCCGGCTGTTTGTTGTCCTGGAAACAATTTACATACGCTAGCGAACAGCTCAAGTCTAACTTTGGTTAGAAGAATTCAATGGCGGACAGGTTGCAGCTACTTCCGGTTTGTAAAAAAAAAGTATATCGTTATGGAATTTAATGACATTTCTTATTACACAGCATAAGAAGGGTGAAGCATTATAAGTGTTATTTTGTACGTTAGAACCCTCACAACTATGTGGTTGGCTGATGAGGTATTCAGTTATCTTGGTAGTATTGAGTACTATACAAGACCTAGATGAAATGTGCAAAACTAAACCAAAAAAACAAATTATTCGGTTGAAATGATAAATATTTATCATAACTTGAACATGTGCTTTTCTTATAGAAAGAATATATTTAATATATTATAAGATTACCAAGATTAGAAGTATTTAGGAAAGACCAAGACCAATACCAAGATTGTCCAAGTCTTGGTCTTGTTCTCTATGTTTATCACAACTGGGGACTGGGATTAAGATGCCAATTCCCTGTTCAATTGTGTTGAAGACTACTAAAGTAAAAATCTATAACCATGATTTCCTCTAAGAAGGCAGCGTTTTCAGAGATCTTCTCTTCACGATTTTAAGAAACTAGAAGAAGTTACTACACCTTTAATAATTAATAAAATCAAATGTTCTAGCAGGATATAAAAAGGTTTTTATTCAAAATCTTTTTTTTTTACTCAAACGTTGCGGGCACAAAAGCGGGCGGTTCACCTGATAAGTGATACGTTAATACGCACTAATAAGGATGATATATACTGACGAATTGCACTCGTCGCCTGAGATATAAGACGTTAAATCTCTACCCTAGTAATGATACTAGCTACAGTGCTCTTCAAACCGGAACACGGTGACGTTTGCAGATTAGGTTTGGCGGCAGAAATAGGCGCTACGGTGGTTCCTACCTAGACGGTGTCCGGCAACAGAGACCTACCATCAGCGAAAATATAAGTGGTAAATGGTAATATAACTATAATTGTGGAAAATGTAATAAAAATGTATAAAATGTAAAAAAAAAAGTGTAATAAATAATGGAACATGTAACTATAATTTTTATACATTTAATAAACAGCCTTAATTCTTTAGCTATAAGGTTTATATTACAATGAAGCAAACAGATGTAACAATGTTTCTTCGATTTACAACGTTAATGTTAATAATAATAAGAATGTTTTTTGTGTAACATTTGAGATTAGCCGTGTTCTGATTAAAGGTGCTTTTTACGTTGGATTAACGACAGACTTAACGTTAGTCCCGAGTACCAGGAGTGCAGCATTCGGAGGAGCTTTATCTAAGCACGTATTCTTCGAACGCGTTCACGTGCGCGTAGATGGCGCAGCGTCGCGTCCTTCTAAGCAATCTTTAATGGACGTTTAATTTTTTTTTTTTTTAATATTACTTGACGCGACGAGTGCGACGTTCACGTTATGTTAAGTGATACGCCTACCTTTAATACAATGGTGCAAGTTAGGACGGTATGTACTTTACCAGATTGCATTAGCTACAGCGCCCTTCAATCCGGAACCACATTGTGCTCGCTATAACATATTAGTTTTTAACTCCGTTACCACATTTGGTACGCCTCATATTGCTGAAGGCCGTCTACGTAGATTATATTATTTCTGCCTCCAAGCAATAGTATACAATCATTACTATGTTCCGGTTTATAGGACGTCATAGCTAGAAGTATTACTAGGGCAATGACACATAACATCTTTTGTCTCAAGGCGACACGAGGTGCAGTGTATAACGTTATAATTGGCATATCTCTTACCATCAGGTGTAAGTCCAGCTCATTTTGCCCCTCACTTGAATAAAAAAAAAAAATTTCATTAGCTATATACTACATCCGGAACCTATTGATGTTTGCATACTACTAGTTGTTAGTAGAAATAGATTCTTCTAGACCGTTTCCGGCAGCAATAGAAGAATCTTTACTCCTCGGTCTCTGTTGCCGGAGACACGCTTACCAGTAGCGTCTATTCCGACCGCCAAACAGTACTGTGCAAACATTACCTTGTTCCGGTTTGTAAGGCGTTGTAGATAGTAAAATTACCAGAGAAACGAGACTTAAGATCTTGTGTCATAAGGTGACGAGCTCGACGTGGTGCTGTGTATGATATACACAGGATGATCAGGTGAAGGTCTCAACGAATCAGCGTATAAAAAAAATTGGATAATTATGTATGATATAAATATATAATATATGTACTTGGCTTGTTTATTATATACAGCTAATAGAAATTTACATAATTTTTCATTCTTTTTAATGCTCCCGTACCTTCTTTTCATTGCTTGTTTATTCTATCATCTTCATATCATCAGCTACTGTAAAAACTACTTGCTACACTATAAAAATATCTCATTATAAATAATGTTAAGTATAACTTTTGTTATTAATATTGCTGTGGTGTGTCCGTTCTGCTTTAAATTGATCATCATCAGCTGATAGATGTCCACAGCTGGACGTGGGCTTCCACCAAAAATCATATCGATCGATTCTGCGCTGCCCTGGTTTTGTGATCTTGGAAACGTTGGGCACTAGGGGCTGTCGTTTGTTGGGGTCCAATACGGGTTGGTTGGAGCCAGAGCCTCGGAGCAGGGTGCACCACGAGCAGGTGAACTTGGCTTGGGTCGGTTGATGTGATGCTAAAGGTGATAATGATTTGCTGGTAGAAGGTCAATGTTTCCGAAGGTCATTTTAAGTACCACCGTAGCAGCTATTTCTGCCGTCAAGCAGCTGTGTGTAAACATTACCGTGTTCCAGTTTGAAGGGCGCTGTAGCTAGTGTAGTTACTGGAGTACGAGACTCGACATCTTGTCTCAAAGCGACGAGCACAGTGTGGTGCTGTGTTGTATTTATATAACATATTAACTAGCGCCACGTTGTTACGAACAGGGGTATCACTTGACATCAGGTGATTGCGCATTTCGATGTTTTTACTTCGCTAACAAAAAAAGTAAGTAAGTAAATAAAGTTGCATGTATGGGAATTAAGTTAAGACGGCGGAAGACGTCGTCAACCTTATTAGAATACAAGAAGTGCATTCTCACGGGTCCCTCCAGACTGCATGTGATGGCAACACAGCAAAAACGAAAATTTACCGCTATTTTTACACGGAAACATTTACATCGAGGATATATATTTTTTTTTTTTTCGCTTCAAAGCAAACGCACCCGAACCAAATGGACCGACCGAATTTCACACCCGGAAACGCTGAGGCTTTTTGCGCTTGAAACTAACAAACTCAATTCACAACTTCAACCTATACTTATTCTATAAACGGTAAAGTCCGAAATCGCTTAATTTCACCGCATTTAATGAAGTTATTAATTGCATTTCGTGTTTAATATGCTGCATGTTGTGACATCGTAAAAAAACACGATGCACCAGGTTTGTCATATCTGCGACTTTAATCTCTTCAACAGAAATAAAACTCCTCCAAGTTGAAGTTAATATAATACCGATACGTTATTAAACTGTTTCAAGTTAATATTACTTTGTTATTAACAATAATATGTTTGATTTGTTTTTAATTTAAACAAAGTCTATAAGAAATTTTCTATCTAGATTCAATGTCGGACTTTCGTTTCAAAAGTCTAACGTTTAAGTTATCCTCATCAATAATGAATCATTGCGACAGTTCCTCATGTGGGAGATATATTATATCCTCACCTCTATTTATCCTCTGCTTGCTATAAAAAGCGGTCAAGAGGGAAAAACACAGGAAAAAGATCTGAATTTTTCTAGTGACCTTCACATTAATGTATGTATATGACTAACAATGATCTTTTATGCCTCTAAAAATAATTTATGATCAAAGATCATATGATACCTTATCAAGATTTATGCTTAGCGAATAGCTTATCTGAAACATAAAAAGGATAGCTGAGGATCGAATTGGTTTTCACAATCTGATCGCCAAGGTTCAGTTTGAAGAGGGCACCTGATGAGTCAGAAGAAACCATAGAAGAAAATATATAGATAAAAATGTATATATGGGGTCTAAGTACGGACTAACCACTCACGGGGCACAAGCCAAACTCACCTGCTCGTGGTGGATCCTGCTAATCAACAAACTAGGCTCTGACTCCCACCAATCCACATTGGCGCCAGCGTGGTGGGAAATGGCCCAATGTCCACTTACAGACGACTGCTTCTGGTGCCCGGCGATACAAATGGCGCAGGACCGATCGATTTGGGGATCTTTGGAGACCTATATCCAGCAGTGGACCGTATCGGCTGATGATGATAGATAAATAAAGTTGTGATCATCTACACTAGTGCTATCATACTAAATGATTTATTTACTTACTCATTAAATTATACATTAATCATTATGTTAAAACATGTAATATCAAACAAGTAAGGAGTAAGTCTTTATCTGTGATACAATCATATATATCAGACTTGTAATAAAATATAAAGAATGTGTGAATTACTTATAGCCTCTGTTATAGTGTAAGTTACTCAAACCGGAAATAATTTACTGTGGCGTATCAATAAGAATTGATGGAGTAATATTAGATGGTCAAACGCATCACCGTATTCCGGTTTAAAGTTGAGAATATTGGGATAACGAACGGACCAATGCTATCGTGTCTTATTATAGACGCAAACTGCTGTCTATTACCATCATTTATTATTATATATAATTGTAATAGACAGCAGTTTGTTTGTTGCATATTTCGGAAGTACGTTAGCTTTCCAAAGCCAGGTTCCAAACAGGCTAATCATCACCATCAGATGAACAAGTCAGACGTTCGTAATGGCGGTATCACTATTCTAGTAGGACAATTTAACTTAGCCTATAATTTGAATTGAAATTAATACATTAAGTTGAGTTAAAATAAAAAAAAAATTATGTGATACTACATCTATATATTATGTAGATGTGATTTATGTTTTTTTTTTTTTAATATACATTTTGCTTTCTCTTAAATTTAATTCATAATATGATGGTGTCTTGAAGATCTGACAACGTTAATTTTTTCTTCATTACAACGTATATATACGGTATATTATATTTTGCGTTATATGTAATTTATTATTATTATTAGTAATTAAGATAATGTAATAATTATGTTAATCGTTATTATATAATATCCGCTATATTTATAATTAATATAAACAAAGAAACAAAACAATATTTTCCTACTCTGTTCAGAAGCGAAGTTAAGAGACAAAGATCATAGAACGATGGAGTGCAGGTTATAAAAGTTAAATATTATTGCAAGTGTTGATATTGTTAATTTATTTTTATTGAATTAAGCGTCGAGAGGAACGTGACTATCACCTGATAGTAAGTGATACGCCCGACAATAATAACGTGGCACTTGTAAAGATATACACTGCAGATCATTGCGCTCGTCGCCTGAGACATAAGATGTCAACTCTCTTACCCTGGTAATTGAATTAGCTACAACGCCTTTCAAACCGGAACATTGTACTGTTTGGCGACAGAAATAGGATATGTGATGGTACTCGGATGATCTCCAGCAACATTGTCGTGCCACCAATAAATCATCATCACCATCAACCGATGGACAATCCTAGGTGGAAGTAGGAATATTTTATATTGTATAGTATTTATTATGCTTTTAAATTATATTATTTTTTTTTTTTTTAGTATAATGATTGTATGTAAATAGGTTTTATATAAGTTAAAAAAAATTAATTTTGCAATATCTGTCTTGGAGGTTTTATTTAAAAGTATCATGTTTGAGATTTTTTTGTATCTTCCCATTGTCTTGGTAAAAGGATAAACAATAGAACAACTCAATAAACAATATATTGTAATTGTTTCTATTTGTTAAAACAATTAAAATTTTTAGAATATAATTACTAATTAGGTTGTTTTATTAATTATTATCTAATAGTAGTAAGTGGACAAACACTCGTCTTTAAATTTAAATTGTCATAAGGATCAATTATTTTTAATTTATCTTCCTTTGTCATTCTCATCCTGTTTATAGGTAGATAGATATTTTTATTTTTTATCTGACTTCCGTTTCATACGATGATAGAAAAATGAATGTAGTAACGTACAAGTTAAAATTGAACGCGAGATGGAAACAAAGCACTTCACAATACATCAGAAATAATTGAGTACCTTCGAGATGGGATAGCTCGTGGACGTTGTCCGGCAGGATTATTTGTCCGGGGCCCATCGTGGGAGAGTAGCGTCCGTATCCTGTACAGAGAGTACATACAAGTTGGGCAATTTAAACACCGGAGTACATTACCACTGGCCGGACTGCTCAGGTTTAGGGGAGCAATGACCTATATCCTAGCTGGAATCAAGCGAGCAACAATGAACCAACCGTCATGCGGTCCGGACACCATATTAGACTCTATCCTTTGCGCGTTAGAACTCACTTCTAATCATAGATTTGAATATCGATCACTCCAAACTAAAACGTCGTAAGTCGAGTTAATTAAACTATGGAAAATTGATTTTGTTGCTCATGTTATATGTTTAAAGTTGAATTATATACATCGGTAAGTAATGGCTCTACGTTATTGTTAAGTTTTGTGTGAAGTTTACGTTTTTTTAAGAATTTATACCCGAACGTACACGGTGGTGTTCGCTTTGGTTATTTTCAAGCAATCCAAAAGTTTATTACAACGCTTACGCAATTAATAGGAGTTTTTATTGAACCGGTAAAGGACCAAAGTTCTTCGATTGGATTTAGGTAACGATCGTTCGTGATACTTTTAAAAGTACATCTAGTGTGTTAAAGTTATAGTAAGGGAGATAGCAATATGTAACATATTTAGTTTATTATCTGAAGCATACGAAGGATCTCATTAACTGTAATTATAATGATAAATATATGATGAGTTGACGATTAATAGGTAGATACGTATCGAAGTGGTAACAGGATGAGGGGATGATAATTATTTTAAACTTAATTAATAGTCTAGTAATATGTAATGTAACGTAGGATCAGATTAGAGGAATACCAGAAGTCGACCAATTGAAATGTTGAAAAGTTACCTTTGATGATATATAACTTAAATAAACTTGAACTTGACATAAAATCGTCGTTCGTTTTTAAAACATTAGGATTAACTTCTAATTTCCATATGTTGGCAGAGTTGTTTTTTAGAAGTGATGTCACGAGCAGGATGTTCACCTGATGGTATGTGCTACCTAACCATAACAACGCAACGCTAGTTAGAATGACAAACACTGAACTAGTCCTCTTGAGAGCCAAGGTTAAGTTTTAGTTACTTCAGTAACATTCATTAATTACAATGCCTTTCAAGAGCACAATATTGTTAAGCGGCGGAAATGATCGTGGTACCAAACGACGGAAAAGGAAACCTACCACCAATGACAAACAATGAACCATTTATTAAACTCATAAAATGGTTAATAACATACATTAATAATAATGTTATATTTGTTGTTATTTCATATATAAGTAGGAAGCGTATGTTATTACACAGAAACCGATGAAAATTCCACATATTACTTAAAGCCGGTTGCCGCGTGCCTTTAATTAGGGATGCCCGGCACGGCGTACCGATTTTAATAGCTTTCGGTACGAGCAGAATTAGTAGCAAAAGCGTATATCTTCCTTTATAGCACTAATAACATATCATGTATATTAATATAATAATTGTTTTTATGATCTGTGCAAACATGGATACACGATTGTATGTTTTTTTTGGAACAAAGCGACGAGTCGAGCTAACAGTGGTAAACGGTCCGCTTGATAGTAACTATCTGGTGTTAGGATGTTTTTACAGCATAATAGTTATTAATCTACTACATCTCTCCCGTCTCCTTTAGTTGTCGAAATATTGAGCATCCCTTCAGATCAGAATATATAACCTATAATATAAAACTTTGTCAGTTCATCATCTTTTACTTCAAATATAGCTAATCATGTTAAGTATCAACGTATGTGTATACATATCATCATCATCAGCCGTATGATATGTGTATGTTATTACTCCTATATCCAGCAGTGGACGTCTATCAGCTGATGATAATCATGATAAAAGTGTCGACAGCAAGTTTATTAATATTATCCATATTGTTTATCTACAGGTTGTCTGGAAGAAATCGCCTGTAGCGATAGGACCTTTGCCCATTAATCATCATATACTTTTTTTTTAATTACATGTAGTCTTACTTGGTGAGCAATAAAGCGTTTTCTATTCTATTATTTATCATCATCATTGTCATCTGTTCAACATCTATTAGTGGACGTAGATGATCCTTAAAGATCTCTACACTGATCTCACTGATCGGTTCAGCTCTGGCATTAATGTACATGAATGGAACTATATGATCAAATACTTGACCGCGATTTCAAATCATATAAAATTATCATTAACATGCTTAATCATTTAGAACCTGAACATCATGTGATCATAAATAATGAAACATGTTCGCCTAGACTACTGTGTATTATGGCATAATTACAACGATGATAGGCTGGTGGTAGGTCTCCTATCAGAGACCGTCTAGATAGGTACTACCGTAGCTCCTATTTCTCCCGCAAAACAGTAGTGTGCAAACATTACTCCGATCCAGACTGAAGGGTGCTTTAGCTAGTGAAATTACTGAGGTAAAGAGACTGAACTATCCTATGCTAACCAGCGCCGCTTTGTTATGAGCGTGTGAATCACTTACCATCAGGTGAACGTCCCACTCGTCTGATCACTTCGTAGAGTAAAAAAGGTAGTAAAGTGGAATTATTAGCATCAGTAATGCGGTTATATAGTAAGAATGAAGCGAAGAAAATATGCTGATAAGTTTAATAGCAGGTCCTGCCGACGTCTGTGGCGGTTTTCTTTGCGACCTTGATGATTCTGTTATTGATGCCTTGAATTGTTTTAATACATCAAGTGTTTTGCTTTTTTCATCCAAAAGAAACTCCGCAGTAAGCTATTTTTTAATTGAAATGTTTGCTTTCTTGACTCTTCTTACCACTCTAAGATAGTAATCCGAGAAAACCTTTATTTTATTATCATCCTGCATGATTTGCATTATGTGCTGTGACCAGCAGATCCATTATGTTCACATTCAATTCTTGGTAGAGTAAATCGTGGGAAGACAGTACCGACATGATCTATTGTTTCCTCGATAGTATAACCACAGATACAGAATAGTTCAGCAGCCAGGTTAAAACGATGTAGGGAATATTTGAAACCTCCAAGTCTTGTGGGAGCTGAGATTCGTGTGGTTTATCAGCTTAAATACTTTATAGGCCGATTTGAGGTATCTGAAAATATTTTTCATCAGACTTTTCGGTTGTAAGCATCAAAACGCTCATATACTATATTATAAAATAACAGCATAACAAGAATGGAACTTACTTCTTAATGAGAAAAGTGAATATGCTTGAAATGTATTCTTTCCTTCCGCAGACTACACCATCATTTAAAACTAGGATGGTTTTTGTCGATACGCGTCGAGGAAGCTACAGATTAACCAATTACATGACCGGGTTAAATTATAAAGCGGACGTTCAATTTTAATGAGAGCACAATCGATTTAATTAATAAATGAATATCCTTAAATGCCTCTCGATCTTACGCTATTGATTAAGAAAGTAGAAAAGTCGAAATAACTGTTGTCGTAAAGATTTTTTAGCCCACTAATTCAATCAATAACTCACCCCTTATAATTGTATACAGCTTCCTCTGTAAGTTCATTGTAACATTTCTCATTAAAATGTCGGAGAGGCCATGTATGAAAGAAGAAATGGAATAGTTATTAATATAAAGTATAAAATAAAAATGGAAGAATAGAACGAAACAAAGACAACGATAGAAAAAAAATTTGGAATATAAAATTAAATAGAAAAAAAGAAAAGCAAAGGTCTAACTCCACCTAAAGTTGTAAACGATGATTTAGAAAAAAAAAAATACTTATGAGGGCATTACCAGTTAAAAATTAACTTTTTAAAAATGAGTAATAGGATTTAATATCATATGACCTGTAATAATATTTTTTTTAAATAAAAAATAAACACTTGTATGATGTGGCCTTATGGACATTATTGTTTTGCCTTTTCCTATTAACAAAGAAGTTATAAAATTTAAAATTTTATTGAAAGACATTTCTGAGTATAGCGATATGTCAAAAATTTTATCTGTTATTTTTTAACACGTTTTACTGAATATGACAGGTGTACCACCTGTATGTGTTTGTGGTACGCAGGTTTTCAGTTTATGCGCATTATAATCTATATAAAGTATAAACTAATGGCGAGCGGCTTTCAAATGGTGAATCTTATTATTATGCATGATTATAAGTATTCATTTGATGGTAAGTCCAAAGGTAATGGGCGTCGCTTTAATTAAAAGCGTAATAGTGATGATAATTTTTTTTAGTATTGCATAATTGAACAATTTGCTTTTTATTTTTTTTATTCAATTAAGCGACGGAACGAGTGGGACGTTCACCCGATGGCAAGTGATACGTCCGCTTATAGCAATCGGCGCTAGCTCAGATGATATATTACACCATATTGTGCTCGTCGCTTGAGATATAAGATGTTGAGTCCCAGTAATGTCAACAGCTACTGCGTCCTTCAAACCGGAATAATATTAGTAATATTTATACACTACTGTTTGAAGACAGAAATCGGCGCTGCGGTAGTACCTACAAAGACGGTCTCCCGCAACAGAGAGCTACCAACACTAATTTGCTAATTTAATTATTGTTTTCGTAAAATTTAGTTTTATATATAAAAAAGTTAACAATTAGGTGGATTGTAAGTCATTAATCAATCTACATGTAATGAAAATGTATTAAGTTAATGAGCCATTTTTCATCCGAAAGATTGACAAACTGTCCTTATTCAAATATTTCATCATTCATTAAACGACGGGGCGTACGTTACGTAGTATTACTATTTTAACTGCCTTCATAGCATCTTTACCTGGATTAACTGAAGATCTTTTAAATTACCATGATCAATCCTCATACCATCAAACTATCAAAATTTAAACAAATATATATGATTATTGAAAGCATTGAGGAGCGTCGGTTATCAACATATAATAGTCAAAGTATTCTGAGTCACAAATGATACTTAAACATGTCGAAGGCAAGTAGTAAGAAGAAAATAATGTATATAATGAAAATATTAATAATAAATGAAATGTAATCTAAGTTATAACGGTAACTTCAGACCACAAAGTTTTCTTAATGTAGTATAAGATATCATAATAGCAAAATAGCGACCCTTAAAGGTCGGCAACGCAACCGCAACCCCCTGATGTTGCGACTGTCCATGGGCGTCAGTGATCACTTTTCACCAGGTGAACTATTCCCTCGTTTGCCTACCCTTCCCAAAAAACAAAAAAATAAAGTTAAAAAGATATCTCATGTCCAGAATATCTTATAAACGTATCAATTAAAATTTTCTTAACATATAAAAATAGTTCGAAATAGATCAATCAGGGTCTTAATTAGTTAGTTGTATTTACGGCTTATAGTAAATCACAGTACGGTTTAACTGCGTAGTTATTTTAAGGTAACGAAACCGCCGATCGTGTTTCTGGTAATGTATTCCTAGCGCTGAGGGCATCTGCTTTTGTGGACATTAGGGATGGGAGAGGATGCGAAGAACGGTAGATAAAACTACAACAAAACAGACAGTATCTTATAGTTATTTTTATAATATATAAATAAAGACAAAAAATTACTATAATAAAATCGATTATTTTTAATCACAGCAGTTAAAGACATTTTACTGATACTGTAAGTCTCTGATGCCAGAGCCAGTCTAGGTAGATACCACCGTAGCTCCAATTCCCGCCGCCAAACAGTAGTAAGCAGACATTACTGTGTTGTGTTTTAAATGAAATTAAATTGCTAGGGAAACGAACCAATTTGTATCTCAAACCAATTTGGCACAATATGGTGCAGAGTCTACCATTTTAACTAGCGCCATTTTGTTATGGGCAAGCGTATGAGTTATCACCAGATGAACGTAACGCTCGTCTCGTCGCTTCGTCGAATAAAAAAAAAAACTCAAACATTTAGTTATTTTTAAAATTTAAATATATTTCCGTCAAAATCATCATATATTGTAGGTAACTTGTTAGTTTTTTTGTAGTAAATGACATTTTATTTACCTTGAATAAAATGCGGCAAAAATGTACTCTTTGTAAAACACCTTTTTTTAAACATATGTTAATTTGTATAAAAAATATATATGGCGTAGAAAGCTTAAGTGTACAACGTTACGTTACAAACTTAGTACAATTTTTTTTATTTTTTTTTTATTTTTAATCTGTTATGTGTTGTTTGTAATAAATGACAGTTGAAATAAAATGTGAACAAAAGATAAAAATTATTGCTAAAATTACTTTTTTTTTAATATACACATGACATTGGCGAAAAGTGAGTGTGTTTATTCACCACTACCCCTACTGGGAAAAAGGCGTGATAATTTTAAAAAAATATATATGTAAGGAAACGCCATTAACCCAAGTAATTGATTGATTACTTTTTTAAACAATATAAATTTTGTTTGAAAAAAAAATACTTTAAAAACAATTCACATTTAAGTATTATTGCAGAAAAAAGTTTTGTTGGTTTTTTTTATGCGGACATGATGTCCGCGTTTGCTGCGTGTAACGAAAACAAACTGCAACTACCAAGACAACATAAATCCAGTCTCGCTGCGGTGCCGCGTGTACTAGGACATCAAAAACATCACAGTATTAAATATTTGTAGAGCAGCGCACGTCTCTATGCACGTTCTATTTCTGTATCGGGTCGGCATTGATTTTCATGATATTCAGCCCAGACGGACGTACGTAAAATTAAGGTTGTGTAGGAACGGACGCAGTGATTGCACGACCGTCGCACGACATCTGCATAGTGCTTATGAATACCGTGTCAATGAATCAAAACAAACCTCCATTGTGGTTATTGCGTTCAATTTTTACACTAAACGCATATCAGTCAATTTTCACATTCCATGTAAATGAGTAAAACTTTTTTTTTATTTCGACGAATTGACGAGACGGGCAATACGTTCACCATGTAAATTATACGCCTGCTCACAACATGGCGCTAGTTAAGATATTATACTTATTACTTATTGCACCACATTGTGCTCGTCGCTTTGAGACAAAATGTTGAGTCTTATTAACCCAGTAATCTCCCTAGTACCTATCTAGATTGTCTCTAGCTACAGAGACCTATCATTTGATACCACCGCTAGTTAAGATATGCGTTGCAGTATGCACATCGTATTAAGGCATATGTGAGATGTCGTCACCTTAGAAAATTCATCAACTACAACGCCTCTTAAACAAGAAAGTAGTAATATTTCGCAGCGGAAATAGGTTGTAGTTATAGCAGTCTAGACGATTTTTGGCAAGGTTCATGAATGATGCCTGATTCCTGATTGTAAGTTATCAATTACTGGTGGTAGATCTCTGTTGCCGGTGACTGTCTAGATAGTTACCACTGCAGCACTTATTTCTACCACCGAACAGTATTGTGCAAATAATACTGTGTTCCAGTTCGAAAGGTGTTGTAGTTAGAGTAACGAGACATCTTATGTTACAAGCTAGGGGCGCAATGTGGTGTAGTATATATCATCCTAACTAGTGATATATTATTATGGACAGGTGTATCACCATCAGGTGAACGTCCCGCTCGATACGTCACTTAATTTTATAAGAAAAAAAAAATCAATTTCTTAAATTTTTTTAATGTTCCCTTTGTTTTTTTTTTGCGCAAACATGAATTAAAAATATTCAATTTTAATGTATTCTATATTGATATGTCAATATCGCCGGAGATGTTAAATACCATCGCAGCTTCTTCTACAGAAAAGCTGCTATGTAGTAACATGATTGTGTCAATGAGCAAGTCAATGCATTGAAGATACTCTTGAAACGAGAATCGTCCTAGGACGAGCTGAAGGTAATTATTGATGAGTTAAATTGGTATTGCATTTTCGCCAGACCAATAGCAATTTTACCAAGCAAGACCAAGACTAAAACTACACCTGATTGTGGAGTGCCCGGCGTTCGGAAGAAAGCGAGCTGACCTAGAAATAGAGTTAAACACAAAAATACATATAAGAAAATTGAGTTATCTAATTAGCAATAAGGAAATTAGGAACAAGTTTCTAGAATACTGTAAATACGTCGCACAGAGAACTGTAAATAGAAATAAGTGATTTCAAATAAGCGTGTAAATTCATTAAAGCACTAATTATGTATGTAGACAAGAATTCTGACCCGGGTCAGAAGATATTAGAATAAAAAAAAAAGACTAAAACTAGTAGCATTTAAGCTAGTCTAAAACCAAGACATACTAAGATTGTTAAGTCCCAAGTCTTGTTCTTGCATTGCTCATCACTAAAGGTAGTGCTGTCTAATTGATCTCAAATAGCATCATATTGTTTTGGACCAGCGTAACACTTACCATCAGTGAAAGTCATTCTCCTTTTATCGCTGCGTCAATAAAAAAATTGTAAACAGAATATTTGATACAATTAACTTCTCCGAAATCTTTCAACTAATCATACTCCTGAATATTATTGTGAAGAGACTCACGAAGTATTTCTTTTTTCTACCGCAGCATCACCGTCAACGCATTACTTAACAAAGAGAGCAAGTTTAAAAAGCGACATCGACATATTACTCGTAAGATAACTTATTCGAAACTTACTACTTAACTGTTTACACCCATCGCTCCTATAATGACCTTATTCGTTCTAAATGGGTCATTCCACCCCGTATCTAACACGGGGTCAGTACCCCATGGCTAACAGGACTCCATGATTTTTTAAATGGCTCTCAGTGTGGGGCACCCATTTTTTACCAATACCCCCTAACGCCTGATTCAAACTTATATAGATACCGTTAAATACAAACTCACATGAGATTACTGACGAGCATAGATCCGAAGAAAAATTAATTTGATGGCTACGAAAAAATAAAAATTAAATGTCTGTTTTAAATTCCAAATACCCTCTGTTTACTTTATTCATATGATAATGGTTAAGTTTCTAGAAAACGAAAGGTGTGGAGAAGGTTAAAGTGGTTGAGGAATATCAGGGAATAGACTGGCATATCTGGGGAGTACGAATTCTTCTGTCGCACCAGAGACAGAGAGGACTGTACCACGCTGATCGCCAACCTTCACTAGTTGGAGAGGTGCTTTAAGAAGAAGAATACCTTTATTCTTATAAACGTTTACATGATACATTCACTCCGTAACATTGTTATATTACTTTCATTAAAATAAATAAAATTGGGTTATGTATAATTAGTAATTTAGTTTCGGAAGTGTTAGAATATTACTCTTTAACTGGTGTATAATAAAAGGCGACTAAAGAGGTAATATTTCATGAGAGAGCAGCAGCTTCTTTTGCAATCGTTACTTAGTATACTGCAGTAGATATTCCGTATCTAAACTGTACAGGAAATATTCTCTTTTAGGAACAGTCAGAGAGTTGAAAAGAGTATGTACACTGGAAGATATAATGATGATGATCATGGAATCACGACCTTCACTACTAATGGTATACCCAGATAAAGAGTACATTAGTTTCTTTGTGTAGTGTATGTTATACAGGACCTGGAATAAATTTTAATTGTCTAGAAACGTGGAGATGAGAAATGTGTTGATCTGGTAATAAGCGATGCAGCTGTTCATGGGATGAAGATGTATCACAGCTCCACAATGAGATTTTGGCCTTAGTACATGGACTCATTACTCTGGTAATATCAAAGAAGTTATACATATTCTTAAACAAGATTACAGTAATGTTTGCACACTACTGTTGTCAGCAGAAATTGGAGCTGCGGTGCTACCTAGATCCTCTCCGGCTAGAGAGATCTATTGCGTAGATCAGCTCTAATAAGTAAATATCTAATAACGAAATGATACCCAAATCATAATTAATGATATTTATTATATAATACATATTTTAATTTATTATCTATCAAGGTCAAAGGTTAATTATTAAATGCAGTTAATGCTGTGTACAGTTAAGAAAACTTTAGATGAATCTCGATAGTTTTACGCTGTGTGGGTCAAGATGCAGGCTCTTCCGCATTCCAACCGGCCGCCGACCCACTGTGCCAGTGGCCGCGTATCCCTGATCCTGTAAATAGATGATCCATCGATAGATCATTGAAATATCGATAAATATATTAGAAATACTGTAGCAAACACTGAACTTATAAATTATATTAATTTCTAGTTTTTAATACTTCCAAGGTTTCATATTAAATTTTCTACTGATAGCTCTACAGTCGCATCTACAATTTATACCACCAAAACAAATATGAGCAAACATTACTGTGTTCCAGTTTAAATGGTCCTTAGCCAATGATATTGGGGTAAGGAATAACCAACTGACATGAATGACGAGCGCTATGTGATGCAGTGGTAATCAATCTCACTTTTATTCGCAATATATCTCTATTGCCGCAGGCTGTCTAGGTATATATAGTGTTTATTTCATTGTGTGGTAATATTTTAATAATCTGGTTTGAAGGTAGTTGTAGTTAGTGAAATAACCGAGGTAAGGAGTCTTAATATTTTATGTCTGAAGGCGAATAGCACTGTGTGGTCCTGTGTATGCCGTCCCAACTAGCGCCACGTTGTTATGGACAGATGTATTACTTATTAGCAGATGAGTGCTAGAGCTTTATAATAAATAAATAAACATATTTCATACAAAAACGTATCAAATATTTACTCTGATAGAAAAGTATGTAAACCTTTTTAAATATTATAACGAAAACAAAGTAACCACATCAAAATAAACAATAAGTAACTAAGTTTATTACTGACATTTAACAGTTGTCACCAATAATATGTTTATTTTCGGCATAGTAAATATAGATTATACAGCATTGAATAAAGATCATTTGGTGACAATTTAAATCGTTTCCGCATTATTATTTTTTATCTGTATCATCTGTCTTTATTTAGGGATAAACATTATTAACCATATATGTAAATGTTTGGTTGGTTAATGTCACTCATGCCTTGTTGAGTGATCTTTAATTTGTATTATAGTGTATGTAATAGCTTATTATAACTGTAAATAATGTTTTAGTCTTAATTAATCTATGTTAAGATTGAGATATATATAATTCAATGAATTTTCTACTGTATATATACTTGTGTCTAAATAAAATCAATAGAAAATATCGTCTAAGATATAGTAATTGCTCTTTCGTACTAGATGAGATGATTGAATGTGAAGATGGCAGTAAAAGGAATTTAAGCATCTTTACATAGATCAGTATAATAATTCTTCTTTTGTAGACAATAGTAATAAATAATATCATCATCATCATCAGCTGATAGACTTCCACTGCTGGACATAGGTCTCACCCAAAGATCCCCAGATCGATTGGTCTTGCGCTGCTCGCTTTACTAGGCACTAGGGGCCATTGTTGGAAGGTTTATATGGGAGGGATTTAGGCCATTTTCCAATACGCTAATCTAATGCGAATTGGTAGGAACCAGAGCTTCGTTTGCTGATTAGCAGGGTGCACAACGAGCAAGTGAAGCTTGGTTCCCGAGAGTTGAATGAGTTCTTTTTTAATATCAATATATATAATTCAAATATTAAACCTTAGCGGTGTCTTTGGTAGAAGATCCACAGCAGCACTATATTCTTGTATTAGAAAGTTTATAAATATTTCTGACTTCCGGTATAAAGGGAATAACAGCTAATAGATACAGAGACAAAGAGACTATGTTCAAAAACAACAATAACAATGTGTCGCTCTGTAAATATTCTAAATATCCTAACTAGAGACAAACATAATTAAGCATCAAGCGGACTTATTGGTTTCTTTATTTGCTTCGTTATGTTTGAATAAAACTTAGTATTTAAAAAGGTACTTAAATAGACCACAACATCGATCACAAATACATCACGCGCGTCACTAGAGCGGTGCTTAACGGACCCCAGCCCTACATAGCCGATACATAGGTACCGCTAGACGATACATCAAATGTTAGTGTTAGCTTCGTTATTAAACTCATACTCATACTTAAATGCTCTCCATCAGCCATGGTGCATGAGGATAGGGTTTCCACTAACAAAACCTATTATTATGTTTAACTGCAGTTCTGTTTAATATAACTTATTATACTACTACAAGCAGGAGGTTTACTAAACGATATTACTCTTTTACATTAGGATATATCATCTGACTTTCATTACTTTAATACTAAATGTTACATGATAATGACAGTATTTGTTTTAATTAAAAAAAAAACTATAATTTACTTTATTCTAAGCGACAAGACGAACCGGATGTTCATCTGATGGTAAGTGACACGCCCACTAATAACAACGTGCCGCACGTTAGGATGATATAAAGACCATATTGCGCTCGTCGCCTTGATACAAGATGTTGAGTCTCGTTACTCCAGTAATTAGACTAGCTACAGCGCTCTTCAAACCGGAACACAGTAGTATTCGCACAGTACTGCTCGGTGGTGGAAATAGTAGCTGCGGTTGTACCTAGACGGTCAGCCATTCGATCTACAACCAGAGAAAAAGTACTTATATGTTGGTATTACTGGTTATATAACATCAGTCTGTCATCACAAAACTTAGTACACAGTCATCATCATCATCATCGTCCACTGCTGGATATACGCCTCCCCCAAAGATCTCCACATCAATCGATCCTGCGCTGCCCGCATCCAGCTGCTTCCCGCAACCTTCACAAGGTCGTCGGACCTGCCAACACTACCGCCATTCGAGGACCTTAGTGTCCCATCAGCAGTCAGTCCTTCGAGCTATGTATCCTGCCCATTGCTACTTGAGACTAGCAATCTTTTGGACTATGTCGGTGACCTTAGTTCACCTGCTGATCTTCTCATTTCTGATTCGATCACGCAGGGAAACCCCGAGCATATCCGTTTCCGTAGCTCTCTGTGCGACTTGAAGCCTTTTTACAAGGCCCACAGTAAGCGGTATGTTAGTGTATCTTTTTTTTTTGTTGTAGGAATATTTCTATTACTAAAATTAAAAGGTTGAGGCAATATCCTGTGATAAAGTATGCCTTTTCATGTATTATTTATTTTTACAAATCTATTTCATTGTAAATTATGTATAGGTACTCTTTAATAGAACTTATTATTACGGAGAAAGGACATCAATGTCTTTTTGGTATCTCCTTCACATACTTGTAAGTTTACATTTCATCTTGTTAGATGTTTACGATTGAAATTAATTGTTTACAATTATCGTCTAATTATGTTCGTCATACATACATATATAATGAATGGAAATGGATTATGTTTGTTCGTCTGTCACGTGAAAACTAGTGAACGTACCGAATTGAAATGATTTGTAGATTGTTATAGGCTATTTATTTTTGACTTTCATGGATCCTTCATCATTTTATTTGTTGTTAACTTTTATAAATATTTTCATTTCGCATTATTTATACGGTTGCTATGGCAACGGTTGGTATAGAAAGTATTTTGCGGTTGCGGTCGCTCTCTCAAGAAATATTTCAGACAAATTTCAAGTCTCAAAGCGAGCGGTTGGTTGTTAGTTACCATATAAAATACTAATTATTATCATTTGATCCGTGTTAGTAGTAATCATTTGTTTTTAAAAGAAACAATGTATTATGATAATTTTATTGTTAACATTCAGTAGGTAGTATATTGGGAAAAAAATAAAAAAAAACCTCCGATTGAAATATAAAAACATCTTTATTCTCCCGTAGTATCTAAACGTTTATATAATTACAAATACATGATTTCAAAAACAATACGCTAGGGTGGGATCCTTTATGGGCCTATCAAGTTTTAAAGGATAGTTGAATTATTTACCCTAATTCGATATTCGTTCAGTCTTTATTGGCAACACCGAATTGACTGCGTTCATTCAGCCGTACAGTCTATAATCAAGTCAGTCCTATTGTCACTAACTGTTAACAAATGTAATGACATAAATTCATAATAATAATAATAATAATTAAAATAAAAAAAACCAAAGCGAAGGTAGAAGCATCGTCATAACTTTATTTACAATTTGTTCAAGCGGAAGAAAGTCAAACAATGGTAACTCGAATTATGCGCAAAGTTACATAAAGTAGTATGGAAACTAAATAATAAAAAATACTTAAAGTTACATATGATACTTTACACGCTTGGTTAATTTTGAAGGTCTCTCAAAATGTACAGTCGAAGTAAAGAAAACCGTTCAAAATCACCCCTTTTTGCCTCTTTTTGCTTGTCATTTATTTCTCTTAATACTAGTGCCTCAATGCCTCTTCGCTGACAGAAGACCAACGGGATATTCATTGCATCATCACGATGTACAGTCTCAATCAGCAAAGCAGCATCGACCGATTCTTAGATTTTACATTAAAAATAATTTATATATTAATACAAATGCATGAAACGTATGGTGCAATTCACGTGGAAATAATTATTATCAGTCCAGTGGAGACTTAGATACTAGTGAGTATTCAAATGTGGATTTGTCAAGACACTGTAGGTTTCAATGGCGTCAGGGTAAGCAGCGACTCGTTGGTGAGGGCAGACAGCTGCAGTGGCTTTTACCTGGAAACAAAAAAAAAACACTAAATTAATACGGACCTCTAATACTTGAAGGTATGATAATTTACACAACTAGTACTCACTGCAGCGTACTAAAGCTGCGATAATATTTAGGACCGTTTAAATGTCGATTTACGTTATTGCTTCACAATGAGCACTATCTGCTTCTGAAATATTTTCGTTTCGTTTATGGTCGTAATTTTTTTTTTTTTTATTATTCGCTAGCCCATTGAATGAAGGGTTAATTGTTTAGTGAACATATTGCCTCAAATAATACCTGATGTAAGATAATACGTGATGTAAACTGGACTTGTTTTTCAATGGCCGATATAATAAGCACATGCCGTCAGGTGGTCGGCTACATTTTGCATATTTGTTTTTATTTATATTCTTCGCGTTTGCGTTTACTAGTTTAGAACAAAACGTGTGCTACTGTATAAATTTTATAATGAGTATAAAATTGCTTTCGGCTAGTCGAGCTCCTGGCGAGTTCTTTATTACTTTTTTTCCCTCATGAGGTTATGCAACGACAGCTCAATGAGGTATTCAAATGTTTTCTAATAATTTGCCATCGTTACAAAGCGTCTTATCCATTTTCTCGTATCACTAAAACGTTAATATGTACTAGTTATATATATGGTATACGATAAGAATATAGTTCACCATTTTCCGATGGTATACCATAAGCTGTCGTCGATTTGTAAAAAGGAGTCATAGTTGCACTCCGTGATAAAATATCGGCAAAGCTTTGCAAAAAAATCAACAATAACCTACATTAACACAAAGATTTGAGAAATAATAGATTTCTGTGACCACCATAGACAACCTACAGAGAGGTAAGGGCATTATTTTACTGCGGTGTCATTACAAAGTTATTTTTTTTTTTGCAAAGGTCCGTCGATTTTTTAGCAATTCAAAAATAGCGGGGGGAAAAAATGGTCATTTGTTCAAACTAATAGTTTCATTCTGTTTGCGCAAGTACGTCTGTCCCCGAAATAAACGTAGACCTTTTGTCATTAGAAACATTTTTAACGCGATGGATGTTTTTAAATGGCGTCTGTTGTGGTAATAAAATATCATAATAGAGTTTCAATAAAAAAAAAATGGCCGGGTATGTGTTTGCTGTTCGGTATTACAAAACAGAACCGAGAGCCGACACTGGAGTGATCTATGTATAGGAAAACTATAAATCCTATTTCAACGAGGAAATGTATTACCGCCTTGTCTATCTGTCTTGCAATTTACATATCTTATACATAATGCATTAGAATTATGATTGTGAAACAGTTTTATGAAAACTGCTGCTTTGTACTCGGTATGGAAATAAAATGCGAGCTTATTTAAATACTGAATTATGCAATTATAATCTCTAATTTATAATAGAGGAGTTCAACACGTCACCGTTTGCGTCCATTAATAAAAAAAAAAAAGGCGAGGTAATACGGCAATGTCCCAATGCACCGGCCTGCAGTGGTCCTCCTTGGTTAAAAGCGGGTCCTATGCACCTGTCATTGTTAAATTAAGCCCCGCGACACATTGCCTTACTTAAATAGTCCTATGGACTTGAGAGCTTGCATCGAGGATATATAAAATGCATTTTTTTTTTAATTCATAAAACTATTAATTTTAAATAAAGTAAAGGCTAGTTGGCGACAGATGGCGGTACAATCTATGATGATGTTATTTTTTTTTATTGTCAGCCATATTCAAACATATTTTTTTTTTAAATATTGAATTAAAACAACGAAAGGCTCCTTCCTCTCGCTCGGCACCTATCAGTCCGCATCCGTCTATGATCGCTCGGATCGTCAACTGGAACACTTAGTACCAGGAGAGCAGATATCTAAAGGAGGTTGATAATATACCTCTTCATATGTTTTAAAATTAGAATCCAAAGTTTTTTTTAAAATCATCCTCAAATATTGGTTCAAAGCACACTTTTTTCACTCATTGGTAACATTACAGATTAAAAATTTAAAGAGAAAAAAAACAGCATTTAAAAAAAATAAAGATCAAGAAAATCGAGTCATCTTTTTAGCTTATTACGGGGAGACGAGGTACCAGGCTCGCAGACGTCGCAAGAGGTCAGCTTATGACGAACCTAGTTTCAATGTGTACTGTACACGGGGGATCGTCCTTGCGCGTGTGCACGCACTCTTGTGTGGGTGAGCGCGTGTAGGCGCGTCATAATCACATAACTGACGACATTTTGACGCAACAATTTTATTTTATTTTTTCAGAATGATATTTCATACGTTGACTTGTTAGCATTTTGAAAGAACTATTAAAAATTATTTTAGCACAATTTCAAAATGTCAAACGTAGATTTAGTTACTTTGTACCGATGAAAGGAACCATTAAATATTTTTATCGAAATAGTGTAAATGAAGGGGAATGAATGGCATAAAGTTTTTTGTGTTTCCGTCGTAAGGTTGACGCTCTCGTGTTCGCGCGGGGGCACGGCGCACCACGGCGCACCCGCTAGTGTTCGTCGGCTCGAGGAGCTCCTATGCGGAAACACAGCTTCGCTATTAACACGCGTTCATGTACTATGAGATACTGCCACTTACGTATGTAACATACACATATAAATACATAATGGGTACACGCCTGTGGACACAGGGAAAAGATTTTCTTTACGCACACACGCACAGACACGCTCACATCGAACGGGTGCGTGTGTATTTAAATTTGTGTGTTTATTTAGTGTGCCTTTGATATGTGTAAAATTCACTCGCCGAACACACTGGCGGGCCGTTCTGTTAGTGAGGCGTTACTATGTTTCGGATACTAAGGCAACAGAAAGTGACAAGAGGTATCTAACCATATCGTTTGTAGTGTACGTGTGTGTGGGTGCGTGTGTGTGTGTGTGTGTGTGCGTTATCGTATCGGCCAACATTTCGTACGCGTCAACGACATTCATATCAAAAATTGAACGTAATTTCGTTGTGAGGAAACAAGTGTAGAAGAGTTTTATCGGCCGTCAAATTGGCATGAGTATGGTCATGATTAGGCGGATGCACCGGGAGAGTTGATTGAACGCTCGCGATCTCATCATCTCTCAGTATATTGGCGTCCGATGCAGCGGTGTCAATGACATGATAGATGACGAATCCATCGCTGGCTCGATAGAAAAACTACAAAAGATATCCGATTTAACAAACTAAACAACGTTTTATCATCTGCCATTTAGTGCGACATCATTTATAACCATGTTTATTTAAAACGAAAAGTATTAATAAACGTTGTTAACGATACAGTTGTTTTAATTTGTGTTTAATAACGTAAAAAATAACTGAAATATAACGAAACAAGGTAAAGTCGTGGGCAGTGTGTACAGTATAACGCAAGTTGAGGCAATACGTTATGCAAGTGTTTATGCAACTAAACTTGGTACAGGCAAGGCTGGGGGAAGTGTAATGATGTCTGTCTGGGGCCAACATTTGACCCACTCACCATACCCACCGGCCTTTGATCTGACCAATAATAAAACTTATTGACTATTACGAAATATGTTTTATAAATCACCGACCTAGCATGTTACATTAAGCTACTTAAGCATCATTGTTTAACACTGTTATTTGTAATTAACAGAAATTTGTATAGTTAATGATATTATTTACAAGTCTAAGTAATAAATTGTTATGCCGTTCCTAAATCTATCGCAGTGAGGCCGTCGATCACAGTATGCGATCAAATTGTCGCCATAATTAACTACATCATACAGAAATCAAAACAGATTAGGTTCATTTCGTTTGTCGTCGGTCGTTACAAGTGTATAGTCAAATAAAATATCAGTGTTCAAAGTAATAAAAGAACCTGTTTAGCCCAGGGTTTGTTGACTCCTTAAAATATTTTCAACGTTTGATTCTATCTCTATGAATGTTTGATCGGTGAAAATGTCGTGAAATATGTTTTCGCTTTGTAGATTGTTGTTTTTGTTTTTTTTTTTTTTTTTTTGTGGTTATCGTTTGCTTTATAAAAGTATGCTTTTAGTTTATTGATATTTCATGTCGACTGGACATATTAATCTCGTTTTTTTCTACACTTCTATGATTGTATTATGCAAATATTAATAATATAGATTAGACTATTTGAATAATTCAATGTTGGTCTGTGAATGGAAACAAAAAAAAAAAAAACTAACAGATAACCTTAACGCGAATATTACATGTTTAATAAAACTAAATTTTTAGATATTTTTCTCACTGATGATACCGAAAGTCTAATCTAGGACAATGTTCTGTATCATACCATCAAAATCCATGCAAAGGAAACGTGATTCCTACCAAGGATCATTCTCAGAGGTATTGATATTAAAAAAATGCTAATTTCAATAATGAAGATGTTTGGGTAATCCCATCTGCTTGGTATCCTATTATTAATAAAATAAATCATACAACTATCACACCAATATAAGACTTCAAGATACAGCGCACTCATTCTGCGTAGATCAGTCTGTAAATAATACTTAAAAAACTAAAGGTAAAACTATAGGTTTCTTTGATGGTTGTGAAGTCAGGACAGTACTTCAACGCTCCCGTGGACATAGGTGTTGTAAAGCAGCCGGAACTCGGAACAATGTTTAATAAAAAAACTTAATTAGAACAGTGAGCTACTTGCCCACCGCTAGTCGCATTAAATACAATGTCGCGCCGTAAATGTTTACAATTTGGTATACACTTAAATAATGATTTTATTTTTGCATAAAGGACACGGGCACCTGCCATACGCCTCCATGGCGCACTAGAACACTGCCCATTTAATTATTTAAACGTGAAACCTTTAATTAGAGCCGCCAGCTGTCCTCCGACCTTGTATTGCACCTTTGTAACGCGACATGTATTTTGCATCGGAAAAAATGCACATTTTTAAGATCCAATTCACGGGCGCTTTTTGTCTTGTTATACTTGAAGGTAGATAGAAAAAAATTAAAAAAAAAAAACGTCGCCCGTACTGCTACATTGCAGTTACTGAAGCTACTTTTTCTAAGATGTAGTACCTATTATAGTCGTTTTATGTTTGATAACTAACTAAAAAAAAGTATGGTTTAATTGCCTTTACATTAATAGTGTCTTTCAAAAAAGGATCTAAAGGAAGAGTTTTAAAGAAATTTAGATATTTTGTTGTATATTCGTTTAACTATTCATAGATTTAAATTAAAGTACATAATAATAGCAATTAATGATAGTAACATACATAATAGGTGTACCGGAAAGTAATGTCGTTTCTGCGCATGCCAATACTTGATTGTCATTTGTCAGCTCATTGTTTTGTTCAGAGGCGTACCAAAGACATTGTGAGGTTATAGTGATTTCTTTACTTATAGACAATTGAATTACAATTTTTTTTTGTAATTTTGGGTAAAATGGCCAGCCAAATACCAGAAGAGGTACACATCCGGCATTGCATGCTCTTTGAGTTTCGCAAGGGAAATAACGCAACAGTTGCTACCAAAAACATTTGCGATGTTTATCCAAATGCACTGGACATTCGTAAATGCCAAAGGTGGTTTTCCAAGTTCAAATCGGGTAATTTTGATCTTTCCGACTCGTATCGATCAGGAAGACCATCAGCGTTAGACAACGACGTGTTAAGGGCGGAAGTGGAAGCAAATCCGTGTCAGACGATCGAGGAATTGTCAAACAGTCTCAACAAACCTTGGTCGACCATCCAAGAACATTTGAAGCAGATTGGAAAAGTAAGCAGAGCAGGTGTTTGGGTCCCGCATAATCTGTCCGAACAGAATAAGGCTAACCGATCAATCACATGCAACTTATTGCTTCAACGACACAACACAGAAGCGTTTTTTGATCGCTTGATCACAGGAGATGAGAAATGGGTCCTGTATGATAACCCAAAACGCAAAAGGCAGTGGCTCTCTCCAAATGAAATCCCTCGGAGTACTGCTAAGCCAGGTTTACACCCCAAAAAAGCGCTTTTGTGTGTTTGGTGGAGTATTCGCGGCATTGTTCATTTTGAATTACTGAAACCTGGAGAAACTGTTACTGCAGACCTCTACAGCGAACAATTGCAGCGCGTCAATCAATCTTTAATTGAAAAGTGGCCAGCGATTGTCAACCGAAAAGGCGTCATTCTCCAACATGACAATGCAAGACCGCACTGCGCAAGGCGAACTCTAGAAAAAATTAATGAATTGTGGTGGGAGGTGCTGCCTCATCCACCATATTCGCCCGATGTTACACCATCGGATTTCCACTTATTCCGAGCGCTGCAACACTTTTTAAGTGGCAAAACATTTGCAAATTTGGATGATATCCAAAATGCCATCACTAGATATTTTGCCGAAAAACCAATTAATTTTTATCGATCAGGGATTGAAAATTTACTCACTAGATGGCAAAAGGTTATTGACAATGATGGGGAATACATCATTGATTAAAAATAAAGACTCGTTAAAAATGTATGTGTTTGTATTTAGCGTAAGAAAACGACATTACTTTCCGGTCCCCCTAATATATCTCCTTATTTCTCTATCAAGGATATACCTTTGTCCATTTTACCTTAGTTGAACTGGAGTAGATTGATAAGGCAGAATGTTATCCTTTTTTTTTCTTTTAATAATCTCATTGAAATTAATACAAACATATCTGTATTTTAATTAAATAATTCTTAATAGTTTATACTGAATAGTTATTATTAAAGTAACTGCTGTACCTGTTGTACCTGTTGTACCACGCGGAAATATTTAAAACGTTAAAAAATCGCATTGAACGAAATTAAATTATGTTGGCAATTAATTCAACTTAATACCTATAAGTGGACCTAAATACCACGATACACATTTTACTTACCATATTTAGTATTATAGCCTTGTTACTTTTATAACAAAATGCAAATTATTATGTTTTTTTTTTTAACTGGGGATATAACAACGAATACTGTCGTAGGTAGGTAGGTTTTGTAATGAATTCTTCACTCCTAAGTCTCAAAGAATTCAGTGTATGTAGTTGTTGGAGAAGAATTGGAGGACTTTTTTAGTTACCGCGTGGGATCTTAGATAGAAATCGTCAATTTTAAATGATGTAAAATGTTTTCATATAAAACGTAAGGAGACGGCGAGGAGTAATCAAATTACGCCACATTAAGGTATAACAACTGGTCTCGGCCATATAAAGCCAACCAAAATAGCTGGCGCGAGTTTAAATGGACCTGACAAAGGAAGAAGACAACGTGCGAGGCATAACTTTATGAGCAAAAAATGTTGGCGGACTAGGGAGGTAGTGACCTATGATGACGCAATGCCGAAAACAGGCCACGCTGCAGCGGCAGCGATCCTCGGGGTCAAGGAGGTTCAGTCGAAAATTTTGTGAAACTTAACCGCGGGCCGCGTGTCAACTTATCAAGTTCAAGTTAATAGAGGAAAGTACTTGAAATTTTCCACTGAAAATTGTATCGATTGTTTATGCATCGTCCTATTACGAATGCGTTATGTAAATCGCACGCCGCCGTGTTGCAGTGAGTTGCAGCGCGCACTTTGTAGATACTGTGTCGCAATTATTAAACGTATTTACTGCGAAACACTAACACCCCACCCCTCCCCCCTCCCCCCACACACCCTTACACCATCACAGATAAACTAGTGATAGGGAAATTAATACATTTTTTGTTAATGAATTTATAAAAACAATACTTCAGTCAGAGAAAACTAATATGTAATGTCTCAGACTCACGATAAATGTTTTGGTTGTGCCGCTTTATTATTCATTCAAAAATGGTCTATATATAAGATATAGAAAAAAATCATATAATTTTTTATCGATAGAAATGTATGTATATAAATAAAAAAAAAACTACAAGTTTCCGGTTCAGTTGCGGAGAATGATGACTTATAAAATATAAATGATAGAACAAGGTCGTTATATGTAGATTGAAACGACCACCGTGAGGGTTTTAGTTAAAATCTGTGTATAAACTCCTTCAACCCCTTCCCCCGTTAATAAATGATGAATTTATGGGTAATGGATAGTAATGAGTATGGGGTTATAATAATTATAATTTGGTTGGTGGTGAGGAGCCGTAGTTTTTGAATGTCGCCGAAGCGCCGCGGGTCGCGAGTCGCGAGTCGCGGCTCCGCGTCTATTTTGAACTGCCGATCGGACGTTCGCCCGGTTGTTGAACTGGAAGAATTCGGCAAACACAAGCGCATTACGCGCTCGTTAATCTCCAAACACACAGCACGCGCCCGACGGCTGCTCGACCGAAACACACCATCGGAAAAATGCGATACTCCCGTTCAGGAAGTACAGCGACTGCGAGCGCGATTGAGGAAATAAATCACCGGCCCGCCTACGTAAAAACTAGTTTCGTACGTTTTATTATCACGCTTTAATTGTATAGGACAGTCGGATGATAAGTATTTGTCGCAAATTTTATGATAACATTCACGATATAAATGAGCGCAGTTGTTTTTGCGAAGTCGGACGCAAACATGCGGAGATCTGCTGCGGCAGTGTGCGCGCTTTCATCTACCTGTTCGTGTGTGCGCTGGTTCTGTGTGTACGTGGAAGCGCGCGATGAAATAAAATATGTCCGGTCAACGAACCTGCGCTCGGTGCCATAAAAATCGCGATACTGACCAAAATTCGGGCAGGAAATTAAGTATCAGGGGGTCCGAAGTCAACTTTATCATGATCAACTTGGGTAACAACAATTTGGAACATTTAAACTAAATTATTAGACAATACCTTGCATTTAGATTGATTAGTTTGCAAATACAGTGATGAATCTTATATTAAATTATTACCAGTTTAAATTACCGAAAGGATAAAAAAAGGACATAATCTATAAATAAATTAAATGTAGACTTATCATTCGAAGGTTTTTGTAATAATAAGAGAAATACCAAAACAGATAAAGCTATGACGGATGAGTCTACATTTTGAGATGATCCATAGACAAATACTCACATGAATCCGAACAGGTGCAGCACGGTGTGAAAACTTCCTGAAAGCAGATTTTTCGCAGCAGAACGAAAGTATTTTTCCGATATGAGTACATTTCCGGATTGCACGCGGTGCGCGGCACAGCTGATTTCCATTCAATGACCTTGCGGCCAGGTCCCCCTTCATATTATTCATACTATTTACAGGATGCCAGTGAGTTGTTATTGAGCGGTCAAGTCTATGTCTCAGCTATGAACCTCCTCTTTCTGCACGATGACGTCTCTTCCGGTCGCGTGCCCGTGGATATCCTCCGCCTCCCGCAACACATCTTGACTCATCAAAGTTAAAGGGGTTTAGTATATTTCAGTGGGGTCTAACCCGATCATTGTCTGAGGTGGTTAATATTGCCCAGTAGGATCAAGCACCTTCACGTCCATTTTATCGAGTAAGATTCTAATAAGAAAATTCAATACAGACCGGTCGGATCCAAACTCTTGACTGTTGCCATCGTACAGAAGTCAATACTGACCGGTGGGGTCCAGAGTGAATACGTCCATATTTCCGGGTTGACGATGCTTCATTTAATAAAGTCCGGTCGGGTCCAGAGTGAGAATATCCATAATTTTCTTAGCACAGGTTGAAACACAACAGTTCGTAAGTTCGTGCACCGAGACGCGATGTAGGAAGTGATTTTTTTTTTTTAATAAACACAGTGATGTGTTCGCGCGTATGCCGTGACGGGCTATGCGCGGTGCGGCGCGGGTGTGCGTTTATATGATGAAACCGCCGTACTGCGCCGCCATCTTGCGGCGAGCGGCCGAACTAATCCGAGTTTTCCGATCCGTCCCATCTGATACGGTTCTTTCGTTTTCGCTCCCCTATCAAATCAATATCCGCAAAATCCTAGCGAATCAATATCCGCAAATGACATTTATAAATACAAAAAAAAAAAACGTCAAAATTATAAAAAACTGTATCATCTGTTGTTATAATTATCATATTCATATTATGACATGTTTGACATAAATACATGTACATTTCAATTTAAAAGGACAAGCGTGTACACGACATGTTTAAATATTGAACAATACTTTTGTTTTTTGTCATTGTCACTAACGGGAGGTTCAACTGATGGTAAATGATACGCTAGCCTATAATGATAGTAGTTAAGATGATATATACTGCATCATATAGCGCTCGTCGCTTTAAACATACGATGTGGAGTTATAAAAAAAAAAACTACCAATTTTTTTTAATACAATGTGCGATGGTTTTGACAAATAATTGTTTGAGTATTTTTTTATTTGACGAAACGATGATAAGTAATACGCCCGTCTTTAACAACGTGGCGTTAGTTAGGATGATATATACTGCATCATATTGCGCTCGTCGTACACGTGAGATATCGAGTCTCGTTACCTCAGTAATTACACTAGCTGTAGATCCCATTCTAAAGGAAACAGTAATGTTTGCATAGTACTGTTCGACGGCAGAAATAAGCGCTGCGGTACCTACCTAGACTATCTCCGGCATTAGACCTATCACCAGTATAATACGTTATACATAGGTATTATTGATTTTTCTTTTTTTTTAACTTAACCTACATCCGTATCCATTTTTATGCTCAGTTACAATGTTACTCTAACAGGACATGCATCGCATAATTTTCCTACATTAAACTCCTTGTGAATTGATGCGAAAGTGAAGATAAAAAAGGCTGTCGTACTTATAATCTTATGCGAATGTGTTTTAGAGCATGATCAGTGATGGTAATTGGCCATGCTCAAACGGTGCGTAAGTGATTTTTATTGTTACACTATGTAGTATTGAATAGCTACTTTAAGTGTCCTGGGTTCGACATAAAACAGAAGTGAGATAAAATTTGCTTAAATTGAGACAATACTTTCACTGATAGGTCTCTGTTGTCGAAGACCGTCTAGGTAGGTACCATTGCGACTATTGCAATCGCCAAACAGTACCGTGCAAACACTACTGTGTTCCGGTTTGAAAGGCGTTATAGCTAGTGTAACTACTGCGATAACGAGACTCAACATCTTGTCTCAGATAACGAGCGCAATTTCATATAGTATATATCTTTCTAATTAGCGCTACCTTATTATGGACGAATATATCACTTACATTCAGGGGAACATCTCTCTCGTCTCGTCGCTTAATGTATAAAGAGAAAACAATACTTTCAGTAAATAATTTCATTATAACACATTAATATGGAGTTTCTCCCGTTACTGTCTTTTTGTGCTATAAATAATAGTACAGATAATTTATTTACAATTTAATATTTAAGACAATTTTATGAAAAACTAATTAAAAGTTAATAATTAAAATAATATTTAATTATGTTAACAGGTACTCTATCGGATTGTTAGTATTATTCATAATTTTTACGTATAAGTAAATTTTTATTGTCGATCGTCTCTTCCTTCATTTCATATAAAAGAAATTAAACCGCAATAAAACGCAATTATAATAATAATAAAAAAAGATTAACTAATGAATTAGTAAATATTTTTATATTCATTACTAACTCTAGGTTATTCTAGACTTTTGTTTTAACATGTTAGCGTATCCTCCATTATAGCTTAATGATAATATTGTTAGGGCTCGCTGTGTGCATGTATGATAGGATGCTGCATATACTAGGTTGCCGTCTCACTTCTAAAATGTTACCATATCCTCCAGTTTGACATATAGCAGATGGTTAAGAGTTTACTTAAAATTGTTAATCAACACACTAGAAACCACATAACACCAACTACCCTCGCTTTCCTCTAGATAACGCTCCGATGCCTCGCGACAGACTTCCGCCATTTTATTCCCGCGCGCTATTTTTGTGTTGTCATATTTTAAATGTTGTCAATTTATAAATAACACAAGTAATGATACCGATATAAAGCGCGATATATTTTAATATTTATTTAGTAACATTGACAAACAGATTATATAAAAATATTACTAATAATATACTACAGAGAACACAATATACTGGGTGTTAGGTGACTGCTTCCGAAAACGAAGACAGACAGATAGTACTTAGTTAGAACGAAGACAGATAGTACTTAATGACAACTTTGATGATGGGACGGAAAAAAATCGATTTTATTTAAAAAAAAAATCATGTTTTTAAAACGTTTTATTATAATTATTTACACTCCATCAACGTGAACGATAGTTTTATAAAAATACATTACTTTATTTAAAAAAAAAAAAACAGCAATGAAACACAAAATCAAAAACAGCTGATGCTCGGTACATCGAACGCCCGGGAGCGACAGGAACCCGAGATGTATTTGGTTTCAATTTGAACCTTATTTCATACGGCCACGGAGCATTTAGATTGCACGCCCGGGCGTTCGTTGTACCGAGCATCAGCTGTTTTTGATTTTTTGTTTCATTGCTGGTTTTTTTTTTAATAAATTAATGTATTTTTATAAAACTATCGTTCACGTTGATGGAGTGTAAATAATTATAATAAAACATTTTAAACACATGATTTTTTTTTTTAAATAATATCGATTTTTTTCCGTCGCATCATCAAAGGTGTCATTAGTACTATCGTTTGTCTTCGTTTTCGGACGCGGTCTTCTAACACCCAGTATATACAAAATAATTTAATCACTGCGCTTGCTGTGCAAATTGTAAGTAAATTAAGCCATTCATATTAGATACGTGTAATATATGTGTATATATATATATAAAGTATTTATTTCCCATCCATAACATCGATATAAAAATTCAGACTAACTCATACATATGGAGTCGAGAGAATCATGTTTAAATCAATGCGACGTCCTGCTTTAGCCGAAAATATTTTACTTGGTGACGAAATATTCGAAGGATGTTTATAAATACCAAAGATGATATCACAATAATGCTGCTAAAATAACTAATTACGGGCTACAATGTGAGGAACATAATTATTAAAAAAAAAGTGTCTTTTATTGGTTTACCTTAATAAATACAGTTTAGTAAAGTATAATTAATAACTAATCAATCTTAGGGTATACTGTCCCATTCATACAAAGCTAACTGGTGGTGGATCCCTGTTGCTGGAGACCATCTATTTAGGTGCAACTGTCTCGCCTATTTCTATACAACAGAACAAACATTACTATGTTCCGGTTAGAAGGGCGCTGTAGCTAGTGTAATCACAGAAGTAACGAGATTCAACATCATATGTCTCAGGCGGTAAGCGCAATGTAACATCGTAATTAACGCCATGTTGTTACAGCCTAAAGTATCACTTACCACCAGGTAAACAGCCTTTTCGTCTCATTGTTAAATTGTATTAAAAACTCAGATTATCTCCTACATAGAATACCTAGTATATACCATATACAATTAACAGGTCTAACGCTTGATGGTGATATTAATATCACATATGTTGGGCATATAAACTAACTTTCTTACGGCGCTTTAAATTCGGTGTTTCCGTATTAGTGACAGCAAATTAGGACTTCCGGACAATACCTATGCTATAACCGCAGTATTGAAGAGTAAAGATATGAAACCTGTTCCTGTTGTCAAGTGAAATAAAGCTCAAGTTGCGTTTAAAATGTGTGTATCGAATAATTTGGATAAGTCTGTGTCATGCTTAATGTATGTAGGTCAGTCACGGCTACAATTTGTCTTTGTACTTAAAATGTCACTTTGCGAATTAAATCGTTACTTTTTTTTTTACTTAATGAATAAGCTTAATTGTTAATTTATTTTTGAATGTCCTCTATACAAAGTTTTATTTATACGTATGCTTCAAAATTGTCTGAAAATATTCCGATAAAGTTTTAGAGTATTATTGTTATGACAAGGGTTATGCTTACTGATGGTAGGTCTGTTGCTGTAGATGCTCCAAGGTTACCTCTTTAGCTTCTATTTCTGCTGACCAACAGTAGCTTGCCATCACTACTATGTTCCGGTTTGAATTTAGACAGCATAATATATTATATCTTAAAGCGACGTGGCCGCTTACTGTGGGCCTTGTCCGCAAGCTTAAGATTGCTGAGAGGGCGATGGAGTGAGCTATGCTCGGAGTTTCCCTGCGAGATCGAATCAGAAATGAGGAGATCCGCAGGAGAACCAAGGTCACCTACATAGCTCGAAGGATCGCCGTCGCAAAGTGGCAATGGGCAGGGCACATAGCTCGCAGAATCGACGGCCGTTGGGGCAGAAAGGTTCTCGGGTGGCGGCCACGTACCGGAAGACGTAGCGTGGGCAGACCCCCCACAAGGTGGACCGACGACCTGGTCAAGGTCGCTGGCAACCATTGGATGCGGGTGGCCCAGGACCGGTCTGAGTGGAAATCTTTGGGGGAGGCCTTTGTCCAGCAGTGGACGTCTTCCGGCTGATTGGATTGGGATAAAGCGACGAGAACAATGTGATCCTGTGTAGTGTCCTAGTTAGTACTAAAAACGAGCTCTAGCTGAAATATATATGTCTACATCAACGTATTTTATATTATGAGTTAAGTAAATAAAATCGATAATAGATTTAATAAGTGAGCGATGATATCGATTAATGATGCTGTAATGGGGGTTAGAATGTTTCAAACTGTTTATTCTATAACGTTATCAGTTGGAATGGTTCAAGTTTCTCACCCCGCCAGCCGGCGGCCATTGCGCCGTTTCCTTTCCCTGTCCAAGAGAAAACCCGCTTTCCTATCAACCGATCCAATGCATAGAGATGCCCGCGTACATTTACCTACTACAGTACATCTGTTCAACATTTAATATTACCATTAACTGCTACATACTACGAAATAATTATTAAGTTGATTTGATAAAGACTAGCCTACATTTAAATTGAACCTCATCTCTTTAAGACAATATAGAAGAGAAAGAGAGAGAAGGATAATCAGCTACTTGATTGTATATTGTTATATCTTATACAGTTTTATCTAACTTTTGATACAAATAAGTTAATTTTGTTCCTAAATCACAGCATTTGAAAAATACTTAACACCTATCTTTTATTGGACTGATGAATCTCAATCATTTTTTAGAAGCTATTGTTTGATTCATCTACACAAAAACTTTTGATAGATAATACCAAAAATAAACAAATTTACTATTGTTTTAATCTTTGACTAAATAGTAATAAATGAAAGAGTATAGACAAAGGTTAACTATGTCACATGGGATGATATCGTAACATTTTCCATTCTCTATATTTATACAGGTTAGTCTATTATAGATTTATCAGTGGAGAGGGTTACCAATTATCATCTGATACAATCATCATCGAATCATGATTGTATCGAAGTGGATTGATTGTATTATATTAAAAAGATTCTTTCTCAATTAAGCTAATATATGTCCCTGTCTGTCCATATTTGTTAATATCTATATGCTCATCACCAAAGATTTATAGATCTTAAAACGTTGTAGATCATAACCGTTATCTAACTACTGCCTAGATTTAGATTTCATTTAAAACCGATGGATTGTTATTTCACTTTGAAAACTAAATGTTAAGTTGATAAAGATGATCTTTTGGATGCTTCTAGTCTTGAGACGGAGTTTGTTTACGAAATCATTCGTATAATTCTGTGGGTAAGGTAAAATTTAACATAAGGTTACATTTGATTTGGGTTACTTCCGGTGTATTCTTACGTCACAGGTTTTAAGAAGGTTCAGCGATTTGGGCAGTGGTTTAATGATTCGTCATTTCATTCCAGCGTTGTGTTGAGGTTAATATCATTTTTGTATTATTTAAGATACAAGAAAAGTCCGATCTTGTACCAATACAAAAAACTCGAAAGTTTTATGAGTCTTTATTAAACTATGATAAATTGGTAATGGTAGATCAGTTTTCATGGTGGTTCTTACCTGAAATAGGGATGAGTTCATCACTATTAACCTTGACCTTCTGAAGATGGAAAAAAAAAATCTATATGATTTTTCTAAAGAGACACACCGTGTTGTCGTTTCATCATGTTCTGTTATATGATAAAGGATTTTTTTCATAGATAGAATATTTCATTAATATTTCTTATATTTTAGTAATTTTTTTCTTAGTTCTATTAGTTAAAAACCATTCACTGTGACTGTACCCGAGTTATTAGAGAGGCTGGAAGCTCGTAATAGTTTATTAGTTCCGCATCTCAGTGTTTCATTTGCCACTTATTGATGAAAGTTTAAGCCGGCAATCATATGATTTCCTCAAACATCACAGCCACTAAAACCTTAAAGGTTTATAGTATATATAGTCGTTGTCAATCTTCAATGGGTTTTGTGCAGAAATTATCCTTATCAGTCAATCATTACTGATTTGTAACTATAAACTGATTGTTAGTTACTATTTATGAACAAGTTACCCGATAAATGTAAAGAAACCGTTTGCTTCTTCGCTACAAGATAACAACAATTTAAACTTAAAATTATAATAGTTAACACTTACAAAGTTACTACTGCTATAAACAAAGTTGTTTATTCAAACAACTAAGATATAAATGAATAGCACATGCTATATAAATATAAGTGATATTTAAATAACATCATATAAATCTTTTTTGATATATATGTAAGATAAATCATCAGCGGCGCAGCGGCTAACCGCTTGTTCACCCTTAAGCTCCCTGATTCTGTTCTGAAGTAACATATAGAGTTTGTTTAGTAGAACAAAAATATATATATACAATTTAAATATTTTTATTGTTTTACTCTAAAACCTGCGAATAACAACTTATCTGTCCCAGTTCTTTTGATATGTGTTTTCGTATTGATATATTCTTAAATAAACTTTTTTATTTATGTTTATTAATATTAGATCTGTACGGATCATCATCATCATCAGCTGCTAGACGTGCACTGGACATAGGCCTCTCCCAATGATCTCTCCCTCTCCCTCGCATCCTTCGGTCCTGCGCTGCTTGTATCCAGCGGCTTCCCCACGCCCTTATGTTCGTAAGGATTCATACAGGGGATTCATATGTAAGTATACATACTACAAAACTTTCGTCTTTATGTTTAATATTAGTGAAGGGAAATCTGTAAAAATATATGACATTGTGTTATATTATTTAATGTTATCCCTTTATCTATATAAGTGTTGGTATATAATGCACATTCCGTCTTGAAACTGTAAGAAGAAGAATAGCCCAGCATAGATTTTTACTTATTGTCCCTATTGTAGTGAGAATAAACGTCGCATTATTGTCATTTTTATTTCAATACATTAACACTTGGTTTTCTTTTTATAGTGTAATTATTATAAATAATAGGAATAGGTGTAATATATAATATAAGAAGCGTACCTTTTATTTGAGATTGCGCATGCGCCATCAAATATTCTCGTTGCAGATCGAGAGTCGAACAATTATCCAAAATACAAAAGCCCGGTTCCCGGTAAGTTTTCACCGCGGGTTTCGCACGCGCGCCGTATAATAATGCACCGCCTGGTGAAGTATTCAACTCGCGTCCATAGCACTTGCGCAATATTCTGATATCCTAGTTACGCGCACACGGCAGATGGCATTGATATAATATATTTATTTATTGAAAACCCCGCGTTCTTTTTTTTTTTTAAATAATAAAAAAGAAAGCATTTTATTATAAACTGCCAGTACGCTAACACTAAATAATTTTTAGGTCTTCGTCAAAGAATATTGTTTATTTTTTTTATTGCACAGACACATTAAAGTTAGTCTCCTCCGTATGCCACAGATTAAAAATTAACAAATTTATGAACAGAATGATTATAAAAATAATAAAAATAAAATTCAAGAGCTAAAGTATAAGTCGTCGTCTAGGTGGCTACTACTGCAGTGCCTAATTCTGCCAACAATACTGTAGTATTAAGGTCATTTACTAGGGTATCATTATCTAACGTCTTAGATGACGAGCAGAATATGATGGTAAAACCTAACTAGCGCCATTTTGTTATGGGCAGGAGTATCACTTAACATCAGGTGAACGTCCCGCTCGTATCATGGCTTGATTGTATATATATAAAAAAAGGAATATTATAAATTAGACAGCTAGAAATGTGTTAGTTCTTTGTTGAAAAAAGTGTGCGGAATCCAACAAATCACTTAAATGAAAAATATTTAGTAATCTTCGAATTCATAATAGAGGACAATGATCTAAAGGAACACGATTGTATTCGCTAGTATTATTGATCCGAACAAAGCTGTTATTGACTTATGTATATAATGTCGCCAGTTGTGAAATTAAAAACGCTTATTTTTCATCACGCTTTACAATTTGAACAGGTGCAGCTGTTGGTGCCACTTTGCCTACATACCCGTCACATAATATTTTATATGCAAATTATTTCAATGAGCAGTGGTGTATTTAAATGACGCATTATTTTGTCAATTATAGACTGTTCCCTTGCTCTTGAATTTCTGAACATTTGCTAACTAACGAGATCGCAACGGACGAAATTATCTACTGAATCATGATGGCTGTAGGTTTTACATACATATATACCTACATATATATCACGCTTCGTTCCCAGTGGGGTAGGCAGAGACCACCTCTTCCCACTTGCTACGATCCTGGCACACCTTTCTCGCTTCCTCCACTTTCATGAGCGTCTTCATGCATGCTCGTCGGTTGCGAGTACTCTTGACCCGGCCTTTCTTTAGGACATCTTCGGTTTGATCGGAATATGTCTCATTAATCTTCTTTCATCCATTCTTTCAACATGGCTGAACCATCTAAACATTCCATCTCTATCTTGAGGTTTTATTATAGATATAATGTACTCTCATTATGGTTTCTAGCATATGTCATCAAAGGTTTTAGATACTTGCACAGCTACCATAACACAGCTCGTATCTTATAACATTGAAGTCTAGTTGGACGCCTAAGCCACAAATGGTGGAATTTAGATTGTGAGCAGGATTTTTTGGAATCCCTTTGGCAAGATACCATCATATTGTTGCGATTGCTACAATTAGGTGGTCAAGATGTACCAGGTAGTGTTATATAGAGGAATATTCTTTATTTTTAACCTCATTGATGTTAACATCTTATGAAATTGCTTTTTAGATCCAGGTTATGTTAGGTTTCTGTTTAATAGTTATGTATTCAATTAGCTTAGAAAAAAGCATGTCTACCTGATTTCTGTTTTTTGAGTTCTGCTTTGCTGCTATTTTATTTGAGAACAACTAGGACCGAACATTGGTGACGCAGTTGCTGACCTTAAATAAGGATTGAGTCTTTTTTCTTACTACGGTATTCACCCTTTCCGTTTGTTACGGACCCCTAACATATGAAACCCTCTGAGTTGCATCAATTCCTATTCACACGACAACTGCTTATCAGTAGTTGGTGCTAAGTAACAAGACACCAAGACAGTTGGAGACGAAGTTGGATATTGGACAAAGAAGTCCAATATCCAACTTCGTCTCCAACTAGTAATAGGTGGACCGGAAAGTAATGTCGTTTCTGCGCATGCCAATACTTGATTGTCATTTGTCAGCTCATTGTTTTGTTCAGAGGCGTACCAAAGACATTGTGAGGTTATAGTGATTTCTTTACTTATAGACAATTGAATTACAATTTTTTTTTGTAATTTTGGGTAAAATGGCCAGCCAAATACCAGAAGAGGTACACATCCGGCATTGCATGCTCTTTGAGTTTCGCAAGGGAAATAACGCAACAGTTGCTACCAAAAACATTTGCGATGTTTATCCAAATGCACTGGACATTCGTAAATGCCAAAGGTGGTTTTCCAAGTTCAAATCGGGTAATTTTGATCTTTCCGACTCGTATCGATCAGGAAGACCATCAGCGTTAGACAACGACGTGTTAAGGGCGGAAGTGGAAGCAAATCCGTGTCAGACGATCGAGGAATTGTCAAACAGTCTCAACAAACCTTGGTCGACCATCCAAGAACATTTGAAGCAGATTGGAAAAGTAAGCAGAGCAGGTGTTTGGGTCCCGCATAATCTGTCCGAACAGAATAAGGCTAACCGATCAATCACATGCAACTTATTGCTTCAACGACACAACACAGAAGCGTTTTTTGATCGCTTGGTCACAGGAGATGAGAAATGGGTCCTGTATGATAACCCAAAACGCAAAAGGCAGTGGCTCTCTCCAAATGAAATCCCTCGGAGTACTGCTAAGCCAGGTTTACACCCCAAAAAAGCGCTTTTGTGTGTTTGGTGGAGTATTCGCGGCATTGTTCATTTTGAATTACTGAAACCTGGAGAAACTGTTACTGCAGACCTCTACAGCGAACAATTGCAGCGAGTCAATCAATCTTTAATTGAAAAGTGGCCAGCGATTGTCAACCGAAAAGGCGTCATTCTCCAACATGACAATGCAAGACCGCACTGCGCAAGGCGAACTCTAGAAAAAATTAATGAATTGGGGTGGGAGGTGCTGCCTCATCCACCATATTCGCCCGATGTTGCACCATCGGATTTCCACTTATTCCGAGCGCTGCAACACTTTTTAAGTGGCAAAACATTTGCAAATTTGGATGATATCCAAAATGCCATCTCTAGATATTTTGCCGAAAAACCAATTAATTTTTATCGATCAGGGATTGAAAATTTACTCACTAGATGGCAAAAGGTTATTGACAATGATGGGGAATACATCATTGATTAAAAATAAAGACTCGTTAAAAATGTATGTGTTTGTATTTAGCGTAAGAAAACGACATTACTTTCCGGTCCCCCTAATATAAGTTAAAGTATAAGTTTATATTGCATATTAATTTTAATTAGTCTTTCATTTTTTTTTTTAATTTTAGACTTGAACTCATGTAACTCTTGTATTAAAATGTTTATTTATTAATAAAAAAAAAAAAAAATTCGTATACGTTGTAAAGCGAGACAAACAAAGGAAAAATGTACTTATTGCATTTAAATATCAATCATCAGCTGATAGACGTCCATTGCCAGAAATAGGCCTCCCCCAAAGGTCTCTAATGCAGGGATTTGGGCCATTTCCCGCCACGCTGGCTTATTGTGGGTTGGTGGGAACCAGAGTCTCGTTTGTTTATTAGCAGGATGCAACATGAAGACGGTGAGGTTGGCTTGGGTCCTGTGAGTTCACATAACTCTGACTCTCCCCAAAAAAGCAGAGTATCTTTTCGAAGATTTCCCTTGAAACCAAAAAAAAAAGGTGTTACTTGTGATTTTTTTTCATATACAATACTTTCCGTAAGATAATTGAGAGGTCGGGCTGTAGCAACTGTTGCTGTGTCCGATGTCGCGGTATATAAACTGTGACAGGTTATAAAGCAATCGTTCACTTTACACTAACAGCGCGTTATCTTCAGTCGACTTTTACAAAATGGACCCTGGGCAGATGTTGCATACTTTTTATGTCTCGCACCAAAATAGAATTTAAACACCGTCCACGACTTAAAGAAACCGGTTTAACTATCGATAACTACACGGCTGAGTTTATTTTTGACTGATATCAATAGTTTCATTCAATTGTTCATTCGTTATTAAAGTTTGGGAATCCATTTCATCCAAGAACACGTCATGGTCATTTTTTTATTTGCTCCTAACCAGGTTGGTGAGAACAGCATGATGGTGTCATATGGAAAGATTTTGTATTTTTCATTCCATTTGAAGGTACTGGTGGTATATTGTTATGTGAGACCGTCCAGATATAACACCGCAGCTTTAACATTTCTGTGTTCCGGGTTGAAGGGAGTTTAGCTGGTGAAATTATTAGGTTAATGAGACGTAACATCTTGTCTCAAGGCGACGAGTTCAATATGGTGCAGTGTATATCATCCGTCACTTACTATCAGGTGAATGTCCAGTTCGTCGAGCCTCTTCATTGAAAATGAAAAATTATCATCATCACCAGCTTATAGACGTCTTCTGTTGGACATAGGCCTCCCACAAATTTATACAAGATCGGAGAGGGACTATGGGGGGATTTGGACCATTTCCCACCACGCTGGCCTATTGCAGATTGGTGAGGACCAAAGCCTTGTTTGTTGATTTGCGGGGTGCATCATGAGCAGGTGAGGTTCGCTTGGGTCCAGTGAGTTATTGTGATAAATCGTTAAAAAATGGCGCTGTGTCATTATGAATGGTTTCATCAATTTCCATAGTATTAAATGTTGGCTAGACTGTCTTTATTATTTAGGTTATATATTTATAAGGTCTCAATTTTTTTTTACTGTCTGTTATATTTTTGATTACGTATTTAAATACAATGGTCATGGAACCCATGGTCATGGATTCTCGTTTACATTTTCACGGAACAACCTAACCTGATGAACATCGCATATTCATTATTAACGTTTTCATATACATATATATATATTATTCTAACAAAATTTGGATTGTACTTTAAATATTTCTCATATGTATAAATATATATAACATATGCTATATACTGTATCTATTTATGAGTGTGATAGTATTGCGTTGGTGAGATGATGGTGAAATGACCACAGTCGTCATTATTATTCATCACCAGCGGGTGATCAATCTGAATAATCTAAATATCTATCGGAGAGAGTATGTACATAGAATATGACATCTACCTTTGTTTAGAAGATTTTTCGCACAGTTGAAACTGTCGAGTAGACTCGTTTTGTTTATCATAAATCCCTCTTTTTTTTTGGTTACATTCCTATACATTGCTTTTGCTCGTGACTTATGAACACTTGTAATTAATAACGATTAATTATTATCAGAATCTATAAGTTATGGGAATAGATACTATTCATAACTATGACAAAATTAAATAACCTTTAAATTTGAATTTCCAGTACTTTAGTATTGTCTCGATATTGAGTTTGATTAATATATAGGGACCAAAAAGCTAAGTGTCATTAAAGATTGTTTATCCCAAGGTACTAGAGACAAGTACTTAAGTAATATAATTGATATTAAATTTTTTTTCTTTCCTATTAATAATGGTATATATATGTTTATAATATATAAGATATACTCATGATTTTTATATTAAAATATATTTTTCAAAATGAATCTATATTTTTAGTAGTGTTGAGAGGCTTCCTACAAAGAGAATCGACGATCTGGTGAGGATCGCGGGACAGATCGATATAGACCTTTGGGGGAGACCTATGTCAACCAGGGGACGTGTATCAGCTGATGATGATGTTGAATGTGATTTTTTTTTAAAAGATTAAAAATGCGGTGTTATAAAATTGTAATAGATTAGTGCCACTTCACCTGAGCACGTGGTCGCTTGACGGTTACAATGCCCTCTTTCGATGTAAGTGATGGTTCTATCAACAACAACATTATCAAGATCAATTGACGTAAGACAGGCCAAGGAGTTGTGAAACACTAAATAACTTTCATTAGAATATGGTAAAGACATATGGGATCAGGTGAAAAATGGGAGGAGAGCAGGGAGAATTGGTTTCCTATTCGTTGAAACGACAAGACGAGTATAACACCCGACACTAAGTGATATTCCTGCATATAACAAGGTGGTACTAGTGATAATGATTTAAAAAAGACCACATTGTGCTTGTGGCCTTGAAATATAAAATGTCAAGTTTCGATATCGCAGTAATTCTTGCATACTACAGTAGGTATAACAGTTGCGGGAGTACTTACCTAGATTGTTTCCGGCTGTAGAGACCTAGCAACAGAGATGGGTATTTATTAAAAAAAAATCGTATGACCACTCCCCGCATTCACTGTCTGTAAAAGTAGGTTAGCACAAGAAAGCGACGGAGCCGTAAAGTGCGTCTGTCCGGTCGTCGGCACCTGCCTGTTGGCATTCAAATATTTTATCTTCTTACTCGCTACTAGTGAGATCTGGCTAGCCTTAAGCCAATAACTACACATCACTTACTGCTCGTTCGGACGCTGATACGTACTTGAAAAAAAAAAACTATGATCGACGCTTAAATTGAATAGTATACTTATTAAAGAATTTCTGTAACTTGTTACTTAACTATTTTTAACTGTTAAGCGAATAAATTACAAGACCTGTGTCCAGCATGAACATCCATCGGTTAAGATAATGATGGTTAAACTACAAGAATTTGGCTAGTTATTGGTGGTATTTCTCTGTCGCTGAAGACTATAGTTAGGTCACCACCACGTCATCTATTCCTTCAGCCAAACAGTAATGTTTTCCTGTTTGAAGAGCACTGTAAGTATTTTATTGGATGAAGCGGTGACACAAGCGCGCAGTTCACTGATGGTGAATTATACGCCAATCAATAACAATACGGCGCTGGTTAGGATGATATACATAGCACTATATTTTGCCTTGAGATAATAAGGTTTAGTTACCCTAGCAATTTCTCTAGCTACAACTCCTTTCAGCCAGAAACACAGCAATTTTCTCAAACTACTGTTTATCGGAAGTAATAGAATCCGTGGTGGTATTAACCTCGATCTGGCAACATAGACCTGCCACCAGTGATGGGGTGTGGTATACTGTAAGCAATTAGCAGTAGCAACGAGGTTGTTATGTACATACGAGTTAATTACAGCTTTATGTGTACATCACTGGTGGTAGGACTCTGTCGCCGGAGACCGTCTAAGTACCATCGCAGCCCTTATATCTGCTGAGAAAATGCTCTGTGCAAACACTACTCTGTTCCGGTTTTAAGGCCGTTATAGCTAGTGCAATTACTGGACAATTAGCAGCCACATCTTGTCGTAGGCGACGAGCACAATGAGGTACAGTGTATATCATCCTAACTAGCGCCACGTTGTTATGAGTAAGTGTATAACTTATCATAAGGAGAGCGTATCGCTTGTTTCGTCACTTAATTGGATTAAAAATGCGAAAGAATTGAGTATAATATATACACACTAATACAGATTAAACTTATATATATGACTAATATGTATATAAAAGATATATATATATACAAATATATATAAGTGATATTAATTCGTTATGAGATCTCCGGAATTATTAGACATAAACACTCAAAATTTGGCAGAGATATTGCTTCTGCCATTTAAAGGTCAGCTGAGAATAGAACTTACAAATTTCCTTCCCCAAAGGTAGGGGGTTTTAATTGCTAGCAGAGAGGGCGGGGAACATCTAACAGATTATATATGTGTATATATGAATAAGTATTATTTCTACATTGGACCAGCGTATTGGGAAATGGTCCAAATCCCTACATATGAATATCTACCCGTGACTCTTTGGAATCTTTGGAGGAGACTCCTGCTATGGACGTCTATCAGCTGATGAAAAAAAAATTCACCATTTGCGCAGACATAATGCGTTTGATGCTTAAGTTCGTAGCTGATATAGTGTGTTGTGGAGATAGGAAAAAAAAAACAAACGCGAAAAGGAATTTATTGCGTTGCATTCCACATTATTATATAGTTATTGCAAAATGTGACTTCTTCCATTGCATTAAGGTTCATTATAGATTGCATTCGCAAGCCGGCAGAGCGTGCACTAGGGTTTTCTCGCAAGTGAAAGGTTGACGTGGAAACAAAGTTTCCGGGTGAAAACTCGAGTGCCGTGTAAAAACTTCGTTATGTCGATTATCTAGCAGTGATTCGGTTAATTTTGTGTTTGTTCAATCAATCACTTTTATTTAAGTGTAACTATTACATAGCTATCATGTATTAGTTTCATATAGTTCGTAATCTCGTCTATATTGTCGCTGGTATATCTCTGTTACCGAGATCTTCTAAGTGCCTATTTCTGCCGATAAACAGTTTAGTGCAAAACTTACTGTGTTCCGGTTTAAAGGTCGTTGTAGCTAATGTAATTACTGGGGTAACGAGACAACATTTTAAGTCTCAGGCGACGAGTGCAATCTAATGCGGTGGATACCATTCTTACTAGCGTCACATTGTTATGGGCGTGGGTATCACTTACCATCAGGTGAACGTGTCGCTGATACCGTCGTTTAATTACATACAAAAATCTTTTTTAATTAAAAAAGCGACTAAAGAATAAGATATTTATTTTATATTAAGACATCTATCCTATAACAGTGTTTATGGTGATGGTGACGAAGCGACCAAAACCTAGAAATGCATGGTAGTGGTGGAGTATGTGATGAGTCTGTCATAACATGGTGGTATTTAGGACGAATAAACAGCACCAATTTATGCCTTGAGATATAACACGTTAAATCTCTTTACTCCCGTTATTTCACTAGCTACAACGCCCACCAAACCTGCAAGCTGCAGTAGTACCTAGACAGACGCCGGCAATAGAGACCTTCATGACGTAAGTTTGCGATTTAAGGCGATGCATGGTGGTGGTAACAATTGGTGAATTAATTCGTTGGTTATACTGTTTCCTTATCGATAGGGAATATCCGCGAAACATCGAGGGAATTTACTGTGTTAAAAAAAAATTAAGCCACTGAACACTACTACCAAGTAAAATCAATTTAAAGAGACGTCAGCGCTTCGTTTACGTAAACGTCTGGGCGTTGTGACTTCATCGCACATATTGTTGAGCGAAGACAAGGGTAATAAATTGCTGATATAATAATAAATGTCCCATTATCAACATCCAAAGTGATCTATCAAGAGTTCCGGGATCCTGTTTCATCATCATCATCATCACCTGATAACCGATGGATCCTGTTTAGTGACAAATAACGAAAATCACCAATAAATCAATGTCTAACAATGCACGCCATTATTGATGTAGTCTTTATTGGCTTCTATTGTCGTTGTACTGTAGCGTTCAAATATTACCGTGTTCCGGTTTGAAGTGTGTTGTAACTACTGAAATTACTGACGTAAAGATACTTAATATAATAATTAAGACGACGACCACAATGTGTTGTGTATATCATTCTGACTAGGTATGGACGGGGGTATCCTTTAGCATCAGAACTCAAGACCTCAGTTTCACATGGTGTTAAATGATCATGAGGTGATGATGATGAAGAGCTCTGACTGCTGAAGTTATCTCATCATCACAATAACTACATCAGAGCAGATGATGAACGGTTACGCAGTAAGGTTCCTTGTAAGATTTCGCTTCCGCTGTAGTATTACATTGGTGCTAAGGAAAATATTCTATCACGCTTGACCATCTACTTCCTTGTCACTTAAAACTACGTGAGCCTAAAAACAAGTGAGCTAACTAGCCATTATTGTGAGAGCTAAGGGATTTAAAATAACCTATCGTTATGAATCCGGCATCGAAGCGAATGCCTCTGTGTCAAAGTAGACGTTTAGCCGCTGCGCCACGGGGGCATATCTTCGGGAAGCACCTTTCTCTCTTTCACTATCATTTTCTATAGATCACCGGATGTTAGGCTAAAGACACGCCTATAAATACAAAATGTACGAAGATATCACTAACCACAGCATTGAGCTGATTTAGATGAGACCTAAATTCTTATTACCACAGTAATTTTACAGGTACTTTAGAATACTATGATTTATCATCTCTAAACATTACTTTGTATATGTTGTTGTTGTTCGATGTGATCCTTAATGGAGGCCTATGTCCAGCTGTAGACTTCTATCGGCTGATGATGATGATATATATGTTGATAAAATCATTATTAGAATTATTACTTGTACTATTACCTGTAATCATCAGTACGATATATAGTATTGTATACAAAACTTTATAAATAGATGCAAATGGAGGTCAAAATCAGGGTCTACTATATATATCTTATCTGGTGGTAGGTCTCTGTTGCAGACCGTCTAGGTGGATACCACCGCTGCGCTGATTTCTGCCACCAAACATTAGTATGCAAACAACCGTGTTCTGGTTTAAAGGGCGCTGTAGTTAATGTCATTACTTGGGTAACGAGACTTAATAGCTTATCTCAGGGGATGAGCGCAATGTGGTATGTATCATCCTAACTAGTTATACATTATTGTTATAAGTAATAGTGATTTTAATTAGGAAAAAAAATTTGTAGAAAATCGTATATGTGATATTATATTTGTATACTTTTGGAGCTGTAGTGTTTTTTTTTTTTTTTTTATGCTCCACTGAAAATCAGGGTTGCGGTCTTTGTAGGCTGTAACATTACCTAAGTTTCTTTCACACATGATCAAGTCAAAACCTAATATTTTGTTTTATTTTAATTCTTTATATTACTGTGTTATTGTATTGTATCGAGTGTATCACTCAGTATCAGGTGACCGTCTTTTTCCCGTCGCCTAATGTTCATATCTAGGCTAGTTCGTTTATCAAATGCGCTGGATTGGACACCGCCACGTCACCACAGCAAAATGTCTAGTACAATTAAAACCAGTTCATGGATCTAACAGCGATATCCTTGCAATTACAGCTTAACATACCTAATTGAGTTATCAATAAAGGGCGCAGTTCCGTTCCCCTCCAATTCAAGATCCGCAACTGAGTACCGGGTTCGAATCTAGCTCGGCGCGCTTAGGTTTCTAAGAAACAGTAATATATTCAGTTTGTAATCGACAATCGCTACGTTTACTGCGGATCGTGGGGTTTTACGTGGGATATATTTTTGTGCGTGTTCATTATTTTTTTTTTTTTTTTTTTTTCAATTTCATTACATATCCTCGTAGTGGTTTTTCAAGGAATCTCTACATTGTAGTGATGAGTAAAGCTAGAACAACACCTAGTTTTGGATAATCTTGCTATTGGTTTTGGTCTTGATCTTGCATATTCATTGTCATCAGCCGATTGACGTCCACTGCTGGACATAGGCCTCCCCCAAAGATCTCCACATATTCAGTCTTATAATACATAAAAAACAATTGTTTCCAGAACAAAAGCATATATTCCAGTTATGATAAATTTTTGAACTCATTTCAATATTTATAAAAAAAAAATATTTTTTCATTTAGCCTTAGTCTTGTATCCTAGGTCTGTCTTTATTTTGGTCTTGGTTTTGCTCTTAAGCAAGACCTATTTTACTCATCACACATTGTATAACGCATATACTCAAGTAACTAGCTTTGGTTAGATTTCTATGAAAGCTGTAATCTATTCAATGTTTCCTCTCATCATTATCACCGTGCGGCTTCAAACTGTACTTTGGCTTAGAAATTAAAAAAAAAAATTAACCCCTTTTTAATAACTAAAAATGTAAGTGTTTAAGCACAACCTCACTTGGTGTAAAGTGATGTGGTCTGTGATGGTAAAGCGCATTAATCCAGTACAAGTCTACATGTCTATTTCCGTGAAGAGATTCACGTCATATTTGGACAGGAACACTGGCGCTGGCAAGTTTTTCCGCTCCTTTCCTTTTTTTACCAAAACCGAGGTGCTAAACCTTTTTGTTCACAAACTTTTTTTTTATGTAATTAAGGGATGAGACCAGCGGGACGTTCACCTGATGGTAAGTTATACGCCTGCCCAGAACAATGTGGCGCTAGTTGATATAGCACACTCTGCACCACATTGCGCTCGTCGCCTCAGACATAAGATGTTGAGTCCCGTTATCCCAGTAATTTCGCACTTGCAGCGCCCTTTAATCCGGAACAGAGTTATGTTATCACACTACTGTTTGGCGGCAGAAATAGGCGCTGCGGTGGTACCCACATAGACGGTCTCCGGCAACAGAGACCTACCACGACAACTGGGGATGTTCACTACATACCAGTAAAACGGGGATGAGGAAATTATGTCATACAGCCAAACAATGTAATCTTGTCTATTCGCTTCTATACCATCAGATAGACATGTTCTTTTGAATATTTTTTTAGATATCCTAGATGAATTGATCTTGTTTAGAAAAGCAACCCAATAGTTACTGGATTAAGCTGATTTTGCAACAATGCAAGTACAATGTTCACCCCTTGTTAAGCGGGTGCCTATAAGTATGAAGAGCTAGTTAAAATATTTTCACAACACTGTATTCTTCGACCGATGACGTGTAGATCTTTGGGGAAGGCCTATGTCCAGCAGTGGACGTCTATCGGCTGATGATGATGACTGTATTCTCCTCCTTTGGACAGAAATAGAAGCTGCAGTGGTACTTCAACATTAGTAATTTGCTATTAATAAAACCTACGATTTTGATAAACATTTAAGTTACTAAGTTAAGTATATATCTATATATAAGTCTACACTTTCTATATATTTATAGAATTTTCATTTATTTACTGTTTTAATCAATCTCTTAGTGCGTGTCGTGGAGACCAGATTGTTTGTTTCATCATTATCAGCCGATAGACGTCCACTGCTGAACATTTTTGGTTTAAATATAATAAATAATAAATATTTACTAGTTTACTAAAAATAAATGAAGTGCTTTAAGCGCTTTATAAGTAACTTTACGTATATACTTAAAAATCTTTATCATGGTACATCTAGATACAGTAAGTAGCAAATGTGTATGATTTCAAAGTAAAAAATCATCAAAAATCTTAGTAACATGTTTATGTAATTTTATCTCGTTGAAAGGTTTCTCGCGTGTTATTTCAATAGTATTTTTTTTTTCAATTCGAGTATATTTCACAACAATTCAAAGGAACTTGTAACGTTTTTAGTCAAGTACATCTTTGATTAGTCGGCATTCTACTGTACTATAGGCTCTGAAACCTCGCGTCCTTTCTCTTCGATTTGGCTGATGCAATATTATCATAAACATACAAATGTGTACTTCAGATACATTTTCTAATCTAGTTTCACAGTTATCATGATATCTGATAAACGAATTCAAATTATTTGTTTAGTTTAACTTGAATCAAAGTAAATGTGTAAATGTATGAATGTTGCGTTGAGTGGGGAAGGTTAAAAGAAATACTTGTATAATTTTTTATAGAAAAAATTTATTCTAAAGTTGCCTCCCAGCAAACAATTAGCTAGAGTAATTAACTAACAGTCTTATTATTTTACAAGAGTATAACATGCACTGCTGATATCGAACGAAAATGCAACGGCTCATCGTAATTCTAGAAGTTAACAGTAAATTCAACTAACGTCGCTCAACAAAGCGGTAAATAAAGACAACACAATCTCTATTAAAACACTTCTCAACTACATCGTACTTAATCATTATAAGGCAATAAATAATCACTTAAATTAAGGTAACTTTAATAAATTAAGTGGATTCAAACCTAAGTCTTCGGATCGGACTTGAAATTTTACGGGCAGGTGTCAGCAGTCTTTGGTTCCCTATATACATAAATACAATTTGATTAATACTAACAATTGTTGGACCTCTTCCTTCTCTTCGAACAGTTTTCATTTCTGCAAGCGGATATTAACTTCTGACGTATGTACGAATAGAAATGAGCTTGTAACATTGTGACTATGGATAACGTAAAATTAACAATTAAATGCGAAAATAATTAATAAAAATGCAAACTGCATCAATACACTCCCGAAGGATCTAAACCGAACGCCATGGCCGGTATACGAATGCGACTTAAATGTAACTTAATAGACGTTAGTCGGATCAAGGGCCATTTCGATTGATTGATTGTTACACTTAGCACTTCAGTATTTCAGTACACCCCGGTCGGATCTAGCACGAACATTTTAATTTTCATTAGTCCTCAATCACCACACTTAGCTTCAGTAAACTCCGGTGGGGTCCAAGCCGAACATCATCGTGAGAACCTTGAAACTTGCTCAAAGGTGATCTCAATCAATAAACACCGGTAGGATCCAGCACGAACATTATGATAGATTTTATAAATTTCTTTTCAGTAAAATCTTCATCAATAGACTCCAGTAGGGTCCAAGCCGAACATCTTGAATATTCTTCTTGATTTTGTAATGAGATAATTCTTCTCGGATCTTGTTTGTTAGATTTTCAATAAACTCCGGTTGGGTCCAGGACTTTGATATCCATGGCGACAGTTTGAACACGCTCGATCTTATTTCCGATGAGCGGCGGCCGGGGAGCGCGCGGGCGTGCTGCGTGCAAACGTTACAGTACGTGCCTCACGACTGGTGGCTGCGCGACCACGTGCCTTGTTTTTATACCTGCTCTCGTGCGCAGTTGCGTATTTTTTTTGCGATTTGAATTTGGAAGCTTTCAGCCGCGTGGGCGTCCGCGCGCCCCCGCCCTTGTTTGAGTTTTTTAATCTATATTTTTTTTTTAGTGAAACGTAAAAAATGGTACGCTGCCAGTTGGTATTTGAGCAAAGTTAGAACACATACTACAACAGAGTAAACATTACTCATGCTTTTTTAAATCGTGCATGTAAATAAATATAAATAAACATTGTAAAAAAATATCTATTAAGCGATAAGACGAACAGGACATTCACCTGTGCCTACATATAACAACGAGGCGATAGTTAGAATCACATACAGCACTACATTGCGCTCATCGCCTGAGACAGTATGTAGGGTCACGTTACCGCAGTAATTACACTAGCTACAGCGCCTTTCAAGCCGGAACAGAATGATGTTTACACGGTAGTTTGACTGCAGAAATAGGCGCTGCGGTGGTACCTACCTAGACAGTCTCCGGCAATAGAGATGTACCAATGATAATTTTTTTTTTTTTTTTAAATCCAAGTAAACTTTTAACAGCCTTTCGTAATGAAGTAACCTATTTTTTGTAGTTAATAATTATTTTAACATTGTTTATTATATTATTAGTATTTGTACGTGCTTTTAAGCGAAGGTCTACTCACACGCACACGTCACATGGCACGTTCGCGTCTATTACACGGAATTGTTTCTTAACTATTTTGATGTCACTATTATTAAACAATTTGTTAATTAGTTTATAAACATTTCAATTATATCTCTAGAATACTAACTAAACTTGCAGTTGGTTTCGAGTGGACGTTAATTTTCGAAAGGATTGGTTAGTAGGATCAGAGGAAGGATCCGATGGCTTCCATGGGGCTGCTTTATACCAACTCTAATGTTATAGAAAAAACTTCCTGAAAAATATTTTAAAATGGTTTAACTGCAGCGCCTATTTCTGCCGCCAATCGATTCTGTGTTCCGGTTTGAAGGACGTTATAGTTAGTGTATTCACTGAGGTAACGAGACTCAATATTTGATCTCTCTGGTGATGAACGCAATGTGGTGCTGTGTCATCCTAACTAACGCCACGTTGTTATGGCTGGGCGTATCACTTACCATCAGGTGAACGTCCCGCCCGCCTCATCGGTTAATTGTATTTAAAAAAAAAACTTTAAAATGTTTACATTAATCAGTACAATGCCATTGGAGGTTAACGTCCTCGAAAAATTTTTTCACTCTTTATGTAGATACATAGATTAAATATGGTTTTTAGTATAGAAATTATAACTTTTACTTTTGTATTTATTTTATGCAAAATAAAAAAAAAACACTAAATTTAAAATCTATTCATATAATTAAAAATTCAAAAAAACTTTTTCAAATGTAAATGTTCCTTTACAAGTCCAACGATCGTTGTCATTAGTTGCTTGATACGACGCACAACAAAAATGTCACTGCCTAATTACAAATAAGTTAAATAACCTTTAAAATAACAAAAAAAAAAGTAATTAATCATACAGTTAATATATTTAAACATTAACATGAAGTATTTATATATAAAAACTATTTGCTCTCCACTCGCTTTGCTGACCGTAATACAGAATTAGACTAGAAATTTGTCTGATATATTCCTTGAGAGTAACCGCAGCCGCGATTGACTTTCTACACCAACCGTTGCTATAGCAACCGCAAACAATCCGAAATGAAAATGTTTATAAAATTTTATATATAGAACAAAGTACTGGTTATTATATTAAAATTATTTCTTAGTATCTAAATTTATTTACTTTCGTATCTAGAAATTAATTCAAACCCTGAAACTTTACATTTTGCGTTATATATAACGGGGGTGTAAGAGGTTCTGCCTAGCATCTTACAGAGTCCAAGTCACCTCACCAGCATGCTGTGCATCCAGACGAGGCTCAGACCACCCACCGACCTGCACTAGATCAGCGTGGTGGACTAAGGCCTAGTTTTCCTTTGAACTCTGTGGAGATCTATGTTAGAGGGTTATATCCAGCAGTGGACGTCTACTGATGATGATGATTACAACTAGTTTTAGTTAAAAGTATTTAGGAGAAAACTTTCCAATTATAATAATTTCGGCACCGTTTGTTTTAAGGATTAAATAATTTCAAAGGTAATGAGGGTGTTTTGTTGACCATGTGTTCAGACGGAAGGTGTCGCCACCGGTCAGCCGGTACCCGGCCAAACATAATCTCACGTAAGCCCCGTAATAGAATCAACCCTTATAATCCTTTAAAAGAACCAGCTGCACAATGGGAGATTCGCCAGTTCTCCTATTAACTAAAACATTGTGGAATAACTAAATACTTAATTTATGATATTTTCTATAACCAAAGGATGTTGTTTAATAAATTATACAGGATTTAGATAATATAATGCTGCGGCTGATGCTTTGACAGATTACTAATGTATTGTTTCTAAGGGATGCATTAGGTGGATTAATGAGTAACTTGTTCCTCTTTTATGCGAAATGCGGGCGACGAATGTATTTAAGTTGAAGAATTCATACAATAATCTATGAAAAGAATTTTGTTAATAATACAAATATAGATATGAAGAAGCGACGAGACGAATGAGACGTTCACGTGATAGTAAGTGATACGCTCGCCTATAATAACACGGTGCTAGTTAGGATGACGTACAGCATCACATTGCGCTCTTCGCTGGAGACGTAAGATGTTCGTCTCATTATCCCAGTAATTACATTACTTACTATCGCTCTTATGAAAAGACTCAAAGTACAATGGAGTGGTCTATTCTCCGAGTTTTTCTGCGCAATCGAATCAGATGTGTAGAGATCCGCAGAAGAACTAACGTCATCGGCATAGCTTAAAAGATTGCTAGACTTCAGTGGCAGTGCACAGGGCACAATGCTTGAAGGACCGACCGCTGATACAGCAGTAAGGTGTTGGTAGGCTTTCTAGAATGTGGACAGACGGACTGGTGAGAATCGCGAGAACCCAATGGATGAGAAGAACGCGGGACCAATCGATGTGGAGATCTTTGGAGGAAGCCTATATCCAGTAGTCGAAGAAACTGAAACAGTAATGAACGAACAGTACTGTTTGTCAGCTGCTATAGGAGCTGCCCTCGCCCTCATGTTGAGGGTAGGCCTAAGCCCCAACAATAGAGACGTTAATTAGCTGTTTTTTAAAAAAAAAGTAATAGGAGCTGCGATGTTTACTACCTAGACGGTGTAGAGCAACAAGAGACGTACCGCCAGTGTGCTTTACCTATACACCATAATGTAGATACTAATTTGTAAGTATATTCAATGCTATTAGACTGATTTATGAACAATTTGTTATTACATTAAGATTCATATTTTTCTATCTAGAAACAATTGATTGCTATTTTATATAAACAAAATGAGAGAGGAATTGTTGACGGATAGAAAAGTTGCCATCAATCCTGTTGTCAGACTTACAATATTGTATAACTAGTCAAAATCCCACCTTTATTCAAATTTAAATAATTGCGGAATCGAACCACAGACTTCCTTGTTTCAAGGCTTAGCCACTGCACTGTAAGTACAGTAAATATTACTTCAGTAAAGGTAACAGTTTCATTACTATCTGAGACTGATGATGTTAAGTTCTCATAAACATGTAGTACATGTATATTCTTCCGGTATTTAAATGACTATATTATTGTGTTAAGTTACTAAAAGTTTATTATTAAGCAAAAATATTTAAAGTTTATCTATTTTAAGTACATTTTAATGTTACTTTACACGCATGCAGTTATTAATTGTATTATAATTAGTTCGCGGTTGTTTAATATATTATTACGTCGTCATCAAACGTAATAGTTTCAAGTTGATTACGTTTCAAAGGGAAATTAAAATTACACGGGCACAATTAACTATATCGGAGGGACAATAGCTTCGTAACTGTAAATTAACTTATGAACTTATTGTTTTTAATCTAAAGTAAACCTTATTAAATCTAATAAGAGAATCTTAAGGATATCTCTGAAACCATAAGAAATAGACTCTTGAAGTTTGATAGCAAAATTCCTTTGGCCGAGTATAATCATACTTAAAGGTAGCAGCAGGTAACATTATACATATATTGACACAATGATGCCAACATAACGCTTATTTACTTAACAGTGTCTTAGTGTATCCAGCGAGCTAGCATCGCTGAGTCCCATCTATCTGACAGCACAAGCAGGATGGCGCTGGGGCTGTTCCGCACTCGCCTAAATGAAGAGACGTAGCGTAGGTCATCTATGAATGGATTTTACAAAATTCCTTCCCCAAAGGCAGTTGCGGGGTTGTTACGGCCAGCAAGGAACAGCTAGTTACATCTAAAATCATGTTAATTCATATTGAAATCATCTTCAATTTGTAAGGGTGTAAGGGACACAACGGGATCCAAGTCAAACCTCACCAGCTGTTGGTGGATACTGCTAAACGATAAACGAAGCCCTGGCTCCTACCAACCCGCATTGGGACAGCGTGGCCAAATGGCCCAAATCCTCCCATATGAAATACTTATCTTTTGGGAGTATTTTCGGGAGAGACCTATGTCCAGCAGTGCACGTCAATCGACTGATAATGATGAATTTGTATCAGGTTATATAAAACAAATACCAAAATGAGATAGTTTTGTCTTGATAATGATTGTGTTATACATGCGATATAAGAAGGGACTAATTATAAATTATATGACTAGGACTTAACCCGGAATCCACCTGATAGTAACCATAGAGATAATCTAGATGGTAAAGCGCACTAGAGCAGTAGAAGCAAAGCCACTCTTACAAACTTCTATGTCATGACTGGAATGAACAGCTTTAGGGAACGGGCTGCAGCTCTTCCCGCTCCATTACCAGCATACTGTTCTGTTGGTGTGGCATCACCGAGTTAGAAAAAACCAGAAGACCAGAGCTCCAGTCGCCGGCGGGTTCCATCGGACCGCTCTCGTTGGAACTCTAGCACTCCCTATATTTAGCCGTGGTCGTTGATAATCTGAAATGATTAAAGCAAACTAATGTGATGTAGATTTTTAATAATTTTTAGGTGATGTTATGACTGGGTAAACCCAATTAGATGCTCATGTCCAGCAGAGGAGGTCTACCGCCTGATGATGATGATGAAAGCCAATTAGATTAGAAAATAGAATTTATAAGTAACTAACTCCTATCATATATATCCCCTTGTTAATCTGTCAACAAAATTAGCAACCAGGAACCAGAGATTTAAGTGTAATAACAAAACCAGCTGGGTCAAGCATGCAAGCACTATTTTTTTTTATTCCCGACGAAACAACCTTGACGTTAATCTGTTGTTAAGTGAAACACCTGTCTATAACAACGTGGTGCTAATTAGTATGATATACACTGCAACACATTTTACTCGCCGCTTTGAGACATGAGTCTCGTTACCTTAGTAATTTCATTAGGTGGAACGATTTCAAACCGTAGCACAGTAATATTTGCACACTGGTGTTTCGCAGCAAAAATATGTGATGAGGTACCTACCTAGACGGTCTCCGTCAACAGGGACCTACTGCCATATAGTACAGGTTTTTTTTTATTTCAATACACACACACATATACATATAATATATACAAATTTCTAAAAATAATTCTCAACTATAACGCAGTTAGTGAAACAGTTAAACAAATAACTATTACACAGTTCAGAAAGCTCAACCTTTACCTTATCGTAAAAGCAAATAAAAATTTTTGCGCAATGAACACCCCAAAAAAAAAAGCTTGCATTCGAAGGCCACAATAAACACATAAAAAGTTTCTTTAAGCACAACACTTTAGTTGCTTAGTTTACCTTTGTGCAATTTTCTAAACAATAAAGTAATTAAGCAATTTTCGCGTGGAATGGTTCAAGTTGATTCGGCCACTTCAAAGGGGGTGGCAACGTGTGAATTATTGCCAGAAGGTTCTTTTTATATCCTTTTTGGGGTAGATTTTTCTACTTAATTGTTTGTATGTGGATGTTTATTCACCTCTGCCTACCCTACTGGGAAAAAGGCGTGATGATATAAAAAAAAATATGTACTTGATCATGATTTAACCTGGGTTTAATTGATGACCAGGTCTACAATGTTTTAAGTTTTAACTTAGCCATTCAACTTGAACATTGGAGAATCTATGCGAGGAGTTTAGCGGGTGATGTGATGGTAAGTGGTCACTGTCGCATATGGCCAGCTGCGTTACAGACCTTTGAGAATGAATTATGACCTTATCATGTAGGTCATCAATTGGAGTGATTTTTGGTCTAGTAGTGAGAATCTTTCGACTGATGGAGTAGCTTGACCACTGAAGTTATCAATGTATTATACATAACAAGGACATTACCTATTACTATTATATGTCTTTATTGAAAGAATTTGTATATCTGGGTTCACAGTTTACGAGAGATGGCAAGTGTGATGGTGATATTGAAAAAAGAGTTTTAAAAGGGAATCAAGTCAATGGGGCACTTCATAACTTTATGAATAGCCGGAACGTCTCACAAAGAGCACGACTGGCTGTGCATAGAGGCGTGTTGGTCCCCATACTGATGTATGGTAGTGAATGTTGGGTATGGCAGAAGAAACATGAAAGTAAGATTAATGCTGTGGAGATGAGAAGCCTGAGAAGTATAACTGGAGTGAAACGGATGGACAAAGTGAGGAACAGTGTGATAAGGAAGCGGTGCGGCGTGGTTGAAGATGTAGTGACAAGGATAGAGAAAGGGATGCTTAGATGGTTCGGCCATGTCGAAAGAATGGATGAAAGAAGATTAACGAAAGAAATATACAAGGTAAGAATGATTGGAAAAATCGGTGCAGGTCGACCTAGGCGGACATATTCCGATCAAATCGGAGATGTCCTAAAGAAAGGCCGGATCAAAAGCACACGCAACAGACGAGCGTGCATGAAGACGCTTATGAAAGTGGAGGAAGCGAGAGAGGTGTGCCAGGATCGTAGCAGGTGGAGAGAGGTGGTCTCTGCCTACCCCACTGGGAACGAGGCGTGATATATATGTATGTATGTATGTATGTCTTTATTGTAGCCTTAGAGTGCATGTTTTTTTTTTAAATAGTCCTTTCGCAAAAATCTTTATTAGCCTTTACGATAAGGTACATCAAATATCATCAAAACAAGGTCTATATTGACCCTTATCAATAACTGGATGTTAAAGGATTGATATTGAGGACTTGTAGATTTGATCTGTGGGTACTGTTTTTATCTCCATTGGTATCCAACTTGCTTCTTAGTCCAAACGGAAATAGTTTGACAGTCGCTGTTTAAAACACTTGTACATTCGCTTGTGTACCGTTCGAAAGCTCATCTCATAATTTACAACCCCCAATTTAACTACCAACCCTTCAATTGTTACCGTTACGTCTATTGTATGCGTTCGATGTCTAGTTATATATACACAGGACAATGTATCGGTTTGTGATGCTACCAGTTGGTCTCTATGGTATAAACCACCAATTGTCTACAAAGTTAGTACCTGTTCCTTTTCACTGTGAACAGGCCTCAACATGTTCCTTTTAACTCTAATTATAATAATTTAACCTAACCGATCAAACTATGACATAAACAGATAACTTGTCTATGAAGTTTTATATAAACGTCGTGATTTTACTTGTTTTAAACTTGTTATAGATGTATTTAAATATTTTCTTACTTCTTATCAGTAATTTAGTAAGATATGTTAGGTCCTTCTGTGTCTGATTTAATTGAAATGGCTTCCTAATTGAAGAGCATTGTAGGTAATTTAATTGTTATGAGGAAAGCTTAGTTAGGTTTTATGACGGCGGCTGCAATGTATTACTATGTCAATATTCTCAGTTATACTATATTGTTATGGATTCACTTAAATTTAGATGCTTATGTTGTTTCATATGGTATAAAAAATTGATCTACCGATATTCTACTATAGATTTATCTCCGCGAATAAGTTCGCCAAGTGTTTGTACACGTAAACGACCGAAGAATTAGAAGAAAAAGTTGTCAGACGAAATGAAATCAACTATTATAATGTCACCAAACAGCAGTGGAACATGTCTGCTAACAATCCAAAAGTTCACATCTAACCAGACGATTTCGTTTTGATATTTTCCTTGTTAATTTCACTGTGAACAAGTTTGTGTAAAAGAAAGTAGACGCGGCACCGTCGACGTTTTTCGCGAGCTGCACGGCCGATTCGAAGTTCACACGGTCGCTGAACAAGCCGTCGGAGGCGTTGGACTTTAGCAATCGGTCGGATTATAGGCCCCAAAAATAGAAATGATAACACATGTCATTGAACCATGACACACATTCGCGGAGACCACGCGAGTTGTCACACGCTTTAACATCAAAGCTGAATGTTAGTGAAAAGATTTAACTATTTTAAACATGTTAAGTTATATAAAAAAAAGATTAGTTCAACTTTAACGTAAGACGAAACACTGCTAAGTACATCTTGTTTAATACTAACAGGAATTATTGAACCGATTAGTGTCTTTACACTAGATTTCTATGCAGTACTTAAATTTTGATATAAGATGAATACTATGTTCTTATACAATTATTTGTAGTTCTAGTCGTAAATGTGACTGCCCATAGCAATAAGGGAACTGTTTAGAATGTCAAGACATTGCCACATTACGCTCCTCGCTTCTTGACCTTTCATGATAGAGTCAAGTCACCGTGTTGTCTAAATGCGGAAATAGTCGCCCATTGTCCCTCTATCCATTCCAGTTATTTCACTAGCTAAACAGTTCTCCTAACCGGAATACAATAATGTTTACACAAACTTACTTGACGATAGATAGAATATATACAAGAATACACATTTAGTTAATAACTTACTTTTAATCTTGATGATGATCTCCAGATCCACCTCAAAATATGAACTTAGCAACAGCAAAGTATTGACTTGTTATACTTGTGAAGACATTTCAGTCAATGAATTTATATATCATAAGGTTTGTTGTTGTTACATTATAATGAACATTATATACTAATGTTCCCGACTTATTTTTATATTTTAAGTTCACCTGATAGTAAGTGACACTTCCGCCCATAACAATGTGTCGCTAGAAAGGATATTATACACAGCACTACGTTCCGCTCGTTGCCTAGACACATAAGATATTGAGTCTTGTTACCCCATTGTTTACACTAACTACAGCGCCCTTCCAACCGGAATACAGTAATGTTTGCACACTGCTGTTTAGCTGAAGAAATAGACGTTAAATTTTAACAGGCGACGGACTTCAGCAACAGAGACCTACTAGTAAAATACTTACAGTAATCATTACACACATCTATTGACATTGATCATCGTTACTAACAACTTACTCATCATCAACATCATCATCAGCAGATAAACGTCCACTGCTGGACATAGGCCCTCCCCAAAGATCCCCTCATTTGTAGGGTTTCATAAGGAGTGATGTGGGTCATTTCGGACTACGCTGGCCCAAAGCGGGTTGGTTGGAGCCAGAGCCTCCTTTGTTGATTAGCCGGATGCACCAGGAGCTGGTGAGGTTGGCTTGGGCTCCTTGAGTTGTTGTGCGGAACCCGTTACACCCTCACTTACTCATACTTTAAAGTTATTGCTGATTTTATTCTTAAAACAACTTTACAAAGGCTGACGCCGCTTTAGTACAAAATTGGGGATGAAATGAGTGTTATCTTAAGACCTAGTTTAACTTGAAAAGATTTAACTTAAGAAAGCTATCGCTGCGAAATTTTGTTTTCTGATTCATTATTAAGTTATCGTTAAAAGTATACTTAATCTTTGTTTAAGCTGTCTATAGTAGCGCCGCTCTCTAGACGCTACATTTAATCCTCAAGCAGCCCACTCCATTCTTGGTAGGTACACAGATCATAAATGTTATTGATAATTAACTTTTATCTGGGAAGAGGATTAAAAGTGTTGCCAGGTTGATGGGATTAAACTTACTGGTAATTGTATGGTAGCTATTTATAATAGGTTTAATTATTAGTTTTTCACATCCATATACTTCCAGTTATTTAACGTTATAAACGAGACGAGGTAATTCAGGATTGTTTTAGTTTTATTCATATGATTAGTTCATTTTATATTTCCACTGTTGCGTTTTAAAATGGCGGACGTCATATATTCACAAGAGTTCCTCAATTATATCAACTTACTATATTTTATTTAAATATGTTATAAATCTAATAATAAGGGTGTGAAGAGTCCTGCACAACAACTCACGGGACCCAAACCTCTGTTAATCAACAAACGAACCTCTGGCATCCACCAACCCGCATTAAGCCAGCGTGGAAGGAAATGGCTCATGTTCCTTTATATGAACAAATGACGGTCCCTAGTGTCCTGCAGTACTGGAGACCATGCTGACTGTGGACCGAACGATATAGAGATCTTTGTGGGAGGCCTATGTCCAGCAGTAAGGGTCTATCGGCTGATGATGATATGTCTAATGTTTGTTGCGCCGTCCATTTCTTAATATTAACAGAATGAAATATCGAAAGCTTTTTTAAATAATTCAAACAATGGCTTTACGACATCAGGTAAAAGCTTACGCATTTATGTTTCAAACACACGCAAAGTACAAAACTCTTTTGTTTCAACAATTGCTAAAAAATTGCAAGGTTTTTTTTTTACGATTAGAAAGCGTGTTAGGGCTGCCTTTCTAACATTCTCAGAAATATTGTTCAAATGAATCTTCGTCTTTATTATTGTCTACAGATAATTAAAGTACTTTATGATTTTCATAGATAATAGACGCATGTTAAAGACTGAATATAGTTACATTTAACATTATTAAAATTGATCTCTGATCGTCAACAATCGAGTGGTGGTAGGTCTCTGAAGCCGAAGAACATTTAGGTAGTTACGAACGCACAGATATTACTGTGTTCAGTTTTGAAAGACGCTGTAGTCATTGAAATTACTGGGGTAACGAGATTTATTGTGTGTTAAGGCGACAAACGCAGTATAGTGTAGTGAATATCATACTAACTCGTGTCACATTATTGTAGCATATCTTTTACTGTATATGTATATATATTTACTCGTATTTCATAAATTACATTAAGATAGTGCTGTAACAAACAAAACATAAAATGCTATCCTTTTTTATCCTTGAACAATAAATATATTGCGCAGTTTGTTCTCTTACAGCAATTAAAAATAATTTTTAATGTTGTGTAAATATCTTAAATAAAATAATGAATAAAAAATCATTTTCAAATATGGCGATGAGGTAACAATTCCTATAAAAAAAGATGCCTTTGGCGGCAAATGGTTTGTGCCTTGGTTTATTGAAGTAAAAAAAAAAGACAATTGGTACTAGTCAATGTACGAAAGTTTAAAATTTTAATGGGCCAGCACTAGGTCAAGATTATATAAAACTAGCTGTCCCCCGCCTTGCATGCCGTAATATAGAAGTAGACTGCAAATGACTGTGTAGCAACCGTTACCATAGCAACCGCATAAACAATACGAAATGAAAATGTTTATGAAAGTTAATTAGAAATAAAATGTTGAAGGATATATGAAATTCAAAAAATCATCTACAAATCATTCCGTGTCGTTACGTTGAATAGTTTTCACGTGATATATATATATATATGTTTTAATGTATATATGTTGATAGATTGTATGAATATTCTTGATATGTAAGACTCGTTAATTATAATAGTAAAGCGAATTTTAGTATTAAAAAACTAATAGATATGTAGGGTTCAAATATAAGATTTTAAGCGGCAAATATTTGATACTTATTCAACACGAACGTATTTTTCTTTACTTCAAATGCGAACAGACATTTTGAAAGGCGTCCACCATTTTTTATTTTCTTCATATAATAATAAAGTCCACAGTTGACTGATGCGTATTAGAATTTAATTTCTATTCGGACGTACAGTGCTCCATAAAGTTTATTCATAAATTTCGACTCTGCTAAATAAAACATTGCTTGACGTCAGCGCTGTATGATTATTTATCGATATTTCAATTTCGGCTGTCTCCACCACTAAATATTACAATTAGCATGTTATATAAAACCCAATGTATTACCTTTATGTGGTGAACCACGTGTAGTAATTACAATATCAACATTTCACAAAATAAAACTGCGATAGTAAGACAGTAATAAAATAGACTAGATTAGATAGAAATGTAAATGAAAGAAGGTCTAACTAAGAAAGAAGGGATGACTTTCATGTATTTCAAGTTCCTCTTTAAGACGAGGTGTCTTCACTTGCGAGAGGGATGAAAGAGGGAATTGGAATGTAGTATGACAGGAGAGAAGTGTGTAAGCAGAGCAGAGTATGATAGAAAGAAAGAATAAAAGAAAAGAATGAGAACAGTGTATATAATAATATTTAGATGGTAAATGATTGTGAATAAAGGCCCTTATCCACCACACGCAAGGAAATTAACAAAAATTAAAAAAAAAAATAAAAAAAATCAACATTTTCACACATGTCTAAAAATCTATTATGGTAGTAATGTTTATATCCTACACAGCTACCACACGAGTAAAACCTTCGAACCCAGTAGTTATCTAGTACTTAGTAGTAAGTCTGGATATCCTAGTAATTTCACAAGACACTCTTTTTTTTAGACGATGCGACGAGACGAAACAGATGTTTACTTTGTGGTGATATACACCACCATTGTGTCCTTCGCTTTGAGATAAAATGTCTCGTTACTCCAGTAATTTCACTAGCTATATCATCATCCAAATCGAATCTAGGTAATATTTCTAAAGTACTGTTTGATGATAGATATGGAAGCTGCGGTGATATCTACCTAGACGGTCTCAGGCAACAGAAACCTACCACCAGTCTGCAAACATTACTATGTTCCGGTTTAAAGTGATCTATAGCGAAATTACTTGGGTAACGAGACTTAATATGTTGTCCCTCAAGACGATGAGCACAATCTGGTGTAACCTAACTAGCGCTACCTTGTTATGGGCATAACTTATTAGATAAATGCCTTGTTCCTCTCGTTGCTTTGTAGAACAAAAAAAAAACAGTACTTATACTAAAAAGAAAGTTAACTTTAGACTTATATTTTCACTTAATTCTACTTAACTAGAACGGAATTTGTTTTACTAATCAATACTAATTATTATTTTGTTAAGGTTGGAATAGATCAATAGAGATCAAGAAGCGCCATCTATTGTCATGATACGTAAAACACAATGTGGTTTTTCAATTAAGCGACTAGACGAGCGGTACGTTCACCCAATTATAAGTGATTACCATAACCATATGACACTAGTTAAGATGATATATATTGCATCACTTTGCGCTCGTCGCCTTAGACATAAGATGTTGAGTCCCGTAACCCCAGTTAATTCACTAGCTGCAGCGCAATTCAAACCGGAACGCAGTAATGTTTTCACACCACTGTTTAGCGGCAGAGATAGGCTTTGCGGTGGTATCCACCTAGACGGTTACCGGTAACAGAGAGACAACTTTATAACGAAGTACTATGTTAATATCTACTATTTTTTGTTAGTCACTAACACGATAAGATACTTAGATTTTTCCTTAAGATGTTTACTAGCAGGATATCCTTTAATATATAAGAGGATGTTTGTCAATATTTAGAAAATTGCTATCTTAATATATAAAAAGGACGTGGACTTGAGAAATGTCTGCCTCTTTATCAGTAAAGGATATTTTAATGCTGAAATAATAAAGATAATTTCTTTAAAACTTTGTAGTTGGCTAGAAATTATTAGTACTTTATGTGTAGGTCTATATATAATATAGTATACATATATATATATTATCTGTCTCTCGCCCGCTTTGCTGGGCTTTACCTCACAACTCTCTTTGGGGAGAAATTTTCTAAAATCGTTCTCAACTGTTCTTTACTTGAAGAAAGCAATATTCCTACAAAACTTCAAGTCTCTATATATATAGTTTCAGAGAAATCTGTCTTTACATTGGAGAAATATCTTATTTTTATATATATATGTGTATTGTCAAGAGACATTTAAAAGAATATATCTTCTTATCTATTAGTGGTTTTTTGTTGTTTCATAGCTTGTTATAAAAAAGGAACAAATTAAATTGAATGAGGAAAGAAACGAATATAGATTAATTTAGAAAGACTTTATCAAAGTATGTTTTGATTTCTACAAAGTACTATTGATAGAAGAGATAAAAAAAATAGTATCACAAAAATTGCATTGCTAAACAAAGTAACAATAAACTATATGATTGAAGAGAGTTAAAGCAGATACCGTTTATTACTTAACACTTTAATGACTTAACTCAGTTCTGAACTATTTAACTGTCTCCATATTTAATCATCATCATCATTATATCTGTCCTATAGACGTCCACTGTTAGAGCAGAAGCTTGTAAAGATCTTTACTCTTCCCAGCTAGCAGACATCAGATCTTAGATCAACATATTTAATATATCTTCAAATCTTTTAATTGAGAAACACTTGTTTTCCGTACGCATGAAGTCTTCGAGGATATGCAACGTCCTTCAACTTGGCACTGCACTTGGTATTCGATTATGTCCTTGAGTGTCTCCTGTGAGAGTTTCTAGCGAGTGAAAACATAGGCGTTTCCACTTCAAGCGTTAGTTAAGCAAAATATGTTCTAAAGGCATATAAAATTTAACTTTCATACAGTCAATCTATTTAACTAGCTATCACTAACCTCATGTGCTTTCTTCAGTCTGAAGTTTGTAGATCAGATTGAGAAAACTCTGGTCTTCAGCTATTCTTTTCAACTTTAGCAAAGAGGATTACTTATTGAGTCTATATGTTAGTTTCTTCTTTCTAAATCCGGCTCAGCCGAACTAAGTATTAGCCGAGAGAAGAGAAAGACAAATAGAGATACTATACAGATACTGTACAGATTTAAATTTTTAATATCCAAATAAGTGACGAGAAGAACAGGACCTTCACTTGAATATCACAACGATAGTAAATGATACGCCTACGCATAACAACGTGGCGCTAGTTCGGATGATATATACTGCACCTATTGCACTCGTTGACTGAGATAAGATACTGAGCCTCATTACCTCAGTAATCACACTAGCTACATAGCCTTTCAAACTGGAACACAGTAATGTTTGAACAGAACTATTTGGCGACAGGAACAGGCGTTACGCTAGCACTTACTTAGACGGTTTCGGGCAATAGGGACCTACCACCAGTAAACGGGTTAGTATTATCATGAACTGCGTTGATGGTAAGATTCAGTTCTTTGAGAACGTCTAGGTTCCACCGCGCTCCTATTACAGCCAACACACATAACTGTGTTCCAGTTTGCAGGGCGTTGTACCTATCGTAATAACGGAACAACAAAACCCTCAAGGCGACGAGCACAATTTAGTGCAGTGTATATCATTCTAACTAGCGCCACGTAGTCATAAGCGGCGATCGTTGTTTCGTCAAATAAAAAAAAAAGGGAGAAGGCCGTACAAAATCTTAATTACGTATTCATGAGACAATTCATTGGTTTCTCCCGCTACCGGCGAATTGTTCCTTTATAGGCTCGGAAAAAATTAAGTCGGATTATTTCCGTTTGGTTATTGTCCCACCTAAGCACCGCCACCGGCCACCAGGCAATAAAACTGTCCCCGGCCAACACACCGCAAAGTGAAATAATGAGCAGTCTGGAGAACATTCTAAGCACCAGCAGGTACTTTTACGAAGCATATAAACATGTTAATAAACATAAAAACAAATACAATCGTTGTAAAAGCAAATTGTTACTGTTGTATACATCACAAAAAACATTAAAAACTGATTTGCGACGAGACGAGCGGAACGTTCACCTGATGGTATACTTACCATATGGATACTTCCTGCCTATAACAACGTAGCGCTGGTAAGAATGATATATACTACACCACATTACACTCGTCCCCTTGGGACATGATATTGAGTCTCGTTACCTCAGTAATTACACTAGCTACATCGCCGTTCAAACAGGAACACAGTAATGCTTGCACGCTGCTGTATGGCGGCAGGAACAGAAGCTACGGTGGTATCCACCAAGACGGTTTCCGGCATTAGGGAAAAGGAATACCTCTCTGGTAGATTCGTATACACCATAGACTTCAACAAGGGGAATACGACCTAATAAGAAACGTTAGGATTTTTATATAATAAATTTATTATTTATTAAATATTATACATTATTAAACAATAATAATATAAAATGGTTTTACTATTATTAAGGACACAATAACCAATGAAGACTATTTATTCTCGTCATCATCTCTTCTCTTCGGTGATACTAATTTCGGACTAGACTGTACAAATATGATGGAAATCTCAATCAGTACTGTTCAATGCGTTGAAATTCAGAAAATGTACTCTCCTTACTCTCCTCATCATCATCAAAACACGTCATCTAGATAGAGATATGAAGTAAATATCAAAGTAATAGTAGTCCTTCAATATTAATGACTGTGAATTATATTATTTCTAAGGAATTAAAGGTCGGCAACGCAGCCACGACCTCTCTGGTGTTGCGACTGTAAAAAAATCCACAATTCTTATAAAAAAAAATATAATAAAATATAGGCTGAATAGAGAAATTCGAAGCCATTAAAATCAATAATAAAAAAAAAGTTATTAGGGTATATAGTATAATTATATATACTGGCGATAGGTCTCTGTTACTGCAGACCGTGTAGGTAAGTGGCACAGCTACTATACTGCCGACAAACAGTAGTGTGCAAACATTAACATATTCCGGTTTGAAGGAGGCTGCAGCTAGTGTGATAACTGGGGTAACGAGAATCAACAACTTATATCTCAAGCACAATATGGTGCTGTGTATGTCATCCCAACTAGCGCCACGTTGATATTGGCAGGCGTGGCACTTACCATCAGGTGAACTTTTCGCTTGTCTCGTCGCTTAATTGAATAAAAAAAATGATAGATAAGTAAAGAGCCTTTATGAACAATCGTTTGGTCACGTACACATGGTGTTGGGTGACGTATCCTGCGCAGGTGGTGGCCGGAAAATGTCGATGCCCAAAATCGGTACGATAGGCCCGATATTCAATTATCACGAACGAATAAATTTAAATCTTTTTTTTTATTCGCAAAAGCGCCGAGACTTTCATCTGGTGGTAAGTGATACTGTTCATAACATGGCGGTGATAACGGTGATATACAAAGAACCATAATCCACTCGTCGCCTGACATATAAGATGTAATCTTATTACCTTAATAATTTTACTAGCTAAAGCGCCCTTCCAACCGGAACACAGTAATATTAGCAAACTATTGTTTTTCGGGAGAAATAAGTTGTGCAGTGGTACCTGCCCAGACGGCAACAGAGTCTTACCACCGGTGGACGATAGTAGATGATAAGCAGAACATTTATCAGCGCCGCTGCCGTACCGCAAAACGGTGACATCCATTCTCACATAATAAAACAACAAAGTCTTCAAACAACAACAAAAGGGGTAACTAGCTGTCACAGCAACAAAGGGGTATGAGTAACGGGACAGACGGAGTTTCAGAATGATGAGCGGCATATAAAGTCCCAAATCGGTCGTTTCTCCAAACGGCTACGTCACGGCCACAGTACGGGGACGTCGTGAAACAAAAGGACATAAGAAAAAATTTTTTACAAATGGTACCGTTCAATTATGATTTTTGTTTAATTTACGACACTTTACGGTGCGGTGTCCCGTCCCGTTTTGCTGGAGCAGTATAAAAGGTTTGACGAGTTTTTTTTTCTTCGTCTTCAAAACATTGTCCATTGAACAGTTTTATTGCGTGAAATCTAACGGTGGCCCGATTCCTAAAATTCTTTTCTATCCCATCATTTAAAGTAGCTGCCGGTACAAAACCGAAAACAGTGACAGCAGTTCAAAGGAAATATGAATTTTAATCTCCATATTTGTCTCCATCTTCGTGTGCAACCTGAATATTTAAAAAAAGCATAATACTTCTGCATATAAAAAATAACTGTTTGTCATTTAAAGAGGCATTGGAGATATAAATCCATCGAGCCTTTTACACGATGTTAAAAACTAATGTGAAAAGATTTCCGTTTTCATATGTGAAGGAATCTGTAACTGTAGAGTTATTAGGCTAATTAGATTTATTATCTCATGTCTGAATTGGACCCAGTAGCCCAGTTTTATGTTATTTCTATAACCTCAAAATCACGGATAAAACTTTTGAGCTTAGATATAAAACGTCTTCCGTTCCCATAACGTTGGACGGCATAAATATTGTAGTACTTCCGTGAATATAAAAAAAATATTTAAAGATTCAAATGAACCCTTATAAAGTTTATTCATCGGAATCGGTAACTCAGCAACTTTCGGATATTACAATTGGAAAATAGTTATCGCTTGAATACAAAAAACGGTTCAAAGAACGGTCATTTGGGTTTAATAGAGGTAAATCATAATGTCGCCGACTGAGCAATTCCATCATTACATCAGCGATACGACGATATTCGGGTCCTAGCACCACCACACCGGTGAACAATGGAAGCGACATGTTAATTATTGTACTAATAACAAAAACAATGAAAAGCTTCTTGGAAAACATTGAAGTTCTAATTCAAGACATATTAGTAGTATTAATAACGCGAGCAGACCAGAGCAGTCTTGGGCGTCTATTGCTTAATGAGAATGATAATGATGATAATAATAATATTAATAATGTACACGATAGATCAGTTTGGAGATCCTTGGAAAAAGTCTTTGTTCAGCTGGCCGTGTTTATACCAAAATGCTTATGTCTTTTGGATAGCTCAAGGCAATCGGAATATCTCACAGCTCTTGGACCTAGTTCGACGGTAGAAGAATGTCTAGTAGTGGACGTCTATAAGCGATCGATGATTGGCCGTATCTATTAGATTGATTAGTCTATAGACATATTTCGCGTGTTACATTTCCTGTGCTGACGTTTACCTAGAGAATGATTTGATGAAATGTTTATATTATCATTATTATTGTGTTATTTAGCATTCCTTCTTCTGAATGAAGAGTTATTTCGTATTCATGGGAGACTCAAATTTCTATACATTAATTAAAGCGTCTAGATTTGAATTATCTTAATAGAAACTAATTACTTTGATATTTCCTTTAAAGATAGAAATAAATATATTTGACATTTAGTATCACCAGTGGGAAGATTAATCGCGTAACTCTCTACACTATGCGTATTATGATGTTGTAAAACCACTTAATTATTGTTTCATTGTTATGGTCAGACGTATAACTTACCACCAGATAAACATCTTGCTTACCATGGTATATTGTTAAAAAAAAAAATTTACAAATATTGTGATTATACAATAAAATCCCTATGATTTTGCAACCACTACAAGGATAGTAAAGATTAACTACAATGAAAATTATTTGTAATAGACAATATTTGCAGAAGCTATAGCAGTGATGATCAAGATAATTCAAATTATAATATATTACACTACTGAAGACTATTTTTTTTTCTCTTCGAAGCTAATTCAAACGAAATTGAAACATGTCTTTAAATGCTAAAATATACGCGAGAGAAGTCTACGCATTATTAGCAAAGCAAAAGAAGGTTGCTTATAGAAAAGTTATAAAAAAAATTTAAATACTATGAATTTTTCTTAGATGATATTACGTAATATGAATAGATCTTTCTAAATAGTTTTAAATGAACCCAAAGATAGCGCAAGTTCAATGAATTTTCAATATATTAATGAAACTCTGGCTCGCGTCAACTTCTGTCCTTGGACTATTGAAATCCAGAAAAGTTGTATATACATTCTATGAAATCCTTCATTGTTAATTGGAAACATAATTTACTAATAGGTAGCGACAGTGCTGGAAGACGAGGGTCCAGTCACAAAGTGGACCGTCGGTATCTAGTAAAGGTCGTTAAATGTCAGGATAGGCTCGATCGGTGTCGAGGGTCTTTCAAGGAGGTCTTTTTTTAACTATCTTTAGCGACGACACGGGCGGGACTTTCACCTGATGGTAAGTGACATGCCAGCCCATAACAATGAGACGCTAATTAAGATGGTGTATTAGAATTTACGACCCTCAGCATTGAGAGACCGATTTAAAGAGAGAGAGATACCACATTGCGCTTGTCGCCTAAGACATAAAATGTTGAGTCTCGTTAACCCAGTAACTACAATACTACAATGCCCTTCAAAGCGGAACTGGGTAATGATTGCATACTACTGTTTGGCGACAGAAATAGGCGTTACTGTGGTATCTAACTCGACGATCTCCGACAATAGACCTCCCACCAGTAGCTTATATCAAGCAGACGTCTATCGGCTTATAATGGAGATGAGGGCTCTTTTGAGAAAATCCTTTCGGCCGATGGTGTGTAGTTAAACCACTTGGGGAAATAACGTCGCTTCCACAAGTATAATGAACCGCTTTATCGAACTCATTTGTCATCTCCGACGCTCCCGCGGCCGTCCCGCTCGCACGCGCCGGCGCAGCGCTTTGTGCGAGCGGAAGACAATTAAAAAATTCCGTCACGTAGTGTATGAGAGCTAGCCAAAAACCGTGTGGATGCGCTAGTAAGGTCGCCGAACTCAACTGCAAAGAATTGGCCAATTTGACACAACTATGGTCACCTTATCAATGTAGTATTAATCTTAAAGCGATGTTATTTAAATCAGATTATAAAGTCGATATCTTTTATATACAATTCAGATGTATCTCGGTTATATAAGTTTAAAGTAAAGCACAGAAAACTGCTTCAATCACGAAGGATGAGAGTTACGTGAATTGAACCATCGCAGGCCAAGTGCAGTTCTGGTGCACGGTGATGGAAATCAATGTTGCAAGTTGTAAAATTAAAAACTCCATAGCATATTGTTTAACTTCTATTTGCTTTGTTTAAACAAATTAATTTTAATAAACTTTTTTTGATACTGTCTTAATATAAAAAAACGGAAGTGATCTCCATTGGATTACAACTAGAAATATTTAGTTAGACTAGATAAATACTAAAGTGTTAGCTTATCTAATTAAGTGACCTTCTTGTCCATATAATAATGAAAATAAGAGATGTCCGTATAATTAACAGCTTCGAAGGTGCAATGGCTAAACGAGGGTCTTGTTACACGAAAGTCTTGGTTCGGTTCCGTAGCCACATATCAAGGAGTTTGTTTGGTGGTTTTATGGTTGGGTTTTGTCCAGTCTCTTGATTACCTACTCTTGGCATTCTCTATTGTAAATCTACCTGCTATAACAGCATGGCCATGTCCTGGCTGTCGATAGATGAGAGTGTTCTTTGCAAGTAAACTCCACCGTCCAAGTATAAATTGTTGGCCCATAAATAGAGAACAATTATTTGGTTAGCAACAAGAGTCTAATTGCGGTCTTTGAACTCAAATTAAGAGTCCACGACCATAGCGCATCGGGCTATCGACATAACCAATATTCGATAACGTATCACGGCCGTGAACCCTAATATAGTTCATATAAGTTGTCAGCGTCCGAAGTTCCTTCCGCGGCCGCTGCCCAAATAGAAATAGGTGAAAAGCCGATGACCGAAACTACTTGTGAAATATTCCCTAATAAAAATAAACTTTATTACTAAAGCAATAAGTTATATTATGCTTTAACAGTTCATTCGTATCGTACACCGGATAATAATTATTTAATAACGCCAATAAAATGATTCGCCATTCAATTTACGACATGTCCGTTGTTATAATGAACTGTATATTATCATACGAATTTTATAAAGTCTAATGGTCTATCGAATCGGTATGCAAAAACGTTTCAATCATTATTATTTATAAGCTGTTTTTTAATACTTAACCGCTATGTTTGCAATAAATGCATTTTCAATGATATACAAAGATATTCGATTCGATTCCAATAAGTTTACATATATCTCTTCTATCACGGGGGTGTAAGTCGTCCCACACAAGAACTCACGGGACTCAAGCTAACCTCGCTTCTTCCTGGTGTACCCTGCTAATCAAACGAAGCTCTGGCTCCTACCAACCTGTATTGGGCCAGCGTGGTAAGAAATGGCCCAAATACATCTGGACCCGTACATAATAATGAAGGTCGCCGAAAGCCGTTGGATGCAGACAACGCAGGATCGATTGATGTAGAGATCTTTGGAGAAGGCCGAGTCCAGCTGTGGACGACTGTCGGCTGATGTTGATAGCTCTTCTCTTAGATAAAGTATTAAGTGATGCATCTCATAAAATATGTAAAATTCTATATTGCAACTGAAGTCCCAGGTTCGAAACTTATTCTCTCATTTAATGTCGCTGTAATGTCATAGTACTTGAAGCGGTTCATCGCTACATTTAACTCGCCTTCAGTTTATTAAATATTACGTTAAGGGTTAAGATAAACTGATGCTGAAGATATTGAAGCTTGCTAACCCCAAATATTCTGGCTGTCATTTGACTATATATACTGACAATATGATGGTAATAAACGTACTTGCGACCTTTTCAATATATATGATTAAAACAAGCACTAAAATTGTCTCCTCATTAAAAGTGATGATATAACTTCTTGTTCGGCAAGACCTTTAAAAACTATTTTTTTTTCTTCTATTGAAATATAAGACAGAAGATATTTGTGGTTTTTTATTACTGATCTGGCAATATTTTTACAAATTATGCAGGTAATTTAGCATCCAAACCGATCTAAAGATTAGATCAGGAACGGATATAGTTAGTTGCAAACCATCAAGATCAGTGTCAGCACACCAAAATAAGCATGCAAATTGAAAACCTTTATCACTTCCGTAATGTTTTTAAGGTTAGCAATTAAAAATACTTTTTTAACTGTACAGTTTAAATATCTGACACAACACGAAAACCAGAGCACATGTTGACAATTAACATCATGTTTTATTATAATGTTGCCCGCTTTACAAATTGAATACATAAACATAACATTGAAGTGATGGAATCAAATTTCAGTAATGCTCGATGATATCGAAAAATCGCGGAGCCGCCAGCTCCCAACGCTGGTGCGTGGGGAGGTCGTTGGCACCGCGGCTCCATCATCACATCACACATCTGGCAAGTTTCCGTTCGTCAAATTGATATATTGCTAATATAGTAGAACTGTTCCCGGCGTTATAACAGCACTTTGTGCGGATTTCGCGGACCGCTCTTTTCCGTTTCGCTCGTTTCGCCGCTGTTTGATTTATTTAATCAAAAAACGCTCGCGATTTTGTTAAATTGCTTAAATCGTTTGAATATTGAATTATGTTATAAAATACTAACTGTTACTCTCTCTACCGGACGTAGTACAGAATTCGATTTGAAATTTGTAAGAAATATTTCCGCCCAGCAGCAACGCGCCGTCTCTCGGGCCCTTTCCTTGCAATCCCTTTTGGGATAAAAAGTTTCTAGGCCTAAGAGTTCTAAAGATATCGTAATGAATCTGTACATAGGTGAAAATTTTGAATTACATTATAAGATATAAACACATATATATTACTTATAGCAGTCACTTCGTCACTTTCGCATGTGAATTCAAAAGAAATACTGCGTACTTAGTATGATAATCAGAACGTATGATTATTATTCAACCCTTACTTATTACTCATATAAACAAATATATTAGATTCTACAGTTTTTATTTATTTTCTTACTCTCCACAGTATATAGTGCGGATTTAGTGCCTAAGTAACATTGTATACCAGTTAATCTTAGGAGAGATACAATCATTTAAACAATATTTATAAGAAAATTCAAAACAAATACTTCATATAAAATAAGTTAGACTGGTTGTGTCTTAATGTAATGGAGGATATACTAATTTTTTATAATATATAATACAAGGAAAACTGGAATATATAATAGATATAGTTCATATAAATATTTGACTGTGTCTAACATTTTATGTTTCTCCTATATACTGTAATTTATAACAGTACATAGATAAATAAAGTAAATACATACAAGTACCGTCTACCGGTTTAAATAGTTATAAATAATAAAAAGGAAATTGAAAGAATACAAACAGCCATTGAGACAAACATGAAGTATGAGATAACAAATTGCACATCGCCGGAAACAATTTCTCATGCTGCTTTCTTCGGCATGATGATGAGCTAATTAATACCAGCACCGCCCAATTGTTGTTTGCTTTATAATATCCCTGTGTGAGAAAGTCGCTTTCTAAGTTTCTAAGCACTAATAGTCATTGCACATTAAACTACTTCCTTGGTCAGTTATTTGAAAGCCTAGGTCACCATTTAGTGTAATATTTATTTATTTGATCGATAAAGAATGGATTTGTTTCCCATCTTTTGGTATTTATATAATTTAATATATATTCTCATAGTAGAAATGCCAAGAGGATGAAGCAAAAGTGGGGGACCGTGGAGCTTTACCTGGTAAGATTCCGGCACAAATCCTCTGGGGCGTCCAAAGCACAATAGCCTTCAATGCAGGATTTCCCAACGAAATAAAAAGATTACGCAACACCTTGGATACGATTACCATTGAGAAGGAAGTGATCATCATCATAAGCCAATAGACGTCTACTACTGGACATAGGCCTCCCCCAAAAATCTCCACTTCTTGGGCTTCTCGCATCCAGTGTATTCCTGCGCCCTTCACCACAGTCACCACGGCCTCCATTACCGCTAAGGACTAAGAGTCGATATTTGTAGGGGTTCATATGGGTGGATTTGGGCCATTTCCCACCACGCTGGCCCAAGACTGGTTGGTGGGAGCCAGAGCCTCGTTTGATGATTAGGAGGGTGCACCACGAGCAGGTGAAGTTAGCCTGGGTTCCTTGAGTTGTTGTTCGAGAACCTTTAAACCCCTGAATAAGGATAAGGAAGTAACAGGCTTTTATGTTTAAGGTTCGAGGATGTTACTGTATAAATTCAGTAAGGACCCAGATGTCATAAGAGCATTTCATCTTGCTTCTCAAGGGATTCTCACTTGTCCTGCTTTACACATGTAGACAGGATGTATTAAATATATCAACAGTTGGATATTTTACTCATTATAAACAATAGTAATTATAGTATTTTTTTTACTTTATTCAAGTAAGCAATGAAACGGGCAGGACTTTCATGTTATGATAATAATACTCTCGTCACCTTGAAACTGGTAGAATTTCTGTTGGCGGAGACTGTCTAAGTAGGCACCACCGCAGCATCTATTACGGCTGCCAAATATTAGTGGGCAAATACTATTGTGTTCCGGTTTGATTGGAGCTGTAGCTAGTAAAGTTACTGAGGTAGCGAGATATACGTTATCACTTACCAGCAGAAGTACGTCTCGCTCGTCTCGTCGCTTTATTGAACAAAAACGTCACGTAATACAATAAATCTTGTTTCCTCAGTAATTTCACTAGCTACAGTACCCTTCACCCACTCTAGTGTTAAGCGGCAGTGATAGCCGCTGAGGTATATTACAAAGCCTGGTTACGGCAACAGGGACCGGTGATTTTCGTTAGTCATCAAAGCAGCATCAATGAAATGTCGTAAAAGTTGTAAGAAGTCAGAGCGTGAGTCAGTGCGGCGTTACGATAGACGTTTCGTAACTACTACAACGTAAACAAAGTGATATCACCAACGAGGATGTTGGCAACATTGATAAACATATTTTTGGTATAACACTGATCTACATAAGATAATATATACTCTAGTTCTGTAATTTAAAATGTAAAAAGGAGTGGAACAACTTGCGGGTGTCGGTGTTTCCGTCTAAACACGACCGGGTGTCTTTATGAAAAAAGAAAATAGGGTTTTACTTAGATTAGTCTACTATACCACCACAGACTTACCACTTAACACCAGGTTGGATCTTGATCAACCGCTAGACTTGTTGATTTAGACCAAATATGTTTACAAAAGTAGCAAATGTTAATAAAAAAATATAATAATAGGATATGATAAAGATTTTATATCAAGATGTACTTACGAGTATAGTAACTTCAGTATATGGTCTTGACTTGAACTTGACCCAGTAGTCAATGAGGGTTAAGATAACAGTGGTGGTAGGTATCTGTTAATAACTCTGTATTCTCAGAATATTAAGAATAGGACTAATATACACCCTGCTTGTCGTAGAAGGCGACTATAAAGGCTTTCGAGTCCGTGGGATTTGAAGATGGGGGTCCTCATCGGTCATTAAACGAGCCCAGGGTAAACGGTAAGTACGAGATGGTCTCGTATTTGTCAGCAAAGCGGGGGTTACGGCACTTCGTGGGACGTATTCCTTAAGACCTTCCTCTCCACCACCACCGAAGGGATTTTAGTAGGTATAAATTCCACTTAACTTACCCCCCAGTGTTATCTCCCAAGAGCAGGGTACCTTTCAAAAATCTACCCAGATATGAAAGAGTTCTGCATTGCCGCAGATTCTATTTCTACCGCCATATAGTGCAAACGTTACTTTATTCCAGTTTGAAGGGCGTTGTAGCTAGTGAAATTACTTCGGTAAAGATAATTAACATGTTATCTCTCAAGGTGACAAGCACAAAATGGCTAACAAGCGCTACGTTGTTATAGGCAGGCGTATCACTTACCATCAGATGAGAACGTATCGCTCGTGATTTCTATAAATCGAATAAAAAAAAAAAGTGGATATGTGCCTTATTCAACAGCCAATTTACGTCCCCTCTGTTGGGGCACAGACCTACCCTCAATACAAAGACGATGAGACCACAGTCACCACGCGGGCCCTTGGCTTGGTGACTTCACCTCAGAACAAATACTAATTCAAGTGCAGGTTTCCTCACGATGCCTTCACCGTTAGTATTTTGCTGTTGTTGCTAAAGTTCACAAATGTACATAACTTAAATATTAAAGTCATCGGTACATGCCGAGGTTCGAACCCGCGACCTTCGGAATGAAAGCCGCACGCTCTAACCATTAGGCCAGCGAGCTACTCTTACTATTACTTAGGGTACCTACGACTTTTAATTCATAGGGACAATGTCTCTATATAGCTGTTAAAAATAGGTGCAGGTCGACCTAGGCGGACATATTCCGATCAAATCGGAGATGTCCTAAAGAAAGACCGGATCAAAAGCACACGCAACTGACGAGCGTGCATGAAGACGCTTATGAAAGTGGAGGAAGCGAGAGAGGTGTGCCAGGATCGTAGCAGGTGGAGAGGTGATCTCTGCCTACACCGCTGGGAACGAGGCGTGATATATATGTATGTATGTATGTTATAGTTTCAAGGGTTAGACAGTTTTTTACCTATTTTTCAATGAAGCCCTGAACAATAATATGGGGGAGAAGCAGGAAAATAAAATAAATACCTTATTTATTATTTTACTGTTAAGTTTTATTAAGTGTCAATGACCAAAACTCCAAAATAGATGAGAACTGATTGATATATTAGATCAATAAATTGCTTAACGGCATTGTAAAATAATGATGAGCGCCAATAACAGAGCGGTTTGCATTTTAGTAAATCCAACTTAGAAGTCCTTTCAAGCAATATAATTTTTTTTTTAATATACTAAACGAAAATAATATTTCGTAAGTTTCATTTTGTGGTAACACATAATAGAGTTTTTTGATAGGAACATGATTATTTATCAAATTAACTTCAACCCGCCATTTTACGTAGCAAATAAATTTTATTAGCTTCTCTCCGCTTGATTTGCTAGCAATAACATATAATTAGATTTGATATTTAGACTTCAAATTGATTAGATATATTCAAGCTAAGTGACAACATCCTCGTAACTCTCTATAGGGAAGGAGTTTTGTAAAATCCATTCTTAGTTAACCCGTAAATCGCAAAAGGAATACCTCTACCAAATTTTACGTCTATTAGTTTCAGAGATTTGACCATGAGTCAATGAATGTCTGTAAATCTTCTAAGTATTATATATAGATTGTTGTGAGAATAGATTGAGGAAAAGTAAGTAAGACAACCAGTGCATTAAATCGGTGAACGAGCGGAACCTCAGTGATGTAGTTAACTTCCAACAGTGCCCGTTTGTGCGAAGTACAGCGCTTTCCACTTTCATTCGATAGCTAATTCCCTAACTTTCTACTAACACAAAACTTTGGACGCGCACGCATTTCGAAGCAATTTGTTTTTAAAATCGCCGAAGATAGGACATATTCAGCTCCTTGTCATCGTCGCCATGAGACAAAATCTCAAGTCTCCTTCGTAAATACAGTACATAATAAATACAACTTCTCTTAAACCGAAACAGTTATGTTTGCGCACTACTTTACAAACAGAAATAAGTATGACACTTAACTAGATGGTCTCTGAATACTTAGACCTCCACTAAATTAGGTCTAGTGTTCTGCGATTGAATACCCGGCACTTATAACTCATCTTCCATTTTCCTAGGCAGGTTAGATAGTTTGATTAGTCCTTTTTTTTGTTTCGGAGGGGAAATCTTCAAACGATACTCTGCTTTTGGAGAGGAAGTCGGTTATATGAGATTTTTACTCACTAAAACCCCGTCGGCGGTCTGCATCAGTGCATTCGGAGAGTGCTGTCCCACACAGGGTCGCTTGTTGAACTATAAGCGCCCCGCCCTCAAGGTCCGCGAAAGTCCTAGACCCTTTTAGTCTCCTTCTACGACAGGCAAAGCTTACCTTAGTCTTATCGACTAAACCACAAAAATTACTTTCAATCTATTTATTCAAAGTAAAGTTGAAGTTATGATCGCGATGTATTAGAAAATATAACTTTGGATAGTCTGTGACTCCAAACTTTAGACATTAACGTAGAAAACCTATTTGTTTAATTGAAATATTCTGAGAATTTAGAAAGCTTATTTTATTTAACTGTTGTTATATGCAATAGTATATCTTAAACCATCATTATCACCGTCAGCCTTCTCAACAATAGTTAGATTAGGTTATAAGATAAACCTACCGCAAGAGTAAAGGATAGATTCTTCGGCGAGTAGTTGAAATTACTCAGGTATAGTAAATTGCAATGGATTTAATAAGATATTTTCTAAGAGAACCGTACGACAGGTAGGCCGACGCTCTAATGTAGGTCACAGGAAACCGCTGGATACAGAGAACGTTGGTGCGATCGGTGTAGATATCCTTGACAGAGGCCTATGCTCAGGAGTGGGCGGACGTTCTGCTCTAAAAGTCAATACGTAACCAGCTACAATAAAGGCCCGTTTGGCGGTATAAGGTAATTTCTTATACGCCGACGAGGCGCATAATGAACAATTTCGAGGCGAGGCGACGATTTCTATACGAAGTTTTTCTTTTAGACGCCGTACGAATATAAAACGATCCGAACGACGAATGCCGAGTGTCGTCGTTAGAAATTCGGGCCAATAATGATAGCAATGTAATCGCACTGCGGTGAGTCAACGCCCGGTGAAATGATTCCTGTGGTTCGTTCACCTTTCACCCAATTTGCGTTAAAGCACGGCCGCGAACACTTGCCATAGCGTGAGCGTCGCCGCTTCGGACGTTTTGTTTTCGCAAACGCGCGCACGCGCTTTTCGCGTTATTGATGCGCACTTTTTGTTTATCTACTTTCGAAAGCAAATAATTGCACTGATTTTTTTTTTAATTCTATAACTTACATGAGCACCTTTTAGATCTTTCTTCTCATTTTTATTATATCGATTTACTCCCCTGTCTAGTAGACAAGAAGCAATCACAGTTGTAGCTCACACACAGGTTCGCAAGTATATAAAAATTAATATAGAAGAGTGATAATTGATAGAAATAGAATATGACTATACTTTAAAATTTTATATATCTGCATGTTTTTTGTAATAACATTACTTAAGAACTGTTTACCACTGAAAATAATATCTTGACTTAACTTTGAGTCTTGTTTCTACTTAATTAGGTCATACCCGCTATAAATAAATGCATAAACTAAGTAATAGTTAAGTAAAGTAATAGACGAAACAAGAAATTTAAAAACTAAATCAATATCCACTGGGTTAAGGAACGAAAATAAAACTTTCATACAATTGAAATATGTGAGTCCTTTCTTAATACATATTTATTTTAATGTTACAACCCTAGACAAAATTCACTGTATGGGATACTTATTTCATAATAATAAAATAAATAAATCTCTTCTTCTCATTTCGAAGGAATTCCTTCTGACAACCGCTATGTTAAAAATGTGCCACAAGTGGGGCGGTGAAAGGAAACAGCGGAAACCAGAAGATCAGCATTTTTATGGAAAAATTACAACGTTCCTTTGATGTATTCGTTTTAGTCCAAATAAAACCCCGTCAAGATAATATACACCTAGTAACTTGAAAAGGCACAAGAAGATTATGATCTACAAAGAATGATCTATATGTAAAAAAAACAATGAGATTGTTATATTGATTAAACATAAATAAATCCAGTTTTGTACCATTGCTTGGTTTTGTAACAATAAAAGATTATTTCAAGTTCCTACCTATCTAGATACCTTCATCATTATGTGCACTCTTCAAATTGAAGGTTGACGATCAGTTTGAGTAAACTAATTCGATCTTCAGCTACTCTATACCTGTTTGATGCTTTATTAATTACTTGATAGTATCAAGTAGTACTTAAGATTTCAAGTTTTGATCTCAAAGGAAATTCAAAGTTATAATAAAAATCAAAGAATATCTTAATGGTTCTGTCGTTGTGTCTATATGGACCAAGAGAAGATTTATGAGGCCTAAGACTACAAATTTAAAACCAAGTAATGAGAATTCTGCTTAAGGTGCCTCTCCAACTGGTGAAGGTTGGCGATCAGCGAATATTTTTCTTTTATATTATCACGCCTTTTTCCCAGTAGGGGTAGGCAGAGGTGAATAAGCACCCATTTTTCGCCGCATGTGGTCAGATTAGGTCGCATGTAACAGGAGGCGTGTCTGTTGCCACTTTACTGGGACCACCACACACACACAAAGATGATATCAGTGTGCGGGTATCCTTACGATGTTTTCCTTCACCGTTTGTATCTCGCTGTTGTAACTAAAGTCCACAAATGTCCATAACTTAAATATTAAGTCATCGGTACATGCCGAGGTTCGAACCCGCGACCTTCGGAATGAAAGCCGCACGCTCTAACCATTAGGCCAGCGAGCTACAGCATTATTAGATCAGCGAATAACCATAGAATAATAATAGTTGAATAGTGAATTAGAATAGAAAGCGCTTATTTACTCAGTAGCTAATTTCTAATTGGCACACAACTATCACGTGATTATACGTAAAGTTCATCGCACCTTTTGATTTCAGTTCTATTTTGAAGACTATATTTCTTTTGGCCATTTTGATGAACTTTATGGTTCTATTCATAGGTTCTTTTATGATCTTGTTATATATTGTATGTCTATGCTACCGAAGAACTTTTCTGTGATTAAGTATATTTAAAAATAACATTAAACACAACTGTCGTCGCCGGTGGATAATTGATGACTGTACCAAACGGAACTCTACCTCAACCGGAAGTTTGTTGTATCATCTTAACGTATAATACGGGTAAATTTAAAAGAAAATGTGTACTCTGTTTGATATTTAGTTCCATAAGAAAATGTATATCGGTTTTATAGTAATCTATAGATGCAAGAATTTTATTGTTTCCTAGATGCTGTCGTCAAATTTTGGGACTTAGAAATCTTTGCAAACAATTAGTTTATGAAGGTAAGCATGAAAAAGCCTCTGGCCTGTTATCATAAACAATTCCTGAAGTACCCCACTATAAATTTTACTAAACGACGGCACTGATTGGTTATTCTCTACTCTTCTAGATCAAACTATAAAGGCAGTAAAAAGTCTGAAATAATTAATAATGGTCTAGTATATAGACTAGTTATCACGCAAGAACAACTCGAGAGCACACAGGTAATATTGTTATTTGGGACGGTAAAGACAACTTATTCCACCTGAGGGTTGAATAGCTAGGAAGAGAAGGCTATCCCTCTCAATTATTTCGAGACCTATGCCCAGCTGTGAACATCTATCAGCTGATAATGAAATGACAAACGAGAGGAACCTTCACCTGACTAGTTTGGTTGATATATAATTCACCACATTACGCTCGTCGCCTGAGACGTAAGATGTTGAATCTCATTACCTCAGTAATTACACTAGCTTTGGCCCTTCAAACCGGAACACAGTAATGAATGCATGGTGCTGTTAGACGGCAGAAATAGGAGCTGCAGTGGTACCTACTTAGATGGTCTCCGGCAAGAGACCTACCAGCAATAAAAAAGTAGTCTGTCTCTATGGACGGACTGCTCTTTAATTTTTTATTTATTGGCTTCGCTATTGAAGCGCCGCTTCGGAAAAGCTCTCCATCCGTTCGGACGCTTCCGCTGCCGCGGGCGCCGGGCCAGAAGGCGTCAAACTACGTCCCCGGTCCGTCAATATCTTATCGTGTCGATCTCATCTCGTCCGGCATTTTAATGCTGCATAAAATCTAACTGTCCGTCCAAAATGAATGCCGGCAACATGTGAAGGTAGGTCGGTAAACGGTATCGTCATTGAACTCGTGGAACTGGCACAACGACCGCGGATTTTTGGCGTTTAGACTCGTGGAAAAAATATGTGACCAGTGCGTCAGTGGCTGGAGAAAGGTCGGCGTAGTGAGAGGCGGTTTTTTTCTGAGTCTCCGCTGGGCGTGGTAGTAGAAAGCGTATTGGACTCGGAAACTATACGTGTTTGTTTAATAATTCAGAGTACTTTATAGAAGAGAAAACTTGAGAAGGGAGCTGTCCACACAGATGGAGAAGTCCATGATCTTAAGTATTTTATGTGTTAAGTTTATGGGGAGATTAAAATAGAGACATCATTGGTGGTAGGTCTCTGTTGCCAGAGACTATCTTGGTAGGTACTACCGCAACGTCTATTGCAGCCGACAAACAGTATTGTACCCACCACAATACAGACCACAGCAATGTACAAACAGTACATTACAGTGGTTCGATGTGAAGGGTGCTGTAGCTAGTTTAATTACTAGGGTAACGAGACTCGAGATCTTATGTCTCGAGGCGTCGAGCGCAATGTGGTCCAGTTTATACCATTGTAACTAGAGCCACGTTGTTATGGGCGAGCATCAAATGAACGTTCCGCACGTCTCGTCCCCTAAATTAGGTAAAAAAAAAAGCCCTTAGTACTTTGGCATATAGTTTTACATATTAATTTTAATTTTTTTTTGTTATAAATTAATAGACATAGGTTATATGAGATTCGAAGAGTAAGCACCTAGGAAATATGAAATGACTTTTAAAGGAGAAATAGTTTTAAATGGTAAAGAACTACACTAATAGCAGGTAACTAAGCATTATCGCTTAAATTATTTATAGTAATAACATAATGTTAATGTTTATTGCAAAAAATATTAATGGTTAAATAATAGACAAGAACGCGTTATGTGAAGCGAAATTAAAATTGTTTAAATACCGATGTTGTGGTTATAACTGTAGCATGATCGATTTGTCTATTAAGAAAATATCCAAAAATCATTAACAATTAAAAAACACTAATGTTATATTACCATAATTAAATTCTTACATATACAAGTACCGGAAGTACAAGACAACAATAATGCTATGGTGATAAAACTTACAATATGATCCTCACATAGTTCAGCCAGGAAAGTCCGATATCGTTTGAAAGAACAACTGTTGAATAGCTACATTTTGTAGTCAGTTCTCTTTGATACCAAAAATGTTACTTATACTACTACCAAAAATAACCAACGTAGTTATTTATGAAGGGTTCCCAATGTCTAATTTTTTAATTAAAAGTTTAAATACATTGATTTTACTACATAGATAAACTATGAGTAAAGGCAACTGATAAGTGATCAGTTATTACTGCGCCACGTCAATTAGTAATAGATTGGTTCTGATAAAGTCACTACTATTGGCTGAAGCTATCCATCATCGGATGTACATCGTGCAATCGTGTTTATTAATTGTTGCATAATAATGTGCGGCATTTATTTAATTACATTAACTAATTAACTACATATTAAATAGACAGTTCAGTTTTAAAATTAACGTGAACTTTTGAAGTAATAGAAAAAGTTATTTCAATGTTACATGCCCGATAATTTTATTTTATGACACTGCTTACTCTTGCTCATGGGTGGTAAGAGTAAGTGGAAAGAGGGCGGGGCGTTGGTAATGGACCCACTAGCTCCTCAGTCCTGAGGTCTCGAGCTAGTAAGAAAAGGACTAAGGTAAGCCCTGCCTGTCGTAGAAGGCGATTAAAAGGGTTTAGGAGTTTCGCGGGCCCTTATCGCTCAACAAGCGCGCACCTGCGTGGGACAGCTTATAGCTCAGCGATGGTGCTAAAAGGGTTAGGCCTCTCCTTAGAAACGTGGTAACACAAGCATAGAGAGGTACCGGTGCGTTATGTAAGAGATCCCGGAGCCTCCGGGAGACCACCGTAGAGGTTTTAGTAAGAATCTCTCATAACTTAGTCTTCCCCCAGCAGGGTAATTTTTGAAGATTTCCCTCCCAAAACCGAAGCAAATTTAGGTACGAATAGTACTGCGTAGATATTAATGTTTTCTGGGTTGTAGGGAGTTGTAGCTAGGGAAATTGAGAGACTCAATATCTTATGCACCAAAACGCGATATACTGCAGTGTATATCATCCTAATTATCAGGTGAAAATCGCGCTGATCTCGTCACTTAATTGAATATAAAATAAAATATGACACTGTAACCCTCTTTAATAAAAACTGTGTTCACCGCATTTTATGTGATCGAGTGCCATACTGAGGAATGCCTGTGGTCATGTTTATGAGAGGATACACCACAAGCGTCACCCACATTTGTGTCAGTCTAGACTCGTATTAGAAAAACATTACGTGCGCGTCTGTAATAAGACAGCCTAATGCAAAACCAGCAAGCGCAGCCGCGGCCCCAGCACGTGTCACATGGACAGTTACGTAACCTCAATACAACCTTCTTGGATTACACATGCAAGCCCACCACCTAACGCTGACCTTTCATGTATAAATCTTCGTTCAGTGTTGTTAACTATGTGGAGTTCAGATATATATGGCCGGCGTGAACACTGGCCGGTACGCGTGGATTTGTTTACTTTACAATAAATTAAAAAGATTTTCACATTTCTTTTAATTTATTATTTTTATGTTATCTGTTGACATAAAGTCTCTCTCCCATTTGAATATGAATTTAAGAGTTTAGCGCCACGTTTGACAGGCCATAAGTATACTAAAATGTTTTCAAATGAGTGTTACATTGATCATTAGGACAGTAAATGGACAAATCGCTTCCTAATTTTGATATTTGTGAATCATAAGGACAGTTGGACTACTTCTATGTATATAAACAGCGTGAGATCTCGGCACATGATCGCTAACGGTAAGTGCGTTGCGATGATATTAGCGAAGCCTTGTAACCCAGTTTAGTTGTACCGTTACCGGGCATCGAACCTCCTACACCCCGAGAGTTGTTGTGGGACATTTATGGAGCATAGCTGTTCACATCGTATCGACTTTATTTAGATCGTAATGTAACACGCGCCGATTACATAGCGGTGATATCACAAGGTACGGGGAAACGGATTTTATTACATTCACGTTTCTCTATGTACGATGTCTCCGTCATCTTTAATTTTGCTCGATTATTTGTAATGCTTTTCACCCCCATTCCTCAAGTATGTATATTTAACGAAATTATCATTGTATTTCCAAACAGCTGATGATTATTTTTTGCTGTTTATTTTGCAATATCTCCTTCTAATTTCTAAAGAAAATGTAATTTTTTTTCATTTTTATATCATTACAAGTAATCTTTGAACATTCGTTTTGAACAGTTCAAAGGATGAAAAGATATTCTTGAATGATACATCAAACTGAAAAATGGATATTATCGTTTTGAAAATAACTAAGTATTCAAATGTACATTACCAAAGAAAACTACAAATAAACCTACACAGTAATACGGTAATAAATATTCAACTCTACCTCCCGTCTAACTTTTAACCCATTGACCGAAATAAGTCGCGAAGTCGCCGCGTTTCTTTCATTATAAATGCATACATGTGATTAGTGTCAACTGATATAACGGGACCAAATTCGCCGCTACATCCTGTTAGACCTACATACAGATTAAAAATATTTTTTGGATGCCAACACATCTAAACTTTTATTAATATAAACTATTAATAACATTACCAGCATTTCATTGTCTATCTAAAACTTAGGTGCTTTTTTATTTTATAAATATCCTTCTGGTGAAAGCTTTCTACTGTTAAATGTTAGACAGGGTGTATTACCATCGCATTATATCATTTACCAACAATCAGCTCTGCTGCTTATGTCATCAGTATATTGTAGAAAAAGCCAAAAATCCGTTGTTCATAAAAACAACGTAACAAAATCATTGATGTAACATCTCTAATCATTAAGTAAACAATAATTATCATTACAATATAAAAAAATTGTGTCTAGGTTGTTCATATATAGTAGCCTAATTTCTAGGTTATAATATTATAACCTAGAAATTAGGCTTCATTATTCAATATTGCATTAGAAAAAAATGCTAGCTTGTGGAGTGATCTGTAATCAGATTAGAAGTAAAAAACTTTCGCCCAGATCCTTACAACTAGCTCCAAATCGTTTCAACTAAAAGAAGAAGGATAAGAAGATATTACAGAATTAGATTTTCCCATTTTCTGAGCAACTCCTAACATAGTTATTACATTTAATGATCATCATCAGTCGATAGTTATACTAGATGACGTTTACAGCTAGGTAAAGTTACCACCACAGCTCCTATTGGAGATAGTAGGTCACTGTTATCATAGACCGTCTAAGCAGCTCCTATTTCTGTCGCAAAACAGTACTATAAATTACTGTAGTAACAAGATTTAACATCTCATGTCTCAAGGAGGCGAGCACAGTGATGCTGTGTATCATCCTGACTACCCCTACATTGTTGTGAGCTCGTGTATCATTTACCATTACTTGGACGTCTTTCATCCCTTTGTTGTATGAAAACAGTCGAATACCACCTTCGACATCACAATCATCGTTGGTGAGATTATCTTGGTCTCTGATCAACATTAAAAGTTTTTTTCATTTGGTCCTTGATTATGATGTTGTATCAGTTACCATCATATGAGTACACTCTCATCTCCATCTCAGTCTCATCGTTTAATTGAATAAAAAAAAGTACACAAGTGTGTAATATAATATGCTTGTTTTTTCATTTAGGGGTCCACAATTAAATAGTGATGAGGTAAACGAGCTCGCTAATCGTAACGCCGCTCACCGCAATGCGTGGTCCAGCATTAAGTGCTGTACCTCTTCATGTTGAAACTAAAGCCGTGTCATAAGGCTGTGTTGGAATCCCCGTTATGTCTCCATCCCAGTTCCGAGAGGCCCCATATCAGGTGAGGTGTAACTGTTAGCGACTCGTTAAATAACTCCATTATCTGGGTCAACCGTTATTGATAGTACACCTTAATTTATGGTCTAGTCCGCTGTGTGCGGCTGTTTAAAGTGATTCACTGGCAACACCGTATCTGGCACCATTAGCGCTTTAAGCTCTAACTTATTGCTTGACTCAGATCATGGTCATACTTTAATAGCGGAAGCTGGAAACAATGTATAAATAAATACATTTACTGATGATCAAATAGATGGATGGAGGATACTGATGAGAGGATGAATAGGAGCAGCATATTTAAAGGAACAAATCCTTATACAAATTTTCAGTTGCCACTGTCAAGGTCAAGAACCGCAGCTCCTCTTTTACTGCCAAACAGTAATGTTCACACATCACTGTGTCCCGGATTGAAAGGAGTTGTAGATAGTAAAATTACTACGGTAACGAGACTTAATATTCTGTCTCATGGCGACGAGCGCAATGTGACGCATATAATATACCATCCTAACTAATGGCACGTTGTTATGAGCGGGCGTATCACTCACCATCAGGTGAACGTCCCACTCGTCGCGCTTGGTTGAATAAAACAAAGGCCTCCGATGTTTGAGATAAGATACCACAGACACTTCCTGCTGCTGTCATATGTAAACTTAGCCGTGTTCCGGTTTGAAGGAATACTAATACATCTTATCTTAATAAGCATGGTGTAGTGCTTATTTACCTAACTACCGCCACATACGAACATCTCCACTCGATTGATGTAGAAGGTAATTTACTAAACAGCATCAGTTTATCGATCCTATGTCTTTAGTGCATGTATGTGAAAGACCTAATTATAATCATGACTCAACAATACTTTACTGAATTAAAAATAGTCTCGTCAACCCTAACCCTAAGTGGATTTATTGTATAGAAACCCTGAAGAGAAGAACTAAATAATTCTATTAATTCTCAATTAAAGACTGTAACTTACTTCCGGAACTAATCTTATTTAGTCTACAAAGCCACCAACGGTCTTCTGGTGGTAAGTGTTACTCACTTCCCATCACTAGTAACGAACTAGTAGTATATATAACAACACTACTCAGGCTATGGATAATACTTGTTATACCAACGATAATATATAAGGGGTAATTTTTAGACATTTTTTTTTTTTTTTTATATTGTCATGCCTTTTTCCCAGTAGGGGTAGGCAGAGGTGAATAAACCAACCATGTTTCGCCAGATGTGGTCAGATTAGGTCCCATGTAACAGGGGGCGAGCCTGTTGCCACTTTATTGGGACCACCTTTTTAGACATACCCCTAAATTTATGAATTTTTCTAAACTAAGCGTTTATATTTGTTATAAATACTGATTTTAATTTATTTCAAATCACGACGATGGCTAATAACCCCATGTATACCATTAAAATTCTTTATATGGTCTGTAACATCATTTCTCTCACCATATCGGTGGAAATTATACTATTCTTCCAATAGGAATCGGAAACTTGGATAAATAGTGATTAAGTTTTCCAAATTTGGTATACAACAAATTATAAGAAATCTATTAATTGCTTTTGGAAGTTAATTCAATATATTCGTTAGAATATTATTATAAATTGTTTTACACCCACCCATCTTGCTGATGATAGGTCTCTGTTGCCGGAGACAATCTAGATAGATACCAGCGCAGCGCCTATTTCTACCGCAAAACAGTAGTGTGCAAACACTACTGTCTTGCGGTGTATTGTATAATTACTGGTGTAACGAGATTCAACATCTTACATCTCAGGGGACGAGCGCAATGTGATGCAGTATATATCATCTTAACGGAGCACAGTAATGTTCGCTCAGTACTGTTTGGAGGCAGAATAAGCACTGCGGTGGTACCTACTTAATTCGTCTCCGGCAACAGACCTACACCAGCAGTAGAACACGTTTACGTTTAATAAGAAAACTCCATACAGATTATGTTACCTTGGTAATATAAACACGTATTTTGCGTACGTCGAGCACACTTTTTTTTGTTTTGAACGATTTCTCTTATCTCTACCGATGTTATGTTTGCCTGGTAGCAAAATCTGTTACTTTGATACAAAGTAATCGATTCAACTTTTTTTTTTACTTCCGGTTTTAAGAAGTTATTAAAAAAAAAATACTATATCGCTTCACATTCTGTATCCGTTGCCGGAGACCGTCTAGGCAGTTTCACTGCCTCTATTTCTGCCTAACAGAAGTGTCTAACAGAAGTGACATTGATAGATTCCGGTTTCAAAGGCGCTGTAGCTGTAGTAAAATCAATGGAAGAACGAGACTATCTATCCCAAAATGACAAGCACAATATGGTAATGTCATCACCGCACGCCCCGCTACATTGTTATGGACAAGCGTATCACTTACCATCAAGTGCAAAGCCCTATTCGTATCGTTGCTTCTTAGAGGAGAAAAAATCGATTTTAACTCGATTTCTATTCGCTTTACAAACTTTTTAATTATCTGCTACGACTCGTATGAAACAAGTTCAGGCTGAATAGTAAATGATCATGTACTTTCATAATAAACTATTAGAGCTTAAGAAATTTTTACTCTGATTCTTTCAAGCTAATACTGATGCATTTTTTTTTAATTTAATTCGCAATATTTTTTTTTTATTATAAATTTCCTCTCGTCCGTCTGAAGTAAATAGGAAATGTTTATGGGATATAACGGAGTGTTGGCCGTTGGCGTTGCTTGCTGTATTGAGCTGATCGAGAGGTTGTTTCTGGGACGACCGTTACAGTATCAATGCTGGTTCCAACCTTTGGACTCCATGTTAAGTGCCGCGTACGCCCGTCCAGCGTATCTGTAGCCGCTGGGCCTGTCTTACAATGTTTTATTGAGTTTGCTCATTCTACAAACATTATTCTCGACATGGATCGTCATAGTCATTGATCGTTAGATATATCATCAGTAATAAAGTTTAATTTACAAATTACATACATCTACTTAAAATTTCTAAGATATCAAATTTAATCAAAACTCGTGAGTGAAGATGAAGTGAAAACGAAAAATCCAAGAACATTCCACAATAATGACTAAAAAATATGTAACGAAATACTTGAACACACACAAACCTTTTTTTTTTCTTATAAGTGGGTCAACGCATATCTCAAATCGACATCCGCATTAATAAAACTGCTGCTGTTAAAACGCTACGTCATCAAGGATGTGAATCACAATTGATTTAGACTTCAAGAGAACTAACTAACTTCACTAATTTTCACGTGATTGGTGAACAAACAAAACCCATTTTCGTTTGTATTATTTCATTTATATAATTGAATGATAGAAAATATCAATAAACAAAACTATGGTAACACAGTGTTACCAACATAAACATTTTCCGATTTAGTTGCAAATGCACTGATTGTTATTTATCATATGAATCATTTACTGGTTCTAAACTATACATCAGCATTATCAGAACAGAGGTGTCCACTGCTGGACAGAGGCCTTCTCCAAAGGACTCCATATCGATAGGTCCTGCACTGCCCGCCTATCGCGTCTTCCCGCGACCTTACACTCAGCATGGCCTCCGGTAGCTACAGACACCAGGGGCCTTCGCTTGCAAGAGTTCATATGTGGGGAATTCGAGCCATTTCCCACCACACTATACCAAAGCCTGTTGGTGGAGAACAAGAACCTCATTTGGTGATTATCATAGTGCTCTACTAGCAGGTGAGCTCTACCCCTAACCTCTATATCATTTTAGTATAACTAAGCAACTATTTCATAAATAATTTCATCTATATATATAGCAACAAGTTTAGTTAAATATCTTAATGTTGCTATATATAACAGAAGCTGTATAAATTTCATATAAAAAAAAAATTAACTCGTTTTGGACATATGTTAACGCTTTACATTTATGTTTCCCTGGTGCATTTTGAAAATTTCCAAAAAAAAAAGTTAATTTTGAGCAATCGAACCGGTTGAACCACCCACACCCACGGCTTTAATGTATAATGAAACGTATTTGTAAAATTGTATGTTCCATTGAATTAAAGCAATTTACGTGATGATTTTTACCGTTACATAATTAATAATTTATGAGAATTTATTTGTGAAATATAAACCTGAAATTAATTGAAACACTTCTTCAATAACTTATTTTAAATGACAGGGTTGAAATTTAATGTATACCAAGCGGATATAACGAAGAAAAGGGAAGCAGGAAAAGACATCGGTCGTGCGGCGTTACCTACTTTTTTAAAAAATAAAAAAAACAATTTAAAAAGCACTGATAATTAATTTAATATCTTGCTATCATATCATTTATTGATTGGTCTAGTATATTTTTTTTATTTACTAGATCTAGCTCTAGATTTTTACTGTTGGTAGATCTCTGTTGTCGGAGAATGTCTATGTAGGTATCACCGCAGCGCTTACGTCTGCAGACAAACAGTACCGTGCATTCATTACTGTGTTCCAGATTGAAGGACGCTCGCTGTAGCTAATGAAATTACTGTGATAATGTGATTTAATATTTTATGTGTATCATTGTATATCATTCGGTCCAAGACCACATTGTCATGGACAAGCGTATCACTTACCATAAGCTGAATGTCTTGTTCGCATCGTCGTTTAGTTGAGTAAAAAGAGCTCGGAATCGAACTGCCGTCGTGGTGTTTAACCACTGCGCCACTGAAGCATTAAGGTATTAAGAAAACGTAAATCATTAGCAAGCCTAGATAATTTCCGTGGCATTTACATTCAAAGTTAGTCGCTGCAGGCACCGGCTCCGTATTCAAGATCGATGCTATTGACAATAAACTTCGCGAGGTCACATCCTCGCGACCGGTATGTGGGTCAACCGTTTGTCAGTACCGCCTGTCGCACCACGCGGCACACGCAACTCTGAACACTATACCCGCAGCAGCAGACGCCACATTCACACGAGGAACAGTTCCACAATTTAAATACATATTACATCCGCTTTATGTGGGGAAGATAATTTTACAGAACAAGACGCAGATGACATACAATGATAACGTATTTCGCATTCGTTAGTCTCTCTCTTAATGTTGTCGTTAGAAAGAGATGGGGGATACAGTTAAACAATCGGAGATAGGAGAAAAAAAAACTTGTCTAAATCAAGAAGCGAAATGATCGATTAAACATTAAATAAAGATCTACCTATTAATACTAAATTGCATGTGAATGGTAATGGAGGGCATAATTCCTGGAAAACGTGCACCTGGTAGACAGCGCACGAAATGGCTTGACGACATAAAGGAGTGGATCGGGTTTAAATACCATCAGTTAAAGAGAATAGCTGAGGATCGAATTGGTATTCTTAATCTGATCGTCAAACTTCAGTATGAAGAGGGCACCTAATGATGATGATGAATGTCATTATATATTCGGAACAATACGAAAAATTAAAGAGGTTATCATCATCATTATCATCAGTCTGTAAACGTCCATTGATGGATATAGACCTTCCCCAAAAATCTGTACGTTTATAAGGGTTCACATAGATTTGGACCATTTTATACCACGCTGGCCCAATGCGGGATGGTGGAAACCAGAGCCTCGTGTTGATTAGCAGGATAGACCACGAGCAGGTGAAGTTGGCTTGGGTGTCGTAAGTTATTGTGCGGAACACACTAAGAGGTTATGGTAATTATGAATAACAAACGAGTTTGTTTTATAAATTTGAACTGTTATCAATATGATAACCATGCAATTGCTATGTAGCACGGAGGTCCTAGTTTGAATCTGGGACATCAGGTTATAAAGTTTCTTCTTCTTCGTCGCTCCCTCACCGATGAGGATCGAGAACAGATGCAGAGTGGACCGCACGGTGTAAACTGCCACCCACCGTCTTTTGGACCGGATCCATCCATGTGGCTTTACCCTGAGCACGTCTACCTTTTAGTTTTACCCAAAATAGCTTGCCTCTCGAAACAGCCCATTGGAGAACGCATGATGAGCCCAAAAAGGTTGAGGGCTCTTTGTTGGCATATGAAGTTTAGATGATAGTATAAGTTTTTTTAATCCAAACCGCCACGCTCATGCAAAGTAATTTGGATGAGAACATTTTCATCACCAGCTTAAGCCTCATAAACGCTTAACATCACATGATATTAAGTTAAGGCTTTTGTCGATCGACAAATATTTTTTTTGTATTAAAGTAAATCTTGTAGTAAAGTTTTGTTCATTGGAAAGTTGCATCTGAACGATGACCAGGATCCTCGCTTTTTCTTGTGCAGCAGACTAAATAATTATAATAATGTAAGCATAAGAAATTCATGTAAAAATGTATTGTTTAGTGACAAAGATATTTTCATATTTCGGAGAACAGAGCTGAAGTGGATGTAGGTCATAGTCTGACTTCAATTTGCAGTTCTTTGAACTTTTCGCGACTTGTTACAGCGTCATTATGAAACGAGGTGAGTCGGTTTACAGTTAGAACAAACAGCTCTGCTTGTGTGTATTGTCTCTAAACTGAATATTTCATGTATTTTATTTGTGTATCTCACGCACTAAGTCGTAAACGAAATGTTTGTGAGAGAATAAAAACACGACTCATGAGACATTTCGCGAAGTATCAAAAAGAAACGGAAGAATTTACCTGAAATCAGGTATATAATGCATCTAATAAGAAAAAAAGCTTCTCTAAAGAAAATTATAAAGTATTTAAGTAAAAAGCCACAATCTTATTACTAATTAAAGAAACTTAAATGTATGATTTTAATTTTTTTTCGTACAATTAAGCAAACGAAAATGTATCTCTCTAGCCTAATAGTTAGAACGTGCGGCCTTCATTCCGAAGGTCGCAGTTTCAAATCTCGGCGTATACTAACAATGTGGCGCTAGTTAGATGATATACACAGCACCACATTGCGCTTGTTGCTTGAGACAAAAGATCTTGAGTCTCATTACCGCTGTAATTACATTAGTTACAACTCTTATTAAACCGGAACTCAGTAATGTTTGCACACTAATGTTTATCGGTAGAAATAGGCGCTGTGATGGTACTCACCCAGACGGTGTTTGAGAACATAAACCATTATTTTTTAGTTTCGAGGGAGAAATCTTCAAAAGATACAGGGAGGAAATCAGCGTTACATAAGACCCTTACTCACTAAAACCCTCTCGGTGGTCAACAGTACGGTTTCGGAGAAACCACGTGATCTCTTACAGAACGCACTGTATCTACACTTCGTGGAACCAGGTCTTTAAAGAAGAGCCAAATCTTTCTAGGCACCATCGCTGAGCCATTTGCCATTCCACCCCCAAGGTCGCGAAACTCCTAAACCCTTTTAGTCCCCTTCTACCCTAGTTCTATTCGTACTAGCTCAAGACTCCATGGCTGGCGCACTAGTACGTCCCGTACCATTGCCCCGCCGTCTTCTCCCGAGTGGCAGTGGCACCTAGACGGTCTCCTGCAACAGAGACCTACCATGACTATGAGTAAGTAGTTAGAACAGCTAACTAGCCCGAGACTACATGGCTGCCGGCGACAGGGACCTATCACCAATACATCCGGTCCGATCGTAGCCATACTACGGCGTAGCGTCTCGGTCATTGACTTCACCGCGCTAAAGCGATGGTTCTTTAACTATATTTATCGTTTTTAAAACCAGTTCTTTAATATAAACATCAGCATAAATATTAACGATTTTACTACTTTTACGAACGCAATAAAAATAACTATATGCTAACTAGTTTGAATGAAAGTGCTAAATAATTTATCTCCTTGCTCTGACTGATAAAAACGACGTTAATTCACACATACGTACGACCTGATTTACGCGCAGTTAAAAAATCTATTTGTTTTTTATTCATCCCATGAAACGACGACACGACTAACATCGTGATGGTAAAGTGGTACATCTGTTCAAAACAATATGGCGTTAGTCGTAATAATAAACATTACATCGCATTACTTGTCGCTATGAAACAAAACATGTGGTCTTAAGTCTAATTACCTCAGTAATATTACTATAAACAATATATATACGACTCCGTTTGGCGGCAGACACAGGAGCTGCGGTGGTAACTACGTGAATGGTCTCTCCCAACCGAGACCTACGTAAAAATCTAGAGCTAGATCTAATAGATTAATAAATATCCTAGACCGATGAATAAATTATATGATGGCAAGAAATTAAGTTACGGTTCTTTTGGTTAATTCTTTTTTTTTCCTGTTTGTTCCTTTCTTGGAGACAGGATTTAATTGTTATTATAACAAAGACAAATGTGTTTATAATATTCTGTACATACATATATATATATATTTGTTTGTATGCCAATCACGTGAAAACTAGTGAACGTATCGACATGGGATCATGACTATTCGACGCGGAAAGATTTGGAGATGATTATAGGATATTTCCTTTTTAAATTTCATATATCCTTCATGATTTTAGTTTTAATTAAATTTTATAAACATTTTCTTTTGATATTATATATAAGGTGGCCATTGTAGTGGCCATATTAGAATTGAACTACCTAACTAAAATATCTACCTAAATCTGTAATAACTTTCATTACTTCCATTATGTATTATATATATACTAGATACTTAAATTATGCGAAACAGTAGTACACAAATATTAATTGGTTCCGATTTGAAGGACGTTTTAGCTAGTGAAAATACTCGGGTAAGGAAACATACTATATCTAAAAGCAACAACCACAACATGGTTCTGGTTAATTAACCTAACAAGCGTCACGTTGTTATGAGCATATAACAAAAAACTATCCGCTTTTTTCCAATTCACGCGAGATCAGCACATAATCCATAACAGCCAATTTACGTCTCTACTGCTGGGGCACAGGCCTACCCTCAATATGAAGGCGATTGGGCCATAGTCACCACGTGGGCCTAATGCGGATTGGTGACCTCACACACACCTTAGAATAAATTCTTATCCATGTGCAGGTTTCCTCGCGATGTTTTCCTTCACCGTTTATATTTCGCTGTTGTTACTAAAGTTCACAAATGTACATAACTTAATTATTAGAGTTATTGGTACATGCCGCGATTGGAACCTTCGACCTTCGCAATGAAGGCCGCGCGCTCTAATCATCAGGCCTGCGCGCTACTAGCACATGTGTTAGAATTTTTATTTAAAAAAAAAAATAGTAGTATATGTTTAAATCTGCGATAGCAATCGGAGAACAACAATACATTATGTTAATCTGGAAAATTTTATGACTCATAAAACAAGTCGACGCTCGTAAGAAAAAGGGAACCTTGAACCGCGACGTATTTAACATCACGCCAACCGGGCGCGCGCGGCGTGCGCGGCCATGTTGTGACGCAGCGGCGGCTACGTCACGTGACGTCACGGCGGGCGCGGCGCACCGCGGTTCAACGAACGACCGCCAGCTTATTTTGGCTTGTGTCGATGATAACAAAAAAAAAATCGCCCGCCGCCATTTTGTATTTCGCAATACTCGCTCCTTAAGACTCGATTAATTTATTCTCACAATTTCTCTTATCTCAAATTAACGCTACATTAATTAAACATCAACACAAACAATTATAAATGATTAAATCACTGGTAGATACAACCGCACCTACTATTTCTGCTGTCAAATAGTAATATGCAAACATGACTGTTTTCTGGTTTGAAGGGTGTCACTAGTGTAATTACTAGAGTAACAGTAAACACCTTACGTGTCAGACGACGAACGCGGCGTAGTGCGATATATATCATCCTAACTAACGTCACTATGTTAAAGACAGGAGTATCACTTACGATCACGTGAACGTGGTTTAATTGAATAAAAAAAAATCTAGTATTTCTAATGGAACCTGTACAGTACACTAATATAACTATGATTATTTCTTTTATATAGACGAATGATACATATTAATAAAACGTTAGTTAGTTATTCTTACACCAACATTTCTAGTGTTTTACAGAGGATATGGCCACTGATTAATAAGTACACTAATTTATATTTTAATAAGTAACACAAAGCCTGATGAGACGTCGTAATAGTCTCTAACATCATCATCATTCAAGATTCTTGTTGTCGTCATGATAGTATGATTGCAATTTTTTTTGGGCAGACACAAAATGCCTGACCGGCCAACGAACTTTGCCAAATCTTGTCCATGACCAGATCACAGAATGGCCGCGTAAGTACACTATTTCCGCGTCTTTATATATAAAAGAAATATCTAGTTATGTGTTTTATTATATTTATATGTATTTAAACAATTACTAAAAAAATACTATGCGTACTAACTAAAAATATGTTTTATATAATAACAGTATTGTATCGACGATCAAAATTATTGTTTATGGATATTTGTAATTTTCTATATACATTACTCGATGTTAGAAGGACATAATCGATTTTATTACATTAATGACATTATAAAAAAATATTAATTAGATTTTTTTATAATGATATTACACGGTTGAGACGGCGCAGGAACCTTGCTCAAATATTTTATATGTAATAAAAGGGTAAGTGTATTGTCTGCGCGGACAAGGCTACCGAACTTCCGCCGCTAGCAACCCAAAAGCGAGGGGCCACCGCACCACCAGGTGGTTTACCTCTACCGATAACCCCAAATTCATTAATTCTGTTAGATAGTAGGCAAGTTCAACAGTCGGTCGGCTAGGTCTATGCTCCAATTTATCGAGCGTTACCCCCACGAAACGATTTCGCTGTCATTCGATTGTAGTGTACTTGGAGCTATTGAATATTTGCGAACGTACAATATTGCACAATATTTGCGTTAATATTTACTGAATCATATTCTTCAATACAATCCTGTTATGTCCACATCCTCTAAAACAATCAAGAGAGCTAAGAAACTCATTAAAAACTGATAGCAATATCTTCACAGATTCATCATATCCGTATACGTCCCCTACTTGATTGATCTCTTCCAATTTTTTTTCTAATAACGCAACTACTATCAAAATTTTCCTCTTACTATTAATATGCGATAAATCAGATCATTACTGAAGATCGAAAATCTTGATTGGTCACACCCTATCAGCAACTTCCGTTCTGACGGGAGGACAATAACCCGATCTATCCATCGGCTACAATACCTAATATATCTTTTAAATACATTGTTTCTCTGGAGATATCTTACTTGATAATGAAAATATATTTTTTCTATATGTATAATATAGTATATGTACAATATAGTACAATCTAATAATAATCATATAAACTAGTGTAGTTAGAAATCTAGAAATTTGAAGAAGATTAGAAATTGATTAGTACTTCAGTCTCAAGTCACAAAATTCAGACTTAATACTATTGCTGGTAGTATAAAGGCATAGTGGTCTATTGGTAGTAGGTCTCTATATTCTTGTTTTGAGCGGGCTGGAAGCCACAGCGGCTCTTACAGCTCATCTGACACTGGGCTCGTGGACCCGGATCCACGGCCTGAAAGTAGGTCTCTGTTGCCGGAAACTGTATAGATAGTCACAGTGCCTATGTCTACCGACGAACAGCAGTGTACAAACATAATTGGGTTCCAACTTGAAGGGCGTTGTAACTAGTGAAATTACTGTGGTAACGAAACTTAACATCATATCCCAAGGAGTCGCACACAATGCGTATATACCACTTTAGCGCCACGTTGCTAGAACAGGCGTATCACTTATAATCAGGTGAACGTCCTCATCTGGTCGTTTAATTGAATAAAAAAAAAAAAAAAAAAAAACTGATGGGATATCGCCAAACTTAATTTATTGTCTTTGCATAGTTTTAACTCGTAACTACTTACTCTTTAGTTTATACTAACTTAGTTAGTTAATACTAACATTAACAATAAAAATGCAGACAGTGTTTATATCAGATTTTACTTTTTAATATGAGACTAATTTAAACTTTCTTAATTAATTAGAATGGCTTTTAAGTCAGTCTTCATTAACATAATGCCGGAAATTACTAAATATTTAGAATTTCTATTCGAAATCACAAAATTATAGCCATTCTTCTGTGTGAATTGAGAAAATCTTTTCTCTTTTAACATATTTTATTTAGTATCCTGTTAGACCTCTCTCTTATTAAGATCGAGATTGTTTTGGTATCAACAATCAGCCGGTAGACGTCCACTGCTGGGCAAAGGGCTCCCCTAAAGATGGGTACTGCGTTGCCCGCATAACTGCCGGGCGCTAGAGGTCATCGTTTGTAGGGGTTCATATGGAGGGATTTGGGCTATTTCCCACCAGGCTGGAAAATGCGGTTTAGTGGGAGACAGAGCCTCGATTGTTGATTAGCAGAGTACACCACGAGAAGATGAGATTGGCTTTGAGTTGTTGTAGAAACAATAAAAGCAGCTCAGACAATAAAAATAGCTGTTAACTATCTGTTAACAAGCTATTTATTTATTTTGTTAAATTATTTAACTTATTTTGGCCTAACTCCAGCAGTGGACGTCTGTCGATTGATGATGATGATCTAAGTCAAATTTGGCTTACATACGGGTTTAATTTTAGTGGTGGTAAGTCTGTTTTTTTTTTTTTTTTATTAACGTGTGTTACAAAATGCTAACGGAACGCACACCTTGGGACCAATAGTGGACCGGTGCCGGGCTCCAACCGATTAAAAAGCTTCACACGGTATTCCTGCCTCATCCACATACTCGAGGGTCGCGGGATAACTGGTAGGTCTCTGTTACCGGAAACCGTCTAGGTGAGTACCAACGGCGCTCCTATTTCCACCGCCAAAAGGTTAAATTGTTTTATCTTGTTTCTAGGCGACGAGCGTTTACAACGCGTTTTATAAGCAAGCGTATCACTTACCTTACGTTTAGTCTTATCGTAGGATAATATATAGTACTTAATTTTCAATCCCAATTTGACATTTTCTAAATATTAGTTTTGAAAGAGTCATTATATTAGTCTTAGTCGCTGATCGCCAACCTGCACTAGTTGGAGAGGCACTTTAAGAAGAAAGAGTCATTCGGGTACTTACGTATAAACGCCACCGCAGCAGAACGCGATGTAAGTAGGTTAGGTTATATATACATTAATTTATATTAATTAAGCACTACAAATACAGCTACAGATCTACAGATTTGGCGGCATATCAAATAATGTATACATAACCTAACCTATCAACATCGCGTCCTGCTGCGGTGGCGTTAATACGTAAGTACCGTCATTCGGCATGGTTATTGTAATATATGGGTAGGACTCGTTGCTCGGACTGATAGCCGATGGTGCACCAAGGTCCTCTAATCGCGACTGCGTACCGGAAGACGTAGTATAGGCAAGCCTCGATGGTCCGACGATCTGATGAATGCCGTGGTAAGCAGCTAGTTGCCGGCAGCGCAGGATCTATCGGTGTGGAGATCTTTGGGGGAGGCCTATGTCCAACAATCAACGTCTGTCGGCTGATTACAATGATGATGATAAAGAGTAATCGTTATATTTCTATCAGTATTTGTTTCGATAAACAAATAAGTTTAAAGGCGAGTCCTTTCAAGTTAAAAGAAATTTTATATTGATAAACATTTTAAACCGGAACCAGATTTTGTTAAACTAACAGTTAATTATTTCTTTACTTATAACCGTGAAGGTGTATTTGTTACCAGGCACTTGAAATAATGTATCTGAGAGTGTTAAGGCTTTTAAAAGAAAAGTATTTTGTATGTGTATTATGTTGTGTTTTATATGTAATAGATATATAACATATAGACGTACAACATTTTGAATGTTAATAGATATCAATGTTCTGTTTTTGTTTTAATCAGCTCAAAAATTTAAAATTGACATATATATGTTTACGTATAAAGGAGATGACGTACAATTCAACCAATAAATAATATTTGCCAGGGTTTGGTTGATGATAGGGAGTTTTCGAAGCACCCTAGCTATCTACCATCCTCATATTATAAGTCTGTTGGATTCAACTACAAGTATACTACTCGAGAAATCTTTGGGGGAGGCCTATGTACAGCAGTGAACGTCTATCTTCTGATGATGAAGATAAGCTACTAGCTGTTATCCACCCGCTTTGCTAGCCGTAATATACAATTAGATTTGAAATTTAGAAATTTGGTAGAAACTGCAACCCGCTGCCTCCTAAGCCCTCTTCGACTACATTGGGGAAGGAATTATGTAAAATTATTCTTAGCTCTTCTATATACAGGAGGGCATCATATCTATCAAATATTTATGTCTTTCAGAGACCGTGATGAGTCAATGAATCTCTGCATATCTCATATATATATATATATATAGATTACAGGAAGGTATTTAATCATTCGCGTCACTACTGTTAGAATTAAAATTGTGAATTTTTTTTTTCAAAAAAATTATTTGTATATGCATATGAAAGTTTTGGCAGCCCTAGTTATTCCGTTGATAGCGAACTTAATTGGCCGGCGTCTGACGGGTCAATAACCCCGTGTGTAAAAAGTTCGCTGCCACTGTCTGTAGTTCGCCACCACGTGATTTCGCACAGCACATTTATTTTTTCTTATTCTAACTACCTTACGTAACACCAGCTCGAGGACACGACGTCGATGTATTTTCTAGATCTTACAAACATCCACATGTGACAAACCCGTAAAACTCGGAATCACTGTTTCCCTCAAAGTATAACGTGGTGTTGTGAGGAACCTTTAGACGAACGAATCGGCTTCGTTTCCCATCAGGTAGGAATGTAGTTAAGGTAATACATATAATTTCAAAACGATTTTCAGCAGTCCAGATATTTTATATCTTATAAGAAAGCAAATGCTCAAAGTTTAAATAATGGCAATAGATTCCGTAAACCGGGCATTAACATACCAAGCAATACAACTAGAAATCATTGTATAAGTAAATTCTTCATTTACATACTGTTTTCCACTTTAGCCTGCTGCGTACGATTAAGAAAACCATAAGAAATCTATTTATATTACAGACATCGAACCACTATGCAAAATGTGTACTACCAGCACTGAATTCACTGACCTACACGATCGAAGGGTAGTAAAAAACCAAGCAAAAAGTCGAAAACAACAAATAGAAAGTCATACAACTGTATCTATTTGTTCCCATTATATTCATTATACACATATTATTATTATTATTTTGATACAAATGTGAAACTATTAGAGGTATTAAAAATTGGATCTCAAAACCACAAACATCTCTTTCAGAACGTGCAAAACATAGTTTAATATGTATAGTATATAATAGACAATAAAAAAGGTTAATACATTTATTATTAATGAATAAGTAATTAAGTAAAGCAGCCCGCTGGCCTAATGGTTAGAGCGTGCGGCTTTCATTCCGAAGGTCGCGGGTTCAAACCTCCGCATGTACCAATGACTTAATATTTAAGTTATGTACATTTGTGAACTTTAGTTACAACAGCGAGATACAAAAACGGTGAAGGAAAACATCGCGAGGAAACCCGCACACTGATATTATCTTTGTGTGTGTGTGTGTGCGTGGTGGTCCCAATAAAGTGGCAACAGGCTCGCCCCCTGTTACATGGGACACAATCTGACCACATCTGGCGAAACGTGGGTGGTTTATTCACCTCTGCCTACCCCTACTGGGAAAAAGGCATGACAATATAAAAAAAAAAAAAAAAAAAAAAAAAAAAAAAGTAAATAAATGCATCAACTATTTTTAAAGGAATAATTTAAAAAGTTTGATTTAAGTAAACAAGTCTCTGCGCAGTCTATATATAAATGATCGCCTTGACTGTACGAGCAAATTCGTCCTTTAAAAAAAAAATAGTACCTATCTTACTAATTATCTAGCCATTACCTTGCTTCTATTAGAAGTTTGGAGTAAATAGATCTTTTATCGTAGATCGGTAAAACAGCGATTCTCCGGATAATAAATAAATCAATAGCTTACTATATTCTAGTTGTCTAGTAACTCGGAGGTCTGAGATTCCGGAGCAAACTGTAATTTGGTAACAGCCTATTTAGCTACCACTTGTATATTATAAATCTCTTCCGGCACTCAACATCAGAGGGCTAGAGTAATCAGGATGAAACGGCTTCTATCCATAGCTATAATGTCCCCTTACCCTATTCAAAATTCAGGTTAAGTAATAATCTATTGTAGATGTATACAGTATTTAATATCAAGAGAAATCATGCCAATATACAGAATAAAAAAATGTGAAATTACATTACGGTCCCGAAGTAAGGCTTTAATGTTAAGGTATTATTACAAGTGTAATGCAATACGCCGGAAAGGTGAATGTTTTCTCACTTGAAAGAAAAAATTAATTAATTAATAAACAAACAAATTAACGCCGCAGCTTGTGTGAATGTGGAAATTAATGGTAAGTTAACATATCCGTTTGTTTACGCCGGATATTTCCTGAACGCGAAACGAGTTTCAAACTCAATTCATTTTTACCACATGAGACGGTAATAAGTAGTTTTTAATAATTCATAGTTGCTCACAAAACACGATCCAAAGATCTCCCTTTGCTTCTCCATTTGATAACTAGTGATGTAGTCTGTAATAGAGAAGATAAATAATATAAAAAACCGTATCTATAACCAGATGGGACTCTCTCTCACAAGAAGATTTGAGACCTGTTATCCTCCACTGACTAATTGGGGGTTGTTGGATCTCGCATGAAAACAGCAGTTAATGGAATGTCAGTTTCCTAACGAGCTTATCTACATTACTCAGATAATTGACATTTCAACGATAAACATCTGATCGATGATTTCAGAATATTTCCTACGATATACGCTCCAAACACTGGAGCAAGGTTAAATAGTATTTGAAGATTTCATCCTTGCATAAAAAAGATAGAATAGTGCAATGTGGTAATCGAGACCACACTGCAATTACGGTCTGAGTAGTTTACACGAAAGGTGGGAAGAAGGAAAAATTCAGGGTTGAGGAATATCAGGGAATGGACTGGCATATCTGAAGCATCTGAATTGTTCCGCCGGAGCAGAGACAGAGAGGACTATTACGCTGATCGCCAACCTTCACTAGTTGGAGAGGCACTTTAAGAAGAAGAAGTTTATAGGAAATAAATACAAAAAAGGTCAATCTTTAATATAAGAGGAACCGTGGAAGTAATTACTGCTTCAGCGCCTATTTCAGGAGTACAAAGACATTACTGTGTGAGCAACTTCCTAAGATGCTGTACGGAATATGATTGCTATAATAAAAATGTTAATATATATAAGATATAAAAATCCTGATGAGGTACAACACGAAGTAATCGATGTTTACATATCGGCGGAAGTGATCACATTCCGATAATATTAACCGTAAAAGTAATAGCCGTAGAAAGGGCAGATCAACATGTAGACGAAGCGGATCCGTCTGGTACGCGGTATCCGCATCACAATGCTGGAGACGCATACAATTCCTTTAGGAGACGGCGCGGGTTCGACGCCCGGGCAGAGCACGTGGTTGCACTGACACCCCGACGGGAGCGGGGCAAAAACTGGGTGCCGTGAGTCACAACGCGCCAGGGCTGCCGGTGCCGGTGCCGGTCCCTCTCAGCATCAGACGTTCATTTTGATTACTAGTATTTATTATGTATAACCTATTTGTGCGCCACCAGCAGCCGCACCAAGCAACTTCGCTCACTAAAATACATCAAATAAGGTTATTAATGTAATTTAATGTATTTCTGATACTTTATAGTTATTTTATTAATACATAATATAATATATTTAATATATAACACAAAACAACACCACACTATACAGTGTATATGCTGGTGGTAAGACTTTGTTGACGGACACTGTTTAGGTAGGTACCACCGCAGCGCCAACTGCAGCTGACAAACAGTACTGTGCAAACATTACTGTCTTCCTGTTAGAAGGATGCTGTAGCTAGGTAACGAGACAACGTCTTAAGTCAGTTGTCGAGCTCAATATGATGCAGTGTTTATCATGGTAACCAGCAACACGTTGTATTATTTGCCTTTCGTCTAGTCTTTTCGTAGAATAAAAAAAATATCGTTATGATAACTATGGAGGTAAGAGTTAGTAACTCCATGCTTGTATAGATATGAACGCTCCTCTTTATACATATATAGAAATAGTATGAACAAATGTTAAATGTTAAAACGGATATGGCAACCATAACTATTCTCGCCTAATGAACTCTGTTTACGAGAGCGTTGCTACGATTGTTTACGCCGCAAGTAAATAGACTCTTTGATTTACTGACGCCCTGGTACTTCCGACCGGCGCGTAAAGGTTTTTGTTTAATCTTAACATAGACGAAGAAATTTTTATTTCGTTTTCATTTTCTCCTTTATTTGGCTAATAAAATATGGCGCCAAAAATATAACAAGATGGCGGGCGGATACATTATAAAAATAACGAATTCCATAAGTAATTAATATTATAATATGATAATTATGGTCATTATCATCGGAAGACGCTTATTGCTGAGCATCATAGGTTCCTATAATCTTCAGACACAGCACTAATCTAGCAGCTGCATTAGATCTAATTAACAAAGTACTAAATTTTAAAAGCGGAAATATGTTTATAGTAAAACCTTTTTCATCTCATGTCAATTTTTGTCTTGTTGTTTCTTATGTTATATATCTTTTACTGGTGGTAGGTCTCTGTTGTTGCAGACCATCTAGATAGGTACCGCGCCTTTTTTTATTATAGAGGAGGAAATTTAATTAAATACTATGCTTGTAGGGGAAAGATATGATCATGTGGGGATTTTTCTCCTCTAAAACCCCTTCTGTGGTCTTCATCAGTGCGTTACGGGAGGCGTTTAGTTGCCATATACGATAGGCAGAAGCTCTTCTTACTTTAGTCCTATTCTTAATAGCCCGAGACCACAAGGCAAAGTAACAGAGACGTACCACCGGTAAAGGATAAAAATTATTTAAACAATACCATTGTTCATTACTTACGTATTAAAAATATAGAATCCTGATACGGTTAAGATTATTCAGATATTGTTTATACAATAAGTATCACAAACCACAGTTCAGACACTGCTGGCATAATAGTTCTTGTGAAGGTCATGTCCGAGGCAAGAAGTAACAGAAGAATAGAAACTCAACCTAGTGGTGATAAGATATAAAACTAACCATAAAACTTTACTTGGCCTCACTCCAAAGTGATGGCTTATCATTAGATAATACTTAATCTGTATTCATCAAGGGTTTCTTTAAATTTTTATTGTACGACTTGACCAACTTAGATAAATGTTTGTCTGATGCCGGAGACCTAGGTAGGTACCACGGCAGCGCTCATTGCAGTCAACAGTACTGTGCCATTGTCTATGTCCAGTTGACGTCTATAGGCTGATGATGCTGACAGATAATATGAGTGTATGGTTCGTCGTCAGTAGAGCATCTTCTGATTTGGCCATAAATGCTGAATAATATAGGAAGGTTAGTCTCCGACAATCACGAATTCGTATTCGATGCCGGTGATGCGATTTGGCAGCTGGAAGTGTATGTGCGTGTGCGTTGAAAATGGTCACATAAAATGTAGGTATTCAGTGTGGGCAAGTTAGGAGAGGCTAGGCGATAGGCAGCCGGGGCCGTAAAGCAGCTTGAATGACAATGCGACCTCGAACGAAAGTACTTTTACTGTGCGCACACGTGATCAGGATATAATGCTGCTTACAGACTAAATAATTAGCAGAGGATACACCACGACGCATTGTTATTTAATTACAATGTAAACAATTCTAACTACGTTTATATCACAATGAAACCTTAACCTCAAAAAAAAATATTTTTATTTATTTAAGCGAAGAGAGGGAAGTTCATTTGATGGTGACTCTGCTGTACATTGCGGTCGTCACCTTAGACTAGTCCGGTAACTTCCTTAGCTACAGCGACATTCAAGCCAGAACACGGTAATAATTACACACTACTGTTTGGCAGTAGAAATAGTACGGCAACAGTGACCTACCACCAGTGAAATTTTGGACTAATCACTGTATTTATTGTCAGCTGGAAGACAGCATTGTTATTATGGCAAATAAAAGTATATACAGGCAGTTACCCAGGCGGGTCTGAAAGCATAACTCCACGTAATGTGGCTCCAGGATCGAACTGGAAACTTCTTTATTCTGAACGCTTAATCACTGTGCTTTGAGGTAGTTAAGTTAAACAAAAGCAGAAGCCGAAAATAGCAAATATTTTATATATATACACACGCTTAGAAAGCAAACTTGTTGTTAATTGGGTAATAATTATTTCTCATTTCAAATTACGCAATAACACATTAACTACGGTGCTATTTTTATAAGATTTACCGTCTATTAGGTCTCATCTTCTTCCTATCAGTCAAATAAGTCCCACTGCTGAGCATAGGCCTCCCTCAAAGATATTCATTATTTCGCACTCCGGAGTCTTTTACAGCTTATTAGGTTTCGTCTTCTTCTCCCTATCAGCTACCAGATGACGCACACAGCTGCGCATAGACCTCTCTCAAAGATCCACGTGGAGGGGAATTGAGCGTTAACCTCACCACGGTGGCCTAGTGCGGGTTGATGGGTGGTTAGAACTTCGTCTGATTTTTTAGATTTTTTAAATCTCGTAGCCGACGTTAATGGCAGTACGTTTTGAGACCTAAAGATCTTCCATTTTCCTATTGGACTATTTAATCGTAATTGGACTATTTTATCTCTGGCGGGGAGATAGAAATAAAGAAACTATGACTTCTCTCACAGGAGATAACACGTTTTTGGCGCCGCACGAATTGATAGAGTCGTAGAAGATCCTTTAAATCTCATAATTTACTGAAAGCGTTAAAAGAAATTGTACTTTATATAGAATCCTTATAATTTAGTTATAGAATTTTTTTTTCTATTTCATGTATATTCGTTAACCATTAAGAGGTCGTATTGTCGTAGTAAAAAGACGGTATGGCGGAATACATCGTAGGAATTGTTTAATGTGAATACGAGGAGACGGAGCCTCGTTTTAAAATACCACTGACGGTTAAGTAAGAGCCTCTAAGTTTCTCAAGTTGTCTGCTCCCGGTGCATTAGCAGTTGGCTCGGTGCCCGGAGGCGGACGCGGGGCCCGCCGCCTTAGTCCACTGCACCATTGACCCGCCACCACGTAGGGTAACTATGATACCCTAGAGCTGACCTCCAATGTTAAATTATACTTCATAATTTTATTGTTAACTTAATTATTATAATCATATTAGGACTGACTATGATATATGTAAAGTAAACGTGATAACGAACATACCAAAGTTACTTAAACTTTCAGTTATCATAGGTTTTTCAAGATATAAAATCATATACTTTATAACAACACCATATATCTCTTCCTTTATAATAATTGGAACAGGCAAGATATAAGAACCCAGGTATTTGTCTGGGAACGAGGCGTGATATATATGTATGTATGTAGAATAGCACTAACTTCTATCATGATCGTGTATGTTTTCATAAATCCACCTTGTCTACTTATCACCTACTACACCAAAAATCTATTTGCCGTCATATCTGGTCTAGTGTATTCTGGCAATCACATAACAGTCGGAGTGTTATGATAGAACTGTGTCTCGTGAATTGAAGATTACAAGGTATCCTGTAATCATAAGATTATTATATGGCACTATGTTAATATAGTTTTTCCTGAATCAATAAATAAAAATAATATCATGTGTATATCTTATAGGCCTATGTCCAGCAGTGAACGGCGATCGGCTGATGATGATGATAATATCCGTTATAATTAAAATATCGTCTTGTCTATTCTGAGAGTAATCTATCTTACAGAACCATGCTTTACCTGCTAGCGGTGCACCCTGCTAATCAACAAACGAGGCTCTAGCTCTCACCAACTCGCATTGGGCCAGCGTGGTGGAAAATGGCTTAAGTCCCCATATTAACCCCTACAAACGACGGCCTCTGGTGCACGGTGCAGGCAGCGCAAGACCGATCGATGTGGGGATATGTCTAGCAGTAGACGTCTATCCGCTGATGATTATGATGATATATAAAACCTTCCTGGCCGTCAATCCCGGCTTGGCCACTGTTTGGGACGATTCACCGGCCTTCGACCACGACCGTTTTCGCTTGATATTGTCGTATGTGATCCATTTTTGGTCGCCAGTCACCATCCGCTTCAAGAATGGGTCGAGTTCGTTCCGTTTCAGCAGCATATCGCAGGCGTTGATTCGGTCCAGAAGGTTTTTTTGCGTCAAATCATGCGGCACCCAAACATCAAGCTTTTTTTTGTATCCAGCCTTCTGCGGATGGTTTAAAATGGTTTGGTGACTAACTCCCATCTCCTGGGCGATGTCACGAGATGCCACATGCCGGTCTAACTCGATGTAGTCCATGATTTGATCGGTATTTGTCGTCACAGGTCTTCCGCCGGCTGGCTTATCCATGGTGTCGTTTTCACCGGCTCTGAATCGTCGAAACCATTCCTCCGCGGTTCGAAGTGATAGAGTACCATCCCGCAAAACACCATTAATCTCACGGAACGTTTCTCTAGCGGATGTGCCTTTAACGAAGGAAAACTTTAAAATAGCGCGAATTTCGGCGTTAGTGAACTCCATGTTTACACGTCTATAACTGTTGAACGCAATATCCAAACTAATTATGCATAGCGTCGTTTTGTAGGTTATGTCAAGACCTTTCAAATTATGTATAGTATTGCCAGATACGAGCTCTGTAGCGCTTTGTACATAGCCGCGAAATTCAAAAGACAAAAAGGCGTAAGGGAGATATTTGACAACCTATTATATACCTTCTCTGTAAACTAGACTCACATACAACTGTGATTAAACATTACACATTCAATAAAAGATTTTGATATCTATCATTAATTAGCTGGTTTTTTCATACAATCCTTATAACAAAAATGATCTGTTGAAGATTGTTATATGCTTCACAAATATTTATATCTCCGGATATTATTACGCAAACATATAGAAAACATATTAATATACCACTCCAGGTTCCACTCTTATCGCGAAGTAAAGAATTCCTCTCGCAAGTGATCTTCAACGTAATATTTGCAGTTCCTTTTACTACCGCTAAACACTAAGGTATAAATGTTATTGTAATCTAGGTTCAAGGGCTCTGTATAATATGAAATAACTGGGTTAACAATTATTAATATATTATGTCTCAAATCGATCAGTACAAACCGGTACTTAGTACATATGTTCGAAGAAAAGAAGCAACGAACAGGACGTCCACCTGATACATACCGAAACCAAGTTGGAACAAGTTGGGATGGGAGAATACACCACATTGTACTTAACTGGTGATATAAGTCTCGTTACAGTAATAACACCACTAGCTACAACACTATATTAGACTACAGTAATCTTTTCACGCTTCTGTTAGGCTACATAAATAGGAGATGTGAACTATCACAAGTAATTTCTGTTGCCGGAGAAAGTCTAGATAGTTTAGTACCTAAAAAAGTCTAGACACAAAGATAGACAACAGAGATTCATGACCAATGACAGCATAATATATATTACATTATATTTACTGTAGTTAATCTCTGTTGCCAGAGACTGTCTAGGTAGTTATCACCGCAGCACCTATTTCTGTTGTTAAACAGTTATGTGCAAACATAGTTATGCTCCGGTTTGAAAGATGTTTTAGCCAGTTAGTACTGTAGTCAAAATACTTAAAATTTTAAGTGTCAAAGCAACGAGCACAATACGGCTCTATGGATATCATACTAACTGGAGCCATGTCGTTATAGGCAGGCGTATTATTTACCATCAGTCGATGGTCTGCCGGGTATAGTCGATTCGCCGATCAAAAAAAAAATGACGTATACATAGCAAATCAAGAATTTATGCAATCATAGTGCACCTACACCATGTCTCCAGGCAAGGTTACGTGCACGCAGCGCGAGGAAAGTGCACAGCATAGGGAATGATTCCGGACGTGCATCGCTTTCTAAACGCCTATTGGCCGACGGCTCCGCGCACCGCCTAACCAATGAGCGACAATAACACGGTGAATTGTCATTATTCAAGTTCTAGTAATCCCATGACATAATCTAGATTACGCATCGAGCTCAATTCATCTGTCCTCATCAAACGTCAATCTTTTTTTTCTAACGAAAGAAACATTCAAAAGATTCCCTGCTTTCGAAGAGGAAGCAAAGTTAGGACAACAGAACTAAGGACTTTGTTTTTTTTTTATTCAACGAAGCGATGAGACGAGCAGAAGAATCAGCTGAGGGTAAGTGATACGCTGGCCCGTAACAATGTAGTACAGGTTAGAATGGTATATACTGGAATACATAGCATCATCGCCTTGAGACTTAAGATTGGATACGATACAACGCCCTCCAAATTGGAACACAGAAATGTTCGTACACTAATATTTGGCGCCAGAAATAGGCGTTGCAGTAGTACCTACCTAGACGGTCTTCGGCAACAGAGGCCTATCACACGTAGACAAATATGTAATCACATCGTACTTATCCTTCACCCTGGGCTTGCTGAGTGAGCAACGAGAGCACCCATCTTCAAAGTCTACTAACCCAGAAACACTTTTAGTCGCCTCCTACGACATGTAGGCTTCATTATCTGTTGATAAACGTACACTGCTGGACATAGGACTCCCCAGAGATCTCCACACCGAATGTTACTGCGATGCTCGCATCCTGTTGTTTCTCGCAACCTTCATCAGATCGTCAGACCCACCTGGTGGGCGGCTTGACAACACTACTTCTTCCGGTACGCGATCGCCATTCAAGGACCTGCCCCATCAGCTATCAGTCCTTCGAGCGGTAAGGCTTATCTTAGTTCTATTCTCAATATCTCAATACTAGACGGTAGAGATTGATTAATCAACTTACTCTTGCGTTTATTTCCGTTCAACTATAATACTTGTTTATTGAAAACTATTACTACACTACTATTACAACTTCTTACTTTACTGGTAGTAGATCTCCTTTTGAATAGATCAAAAAGGGGTTATTCTCAAGATCTTGAAGATATTGATTCCCTCATTATCAAGATATATTTTAATATCCACTATTAATTCAATTACTCCTTATCATTATTATCAGCCGATAATAGCCCACGAAGAGTGTACTTTTACAACAAGCTAAAGTTGTAACTGCAGCTCCTGTGGAAGGTGGTAGGTTTCTGTTGCCACATACAATCTAGACCTTAGCATCTATTTATACCGCCAAATAGTATTGTCAAAACATTACTGTGTTCCTGAGGAACTGAAATTACTGGGGTAATGAGACATAAGTCCCAAGCTGACCAGTACAATCTGGTGTTCTCTACTTGTGAGAGAGAGATCCGAGTCTCAGCAGTGGGAACGTTAAGTGGGCTGTTTACATAAACACAATTAACAGGGAGTGATTGTGATCCATTCCGTTGCCTCCTCACATGGAAATGACACTTGCTAATTAAGAATTACATCAAAACGGATGCGCGGTGCACGCGGCTCGAATAATTCCCGCCACAAACTGACAGCTCCGTGAGAATCATAGACAAAATACTATACATTCATAGACGAAATGTTATATTTTGTTGTTATACTATGTCAAGGCTAAAGAGTTCCGCCTCTCACGTATTAATTGTTATCAATAATATTAGTCGTGTATCAATATCAACGTTACAGCGGGATTCTATCAGATTGACATTTTACACAAGCATTACCACATAGCCCGATCTTGGGCTGTAACATCCGGTAGCTGTCAGTCACTATGATCAAGTCATGTCATCTGGGCAAGGACAGATTACATATAATATTTAATATTGAGAATGTCTTTTTTATCCAATTAAGAGATGAGACGATCTATACATCCACCTGATGGTGTGTTACACCCACCAATAAGAACATGACGCCAGTTAAAATATTAAGCTTATCGCTTAAGAAAAAAGACGTTGAGTCTCATTATCCTAGTAACTACACTAGCTACAACGCCTACTACTAATGTTTGACGGCAGAAATAGGCACTGCGGTGTTTTCCAGCTACAGAAACCTTCCACCAGTAAATCACATAGGAAATCTACACCAAGATTAATTCTTCAGTCGATATACTGGTTTATAAAGCTAAAAATCTAACCTAAAGACATTCCCAACAAAATATATGCGTTTGAATCCGAAACGAGATATTATGTCTTTGAAAAAATTACAGTTTCCACGTAAAACATTGGCAAGCGTTGATATTAATATTAAAAGAGAAAGTAACAATAATACAGAGTGATTCATGGAACGAGCCCATGGGAATTTAATGGCGGACCTACCAATCGCTGGCCGGGGACCCTCCTAGCTATATATAGAAAGTAGGACAGGATATGCGCCGACGCATCTAGACATCTCGACAAGCACTCGCCTATTTGTTATTTAACTCATTTTAAAAGTTTTGAAACTTGAACACTTCATTACATTCAATTGCAAGATCAAGTAACACTTAGTTTCGTTCTTTAACAATAATGTTAGATTAATTATCTTAGATCGTATCACTTGATTGATTGGTTTTTAATGTTATAATGTTCAACCTGTTTTTGCCGCAAAACAGCTGCTTTAAACATTACTGTTTTCTAGTTTGAAGGGCGCTGTAGTAAGTGAAATTACTTGGGTATCAAACTTAACACATTACGTTTCGGGCGACGAGTGCAATGAGGAACCGTATCATCCTAGCGCCACATTGTTATGGGCATATGTATCACTTATCATGAAGTGAACGTCTCGCTCATATCGTCACATAATTTAAAAAAAATCTTTCTTTCTAAGTGATGAAAATAATGTGACGCTGTTTAACATAACATTAAAATCCTAAACAATTTATACATATATATATATATATATACATAATACATAATAATAATAAAGGCTTACTGTTTCACTAACATGAGCTGGTCCATTCCATTTCCGTATAATCATTGTTTGTCTTTGTTTTATTTGTGCAAAGTAGTAAAATAAACAAATATGTAAACAATAAGTAAAATAAAGTAACAGTTTCTGATCAATATTTTGATTAAGATTACAATGCGTACTTTAAAAAATAGGAAACCTGTATGTAAATAAAAATATTTATTTGTCGTACAGCAGCGCGACTGGGCGGACACCCGCCGGCTTTCTCTTCCGTAAATATAGTAGAAAACTGCGTTTCCTCAATCAGCTTTATTTTCTAGGAAACCTGTACGGATCCGGGTGCAATCAAGCTATTTTCTACGTCCGTATTTAGCTAATGTTAGTCATTGCTGTGCTTAGTAAAGAATGCTTCATTTAATACATTAACATAACATCCACGTTTGCTGAAACATCATTTCTTTATAACATAGTAAGTAAATCAATATCTTTTTTATACATTTTTATTAGATTTCAATCTTCAGTAAGAAAAATAACACCTTTATTGCATCGCTCCATAACGGGGATGATGTCTGCTTACATTCTACAGTTATCTAATGGAAATTATCAGAAAATAATATAAATGTTTATAGAAGATCTTATAGCTAACTTAAGCTATAGTAAAAGTATAAAATAATACTTAATTCTAACATAGGATACAATCACAACAGAAATCTACGTAATTTTTCTAGGAAAAAGAATACTAGACAAATCCATTCAATACTACTGAAGCTAAGATTTCGTAAACAGATATTTTTGCGATAAACATAAATAAATATTCCTCTTTTTAAGTCTTAATTAGGAAAAAACAAAACTCAAAATTACAGCTAAGGAAGTCCATTCACGGATTGTACCTATGCCCTTAAAGCAAACTTCGACAACAGGTGACCCGTCTTGCTCGTTTGCTTCGTAGCTGTTATAAAAAAAAGGTCGCGATTTGACCTAATTACAGTACCAAATTTCTGTCACTAAAATAAGAAAGAAGAGTAGTGTAGGAACCTGCGGTGTTTCGAAATTATTCTCATCACCAGAAGAAAAGAGAGAGTGTCAGCACTAGCACTGTCGCAGATGTTTGTAAGAGCATTTCGATAGCCGTACTATGAAGCGACAAAGATCTACCTTGAGAATTTCAACCATTGCATGTCCTAATTGGTTTTTATATATAAATATAAATAGTAGTAAATGTATAGATAAAATTGTCTACGGAAACTCGGAAACGATCGTGGAAAGAGAAAACGCAAGGGTCGACCGCCTGGCGCGGTCTGCTTTCACTGCACTCCGCCGACCGCAAACGTATACTTATTACAATCTACTACACGTTTAGATTACTATACATTTTATTAATGAAATACAGAGTTTATTAGCTGCTATCATTCGCTGACTCGATACGCTGCCAAGAGAGGCTCATGACGTTAACCTTTGCATACTTCACTGAACAACATCAGTACTTTGCGAACGTACCTTGTTATGAATGCTAAAACATTTTAATTCTTGTGGAGAGAGTAAGTGCCTTGAAATAGAAAGGTTAAATAGATGAAGAAAGATTGGATGTGTGATGCCAGACTGTTAAGAAAAGGTCTGACTTAAACCCTCCCTTAAAAAGTCTTCAAATTCTTTTAGCTGTGATGGTTTGTGTTGTCTTCGTCTACTATGCGAACCATACAAGGACAAGAAGAATGTCACGATGTCGTAGCACATGAAGAGTGCTAGGGAAGGGTGTGGACCTCCTAGTGACTAAAGCGTATTGTAGGGTGTAGGGTACTTTTATAATCTTGGTTTATAAAAATTCATTATCTATATTACAATAGTAATATTTAATTTTTTATTACACCTAATAAAAGCTATTTACTTAGTCACAATGCAAACATTGTCAAGTTAGAATGATGATATACATTTATGGCATCCGTTTGACTAGTCGTAACACTCATATCCTTAAGCTGCCAGATTATTAATATCTGTGTTCTGATACTCATATATTTTAGAGCTTCTATAACAACTCTTCGTAATCCTCGTGACGTCTCAGTTGAGAGTTCGACTAATTTACTATAATATTATCCATGTAAAAGAGGTAAAGTTTTGCTTTAGAAAATAAACTTAATAATCGGCTAGTTAATATATTATATGTACAGAAATGAAATAACCATACAAAAATTAGCACTTATCGTACCTAAAAGTAATAGTAAACATTAAAAGTAGACGCTATTAAACTAACTGGTAAGTTTTGGATACAAAACGAATGGTAATTTACATAGCCTGTATCCTTGTGCCCCCAAATACTAAAAAGCGCGAAGTGCGAACCGTTTGTGCAAATAATACTCTTTATCTGACTGACACACTTCGATATTCGACGCGGAAAGAGTCGATTTTTGGCAATTTGCATCATAAAGAGATGCGAATTAGCGTTTAGCTGCTTGTCTGAGTCAGAAAAAAAAACTCATACGGAATGTATGCCGATGTACCCGCGACAGCCGGCGACCCCTCGTGAGTCAACTCTTGGATTCGCGAGTCTTCGAATTGGTGCCGAATCATGGACGGTACGGGAAAAATAAACAGCCTCTTTGCCCTCAAATCAACTCCATACCATCAACCAGAAATATGATTCTTGTGAGTCATGCAGCTTATTCAATGATTTTTTTAGAAAATTATACAGGAAACACTATTTATGTAGAATAAATAGTGGCAAAAAGCCATCATGATAATAATCATTACGACGGCGAGTAACATATTGTAGACTCCGCATTCCACATACATAATGGAAGGAAAACAATAGAAAAGTTTTCACATGAATAAAATTATTCACTACAAAACTGTTTCCTGCAAGATTTCAGTGAATAGAAATATATACCTTGCTACAGTCTTAATTACTAATAAAGTTCAAAAGGAAATATTTTACTTAGTAATTATTACTTTTTTTAAATATGTTCAACTTGCAATAAAGCCTTCAAACTATCGCCATCTATTAGTGGATAGCGTGAGTGAATATCATAACCTCTAATGTATCGCAAAACAAATATATATAAATATATTTATATATATTTTTAATTAATATAATACTTGAATTATGCTTAATTAAAAAAAAGACTAACTATGTTTTTCTGGTTTAATTTTAAATAGTTATAGCAAGTGCGAAGCTAATACATTTTTGAAGTGCTGTTTCATGCGCTCCGACTGAGACGCGGGTTCGATCCCCACTGACCTTTACCTTCACCGGAAGCTCATCACCGGTGAAGATCATCGTGATGCGACCTCCACGTTCCATTACAAACAGCTTTAATATCATCATCATCATGCTGTCCTCTTCAAAATGAGGTTTGGTAGTCTTTTAACTGATGGTACTTAATACCAGTCCACTTATTTATGTCTTTGTGCTAGGTTTGATATCGTGGTGGTTCAGATGCCATGACTCTTATGAGAGAAGGATCTGAGTACCAGAAATTAAGTGATCTGTTTCTTTATTATTTTTAACATTTGCAGCGTTATGAAGGAAACAAATTTGTTTACGATTTTGTTTTGTTTATTCTCTTTAAAACACGTATAGATAGTCGTACAATATTTCACGTAACTAAAAATGAGGAAATTGTTAAACAAGTTTTATAAATTCTTGTAGTTTTTTTTTTTTTTTTACTCTCGTTAAAACATTTTTCTTTAGGTGTAAACATACAATTGAGTCGAGCTGAGATATTGTTTCGTTTACATATATAGTTAAATTTCAGCGAACAACAACAGTATTCATTATATTAAGGAATTAATTTACATTGTCATATCACTGTATATCTTATTATTTTCCGTATCTACGAGACATTCACTTTCTGGTAACAATCCTGCTCATAACAACAACGCTAGTTAGGATATTATACACTGCACTACATTGCGCTCGTCGATTAGAGAGATGTTTAATCTCGTACCTCAATAATTTCATTAGCTACAACTACCTTTAGGAACATTCTACTGTTTATTGTTGAGAATAGATGAGCCACTTTGACGGTATTCGGCATCAGAGACCTACCACCAGTAAAGTTCACATTACAATCTAATTACAATTGTCAACATGCAAATTTCTCTTACTAATAAATCTAATATTTGAATGATACAATAGTAACGAAATCTTCCCTCTTGTTGCCGGTTACGCGCTCACTTTCTTATGATAATACGGACTGACGTCTATTGAAGCGTGGACAAACGAAATCGACGGCTTCCTGCACATTACACATGTACAATGATCAGAAACTCATTCAGGAAGTAGCTGGACAAAAACTAACAAAACCTTTACTCGTGTCACGCGACAGAATGACCAAACCCTTTGGGATTACGTTTGAACGATACAAGCGCCGCTAGTTATTAACATTCTATTATAATATTAAAATTAATATTTTTAAGCTATTCCAATACAATATAAAGTTCATATATATGTTCTAGATTTTATTTTTATATACATTCAGTTAAGTTTATAAAAAAAAAATCAGCTATGTATCAAAACAAGCAAGACCAGTCGACAGTAATAATGCGGCGATATAAACGCTAATGTTTACATTGTGCTCGCAGAATTGTGACTCAAGATGTTGGATAAAACATCTTAATGAACTTAAGTGGATATTAAAATTCCATCATCTTTGTAATTTCACCCTCTACATGGCTCTTGAAACCCAAGAGTCAATAGCATTACTATTAAACACTGCAGGAATAGACATTGCCCGATCCAGCCTAGACAATATCCATAAAGACTTGCTAATAAACCATAACCTTTATGTTTTTATAATTAAAAGTAAAATTATATGTCTTAGATGTCTATAGGTATATACTATGTTAATAATAAGCAAAAAAAGCTTAAAACCTTACACAAATAAAGAGCACTGTGACATTTAATCTAACGCAACTATTGTCAGCGAAGTGCACATAGAAATATGCTTAACAGAATACCTTTAACAAAACCCGATTACCGGATGATTTAACTAAACGTTTCACTGTAATCTCCTTAATCTTTTAAATAAATATCCTCAGGAACCACTCGAGACCGTCGGCATCTTGCCACCCAAGGAAGAATTTTAATTCCACCATTTAATCCACTCTTACAGTTTTGCGCTACCATTGGACATTAGTTGAACGACAATATCAGTGTTAAACGCAGCAGAGGATCGCAGCGAGAGTTTGGGTGGGCCTTTTTTTTCTCTTTTGACCATTTGTATGGACTTTAGGATTCCTTATGCATATTAGAACATTTATATCTCTACTATAGATTACTTTTTATTAACAAAATCTATTTAGGTATTTGATTTTTATAGCGGAAATAAACATCTATGGAGAAGACTAGTCTAATCGGAATCACTACAGGAGTACGCAAAGAAGTAAAGCTTTAAAGTTATTAATAGCAAACTTAAGGAAACTAAGTAATTTTAGAACAATTCATGAATACGATAATGACTGATTTGATCAGAAAACACAGACAAAAAAAATATTACATACCATATAAACTGATATGAATTATAACTTAGCTAACTGGATATCACTAAATCACAATTTCATGTTTTTGTATAGAAGATATGGATTACTGGATATTTGGGAGAGGGCTGTAACCAGCAGTGGACTTCCATCGGCTGCTGATGATAAGGATCATTATTTAAAGTTCATCCAGTAATGTTTTACCGCACATAGACGCCTCGTGCTCCTTAGTTAATAACACAATGAAGATCCTATTTCTGCCATAAAACAGTTGTTAATATTACTGTATCACAGTTAGAAAAGCGTTGAAGCAAGTAAAGCATAATGTGATGCAGTATTCCTACATACCACCGTATTGGGAAGTAGTAATAGTCATTAGTTGAAAGTCAAGATAGTGCCATATCTTCTAGACAAGTTCAAGTTAAATATATCAGGTTGTCGGTTTCTGCATTATAATGATGAGAGGGCAATTTTATAAACGCAACAGTTATGAGGAAGCAACTCCATTCGTACAAACCTACATCCAGCATGAGGCACTTCAGTAAAGCTGATTGGCAATCCATCACGCTATGCAATTGTTGTGTTGTTAACTTTTTTTTTCGATGATTTTTTTGGCCGCTTAAGCACCCGGTGGTCACTTAAAGCACCTTGCGGGTTTCGGACATTTTGCGACATATCCGCAGTTTTTGTGCAATAGTGTTGGGCCATTTGCGATAACTATGTATCGATACCGCACAGCAACTCGCGAGACCAAGCCAACCTCTCGCTTATGGTGAACTCGGCTAATCAATAAACGAGGCTTTAGCTCCCAACAACCAGCATTGGGCTAGCTTCGGCCTATAAAGAACGGCCTATGGTCCGCTATACCAGAGGCTGTACTGACTGTGACGGATGTTGACAAGGCATCGGAACCAGAGCATCGCGGGACCGATCAATGTGGAGATCCCTGGGGGAAGCCTATGTCCAGCAGTCATCTATCAGCTGATGATGATGATGTATTGATAATGTTATATCCATTTAATTAGATCGAACAAATAAATAACCCAACTATTAGACAAAGTCGTTTGAATCAGTAAATATTTTCCTACCTTGAAGTATATAACGTAACTCACAAATTATCAATGAAGGAAAACATCGCAAGGAAACGGAAATGTTCCAAGAAAATCAGCTTTCGTATAAATATAAAAACCACCAACCCGCCAACCCTCTCTTGGTGGATAACTGTTCTTGATCCTCAGTCTTAGTAGTGTCTTAAGAGAGCCATTTTCTATGTGTATATATATAGGAGACATGCAGAGATTCATTGACTCATCACGAAATCTCTGAAAGTATTAGAAGTAAACGCTTAAAACTTGATAGGGATGCTGCTTCTATCATTTATAGGTCATCTAAGAATGGATTTTACAAAATTCCTTCCCTAGTTTAAGTTGGAAGGGTCTTACGACCAGCAAAGTGGGCGATGAACAGCAAGTGTTATAAATTTGCAGATCATATATCTATCTAATTTTACATATAAAGAAATGAAAGAATATGTATTTAAGGTTTTAAATATTAAATAAATGTTCACCAACCATCCCCATCACTATTAACCCTTTATTAAGTATTGAAGCCCACTTATTCATAACTAATATTCTGGCAAAGAGCCCGAGTGGACAATGGTAAGCCGAAAGATGGGTTAAAATGTATGTAAAGCTTAATCTCGTGTTTTTTTTTTCTTACCCGTCAACAATAGAGGCACAGAGCGCCGCTTGACCACATTGTGGACACTGAATGACTGATGGACAGTACTGCGTCCTTGGATGCATGGACTAACGGAAGTACCAACACTTCTTAATTATACTTCAATAAAAAGTCATCTCGTTTATACAGTCCGATTAAACGGAGTTTAATAATTATTAATTGTGTATAATTATTAAGTAATTTTGAAACTATACTACTTAGTCATTATGTAAGATTATTGTATTTTTTTTCTATTATATTATATTTACTTGAAATAAATGATACTTCCGCCTAAAACAATGTGGCGCTAGTTACTATAATACACAGCACTGCATTGTGCACGTCGCTTTGAGACAAAAGATGTTAAGTTTCGTCTCTCTACTAATTTTACTAGCCACAACGCCCTTGAAAGCGGAATACAGTAACGTCTGATCACTACTATTTGACGGCAGAAAAAGGCGCTGTAGTGGTGTCTACCTGTACGGTTTCCGGCAACAGAAATCTATCACCAGTAAATAGTAATAAAATTGAACAGTACTTTTGTATGAACGTACCATCTGACGTCGTAAGGCAGCGTCGATTTGCGAATTACGGGCATGTCTCCAGCGCATTGTCCTTCCGCCAGCTTCACTGTTGACGGATCGGGCCCACACTGCACACTGCACACTGTGCACTGAACAACAACTATACAGCATGATTATAAAATACAACAGCTAATACCACCGACGTTGCTGAAAAACAAGCCACAAGCACTGTTACAAAATAGGTTTTCGTCATCTGAGAACAAAATGAATCAAAACAGATTAAGTTTTTTTAGTTAACGATTAATTAATAGTTTAATCATCATAACTTTAACTGATCAGTAATAGTATCCTATACAAACCGAACTACTTTACTGCATCCCAAGAATCTAATTATAATATAATACATATAAGTGCTGCAGGAGGCATTGGTGGTAGACCTCCGTTGCTGGAAACCGTCTAGGTGGGTTGGTACCCACAACTCCTCTTTCAGCCGCCATACATTAGTAAGCAAACATTGCCGTGTTCCGGATTGAAGAGAGTTGTAGCTAGTAAAATTACTGCGGTAACTCTTAACATCCTGTCTCAAGCCGGCGAGCGCAATGTAGTGCAGTGCATACCGTCCTAACTAGCGCCACATTTTTATGGGCAGACGTTCGTTGAATTAAAAAAAAATATATGAATCAGTTAACGTTTGTGAGTTATCTTCATGGTTGTAAAACCATCGTCAGCTGTTTAATGACTTAAACAACATGTTACATCTTTAGAGTCATAGCAAAGGGTCATTTTAGGGTAAATAAACGTTCCCTAAATATGCACTAATGTAATATTATTTTTTTCTTCAAGCTTGCGTTCGCTAATATTCAATTTGTTTTTTTTTATGTACTTAAGCGACGAGACAAGCAGGACTTTCACCTGATACCTCTGCCCATAACAATGTGGTGCTAGTTAAGATAATACGGACTGTACCACGTTGTGCTTGTCGCCTGAGACAAGATGTGGAGTCCCGATATAGCAATAATTACACTAGCTACAGCGCCCTTCAAATCGGAATACTGTAATATTTGTACACTATAGTTTAGTAACATACATCGGCGCTGCAGTATTACCTAGTTAGACGGTCTCCAGCCACAGAGACGTGCCGCCAGTAAAAGCTATAATTAGTTAATTTTACGCTAACATATAGATGCGGCTTTAATATTTATATCGAACCTAACAATGACTAAGTCGAGAATACCAACCGGTCACTGCTTTATTGAAACACCATGTATAAGGTGCGGTCATTCATGCTCAATAGCTTTTTTCACCTCGTTCTTACCGCCTACGAAACGCAGGCTGCCCCAAAGCGCACACCTTATCGACCATTCACAATGGAATTACACGTTTAATATACTACAAAATGACCATCACATTTTAAAGCACATGCCCACACGCTCGTTCACGAATTATTAATGATAATTTGAATAACTAAATATAAACTATACTTTATGATCGCATGTCAAAACCGCAGTTATAAATTATAATTCGTTATAACACAGCCGAATGAACTTCAGACTAACAATGTATAAGAAACTAACATTATCATAAGCCGATAGACGTCCACTGCTGGACATAGGCCTCCCCCAAAAACCCCCACATCGATCAATCACCAGGAACTGTCGTTTGTAGGAAACCTCGTCTGTCATTCAGCAGGGAACACCGCGTGCGGGTTAGGTTAACCTGAGCCCCGTAAGATATTAGACGGAACCCGTTATACCCCCAGAAACGAACACATATATGTTATCTATATAGATATTGTTATTTAAGAATGAAAACTTTTTATTTTAATTAAGATAAAGACAGTAAGTAAAGGAGTATATTCACTTGATGATAAGTGATACACCTACCAATAACAACATGCTTCTAGATCAGATATACGCATTGTGGTTGTCGCCTTGAGACTTATGTCGAGTCTCGTTACTCCAGTAATTACACTAGCTACAGCGCCCTTCAAACCGGAACACCTTATAGTTTGCACTGTACTGGTTGATTACACTGTACTGTAGTTTGTAGTCTGTACTGTACAATTGACGACAGAGATAGGCGCTGCGGTGGTACTTACCTAGATGGTTTCAGGTAGCAAAGATCTACCACCAGTAAATATAAATGTCTGAAACGAGACATGGGCCAGTCTTTGAATGTTGTTCTTATCATCACTCTAACTTTAGTTTGAAAATTACGTGAGTTTGAAATAGCAACAGAAAATTATTGAAATACTAGTACGCAGTAAACCGGAAAACGACATTTTTTTATACCACGAATATACGAAAAATTCGCATACTGAATGCATAATCGCGTACTATTTCGCATAAACGCGTCCAAATTCCGTCTCAACGTTGCATAACATGACTCTATTTGTAATTTCTAATCTACGAAAGCTTATCATAAATTAACATAACTGATACAATTATTAACATATCTCATCATCAGCCGATAGACGTCCACAGCTGGACTTAGGCCTCCACCAAAAATTTCAGATTTGAGCATTTCCCACAAAGCTGGCCTAAAGCAGATTAATGAGGGGCAGGCCCTCGTTTGTTCATTAGCAGGGTGCACCACGAGCAGATGAAGTTGACTAGGTTCTCGTCAGTTATTGTGCGAGAACCCTTACGCTACTTTATACATTATTGCCATCATCATCATCATCATTATCAGCCGATAGACGTCCACTGCTGGACATAGGCCTCTCCCAAAGATATCCACATCTATCGATCCAGAGCTGCCGCATCCAGCTGCTTCCCGCAACCTTTCAACAAAATCCTTAGACCACCTGGTGCGAGGCCTGCCAACATTACGTCTACTGATACGCTGTCGCCATTCAAGGACCATAGTACCCCATCGGCTGTCAGCCCTTCGAGCGATGTGTGACTATTAACATAACTATAGTCTACAAAGATTTATTTTAAATACTAACTTCATACATTAATAAATCGACTTATTTTCGTGCGTAGAGTCAAAAACATAACTCGATTTTAAACTTAATATAATCAGCGATATGAATGATTTTAGGATTAATACACAACCATGGTAATCTGTCTGGTTTTAACTTTAATAACCTAACTTTAGCATAAGTATCAATGTTAGATATTACATAAATAATCAATTGTATATCATTAACATGTACCACCGCACCTCCTATTTCTGCCACCAAATAGTACTGCGCTACCATTATACCAGTTTGAAGGGCGCTGTATGTAATAAAATTATTGGGATAACGAGACATCTTATATCTGAGATGAAGAGTTCTGTGCAGTATAGATCATCCCAATACTCGCCACGTTGTTATCAGTCAAGCGGATTACTTATCATCAGGTGAACATTCAGCTCATCTCATCGCTTCTTTAAATACGACGATTTGTGTATTTTTTTAAAAATATCAGTTTAGTTGTATGTATATCTCTTCATCATCTAAGACAGATTGGAAGGTAATGCCGTCCAGCATTAAGTGCACCTATGAACTTAGTATCTAAAGTTAAATAGAAGCCGATAAAATGGCACACCGTTCGTACAACGTGACACGAACGATGTGTCATAATTTCCAATTGCTATGCTGGAAATATTCCCTAACACGAATCCGATGCACTTTACACGATTCCATCATTTCATCCCGACATTGGGAAATATTGCATCGGCAAGGGGGTCACGCATGTTTGAATAAATCCCCTCGCGAGCTGGTTGTGAAACGAACCTTCGAATTGTTTTGTTTATTTACTTAACAAGTGTTGTTGATACCTGCGCTCCCAATGGGGTCATGAGTTTTACTTTATGTTAGAATAAAGTGATAAATGAAATAATACTTTGTTACACCAATCCAACAAACAAATCTATGATTATTTCAACCATCTACTATGTGTCAATAAATGAAAACAAAATGATGATGATGAGCTTCTCTCCGTAATTTTTACATCACCATTTTCTTTCAATTTCTTTGTTTACTTTTTTCTTGGGTCTCCTTCTGCTTGTGTATTTCTTTAAGGTAGCTTATCTTTTGACATCTTCATCATCGCTGTTACACTCTTGTCACAACGATCATGGTCGTCATGTCCATATCAATGACAACTTTTAAAAGCCGTCGTTGTACTTCAAGCACTATAATATTGATATAATAAGGAACCTATTATCACTCCTGTTATATACTATACTATACTCCTAAAAGTTTAAAAGAGTCTTCTTCTTTGATATTCTTTCCATTAGACTTATTTATTTTGACTTATTATTTGAGAGTTTCTCGCTTCAGCTTATTACTTATTTAGTATTAGTAGTTTATTGTACATTATCATCATCATCAGTCCCGCGGTATTCCACTGCTTGAAATCGGTATCTCCAAAGGAACGTTACTTAACCCGTATTATACAAATGCACTTCTAAGGCTAAGTGGAGTTCTTTGGGAGAGACCTAAGTCCAGTCGTGGACTACCGCAGACTGCTGATATTGTTGATGACACAAATACAGACATATATAACGATAATTTTTCATACAAAGACACGAAACAAAACTACAAAGACATACTTATTTTAAATTCAAAACACGAGTAAAATAATTATAAGAAAACATTTAATGTTTGTTTCAAACTACGGTTCTGTTTTAAAACACACCCAATTTTGTTTGATTCGGAAATAAAGACTATAATTTATTTAATAATGCAGTGATCGTCATCTGACCGTCAAGTTGTGATGTAAATTTTGGTAAAGGGAAAAAACTGATGCGTTTCGGTATGACATATGTTAAATCAGTGACGGACATAAAAACCAACACACACGTATACATATGTATAATAAAATATCCCACTCTCATTCGTTAAACTCAAAACACATTTTTTTTTAACATGAATATTAAATAGGCTTAACACTAACAATGATACGATGCTAAGTTTGTAAACATGATTAAAACAAATTTAAATAAAAGGTTCAAAACAAAAGAGTTTTCATGTTTACAATGTAGATTTAAACTATGCAAATTTGATATTAAATACAAAAAAATATGAAGGTTAATTATTAAAACAAGGCTGATTTCCATTTTAAGTTTTTGCCGTATCTGCTAAAAAAAACTCTATAGCAGCAACAAGCAGATTCTTCTAATAGAAAATGTTCTAAATAAACTCTATAACTCGAGTAATTAAATTAGAAACATGAAGGAAATAATTTGTATCCTTGTCATGACCACTGTTTAATAAGTTTGTATTCATTATCTTTATATACAGTGAGCTAAAACTGAACCTCAGGCTCACATAGCAATCAAGTCACAATGAAGGAGTGGGTGGTGAATCTTGTTCAGAAGATAGCTTTCATATGTTGGCCACTAATCAAACTTTACTACGTATTCAAATCAAACCAATCTCATCACTAAATCGAATTTAAAAAAAAATCCTATCAAGTGTCAAGTCTCTAAGCCTTAAGGTTCCTGGTATCTCTCCAAATGCCAAAGGTGACCGGTCACCGAGAGGATTTTAGTTGCTAAAAATCTACACAACTCTGACTTCTCCCTAAAAGACAGAATACCTTTTCGAAGATTTGCCACCGGAAAACAAAAAAAAAGGCTTTATGGTTCGAGAAATATCTCTACGTACGTGGAAATCTCTTATAGGTAAAAGTGAATTCTGTTAATTTTATCGTTTAATATTTACTATACTATACTTATTAATTTATACCCATAGCGATTCGGATTTTTTACAGCACTAGTTCTATTTTGGAGGAAAGCTAAATTTAAGTGCTTAAATAAATCTGTTTCCCATACGATTTCTATTTTCACATAAATAATCACTTATAATATTGAAAGATCGAATTAAATAGCCGGTATAACGAAACATCGATTACGATAAATTGTTAATTATTTGACGTATGTATGTTGAAAGAGAAAGAACTCTTCCCTCCTCCTCTATTCTGGTAGAAGCTTAAGAGGGCGTGGCATGATGCCGGAGTAGTTATGTAGCAATATATTTTTTTTTTAAATTTCGACCTAGATTCATATTTAAATTTTACAAACGATACCTTCTCGTCTATATGTGGTCCTAGTACAAAATCAAAATTGAGCTACTGTTTATTAATTCTATTTTGGATGATTTTGAAAATTAAAGCAGACGATCGTTGGTAGAGAAGTCATTCGATATCGCATATACAACAACAAAAATCGATGTTTTTTATTTCGAATAAAAAAAACGATTTTACTCTATACACTTTATGTAGTTTAAAGATTTTATTTAAGCGACATGACAATTTTGACGTTTACCTAACAGCAAGCGATATGCCTACCCATAACAACGTGGCGCTAGTTAAGATGAAGCGGAGACATAGGATATTGAGTGTCGTTGCTTCAGTAATTTCACTAGTTACAGCATCATTCAAACCGGAACACAGTAATGTTTACACACTAATGTTTAGCAGAAATAGCCTAATAGGAAGAGCCTAGGAAATACCTACCTAGAGACAGTCTTCGGTAATAGAGACCTACCACGAACCCTTCGTCTTTTACTACTTTTAAATAGCTTACTAGTTTGTTTACTAGCGAAGATCTTAATAGATTATTGAAGTAAATAACAATAGATGTATTTTTTTTGTTATAACATTAACAAATAGTTAATGACAACAAATTTAAATTACTGTACAATATTTATAGTTGCGAGAAACGTGGGACCGATCGACGTGGAGATCTTTCAGAGAGGCCTATGTCCAGCAGTGGACATCTATCGGCTGATGATGATGATGATTTATATTTTTAACTTCTCAATTAATAAAACCTAATTGTTTTTCTTACCCGTAATGTAAATAAATTAGGGGTTGAATTTAAATTAAACCTGTCATTGTATTTCCACGTGTTTAACACTGCAGGTATGAAGCATAACAAACAATTTGCATTTAAATTTCGTTTCACATACATAAATGCGATTTCTTAAAAACTGTTGAATTATTTCTTAAAGCAAATCTCGGTTTTTTTTTTTTATAAAGCCGTAATTTCGGTCTTTCTAATATACTGCATAAGGGTAAATTATAACACAGAACTTTTTTTTTATTCATTTAAACGACGAGACGAGCGGGACGCTCGTTTGTTGGTAACGGTTTTAACACAGCACCACATTGCGCTCGTCGACGAAAACCCAAGATATTTAATCTCGTTACCCCCGTAATTGCACTAGATATAATACCCTTCAAACCGGAACGCAATAATGTTTGCATAATTCTATTCACCGTAATAGGTACTGCAGTGGTACCTAACTAGACCGTCTCTAACAAAAGAGACCTAACACCAGTGTAGTTAATAAATGATGAAGAATTTATAGGTGATATTGAAGTGTCTCAAGAAGCGCCAATAATATAATTAATATAACCCATAATTTTTCTTATGTTATATATTTAAACTTCACGACGAAATATAGATTATGGATTAGAAAAGAGCAAAAAAAAAATCGGTAATCCAACTATCTTCAGGGTAAGTTCCAGCATTTCTCGCTGGGGTTTGTTTTGTGTGCTTCCTTACGTTTATTTTCATGTGTTGTTTACTATTTATGTATGAAAAATTCTGTACCTACGCTTTGTATTGCGTTGTTTTCCATTTGGTGGTAACCCTAGCATTCAGCAGTGTATTAAGTTAGGGTAGTGTGTACGGACAATCACATAGCTGCCATTAAAATCAGTTTCGTGGGTGCATACTGACACGCAGACAGAGCGCAGTCCATGTTTATCCAGTTACATTGTGTGTAAATGATTTTACATGTATAAAAAAGAAGAGGTTTTGGGCAAATAAAACATTCATTTCTTTCTATATCATTGAAATTACTTGTGTATTAAAAAAAGTCAGTCCCAAAGTCTGCTTACAATGTCCTCACGTGACCACGTGACCATCGATTTAAATAGCGACCTTCATTTTTATAGCTCTTGTATAAATCCTCGGCAGCCGACAGGATGTGTAAAGTTTTTCAATACACTCCTAATGAATTCTAAAAAGATCTGAAAGTCTTTTAAATATCCCATATTTTGTGTATCGGTCGGTTGATAACTTTGTATCTACTTACTGGCACGGCGGCTATGTCGCTAGTCTTATAATTCTTAACTCCAATCGTTCGATTTCACTGAAATATATGTAAAATTTGTTTAGGGTGAGCATATGCACATGGTCAACTTTTTTTATACCATTAAGGTGCCAAATAAGTCTGATGGTAGCCCATTGAGACCTGTAATACCGACCTCGGACAAACTTTATCATGCCCTTTGTAAATTACTACTTTTTGTAACAAATAGGGAAAATCTCAAGAAGTAGTTCATTCCATTACTTGATGATTCTTGGCAGAAAGTTTCTCTGGAACCAGACTGTTCGTGACCACAGGATTCAAGCCTATCTTGATGAATGCCCTGCCGATTGCGGATGATCCGATTGTGAAATGTGGCGATGGGCATATAATCGACGAGTTCCTCAGAACACATTCCATTACACAGATGATAAAGTAGGCAAAAAGCAGCTAAATCGGGTCTAAGGCGTAGGTATTCCAGACCGTCTGTAAGCTTGGGAGAATCGACGATTCTCAAAGCACTCGTCTGTACATAGTCGAGCGGACTAAGTTGGTATTTGGGTCCTCCCGCCAAAAGGTGTGAACAGTACTCCATGTGAAGCCTAACTTCAACTTTATATAGCAATAGAGTCTCGGCCTGAAGTATCGTTTCCTTCTATTAAACACTAAACACTACTAAAATGGTTCGTTAATAATATACTGCAGTAACATTTAAAGAATCAAATGAACCAAGGAATAAAAAAATACTGTACTAGATCACTGAAAATTTATTCTTTCAGTATTCAAACGAAACTATAAATAAAATATCGAACCGTCAGTCAACAGCCAACTAACAAATTCTTGGACGTCACGAGCTGAAAACTGAAACGAGGAGCGTTAGACAATACATTATGCATATTGTGCAATAATAGAACGATAGTGGTATTAGACATATGGTCTCTCTTGATCTCCTCAAGATTTAAAATCTCCTGTGCGATCTCTACTCCCTATAGTACACCACTAATGCAATTACCACAGCATACTAATTGTTGCCTAAATTCCTCTTTCCACCTAGACCGGGGGTCCGCCAACGCTGAGCTTTCCGGTGCGGACTCGCCATTCCAGCACTTTAAGACCCCAACGTCCATCGGTTCTACGATAGAGGACATAAAAAAAATCGATAGGATCCACTGGATTCAAACAGCGTAATACCGTGGTTTGTAGAACGCAAGAGACCTAAGTCAAGATGTGGACGTCCATCGGTTGAAATGTTGCCTAATGTTACGCCACCAAATATTCCTTTGGTTGCTATGTATTCTATGTTTCTGATCGCCATAATTCATTACAATCCAATCCAATCCAATCAGCCGGAAGACGTCCACTGCTGGACAAAGGCCTCCCCCAAAGATTACAGTTTCATGAATATCTAATCAATTCATGTGTGTCGGTTCAATTGGTTGTGAAACATAACAAGACCATACCGTATTGAAATAGGACGTCACAATTCAATTTCCAATATGATAATGTAAATGTGAAAGTGTTTATTGTGACTTTGAAATAAATTTACGTTACCAAGTAAAAACCATTACATGACCTGTGTTAACTGCAACTGGTGCATACTGGTCAAAATATCAGTAGTCTTTAACTAAACATCAAGGTACCTCGCGTGATCAGCCCGCTGGCTTCAGAATCCAACAATACAGCATACGGGGTATTATTTTACTCGCAGCGGTAGCAAATAAATAAATAATGATTACTACACATGTGTCCCCTGGGAGGAGTAACCAATTTGTTAAGGCTGACAGCTTCCGGTACCACCTTTTGGGCAATGCCACACTGCCAAAAGACATAGTGATATTCCGGTGTGTTGTCTAATGAAGCCGCATGGAAATTGGGCCGTAATTTCCACCAAATCGGTGGTACTCCTAAAGCTAGCCCTAGACATTCTTCAAAAACATAATTTTTAAAAATAAAATAAATTACTACTTAAGCATTGAGTTTTTAAGTCATATATTTATTTAAAAATATCGGGTACTATAAATAAAGCAAAACTCGAGCCATGATCGATCATCATCATCATGAATCATGGTATACATTATAAGCAGCAGCGGACCTGCAGCTCTTATGCAGATAACTAGTGGTTACAATTTATAAATGCATCAGGATTGAATCGCACGCACCGGATGTTTATGTCCCTCCACGCTGTAAGGGTTAATTGAAGAAAACTGCTACCATCATACACTCATTATGACATACGTATACTACAAGCAGCTCAACTAGAAACAGAGTCATATTTTTATGCATTTATAAGTCAGGAAATATTTAAAAAAAATATATCTGAAAGAGGAAAAGACCCATCGTCAAATTACCTATTTAACATATTTAACTGTATCCATCTATCCGTCTGTATCTCTCACGCTGTGGGGTTTGAATCATGACCTAATATAACACCTTGTGAAATTGAGGTCACGTGATTGCTTATAATTAAAAATGAGTCCTTCTAGTACATAAGTAATAAATGCAAATACGCTAATAGTTCAATGGAGATTACCAACGTTCACTTGTTTTTATCATTGCAAAAAAAAAATATTGAAATCGTCGTACAAGTAAATATTTTGTTATTCCACTGATACATTAACCCCTCATAGCACAGGTTTATATCTCTCCTTTAACCGTCCCAACTGGACATCAAATCCCCAACGGTGAAGTCAATCACCGTACTTTCTACGAAAAGGACGTTCTAATAGTATTAATAAACACAAAGTTTCTGGAATATATTCCCATAATAACAACGGTAAGGTTTATTTTAAAATTTAAATAAGATAATTCAATTCAATCGCACTTATTTGCGGAGTAACGTGGAGCATAACGTGACGGGTCACTTACCCTGAAGACATTTTCTATAATCCAGACAAATGCGAGATATAACGAAACTATTTAAGCTTGCATTGGGATTATATACTCTTTAATATATTCAGGTTTTCAGGTGCGAATGTAAGCCATCGCTCTTAGTACATCTAACATCCAATGTGACGATACTTCAATGTGACTCCATCGATTTAGAAATAACATTTTACGCGTTTTCTTGTTTTGCAAGGCAACTTCTTTATTTAATTTTCTTTTCCATTACTGTTTCATCTAAAAAATTATAATACTTTTTAACATCAATGCTGTTTAAACATACGAACATTTGGGAACTTACTTTTGTATTTTTATTGTACGTTTCCGGCGATTTATACGTTTTAGTTTTCGAGTAAACTACAAAATCCTATAGCGACCATTGACTGAATCTTTATTTTTTTTTTACTATATAACAAAGAGGCAATACGTATATTACTTTGGATTTTTACAGTAAATAATTCCTAGTAGCTAGAACATTTACACAGCTCATACTACAGATATAAATGATGATGGTAAATTTTAAGATTCCCACACTAAGATCGTCTCATACGTCATACAAAAAACGTCTCAGATGTTTCTCAATATAATTTTTTTAACTATTAAAATATTTGATGATAAAATACTAAATCTTAGACATTACATACATGAAATCTAGTATTTATGTTAATATTAATATTATATATATATCCGATTTTATATTTCTTCTTAGCATTTTTTCCGTCTTATGACAGGATCTGTTCCCTTACTTCCGATTTAAATAATAGTGTATAAAAACGTATATACATAAATAGGAAAAACAAGTATACCTATGTACGAGTACTTGTCAGCCCTTACAAATGAAATTCAAAAGGATAACATCGATTAAAATAATATTGAACAGTTAAAGCTTATAAATCTGAAGTGTTGAAACGTTTAGTTTGCAATAAATAATACATAGGGCATTGCTTGCCTGCTCTAAAATTCAGATGACACACGAAATGCATTTCGTGATGTCAATATACGCACCGTTGCAACGAAAATGTGACTATGTAGCTCACGTGGAGCGAATTGTGTCGAAATAATTCCCTATTGTTTACAAAAAGCCTCATGCACACTGATATTGATATCTTCAATATAGTTATGAACTTTTGTTTTTAAAGTAAAACTTCTGAAACGTTGTGTATTGGGATTTACGAAACGAAAAAGATACAACTATAAATGTATTGAAATGAGGAGATCCGCAGGAGAACTAAGGGCACCGACAGTTCAAAACATTGCTAGCCTCAAGTGGCAATGGGCAGGATACATCGCTCGAAGGACTGACAGCCGATGGGGCACTAAGGTCCTCGAATGGCGACTGCATACTGGAGGACGTAGTGTTGGCAGGCCCCCCACTAGACAAACAATCTGGTGAAGGTTGCGGGAAGCAGCTGGATGTGGGCATAGCAGAATCGATTGATGTGAAGATCTTAGAGGAAAGTCTATGTCCAGCCGTGGATGTCTGTCGGCTGATAATTATGATGATGATAAATGTAATAAAGTATAGGCTGTGAGAGAATGAGATGGAACCTATTTCTGCCTTATCTTATGTCTTCTCTTTCTGCTATTTTTCTTAGCAATCCCCACTAATATACCACTGCATGAGATCCCAAACATACTCCTATCATCACTTGAATCACTAATTACAGGAGTTATTCATTCACAAAAGTAGAAAATTCAATGTGAGTTAAGCTCGCGGTAAACATATTTAATATTGACATGGTAGTCTTCGTCATCCACTGATTCGTTCATATCAAATATTTATATTAGTAGTTCCCCAGCTGTTCTGCTAGTTGTAACACCCCCGCAATTTAGAGAAGAAACTAGCTGTTCCTTGTCCGCTTTGCTGGTTGAACAACCTCGTTACTCCCTTTGGGGAAAGCATTTTGTATAATCCATTCTTAGCTGACCTCTGAACGGAAAAAGCAATATCTAACAAATTTTGAGCGTTTACATCTAATAATTTCGGAGATTTCATGATCAGTCTATAAATCTCTGGATCATTGCTATGTATACAGAATACTCGCCTTCCTTCTTCCTACTCTCGCGACTCCTTTTGAGGATAGAATTTTGTAGAAATCCGTTCTTAGCTGACTTATATTCTGTAAAAGGAATATTCTAAGTAAATTTCAAGTCTTTAAGCCTTTATACGTAAGTACGCATTTCGATATTTCGATATTATAAGGCTTAGAGACTTGAAAATTGCTTCGAATATTCCTTTTTATCTCTGATACATACGTATAGAGATATCCATATAGGTAGATGTCTCTTATATACTATATAATAATAAGTTTTTTTTTTATTTATTTCCAATTTTTCTTGATATATTCAGATTTATATAATCACAACAACAAACATATTCACTACTATTAGCTATATACATTTTTTGTAATATTATAATTTTTTTTCTTTCGTTATGTCTATACTTATCTAATATTCACAGAAACACGAAATATGATTGTATCCATACGGTTTAAGTATTATTTACTTATCCTTGTTACCTGATACCGAGCACTGCTCATAATCTGGCTTCCTTCTGCTAATAAGGGCAGCCAGGTTGGAATATTTTCTGCGTATGAGAAACTTCTATTTTCTGCGTACAATTTATTAATAAAATAATTCCCTTTATTCCGTAATGTTTGAATCGCTGCAATAAAAAGAAACTAAAACATATTTCACACGAAATAGAAAGTTACAGTAAGTCAATAACACGGGGAATCATCATCAATCATAGCCAGTTTAGACAATGAGCATACAAACAATTGTTTCATATTACCAAGTCATCAGCCAGGCGCGAGTTGACCGCCCCCGTTTCCTAATAAATTAGTCGGCCACTTCGCTTAATTGTTATTAGACTTACCAGGAAGCTAAATCATCGATCTTTGTATATGTAATAACAAACGATAAATAGCCTTAAGTCTGAGGAGTAACGCTCAAAATTGAACAGTGTTAAATATGTTTGTTACGTTATTCAAGTCCGCTTAATAAAATTGCTTCAAGCGCAATGATCCCACTTCCGCGATAAATTAATATACGACTCTAATAACTTCAAGTTAGAGTTCAATTTTGTTTGTTAGCCAGATTCGCATAAAAGTCGTTCTCTGTTTCGTTTTTCGATATGCTTGGCAAAGTTCGTCGGCCGTCCTAGCCCTCCCATCTTGAACCGCCAACCGGAAGCGACTGCTTTTGGTAATTAGTTCTGAAAAAAAAAATGTATAATTAAAATCAGTTCGGCTCCTGCAATTAAGGCTTATTTCCTTGTTCATATATTTTCGTTCTAATTGCATGTTGCTGGGAGTGCGCTGTGACAGTGGCATTCTATAATTCAGGCGCGTTCCTGCTCCTGGCTGCTGCCACTTGTTGCTAATATCCTTTTATTCATTCGGTTATTTTTAAAAGCTGATTAAAAATACAGGTGAGGTTAAACCGGACCTTTTTCACAGTCAAGTAAACCTGAATTGAGAACAGAATTCATTTACATTAAGAACATATGTCTAAATCTTACGTTGTAATGAAAAAGAACTAATCTAACGTATAGTTCATGAGGTATATTGAGTATTTATAAAATTTGAAACAAGTTTCAAAATAAATATATGAAAATATAGATATATATACGAACCTCCTCAATATGTTCTATGAACAGGCCACAAGTATGACCTTGTGCTAATGAAAGACAAAAGAGCTGTTTATGCTGCTTTTAATAATGGTGTGCTCGACGAAGGTGGATGGTTATAAGGGTAGAAGAAGACCTAAGAAAGTGTGGATGGATTGTGTGAAAGATAACATGTGTAGGAAGAGTGTGAATTCAGATATGACGGCTGATAGAGGGATATGAAAGAGAAGTACATACTGTGCCGACCCCATATAGCTGGGAAAAGGGCTGGAGGAAGGAAGGGATAATGGTGTGCTCTTCATTGCATAAATAGGTAATTATATTGGCAACTGATGCTTATCATATTTATACTTGAAATATTGGATTTGGAGACACGTTTTTTTTTTTTTTTTTTTTTTATAAGATCTAGTAGGCAAACGAGCAAGACGGGTCACCTGATGGTAAGTGATTCACCGCCGCCCACGGTCACCGGCGATGCCAGTGTGTTGCCTACCCTTCAGGTAAGAGTATGCTCTTTTCTTGAACTTAACGTCTATATATTGTTAGTGTTAAAAAGATATCATTGTGTTAGCAAAGGTTTCCACCAATAAAATTGACACTTCATCATCGTCAACATCATAACATTGTGAATGACCATTACTAGGAATAAACATCACCAATGATCTCTACATTGTCTTGTTGATCGTTGTAAGGATCTAACCACATAACGTCTATCCATTCATAGCCACTACCTTCCTTCCGCTGTGATCCCTACCCATTGCCTGAAACATGAAAAGCATACATACGTACAGTTAGACCTCTTGCGTTATTGATTTCAAGCTTTAAAAGCTATCGCAGTGTATTAGTCTTTAAATGGATCACTAATTAAGAAGATTTATAAACTTTCCGGCTGCATTAAGAAAACAATAAACGCGTACGCAGTAAGGGGATTGACCACATAACGTATTTATGAGTTCGATTCTCATCATTTAAATCATTCCGATCCACTTCCTCTTATCTCGGACACTTGTTAAAACTGAGATAAGCCAACGGTTCAAAAATTACGCGAAATCAAAATTTTATCAAACATTTTATTGCGCGATGTTAATATACTTAAAATAATTGTGTACTTGCATCTTCTTTTACTTTGTATATCTCCCTTAATTTGTCAAGCATGTGACTTTCTTTCAATAAGCAAAACATCACTGAGGCCGATACACGAACTCACGGCTTACTCAATAATCATATCGGCACATACATTATTCGTTATAGTTAAACTTTTATTATTCAACGAAGCGAAGACACAGCGATAAGTTCATCATCATCATCATCATCAGCTGATAAACGTCCACAGCTGGATATAGGCCTCCCCCAAAAGTTCCCACACGATTGGGTACGGATTTATATAGGGAGATTTGGGCCTTCTCCCACCACGCTGGCCCAATGCGCCTTGATGGGAGCCGCTTGTTGATAGGAGCGAGATGTTCACCTGATGGTAATTGATACGTCTGCCCATAACAATATGGCGCTAGTTAGGATAACATACATTGCACTACATTATCCTCGTCGCTTTGAGACATAAGCCGTTGTGAGTTTACCTCAGCAATTTCACTGGCTACAACCTTAAATCCGGAACGCAGTAAGTTTTGGAATCTACGAGTGTGTGTGTATAAAGTCAAATGTTTTAAATGAAATTCTCATATGAGTTTGATATCTTAAAGTTTCAAATAAGTTGCTACGAAGTTTTGTTAAGTTTTTGGAATTTGCAAGTACGTAAAAGATGAAGTTTTCATTAAAGAAATTATTATTTCGAATGTTTTAAACTTAATGGTGATGAGTGAAGATAAGATTTATTTCGCGCGAGTCTCATTGGAACCGGTGTGACCACTTAGCTGAAATAAAGCGTGGGTGAAGAGCCGTCAGTTTCAGATTAGATTTCAGATGAACTGACAAGGGTAATAATGGAGTGATAGGCGAAGCAGATGCAGCATCTTGAAATCAAATAGTCACAACAGAACGTCGCTCGAGTGCTTTTTTTTCAATTAAGCGACGAGACGGACAGGACGTTCACCTGATGGTAACAACAACTCAGCAACGTGGCGCTAGTTTGGAACTAACATAAGATATTAGCTCGTTACCCCTAGTAATTACACTAACTACAGGGCCCTTCAAACCGGAATATTTTAAGAACTGTTTGAGAGCAGAAATAGGTGCCGCGGTGGTACTTACCTGAATGACTTCCGGCAACAGAAACTTATCACCAGCAAAGCTACTTTGTCAAACCGATCATTAACCAATTTAACACCAGGAATATTTTTATGTTTTTCTTCTCATGTTATATATAATACTAATTATCCCATGATAATGATGATGATCTGTTAATACGATTTTTAATGATTTTGGTGTAAAAAAAACTGTTAATTCGAGACCGAAATGTAATGACGCCATTTTGTATATTTTTATTTCCATAATGGACTTCGATAAAATCAAACTGATCGATTGTATAATTTAGCACTTAAGCGACAATTAGTTAATGAAACATTAAAATAATTAGGTTTTAATCAAAACTGTGTACTGGTTAAGTATTTATTTGCAATAATCATTAAAATGTATTTAGTTTAGCATATTATGCGGCAAATAATAAAAAAAAGTATTACATTCATAATTGCTGGTTCAAAACATGAACTGCCATCTTTAATTGGATACATATAACTTAATGGAGTCTCTTCCGCCTTAAAAAAATATACTGAAATAGAATTTTTGTTAAATCAGAATCTATAATATCTATATAATTTAAATTATTTATAAAGATACTATCATTCAAGTCAATAACAAAAAAAAAAACAATAAAAATCGGTTAAGCTATTTACGACTTACAGTGGCACAGACTTCAACTATATAACTTCACTATTATCGCATCATGGATCATTCCTTCTTAATTAAGATTAATTACCTGTAATCGGTGTCTTCATAGATTTCAGTTCGGATTCTTGTATCGTTACACTATCAGAATATACTTATTACTGGGGTAACGAGACTTAATATCTTGTGCCTCAGGGCGACAAACGCAATATGGTGTAGTATATACCGTTCTAACTAGCGCCACATCGTTATGGGCGGGCATGTCACTTATCATCAGGTCTTGCCGGTCTCGTTACTTCGTCAAATAAAAAAATATTTTTTTTTTCTTGTGTTCATCATCTTGAGATGTAAGTTGAAAACGACTTAGATCTCGATACTCCTATAATTTCATTACCTAGTACTTAGATAATCTCAGAGACCTACTAGCTCTCTCTTGCCAGAGACTATTGTGTAGGTACCACTGCAGTTCCTATTTCTGCTGTCCAACAATTGTGTGCAAACATTACTTTGTTCCGATTTGAAGGACGTTATAGCCAGTGAAAATACTGTAACATGGTATACATCTCATGCCTGAAGGCGATGAGTACAACTTGGTCCTGTATGTTCCATCCTAACTAGCGTATTATTATTATGGACGAGCGCATTATTTATCATCAGGTGAACGTCTCATTCATCTCGTTGCTTGTCAAATAAAAAAAAGAACTACCATTAGTAAATTTAGAGATGTGGGGACTACATCGAATGTTTAAGATCACGTAGAAGCAGTTTGTCTCCAATGCCTAAGTAGTTGAAAGAGCTAACTGCAAACGTAGACTGATGACGACCGCCATGCAAAGACAGGTTGCATTTTTATGACACCTTCAAAGAGGATCTCTTTATGAGTTCCCAAGGTCGGTGCTGGAGGGCAAAATTCCTGGAAAACGTGCACCTTGTTGACAGCGGAGGAAATAGTTTAACGACATAAAGGAGTCGACCGGGTTTAAATACCATCAGTTAAAAAGAATAGCTGGGGATCGAATTGGTATTCTCAATCTGATCGCCAAACTTCAGTTTGATGAAGGCACCTAATGATGATGATGATTAACTTACTTCAACATTAGTGTAATAAACTATGAAGGTAGGATTCAACATTGAATGTTTATTAGCAGCATGAGCATATGTATTATAGTTAAAATTGGAAATTTGATAATTAAAAAAAAAAGTATATACTATAATTATTAATTTAAACAAGTTGTTACGCTTAGCAGCAAATATGCATAGACTCGCCGTGAAAGCGTCTTGTGTAACGCTTGAACTTCGATTTTTATTTCTAGAAGTATCAATTACAATGCCACCAGCGTGCCAGCCGAAAACTAAGTGAGGCCGTTGACCCGGGCACCCCTATTCCGGAGTAATCAGTTTCAAATTTGCTCGCGTACGCCGGACGCATCCGAATTGCATTTCGCATTTTATCTCTGCTCATTTGGATTGCCATTTAACAAACACAAATATAATAACATATAAAATATATACCATTATAAAACTGTTGGATTTCAATTTAAATATTTACGTAATATATTTGTATGTGTTATTGTTAAATACCAACTTTATTTGTTAAGTATATTATACTCGGATCATAATCACACATCATAGTATTTTTTTCTTACTAAGTAATAAAATCTGTTAGATATTATACAAGACAAGCTTGATGGATATATTTTTTTTAAATGGACAAGGTTAGCGCTTGATCACGGTTCCACCTGATGTTAAGTGATTTGATCTGTGGATGTAAAGCACTACTACTACTACTAACCTAGTAGTAATAGTAACAGCCTATTTGGACGGATACACTGATGGCTGAATGTTGTTCCATTCCTTTGCCGTTTTCATATGGAGATCTTCGTTGACCTGCCCTGCATGGACCAGTATGATGTTGAATTAATACAAGAATCTTCTATCTCATTTGAGTTACTTCAATTAACTATTTTCTTTTCGCTATGTACTAATTTTTCTTCTAAAAAGACATAAATATGGTTTGCCTGTCAAAACACCAATTTCTATAGATTCCCATAGTATTGTAATAATATTAATAATAACAATTTAATACCAACCAACAACTCAACTATTCATACAAAACAAACATATTACTGAAGTTATAAGAATAAATATAGCAGAAAGTTATGAAGGAAAAAAACGCTGACCTGTCTACGTAATAACATATATATGTGAAGGACATGTTCGGAATAAGTAACTTTAGTTTATAATTCGGTCCCCGGTGGACTAATAAAATACTTAAGATATTGTGCTTGTTATAAACTTGATCAATTTAATTGCTTTGTTATTACCCTCCCGCTTCCCGTTGTTGAGGACATTTTTGAATACTTAATTTCACTACTCAATACCAGATGGCGTTAAGTCCTTTTAGTTCCTTTTACAAATTTATTATTAATGTCACTAACCCAGAGAAAATTATGATAACTATCCTGAATGTCGCTCTAAAGGTTTTATTAGTAACCATTACAGATCATCGGCGATTAAGCAGTTGTAGTGCAGTCTGAAATAAAGTGTAAAAAAACAAAAAATAACGTAGTTTTCTAAGAAAAAAAAACAAGTAATAGATGAGCAGAATGTGATATTATTATAAAGTTAATATAAATACTAGAAATCGTTTAGCTATTGATCAAACCAAACTAGATATCAACATCACGAGAAAATACTTTACATTCTTCATACATTCACTTTTAACGATTACTATAAACCATTTTCTATTAAAAAAAAGTTGACTGCAAAATTAAATGTATGCTTCTGTGAGGTCATCAACTGCACTTTCGCTTCTGCTCCTCTTTCACCGGAAACTAATTTTTAATCTTGACTAAGTTTTCTTTTTATGTTGAACGACAGTGAGGTCGCAGATGGAGCAGTTTGCTCGCCCAATTGCACAGACGCTCGTATATTTACCACCGGAACACGACAACCCTGTAACGAAGGTAGACAAAATATGAAAATGATAGCTAACCAGATGGAATCTAAACAACCCTACAATCAATCAAACTCTGCTACATGTGGCTCCAGAATCGAACCTCTGCTTCACATGGTAAAGAGTTACCTATTGCGCCACGGAACCAATCAATAGCGTAGGATTTAAATAGCTATCTGATCATGAGATTCATATAGATATAACATTAAAATTGTTTTCGGTCTGAAGAATAGACAATGATCAGCCAATGATCAAGAAAGTAGAAGGTTTTTTTTATTTGTCTATTGGTAAGTGATACGTCTAACCATAACATTGCGCTAGTTAAGATGATATACACTACACCAAATTGTGTTATTCGCCTTGAAACATACAACTCGTTACCCCAATAATTTTACTACAAACAAAGGTCTTCAAACCGGAACATATTAATGTACGGAAACTGTTGATAGACCGCAAAAATAGGTGCTGCGATGGTACCTAGATGGTCTCTGGCAACAGACATAGAGCAGTTAATATTTAGGCAAAATATCTGTTATAATTATAGTAAGTAGAAATTATTAGTAAGTAATTTATAATCGTTTTCTAACAAAATGGCCGCTAGTTTATATTAATTTGGTAATTGATTTATTATGACAAAGTTAAGTGCGCCCTCACGCGGCATACGTGATCCGTATCGCATGCGTTTCGTAGAAGCACACCTACACTGCGATGAAATGCTCAGTCATCAACCCCGGGGACCCTGACCCTGGGGTTTGTGCCCAAACTAAATTAGCATCACACAAGCTAAATGATATGATAAGCAGTGTTTTACTTTACGCGACGTTACTATATTCGTATAAATAAAAAAAAAGTAAATATTATTTTATGAACCTCAATTAATTATTACGAAATTTACTACACTGTAGTAGTAACTACAACATACCTAGTATATTTTATTTAAATAACTAGTATTAGTAATATAGTTACTTATTTTTGTTTTAAAGTATATTTTTGTATAATAATACATGTAGTATAAAATGGAATGGATGGAGTGGATACAAGTGATGTTAAAGCAAAAACTGGATACGTTGGTAGACGATTTTATTTTCAATAGTTAAATTTAACATACTAAATAACTAAAGGAAAATAACATTTCTTATCATCGTATTAAACTAGTGCGGCTTCGCTTATCTGTTATCGGAAACAAAACAGAGCGCCGAGCCTCTACTTACTACAACTGTACTAAAACGGAAATGGCATCGTAAAAAGGATAGAACAAAGGGAGCTGAGAGAATAGATACACTACGTACTTAGACAATTCTTATAGTGCACATATATATATGTAGCGTATAGACACGCCGGCTATGTATAGCCGTCCACAAAGTTTACTGGGCTAAAAGTTGAACGAACCTAGGAAGCGCTCAAGTCTCGTTCCTCTCAGCTCTCGCACACGGCGGCGACGAGATAACACACACGAGCACGAACGCGACACAAGTGCAAGGAAACAAAGATGGATAGCACACACTAATAGTACGAAGCGTGAGAAATGTTGATAACTCACCTGCGTTAGTGAGCTCCGTCCTCACTTCCGACTCCGACTCCGACTTCGGCACTCAAATATCCGACGACATTGATGCATTTCCTATTTCATTAAAACATCTATAAATTAACAAAATAGCCCACCAATGTTAATCGCTTCGAGATAATTTATTTACTTGTTTATATTAGATAAAAACAGTAAACAAATCTTTACTATCTTAAAGACAAATTATACTACATTTCTTAGTCGAGCATTCATAATGGAATCATATATACGTGTGATTATTTACGTAAATATTGAAATAAAATCTAGTTTTATCATAAGTGAAACGTATAGTAATAAATACTAAGTTAACAAAGAAAAATAATTATGAGTCTATGATTTTTCAATTTTTTTTTATTTCAAGCGTTATATGAAATAGTTCTTACTTCTCCTTCATTGGAATATTATATTGTTAATACAGCTGAAGTAAATAATGGTATTTGCAAATGGTAAATTATTCAGCATTTCCTTTCGAAGCATTTATCGTGGACGTATGTATAGTAACTTAGATAACATACTTTTAAATAAATATTCGAAAATCCGTAGTTTTTAAAGCATTATCAAATATAGATAGTGCGGCAATTAATATGAATGCAATGGTGTGTGTGGCCGCGCGTAGGCGATACGTACCCACTTAATGAGACTCCGATGTAGTAGTCGCAACTCGTATGACTGGGCGGACTTCTTCGTCTTATGTAAGCCTGGTACTACGGATCTCGTTTGCGCATACATTTTAGTGCAAGTTTTTTTTTCATCCGAGCAGTTTAAAATAAACTCACTCGCCGACCGGCTCGACGGGGCCGCTTCTTAAAAATTGTCTTCGGCATTTCCGCGTCGAGAAAATTAAAAAAAAAACATCGTTCTTGTTGTCTAAAAATTTTACTTCACTTGAATACAAATTTAGTGTGTGGAAGGAGTTTTGAATACATTTTTACAAATAAATTTTATTTATTGTACTTGTAAAAATGCAATGCTGGCGTTAAATAAAATCGATATTAAGTTTTCGTCATTCATTTTGTATAAAATTATATTTTTTTCTTGTCTTAAATAAAACAAAATTGATAAAATTGTCATCGCGCTCCTCCTTTACAAATTATTTCAATTTATTGTAACAGTGTTCAATACAATAAAAATTTTCTATTTTTTGAAAAAAAAAAATTGCTAGTTATTATTTAAAATTTTTATTTATTTTAATTATTTAAAAATTCTATTTATTTAATTTTGTATCGTGTTCGCATTTAACTGTACAAATTATGTCTCGCAATAAGATAATTTTTGTAAAGTATATTTTTTATCTGTGGATTTTTAAATGTAAATTTAAGAGAATTTTATTACTCTGACCCGTATCCAGTAAAAATAGCTCATAAACTAATTAATAACAAAAAAGTATTCAAATATTACGAAATAACTAATGTCTTCATTGATGGTAAACTCCCAAAATAAATTAATCGATTTATAAATCAAATCTAGGGAATACAAAAAAATATTTTTTAAACCTTTATCATTGACTATCTGAACAAGGTGAACGTGGCACGGAAGTCGCTGAGTGCAAGCAAGCAGCGCAAGAACGTTCGGCGCGGACATCTTTACTTCCAGTGGTGAACCTCTATTGGCTAATGATGATGAAAGACAAACAGCTCACTAATTAAACAGTAGTACCTAAGTCTATAATTGCTTCTATTGAATCCCGAGAAGACAGCCAAAGCTTTACTGGTGGTAGCTTTCTGTTGCTGGATAGTGTCTAGGTGAGAACCATCGCAGCGCCTATTTCTGCCGATAGACAGTAGCGTGCAAAGACTACTATGTTCCGGTTTGAATAGCGCTGTAGCTAGTTTAATCACTTGAATAAAAAAAGCCTACTTTTCCAGCACACTGGTCAAATACAGGTTAGCGGATATACATTAATGTATATTTATAGATAAAGATGGTCAAGTATTAAAACCATCTCAAGTGATGGTCGGTATCATATCGTTGATAAAAATTTAGTTCTTGGGACAATTAATAATTTCTAAATAGTTCGAGATTAATCAATTGGCGGTGAGAACTCCCGAAGGTGGGGGTGAATGACTGCCAATGCAAATACATAGAACCCGTCGTTGGAGCCAATTAATGCACGGTTCGATTCCTCGGCCCGGGAAAATGTCGACGTGGAAATCGATAGTCAATAAATATTATTCGTTGGCTCGAATCACGCCGGGCACCATTAGAAACTACGTAGTGCTTTAAACATATCCTAGTAGTTAAAGAAAACCACAAACGTATGCTAAAACCAATTAATTTCATAATTGGCTCTACATCCCAGCAACTAACTGATCGCCCGTCTTGTATCACGGAGGTCCGTGATTCGATTTCGGGCCTCCATTTTGTTTAGGGTTTGTTTTATTTCATTTTCTCAATTCAATTAATTCGCGTTAAAACAGTTCAAAAAGAGTAGTAGGTAAACAGACTCCAACACAAGCCAGCAAGTTACTAGGAAACTATAAGTTAGTAAGAGCTCGTCCGCTTGTTTGTACAGAACACCTACAACTGTGTCTACAGTGTCTTGTTTTCGTGAGTGGTCGGTTCGGCAAACATTTTCTACTGTACAAACTCACCGTCTAACAACAACTTTCATTTGCTCATTTACCTAGAATAAACTAGACGCCCCTTTGTTGCTGACGGTGCATGTTACTTCAGAAATTGATTAAAAAAAAAATTAACAACCCACAACCCACTATTGGGACGCGGTACCTTCAGTCTTAAGGAGAGAGAGAGACCACCACGATTGGCAACTGCTGGTCAAAGAATGTCACATCCCCAAAGGCTATTCGGGTAATGGGCATCAAGCCGTGCTGCCTTTTCAAGACGGTGCTGCGTGACCAATCTTGCCAAGTCCGTCCGTGATCCCGCGGATCAATCAAAAATGTTTTTGTTACTACAAATACATACATACTTTACCAGGGCGACATAACTCGTTAGTGTGTTGTAGTTCAAAATGGTAAGCACGAATCCGGTAAATCAGTCTGCATATATAATAAATGGGTTCTGTTTGTTCGTCAATCACCTGATGAGTAGTGAACGTATCGAATTGGGAACATGACCGTTGGAAGCGAAATGATTTTTAGATGATTATAGGCTATCATTACATGGATCCTACATAATTTTATTTCTATAGACATTTTCATTTCGTATTATTTATACGGTTGCTACAGTAACGGTTGCTATATAAGGCCTATATTACGGCCAGCAAAGCGGACGGGGAAGTGCTAGTGTTTTATAAATTTAAATTTCAACAATACGCTTCGTGTGCGCACAGTAATGATAAAACATAATCTCTCCTATAAAAACCGGTGTACCCACATTGTAAACAGAGACAATGAAGAATTTATTCCACCATTTTCTCTTGACCCACGGTCTTGTACTTATAAGCGTAGTGTATTTCGCCTGGAGCGAAGAACATCGGGACTATTTTAGTGTGGCGGGGTTCATTCCGACGAATAATTTCATGTGGGCGCCATCTCGACTCTGTATTCGTTATAACGTGTGAACCGCTTTTCTAGTGAATATAAATTCGGTTCCCGTGTGGGGCATGCGTTAACATTTCGTAATACTACGTGGGTATTTCACCTACCCGCCGCTTTACTGTGCAATGCTTTCGTTTTTTCCATTTATCGGCACTATATTTATATTGCTCGTCTCAATGGTCCATTGACCTGGGAGACGTAAGTTTGTTTTTATATTCAACGTACATTACATATGGTATAGCACAGCGGAAGGAATAGACATGAACGCGATTATTTTACAACTGTTATTACAGTACGAAGCTAAAAATACGAAGCTACTTAAATATATTTCTTATGCTATTCGATAGATATATTCAGTAATGCACATGTATGCATGCGTCACATAATATAGTGCAGTGTATATCATCCTAACTAACGTCATATTGTTATGACAGAGAGTATGATTGTATTACTTTCCGTTAAATAAACGTCATATTCGTCGCGTCGTGAAATGTATGTGTTAATTGAAACATACACTAATATATCTATAATTGTTATGTCGTATATATAACACGATGATTTTTAATTTTTTTTTATTGTGACATTTGGCAAACAAGGCCAATTTATCCATCCATCCACCATCTTAAAAATAAATGTCGATAAAGTACGGGCGTCGTCACGCGAACGCGCGCCGAAGTGACGCGTCTTACCTGTCGATATAACTTACGTAAACCGTCAAAACTACCAGGCGAGCATAAACCGAACGGAGCCAATACTATTTTCGACAACCAAACGCTCAATAAAAATATAAACTTGAACACAAAGCGGGAGGGAGAGGCTGAGGCTTGAAGCGCCTCTCTCTCCCCACTTTACGTCAGTTGACAAGCACTGGGTGAACGAACTCGGAGAGTTTACTGGGCTAAAAGTTGAACGTACCTCCGTTCGCGGACATTACGAACAAGATAGCAACTTTACCATACACTAGTAAGGTGTTTAAAGCCGCAAACACCTTTCGCGTGTTATCGCGGTTTAAACGTAAACGCCTGCCGTTAAAGTCACATTTTATTCGCCAACATGGCGGCCGTACACCGTTTCGGTACAGTGCGGCAAGTTTCTCACGACTACCACTACAGCGGCGGCCAAGTAGTGAGACGAGTGTACGGACGTGTGTAGTGTAGTTGTGTGCGTTACTTGAGGTTGGTGTAGTCTTGAAAATAATTTCGCGGTCACACCGAGCCGGCGGGTTCACACAACCTGAACCACCTGTCTCTGTTGCACGCCTGCTTATTTATATCTATGCGCGGTGCTATAATAACACACCTTATATATTTAATGCAGCTAAGGAATGGCGCGATAATTAGTTACGATACATATTTAATTGACATCTAGAATATAATTATAACTTTCCTATAAATCCAATAAAACATTTTTAATCAAAATTGTCTAGACTTTCCCCACTAATATTATATTGTCAAACATCTCAACTTTTCATCATTATCAACATTTCAACCGATGGACGTCCACTGCTGGACATAGATCTCTTGTAATGTTCCAAACCCACAGTCAGCACTATTATTGTTTATAAAAATATTAATAATAACCATTTATATCTAACGTTAAATTCTGGTTATTACCGTCAATTGAACTTATGGATCCATCATCATAGTAACCATCATAATTCTCCATGCTGCGGAAAAGTATATGAAGCCATGAAAAATAAACCAATTAACCATGTTAATTATTATACAAGAAATAAAAATAAACAATTAAAATAAAAAAAAAAAAACTCATTTTATACATAACAACGTAACAAGGAACAATGCTTCGATGTTTACTTCTTGTCTGATCTAATCGCAATTGTGTATACATATCAATGATAATGTATCATATCAATGATTAAATGGAATCAAATATAACTAGATATTATTAACATTTATCATATTACAAATCATTATCATATCACAATTCATACTAGTAATACGCCTGCAACGAATTGATGATAACAATACAAAGTCATACAAACCAGATGATTCATAATAACTTTATATATTTCCTATTCATCATCAAGATTTTAGGCATCTATTTGTTTGTGAATTTCTATTTGTTTTATGATTTGTCACTAATACAAATAAAGATCTGACGAGATGATCATGATCAAATGCACTGCCGGAGATCGTCTAAGTAGGTATCGCAGCAGCTACTATTTCTGCCGACAAACAGTAGTGTACAAACACTACTGTGTTCCGGTTCGAAAGGCGTTGTTGGGAAATTACTGGGGGTAATAAGACTTAACATCTTGCCTCAAGTCGACGAGCACAATGTCGCGTATACTGCTAACTACCGCCACATTGACATGAGCAGGCGTATCACTTACCATCAAGTGAACGAACCACTCGTCTCGTCGCTTCGTGGAATGTAATAAACGTTTTTATGTTAAACTGTTATATAATACGTAATCAAAGATATTTATATATTTGTTTTTGAGTATACAATAAAAAAAGGTTCGCCAACCCATCATCAGACGAGCCAATTAAGTTTAGATTCAATTAATGATGTATGTTAAATCAACAGCCGCACCTGTGGATACCTCTCGCAATGAAACGACTGTATCATGCTTATAAATATGATTTACATCACCATCATTCAATTTTACAACACAGCTTTTTCTTTTTTACTGAATAACATTATAATACGTTTTCCTTACGTTCTATCAATCAAAATTTATTAAGAACTTGTTATAGTATTTATATATATACATATGTTTTCTTGTCAGTGGGCAGGCCATGTCTATAATGTCAGTGACGGCCTATGGGGGAGAAGAGTATTACAGTGGAGGCCACCCTCCCTCTCTATCCCTCTATATTGACCGACGACATCATCAAGCCGGCCGGAAATGAGTGGAAGCGGGAAGCTGAGAACCGCATTCTTCAGTGGATAAACAAAGGCTGATAATGATGATGATGATGATTGTTATTTATAAAATGTGTATATCACAAACAAATTTGAATGATGTCGTAGATTAAGCAATAAGTTATAACGTAACGTAACGTGTACAGAGATGGCTTAACCAGTCATATCAATAAGCACATTATTACTTACCTTACTTAGTAATAGTCCCTTACCATTATATGCACGTCCTGCAAAATAGTCTTGCCGCTATTTCAAACAAACAAAAAATATTTTAATTCAAACAGCACGGCGTATGAACTATTGTTTTACTGATGGTAGGTCTCTGTTGCCGGAGATGGTCTGGGTAGGTACCACCGCAACTCCTAATGCTACCGCTAAACAGGGACCGTGCAAACATTACCGTGTTAATTTACTGTGTCGAAGGGTGCTGTAGTTAGTGTATTAACTGGGGTGACGAGACTCAAAATCTTACGGCTTAAGCGACGAGCACAATGTGGTGCAGTGCATACCATCTTAACTAGAGCGACATTGTTATGGGCAGGCGTATGACTTCCCATCAGGTGAACGTGCCGCACGTCTCGTCGCTTAATTACATAAATAAAAAAAATACTAAAAATACTGTGTCATTAATTTTAAGATCAGAGTTATCTCTTTCAAAAAACCAACCATGAAACCTTATAAAATTATATATATACTTATAAAATACTAACAGTTACTCGCCCGCTTTGTTGGCGTCAATATAAAATTAGGACTTGAAATTTGTCTGAAATATTCCTCGAAAGCAACCGCAAATGACTTTCTATACCAACCGTTACTATAGCAACCACATAAATAATATGAAATGAAAATGTTTATGAGTGTTAATTAGATATAGTATAATGAAAGATGTATGAAATTAAAAAGTAAATATATATAACCATCTACAAATAATTCCGCGTCGAATGGACATGTTCCCGTGTCGGTAATTTCACTAGTTTTAAGTGATTGGAGAACAAATGAAATCCATTTTCAGTTTATACATATTTTTTTCTATCTCCATAAATATGTATATATTTTCGTGTTCCTACGGTATCGTTTAATAAACAACTGCGTTACATTAACATGTTCGCGTGCAAGAAACATGTGTACAATTTCAAATATTTTTTCTTTACATATAAACATCACCACTCTCAGGCAGACATCTGTCTTTCAAATCAAGTCGGTAATTCGCAACATTACGACGTCACGCGGTCAACGACCCCCGTTTTCCTCAAAAAGATTTTGATTGACGCATCACAGATAATAAATATATTCATAGTTTCAAAATTAAAACGATGTAATTTTTAATCTGTTATAGAAAGACTATACAGAATGCAAATTTAAAAGAAATTTTTATAATTCACTGTCACAATATGATGAGTTGCAACTATAATTATACAATATTGCATTCGAGTGAAAACGACAGGTGTGATTGGTCAGCTATTCATTTGCATGCTTAACCAAAACTTGATAGTTTATTTAAGGCAATAAATAGCGTTTTATAACATGGGTTTCCCTTTCTGTTCAGTAAACGATAATTTATGAGGAATTATATAATTCGTTAAAATTATTTATGTCACAAAGTAAAGGTCATCCAAATTTATGAATAGGAAAGGAGCATAAATTTTAAAAATTATGTATTAAATTTAACAAAAAAAAAAGAAAATACTTGAGTAATAATTTATTAGTAAATATAAAACTCTTAAACGTTTTCGTTAGAAGCAATACAATGGTAGTTGTTACTATAACATTAAACTGGTCGAATACTTCAATTAATACGCGTTTGGATTATACCATTGTTCCAGTTTAAAATACTTCCTGACCTTTGCATTGATTTACATTAGTTAAATGGGCAAAGTAGCCTCCTTACCTTGTGTAGTATCGAGTGTTTGTACTTTGTGGATATTTTTTAAACAAATATTTCTCACTAATAAAAATTCTTGTTACCCTTAAATTTTATATTAAAAAATTCGCCAGTTATATTAGATCACTAGCCGCTTACTGTATTAAAGTCTACCCGGATATTTTTTTACACAAAAGCAAGGATCTTTAAAAATAATTAAAAACTGATTTGTCAAAGTTTACTAGCGGTAATTGGTAATTACCATTATCAAAGTTTTAAGTTACTGAGGGTTTTAAAATGAAACACCTTTCAGCAAAGCGTTTATGCTTTTTTCATAATAAATATTAATGTCATAAGACATGTCATCCTTAATCATACCATCTATACCTCCATAAGGCAGTTATGGCTGCTGCTGTGCACTTCGTTCCCCTGCTGAGAAACAACAAAATAATGTCTGCCATTACCATTTTTCTCTTGAACGACGGAAATAAATACTTCGAAGTCCTCAGCTAGTGTCCTTTTAAATAAAACTTATCATTATTAAATGGACTAAAGGGATAGTTCGTTTTAGTAAATTTTACTTAACTATAAAAACTAAAGACTGTGGTAAATAGTCCGCAATAGACCTTTTGTCTGCAGAACATCGGAAGTGAAAGTACGAGTAGAAAGCGGTGAAAACTACTCCGCACGATCGCAAAACTAAATGCAACGTCTTATGCAGTTTTACTTGCAGATTAACTAGAATTGTAGAAAAAGCTATATGGCAGTCGTGACAGTTTGAATTACAGAGCTTGTTTTTAAGGCATGCCGTTTGATGCATAGAATAATTCACTTATGTAAACCTCAAATGACAAATGATATTTTCAGGTTAAAAAAAAATTTAACATATCTATAGTTTCATTATGCCCGTCTGCTTGATTAATATCGGAAAAAATCAGAGACCCTTTTAGTACCAGAGTACACCAATTTAGCAAGTTTAATAATAGGAATAAAGTGGTACATTAAAATATAAAATTTAATTTAAAAAAAAACATTAATTTGCACTGTATTTCTCATATAAATATTTTGTTTTCTTTTGGATTTAATCATAACCGATACAGAAATTTAATACCAAGTCATGATGTTTTCCTGAATACAACATCCACTAATGTTCACGGCAGATGTTGAAACATTTCAAATTATAAAAATGAGCTATACAGCTTCGTGTTAATATTTTATATTACGTTTTTTTTTTTATTTTATTAATAAAGACAACAAATAAAAGACCACAACAAAAACTTTATCCAAACTATCCGGCACTGCATGATACCGTGTAAATCTATTGAGATCACTTTCCTAGATTTTTTTCACTTTCATGAAACACAAAAATTAAAAACAAATCATCATTAGTACGCAATCATACAAACAAAAAGCACTTGTTTGACCTAAAAACTTAAACTTTTACTCGATGCTTGTTCCTATTGCAACGAGATAGAGACTATTTTTTTCTCCGTTCCCCGAGATTGAACGAAGATAACAATTTATAAATGTCTGGGAGAATGTGAAGAGTAGATCAGGGCCAAATAGACACTTTCACTGCTTTCTCTGACCTGGTTTTATTTATTGTGGTAGGTCGAGCCGTTGGCCTTCAGGGTGGCTCCACTTTTGGTTTTATCCGTCACTTTCATTAATCTATGTCACGGTAGAAAGTTGTGACGAGGCTTTTTTAGGGCACAGAAGGTAAGAGTGTAAGAAAAGTTCTCTTAGGATCGAATGAGGTCAAGTCGAACTTTCGAAGAACTACGATAATCTCAACATAATTTCGTTTTCGTGTTTTACTACAAGTGCAAATTAAAAAGTGTATTAAAATAATTTTTAGTAATAAATATAATAACACATAATGATATTACTTTTCAAACCTTTTAGGGAAATAATTGATTAATAATCTGATTGTGGGCAAATAAATGGTTTGTCTATAGAAAAAAGTTGCGCAACGAACGATTTCCAAACCAATGTCGGTACTATTTGTTTACACGTTCAATGTAAACAATTTCTCCGTGTAAATGGTCGTTAGGACGGGTTCGTTTATACAAATATTACATGCTTAAACATTTAATATTTGCACTTGTATAATTAGAGATTAATCATGATATTTAAACACTAAACGAAATGGGCATAAACTATTCACTTATACGTGTAAAATAAACTATTCAAAATGTAATTTTCTAAGACTTGCTAAAATTTCTTTTAGTATTAATTTTTTCTGCTTAATTTATTTATTTTATATTTAATTTTTAGAAATATATATCACGCAATAAGGAACAAATATATTCACATCTGCAGTTTAAGGTACACTACAATTGGGGCACAATTTTATTGTCCTTGTACTCTTTCTATTTAGAACCCAAAATATTGAGATAGTAACTAAATAAACGAGATAAATCATAAAAAAATTGTTTTTCAATTCCAATATCATTAACATAAAAAAACTTGTATCTTCGGAAGCAATAAATCATTTTAGTTCATGACTGGTTGTAATCTTAGATGACCTTTTACTTAACAACAGCAATAAACAATTACAAATTACAATAAACGTCAACATCAGACGAAACCAACAGGGCCGGTAAAAGTTGCAAACTTAAAATGTCGATGACCGGCTGCATAAGTGCGGCTTTGACCTTACCGCCGGTCTATATTGTAGCAAAGTGAAAGTGTGTTCATCCATCACCTGAACGGGAGAAAGCAGACCGCACCCTTAACTTGAGATTACACGCGGTGCCCCTACCGAAGTATAATATTAACACTAACAGAACGTTCAATAACGATTTCCTACATACTAACGAAATTTATTGGCTTTGCCACTAAAGTATAATTACTATTCGCCGTCCGATTCTTTCTCTTTTATGAACGATAATTATTAATAATATACAAGAAAAAAACTATATTTAGACAAGTAACAACGAATACATTTAAATTATAATAATTGATGCAAGAACTGCTTTATAAATAATTTATTTGTACAGATATACGGTATGCAAAAATTATAATCTTAATTAATCCATACTGTTACAAGAATGGCATGGCATGGTTAAAGATGTAGTGTCAAAGATAGAGAAAGGGATGCTTAGATGGTTCGGCCATGTTGAAAAAATGAATGAAAGAAGATTAACGAAAGAGGTTAACAAGGTAAGAATGATTGGAAAAATCGGCACAAGTCGACCTAGGCGGATATATTCCTATTAAATCGAAGATGTCGTGAAAAAAGACCGGATCAAGAGTACTCGCAATCGACGAGCATACATGAAGACGCTCATGAAAGTGGAGGAAGCGAGAGAGGTGTGCCGGGATCGTAGCCAGTGGAGGGAGGTGGTTTCTGCCTACCCCACTGGGTATATGTATGTATGTACAAGAATCATGAATAGAGGAGTTTTTAATTTAAATGACAACTTTTATATTTAAGGACAATATTAGGTTGGGGAAAAAGAAATCCATTATTTTTTCGGTAGATGGCTGTAGTGATAAATTTCTCGTAAAGTATCGATCAAACAGTTTCAGATTTATGCTCGTTGGAAAGGTGACATTTCGCAGTAAAAAAATTCTTTTGCTGTTTTTTGTTTGGTGCATTCAATTGTGAGTTACAGGGTGTTAAAAATGGAAGTGAACAAAGAGAAAATTCGGTACATTTTACAGTTTTTCTTTGACAAAGGCGAAAATGCAAGCCAGGCGGCTAAAATTGTGAATGGTGTTTATGGACCCGATACTGTAACAGCCAATTATGTGCAATTTCGGTTTCGTAGATTCCGTTCAGGAATTTTTGATGTTAAAGATGCACCTCGCACAGGTAGGCCGGTCGCCAAAAATGTCGATAAAATTGGAGAAATGATCGAAGTTGACCGGCATGTTAGCAGTCGTAACATCGCCCACGAGCTAAAAATGGACCACAAAATAGTTTTAAACCATTTACATAAAGCTGGATTCAAAAAGAAGCTCGATGTTTGGGTGCCACACCAATTAACAGAAAAAAACATGATGGATCAAATTTCCATCTGCGAAGCCTTGGCCAAACGGAATGAGATAGACCCATTTCTTAAACGGATGGTGACTGGAGATGAGAAATGGATCACATACGATAACCCTGTGCGAAAACGATCATGGTCAAAGAGCGGTGAAGCACCTCAAACGGTGGCCAAACCAGGACTAACGACCAGGATGGTTCTGCTGTGCAATTTGGTGGAACTGGAAGGGGATTATTTATTATGAGTTGTTTCCATATGGCCAAGCACTAAATTCTGATCTCTACTGTCAACAACTGGACCATTTGAAGATAGCAATTGACCAGAAACAGCCAGAATTGGCCAACAGGAGAGGTGTCGGGTTCCACCAGGACAACGCTAAGCCACACACGTCTACAGTGACTTGCCAGAAACTTCGGGAGCTTGGTTGGGAAGTTTTAATGCATCCGCCATACAGTCCGGACTTGGCACCAAGCGATTACCATCTTTTTCTTGTATTACAAAATTTCTTTAGTGATAAAAAATTGGCATCTAGGGATGATTGTGAAAATCGGCTACTAGAGTTTTTTGCAAATAGAGAGCAGGACTTCTACGAGAGAGGCATTATGAAGTTACCTTTAAAATGGCAACAAATCATAGAACAAAAGGGTGCATATTTGACCCAAATCGGACAATCCGAAGCATGTTAAATAAAGTCCTGAAGTTCATATAAAAATAATGGATTTCTTTTTCCCCAAACTATTATTATGAAAAAAAAAAACGCCTACATAAATATCATAGCACTAAAGGCGCCATGATCAAAGTTATTAATAAACTTAAGGCGCTTATATTTTAATAAAAAAATATTGCAAGCATTTATTCATTGTAAAAAAAAAGTATTTCAAAAAATATTTTTAAATTATATCACTGTCTATGAGCTATGTATAATTCTTGAAATTTTATTGGTTAAATTAAATTGGTTTTGCTTTTATAATTAAATCAACTCTTATAGAAAATAGCTTTAAAAATATTTTGTTTTGACATGACAACATTGAATGTTTAAAAACAAATATTCATACAATAGTAATTAAATTTATATTTGTTTTTGATAATTGAGACATATTTAGAAAATGTTTATAATTTTTTGTCATTATGTCAACAATGAAATGGACTGCCAACACGTAAATGTCACCAAATGGCAACATTGATTCGCGGCTGCCATGCCATTATGGTGTTCGTCTTGTCAGTAGCTAGTTAATGATACTTTCAAAATGTTTTACGGGAAGTTCGTATACACAAAGTTCCTTTTCATATCGCTATTTTTTACACCCATATTTGCAGAATGGAATACAAAAGATTATATAATGAGACAACATTCTCTTACGAGACCTTACCAAGGTGAGTGAACCCTATAAAACGTAGTGACTGAACTTGTATGTCATTTATGTCGCATTAAATCTAGAGTATAACAATTTTATTATATTACAGGTAGTGGTATGTCAGTGCCTCATTGGGACTTCTTAGGTAGCACTATAGTTACTTCAAATTATGTCCGATTAACTCCTGATTTGCAGTCCAAATCCGGCGCTATTTGGAATACATCGGTAAGTTATTTATGATTCCTCAGTCATAAAGCACTAATTATCTTTGAGTCAATAAAAAGTATGTTATTTTATTATAAAACATCTTTGATAAAAATTGTAGTATGTATTGGAAACATTAATATTTATCGATAACGTAAATTGAATTTTGTTAATTGAATCGAGCTTTTAATAAAAACCGATAAATTATTATTATACTACTGAACATTGAATTTATTTTATAATATAGCCAATTCAGGCCATCATATCTCCGTTATATTTGTGAAGGTTAAAATAAAAGACAAACAACATTTTTAAAAATGTGTGCACAGATGTGATGTTGCTGTGATATGGTCATGAATAAGTAACAATAAATGAAAGATGTAAGTATCTTTCATTATCGTTTCACATTATTGTTACAATATGATAATATATATTTTTTTAACTAAATTATTCCCTTACATGTAAGTAATTGATAACACTGTTTCCAATTTTTATTGTGATGACTGCCTTTTCAAATTATATTTAGTATTTTAAGATTAATTTTTTTGTCTTTATCTCTTTGGGAAATGTCAGCCTATTGACATAAGAATACAATATATTTAAACTATTTAAAGAAATAAAACTTTTCAACCATTAGAACACATAATAAAATTCTTAAAACACTTATAGAGAGTAAAAACATGTCATCATAACAACCAATTAATAACCCCACTGCCGAGGACCAGGCCTACCCTCAATATAAGGGCAATTGGGCCATAGTCACCATGCTGGCCCAATGCGGGTTGGTGACTTCACACATACCTTAGAATAAATTCTAAGTCATGTGCAGGTTTCCTCACGATGTTTTCCTTCACTGTTTGTATTTCGCTGTTGTAAGTAAAATCCACAAATGTTCATAATTTAAATATTGAAGTCATTGGTACATGCCGAGATTTGAACCTGCAACCTTCAGAATGTAGGCCAAACATTCCAACCATTAGGCCAGCAAGCTACTTAACTTACTTAAAAACAAATATTAAAAATAAAAAAGGACTAAAAACATATTAAAAAATCTAATTAAATTTGAGTTCACTCAAAACTACTCATTATGTCAAAGCAATTCCTGACTCTCTCTGCTGAACCTTGCATATGTTCAGTGAACGTAAAAGAGTTTGTGTTTTGAAGTATCAGTTACATTTGATTTATTTTGTTCATAAACAATGAAACAATATATGAGGAGTTTGGATATGTATAATTTTAAACCAGATGCCTCTTTTCTTGCTATATTAATTGAAATACTTCTAACATATCATGTTTATATGGGCGATAGATCTCGTGACTAGGACCACATCGGTATGAGCAGTAGAATCTCTTATCTTCAGGTGAATGCCTCTCCTGTCTCATTGTTTCATAGACAAAAGTATAATAAAATATTTTTACACCACATAGGTTTTATGCGGTACTATCTATATAGAGAAACAATTAACATCCAAATAGTACTAAAGTCATCCAATCAGCCGGAAGACGTCCACTGCTGGACAAAGGCCTCCCCCAAAGATTTCCTCTCAGACCGGTCCTGGGCCACCCGCATCCAATGGTTGCCAGCCACCTTGACCAGGTCGTCGGTCCACCTTGTGGGGGGTCTGCCCACGCTACGTCTTCCGGTACGTGGCCACCACTCGATAACCTTTCTGCCCCAACGGCCGTCGGTTCTGCGAGCTATATGCCCTGCCCATTGCCACTTTGCGACGGCGACGCTTCGAGCTATGTCGGTGACCTTGGTTTTCCTGCGGATCTCCTCATTTCTGATTCGATCTCGCAGGGAAACTCCGAGCATAGCTCGCTCCATCGCCCTCTCGGCAATCTTAAGCTTGCGGACAAGGCCCACAGTAAGCGGCTACGTCTCTGCTCCGTATGTCATCACTGGCAACACACACTGGTCAAAGACTTTTGTCTTGAGACACTGCGGTATATTGGACAAGAAGATATTTCTTAGCTTCCCGAATGCTGCCTATCCGAGTTGGATTCGATGAGAGATCTCTTTCTTGAAGTTGGACCTACCTAGTTGGATTGTATGTCCGAGGTAGACATATCTGTCAACAACTTCTAGTGTAGAGCTTCCAACTGTTACTGGAGTGGGTACTATATGGACATTTGCCATGATTTTGGCACTAAAGTCATAAACATTACTAATTAATTTGGATTACACTTTGTTACTATGTAGGACAAGGCAAATATTTGATGTTATTTCTATGTCGGTATGCTACTGCAAAGCATTTAATACATTAGAGATTCATATTATATTTAACTTTATATTCATGTTCGATGTACAAAGATTTTGTAAAAGTACACTGAAAATTAAAAAAAGCAGTACTTTATTCTTTTATCACAAATAAACAAAGTCTTATCTGTTAGTCAAAATAACAAATGTAATTAATACCTTGGTGGAAAACCAGTGGTAACTAATATCTGTCCTTAAATCTTATAGTACCTTTCACTGTTTAAATGAATCTGATACAAGCCAAAGTGTTTTTGACTTCATTACAGAAAAAATGTGTTTTGTCGCTTACAATTACATCAGTGTACGAATTTTAAAGTGAAACAAAAAATGAATAGGAGCAACCTTGGCGTGTTTTAATGGCCTCGTTAATATTCAACTAGTAAAAGCCCGGCAGTGAACAGAATTGACTGCTGCTCTAGATAAATTAAAATCTAATTATCATCAATTTTAAATGTTATGGTAATCTAATTTAACATTGATAATTTCATGCACGGTATCGGTGTACATACATACATATATATCACGCCTCGTTCCCAGTGGGGTAGGCAGAGACCACCTCTCTCCACCTACTACGATCCTGGCACACCTCTCTCGCTTCCTCCACTTTCATAAGCGTCTTCATGCACGCTCGTCGGTTGCGTGTGCTTTTGATCCGGCCTTTCTTTAGGACATCTCCGATTTGATCGGAGTATGTCCGCCTAGGTCGACCTGCACCTATTTTTCCAATCATTCTTACCTTGTATATGTCTTTCGTTAATCTTATATCGGTGTATATAGACTATTTGAATTTAGTAGCAACTTCTCTCCATTGGTTAGCACTGTTACGCAAAACCAATAAGCTATCGGCGACAGACTGACACACACCTAAGCTGCATATGAATCAATCAATCGATCGATGTCCTAAATCCCCCATATGAACCCCTACAGACGACGAGCCTTAATGCCCAGCAGTGACGGAGGCCGTGCTGACTGCTGCGCATATGAATAAGATGTAATAATAAGAATATAATAATTTCTCTGCTTAGTGTTCCGCGTCAGACAAGGTGTTGAGCACTTCCCTCATATGTATATATATTCCTTTACTCGAGTATGCATAAAAAAATGCCTATTTCATTCTCTGGTATTCTAGTAACAAAACTAAGTTGAGATCTTCTAGAAAACAAGAGGATACTTGTATCAGAAAACCTCGCTCTTTCACAGAAAGTAAATGAAATAAATTATAAGAATCGTATACAAAACAATAAAAGAGGAAAAACAAGAAGAAGAGTAGGTAAAAAAAGCAATAATAAAAAGAATAATCGTCAATATATAGAAGATAAGTACATGTATCTAGTATCGTATTATATCTGCGTCTTGTGTTCATGTTCAATAACAGACCTTCACACCAAACACCTTGACACCATATTGGCGTGATGTTAAGTGACAGTGAAGCCGTAGATGTTTGTTTTTTTTTTAATCGATGAAGCGATGAGACATTGACGTGGCGCTAGTTATGCACTGCACCACATTATGCTCGTCGCTTTGAAGCATAAGATCCCCAGTCTCGATATCCCGGTTATCACTGGCAACAGCACTCTTCAAACCGGAACGCAGTGATGTTTGCACACTACTGTTTGGCAGAAGAAACCGTCTAGGTAGGTTGGTGCCTACCGGTAGACGATTTCAACCAAAAAACACCTACCACCAGTAAAACAGCTATACTGTAATAGCAGCAGGTTTACTATATGAGAGTAGTAGCTGGAGTAGTAAGAAGGCAAGTCTGAACAACAGTAGCTCGAACTCGTGACCTCGAAATCGAACTGGAGACCACTGTATTACAAGATAGCGCTAAACGACTGGTCAAATAAAAAAAATCATTTAACGTTGCTATGCGATGAACGGAACGTTCACCTGATGGTAAGTGATAAACAATATGACGCTAGTTAGGATAATATACACAGCATCATATTGTGTTTTTCGCCTTGAAGCATAGTAATATGTTGAATCTCTTTACCCTAGTAATCAGTTACACTAGCTACATGGCCCTTCAAACCGAACACGTTCATTAGAGAAATGAAAGATATTCTACGTTTAACTTTAAAATGTTGCTTAAATATTTTTTTTTATCAATAGTTTATTTTTTTTTATTGAATATATCGCGGTGTAAAATTTTAACGATGCTAAATATGCTCGTTATATCGAAGTAGGTTATAACGCAATTCAAACAGCTAGTGTAAGTAACGTTATCGTTATATATTTTATTGGTGGAAGGTCTCCATTACCCTAGACCGTCTAGGTAGGTACCAGCACAGCACCTGTTGCAGCCACCAACAGCAGTGTACAAACCTTATTGTGGTCCGGTTTCAAGGGCGCTGTAGCTAGTGTAATTACTGAGGTAACGAGATCAACATCTTATGTTTCAGGTGACCAGCACAATATAGTGGTGTATGTACACCATCGTAACTAGCGCTATGTTTTTTTGGGCGGGCGTATCACTTACCATCAGGTGAACGTCCAGCTCGTCTTTTTATTCGATTGAGAGGATTTTATTGTGTGTGAAAATATGTGAGATTCAATTTCTTTCTCATTTTCTTCAGCCATGCCACACTCGTAATTGGGAGTTGCAAGTGCAGTTCAAAGTGCATGGACGCGGCAAGGACCTGTTCGGCGACGGGTTCGCATTGTGGTACGTTAGAGACAGGATGCAGCCCGGGCCCGTGTTTGGCAGCAAGGACTACTTCCAGGGTCTGGCGATCGTGCTCGACACTTACAGCAATCATAACGGTGCACATAATGTGAGTAAGCAGTAAAATTTATTAAATATCAAAACTTCACATCAGCTCAACCGTCACCGTGATTATAGGCTTTGCTATCTGGCTAACACTAAGCCTCAATTTCTCATGGTGTTAAATGGCGACCTGGTCATAGATAATGAAGTATGCTCGCTTAGAATACTCAGGCTCTCATATGTCAATAGCTGAAACATATCCATACTGTGAAGGCGGAAGATTTACAATGTGAGATGGGTTTGAGCCTTGAAAGCAACTAATCTCCTCGGCATATAGGACTAGATCGAACTGAGTACTTACGTGTTACTAGGCCTGTTAACCATTGCGCCACGGAGACGGTTAAAATTTACTATACATGCATTTTAATTGTTACTGTAGTAATGAACGTTCTGTGTACCTCAGCATCAGCACCCATACATCTCGTCGATGGTAAACAACGGAACCCTCCACTACGACCACGACAGGGACGGCACTCACACACAGCTCGCCGGCTGCGAGGCGAAGTTCCGAAACTTCCAACACGACACCCACATATCCATAGTCTACAAGGATGATGTATTAACAGGTTAGTCTTAGCTGATATAAAATTTTATTTGTCACTGTTACCAATGTCCAGATGGTCAGGTAGGTGACCATCGCTACTCTTATTTCTGCTGACAAACAGTAGTGTGCAAACATTACTGTGTACTGGTTTGAAGAACGTTGTAGCTAGTTAAATTACTGTGGTGACGAGACATTCATCTTATGCTTCAAAGCGATGAACACAATGTGGTGCTATGTACATTATCCTAACTAGCAATAATCCTAATATCCGTATACTTTTCAATGTACATGAGTTAACAGCCAATTTACGACCCCATTGTTGCTGGGGCACAGGCCTACCCTCAATATGAGGGCGATTGGGCCATAGTCACCACGCGGCCCAATGTGGATTGGTGACCTCACACACACCTTAGAATAAATTCTAATTCATGTGCAGGTTTCCTCGCGATGTTTTCCTTCACCGTTTTTATTTCGCTGTTGTAACTAAACTTCACAAGTGTACTTAATTTAAATATTAGTCATTGGTACATGCCGAGGTTCGAACCCGCGACCTTCGGAATGAAGGCCGCGCGCTCTAACGCCTAATGGCCAGCAAGCTACTATTTTTTTTTAAGTATAAAAATGCTTTAAAAAATACGAAGCAGCATTAATAGCTCTTTTTATAAGGCGGTTATACTAGCTGGAAGTTTTGAAAATGCGTGGCTTTGATTCCCACCGATCTTTGCCTTGCCTTGGTGTAGAAACAGGCGTGTTTCAAAGACAGTTTTCATCCGACATGATATTCATCAACCTGCACTTGACCAGCATGATAGATATATGGACATCACTCTTCCGGTGACAGAAGTCTGGACTACCAATGGTGGAAATAATAAAAGACTGTGATATATATATAAAATTCAATAGATACTAAAGCATATGTAACAAAAAGATTTAATTAACGCGGGACCGATCGATGAGGAGATCTTTGGGGGAGACCTATGTTTAGCAGTGGACCTCCATCGGCTGATGATGGTGATAATGACTGTAGTATTATCTTATTAATCGTCACTGGGTACACTTTTTTGGTAGAGAAAATGTGTTCGTATGATCTCACGGAGGCTGACTCATAATGCTCTCGGTTATGGGAACTATTGCACAACATCAGCGCGTTGATCTCATAATAATCAAAAGCATATATCATGATAATGACGATTGTTTAATTACTATAATGAAGATACAATAATAAACACTTGTTTTCATCAGTATCTACGGATTTGGACGGAAAGAACGCTTGGAAAGAATGCTTCAAAGTGGAAAACCTACTCCTGCCTACGGGATACTATTTCGGTGCGTCTGCTACTACCGGAGACTTGAGCGATAACCATGATATTATTGCCATAAAGATGTACGAGCTGGACCTCCTGGATACGGTAAGATAATTAATCATGATGCTTGTTAGCAGCACCATGTTTTGAAAGAGACTTACTTTGAAAGAGATAAAGCCGGTTAAACACTATGTCTCGTAATTCCTAGGTCCCTGGCTTAATTTTAAGCCCACATAAATGTAGGAGAGTTTTTCCCAACCCTTTACTTGCCATTGTTGTGTTCCGTGTGTGCTAGCTAGAAGATAACCTGTTCACTTTCCTTTTCTTTGGATGGAAACACTAACACCGGCAGTCGTCGACGATGAACGAAATATAGACTATATTTATGTACAGTCTAAGACGGTGGAGGTAAGAAGGTGGTAGGTCTCTGTTACCGGAAACCGTCTAGGTAGGTACCACCGTAGCAACTATTGCAATCGACAAACAGTAGTGTACAAAAATTACTGTGTTCCGATTTGAAGGGCGCTGCGGCTAACGTAATATAGCATAATTATTGGGGTAACGAGACTCAACATCTTATGTTTTAAGGCCAGGAGCACAGTTTGGTGCAGTGTATAATATCCTAACCAGCGCCACGTTTTTATGGACAAGCGTATTACCATCAGCTCGTCTCGTCGCTTCTTTGAGTATTAAAATAAATTATAACGATTTTATTATCTCCATTTTTACACAGCAAAGGAACGATGAGGACAGATCTAACATCATACCCTCGGCCGCATCCTTCGATGCGCCCAGAGACAGGGTGGAGGACTCCAAGCCGGCTATGTCGGGCGTCAAAACTTTCCTCTACATGATGTTTGTAGCGATCGTTATCATAGTTATAGTTGTTTTAGGCATTATGTGGTATCAGAAGAAACAAGAACATTCTAGAAAGAGGCTCTACTGATGAGGACTTATGTGATCGTTAAAAAATTACGCGTTCAGTTCAAAACAGGCCGAAGCCAAATGACATTCCCGGTGTTTTAATTATCATACCTTTGAACGCTAATTTTTCGTAACTAAAGGAAATGATGTAATATTAGGTATTATGTTGGTTTATTACCAAAAAGGTTCTCTTAACAAAGAGCAGGTCCTGTTTACCGACTGATATTTATTTTACACTAAATTCCTATTTAATTTAATAAATTATCATATTGAAATCAATTTGCAAATAATTCGAAGGTTTTTTGTTTTGTTGTATATCTAGATGCGGAACTTGATCTTAATTATCTCCATTTAATTTGCAACATGACGTCATTATGCGAGTCTGGGTGTCGTCAAATGGGGTGAGGACGGTAAATGCCACGCGACATTTATATCGTGCTAACTATTTAGGTTGCGTACTCAGTGTCTGATCCATTGATAAATAGATTAAAACACTAGCAGCATTAAATATCTTGGAATCGTACTCACCACATTTTGCGACACAAGCGAAGGGGGTAAGATTCTTGTCGCCCATACTACCGTCCGCATCGTTTCATTGCCATTACACTATCGCTATCATCAATTAGCTGTTTCTCGCTTTAGCTGATGCTTTTATAAATTTGTAATAAACGTCAAAAAGACGTAAGTGTCCGCAATACAATACAGAAAATCAAATCGAGCCCATTGAAATTTAAGTTTGATCATCAATAGTACTTAGTATCTAAATCTAATATATTTATTTTGCATTTTGCTATAATACTTCGCCTGGTCTGGTATAAATTAGTATGTGAAAACAAGTACTATATTTTATATTCTTTATGTATGTTTTTTCATTTAATAATCTCAGTAATATTTAATAACTATGTTCATGACAAATGTCGTTTAATTAAATGTTTTATAATATATCAATATCAATCACAAAACATTTTGAATATTGGACAAAATATCAGTCCAGCATGTGATTAATAATTATTTACTTATTAATAGCAAATAAAACAGTTGTTAACAGTAAAGAAATTGTGCTCCTTTTTTGTTAATTCGTCATCTTTGTCGTATTTACAAATCATACATGTAATTTAATATTTATTTATTTAACTGGAAAAAAATGTTCATTTGCAAGGTGACGCTTAAGACAGGTTTCAGTTTGAGGATCACACAATCACAGACAGAAATCTCTCTTTATCCCATATCATGGTGAGAAATAGTGGAAACCTCTCGCCCGATCTCCGGGGCACTGTATCTAGTGAAATGACCGGGTTAATGAGACGGTATCATATTGTATTACAAAGCAACGGGCATAATGAGCATCATCATAACCAGCGCCACATTTTTACGGGCAGGCTTATGACGGTATGACTTACCACCTTGACCGTGCTGCTATTCTCGTCGCTTCATATAATAAATAATATGTTATATTACATACAATATTTTATCTGAAAATGTATGTTTTTTTTTTCATATTTTGGTTAATATATGAACCAATTATAAATATTGGCAATTTTTATTAGTTATATAATTTTTATATCATTACTGTAAAATTTTAACAATGACATCACAACTTTATCTAATTTTTAATTGCGGGAATTATTAAACTTTAGATGTATAATAACCATATCATAATTTTTTTTTTAGTATTTATTTAATTCATAAGAAAGCTGTAATGTGTTTATGATTATACTACAGTGCCACTTATTGCAGATAAAACTAAGACGAACTTATCAAATTATCTTCTTTAAATCTTTTGAGCTAAAAATAATAAAGCCATAACGATAGCATTTCTCGTTAGTAACCAGTACAATGTAAGTATTTTGTCTTCCTGATAACGTAATTTTATATTATTCCTGGCAAAGCTATAATATTCTTCACGCACTGAGTTAATAGTCCTCACCTTGTAACACACTCTTCCTTCGATCCCGGGGCCACACGTTGTAGAACTTATATAGCAGGGTCTTATCAAACCTAAATCTAGCTACCACCGTCATATAGATTTGCCGCTGTAACATCATCGCTATTTTCCGGCTGTCAACATGAGAGCCTGAGAATTCCAGGCTAGCACGCTTCATCATTATTACTTAACCCCGAGTGAAATTAAAATCAACTGTAGATAAAAATAAAACAATTGATGACATGATCAATAGTTGATTTTTTTATTGTTAATTTCTTCTGCATACAAGTTTAACTAAATCTGTTTTTCATTTCACTAGCTCTAAGAGTTTTTAAAGAGGTAATGAATGGGTAGCTTTGTTTTATAAAAACCAACAAGTGGGTTTTGTATGTGTGCTGATTGTTTTTGTGATTTTATAAAATAAAGTGATTTTATCTAAAAATATTTTTTTTTTCTAGATCTAATTTGAAATATTTTCCATCTCTGTTTATATATCCATATATTCCATATATTGACACATTGTTCAATTGAAAAAATAAAATACATTTGAGCATTCAGCATCAAATAATGTAAATCTTTCTAGCTTTCTATAAGTTATAAAGTAATTTTAACTAAAGAGTGGTATAATGAAAAAGCAAGAGCACTCTTGAGTTATGTTATCACCATCTTGCATTTCTTCATTATTAAGAAAAAACACCAATAATCCGACGGAAGACTAATATATTTGTCAATAAATCGAATCGGATTAAAAAAAATTATGTCTTTAAATTCCTCTTTTAATCAATGTATAATTATCGTATAATTATAAGAATCATTCAAATATGTCTAATTTGTTAGCTGACTGAAAGAAATTGCTTTAAACGAACTAGCTAATAATAATATTAATACTATAATAATACTTTTTTATATTTATGGGTGGAGCAAATATGAAACGTTTTTCTCTTATAGTCAAAAACTTTAGTAATTTTATATTTTTAACTCGCTTAATACATTAAAATTCATGAACAGAATCGAGCTTAACTCAAATAGAATCTTATTCCAGCAAACTTTAGCGTAGAGGGAATTTTGCATGCATTGTGGGGGCAGAACATACACAATCAAGGTATACAACAAATAAAATATGAATAATATAAAAAAATAATTGGATATGTAATAAACATGTTTCGTGTCAAATTGTTTTTTCAAGACATTCTTAAAATAATAAGTGCTTGTTTAATACACAAAGTTTCACTAATCCTTTAATTCATATTTTACTTCATCAAAAGTGAAATAGTTTAATAATACTTTTTTACGTTTTATCGTTTGATATTTAAGGTAACTTGGGTATAAAATTTATAGCCCTTTGCCTTTTCTTCAAAAAAAAAGAGAAAAGTGTCAATGAAAGAAGAATATTGTTGACAAATTAATATCATCATCATCAGAATATTGTTTACTTATTGGCGTTACAAATATTTGATATTTGGAAAAGAAATTACTTTCTTTTCAGCAGAATACACACCGTTTAGTTGAGCATAGTTAATCATTTTAAACATTAACAATTTCCAACCTTAACATCATGGTAACTTCGTACTATATTATGAAAATGTTGAAACATAGAAACAATTTGGATGTTATTGAATACTACACCAACACAAACACAAACCCAATTTTAAAGCTTTCAGAGTATCCTGAAACTTGCAGAATATGTCTGAAACGAGGAGAAATATCAATTTATAAAGACGAGAAAGCAGCTGAGATAGTAGAAGCTTTAAATATCTTTGCAAATGTTGAAATAAAGGAGGATGATGTTTATTCAAAACGATTATGCCGTGTATGCTATAAGTTTCTTCAAAGTGCAATTTTATTTCGAAAAACTGCCAAAGAATCTGACTCATTTTTACGCCGCCCTGTAAAAGAAGAATTTTCTTATGAACAATCTCAAGATAATGACTATTCCTTTAGTTACGAATTTGAATCAGAACAAAATTGGTCTTCGGATGAGCAAAACACTAATGTAACGAAACAGGAAAAGGTAAAACAGGCCTCCAAAGTCACATGTCATGTCTGCAACAAAGTGGTTAATCGTTCATATTTTAAAGAGCATCTAACTATGCATGATCCTAATCATCAGAAATATGTTTGTGATGTATGCGGTAAATCATTTAGACTGCGTTGCGCTTACCATAACCATAGTCTAAGGCACAGGGATGATTTCCCTTTTAAATGCCAGTTCTGTCCCTACAGGGGTCGATATGCTGAGTTACTCAAGACACATATGCGAACTCATACAGGGGACTATAGATACATGTGTACAGAATGTCCAGCGAGATTCCTGTGTAAGAGCAATCTCAATAGTCACATGTTAAAACATAAAGAGCCACAATTTAAATGTGACGTTTGTAAAAGGGCATTCCACACTAACCTCATGTTGAGTCGTCATTATGAAGCAGATCATTTGGGAATTAAACATCATGTATGCAACATATGTGGGAAGGCTTTCGGATACAGAAATGCTATGATGAAACATCAGAGACATGTTCATAAACGGGAAAAACTCTTGTTTGGCCGTATGCCTTCATATTTGGAGGCAGAACAGAAGTATCATGATGATGGTTGATTAATTTAAACGATAATAATGAGTGAGGTTAATACTATTGTTCATATATTATTTGTTTTTTATGAAAACGGTATGAGTTTTAAAGATGCTGCTGCTGATGTCTATATATAATAGATTTACATGTAGACACGTGTACTTTATACATAAGCTAATGTTAATACAGATTATAAATTTCAAATTAGAGCAGTCTAGATAGAAAAATGTTAAAATGTTTATTAAATATCCAAATGCATATTACTTTACATTATTATGAATTAATTATGGAAATAAAATTAATGTAAAATCAGTTTATACGTTTTTAGATATTTTATAATTTCTGTAACAAAAACTAATTATAACATTGCCTGTTTATTGCAATCATACGATAGACCTACTGGACATATGTCAGAGTAGTAATAGAGTAGATACATAGATTTAGAGCCTATATCCAGCAGTGGATAAAGAAAGGCTGATAATGATGATGATGGTGATGGATGATATTAGAGTATGTGAAAATCTTTGGGAGAGGCCTAGGTCCTGCAGGGCATATCTATCCACTGATGATGATAATATTATTACTTTATTTGAATTTAAATATTTAAACTTATTGGAGATCACTTATCTCAAAAGTGTTCAATTAAGTTGAGAATATTTTTGTTACATCTTTTGTTGTAGATCATATAATTGCTTTCTTGAATTTTTGCCATTAAAATATCCAATTATCTTCTATTTATCTGTAATATTCTAATGCATGACCTCAATTTTATAAGGTTTTGAGCAATAATGTGGCAATGGATGGTGATGTGCGCTCACTCCGATTAATTTGGTTCAATGCAGCCAGAATACAGCTAAGCTATCAAGGCAGCAGATTTACAGTATGTAGACTTCCTAATCTTGCTAGTTCAAAAAATGTCAGAACCTACCTAACTCGACAACAATGAACTGAAATCGAACTAGAATCCTCCGTGTTCTTAGACAAGCTGTTAGGTACTGATATATGGGAGCAGTTAAGTCATGCAAGAGGGTACACCTAGAACTTCAAATGAATAAAACACTTTTATATACTATAGTCAAAGCAATTTATTATTTTAATAAATATAAATAACTTATAAACAAGAACAAAATCAATCACAGGTACAAAAACTGGAAAGATATGAAGTAAACATTGGTAATAAAAACAACAAAGTAATGAATGCACACCGTACAACAATTATCTGCAGACCACGTTTGACGAGGAATGATTATAGAAGTAATGATGTATTCAGATTTTATTTGAACAGCAGAATACATTTTATGTGATACTCATTCGTGATCATCTCATCAGCGTGTTCACTAGCTCCAAAGTATGAGTCAAATACCTGCATTCAACTATTACAGGTGCTCTTTGAATATTAACAAAATTCCATTACATATAAATTAGTTTTATAACAATATAAAAAAAATACTATACTTGTACATAGTAAAACAAAACCACAAATTAAGTATGAATGAAATCGGATGAGACAACAATTTTATTTTGTGTTAACATTGAAAGAAAAAATTAAGCCTCGATTTCGATTTTAAAGAAGACAATTTGACAAATTGGCAGCTAAGAGATTAAAAGATACTTCACTATTTACTATCAATTCGTTGTTAGATAAGGAAAGGCTATTTCCTGTTCCATTCAGTAATTGTCTAAAAGGAAATATGATGATCTATGCATTTATATCAATTGTACAGTTTACTATGTCACTATATAAATTGCTTGCATAATCTTCATCAGCCGCTGCATATATACCCCATTAAACATCTCTACGTTGTTTGCTGCTATGGTGCTATATCCAGTGGTTTCTTTCACCAGATCTCTGGGCTCAGTGAAGGGTCACCGAACAATACAACTATTTGTATAGCACTAAACTAGAAGCGACATTAAATGGCCATCGATATTCATATGATTATATTTTAATCTGTAATATATAAAAACGCGAGGGGGCTATAAACAGATCAGCAATAATCCAATTTAAAAAAAAACTCTCATCAAGTTTTATTGATTTTTTAATACTTTAGGAATATAATGAATATCAATTTAAAATATTATCCCAAAGCATTAAAAACTAGCATTTCTATAGAAAATCTGATATATTGTTGCTATGCTAATTAAATGATTTATGGACAATGGCGGATTTGCTTTCACAGTCCTCATTTCACCTAATTTAACATGATTTTAGCTGACAATGAAGCAAATGGTGAAGCGTACTTGTCCGTAATACTCCAGCAGCTCTGTTATTGGCAGCTGGAAAAAAGTCATGCTGTCATGGCAGCAGATTTACAATATGAGGGTTGTAGCAAGCGAGGCGGGTTAAATTACCACAAACAACGACAAATGGGCCACCAATATAATCATAGACAAAGTAGCTTCCGCTTAGCCACGCCACAGACGAAGTTATATTTTGTTAACAGTGCTATTATCCACAACGTTCAGACCTTTCAGATAGAAAATAGTTTTAACGTTTACTAGTATTACAGTGTCGAATAAGTGATAAGGAAACCGGAAGTCATTAGTACAAATACAAATTTTAAAAACAACTTTACGAAAATTTATCACTATGAGGATAATACTTAATTAAACAGGACGTATACACTACCGCGCACTAATAATTTACTAGACGCCGCATTGATGTACAAAAACTTTAAGATATACTTGCAGACAGAAAGTAGAACAATAAAGACATAGAGCACATCATTTTTCAATTAAAAAGAAATCTTCAATAAAAATCATCTGATTGCAATCCTGATTTATTTTTAAAGCCATCATCGTCAGTACATATCGTTTTACATGTGGTCATAAAACTATTACGGTGGTAATACGCTTGTCCGACCCTAGGTTCGGATGAGAGGACGTGTGGCCGCGATGCGAATGTTAAGATGGATGTGCGGTGTGACGAGGATGGATAAAATTAAGAATGAGTATATAAGAGGAAGTCTGAAAGTTGCTCCAGTGACAGAGCAATTGAGGAGCAAGAAGTTAGCGTGGTGCGGGCAAGTTGTGCGGAGGGATGAAGGATATATAACAAAGAAAGTAATGAGAATGAACGTGGATGGTTAGGGTAGAGGAATACCGAAGAAGTGTGGATGGATTGTGTGAAAGTTGACATGTGTAAGAAGAGTGTGAATTCAGATATTACAGCTGATAGAGGGATATGGAAGAGAAGTACATACTGTGCCGAGCCCACATAGTTGGGGACAGAGCAGAAGGAAAAGGAGCGCTTGTTCCGCCCTGTAATATTTATTGAAGTTTTAATGCCCTTAAGACCGAGAAGTCTATGCTTATCAGAGAGACATGGACGTTTTAAATATGGTTCCTCATTGAACGTAGTGAGCGCTGGAGATTTATTATAAAACGATTAGAGAGAGAGAGAGAGCATGAACTTTTAATTTGGGATTCATCGTCATCATCATCCTATAGACGTCCACTGCTGGATATAACTCAGATTACTAATAGATAATAGGCAAATATTCAATTGGTATAATTAAGTATTATGTAAATGATGATATTTTTCTTACTAATACCCCCCTCCCTAGTACATAATAATTTATATAGAATGTATAGCAAGCATATATTCTAATCGTTAACACGATATACACCTTATCATATAGTAATAAATAAAATCAAGGCAAAAAAAAAAATAATGTGGCGCTAGTTAATATACATTGCATCGAACTTTATTCCTCGGTTAAAGATATATGTTAATTCTCGATACCTCGGTTATTCCAGCTACAGCAGCCTTTAAACCGGAACACAGTAATTTTTAACACTAAAATTTGTTAATCGGATTTCTTGCTTAGATTTTTTTTGTACATCAATGGCCGCCATTTTATATTACCTTAAACATTAAATCTTAATCTCACTTTTTGGAATACTGTAACCGCTATAGTTAATGCTAACTTTATAAATATAAAGCTTCAGTACGACTAACCGGAAATGTGGGCGAGTGGATTGACAAAAACCAGGCTGGTTATTAGGATATACTATATATACCATCGGTCAGGATAACAAGGATATATATAGGTTATATTAATGCAACTATTCCTAATGTTGTTTGTATGTGTGTGTATTTTATCTGAAGCAAGCTTTATAATGTATGACGTGTATATTTCCAATTTACATGTTACAATATGTTTATTTATAAGATTTTTGTAGTTTTTTTTTTTTTTTTTTAAAGCGATGACGACAAGGTAACCTGATACCATAAGAATGTGTATATGTTTATCATTATGTCCGTGTGAGTGTGTATAATAGGTTACATATAAAACGGTGACAATATTTAGACCGGATTATTAATAATTTCAAAAAAATTGTGCAAGAGGCATTATAGAAGATACTTTAAACATTACAAAGGCAATAATAAAAAAAATTAATACAATCGGTTTGACATATAATTTGAGTATATATTTCTAAAGTTTTTTTATTCTGCGTTATTAAATCTTCATTGTAATAGGAGTAAACGTGTGTAGTGTTTAATTCTTACTAACAGAGAAGCCTTCAACTAATTTTATTATCATTATTATTAAAGTTTCTATGAATATTATTATATAAATACGTTCATATAGCAATAATTTGTCATGAACAGTGCTATTGTTTGGAAATATATATAATTTATATTTAAGTCGCCGACTTTTTTTTCTCTGTTGATAAGAGAGTAAAATGTTCAAGTTCAAAGGTTTTGATTTTGCGAATTGTACAATAATTTGATTGTTTCTTGGAAATGTTCTTTAATATAAATCGGTCTAACTATTGAAATATTAAAGTAAAACTATTAAATTAATTAATATATTAAGCTAACGTTCGATTAATCAAGCTATTCATCTAACACGTCCACATATATGCTATGGATACAATTAATTTGATGTCTCCGTTAAAAGCCTTCGTTTATATATATGTTGCTAATAAATACTAAGCCGTTCATTATTTATATATAATGGCAACATTGAAAAGTTTAAATTTCACGAACGATACAGTTTGAGGCTTTGGGACTGTTTTGTATTTCGTTAATGTTGCTACATTTTTCGAAATATGTTTTTAGTTCCGTAAGAATGTCTATTGGAAAAAAATAAAGGAATTTTGTACCTTTATATGGCTGTAAGACTTACTGATACTTCATTAGACGTTTAGTTTGGTAACTACGATTATTTGTATTTTAATTATGTTTATATATCTCTAATACTTTTTAGGTGGTTACGATGTACAATCTGAGGTACGTTTTAAAAAATTAATAATACAAATTGTTCAATTATATTCTGTGCTTTATATTATATCAAGGATATTATTTTATCTACAATGGGTTAACACTTCACTTCAATTTCGCACGGTGTAGGGACTACGGAGGCCTTGGGTAAAGCGTGTTCACTCAGTGAATAAATCTGGCATTATTCATTTATATTGAAAAAGGACTTAATAATAAAATAAATTATTTTGAATTGGAAAATATTGTTAAAATTCTAAAGAAATACATATAATGAATAATTATTGTAGCGATTGAATTTATAATCGTACAATAATATGTTTATATGAATCTAAATAAAAAACATAAATATTGTGTTTATTTTTACGAAAATGTGACGAACCAGGTGTTCACTTAAAAGTAAGTGATATGCCCGCCCGTAATACAGTAGCGCCAGCTAGGATGACACACAAAGCACAACATCGCGCACACTGCTCTGATACACAAAACCTTAAGTTTTTTTACTCCAGTCACGTCACTAGAAGATTTTTTATTACTACATACATTAAATTGAACATGTCCAAATAATTTTAATTATCAATTATCAACTTAACAATAAATTAATATTGATTAACTATTCGCGAATAACATTTAATAAAGCAATAAATATTCCGAGTAATATTTTCACCTAGCAACCCTCTGGGCGTGGTGTGTTGGCAACATTGGAATTACAGGGCGATGAGGCGGGTGTTGCAACCGTACCACTTCTCTTGTAGCTTTTTGTGCTCTTCATACTGTTGTTCGGAGATTTGCTTCACCGATCCGGATGCCTGTATATTTGCTTAGTGATAGTCACAATGAATAAACACTAACACTGTATAAATAACAATGAATTTGATTTTTGTCTATGCTTCACAAATGTTTCTGGTTCTGAGTCCACCACAAGATGAGACGTATCAGACAGTACAAGGTCAAAAAGCTAATGCTTTTAATACTTTTAGTAAGAGTAGTTTATAAAGATAATATACATGTCAGCAAGGCATCGTCTGGTTGATAACGAAGTTTATAGTAGAAAGTATTTATTTGCACAAGTTTTGTAAGAATACTTTTTAAGAGATATTTTCTTAAAAGCAAATAATACTTTTATAAAAATATCACTTCTAATAGAGTTACGTACTACATATATACGTTGGTTTATTGAGAGATATAGAGAAAAATAAAATTTACTAACCTTTATTTTCCTCGGGTCTAAGTTGGCACCTAATGTTTGTACGCCTTTGGCAAGTTTGGAGAGTGGTGACAGCACCATCTCCCTTGTCGCACTCGACATGGGACTGGCGATGTTCCTCAACTGTTTCAGAGCGGATTCGCTGTGCGACTGTGCGATATTCAACGTGATCTCGTGTTGTGAATTTGACCGCACGTGGTAGTTGACCCCTTCGTGGACCTGCTCCTCCTCGTAATTTATGTCGCTGGAACTGTGCGATAATTTCTGCGAAAGCACCAGGGTGTTAGGCGGCGTTGGTTTCGTGAAACCCGGATCAACTTGTATCTCGGGGGTTTTCGATGAGTCCATGTCGAATGGATTTCTTTTTGTGATGTTGCTCGGTGTTTTGAGTGTTTGTCGTTCAGTCGTTTCGACGACGTCTGTAGAGGAAATCTCTGTGACGTCACTCGGTTCTATTTTGGACGAGTACAATGGGTTCTCGATAAGTTCACAATCATTCTCCGTTTCGCTCTTGTCTTCGGACTTCTTTCCGATGTAGTGTTGAGTGTTTTCGAAGTTGTCTAACGTGGGCTCGAAGATGTTCGTACGGTTCTCGTCATCGGAGGAGTAGTCCGAGCTCATTCCGTCCGAGAGGCTACCTTTCTTCTTTTCGTTCTTGTTTTGTCCAATAGTGAAGATTTTCTTAGTGCGCGAGGCGCCTTGGTCGAATTTTAGTTGTAAACTCGGTCTTGCCTTCGCGTTGAGCGAGTGGCTTAATTTATTGAGCTTATTGAATTGCTCAGTCATATTGTTCAGAGCTTTGGATCCTGTAAGAGCATTTCATGAATTAAATCTATTATCATTGTTTGTTGTAACGAAATTAACAAATAGTGATTGAATGATTACGATCCTTAAAATCTGTGAAACCCAGCTTTCCTAAATAATACAATGATGTTAACTGAAATAAATATATAAAAAGTTCTATGTTTTAGAGGAGAAAATAGAGTTGGTGTAAAATCTTGTATTTGGGTTTTGTCCGTAAACATGCCATTCCACTAGCCATCGTTCATTGGTGTTGCATGATTAAAATTTTGTCGTTAGTTTTTTACCAATGTAGAAATCAAAGTATGTCAATTTTTGTGCGAAATACTAAATGTTATATATACTATATATGTTAATCTATTCGCTGCGGGGACAGGGAGTTGTGCCGGAAAACTATACAGTCAACACCTGTAGTCGGGTTACGAGATACGTTTGCTTACTACCGCAGTATGCGAAGTACGTATTGTTCGTTTCTATCAAATTCTAACATAATCATCACTCTCATGAGTTGCCCTTTAAGAATTAATATTTAACAATAGCAACATTTAACATTTATATACGACTAATACTTATTATAGATTGTCACCTCGTTTATAATGTTACCAGTTATTTAATCAGTTAAAGACAATGTAATTGTAATGAATGAAAAATATTTATCATGTTGTAAAGTTATAATAGAAACACTAACAGTCTGCGTGGCGCCGTGCAAGTGGCCGTTAGCACCGGAAATGAAGCGGCACTCCGTACAATCGCTGACGAGACGTATTATCTGTTCTAAAACCGCTTCCGTTAGTGAAGGCCGCTGCCCTGAGTCTAATTAAAATGACCATGAAGCGTATGAGTGAGAAAGCTGCGAGGGCGTTTCGGCCACACCTCACCGTGCTAATGATACACCATGGAAGAATTCTAATAGGTCAGAAAACAGCAGAACCTATACGTCGCCATGTGAAAGCGGTTAATCTGTACTTGAACAACGTAGTGGTCTTGATTCTCTCTTCATGACACAAGAACCTAATTCCAGGCGATGGAGAAACTAAGTGGGTTGTTCTTGGGTCAGAAATACAGCCCTTTAATGGTACGTACATTATTATTATTACAAACGCTTATATTCTTAAAAATAAATAAATTGTACTGAAATACTACAGTCCCTAATATGTAAAGAATAATTCTTTTTAGAGTTAACGGAGAAAAGAACAGTTAACCAGTACGTTATCCCTCGTAACTCTTTCCGCCGGAAATATGGGAACGATATCGTACGTAATCGTAACAATTATAAATATAAAGTATCACTAAATGCATATTCTATATTAACACACTCTACACCTGTCATCATTACTTTACACTATCTTTTAGTTGAGGAAGGCTTTTGGTTAGGACTTTGATTTTTATATAAAGTAACATTGTCTTATTGAAATAATTACTATTTTTTCATTACTGGTAATTCTAATAGATAAAGAGCGGTACATATAATGCTAGATCTATGAACATATATAAAATGTTAGTATGCGGTTCGTATGTTTAAAAATATCTTACCAACGCTCCGTATGTCCGCAACAAGTTGTGTCTCGCTCACGTTGCGCGTAAGCGAAGGTAGCCGCGATACGTCTAAGTACAAAGCCGATCTAGCACCGCTTCTAACACCGCCGGAAGTCGTACCGTGGATCTGAAATTAACAAGGAAAATAAAGTACCATGACAGCCAATTTACGTCCTCACTGTTAGGACACAGGCCTACTATCAACATGAGGGCTATGGGGTCATAGTCAACACGCGGACCAAAGGCGATTGGTGATTAATAAAAAAAACACACCTTGGGATAAATTCTAATAAATCTCCGCTTACCATCAGTTGTGCTCATACCAAGTACTATACAATAAAATTATAACTGGTAGGACTTTGATGCCGTAGACTGTCAATGGAGGATTCACCGTAGCGACTATTTCTGCCAGTAAACTGTGGTTGGCAAACGTTAGCGGTTTCCAGTTTGAAAGGTGTGAAATACTGGGGGTAATTAAACTTAACATCAAACGTCTTAACAAGCACAATATGATGCAATGTTTATGATCCTAACTGACGCCAGGATTCTATGAATACCTGTGAATGTCCTGCTCGAGTTGCCGCATCCATCTAAAAAAAAAAAACCAACAAGATTTTCGTTGCAATCCATTTACCTTAGATTTCTTCCTCTCCAATTTCACACCGTCATGGAAAGGCACCGGTGGTAGCTTCGCCACGTCACGGGCAACCATCAACGACTCGCAGATCGAATGTAACGACTCTGAAACACAAGTGCGAGAATGAGGAATACAAAAAAAAATGTATAGAGATAAGTAAATTAGGATAATAAGTGAACTTGTAAATATTGGCCCGGACCCAAAATACGAACAGGGACATTAATAAAAAAAAGTGCGTGTGTTACTATGAGAAAAAAATGTTTTTCCAATTATTATTTATGAAGTTAAAAAAAGTAGAAATTTAATGAACTGTAAAGATCAATATGACTCAACGACACTTTAACTTTAAAGTTATGTAGTTAGTTTTCTTTTTCTTGGTATTACGTTTCATCGCCCTATGTAAGGATGACTATTTCCATTTGGATTTGAACGTTAATTTAGCTTAAGCCAAGTGTTAAGTTGTTTAATTTATAAAATGTAAATATAACGAACCGATCATTTCGTCTTTGGTATTGATAACGACAGCCATGTTGTTAAAAAATCGCAGCGACGTCGAGCGGAACATGTGGAAGTAGCCCGGTTCTCCATTACAATTGTAGTTGATGCGGATGCAGTGCACCGGCTCGACGCTACTCTTACGGCCTACGCCAAAAATCTAAAACAAAAAAAACTTGATGTTAAAACAGAAGAAATGTAATCGATCGAAACTTTTTTTTTTCTTCGATAATTCGACGAGACGAGGAGGACACTCATCTGGTGAAAGTTTCTTCGTACTTATCTCGCTACCCACCTTCTTATCATAAACATCCGATCTAACAGCATTCTCGTGTTTCGGCTATCAACGTTTAGTAACCTTCACGGCCTCATTGTCACTCACTTAACACCATATAAAATTAAGGTTAATTATTAGCGGACTGTAGATAAAAAATCAACAAATATCAAATCTATCACCGTAGAGCTATTGTCTAGAGTTCCGAGTTCGACGGAGGTGACGTCACTCAGCGGCACGCGCTGCACGGAGAGCAGCCTGTCTGACGTCTCGTCGTAATCTGTGACGTAGTACGCGTCGCTAGTTAACACCATAACGCTGTCCATCTCTGTCTCTTGAGGGTCACCGGTGCTATAGGAGATAGTGGCACAGGTTCATATTTTAAAGTTAGTGAAATTACTAGTACAAAGATGAGGTAATGAGTTAAGTCAAAGTCTCGACACGACTACTACAATGTGTTTATCATCATTATTTTTGTTAAGAGCAGCCTTAACACAATCATGTAATCAGTTCGTTTCGACGCTTATTAGAATAAAAAAAAATCAGTGGTTAAAAGACAATTAAATTCGTAATAAGAAGCTTTTTGTCATTAAATTTGTTGTACTGTTAAATACCAAGTGTTCTTTACAGCAAACAATAATTGATGGAGTCTTCCGAAAGTTATAGTACGAATGCGAAACTCACTTCGGATCAGCGTCTATAAGACCCCAGGAGCCTAGGACTGGCTCGGTATCCACCAAAAGCTTTTTGCAGTCGTCTATGAGGGACTTCACGTGCAGAGCCATCGCGGCGGTGTCGGGCTCGGTTTGCTCCTGCGTAACGAGATTAAATTAAAACGTTCACAACAATTAACATATATCACCGGCATCACAAAGTCAACTTTTCTTCGAAGAGTATACAGCACTCGTCACTCATTTGGCGGTGGGTGCCACCTACACAGCAGCGTATATGCGTTTAGTCATAATATTAGTAAAGTTGCAAATACAGTTGTTCACTATAAGGTATAGTATATATCATTCTAAAATAATGTAACATTATAGACGCGCGTGTCAATCACTATTGGATAAAAAATGGGTTCGATTCGTCCATTAGCAGAATAAAAAAAAAGCTTGATCCCGTGCTCAGTATTAAGCACAAGCCATCGTGCACGCGAGTTAAGTGTCAGCACCTTGACTGAGGTGCACCGGCTGCACTCAGGCACTATCAGCTGCTCCGGTATGGTACGCGACTCTCCAGTCATCACGTCGATCGCCACCTGCCGCAGCGCATCCTTGAACGTAGACAGGTAGTATCTGCAACAATTGCAATTAATTTTAAGGAGTAGTTGATGTAACTTAATTTCGTTCCTGATCAACCACCAAACGCTATCAAACAGCAATGCGGTCCGATATGGAAATGCGAGGTGGCCCAAAATAATCCAGATTACCGAAACCGCAATACTGTCATAAAAATAGCATACTTCACCTGAATGAGACCATTTTATATGACCCCAGAATCGAACTACGTCTATGGCCATGTTACATGGTTATACGTCAGAGGCAATCTTTGCCTAGAAGCACGTTTCCACCAGTAAAGCAATGTTACGGACTTATTCATCAGAAGACAACTTCCAAAAAAAGCATAGTGGAGAAATATATTTTTACGTTTGTTAGTATGCCCTAAATATTTAGTAATGTTATATAATATCTATTTATATATAATACACTATTAAGAAGGTTCATACTGTATTGATCCATATAATGAGAAAGCACTTATAAATTTTTATATTTAATAACAGCAACTTGTTACTATGTTTTAGAAATAGTAAAGTTTGATCACTCATCTTATATCAATATACGCTATAGAAAATTGAGAGGTTTAATAATTAATTTAAATATATTATGTATTTGAAAATTAGTAGCTGTCAAATTATCGCAAGCGGAATTTCTTGTTACTAGTTACAATCAAAACTAATTTTAGCAGAATGCAGTTAGCGGTAACGATTTTAAGCATTAAAAAGGTTAAAGCCGCTATTAAATATGAATAATTTTTAAATAGTAAGTCTACGCCAGAAGTGAGCAGTTTTAGTTCTTACTGTTCAGTGTAAACTGACCTCCCCACTCCGTACGCAACCTCAGCAGACGCTAGCTCATTTCTCAGCGGATGCCCAAAGTATGAAGGCATCATTCCTAACTTCGGCTTATTAGTATCCAAGTTCTCTAACACCATCATCGAAGCCGTCTTAATATCACGCCATAGATTATCTAGCTCGTCTATGGTCGACTCATCAATCGGCTGCCCGAGAGCGATGTCTATGGCGCATTGTGTCATAGCGTCGTTAAAATGGCGGATGATGAATCTGTGACGGGAAATAGTATCCATACCGAATTGATTCTATTATACTCTAGTATAATCTGCCTAAATGTTATAAAATAAAAATAGTTCTGACATTACCTATTAGCTGATGCGACGCCATCTTTCATCATTCCAGTGAGTTTTCTTTCACCAGTACGCGTGTAATCGCCCTAATAAAATAATTAATATATTTTATTAATCAAACCAAGTGATAGCGCTACCCAAATTGTAACAAAATCAGGCCTTTATTAGGCGTTGTCTTACTTATATGCCCAACCCTACTACCTGCTTAGAAGGTCTCTGGCAATAGAGACCTACCATCAGAAAACCACAAGTTTTTTCTATAAAAATGATATTAGTAAGATCCAAAAATATAGAAAATAGTTTGATATGAAGTCTTCAAACAAACGATATTTTTTGCTACTAGCCTCGTACTTTAATTTTGACCATACAACACATGACAAATTCTGACTGATAACATATTAAGGTCATAGTACTCTGGACATGCATGCATTACCATCAAGGCTTTGTTATCATATAGAATTATATGAAAATAAGAACATGTTGCTGGTGCTAGTGTATTGCTGGAGGCCGTCCAGGTGGGTCGCTAGTATGTAAACATTACTGTGTTCCAGTTTGAAAGGCGCTGTAGCAAGCGTAATTACTTTTGTTATGTTACCAACGTTACATTACGTCACTCTTTCGAGACTCACCACCCTGGCCGGGCGACGAGCGAATGTGGTGTTGTACATAGCACCAAGTTGTTAAAGGCAGGCGTATCACTTACCATCAGGAAAATTTCGCTCGTTTCAGTTAATTGAAGAAACCAAAAAGTAAGATAAGAAGTAAGGCGTTTAGTAAAAACACATATAACAATAACACAATACCTTAAGTGCCTTAGTGCCAGCATACTGTCTGGATACAATGTCTCCGTTGTCTGCCCACATGGTGAGGAAGGCATTTCGCAGCATTGAAGGCAGACCGCATCCGGGGGTGCCCAATCCTAATCTACACAGCTGCAGTTCTAATACATATTTCGCTATTGCCGTCTGAAAAACAGAGATGCTTGTTATAAACAATAAAAAAAAATCAAAACGAACATAATACCAATAATTACTATAATTGTAACAGCAAAAAGATCACCTAATGGTAATTAATTCTACGACAAGAGGAGCGGGTATGATACTCTCGCCCATAATAGAATGGCGCTAGTTGGGACGGTATACACAGCACCACATTTTGCTTGTCGCTTTGGAACATGAGATGTAGTCTCGTTAATCCAGTAATTCCACTAGCTACAACGCCCTTCATATCGAAGCACAATAATAATTGCATACTACTGTTTACAGGAACCTACTGTATGCGAGCAACAGCGGACCGATCGATGTGGAGATCTTTGGGGAAGGCCATAAATCCAGTAGTGGACGTCTATCGGCTGATGCTAATGATGATGATGACTGCTTGACGGCCCGAATATATTTTTCATCGAGAGAATACAGCAATACTGTGTTACGGGAAGTTTGATTTTATCACCTGCACAACATTAGTGCGGTCCAAGCAGTCGATGCAGTTGACGCGGAAGACGGCTCCCTGCGCGCAGATAAGGCCGCGGTCGTCGCGCCAGCAGAAGCGCATCTCGCCGATGATGTCAGCAATTGCGTTTATTAAAATACTGACGTTCTCGTAATGCATGCCGCGGCTGAAACATGGTATTAAATATTAATATAAGGTTTCGCGATAGAATTTCAAACCTCTCCTCCTTCTTCGCTAGCAACCACAGTCGTGTAAATCTGCCCCAACAGCATATAGTACCCCATTCATCGCGTTAAGGCGTAGCTACATCTCGAGGAAAGAACTCCCTTCTTTCCACTTTGTATGGGTGCGCCGGAACAAACAGCGGCCTCTTACCTTCATCTCCGTCCACTTGTCACCCAGACGCCTTAGGACCCAAGACAGAAAACTGTCGACTCCCCGCGGCGGAGCTGGTATTAGACTCCGCCGCCAGACGTTATATAAATGCAGAGGGCAGGGATAGCGGCGAATCGCAAACATCATTATTTTCATGACTTCTCCGAAAGTATTAGACGCGAACACTCAAAATTTGTTATAGTTATATATGACTTCTGCCATTAACAGATCAGCAAAGAATGAATTTTACAAAATTTAGTACGATATAAATGACAAAAAATATGGATCATAATAATACTTTACGACTTACATCATCTTAATTCACAATGAGATGCGGGTTTAAAAAAACTATATTAAAATCATCCTACACCGTCATACAAAGTTTTATTCTACGATGATGAAGAAAGGATTAAAATCTTAGGAAAATCTTTTAAAACAATTCATCAAAAATATGAATTCTTCTTCAAGACGGTAATTATAAAAAAAAACACTATATGTTATTTAAATGTTGGTCTTACCAGTACTCGTGAAAGTCGAAGGTTGCGTATATGACGTCGGGGCTGTTGTACTTGAGGACGTGGTTCCCGTACGCCTCCCATATAACCCGCTCCCGGCCCTGCTGCTCCACGAGGTTAACTATGCACACTTGCTTGTAGATCTTCAATTCCTCTTCAAAGTGCTTCTTGAACGCCGCGTGGGTTTCATCTTCACCTGAAGATGTAATTTATAATAGTAAACATTTATTTGATACAGTACCGGTTAAAGGAAAGAACTTTTTTATGCCGCCAAAGGGATTTTTAAATTTGTATCTACAATTGTAGCAAGAGCGTGCACTCCATACAGGAAATAAGCACTACGCCTAGGGTATGACTTCCTTTTTTTTTCAACAGCTAATCTACATCTCCACTTGGAGCATAAGTCTACCCTCAATGAAGGCGATGGGCCATAGTCACCACCCACCCCTATGCGGATTGGTGACCTCACACACACTTTACAATAAATTGTAATTCATGTGCAGGTTTCCTCGCGATGTTTTCCTTCACCGTTTGTATCTCGCTGTTGTTACTAAAGTTCACAAATGTACATAACTTAAATATTAATGTCATCAATATCAACGAATCTCCGCGTTATAAAATTAACCAGGACGATTGGTGTTTAATAAAGTATGTTGATGCAGCATAAAAAAGAAGTTTAATTATTTTGAAGGAATTCAATTGATTCAGTAAATTTCTTCAAATTGTCTAATATATTTTTACACATTTATTCATAGTACTAATTATTTACTTAGCGTGGTACGGGTATGTTATAGAGAGGGATGAAGGACAGTAATGAGAATGAACGTGGATGGTTATAAGGGTAGAGGAAGACCGAAGAAAGTGTGGATGGATTGTGTGAAAGATGACATGTGTAAGAAGAGTGCGAATTCAGATATGACGGCTGATAGAGGGATATGGAAGGGAAGTACATACTGTGTCGACCCCACATAGCTGGCAAAAGGGCAGTACTATTTATTTAGTTATAGCACTAGTTTAAGAACAATTTAAATGCTGAAACTGTAATGATAAAAAGAATACCTCTATCGAGTCGGGGTGGGGGCCTGAATTTGTATTCAGGCTGGCTCCAGAATATTGGTACCGAACCACGGACCTGTAGAAAATGTACACATTATTATTTCTATTAATAAATTAGCAATCTATAATATCATACAAACATTATTGTTATTCGCTTTGTAACCTATGAAATTAATAGATTACCAAACACAATGTGGTGCAGTATAAATATCCTAATTAGCGCCACATTGTTATCACTAACGTATCACTTCTCATTATGGGTGTAATCTGATCGTCTGGTCGCTTAGTCAACAAAAAAATAATAATATATAATGACGTCAAATATATAACGGGGGCGATCGATGCAGAGATCTTTGGGAGAGTCCTGTCCAACAGTGGACGTCTATCGGCTGATGATGATGATATAATTTCTAACATTAATACACAACAGTAAATTTATAACAGTTTAATGTAAATAGTATCCAAAACCGTTACGTTATATAATATATTAGTCTGCTAGTAAAATTAACGCATAGTTTAAATATTTAATTATATATGCCAACTCATACTTGGGCAGCGTGGCGGGACAATGACCTTGACTCTTCGTTTTAATGAAACTAGAGAGTACCAGCAGTGGAAGCATGAAGAGCTGTTAATTATATAATAAATTATTGTGAAGACTGCTAACATGAATAATGAAAGTCAGGATATTTTTTTATTCAAAGACGAGACGAGCGTCCAAACTGATAGGATACACGCGTCCACAACAACGTGGCAAGATAGGATGATATATAGATACAGCACCACATTATGCTCGTCGGTTTAAGACAAGATGTTAAGTCACTTCACACAGTAAAGTTTGCACACTACTGTTTATCGGCAGTAGGAAATGCTGCGATGGTACCTACTTAGACGGTCTCCGACAACAGGGTCGAACCACCAGTAAAATAAACCGTTGCCTCATTAAAACTTATACGCTGTTATTCACATCTATCATACGAATTGATATGTATGTTAGTATTGATTATATACACACATATTTTTTTTTAATAGTTGAGAAAACAGTTCATATATTCGCCAATAATAATAGTTAAAAGCAGTTACTTTATAAATTATAGTCATGGACTATATGTTATCAATCCTGTTTAACTGTGAGGCATGAACGTCATAATCGCCAACCTAGACTAATTGTATTTAACTTTTTTTCACGAGGGGCCATAAACACGTTACCAATGGTGTCGCGTGTAGAAAAAAAATAGGTAATTTCTTAGGTCTTCGCGACCAAATTCCATGAAATACATATTAATATTTTTAACGAACGCGAGTTTATAAATGGTTTGATACAAAGTAGCACCATAAGAGTCAAGCACAAAATACTGAGCCGCGGGTTGACTACAGCTGACCCATGTTATTATAATGTAAAGACGACGAGAAGAGCTGATAATAGGTTGGCAAATATCTCCCTTCCGCCTTTTTGTCTTTTGAATTTCGCGGCTATGTACAAAGCGCTACAGAGCTCGTATCTGGCAATACTATACATAATTTGAAAGGTCTTGACATAACCTACAAAACGACGCTATGCATAATTAGTTTGGATATTGCGTTCAACAGTTATAGACGTGTAAACATATAGTTCACTAACGCCGAAATTCGCGCTATTTTAAAGTTTTCCTTCGTTAAAGGCAAATCCGCTAGAGAAACGTTCCGTGAGATTAATGGTGTTTTGGGGGATGGTACTCTATCACTTCGAACCGCGGAGGAATGGTTTCGACGATTCAGAGCCGGTGAAAACGACACCATGGATAAGCCAGCCGGCGGAAGACCTGTGACGACAAATACCGATCAAATCATGGACTACATCGAGTTAGACCGGCATGTGGCATCTCGTGACATCGCCCAGGAGATGGGAGTTAGTCACCAAACCATTTTAAACCATCTGCAGAAGGCTGGATACAAAAAAAAGCTTGATGTTTGTGTGCCGCATGATTTGACGCAAAAAAACTTTCTGGACCGAATCAACGCCTGCGATATGCTGCTGAAACGGAACGAACTCGACCCATTCTTGAAGCGGATGGTGACTGGCGACGAAAAATGGATCACATACGACAATATCAAGCGAAAACGGTCGTGGTCGAAGGCCGGTGAATCGTCCCAAACAGTGGCCAAGCCGGGATTGACGGCCAAGAAGGTTTTGCTGTGTGTTTGGTGGGATTGGAAGGGAATCATCCACTATGAGCTGCTCCCATATGGCCAGACGCTTAATTCTACCATCTACTGCGAACAACTGGACCGCTTGAAACAGGCGATCGACCAGAAGCATCCAGAATTGGCCAACAGGAAGGGTGTAGTGTTCCACCAGGACAACGCCAGACCACACACTTCGTTGATGACTCGTCAGAAGCTACGGGAGCTCGGATGGGAAGTTTTATCGCATCCACCATATAGCCCGGACATAGCGCCAAGTGATTACCACCTGTTCCTGTCCATGGTGAACGCCCTTGGTGGTGTAAAGTTGAACTCAAAAGAGGCTTGTGAAAAGTGGCTGTCCGAGTTCTTCGCAAATAAGGAGGGGGGCTTCTACGAGGGAGGTATTATGAAGTTGCCGTCTAGATGGAAACAGATTATCGAACAAAACGGCGCATATTTGAACTAAATCCGATCACTGTAACACTTTTTATAAAGCATTGAATAAAGAGCAAAAAAGCGGAAGGGAGATATTTGCCAACCAATCCGAAATCACAGATACTAAATAGCAAGTTTTTGCTTCACAGCCTGTTGGCAGAGCGCCCGCACGCACTTGACCCAGAAACTAGCACTCTGGCCTTAATAATCCTCGAATCCGACCAAAGCGAGGTACCGACTGCTTGAAATAAAGAGGTACGTACGCCTGAAAGTGGCGGGGAAAACTCTCGAGTGCAGAGCTGAGAGGAAAATAAACAAAAATTACGTTTGAAAAGAGATGAAAATTATTTAGTGTTTTAAACTTCAGCAAACTTAACATCGGTAGGAAATTACCTCTCCATAATACTTTATATATCCAGTGAGTATTATATAGCTAATAATAAATGTATATTTTGTCCCCTTTGGGTGGTAGGGGAGTTGGGGTTAATTTTCTGTAAAGGTACCCTCCCTGGCTTCTTGAGGGAAGAATTAGGTGGAGATTTTTAAACACTAAGGTTTGAATCTCCGTTCGGCGAACAACCGCGGTACTACACATATAGCCCTATAGTAAATATAGAAGCTAATGATGAAAATATTAGATTTTGATTACTATTGAATAATATTTAAAACAATTTATTTTTCTGCAATTTCAATTTCACATGATGTTAAGTGTCAATCGTGTTGATGGTGAAGTGTGCTCGTCCTCACACTCGTCACTTATATGTTGACAGCATGAACACAGTAGTTACAGCAGCAAATTCACAAAATAGTAGCTAGATGGTTCGAAAAACTATCACCGTCCAAACTCCATGCGATGTGGTCCTGGAATCTAACCTGTACCTTCCTCGTAACAAAACGAGTAATGAGCCATAGACGTAGTTTAGATGTCTACTCACCTGAACAAAGGAGGCCCTATGAATGCTGTCCGAACATATGATGGACACAATTTGTTCCGTTTCCACGTAATTAGCCACTTTGCCACCTGGTTCGATGCCCCGTCGGTTATATCTAGAAATAAAGGCAAAAGTCATCACCATCGTCATCTCAGCTGATTGATATCGTAGAAAGAATATAAGAAAACATGTTAGACTTTTACACGCTTCTCTGTGAAATGTTTCAAAATCTAACAAGTCATCATCATCATCAGCCGATAGACGTCCAATGCTGGACATAGGCCTCACCCAAAGATGGCCTCATCGATCGATCAGCTGCTAGCAAGTAATTTGTAACAGGCCGTGGATCCGGATCCACCAGGTCAGTATCAGATGAGCTGTAAGAGTCGCAATGGCTTGCAAGCGCTTATATATCCAGAATATAAGAAGTAATTTGAATGAATATTTTGAAAATCTTATTTCATTAAACAATAACACTGTCTCAAGAAATATTATGATTGTATGTATTACTCGAACATTCGAGAATATATAGAGCTATTTGGACGAAGAACTTAAAGACTCTAGTTATTATATGTACATGTGCCAATTTTTTTTCTCTTTATCGCCACATTAATTTAGGGTTCAATCGTAGGACTTTCTACCAGTCAACCTAGGATGAGAGTTATAGTCTCTGTCGCTGGAGACTTTCTAGGTAGGTACCACCGCAGCGCCTATTTCTACCGCCAAACTGTGTTCCGGTTTAAAGAGTGCTATACCTTGTCTAACTATTGGGGTAAGGACACTCAAAATCTTATGTCTTAAAGTTTCGAGCGTAACGTGGTGTAGTGTATACCATTCTAACTAGCGCCACGTTATGGGCAGGCGTATCACTTACCATCAGGTGAACGTCCCGTTCGTCTCGGTCGAATCATAATGTCAGATATTGTCAAGGTTTTATTTACATACATATTTAGCACACTTTTTGATTTTTTAAGATTAAAATTATAACTAGCGTTCAAGATTAAGATCAATTTAGTTTGAAAATATTAATAATAACGTACGTATATATCGTCTATCAGCTGATGATGATGATGATATAAACATAATTGAATAGACCTATTAAGGTATGCGAATAAGACCTAACACTAATTTTAGTTGTAGTTAAAAAAAACCTATGTAGTTATTATATTTATATAACTAGTATTTATGTAATTTTAAATATACTCGTGAGTATTTAAGGGGAACAGGAGAATCTTAATGCTCAATAACATACTCATATTTATATAACAAATGTACAAACCTCGTGCCTGCCTGATACCTAGACCGTCTAGATATAAGCCCCAGGGTGAAGGTCTCGTCGCAGGTGTTTGTGTTAGAGAGGGACTCCAGGTTTAGCGGATTGCTGTCAGCCGGGTCCACAGCTATCTGGGACAGGTGCACGTAGCCCTGGATTATCGGTAGGATCCATTGGTCGCAGTGGGGGCTCTGAAACAAACACCACAATTAATACTAGACACAGTAGATTTATGATAGCAATACAGCCAAAGTCTGACGAATCGAATAATTCTGCCACAGACTAGTAATATGCAAACGTCACTATATTTCGGCTTGAATGGTGCTGAAGCTTACTGGGGTAATGAGATTTAACATCCGGTCTTAAGGCCACGAGCACATGGTGAAGTTTTAATCATTCTAACTAGCGTCACAAAGTTTTGGACTATCACTACAGATGAACGTCCTGCTCCTGTCTTTGTCTCGTTGAATTAAAAAAAAAAAACCTTACGACTAATAACTTACTAAATTGCTAAAGATTAAGGAGAGAGATGTGAATAATTTTTTTTATTCAATTAAGCATCGAGACGTACGGATGTTTACTTGATGATAAGTGATACATGTGCCCATAACATGGCGCTAGTTAGCATATGTACTACACCACGTAGCACTCGTCGTCTTTGACATAAGATATTACCCCTTTAATTCTACTAGCTATAACGCCCTACAAACCGGAACATAGTAATGTTTGCACACTACTAGTTTAGCGGTAGAAATAGGAGCTGCGATTTGATGATGATGAATGATTTTATCTACATAGACAGATAGAAGATTAAGATTGACAATACATAGACCTAAGGAGATATGACAAGTTTTTAGAAGTATATATTAAATGATCGTGCAAAGGATAAAAAGTTTGGGAAGCACTTATGCAGATCATTTAAAAATTTGAAAAATATTTATGAATATTAGATATGTTCAATAAATTAATGTATACAGGAAATGACATCATACATAATCTATAAACGAAGTAAACTTTATTTATTATCCTCCATTGGTATCATTTCCTTTTAACTCATTAACTGTACATTGTTATTTAGATATAGTCATACACATATATATTATTCAGCATCAATAAATACAATAATAATACACACTGGGTTTTACCAAAAAGTTAACTGTGTTAACATAAATACTGAACAGAAATTACTGGTGGTAGGTCTCTGTTGCCGGAGACTGTCTAAAAAGGATAACCGCAGCTAAATATATATATATATATATGACACAGATATGATTTATTAAATATTAGTCATTATCATCAACAGACGATACATGTCCACAGCTGGACATACGCCTCTCTAAGATTCCCACTTCGATCGGTTAAGGATTCGTATGGTGGATTTGGGCCAATTTCCACCACACTGCCCCAATGCGGGTTCGTGAGAGCCAGAGTTTAGTTTGTTGATTAGCAGGGTGCACCTCGGTGAAGCTGGTTTGGATTCCCTGAATTGTGTGGGAACCCACCATTACTACTATTCATTAGGGTGTCGTCTAATATGATATGATATAAAAAAATATATATCTTATGGCAAATAACATACGAGTCGAAGAGAGGTTAAAAAAATATGCTCTATATAATTTTTTTTAAAGCTATATATCACGAATGGTTTTTCTATTTTAATTGTTTTGCTGTACTGAAGAAACATTTTTTTTTGGTGGTTACGCCTTTCGAGCATTTTATACATTTCTCGTTTCTAGTCGCACGCAGATTCGAAATCGGCGAGCTAATGTACGATATGGAGGTCAAACGTTATTGTTTTTAACAATTTTACAAAACGCTTCAATTACCCCAAATTACGATTATTGCGTTTATAATTAAAACATGACTCACATTCAACGCGATGATGTCCTTCAACATATGTTTGTTCCAGAAGAATCGATCGTCGACGTGTTTCCACCATCTTGTTATATCGGTTACCGCTTTCCCACCACCGTCCTCCGTCTCCAAGATCTTCTCAATCTCGTACTGCCGCTGTAGACTGTTCGTTATGTCTAACGTTCTAGAGTAATAAAAACTGTCGGCGTCATCAAATATTTTGTGTAATTCGTCGGTTAGACGTTTCTCGAAACGTTCGGCCAGCTTCGGATCCCGTTGCTTTTTTACAGTTTGTTTGACCTGATAAAATATATCCAACATGTACATGCAGGCAAATTTGATTATTACATTACTCTCCATATATTATAAATATTTCTAAGTTAATATAAAAAAATCTTTAAAGAAAAGGAATAGCACAAAATAGAAATTTAGGCTAATTAAACTGGTTTAGCCTATATCATAGTTTTATACAAAGTTTAGCAATATTATTCAGATAACTAACAACATAGTGAAGATTACAGGGAATCACTGATTATAGGTAGCATCAGACCAGTAACAAGAAATCCTTTAAAGAATCTTCACTAGTGGATAATGATAGACTAAAATTGTTAAAAGCAATATGTATACATGAACAAGTTTAGGGAAATGCAAAAGCAATCGATTTCACTGCTTATTTTATTATCAGGAGTAGTCGGCAAAAATATTAATAAATCCTATAAAAACAATAAGGATTTTGGTTGTTTTTTATATCTCATTAGATTGATGAAATGTTAATGGCAGGTATAACATAATTAACATCATTTATCTATGTAATCTGAACCTCTACACAAAATATAGCCATTACTAATTCCCCACAATGCTAGTAGTCTACAGCAGTAGAATGGGATGTAATGATATCAATATAGGAAGTAATTTATAGTGAAAATATGATTTAATGGTAAACTTAAAAAAAAAATTGAGTAATTTTTGCCATAAAGCGTTCCACATGTTTTTTCCTTTCTCAAATAAAAAAATTATAAATTTATTATTCAAAGAATATAATGGGATAAACATTTTCAATATTACCGAATCAATCATTGATTCACTAATTCTTAGTTGAAAATAACTGATGTAATATAACTCATGATTACATAATATAATAGTTTACCTAAATTAGTCTACTAATTTATTTAAACTAAGCAAGTTGAATTAATGTAATATTAAATATTATACATTACCACATTTAAAACCTATTGAGGCTATAAAATTAATTTTTTTCAAATTAATTTACTTTTTATATACTTATGTTAGTCTTTACATTTAACAGTACCTAGTTTAATAATTCAAGTTCACATTATTTTAAAAATTTTATGTAATATATTTTAGACATAGAAAAATTGTTTTCTTTAAAGTTAAACTAATATTTTTACCTGGGTAGCGGCATGTTGTGTTGTGGTCTTGATTGTGTTGCTTACATTTTTTACAGCCCCTACTGTTTTATTTAAGAATGCAGAATTTTCAAACAAACGGCTACCCATCTTTCTATTTGACCCTTTATTGGTGCTTTGTATTGAAGTAAATGAACTATGTTTTGTACAAGGGCACAATTCAACTTCTTGATTTGCTACACCCATATTTAAGAAGCATATTGATTTAATTTTATAAATAGTATGATGGAAATAGATTTGACCCACTGGGACACTCTCTCTTATTATCATTAAGCGTGGTTCATATATTGTAGAGTGTTCTACTTTGCCTATTATACCTTCTGTTATTCCTAAACATTCTATATCTTCGATGTCTGAGAGATCCCATGCTAAAATAAAAAATAAAGGAATATTGATATTGTTTTTGATAAAGTTATCTAACAAATTATGCAGATAATTTTATTTTTTATCAGAAAGACCAATTACGAAAAGAATCAATTAAAAAGTTTCAACGTCAAAACCATTTGCGATCAATGTTTATCATAGAAATGAAGGAAATCATATACCTGATCGGACAGAAAATGCGCCAGTTACGCGATTCCACCACAGACTTGATTCTTTTCTTACAAATATATAATAAAGCTCCGATCTAAACAATTCCATTTTGTATAAATTTTATTTCACATTAGCGTTCTTTCTTAATAATTTCATGGTGTTTATTATTGTTGTAATTTGTATCCAATTTGACGTTTTTCAATCGAATGGGGAAGGGGCAAAAGCAGACAGATATTTTCTTAAGGTTGGCAAATCTGTTGACCTGATTTTACATTTCTTTGCAACAGAACATCCATTTCATATCTTTAAATACAATTTTCATCAAACTTTTTACTACACTTTTACGATTTTTTTATGAATTATGTCTGAAAGTAACAGCAATAAAATAATTACAATGTTAACAACTCCATAATTGGTCAAGTCAAAACTAATTTTAAATTGTGAATTTAAAATTGACATTATTAAGCATACATATCTAAAAAACTTATAATATTTCGAAAATACAGGAACCGATGTTGGCAAAATCATAACTGACACGTCTATGCGTAAAAAGGAATGTCAATGACGCTCTTTTCATAAGTTCGTCATGTTGGTACAGAATAATTTCCGGATCCATTAAATGTTCATTTTGTTGTATTTTAGATCAATTTTCACTTTAGTATTAGTGTATCTATAAAAATGGACTGGCAATTAACTTGTCGAGTATGCTTAGAAATTGGCGATATGGTCTCCCTGTTTGACTGGGATGAAAACAATGAACAACTTGCCGATAAATATATCTTCTGCTGCGGTATTGAGGTACGGAAAAATTGCCACACAAAATGGTTGCGATGGCCACCCCATAATTTTTTCATACAATAATGTTGCTATATAAGTTTATTTGTAATGTTATCATGATTTTTTACTGGCATCTCAGGTAAAAGTGTTGTTATTTCTGAAGTTTTTACTAATTGTTTATAATTATTTTAGGTTACAAAAAATGACGCATTACCTACACTTATTTGCTTAAATTGCGTCGACCGCCTAACATTTGCTTATCAATTTAAACAACAATGTGTTACATCAACGGAAACTTTGAAAGAATGTCTAGAAGAATTTATGAAGAGCCAGGCTGAAGTTTCAGTTCCGAAAAAAGAGAGTAAGTATGGAGGACAGACGCGGTCGTTTAATGTACACTATTTTTTTCAATTTTTCTTATTAAATACTTTCTTTTGCATCTTACTAAATATTTTAAAATAATTATAGTTAAAATTTTTTTTGATTTTATTAACCTAACTTGAATATTTCTATATTTTTTTTATTACAGGTAGTGAAACAGAAACCATAACTATAAAACAAGAGAATGGTCTGCTTCTACAATATGAGCTTCCAGTTGAACATGATCCACATTCTCAGTGGACAAGAACACTCACAAAAACACCAAGTAAGGCAGTTGTCACCAAAGCACCAGGCCCAAGAAAAAGAGGTAGACCACGTAAATATCCAAATCACCAAGGACAAATTTGTGAGTGATTTTAGTTATTAGATACTTATTCTTTAGAAAGATTATGAATTAGATTATAATTATATGTAAGTTTTTAATTTTCTAGACAACATGTATTTAATGTTTTAAAATAGTTGTCATGAAATAAGAGATGTTAATGCAGTGTAACTATGGAAAATGTTAAAAATTTCAATGGTAAAACACATCATCATCCAGATGAAAATTAACCTTTTTAGTTAAGTTTCTGTTTTTGTAACCAAAAATTTATCTTTTAATGAATACCCAATATATGTTTTCCATTTATGTGAGTTATGTTATTTTTTTGTTTTCAGTTATTTCACCATACCAACGAAAAAAGCCAAAAAACTCAGAGAAAGAAGAGGAGTCACTCACTACCTTGCTTGCTTCGGGCTCATTAGAACTTAAAGAAGAGCCATTGGATGATGAGGAGCCATTTGAAGAAGATAGTATGATTTTTTAAATTATAACCAGATAACAAAAAAATATAGATTTGATTCATGTCGATATAATTTCAAGTGTAATGAAAGATGTAGATAATTATGTGTATTTGAACATACCGGTAACCCTCCGATAGTAGACAGGTTTGCCAAATTTAATTTCCTTCTATCACACATCTGTGGCAATGAACATTTGAAATCAGTTTTTTTTTATACATAATTTGGAATTGAATAATGTTACTTTTACAATAAAGGTTAAAGTATGTGTATTGTTATGATATAAAAAATACATGTACCAATACCAATGTAGTTATACAGGTTTCTAAAGATTATCCTTTTTTACTTCATTTAATCATTTTTTTAATTTTGAACAGACTTTGATAATACTGATGATCCTGATTTCAATCCTGCTGGTGAGGATCAAGAATCAGACACAGAGATCCAGAAAGAGGTAAATAAATAAGCATTTGTTAAGCCTTTGTTATGCTTGTGCTTTGTGGAAGACATTACAAGAGACCTATGTCTAGCAGTAGATGTCCATTGGCTGAAATGATAATAATGATGAACCCTTCATTTATAATAATTAAAACAATTAAGAAATAAGTTACTGCATTTGTTATTGAAAATAATTTTTTTGATTATTTCTATAAAATTAACAATGAGTGTTTATTAATTTTATCAGGCGCCGCCTAGAAAACGGGGAAGGCCACCCAAAGTTCGCACAGAACCAATAAAGCGAAAGTCTCAGGATAATGAAGATGTCCTCTTAAAGGAAACCATCATGGCCTACTCTGAGCCTATCCCTGACCATATATTGAATCCTAAGCCTAAGAAGAAAAAGTCAAATCAGCAAAAGAAGAAATATATTTATGAGAAAACGTAAGGACTAATATAACATTTTGATGGCTGAGATAGACAACACACATTCATCTCCAAAGTTGTTTAATGTTATTACAAAAACTTATCATTATCTTTTTATAGAAATCTTATCAAAATTGATATGCTAAATAAATTTTTTATACAATTCCAAAATACTATTTCAAATACTTTTATAAAAAATAACTTTGTAGCAGGTAGTTTTAATAGAAACTATAGGTTCTATCAAAAATTTTCTTTTTCTCTACTTCTTATTTATGAGTTTCTGTAGTGGTAGGGTTTTTTATGTGGATGCCTAATTAATTGCCACCCTACTGCTTTAGATGTGCTGTTATATTAATTAGTATTGTGTTTTTGCTGCAAACACGATAGACATTTAGAACAGGCGCGCATCGCAATCCATTGTTTGATTATCACTTAAGACCACCGAGTACAAATATTACCCTACTGTAGAAAAAAAAAGAGACTAATTGTACTATTGGATTGCAGTCACACTTGTGAGACCTGTGGTGCGTCATTCACATCGAATGCTTCACTTCAAGCGCATATACGTCGACATTTGGGCATCAAACCTTTTGTCTGCAGGTATGTTCGTCACAATAAAGATAACACAGTTTTAATTACCTACCTTTGTTTCCTCATTAACTTTCACTTTACATTAACCAGCAGCTTAACAATTATGTGCATTGTTTTTACATATTGTACAATTTGCAACAATACTTGGAAAATCATTAATCACTATTTCCAAATACTACCAAAAAAATCAGTCTTATAACATAAATTAAAATTATGCTCAATGAAATGCTTTGAAATATTTAGGTTTGTATATAATATTTATGTTTTAAATTGCATAGAAATATTCATGCTTTACTCCTTGGTGGAAAATGTGTAAATTTTACATGTTGAGCATAGATGTAGATTTCTTATTTCAGTTTATCGATATTCACTAACACTAAATTAATCAAAATTAATGTAAAGGAAATAACTTTTTTTTACATAAAACTGTAACAATAAAGAAAAAAAGTAATTCTGTTGTTACTGAATACCTCTGTTAATGCAATCTTGAATGTTTTGTGATTTTTTTTTTATCAAATAGCAATAATCTTTGATCAAATCAGTGTCCATATTATTATCATATAATTGTGTTCATTGTTTCATATGTATATTTGTGTATGCATATAATAGTCACCTCAAATTACCTTGTGGGTGGGGGGTGCGGGTGGGGTGGTCTGTATTCGCTGTGAACTCTGTACTAAGCTGCTATGAACTTGACAGCATAAATATTTTATAAATTAAAACATCACCACCTGCGCCCCACGACCGCTGTCCATCACTGCACACGTTATGTGAACGTACCCGCACCCGCGAATGCGTACTAAAGTACATTGCCTTAAGTTTGTATATACAAAATCCGCATGATGTAACAAAGAGCTAAATTAACAGCTTTCTAACATATCAATTATTCATTTACATTTTATTATTACTTTTTAAATATAGTCTGAATTTGGTTTGTATAACTGAGACCTGTTTACCACAAACTTTGTAACTTTTTAAACTGTTGTATTGAAATTAAAGTAAATAGAACTATGATATATAAATCGAATATGTAGTAACTGTTTACCCCGGATGTGATTATCGCGAGCGTTGATTTATATTAAAATTTGACGTTTTAGCGTTTGCGGGTACGCGTGCGTTCTCAACATGGAGTTGCGCCGGCACATGATGCGCCACACGGGCGTCCGGCCATACAAGTGCCGGGTGTGCGATCGGCGTTTTGGGGACTTTGGCAGCCGGCAGAAGCACGAGAGGCGAGTGCCACCACTATTTCTGTAATTCTGGCGAGACTGTCTTGAATTTCTTTGGTTTCATCCAAGAACACAATATTAAATGCCGCAAGATATGTAAGAGTAACTTAATATATGAATAGACAAGACAAAAAAATTCTATGATAGTCTCAAAGGAATATTTCAAGAGCAGATACCATAGTGCAGCCAGTGCCAAAATACAGGATTTGGGGTGACTATAAGACAGTCTAATATGGAAATGAGAAATACATGGCTCAGCAAGATTGTATTCTATTCACTAGTTCTGGGACAGTGAAGTAAAAAATATTATTATCTCAGCCTCCACATTAGACTATGTTATAATAATACACATTTGGTATCCAATGCTCATGAATACGTAGCGCTTGTGGATTCTCGTGTGTCACCAACGAGGCACTAAAGAGGCACATGTTGCGACACACCGGCGAGCGCCCGTTCACCTGTCGCATCTGCGATCGCAAGTTCAGCGACTACGGCACTAGGCAGAAACACGAAAGGTATCCCTGTTTACGATTCTCTTAGGGAATTATAAAAGTTGAAATATTACACCAACCAAATGCTAGAATTATTGGTATATTTATGTATATTTAAATTGATTGACAAAACCATAAACTTTGTAAGGTATTTATAGATTTTATTCATGATCAAAATTTAATGAAATGTGATATTCATCTGTTACAAGAAAGTATTTTTTAAACAAATTGTATTTTTAAATAACTTTTGTGATTAGATTCATAAGAAAAAGAGTAGTCAAACTTTTGCAAATAATATAAAAAAAAATACAATAAAATGTACTTTCAAGTAAGTTGTAAAAAATATTGATGAGATTATTTTTGTTTTAATTGAAATAGTAAATAACAAAAGATACATGATAGGTATGAATATCCTCACTTTAAACCTCTGAATTATTGTGGTAGCTATTCTGACGTCTTTGACTAGCTGTCTTATATAATGTTAATATTTACATAATAATTACAACAAAAATATTCTTTACAGGTTACATATGGGTCTTCGGCCATACCAGTGTTCGCTATGTGGTAAAGCATTTACCTACTCTTATGTGCTTGCTAACCACATGCTTACTCACACTGGTGAAAAGAAATATTCGTAAGTACATTTCAGCTTCTCTGCTAACTTTTTTTCTGGCATTAAGCCAGCTTTTTAACTGTAGAATTAAAAACTAGTTTTCAGACAGTTTTAACAATATAATCATAAGTCTACTTCTGGACATAAGCCTCTCTCAAAGAACGCCACATAGCTTGATCTTCAGCTGTAGTCACTGCCAAACTTTATCCAGATCGCGGCTTCATCTGGTCAATGGTGGTACACTCTAATAAAATGAGAAATTAAACTGAACCTGTAGAGAATAATAAAAAATATGGCCAAATATAAACTTCCATATCAAGAAAAATTCAGAAAAAATGTTAATAAGCTTATTTGTTTATTCAGCTGTGGGCCCTGTAACAAGAAATTCACTAAAGCCCACCACCTCAAATACCACAATAAGGTGCACCACAAGGAACTGTACATACAACAACAGTTGGAGCTTGAGGCTAAGAAGATCAGGCAGCAGATGAATGTCAACAACCTCACCGGTGCCATTTCAGGACAGATTGTTGATGGCACATTGCAACTTATACATGCACCTTCCGAAGGTAATTATTAAATAATTTTTACAGTTATTGTTACGTACAAATAATACATAAAAAAAAAATATGGAATGTTATTTTTTTTCTTTTGCTTTGCAATGGCAATTTTTGAAGTAAAATAATCCTGGTTTCTAAGACTCTATCATTTTTCTTTTTTCTCTCCTTCTCCCAGCTATGTGGGGTCGGCACAGCGTATACTTCTCTTCTATATCCCTCTCGCAGATGTCATATCTAATTCACTCTTCTTACACATGTCACCTTTCACACAATCAATTCACACTTTCTTCGGTCTTCCTCTAACCTTATAACCTTCCACAGTCTCATTGTTATTATTGAGTGCCATTTTAACATTTGGCTTGGGTAATAAGTCAGGGAAAACTTTTCTGATACTGTGCTAAGATTACATATACATAATGTTATCTCTATTGTATAATGTCATGTCATTTTTGATTTGAGAGAATTGCTTATGTAAACTATATATTATTAGAGAAATTATTACATGAAATAAAATCATTGAAATGTTTGAAAAATGGTATATTGGTAGTCTGCGGCCAGTGTTTGCGCATTTCATTCGAACACAAAATAATATTCAATAACTATTTAAATTCCACGATTAATAACCTTTTTAAATATTTCTTTAAGGAAGTTTTAAAGATTGTTTTATAATTTGTTTATAAATAGATGGGGAACAGGAAACACAAATGGAGGTTGTGGAGGAGCATGATCAAGAGGATGATAGCGACAAGGAAACAAATCGTGCCGTCGCGGACATGCAAGCAGTATGTATATTCCTATTCATTACCAATTGATAAATAGTTTTAATTTTTTTTTTTTCTGAAATTATATGTAATATGTGTATAGTAAGTCCATGGTTCAAATCGGTGGACATATGCCGTGAAGTAATCTACAGTCAATATACGAGAGCTGGAGAATTCTGGGTGAACACACTTCACCATCCACCGATTTACTTTATCTGTTGGGAATTATAACAAACATTGATTGTACTAATAGTCGTGTTTTGTCTATTTTATGTTTACATTTTATTTCCAGGTTGTTCTTGATGCTGACTTTTGTATACAAGATGAAGATAGTAAGGAGCAGTAAGTCAAATGTGAATACATCAGCCGCAGTAACATAAATTAACTATTATGTAAATATATCTTTGTATTGTATTTGATGAATATACAAAGAACTTATGTTAGTATACTACACCTACAGTCCGATGTAAAAATTAGCGTCTGTACTAAGGAATATTAAAAATAGCCGATATGTATTTTTGTTTGACAATGCGATCGTTTACATCGGTATATATTGTTTTTTTTTAAGATAGGTTACTGATTTACCACAATCCTTCCTTATGTTAAGTGGTAAAGTAATCTGCAGTGGAAAAACGTCTAGATAGTAAAAGGATAATTATAGCCTCAACAGTAATAGTGTTTAAATTAATAAAACGTAACCAATCTGAATATTAAATGGCTGCTATGTTCGCTTGTGATCTCTATGACGTCCCTATAACCTGTTTCTCACTTGACAAGTGTCTTTGCTCACATGGACTTTTATATCAACTATGTTTGTCAAAATTATAATCTGCTGTCAAAAGAAACTTAAAAATTTTGTCGGAAGTAAGTAACGAAGAGGAAATATATGTATGACCTTTTAAATCATGTGCGTATTCCCTGTTTAGTAGAAGTTTTACGCTTAATTTTGTCGGTAATTATGTAAGATAATCGAATGGAACATGTTAGCATAATTAAAAGAATGGTTGTTTTATTTTTTCATCTGTAATAAGTCGATCCGAGGAATTCTGTGAATTTTATTTTGTTCCTTATACTTTTAATGTGGATCAAGATTTCCTTGTACAGCCTCCAGTACACAGTGGCCCATGCACGACCATACGCTACGATAGGCCAGTATTGCTCGTCAGCGAACTGGCTGCCAATTGTCCGTTATCATGCGCCATTTCCGCTATACGCGATGGTCTATTGAATTCTAAGGTAAAGGTCTTGCGAGGCTATGTTTGACTAATTTGGGATAACCTGTTTGTTTTTTTTTTCTCATCTTTTTTTACGTACTTTTTCCATCGTCGACGATGAACGGAGAATGAGTTAGATCTAGAAAGTAATGACTATTCACAACTGCATAATTGATAGTTTTGTCGCTGGATTGTAGGCAAGAGTGTGAAGGTAACGAGCGATTACACTCGAGTGGAAAATGTCTGCTCGTTCCGCAAACAGGCCGTGGATTCGAGTCCACGAGCCAAATATCTGTATCTGTAAGGATCGCTATGATTTTCAAGCGCCTGTACTCCACCAAAATCAAGTTTAGCAAGATATCGGATTGTAAAACGAGCATCGATCAGTGATTATTTTTGATAGCCTTGTTGCGACAAAATTACTAGAAAGGATGTCTCGCTGCCAGTGTGAACAGACCAATTATTCATATATACTATTTCTACCTTTCACTCGCAACCTGTATCTACTGTCCTTGAAAGAAACTAGACGTTTTCTCGCCTGCGGTGAAGCAAGTGCCTCACAATGGTAGTACGTTAACAGAGAACAAAGAAGACACAGGAAGAATGACAAAAATGAATATATTCATACGTACATGAATGTAAAGTTTGGGCACCACAACAGCAATTTGGAAAACATTTTTTGATGAACTTGTATAAGGTTGACACCCTGGGATTAACCTACCAGTTAGACTTAAACTTATTTACTACAGCGTCATCTAACGGCCGTTACGAACAAAGACAACAAACCTACCATGACGAAGGTAAGTTCCGCTAATTTTTACGCAAATTGGTTCTCAACTTCTATACATTTTTATATTACAAGTTCAAATAATACATACATATATAACACCATAGATAATACCCATCAAAAATGTATAGTAATCATGTAGACTATAAATGTCAAAATCAGTATTTACATATAAATTTACCTTTCTTAGCACTGGAATCTAAAGATTTTACGGTTTTTTTTTTCTTGTAATAATTCGTTACGTTTAATGAAAGTTATATATTTTAAAAGTAACGGTAAAATAAATAATCAAATTTTGTTATTTCACCTACTTGATTGTCTGCTCTCTCTTACCCCTACTTCCTCGTTGCTCACGCTAACGCTGAAGTTTTCAATATTGAGTTTTCTTCTGGCATCATTCCATTGATATTTATTATCGTAAATAAATAGTTAGTATATGTAATTTAAAAAATATGACTCTGAATAAAATCTACACTCGTTCTCCACTTGCATTATTTTTTAAATGGAAAATATAAAGTAATCGTTCTTTAACCCAATGAAGGCAATACCATAGAGCTCTGTTACTCTGAATGATGATGACAAACTTCTTTACACTTATTTACGTCGTTTTTAAAACACTAAATATTAAACGATCTTGTAAAATATATAACAACAAAATACGCAAGCGTAAAACACCCCCCAGAGAGCGACTCCCATCAGTTTTTTTTTAAATTCGCTAAGCGGCTCACACATACAGAGCGCTTATATTAAAACGTACCAACTTCTGCTTTCGTTTCCCCAAAAATTTTTATTAAACGAAAATACACCTTCGGTTCTTAAAAAAAAAGGAGCAATTCTTTCGTTTCCCGTCGCCGCTAGTTCGAGCGGGGGATATTAAAAGTTGTGCCACCCTTCTAAGTAGACGATCTTTTTTTCTCTTTGTCCTTAATGTAAAAAGAAAACGCGAAAAGTTTCGGGACGCGGCGAGTTTAAATTTTTCCACCCTTAATGCGCTTATTACGAGTGGGGAAAAATTGTACGGCTCTCAAAGTTTTCTATCCAGAATTTATTACAGGTTTTGTACGCAGTATTTTTTTGTTATAAGTCGCGGGGGTAGCAATCACATCTATCTATTATACATAAAGGACACAACACAAAATATAGCCTGTATTTATCAAACTTTTAAATTCGCCAATACTATTAAGATAATAAAAATCCTGACAAGAGGTATTTGTAAAAGCGCAAATCAATTTTTTTTATTATTATTATTATGGGATATTTAAATATAATACTTTAAACATTAGAGTAAGGTTTCGCCGCCCTATGAAAGGTAGGCCTGTGCCCCAACAGTGTGGACGTAAATAGGCTGTTAAAAAAAAAGGTTTCACCGGACTGATATATATGAAAACATAAAAAATTTCTTAAAGAACAATAGCTTCTTTCTATCCGAATAGTTTTTTTTTTTTCAAATGAAGCGCCGACACGGGCGGGACGTTCACCTGATGGTAAGTGATACGCTCGCCCAGAACAAGTTGGCGCTAGGTAGGATGATACAAGCACCATATTGCGCTCGTCGCCTGATGGCGTAAGATGTTCAATCTCGTTTCCCCAGCAATTTCATTAGCTACAACTACCTTCAATCCGGAACACAGTAATGTTTGCACATTATTGTGTGGCAGCAGAAATAGGAACTGCGATGGTATTTCTTAAGATGATCGTACCACCGTTGTCTATGCCTCTATAATCTAAATTCTAGTGTGCAAACATTACTGTGGTCCATGTGCTGTCTTAAAGGAAGCTGTAGCGTATAGAATTATTTTCTCTTTCTATTTATTGTAAAACCTAACAGTGAGTTATACAAGGGATGGGTTTAAAGCCTGTTGGCATTCCCTACTAGCCAACATTCGGTGAAGTGAGATGTTTTTGTAGCTGATAACTTAATAATGAACTTAAACTATGTTATTTATAACGATACTTTCTTATTTAAAGTTTACTCTACTTATTGTTCTTTAAAAGTTTCACCAAACTAATACATCAATACCTATAAATAGATACATATATCTGCATAGACACAGATGTGTGTCTATGCAGTCTATATAGATATATAATAAAACTGGGTTTCCTTTGTTCGACAATCACGTGAAATCTAATGAACGTATCGACATGGGAACATGAGCACTCCACGCGAATTGATCTGTAGATGATTGAAGATTTTTTTTTTTTAATTTCATAGATCCTTCGTCATTTTATATTTGATTAACATTTTGATTTCGTATTTTTTATGCGGTTGCTATAGTAACGACTTCTTTAAGGATTTATCTGCGGTCTAATTTTATATTACGGCCTGTAAAGCAGGCGGAGTACAGCTAGTATGTTTATATATATATATATGTATAATAAAAAAATATAGTATTGTGGTATTGAAAAGTATATGGAGAGTGAGTGGGCAGTGTAATGCCGAGTAAACATTTTTATCAGTAATTTATTGTATTTTGTAGAGATCTCATGAATAGTTTAATATTTGGTATTGTTATATATGTAAGATGGCGGTAGTTATAATAATGTTATAAAAAGACGTATGGCGGTGGGCGAGGAATAAATCAGCGTTGATCGAGCGAGTCGTTTCATTACGTGGTGACAGCGGTGTTAAAAAATATTTCCCAACGTAATATTGTTATATGAGTTTTTTTTACTGCAGTAATCCCTACTACAAACCGGTACTTTTATAATGTATTTTCATATTACGCGATTTCAATCCCCCGTATAACACGGGCATTCCCCTGTATAACGCGGGGATTTCCCACATTATATTTTTGTGCTGCGAAATTTATAATGATTTTTACAATTTACTTAATTAGCAATTAATTGAAATTAACAATTTTTTTTAGTTCATATGCATAAGTTTTTTATTTAAAATATTTCGTTCTTAATATAGTGTTTTCTTAATATTCGATTTAAATCTCTAGCGATAAAGGATTAATATGAATAATTTATTCGTAACGCGTTATAATACTCCTACAACGCGTTTTCCTATAACGCGGAACTAATCTACCGTGTTATGGGAGATTACTATGTAGTGAAAGAGTAAAATAGTGCTTTAGTGTTTATTTACAATGGAGCACGCAAGACCGCCTGCAGAGCTGACCCATTGATGGCGGACCAGCCAGTCGGACGGAAGCGGCAGTTTATAGTATTCCTTAAAGCATCAGGGGTTCATACAGAATCCTCTGAAGTTCGAGCTAGTTTATTAGTGAACCTGATTGAACCGGAAGCATATGACATTTATTCCAATTTACCTAAGAGGAAGATCGTGATATTATTTAGCTCTAAAAAAAATTGATAAACATTTTATCAATAGGAGTAGCCGGCTGGCCTAATGATTAGAGCGTGCGGCCTTTATTCTGAAGGTCGTGAATTCGAAACTCGGCATGTACCGATTTTGAATATTTAAGTTATGTACATTTGTGAACTTTAGTAACAACAGCGAGATACAAACGGTGAAGGAAAACATCGCGAGGAAACCTGCACATGAATTAGAATTTATTGTAAGCTGTGTGTGAAGTCACCAATCCGCATTGGGCCCGCGTGGTGACTATGGCCCATCGCCCACATATAGAGGTTAGGCCTGTGCTCCAACAGTAGGGACGTAATGTTTAAAACAATTTATCGCTAAGTCAAATAGCAGTATGGCTAGATTTAAAAAGTTTGAGGAGCGCTGACCCGGCGGAGTCTGTGCAACATGGCGTGAGCATGACTGAAGCGCGGTAGGGCGTTATTTACATTTTTATTTTATTTACTTTATCTTCCAACTGTCGCCGAGCGTTTGGACTTAAATATTTACTTGTATCTTTAAAGCTTTCTTTTACTTCATGTATGTGGTGATAACTAAAAACTAACTAAAGGTATATGGTAATAACGATCAAGTGAAAATCGCAAGAAGTCATATTACCAGTCAGTATATATTTTTTACTGGTGGTAGGTTTCTGCTGCTAGACACCGTCTAAGTTGGTGCCATTGCAGCACTTATTTCTGCCACTAAACAGTAAAGTGAAAATATTAATACGGCACTGTAGCTAGTAAAATGACTGGGGTAACGAGACTAAACTCCTTATGTTTCAAAGCAATGAGCAAATTGTGGTACTGTGTCCTAAATAGCGCCACGTTAGTTATCACTCACTATCAGGTTCTCAGTCTAAAAAAAGATGATCGATTAGTGTGGTGGTCATTAGCCAGGTCTAAAATAAGGAGGGTACAATAAACCAGCGTTAAAACTGTCCACATCAATCAAAATATCGTAGACTACCCTGTGACTCCGTTGCGGTATATCGTCATTAGTGAAGGGTAGCTCCCATTCCCTTGCTATTATTTAATATACGATTACTTTTATAAATTTTTCTTATATACGTAAAAGAATTTATATTGAGATTTCTTATGAACTAAAATAAAGCATAACAAGTATATTTTCTTTGACTTTACTTTGGTCGGTATGGTGGGTGGGTGGGGGGGTGTGATTGTAATTCCGGTGTAAACCGATAACTGACACCGTAAACCGAATCTTAATTACTTGGGAGTTTGTTCAGTCTGGTTCGAATTCGTTAACGGGACCCGCTTGAATTTTTATGGCCTGTTGGATTTTACCCTTTGGCATTAATTGAATTCATCAAGTATCAGGCCTGTCTTCTCCAGGTTTTATAGATGCGTAATTAATTAATACATTCGGATCTATATTAATAAAAAAAAAAAGATTTTATTGGACAAGTATTAGATAATAAGAACTATAACACATGTACAACTACTTCTCATGTTCTTTTGATATTGTACTTGATAAAATCAAATTCGATATTCATTTGCAAAAATCAATGAGTTGTTTTTTTCTTTGTAATTTAGTATTGATATATTATATCCTCTGCTTTTTGAAGAAAAAATTGACAAAGAATATGGCATCACTGCGGTGACAATAAAGAAGCTGTGCTAGATTCTTACCGCCTGTAAAGACCTACCAGTAAGCATTCAATCATTACTTTAGTACTAATGGTAGGTCTCTTGCCTGAGATCTACCATTAATGAGAGTAAGTAACACTGAAGCTCTCATCTTCCGCCAGACAGATGTGCAAACTTTACTGTGTTCCGGTTCGAAAGGTGTTGTAGGTAGAGAAATTACAAAAGTAACGAAACATCGACAGCATATCTCTCAAGGCGACGAGCACAATATAGTGCTGTGTATATCATCCTAACTAGCGCTACTTTGTTACGGGCAGGCGTATCACTTACCATCAGATGAACGTCTCGTTCGTCTCGTCGCTGTATTAGCGCTTATATAGCTGTATTTAGCGCTCAAGGATCTCCTTATAGGATTATATAATGCTTTTGAAGTTTTAAACAGCGTGATCCAGGATGCTTATACTTGACTATTAGGATGCTTAATCACCTCAGACTGTCTTGATATATTGAGTATTTCTTATCATGATTACATATATAGATTAATGATTAAAATTGAATTTGAATGTGTAGGAAATGAAAACAGAAATAAAACCACTATCAATCAATTAGCGTGTACATCCCTTGCCCTATTGACATACAAGCGTGTTTGTAGAAGCAATTGAACAGGCACTCGGCGCCCCCGGCGAAACAAACAGGCGAAAAGAAAAACAAACAAACGGACAAAACTCTATTTAATTTGTTTGAGGAGACCAGATGTGACGTCGCTGTCACTGATTGAATGATGGCTACTTAGATTATATTTACGGCTGGCTTAGTGGGTTGGGTGAAAACATCACAGATTTAATGGGGATGTTTTAACGGTGAAGAGGTTTGTTGAATATATGTATCCTAGCATCAGGCTGTAGAAATGAAAGCTGCTTACCTGTCTAGACGTCTCCGGTCACGAAGACCTATCATCAGTGATCAGCATATTGTACGTTTGTAAAGAAAGTTTACTGATGGTAGGTCTCTACAACGCAGTCCTTATTTTTGCCGTCAAACGGTAATGTGTAAGTATTACTGTGTTCCGGTTTCAAGGGCGCAGTATCTAGTGAAATTACTAAGGCAAAGAGTTAACATCATGTTTCATGGCGACGAGCATAATGTGATGCTGTATGTATCATCCTATCTAGCGCCACGTTGTTATGGACTGGTGGACGTCCAGTTCGTCTGGTCGTTTAGTAGAATAAAAAAACGATCTTTCACAGATATTAATGAAATGCATTATCAGCTCTTTAAGCATTTTTGCTGGCATTCGCAGACTATAGTAGCTATTCAAAAGCAGATTATTACATAAATATTACAAGGAACAAAATATATGAAAGTCAAGATAAGTTTCATATAAGATTTTATGCTAAATTGTTAAAATTACTAAACCTCTTTTCTGTGGTTTACATCAGCGGTCGTCAAACTTTATGACCTAATGGACTTGACCGTGAAATTCTTAATTTAAATCCTTCACACCAGTAATACGATTTTTTAAGTGTTTAATATATTTATAATGAAAATGTGATCTAAGTACATCAAGTTTTTATAACTTTTCACATATTGTTATGAATTAAATTATTTTTCATCCTAAAACATATCTAAATATGATGAGTATTACACATTTTTCAAGCTAAATTTTCATGAGGATTGCTATTATTCTAAGTATCACAACGACATTTTATGACCTCTTGACTGCATTGTAAGAAGAAGAAGAAGGTCTACATTACAGTGGATTTTATTTAATGAAGCTACCACACGAGAGAGATCTTTAACTAATGGTAGGCAATACGCCAACTTATAACAACGTGGAATTGGTGGGATGGTATACAATATACCATATGCTCATCGCCATGAGGCATAAGTTGTTGGTCTTGTTACCCCAGTAATTTCACAAGCTACAACACCTTTCAAAACAGAACACAGTAATGTTGAAAATTGTTGTTTTTCGGTAGAAATAGGAGCTGCCGCGGTGCTTACTTAGACGGTCTCCGCCAACAGAGACTTACCACATTTAAGCTATTTACATATTATCATATAAAGTTATATATCATGATATGAATTGAGAGTAAATAAAACATACTTACAATTGATTATGTTTAAGTAAAAATATCTTATTCACACACTAATTATGAAATTAAAATTATACACATCCGTAGCAAATGCGAGCAGATTGCCGAGAAATTATTCACAAAGCGCCCTCGGCGCGGACTTGATGATATTGTATTAGGTGATCACATACGAATGGGATCTTAATGGATACAGTTGGCGTACCCCTTATATGCCACCATCGGACCCTAGAGCATTCGTAAAAGGGCCCAATTTTCACGTAATTCCATGCGACGTATACGTCGTTCCGCGCGCGGACGTATTTCGACCCCAATCTAAATTAAAATCTAAAACCTTGTAAACAAGGCAAGTGCTCACTTTTTCGGGGATTTTAACCCTCGGAATTAACGAGATATAAAAGGGGGTAGGGATTGCGATGCGGTTGTTTTCTCTCTTCGGATACGTTCGGGACATTAGAGTGATAGCAGCGTCATGCTTTTGTTTCCTGTTCAGTAGCAATAAAAAATTCACCCGATCCAAGTGTTGTGTTTTAAAGACAGGCTTTATTTCTTCAAAAAGAAATCTCTTATAGCTTTAAAAACAAGTTAATAAAAGAGCATATATGTATGATTTATGATGAATTAGAAAAAGTAACAATTCAGTATATCTTCTCTACTTCCATCATTTACACAAGCAATATGTTTAAACTTTCTAGAGCTAACAGGTGATTAGCTACTTCTAGACAAGTGTACTCAATACCACATTAACATTAAAGACTATATCGCCGCAGGTGAGCTTATAGTCTAGCACTAGTCTACAGACGTCCTGTGCTAGTTATAGGTCTCTCAATGTCTTTAGACCGATTGGTCTTGTCCAGCGGTTTCTGGCGACATTCACCCGATCGTTTTTCCACCTTTTGCCTGCCACGTCTAGTCTATATTCATTATAAAGTAAAGTAATATAGTTTTTAATTTTTCAAATAAAACATTCTTCGTATAAAACCTTTATTTCCCGTTTGGTGTATATAAATATGTAAAAGAGAAAAATTCTATCAAATTAATAAATCTGTTCCAGTTGCTTTGTACTTTAGTGACGGGATGTCACATGTTGAAATGTGGGAATGGCTCCGGCGCCGAGTGCATCGACGGTTTTATAACGACGGAGGAAAAGGGCGAAGTCCGAGGGATGCGCGGCTCCATCCGCTGCCGCAGGGAGTCGTACGAGCTCTGTATTTGCGGCTTGTCAGTCACTTTAGTCTCCCGACTCCGGTGCAGGTCCGCCAAGTTGTTCGCGAGCTTCATCGCAGCCTCGCCGTACAACTTCTCTCCTCTCCGCACCTAGATTAAAGTGATTTGATTAAACATTTGCAACATATCACCAAACCAGACAGACCGAGGTCCCCAACATGGAGACCGACAGCATGAGAAACATATACAATGTTTGTGTATTTTATATAAATGAAGATCAGCTTGATTTTCTATTTATTTATTCCATGAGAATAGGAGCCATTATATTCCATAGATATACAATATTTAATAACACGGGTTTCTTAAACCTAACTAGGTTTACATGCAGATTCTCTTTTCTTTAAAAACTTGAGGCAATATTACTTGTTTTATATTAGTATTGGCGATAATTATAAGCAATAGGTTATTTTTTTTTTTTCAATTAAAAATAAGAGCAAGCAATGGATAACTGCATAGTTCTTTAATCAGGAATGTAAGCTGTTATATTTTACTATGTAGTAGCATTTATATAAATTATAATCAAACTAACTAGTGGTAGAATTTTCATGCCGAACACCATGTACGCACCGTCTACATGGAAATTAGATTATATATTGATCTATTTGAAATGCAAAGTAATTCTAAAAAGTAAATTTAAACTACTTAAAAACTATAACTTAATATATATATGAGTATGTGGAAGTTGGGAGCTTTACCCAATTTCTCCGTTTTATCTCTTTTTATCTAACTTTAATGGCAGGTGGCAATTGTCCCAGACCGTCTAAGTAGGTACCACTTCAGCGCCATTTCTGCCGTCGAATAATAGTGTGAAACTTTATTATGTTCCGGTTTGAAGAGCAAATAGCTAATGAAATTACGTGAAGTTTTAATCCTGTCTCAAGGTGAACATAATGTGATCATCCCTAAACACCAACGATCGAAAACAAACATCCTTATAAAACAGCAATTGAGCTAATATATACTTACAACGAGGTGTAAGGGGACCCGCACAACAACTAACGGGTCCCAAACCTACCTCACCTACTTGTTGTGCACCTTTCTAATCAACAAACAAGGCTCTGGCTTCCACCAACCCGCATTAGGCTAGCGTGATGGGAAATCGCCTAAATCCCTCATATTAACCCCTATAAACGACCTTTTGTGACCGGCGGTACCGGATGCCGTGCTAACTGTATGTGGAGATCTTTGAAGATCTGTGTCCAGCAGTGGATTTCAACCTGCTGATGATTATGATGATGATACTTACCTTGTCTTCACATTGAATAGAATGAATAAATATGATATGTTCACCTCATCGTGAAGCTCGGCCCTCCTCCGCGCGACCCACTCTATTTGGTCGTGAAGCCGTTTGCATTCAGTCTCGTTGTTCAGCAGGTCGGCGCGCAGCGAGTCCATCACCTCGTGGTACTTCTGGCGGACGTCTTGGCCGATCGCGTGCAGGTTGTCGATCTCGTTCTGGGTTTCGCGGATCTTCGATTTAGAGAGGCGAAGTCTTCCCTCCTACGCACACAATACATATTTAGATTGTTGATTATTTCAATGTAAGCGTGGTGGTGGCATCATGAGATGAAACTGTATTGACTGTATATAGGGTGATGTAATTACTAATTACTTGTGTAAGAAACACAATCAAGTTACGTCAGAAGATCGTGAGTCATGAGATCAGTATGATGCCTCTGGACATGGGTACTGGGATATAGAGAGTATATACTCTTCTCTCCATAAAAAGAAAGAGTTAACGATAAGTATAACATGAGGAATTGTTATTTTAACTTCCAGCACGACAGTATGATACGTTTAGGTAATAGAGCTGTCGTCAAGAGCTTGTTCTATCGCCACGAATAAACATATTAAATAGGTCTATGACCAGCATGACCTGAATACCAGAGAAACGGTGCAATCCGAGATTACCCTTTTTGATAAAATGAGTCATAGCACGATATGAAATGACTGATCTCATTTATTTGTATAAAAAATCAATTTTGGGGAACCTTCTCCGCGAGTTTTCGTGTGAGGACATCGAGGTGGTCGTCAAGACTGTCTTTTTGCTCTACGGCGAATCGCTGCACCACGTTGTGATGAGGGCACAAGCGATGCACCAGCTGTACGGGGGCGGTGGGTGGGTATTCTGTCTGTAATCCACATGATTTTGTAACGAATATTCTATGTGACCACATATCGGACGCAAATGTAATGGAAAATAATCAGACAACGCATGGATATATTACAATTAGGTAACCTAATACGATAATTTAAACTATCTGCAATTTTTTTTAATTAATGAAAGACAGAGGTTTTATTTAAATAATACCATAATACATATTTGCACTGTTGTAAAAAAAGATAATGATTTTTAAACTCTTCTCTCTCTCATTAGATCGGATCCTCAATGCTGAGGGTAAACTCTTACATAACCTCAAAAACCATATAATTCAAAAGCTAGGAGCATTCTTTTCGAAATCAATACCATGAAGTTGTTATATAGCAATAAAATAATTAAATATCGTACACACATATATATAATAATACATTAATTGTTGGTAAAAGAGAAGACTGTTGATTGCTGCCTCTCAACATTCTACATACTTGGTGTGAAGTGGAGTGATAATCTAACACGTTTCCCACAGATAATAAATCTCAAATAAATATATAGTGAAACAGATCCCTGATAAAGAGACTTAATTCCTGATAGATATAAGAATGAGCTTATTCGTTTTGTATAGACAAAAAAAAAACCTCAAACCTGTTTCCGTGTGCGTTTATAGTAGAGCAAAGCGGCGACGCATATCAACCCAACGCTCACAGCTACCGTTGTGTACATGATCTGTCCGAATGGTATCTACCATCCTACCACTGGACAAGAATTTTTTGGAAGTTCATCATTTTCGTTGCTTACACAAAGGATTTGTCAATGTCAAATGTTTTTTATTAACATCCGCAAATGTGTATTTTGCGAGTGACAATTGGTTATCTTATATAGCTGTTACACCAAGGAGGTTGTGCTCTCTGAGAATAACTTTACTATTGGCAAGTCTTTGTTGCCAAAAACAATCTAAGTAGGTACACTGCCTCCAAATAGTTCTGTGTTCCGTTTTGAAGGACGCTGAAGCCAGTGTAATTGCTGAGGTGACGAGTCTCATCTTATGTCTAAGCGATGGAGGCAATGTACTGCAGTATATATCAACCTAACCAGCGCCATGTTGTTATAGGCAAACGTATCATTTATCATTAGGTGATCGTTCCGCTTGTATGGTCGCTTAATTGAATAAAAAAAAAGTTAATTAAGTATTAAAAATTAACCGACAATAATGAGAAGTTCCTCAGTTCTTGCATTTGCAAGAAAAGAGTCTGCGGAACTTATTTACACCAGCAGTTTTGATCATTCCTAATTTATTCATCAGACATTGTAGTAATGATTACAGAATCAACTTCAATCTTTCTTCCTCCTGCCCTTTTCCCAGCTATGTGGGGTCGGCACAGTATGTACTTCTTTTCCATATCCGTCTAACAGCCATCATATCTGAATTCACACTCTTCTTGCACATATCGTCTTTCACACAATCCATCCACTCTTTCTCAGTTCTTCCTCTAGCCTTATAACCGTCCACTTTCATTCTCACTGTAGTCCATACTGCAAAAGTTTTGGCTAGAGTTTTTACAGCCGGCCGTCAGCCTGACACCAACCCTCCTCGGGAATAAACCAAACTAGAAATCAACTTCAATATATACTCTTTAAAAAAAATAGTATTTATACACTACGAAGCGACGAAACCAGCGGGACGTTCACCTCATGATACATACCATTCGATCACCCATAACAATGTGGTTAGGACATTAAACACTGCTTTTGTACTGTCGCCTTGAGAAATGAGACGTCGAGTCTCGTTACCCTAGTAATTTCACTAGTTACATCGCCCTTCAAACCGGAGCACAGAAATATTGGCACACTACTGTTTGGCTTCAGAAATAGGCGTGTAGTGATACCTACCTAAACGTTGTCCGGCAACAGAGACCTACTACCAGTAGTTATAGTTTCATCCCTTTTCATTATTTAAACTATAAAAGTTTGTTGAATAATCTTTTCAACCAAAAAATAATAATCAAGTTAAGACCAATCAAAAACAAGTTATTTAATATGTTATTAGCTCACTTCATCATCATCATCAGTCGATGGACGTCCACTGCTGGACATAGGCCTCCCTCAAAGATTTCCACATCGGTTTCGAGTTGCTCGCATCCAGTGAATTCCTGGGATTTCCACCAGATCATCGGTCCTTCAAGCAATGTGCCTTGCCCACTACCACCAATACTAAACTATTAAACTAAGATCCGGTGTCTTCTTCAGAGACACTTCGCCATTTATCCAATACTCATGAAAGGTGCGAGTTGGAAGAAAACATGGAAACCGTTGTCCTTGGAATATGATTATTTCCTAACGTTTTCACCGGAACCTTAAGATCAGTGGTAATCGAACCCGCGCCTCTTCGATCATACTTACAGACTGAGCCATCACCATCTCATCATTAGAAATTACTCTTTGTTAAATTAAGTAATGGCATACATTTTACAAGATCCGTTTGTCAGAATTATCTTTATATTATTTCTTTGTCTTTTTTTCATTTAAAATTAAGATAACTGTTCTGTTTGCTTTTGTAATCCATATATAATTAACAATCCCCTGGTTATTCAGATACGTTGGGCAGGAGACGGGTACGATTTCGGTTGCCCAATGACAATGGCGGTCATCCATCAGCCGCTGTCGACGACTCAGGTGACGGACTTGACGGAATGTATTACGTATCGTTATAACAGAATGATATCTGTTCGCTTAAGCATTCACTCTGATACTGTTTTTTTTTATTTTACCACATTGTGCATATCACCTTGAGACGTAAGATATAGTCTCGTTACACTCAGTAATTAGACTAGCTACAGCACATTTCAAACCGGAAAACAGTAATGTTTGCTTACTATCGTTTGGCGGCAGAAATAGGCGCTGCTGCGGTATCTACCTAGACCGGCCCCCGTAACAGAGACCTACCATCAGTAGCAGCAGTAGATCTGTTCTGAAAGTCCCTGACTACCACAAGAAGTACCACTTGTGGTCTGGGCCGATCATGTTCTGGTTGTCCATCCGGCTCAAGAACCCTTAATTTGGGGTTTATAAAAGTATTTTAGTTTTAAACCTCCGGGAGTTAGGTTCGTTCGTTTGTGAAGACTTTTTATGTATTTCAGTAATTTCATTTTATGTTTAATAAAACACATATTTAGTCATGGAGCATTAAAAACCAATACATTTTTTGTCCTAAAAAATATTATTTAGTCACAAATCATATAACAATTATTTTAGGCATGAACTTAGTTAAAAAAAATACTTTCACTAACTATAAATTATGTGCATATAGAGACATTACAGCTTATGTCAAGTGAAGTCTACTATGGCACATTATTATTAATGATGAGAAAAATTGGTTTCGGTCTTACGAAAAAGTTAAATCAAGATCATATGTACACGAATAGGACCAAAATTAAGAAAAACGTATTATGCAAGACCGAGTCGTAATACGTAATGAAAAAATAAAAATTCAGTTGTAATGATGAAGAGAAAAATTTATTATAACTAGAACTTAGCAGAACCTAGCTTTACTTCCGGAAACAAAATATATAATATATTTTAAGACTGAATATGCAAAACGAATATCAAGACCAAGACCAGAAGAACACTTCTAGTCTTGGTCTTATATAGTAGTATAGTAGTTATCAAGTACAAAAGCGAACAGACAAGACCAAGGCCAATACTAGGATTGTCCCAAACTTGATCTTACTCTTGCTTTGCTCATCACTACTAACAAGTAACGTAAGATACAAACGTCCATAACAATGGACGGTTGTGTCTCTTGCCTACATGTGCTAGACTTGCTATTAAAAAAAAAAAAAAAAATCTGAATTAGTTTTGTTTATAGATATTACACTGCCATCGGAAGTGAACACGTAGTGAGCTGCGGCTCCCGCCCCCTTGGAGCGGGCGAGGCAATTACGTACCGATACGGCGAATAATTGAATGGGGATCGCTTTCTAATTGATTGTTTCTGGCCGACTGATTGATATGATAGAACGATTACAGCGCGTGCGATATGCGACCTAATTAGTAACGCCACACTACCACTGGACACAACGATTTTTGTTTTATTTTATAGAAACATCTACAGAGGATATATAACGTGAACTTGAAGCTTTATTTCTTTATCTAATAACACCAGCGTGCTAAATTCAGTGAGAGTTAGGCCCCCTGTATTAGTATTTTATTTATACAATTAAGCGACGAGACGAGCGGGACAGTCACGTGATGGTCATTGCGCTCGTCGCCTGAGACATAAAATGTTGAGTCTCGTTACCTAAGTAATTATACTAGCTACGGGCCCCTTTAAACCGAAACACAGTTATGCTTTCACTCTGCTGTTTGGCTACCTAGACGGTCTCCGGCAGCAGACACCTAACAAGTAAAATTCAATGAGAGTTATGCTCGTCTATACTAATCTAGTGTGTGATATTATAAAATCACACACTTATGATTAATTAGTAGTATAGTTTGTTCGTTATATGAAAATAGCAATAAATTAAACTATAAATAACTTTATTATCACTAACAACTAAGATAAAATAATATTCTCTTCTCGTGATACTCTTGTCTTACAAGATACCAAGTAAATCACTGGTTTTTTTTTTCGGGGGTTTGATTCCTTAGGAATATGACAGCGCCATTGGCTCAAAAAAAGTACACCAAAATAATAATGTATTACGTATATTATTAATAATACATTTGTAATATAATTAATTCCGTTATGGACATTGGTAGTGGACGGAATTTCGGACCGTCGCCTCGCACCGCCATTACAATCGGATAACAGATCACGAAGCGTTAAGTTTCAGTTCGAGTGATGCGACATTATATCACGAGGGCTCGTACTTAAACCCTGGACTAATTAATTAATATAACACAAGCAACTCTCCCTATATCTCTCTTCATAACTATTATCTCATATGGTGGTGGGGTCGGCTTTCTTTATTCTTCTTCACTTCGCAGTCCTCGACATCATTATCGGTCGTCTCTTGAGAATACATTTTTCCACCTTGTTTTAGATCTGCTAGTGGATCTTCGACCAGGGAGGGAGAGCTGCAGTGCCAAGTTGCCAACGTAGTCAAGCGGCATTCTTCTCACGTGACCATACCATCGTAAGGTACCATCTTGCATCTTGTCGGCAACGTTGAACACACCAAGGCACGTACTCGTTACGGTACGGTAAGCCTTATTACGCCACACGTCCATTTCAGCATTTTCATCCCTTAAAACCCATTATTCATGTATACTATCTACATTCCTCTCGTAAGTCCGAACTCGGGTTTACCTATTCCTATTCACACTTCACAGTCGCTAACCCGTGTACCCATAGTCGTGACTTACAGGCAATATTCCCCAATGAAAAGACATTGGGGAAGTCACCTACTTCATTTTACTGATGTCTCTGCTACTGGAGACCGTCTAGGTACAAACCACAACTATGTTTGCTGTCAAACAGTAGTGTGCAAACATTACTATGTTCCAGTTTGAAAGACGTTGTAACTAGTGTGATTTCTGCGTGCGTCAACGAAACAACATCTTATGTCTCAGGCGACGAGCAGAATGCATTGTATAATATGTTTATCCAATTGTATAATATCCTAACAAGTACGACGTTGTAATGGGCAGGCGTATCACTTACCATCAGGTATCCGTCTATGTATGATGTTGGTATGGTATGATGATAATGAACACAAGCATGAATTATTTACGATTACATTATGTCAATCATTAAATAGATTAATATAACTATAAAGTTAAGTAGCATAATTGATGAAGAGGAGACAATGCTAGGCAGACGGCTCTGATGGTCTCTTGTGTTAGAGAACAATACTCACTTTGTGTTACTGCGCTAGAGGTACATGTGTATTTTTTTATATATAATAAAGACGTGCAGACAGTTTACGTTTTTCCAAATTCCGGAGTGTTATGATATTTTCTTTATTCAATTAAGCGACTAGACGGCTGGGCGCTTATCTTATGGTAAGTGTCTTCCCTTAACAACGTAGCGCTAGTAAGGATGATATAGATTACGCCACATCGCGCCGGTCCCTTAAGATATAGGACGTTACTCTAGTAATTACACAAGCTACATCGCCCTTCAAACTAGAACACACTATTATTTGCTGACAGAAATAGGCATTGGGGTGGTACTTACGTAGATGCTCTCCGGCAACAGAGAACCATTGATAGTTAAGAGCTATGAGCTGGAAAAGATAATTTTGTTAAAAGGTTTTATTATTGCTTGCCCTGGTTCAACATAGTTAAGTTTTATTACTTCAGTTAGGTCTAAGTTCAATATTGATCTTGACTAAGCTGAGACGACAGCAGATTATTAACCTATAAAATATCTCTGATTTGTAAGATAAAATATAGATTCTTCACATCAAATGAAACATCACATAATGAAGCAATTAACGCTAACCGACTCCATTCCCGCCACATTTGACATTAAACGTCGCGTTCAAAAAGCGCTCGCGACATTTGCTCATGCGGCCGGTGCGTTCCGTTTCACTTGCAGCGTGATCAAAGAGCGCAGCGATGATGTCGGCGGTTTGCGTTAGATTTACAGCTTACGGAAGCTAATTAAGCGGCGTGGGAGGAACGGAACGCACTTCATGGGCCACTAGCGAAGCGATTTATAAATTTTTGAAGTCTTTAATTTAATGAACGAAATGGATATGTTATAAAAACTATTTAGATAAATAATATTTAATTTTTTGGGTAGTCCTCCTATGTCCGTTTATCAACTGATGATGATGATTTTTAACTATTCAGATTGTACAATTAAAAACAATTAGTTTTTGTGGATGGTTGTATAATAATGTATTAAGGTAAACAAAGACTCTTGAATGCTCCCTCATTTTCGAAATTGTGGTAAGAGATACTGAATGATACTTAATTTGTAGAAGTCATCCACAGTAATTTCGCCGTCAAGCACAATATTTCGAATATTATCCGTTGTGTTCTGGTATAAAAGATATCATAGTTTATGTCGTTGAATAGGTGTAGTTGACGATCTTACATGATACTGATATTCCAGTATGACATTCTACTACTGGAAAAGGTCTTGCTGATTTCTTCGCATTATAAAACAGAAAATAAAGTGTGAACTATAGATAAACCATTAAATAATAATCGACAGATAAGCTAAAAATCAATAACGACAACAGATAATGATATAAAAAACATTTACCCAAAGATGTTGCATCTTTTGGGTGTTCGGATACATCACTAACATTCTAATAGGTCATGCGTAAACATACCTCACACCAATATATTTATGGAACCTGCCGCTTCTCATTCTACAGTTTTTTTTTTCTATTCATAATTTGTAACTAATTATTAAGCAAAAAGTAACGGCTTCCTTTTGTGCCGCCCATATGGTGACATATTTTTTCTTACGCATGTTTGATTAATTACGTGTTGGAATATACTCATAAATTAAGTGTTACCAGATTACAGTTCGCATCTATTCTTATTATGGACGTCATTAATTTACAACGATTTTTTTTGGTTTTATTATTATTACATGATATATATGACCCTATACCTATAGGCAGTATACTTAAATAATAAGTTTATAACCTATTCAAGCTATTATAACAGATTTTTAAAATATAATCCAAGTAATTATCCAATTGAAATTTACTGTTATTTTATCAGTTTTAAAATTTCTGTCGCATGGAATTTTCTTTTGCATGATTCGTTACGAAATAGGCATTAAACAGTAAATTTTTTCTGTTATATTATAATTTAAAACTTAGCAACATTTTGTCTATTTAATCATAAGAATTAAAGTTTTATGCATAGTTAGGGTAGTGAGGCAATATTTTAAATTGTGTTATATAAAAATTCAAAATGGCCGTTATTTGAAACGACATCGCGCGGTTTCTTTTCGTGTATTAAGTACCAACATTACCATACTTCAGGCGGCGAAGCTTATTTAAATGCTCCACCGACTCCATTTAGAGCTTGGAAAAATAAAACCGGGGAACGGATCCCGCGATCTCTCGTTGAGCCGCTTTTGTGGTAAATATGTATAAACCTACCAAAACACAACCTGCTTTCAGGCTAGCAGGGTGGCGGACGAATTTGAGCTCTGTTTGTTTGTAACTTTTACGCAGTACAGTAAAAATTGCCTTCAAACGTGTTTTGTGCGTGTGTAAGTACCTACGTTTTGTCGCGGGAGACTCTTCATTTTATTGCTTTTTTTTTTAAGCTCAGCTGCCAGGCAACGTTGTTTGTGGTTGTAGAAATATCTTTTGTACGTCTCCAGTATGCATAAGTAACATCTTTTACATAAATCAAAATGCTAATTTGTTTATCGTGACTTGCTTACAAATATTACTTTTATCGTGGATATAAAACACGATTAACGCTCCATTCATGAAAGAGATCTCCGGAATAGGAAACAAAGGAAAAATTAAGTAAACGATTAAAAGGAGCCCCGAGAGCGGACTGTGCTTGAACAATGATTCCATTATCTAGAAACGAGGCGACGCTCCTTCTTAGCCATAAAAGATAAAACTGAATGGCCGCCAATTTTGTTCCATTACTCTCGAGCACCGCAGAATACATATTATCCGTAAAACGGAAGGCAAACAAAGTGAGCGTCGTTTCCCCGCCAACGATAACTTAATTTCAGTCCGCCATAAGTACGTAATTAGCGAGCCGCTGCCTTATCGGCCGATGGGTAATTAACCTTTCTGAGGGAGACTCCATTCTCCCCCTTTCCCCTTCCTCCGTACTATACCTTGAATACCTCCTCGGCTGGTAATATTTCCGCCATATTATGCGGGCGTCCGCCTACCTCCTCCGCCAATGGCGGCGCTTCCCGCGCTTTTGTTTCGCGCCATGAGTGTAGCGTTCCAAAAGGTTGTAACTTAGATTGTTTCCTTTGGCGAATTTCGCTGTATTCATGATCGGACTGCGGTTTGTTTTCGTTGGCGCTACTTTATTATGCTTACATTTACCTCTGCTCCAAAACATCTTAACGTAGTGATAGTAGGAAAGGGATTTCAGCTCTATATGTGATCACTATAGTACACTTTAGTGTAAAAGCTATGGTTTGTGAGAGGGGTGTCATCAGTTCATATTTCATGTGTTATCATCTTTTATTGAGTGCGAGTCCGGGTATTGTTGCCGGTTTACTGCGCGGTTATCTCTGGAAGCCGCCGGTCTTTAGCGCTGCTCTCTGTGATGAATTGAATGCTATTACGTGAAACAAAAATGTCACTGATTTATCAGTTTAAATATTTTGATAGTAAAGACATGTTGTTTATCGCACAGGCAATAATGAAGCCTTGAAATCGCCACGAATGATCAGACGATCCTCCATTTTTACACAAAGTCAAATTTAATGCATATTAATAAGTAACGTTAAGGTTTATTCATAACAAAAAATTTCTTTATAAAATAATAACTATACAATTTAACATGGTACTATTGAAAAGATCATACAGAAACAAATTACAATGTAACCTCTATTTTAATTTAGTATGAACTTTGAAATAGCTCTAAGATTTGAACAAATTGAGAAAAAAAAAACAAAGCGGGGTGGTTGTATGGAAATATCATTTATTTTCTTGCATTGTAAAGAAATTAAGAGTTCAGCTGAAATTATCAAGCTGTTTGATTAGTAAATCGGTTAAGTATTGGGTTATGGAGAAAGATAAATATAATAATTTCTTCCGTTCCTGTGAAAATTACACATTTCATAAAACTAAATGTTGTATATTGTAGCACTCCTTATATATGGATTCTGTTAAATTATTTACTACAAGACATTTACGTTCGTTAGAAGACTTCAAGGCACAGTGAGCACATTCTTCGTAGTAAAGAATGAAAATAATAATTAAAAAGCTGTAAGTAGTCCATGATAACTGTGGTGTTAAGATATCTGCCACCGCAGTCGTTACGACACCATGGGTGCTCTAAAGCACTCGAAAAGTCGGGGTAGAAAATAATTCAAAAAACGTGACACGTTGTGAAAAAAAAAACCGTTATATTAAACGGTACCTGCTGTCTGTATAATGGCGTACCAATTTATTTTCAAAATGGTAATATTTGTATTTTTAAGACTCGTTACCCCAGTGATGTCACTATCTACAACGCTCTTCAATCAGGATCACAGTAAAGTCTCCACACTACTCTTTATCGGCAGAAATAGGCGCTGCGGTGATAACTACTTAGTCGGTCTCCGGCAACAGAGACCTACCACCAGTACTACAGTAATGGTTGAATGTATTCCGGTAAGTCCGTACAGCCGGTAGGAATCGGGCACAGTTCCTTCATTGTCACCACTACAAAGAGATATGTTTTGTCAAATTTTTGTTAAAAAATCAGAGAATATGATACATCAATATTAAATTGTGATAAAAATAATGTTAATTATACCTTTTTTGATTTTTTTTTGCAGATGAATATCAATTTTATTTTACCAAGTACAATATCAGTCTCCGGTAACGTAGATTTAGAAAGAAATATGTTTTATATTATATAGAGAGAAGTTACCAAAAATAATGGGTTAAAATATGTCTGGTAATAGGGTAATCAATCATAGTCCCCATTGTTCACAATTTCCGAACGGTGCGCTGTCAAAATTAGCGGGAATCGTTAAGCGGCATAATTTTTGTCGCGTCGGTTGCGCGCGCTTTAATTGGGTGCCGCGGCCGCCGCGCGATAAAGCTCCGTTTACACAGCGTTTTAATTAATAGAGAGTACGCTGAATGATGTTAGGGTCGGCACAAATTACTATGGCAAACATTTACACCTAGCCGTAGACTATTTAAATATATATATATATTTAATTAATAATATAATTTAAATATGTAAAACATGCACGTAACGTCTTAGTATAATGTTAACATCTTATGGCGACAAGCACATTGTGGTGCAGTGTATAACATGTAACTAGTGCCGCGTTGTTATGGGCGGGTGTCACTTAATATTAGGTAAACGTCCCATTACTCTCGTCGCTTCGTAGCACAATAAAAAAAAAGTATCATTATCTTTTTAGCCGGAAAAAGCCTACTGATGAACATAAGCCTCTCAATTCTGATCGCTCCTGTGTCGTCCAGAGGCTTCATGCGATCTTCACACACAAGGCGTTAAGTCTCCTCCAATTATTACACTGGCTACACCGCCTTTCAAATCAGAACATAGTGACGTATGCATACTATTGTTTAACGAAAAAAAATAATCATTGTGGTGAAGAAAGTATAGAATGAGACAAGGCTAACAAATACATTTTGCAATTAATTTGATTATGATCAACATGTTAAAGACAACTGTTTTATTAAAAAAAATCTCAAATAAATCTCATAATATTAATTAAATTTGTATATAACTACAATATGTTTAATTAAATATAACTCCGTGTTGAAAGTTACCAACAAATGTCTGTTTGCAATAAAACTTTGATACTCTTTTAAAGTTGGTCGCTGTGGAAATTCTCGGAGAATGATTTCGCCAAAATTTAATGTAATCAAGTCGAGAAACTCCCCTGGTTGCCTCATTCACTACCTCAGCCTGCAAAGAGTAACGATTTATTATTATATCATATACTGAGAACAAAAATACAATTCGGTACAAACAGATAATTCAATCTTTAATCAATGTCTCGTTTTAATACTTATTTTGATGTAATAAATATTATGAAGTGCTTAATTACCATCAGTACAAAAGAACAGCTGAGGATTGAATTAGATCGCCAATTTTCAGTTTCAAGAGAGCACGTAATGATGATGAGGTATATAGAAGTCAATACATTGTTTTATTTTGAATCTAGAGAACAATGTGGATAGAATTACTTTATAGGAAAAATATAACGTTTGATTTACTTTTTTACTGGTAGTAGGTCTTTGTTGCTGGAGACCGACGTAGGTAGATACCACCGTAGCTTCTATTTCTGGCGAGAGACAGTAGTGTACAAACATTACTGGGTACAGGTGTGAAAGGTGCCGTAGCTAATGAAATTACTGCGGAAATGAGAGTCAACCTCTTAAGTCTCTGGCGACGAGCGCAACATGGTGCAGTACGTATCGTTCTAACTAGCGCCACGTTGTTATGGGAAGGCGTATTACTTATCATCAGGTGATCATGTCGCTGGTCTCGTCGCTTCCTTTAATGAAAGTACACTCACGATGTAAGTTTACCCTTATATGAACAAGTATAAGCGAATAAAATTTCTACTTAAGTATATTATGGTTGTAAGAATAAAAGGATATATTATTCCTCTCAGAGATTCTTCTATAGAATTGTAAATCTGTTTACGGAGCAGGAAATAATCTTTGGATGCGTGTACCAAGGCACAAATTAACTTCTTGGCCGCAAAGGAGGCGACGTTTTCGTTTTCCACCAAATTTGTTTCTTAGAAGTAAACTTATTATTAAGTAAAATTTTGATGTAATAGCCGCAATTCATATTTCAAAAGATATTTTTTTACCTATAAATAAATATTAAGGTGTAATCTATGACATTATTCACTGTGAAAGAATATTTCGATACAACTGGAGTGCTAGGCTAATATATTATTTAATGAAGAAGTTAAAATAGATAATTGTATATAATATCTTGATATCACTTTCCTTAAGGCAATAACATTAATTTTAGTTTTTTTTTTTTATTTAATTAAGCGCCGAGAGGGTCACCTATTAATAAGTGGTACGTCTGCATTATGGTTCTAGTTAGGATGATATACACTGTTCCACATTGTACTTGTCACCTGAGGCATAAGATGTTCAGTCTCATTATTTAGGTCCCCAGCAATAGAGACCTACCACAGTATTTCTCTTGATATCGGGAAAGAATTATTCGGGAAGATAATCTGCCATCCAGGGAGAGTCGGGGTTATGTACAGATTTCTACTCATTAAACCCTATGTGGAGCTGTGAAGCACTAGAAACTATTGGGATACTAAATGTTTATATAAACATGAAAAACAGTTTACATCTATTACTTAAATGAAAGATCTTATTCTAATTTTTTTTCTCTGTTTATTACATACATATTTTATTATAACATGATAAAAACCATAAATTTTTTAATGGTTACGCCATTGTCAGGGACTATATAGTTAGGAATCACCGCAGCACCTATTTCTTCCGACAAATAGAACTGTGCAAACATTACTGTGTTCCGGTTTGAAGGGCACTGTAGCTAGTGAAATTATTGTGGTAACGAAACAACATGTATGTCTCCGGCGACGACAGAAATGCGGTGCAGTGTATGTCATCCTAACTAGCGCCATATTATTATGGACAAGCGTATCACTTACCATCACCTGAACGTGCGGCTTCTCTCGGCGCTTCTTAATTGAATGAAAAATTCAATAAAATACAATGAATATTTCTTACTGGGTGTCGTAGCTGGTAAGTTTTTTTTTAAATTATTAAAAAGCAAAACGAATTTAACGTGAACGCATCCGGTTTCCCGCTTTTGCGAGCTGTCAAATACCACAACGCGCGAACTTTTGACGCCAGGGGGAGGTCACGAGTAGTGATGTTCCTCATCAATCGTGGCAATCGAAATCCAGTAAAAAATTTTATAACAAAAAACAATGTACACAGTCAATAGTTCTCGTAATGCAATTAATCTTCTAGCGTTCTCCTCTTTCCTTCTTCTCTCCCTCCTAACTTTCTGTGACCTTAGCTCTTCTACCTAAATTCTGTTTTAAACGTTATTTAGGTAGAAGAGCTAAGGTCAGTCATAGCACAAAGGATTGCTCAAGTAGCAAGGGCACGAGAAACAGCACATTGCTTGTAGAACTGCTGATGGATGGAACAGTAGTATGGGTCCCGAAAGGCGGTCCCCTTCTGTTAGTGCTGGAAAGTCTTACGCAAGCTGTTAGATATTGAAAACGCAGGACCGATCGTTGTGTAATGGGACAGATCTTTAAAAGTTTAGATATGTAGCACCTATTTCCGCTTGCAAGTAGTAGTGTAGTAACATTTCTATGTCCTAGGTTTAAAAGGCTAGTGAAATTAAAAGGGTAACGAAACTAAATATGTAATGGATTAAAATGACGAGCAGAACGTGGTTCAGTGTATGTTACCATAACAAACGCCATTTTGTTATGGGAATTCGTATTTACCATCAAGTGAACGTTCAGCTCATCGTGTTCAGCGCTTCGTCCTATAAAAAAGCATCATAATAAACATCACTGGTAGCAATAAAAACCTTATAAAATTTCTAATGGGAAAACGTACGCGGAGTTTTGCTTGAATTATGAATGGTAACGAGCTACTGACTACACCCCCCCTTTTGTATCGAGCGGGGAGTCAGTCTGCGCTTCAAGTTTCCTCTTGTTTCTTTTGTTGATTGCGGTGGCGGTTTATGCGATACGAAAAATTACATTGTTAACCTTCCGCATAGGAATTTTGTTCGCTTTCAATTATTTGTTATATCTACACGAATATGACACATTACGTAAAATTAAAATTAATTGATGTTTTTACCTTAATTTTATTGTCTTGACGTTTCAAGTCATTTAAAACAATCTACCGGCGTCAGTGTATTATTCCAGTTTTAATGAAGGAATCTTCAAGAGTGTGCCGTGGATCTGAAATTAACAAACGGAGTTAAAAATAGAAGAGAGAATAGACTACTAGACTAGTGCGCTTTACCACCTAGAGTATATCTCCGCTTACTATCAGGAGGAATCGTAATCAAAACACTAGACTATACAATATGAAAAAAATCAAAGCAATCAATCTATATATCTATAATTGTATTTTGGCTTGGTGGAGTTAAACAAATTTAAATATGAGATAGTTATGTATTCATTTAATAGATAATAATTATTAAAAAGCGTGTTTGGTTGATTTATTAAACAGTATTCATGTTTTTTTTTATTAAATTAACGACGAGACGAGCGGGATGATCAATTCACGGTGAATGCTACTCCCGCTCATAACATGGCGCAAGAAGTAGAATAGTATATACTGCACTACATTGAACACCGCGTCTCGGACAGATGTTGAATCCTGTGACCAAACTAATTACACTACAGCGCCCTTTAAACTGGAACACAGCAACTTGTCTATGATCTTCGATATGTACGTATATACATAATAGTAGTCAATAATTTTAATACGATCTGTAAAAGACAGTATTAGATTATTTTTTGCTTTAAGTAAAACGACAAAAAACATTACAATCTTACTTATATTCCTGTAGAAAATCACATGTTGTGTTTGTTAAAGTTTTCATATATAATTCAGCTGTGTGAGCGTGTGAATTGGTGCAGTTTTTCGAGACTTAGCACCGGTCCCTTTTTTCCCTTGCCGCCGGCTGAGTGGGGCCGGGTATTAAAACTTGTATATCGGATTAGACGAAATTACTAAGTGCCGGATAGAGTTAAGAGGGTGTTACTGTGCGGACACTCCGAATGAAATTTATTCGATACGAATCAGTTTATGCCGTAGATAGCAATCTAAATGTTTCAGCTCTTCTGCCTGTTAATGGTTTTTGGTTGGATGCAAATAGATCTTTCTCAAAGCGGTGTAGTTACTAACCTTTGTAAGTCCGAATGATAGGTGTTAATACATCATTTAATATTTTTAAAGTTAAATAATGTACATATTACAGGTCCAAACAACATATTTATCAGTTTAAATTGTAGTTTGTTTAAAAGAAGCATATTGCAAATAAATCTAAAGAAACTAACATGTTACCTGTGTTCTGTTCATATGCCTTTCATAGGTTAGAAATTTTGTATTAAAATTTTCCCAAGTCCTTTTCATCGCTTTGAAAATACAAATGATTTTGCTAAACTGAAGGAGAAATTTGCAAATTCATGTCAGAAACTTAAGCACACTATGCATAATAGTAAATAATGTATAGTTACTAATCTCGCTGTTTGACTTATTGCCGTACAAAAGAAAATCAACAAAAACTAAATGAAGAAGAAAAGTCAACTCTAAAGTGTCGTTCACATTTTCCCTACATAAACAGAAAAGCATTATCTTAAATTATTGAAAAGCTATGAAATACAATAAAATAAATAAGTAGTAATAAACTAACAGGCGCATGCCAAGTAATAAAGCTCCATCACAGGGAAATTCAGCGGTTCCCTAAGATGCTGTGTGTCTGTGTGTGCGAATCGCTGCCGAAACGTTTGAGAGGAGGCTGCGAATGAATAAAAGATGGCCGACACATGTACATAATGCACTCATACATTATTACCACAGCCTCACAGACAGATCCACGGTGCCCATGCTGAACTAACATTATATAGCACATGCAGAACTGTTAGTTCAACATTGTTTTTTTTTTAAATTTATCAAAAACATCCAAAAACAAAATCATCAGTAACTCACATTTCATTTCCTAATCCTTCATAAGTAATTCGCGACATTGATTATAATGTTAGCTCTTTGATATCATCTGGTGATCATAAGTCTCCACATGAATGTTGTGTCCTTGACCAGCCCTAGCGTCAGGTTTGGTGACCACTGATATACTGGTAACTGTCACAAGGAATCTACTGGTCTCTTTCTTTCATTCTCTGTCTCCTTATACGATATACCAAAAGTAGAGTGGCTTTGGAAACATTTAAACGCTTTGCTGTAAAATCAACGTTTCCAATTTATACTGATGGATGGATCATATGATAATTTCCTTTGGATATTTGAAGGTTAACTTTTGCCAACAAAATCGTTCTGAGATCTTTGAAGACTATGAAAAAAGAACTTTGTTATTTTAGGTATAAAACATGATTAAGTTTTAACACTGAAACTGCGTTACATAGATGTACGTTATAATACTAACCTGACATCAAAGAATGTGATGATTGTTTCAAGTTTAATTATGCAATTATCATCAAGGTATCATGGATACTGTGATAACTGGTCACCCTTTTAAGTCCCAAGGCTTGCATAGCCTCTTCCGACCGCGGCGAACTAGTTTTGATACCTCTCGCTTCGCAAATCTGAATTATTGACGCGCTACAAAATGGCGCGACTAGAACATTAACATTATTAATTCAAACTTCGTTTAATTGTAGCACTTTATAGATGAAACGAAATCGCTTGAAAACACATACGAAATAAATATCTGATTTACCATACAAGTTATTGTTTTCTTTGTTATCTTAATATTCATTAGTTAATTTGTTCTTTGTATGTATCTTAACTTACTTGACTTTATATCCTACGTTATATTTATATGATTTTATATGTTTCACCGATATTCTACGTCTCTTTCGCAAATAAAATATAACTATTGATTTAGGATATCAAAAATAATTACAAAAAAATTATCGGTCTGCTTGTTTCTTTTAGACAATGTCCTGAAAGTCTAGATTGTTGTATCACGACGTTTAGTAGCATGTAGCTTAAGTTATGCACTGCAACATGACTTATATTTGTTAAAGTTAAGGGAAGAGAATTAGGATTCAGTGAAAACTAATTTCTAGTTCAGTTTCATCAATTTAACTATATCTGAGAAACGTTTCAGGTTTTCTACGGCACTAATATCTTGTTGACTAGAAGAGAATGCTTGTGTCTATTGTACGTATATGTTATATTGTTATTGTTCAAGAAAGGTAAATAAATAATAACAGGATGCTATAGCTAGTGATATTACTGGGATAACAAAACATTATCTAATGTTACAAGACGGTATATTCGTCTGGTAGCTTTTGTCGAATAAAGTAAGAAATTACAAACAAAGTTATAATGGTTGCTTAATGTCTGTTGATTACTGCTAGTTGTTACAGAATTTAGAGTAGTTCCGATGGTATTTACTACTGAAACGGCTTGTTAAAATCCTTTTAACTGAGCCATAGATGTAAGCTAACGCGTTAACGCGTCTACCACTGCCTCCCTAACTCGTTTACTAGCTTTTCCAAACCGAGCGTTCCCCTATTCAAATAGGACTTGTAAATTGATCGAGTCGAACTCAAAGTCGCCTAGTTTGCTCAAACATTGCAGTAACATGCAATCTTGTACCTTTTAGTACAACACATAGGGCATTCTTTCGATCAATGTTAGATAAATGATTGAATGCATATAGATTCAGTCTAAACATTAGATTCTACCGGTTTTCAATAAAATCAATTTTTTTTCATGTACCGTGAAGACCAAAGAAGATTATAATGTTTAAAAAATACCTACCTGTGTTTTACAAAGAGCTTTAGTTTCCATTTTAAAGCAAGGGTATCTAGCAGTGCAGGTTATTCTAATGATTGCCGACCTTTGAAAGATGGCAATATTGGTACATTTTTAGGACACAGCCATGTGGGAAGAGAAATGTTAAAACTCCATAACAAAAGCTTTATAATATATTTTACTTTCACTTCACAATAGATATACATCCACTAAAACTGTGATACATTTATAATCATTAACCACGTGGGGGTTTTTAGTCAAATCCATATCTTTATTAGTATATATGGGATTAGTATAAGGGTAGAGGAAGACCGAAGACTAGACTACTAGTTCGTCTCTTATTAAATATGTCATATGCAAACATCATATATAGATCAGTTTTTCTTGGTTTTTAGAGTAATTTCAATGTCTTATTACATAAAAAAATATTACTGTTACAGGTAAATCAGAATAAAAGGAATTCTATAGAAACAAATGGAGTATCTATTTATGTTGTTCTGTGTATGAAGTAATTCTCTGTGCCAAAGTATTATTACATCTCAATAAGATATCAACGATACCAATGGATTTGTTTAAAATTACCTCCCCCTTAAGTCTCGAATAGGCCAATCTATCCGATGCCTTTATTAATTGGGCGGTCGGTCTGAACAAACAGTTGTTTAAGGAAAACAAATAAGATTTCGCCAAACTACTTATCAACGTACGCACCCCTGGCGAGCTTCGTCCCTCCCTTGTTACGTGTTCCATCTTTATTTAATACCCATTATACATTTTATTGAAAAAATATCTGAGGGTAAAATGGCGGAAAGATATTTATGTACTAAGAGAACTATTTGTTTTAAAAAAAATATGCCAGAGATGTTTTTTTATTAATTCTAGAAAGCCTAAAAATAAACGAGACGATCACCTGATGGTAAGTGATACGCCTTCCCATAACGTGGCGCTAGTTAAGATGATATGCACTGCACAACATTGCGCTTAATGTCTTGATATAAGATAGTCTTTCCCTCAGTAATTTCACTAGCTACAGCGCCTTTCAAACTGGAACACAGTAATGTTTGCACACAACTGTTTGTCGACAAAAATAGGCGTTGTGGTGGTACCTATCTAGACGAGCTCCGGCAATTGAGACCTATCACCAGTGGTATTGTAGAATTTGCTCCAGGAATTCTTGGGTACGTCATAGTTATATGACCTAAGTACATATAACAAAATTTTTAAGTATCCTCTTCTAGACAACCAAGTATAAAAAAAAAACTTTCCTGTGTAATAGTAAAATCTGTATTACTTTGAAAAGATAAAGGTGTAAGTATACGTAATACGAGAGGTATACTATCTTCGGGTCCGTCTTAATCACGAGCCGGTGACCATTACTCAGGAGTGAGGGTCTAATTGCCACATTTGTAGGTCGCGATTTACCCCACGCTACACATTAGGAAGTTAAGGCATGAGGAGAACCGGCGGAACATTTGGTGCCAGATTTCTTACTATAATCTAGTTTTTTTTTAAAATGGTAATATCTTTTCTACTGCGAGACGTTGAACAGTAAACACTAAAGAATATTTTACATACCTGCTACAGTTTTGGTGGTAGATTTAAAAAGCAGACGAGAGGTTTACGGCAGATTAAAAAAAAACTCTTTTCTTATACAATTAAGTAATGAGATGATAGAAAAGTTCACCTGATAGTGATACGACTGCTCATAACGGCGCTAGTAAGGATGACATACAACACCACATTGCGCTCTTCGCCTGAGACATAAGATATTGATTCTCGTTACCCCAGTAATTACACTAGCTACAGCGTTTAAACTGGAACATAGTAATGTTTGCACACTACTGCTTGACTGTGGAAATAAACGCTGCTATCTGCCTAGACGGTTCCTAGCAACAGGAACCTACCACCAGTAACAAAGGAACCATGCTTTTTCAAGTCTTTGTGCCTTTTCTATTCTAGTATATAGATTTTTGTTTATAACAGAGGTTTATTTATATGAATATCTAATGCTAGTATATTATTGCTTGTCAAAGTTTGGAGTATAATGAAGAAAAAAACCTTAAATAGACTTTTTATAACGAAGACATAAATGAAAAACAAAGATAATGTATGGAAGTTAGAATACAGTAAAGCTTACTTTTTTGTAAATCTCACTTATACGGATAACTATAAAGTTATAACGGCTATTATATCAATAACTTAACATGTTTTTTTTTATGTAACTGTACTACAAATGGAGTATTTGTTTATATTTAAATACGTTGTGTAAATGTTCATTAGGCTGTATCTTCTAATGGTGGAAGGTAGGTTCTGTACTGGTGGTAGCACTGCAGCGTCTATTTCTCCAGCCAAAGTAGTGAGCAAATATTACTGTGTTCCGGTTTGAAAGCTGTAGCTAGTAAAATTACTGGGGTAATGAGATCCGACATCTTATGTCTCAAGGTGACGAGCGTGATGTGGAGCTTTGTTTAGCCTAACTAGCGCCACATTGTTATGGGTGGGCTTATCACTTACCGCCCTATAAATGTCCCTTTCGTTTCGTTGCTTCATAGTATTAAAAAAAAAACTATAATGTGTTATTTATTTATATTTAAGAACGTTATGTATAGTATCTATCAGTATATCTTGGGTGATGACGATGAGAATATGAGAACGATGACTCTAAACTACAAAGCACATATCTGTGATTTCGTCGTTTAAAAAAGCACCGTTACAAATTCGCAGCTTAAGCGCTACTCTAAAATACATTACCACCTTGTAAAATAAACTCGTAGCTGGTAACCCCTGTCGGCCGGGATTGGCTCATTAATTTAACAGCGTGCAACACTTAAGCCGGGCGCGCCAACATTTTCGCAAATGAAGTGGCGGGAGCATCTTCAAATTATTTTACGCTCAAGCCGCTTGAAATCGAAGCTTAGCGAACATCAACAAGGTTACATATCCTCTGGCCAGAGCTTTGCCAAATGAAATGTATTGTTTGTTTTGCCAGCTCTAAGGTAAGTTCGGTACATTGTCGTTACTCTGATTGCAGGAGGGGGTAGTGGGGGAAGGTGTAGGAGGGGAATATAGGCTTTGATTTGTGAGGTAATTCGCTCAGCCTAACGCTCCCAGTTATATTAACTACTGCGTCTTAATTTTAGCTCGGTAACGACCTTTAATTACATCTATTTGTAGTAATGCCGTTGTATATTACAATATAAACCATATTTACATTATATATACATTGGATTTGAACGGAAGTGTCTACATATTCCGGTTTCGGGCAAGGGTGATGTAGCTGGTGATATAATTTCACACATTTACCAGTGACAGGTCTCTTTTGGCCGGAGACCTATTGCAGCCGCGAAACAGTAGTGTTCAAACATTATCATGTTCCGGGTTGTAGGGCGCTGTAGCTAGTGTATTACTGTAGCAACGAGTCTCAATATCTAATGTCACAAGGCGATGAGCACAATGTGGTATAGTATATAACATCCTAACTAGCGTGTCGTTGTTATAAGCAGATGTATCACTTAACATATAGTGATCGTCGCTTCGAGAAGTATAACATATAATCGATGCCTTTTTACTACAATATGAGAACAATAATATATTAATATATACACACATATAAATATTTTAGTAACATTTTAGTATTCTTTGAGATATCATAATTCTCTATATATAATTTATATGTTATTCGAAGTTAAATAATATATATGTTACTTCCTATATATAAAATGTATAACATAGCACAGTAGAAATTAAGCTTTAAATGGTAATAATTTATATGTCAATTTAGAAAAATCTAGAACAAAGTGCTGAATCTACAATCGTTAATAGCGAATTACATTAAAATGTCGGATCGAGAGAAGTAAAGTCAAACATCCAACCCCTCTTGCCTTAGGGGTGAGCGAACAACTGGCTGAGCCATTATTAAAACATAATGAAATGCGTTGCGTGTTCCCTAAACTATTTACTTTCACTATTCATTATCAACAGCTGACAGACGTCTACTGCTGCCGTGATGTCCTGCACTGCTGTGATGCAACAGTCAGCATGGCCTTCGGTACCGACGGGCACCAGGAGCCGTCGTTTTTTAGGGTTCATACGGGCGTATGTTAGAAATTTCCCACCAAGCTTGCTCTATACGAGTTGATGGGAGCCAAAGCCTCGTTTGGTGATTAGCAGGATGCACTACAAGCAGGTAAGGTTGTCCTAGGTCCCATGAGTTATTGAGCGGGACCTCTTATACTCCATTTTACTATTGTATGTATAAACCAGTAAAAGTGAATACAAAGTATCATGCAAGTTTAAAATCATAGATAACATTAAAGTACACGACGAAAGAATCCGTCTGCTATACATTCAAATTCGAGGTCTGAGCTTCCGGTGAAAGAAAGCTTCAGGCGGAAACCGTCATATTCAAAAACCTTTACTTTTCTAGACAAATGATATCCATCCACTAGTCCAACGTGGTTAATGAAACGACACTGACTGTATCCTTGTAGGATAGAATTCCAAGTCCTATTAGTGGCTTAATTAAAAAACTATAACAGAAGGAAATAATTCAGTCAGTAGCTCGTTGGCCTAATGGTTAGAGCGTGCGGCTTTCATTCCGAAGGTCGCGGGTTCGAACCTCGGCATGTACCAATGACGTTAATATCTAAGTTATGTACATTTGTGAACTTTAGTAACAACAGCGAAATACAAACGGTGATGGAAAACATCGCGAGGAAACACATCGTCCTCATATTGAGGGTAGGCCTGTGTCCCAACAGTGGGGACGTAAATAGTTCATAGCAACAACTAAAGAACAGAAAAATCGAAAAAATAAGTATGACATAATTTTACAATCCATTTATTACAAGATCAGACATCTTTGGTCAACATCACTTTCATTTATCAAGCTTTGATTCGTAAATTACTTTGTTTACTGTACATCATTAATATGGATTACAAAGCTACAAATTACGGCTAACAATAAATGTAGCGTTACAAAGCGATAATATAGACGTTTGAATTTTGAACTATTTACTTTTATTATACATTTTTTAACTGCACATGGTTTAAACACGATTTTTTAACACCGCCCCAAAAGAAAGGTGATTATGATTTACAGCTACATATATAGCTTCTAAACTGTTCTCATAATATTCCTTATCAACAGCTGTGGTACAGTGGAGCTTCATGGTTTTATCCCTGAGCTATATAATGAGATTTTTTAATAGAGCAGGGAAGTCGTGATATAAATCTGCAGCCGTAGCAGCGGTGCCATATTTCGTCTGTCAAGAGAGCCAGAGTATTCTTGGTGAACACACATCACACATCTAAGGCCTTAATATCACTTAACATCGGGTGAAGTTAAAGTCAAAATAAAATAAATCTATAGCAACAACTGAAGAATTGGAGACATTGAAAGAGAAAGGGGTGTAAGAGATCCCGCACAACACCTTACGGGACCTTTATTTTTTTTTTGATTTCGCGGGGGAAATCTTCGAAAAGATACTCTGCCTCCTGGGGGGAAGTCAGAGTTATGTGGAGATTTTTACCCACTATAACCCCCTCGGTGGTCACCTTCGGCGTTTGGCGAGGTCACGGGATCTCCGTTCGGAACACAACCGCGGCCTCGCTAACGCTATGCTGGGATAGCTCGTACCGGGGTCTGCTTATACAGACCCTACCAGCCTCGTACCTTACGGAACCTAAGCCAACATTATCTGCTCGTGGTGCACCCTGTTAACCAACAACGAGGCTCTGGCTCCCACCAACCCGCATTGGATCAGCGCGGTGGGAAATCATTAGGTGCCCTTTTCAAACTGAAGTTTGACGATCAGATTGAGAAAACCAATTTTACCCTCAGCTATTCTTTTTAACTGATGGTATGGTGAGAAGTAGTCCAAATCCATCCATATGAACCCCTACAAACCACGGCTCCTGATCCTGCCCGGCTCGGCGATGCGGGGATTATTGGTAGAGGCCTATGACCAGCAGTGGACAGTCGATGATGATGCATTGAAGGAACTCCAAGCGTTGTCTCACAGAGAGAGAATGAAGATCATTTTTATCTACCATTCAACTAAGTCCTGGTTGGCGAATGTAAATTAACATATAAGTATTTAAATAAATAACAGTTTTCTTATATTTAACGTTAAATACTAGTTTAAAATATCGTCTAAAAATACCAATTATAAAATATAAGATTGATGTTTGGTCCCAGAGATCACAACGTAGCACCGGCTGTACACAGTTCGCGATAATTCGGCATCATTTAAAATAAACGAGTCACCATAAAAGCGACTCGATAGCGCTCCTTGGAGAGTTGCACGGCCGGGGAATTGAACTGACACCCCATCTCTAGTTATTCTTAATGACAGGCGTTTACAACGCGCCCATATGCCGCTTTCTGCGATGAATGGAGTATAATTTTTGGGGTCACATTTTGGTGTCCCTATGAACTATCGATGTTGTGATAAGATAAAACTAATTTGGTGTTGCGGCGTTTGTGTTAGTCGTTAACTATAGTAAAACTAACCTTTATTTATAAAACAGATTACAATCTAACGATCAAATATATTTATTTTAAGTAGGTAGTCTAGGTTAAGCAATAAACTTGTTAAGTACTAAGTGATGTTTGAAAATAAATCTAATAAAGAATATAATGCGGCGGAAGACTACATTAATTAGGGTAGTATTTGGAAGTGAATGGTTCATTTTAGGGGATGACTGGGTAAAAACATAGAAGAATCAGAGAATATGAAACAATTCAAATAGAAATTATTACATAAATGAATAATATGTTCAAGAAGAAAGTAATCAATTTGATAGTATCCAAGATAAGTAATCTCAAACAGATTGTATAATATATGTTAATATGTGTAACCGATCAGCTGTAGTACATCCAATATATTTTCCCCCCAATTTACAGCACCTGTGGTATATGAGAGATACACAAAGAAATATATATATGTTTGAAGTAATTAAGTGACGAGACCAGCGGCATGATCACCCGATGATAAGTGATACGCTTGCCCATAACAACGTGGCGCTATTTAAGATGGTATGCACTGCACCACATTGCGCCCGTCGGCTCATACATAAGATATTGAGTCTCGTTTCCCAAGGAAATACAGTCGCTATAGCCTTGCCCATAACAACGTGGCGCTATTTAAGATGGTATGCACTGCACCACATTGCACTCGTCGGCTCATACATAAGATATTGAGTCTCGTTTCCCAAGGAATTACAGTCGCTACAGCCTTGCCCATAACAACGTGGCGCTATTTAAGATGGTACGCACTGCACCACATTGCGCTCGTCGGCTCATACATAAGATATTGAGTCTCGTTTCCCAAGGAATTACAGTCGCTATAGCCTTGCCCATAACAACGTGGCGCTATTTAAGATGGTATGCACTGCACCACATTGCGCTCGTCGGCTCATACATAAGATGTTGAGTCTCGTTTCCCTAGGAATTACAGTCGCTATAGCCTTGCCCATAACAACATGGCGCTATTTAAGATGGTATGCACTGCACCACATTGCGCTCGTCGGCTCATACATAAGATATCGAGTCTCGTTTCCCAAGGAAATACAGTCGCTATAGCCTTGCCCATAACAACGTGGCGCTATTTAAGATGGTATGCACTGCACCACATTGCGCTCGTCGGCTCATACATAAGATATTGAGTCTCGTTTCCCAAGGAATTACAGTCGCTACAGCCTTGCCCATAACAACGTGGCGCTATTTAAGATGGTATGCACTGCACCACATTGCGCTCGTCGGCTCATACATAAGATATTGAGTCTCGTTTCCCAAGGAATTACAGTCGCTATAGCCTTGCCCATAACAACGTGGCGCTATTTAAAATGGTATGCACTGCACCACATTGCGCTCGTCAACTCATACATAAGATGTTGAGTATCGTTACCCTAAGAATTACAGTTGCTATAGCCCCCTTCAAACCGGAACACAGCAATGTTTGCATACTGTTGTTTGGCGACAGAAATATGCGCTGCGGTAGTATCGACCTAGATGATCTGCGGAAAGAGAGACCTAAACAAAGATCTATAAAAGGATAAAGCATTTACATGGCTCGAATGATTACTAGACTTAAAGGTGATTCGACGATTGTGTAAGGTCCCCGGAAGTCGCTGATAATGATAACAACGTTATGTATATATATGTCTCTGTATGTAACTAAGTTGCGATCACATAAGAGCTAATATACTTTATTAACTATTGTAAACACATTAATTACCGTAATTAAGTCGGATCGCCGATTACGGAGCTGCATTGTCCCGCTGGACAATTACCGAGTTGGCTGCTCGTAAATTCAGCGGCGAATATTTAATAATAATTGGCTTCCCTTTGTTTAACGGGGTGGGTGGGGTCAGATTGTGTTGCCACCCACTTCAGTACGGACTGCAGAATAAACTATAAGCCTGATATTTCATTACTCACATATCCTCAGGGCTATCGGTGTGGAGTTATTTGGGGGAGGCCTACATCCAGCAGTGATCGTCTATAGAGTGGTGGTTATCAATCAACTCTTTACAGCGATAGTTGTATATGTAATAATCTTCACTAGAACAAGTATGGAATGTATTTAGTATAAGTAACAATAACATATTAACCTATAAACACTTTTTAAGAGTTAGGTCAGTGAAAAGTTCTTTTAACGAGATCTAGAATAAAAACAAAGAGAATATCATAATTTTGTAACCTTGATGAATACTAATTTGGACTACTGACATACTGAAACCGTAGTAAATGTTATTATAGTACAAGTTGAACTGTAAACTGTTATAGTTTTTTAAATAGCTAAATGAATAAATATACATTCATTACTGAAACTATATCTATATCTAAATATATATATATAAAGAAAATGGGTTTTGTATATTCGTCCATCATATGAAAATAAGTGAACCTATCGACATGTGAACATGACGACATTTAATTTTCATAGGTCCTTCATCACTTTACTTCTAAATAACTTCTATAAACATTTTAATTTCGCATTATTTATGCGGTTGCTATGGTAACGGTTGGTATAGAAGGTTATACACGGTTGCTCTCATAGAATATTTCCGACAAATTTCAAGTCAAATTTTGATATTACGACCAGCAAAGCGGGCGAGGAACAGCTATTGTACTATGAAAGTGTTATATAATAGTATGCAACAAATAAAGATACCACCATTTCTAACAGGAAATGTTTATTATATATATATATATATATATATATATATATATCTTCAGACCGAGAGGACTTCATATCTCATATATTTTCTAGTAACTTAATGAATCTAAAAATTTAAACGACATAAAGTAAATTGATTCGTCTATTACCTTGATAATGACGATTGTCAACTACTAATAAATCTGGATTAGTTTAGTTATTACCTTTCCACAAATTTAACTGGTGGTAGGTCTATGTTAGGCCGTCTAGAGACCACCGCAGCTCCTATTTGTACCAAATGTACAAACGTTTTTGTTCCGCTTTGAAAGGTGCTGCAGATAATAGAATTGATAACAAGACAACTTCCTGCTTTTGAAGGCAATGATCATATGTTCGTTCAGTGTATATCATTCTGACTATTATTAAAGGTGGATACTCACCATCAGGTAAACGTCTCGGACATCAAGTTGTTTCTTAGAATAAAACTAATATATATATAAGAGCGATAAAGTACATCTGATGCCAACAAATTACATATTTCTGAAACCATTGCCTTGTTTAAGCCGTGGATTCCAGTCAAGAATAATGATATCTATAACATCTGACGAGCTGTATAAGTCGGTCGAACAGCTGACAGGATTGCCACGTGATATTTTATGGTGAGATTGTTCTGCCGACGGTAGGAACACGGTGGCTGGGTACACGGATAAGCCGGTTATGAACGGCCGTTAATGACGGCGTCATTTGCCCGGTGAGTTATAATTGGGATGATAACGTTGCTCCCGCGCCGCCTGATGGACGAGCTAATAATGCACAACCAATAAACTATCCTTAATTTATATAACATATACATAGACATATAATAACTCGTTTTATTAGTGGTCATATATTTTTTTTATTCGTTGATACCGTTACTTTATATCAGAGTTCAGTCATCACCATTGCCCTGATAAACCTAAATAAAAAACATTGTTTCGGATTATTTGGAGGTATTTAGTAAAGACGATAAGTAGCCATTGTAGTTTAAGTAGTTAATTCAAGTATTATTGCCCCTGTACTATACTTTTTAGTAAAAGTAATAGAAAGATAAGATTTATATAATACTAAATTTGTAAGCTACTGTTATCCACTTCTGAGCTAGTCTGCTACTTGGTACGGTAACTAACAAACGGTAAAACGATGTTGTTTTTTTTTCTTAATTATCGATTACCAAATAGAATAAAATAACCTGTATTGGGTACCAAAAATACTAAAAAAAAACTGGAGCACGAAAATAGACAATTGCGGTACAAAAATGAGTATTTCTGTAATATAGTGGCTGTCCGAGTTCTTCGCAAATAAGGAGGGGGGCTTCTACGAGGGAGGTATTATGAAGTTGCCGTCTAGATGGAAACAGATTATCGAACAAAACGGCGCATATTTGAACTAAATCCGATCACTGTAACACTTTTTATAAAGCATTGAATAAAGAGAAAAAAAGCGGAAGGGAGATATTTGACAACCTATTATTAGTTCGAATCTTAGTTTCACTTATTTGTTTCAATAACCGTTTATAATCTTCAGATTCAATGTTATTCAATCAAATCCAAAACATGAAGAATTCTGTAATGTTCTGGTGGTAGGTTTCTGTTGCAGAGATTGTCTAGATAGGTATCACCGCAACGCCTATTTCAGCTGCCAAACAGTACTAGACAAATATTACTGTGTTCCTATTTGAAGATAATGTACTTACTGTAACTGTAAAAAAAATAGGCTTAACAGCTTATAACTTTTTTCCTTTAAATTTTTAAAAATCAAATTAATGCATAAAAAGAGCAATATCCTTATATTTACTTTTAATTGGCGTAAAGTATTATAACGGTCACTTCACTCCAATAATTATAATCTGCAGCAGGTGCCAAATGATTACAAAGCGGGCAACCCCTAAAACTTCGTACCAATTGTAAAGTGACGAGCAGGTTTTGACATAAAGAGACACGTGACACGTGACAGGAAGCGACAAGCACGTGGTTCCCTATCTATGCGGGAATAATGAGATCTATTTTATCAACTACTAGTTTTTACGGACGGTTTCTCTTGCGTTAAAGTTGATTTTCTTAATCAATTCCACTGTCAATGGATACAGACATAAAAGTAAATACTAACGGTATATTTCAGGTTATTGGTTAATGCTGGAAGTATTTAAATAGTTATATATACTTCTACAATTATTAGCTCGCCGCAATAACCTTGAAAATTTATCTTCAATTATATGGATACATAAAGGTTATATAACTTACTTATTTAGTAGCCTCTTGGCACAAGCATTTATTTCCTTAAAGGTGAGAACAATCACATGTGACAGTTATTAACATAAGTTAAAACAAATAAACGTTTTATTTATTAGTTAATTATTGTTATTATTTATTAACAAATATGCAAATCTTATAACATTACTAGAAACATTAAAACAATATGAAATATATTGTAATGTAATTACGATTCAAAAGAACAAATATCTTTAATAGGGCCGCCTTAGACATACATACATAAAAGAAATATACACAGAGAATGAACACTCTCTCCTTTGTCGTCGGTTAAATAGTGAGACAGAATCCTGGTGTGAATCCTTAACACGAAACAGAACATTTGAAAACATATTCGCTTTTCTTTCATCCCTTAAAATATTTAAACGCATCGAAAACAATTCGCACAGTAAATAAAAGTATTATTTAATGGACGCCGAGTATGAGTGAAATTCATTCGGTTCACGCGTCGCTGGCCCGTAACATTAATCCGTTCGCCGATTTCCCCGCCAATTAGTCGCGTTGCTAGGCAACGGGCGGTGAACCGTCATGGCCGACTGCTACGTGTTGCTATTGTTCACAATGAAACGTTCGTATATGAACTTAATATATCTATACAATTAATAAGTTACCTTCATTTGTGACCATTAAATGAAATTCTTGATACTAATATTATTACGTTACATTTGTATGTGAATGTATAATATAAATTATTCATATTAATTTATATTATTATATTATAACTAGCTGTTCCCCGGCCGTTTTGTTCGTCTTAATATAGAATTAGACAACACATGTAGTTCTATAACCGTTACTATAGCAGCCGCATGAATAATACGAAATAAAAGTGTCTATACAAGTTAATTTGAAATAAAATAAGAAATGAACTATGAAATTAAACAAAAAATAGTCTATAACCATTTACAAATCATTCCGCGTCGAATGGTCATAATTCCCATGTCGATACAGTCACTAGTTTCCACGTGATTGGCGAACAAAGAAAATCCATATTCACTATATATATTTCCCAATTCCTTTAGCATTTTATGTTGACTTGATACAAATAAGATATTCTTTAATTACTAAAGAATTATAGGTCTGTAATAATAACCTTACCCAGTGATAAGTAAAATTAGTCTTCGTCTTGGTTTTTCTTAAGACGCAGACGAATTTTACATTAGCAAGACCAAGACTAAAACCAACAGATCTATTATGCGAGAGCAAGACCAAATGTGCAAAAGTAAATTAATAAATAAAAGTTCTATTGAAGTGATTCCTTCTGAAAACAAAATATTTAATAATTTATAAGACTGAACATGTAAGAGCAAGACTAGAAGTATTTAAGCAAGACCAAGACAAAGACCGAACAGTTAATACTAAGACCAATACGAAGATTGTAGTAGACTTAGTCTTGTTCTTGCTTTGCTCATACTGACCTTATGCTAAGCAATGATCTTGTATTATTGCAGGTACATACAATATTAAGTTCCAAACGATTTAAGTAACAAGCAACTTTTGGAAGGAAATGAGATGAAGGTTCTCTCCAAATTAAAATACATATAAGGGTTCTACCACCATTGGTAGTATCCACCATTTTAATGTATAAAGCCTATTTAAACCCGACGCTACATTTACCCAGTGGAATTCGCTGGACTACAGTTTTGTTAATTGCTAAATCTTTTCGATCGTATACGCTCGGGTTTTGCGGCGCTGTATCAATATTTCACCAGGCATTCGAACAGAGAATTTGTACTGCTGGATGTGACATCAGATTATCTCTTAATGTCACTAATAATTAATTAGAATAAAACTGTTAAGGTTGAAGGTATTAACACCGCCATATTGCTGCGAGAGTCAGAATATTCTCAATGAACACGGTTTACAACCTTAGACCATATTATCACTGAAGATTGTGTTTTTTTAATACAATTAAGCGACGAGCCCGTCGTTTATCTGATAGTAGGTACCCCTGCTCATAACATGGTGCTAGTTAGGATGATGTATACTGCAGCACATTGCTCTCGTCGTCTGAGACATGAGATGATGAATCTAATTACTTCAGTGATTACACTACCTGCCACACCCTTCAAACCGAAACACAGTAATGCTTGCGCACTACTATTTGGGTCTTAGGCGCTTCTTGGATGGTCTCCAGTACTACAGCACTAGTAATTTAAAACTAGTGTCAGTAGCTAGCAAATAATAGGAAGAAAGTATTTTTAGGTGTTGAAATAGGAAATAAATGTCTTTATTGTTTAATGTTCGAAGAAAGAAGAAAATGAGTAGAAAGACGCTTGTCACCTTGAATCGAAAGATCTTCAGTATCGTTATTCAAGTAACTTCATTAGTTGCAGCCTTCTTCAAACCATAGTTTATTTATTTATTTATTTTATTTTATATATTTAATACACCAGCTGTTAGAAGAAGCACGACAATATGGATATAGAGTACAAGGGCAGTACTTATTTCATGTTGAAATCTCTACCAGTTGGCCCGCAGAAGGAAAGAAGAATTAGGAACACAAATCTAGTGCATACAGTAAACATTATATACATATTGCAAGATAAAAAACAATACATATACATACAAACACACAATATATATTATATATTAACATTCAAAGGCTAGTGATGGGAGGTGGAAATTATTATAGCGATGGTTTATCTAAATTGTCTTCAGCATCTTCCACCAGAAAAGTTCTTTTAAGTTCTTGATCCTACTATCCTGGAAATGTATGTGTATGTTAAAATGTATTCGTAACTAAGTTAGGTTAAAGTTCTTTAAACAAATTATTACATCTTTCAATGGCGCTTCTTGTAGTCGTCATAGTTTAGTATACAGTGTTTGAATGTAGTTTGTTTTCCTATCCCCAAACTGGATTGGACTTTTTAGGATACTGTAATATTGTTTTTTTTATTCAATTTAAAATTTTAACCTTGTTGCCTTTATCTTTTATTATTATTACGTATTTAGTTTACTGAATACATCTAACTGAATGAAGAAGAAGAAGAAGAATACACCAATTTGGTCATTGAAACTAAATACGTTAATCGAAGCCTGTATAACTAGAATTAAGTTATTTAACATCCTTGGACTATACTTGCTTTTGTAAGTAACAAGGTATATTAAAACAAAATGTTAATAAATTTCCTATATTATCTTTTTATAGTAAGTATTGTATAATTTATCATTTTAGTACTTTAGTAAAATCAGTTATTTCATATTCAGTACAGCGGCTAGACATTACGCGTAATAATAGTAACTTTAATTGTTGTCTATTAATTAGTATATTAGTAGTAGTAACATATATATATATTATTGTATAGATAATGTTCTAAATTTAGCACTTAATGTGTAAATTTATAATAAATTTGTACCACAAAACTAAAATAAACAAACTGGCTAACATCCTCATGCTTTGTATAGTAAGACCAGATCCGTCTCATAGAGCCGAGAGTTTTCTCTCTTGGTTCCCGTGGTCTGTAAGTGACTGATCGTTTGAGGGAATTCGTCGTGGGGCGGAGGTAAGAGGACGGGAAGAAGAGGGAGCGCTGTATGTTCCAGAGCGCCTGTACATGGTAAGGGCGATAGTTGCTCCTCCTGAGATGGAGCTGCGAAGTGCAGCTGGCGCTGGAAGGTCACGAAGGTGTAGAAAGCGTTTCCGTGGCCTCGCCGTAAAGCGACTACGGTGGAACATCGTGGGGTTTTAGTCGGTGCAAGTCCGACTTAACCTGTCTTTGCCTCCGCGAGGGCAGGTATGCGAAGGCATTTCTTCCACGTAAAACAAACAATAGATGTTATTATGTTAATATCTAATTGTCAGAATCTATACTAAATGTTTATCCATATTAAAGATTCGTTAGTAAAGAATAGCAAAAACATAAAGGTTATTGTTCGTTATGTCCACATAGATTGAATTATTACAGCCATATAAAGGATGAAGGTCCTTGATTAGCGGCCGCGTACCGGAAGACAAAGTCTTGGCAGGCCTCCTCACTAGGCGGTCAGTCGATCTGGTGAAGGTCATGTGAAGCAGCTGGATGCGAGCAGCGTAGGACCGATCCACATGAAGATTTTGGGTGAGGGGATGGGCTATGTTCAGCACTGGAAGTCTATTAGCTGACTATAATAAAAATAGCTGTTAAAAATTAAACAAGTCCAAAGAAGTTTATTGTGTACCTAACCTGTCTGTAGAAAATTAAAAAAAATAATTTACCACAGGGTTCGTATACGGATGTAAGAAGATCCAGGGCTTTGTAAGTGCGGCAATAGTGGACGTACAAAAAAAAAAATGTCCGGTGCAGATTACGTCTGCAATCCGACGGATCTGAACGAGTATTAAAGGGGCTTCGGATGCGATGTCTTTTGAAACGAATTAAAAGGTTTCCATGTGGTTTGTGAATAAGTACTTCACTACTTTGAAACTAAGATACTTAACTAAAAATAAAGTTGTATGACTTACAGACTACAAATAAGATAATATACTTAACTAGTTAAAATATGCAGCTAAAAAAATACAGTTAATTAAATATATGTCTAAATAACTGTTTTTTTTTTAAACTACGGAATAAGGTCTGTAGATATTTAGGTTAGACTATCTGTATGGCTTGTAATCTCGAGCTATTAAGAATAGGACTGAGGTAAACCCTGTCTGTTGTAGAAGGCGACTATAAGGGCGTTAGGGTTCATGGGGTTTGAAGGTTTCGTGAGCCTTCATTGTCTGCTAAGCAAGGGATGAACGACAAGCACGAGGTGGTCTATTCGTTTTCGTACCAAAGCGCACAGCCCTCTTTAGGTCGTGCTTTAGGTGTCTGCCGAGAGGCACTAGTGTGTTTCGTAGATCCTACGGCCTCTCGCAATGAGCTGAACATCACCACCTATGGGGTTTTAGTGTGCTAAAATCCCAAATAACCTTTTTTCATTCCAGAAGCAGGGTATTTATTAAAAGATTTCTCCTCCAATAACAAGAAACAAAAGGTTACACTATCTGTAATATCGTGGCCCAGTTTATATTATATATAGCAATTTTTAGTTCTTACCTGCGGAACCCGGATTATTATGTAAATAAGATTTCCATAGGTTTCTATTAGTTAATAATAAAGCGAATGCGAATATCGGCTTTTAGTAGTGTAAATATCGTTTACATCGCAACAACCTTAATATGCAACCAACTAAACTATTACTGAATCAGCAAAATGTATTGAACCAAAACATTCTTTACTTATCTATTTTGTTATAGTGCTTTAATATTAATATATATATATATATTTTCGGATTGAGGGACGATGGGGCTGCAAATTCCTCGAATGGTGACCTCGCACCGGAAGACAGGGTTGGCTGGTCTCCCGCTAGGTGGTCCAACGATCTGAAGCTCGCGGAAAGCATCTGGTTGGAGGTAGCGCAGGACCGATCGGTGTGGAGATCTTTGGAGGTGGCCTGTGTCCAGCAGTTGAAGTCTATCGGCTGATGATGATGATATTTTTTTTCTACACTAAACAAAGGTAATGATAAACATTATTCTTATTGTTTACAATATATATAAAGTTAAATAAAAGCTATTGGCCGAACTGATCATCAGTTCGTTGTGTATATGATGAATGCTTACTTAAAATTTTGATATTTTTATTAATCCTAACTCACAAGTAATATATACAATAATCCATAATATATAATATATATTTTGCCTCAATATATATATTCAACGAGCGGGACGTTCACTTGATGTTAAGTGATTCGCTTACCCATTAAAACTTGGCACTACTTAGTATGTTGTACGCTGTACCACATTGTGCTCGTCGCATTCAGAGATAAGATTTTAAGTCTCGTTACCCCAGCGCCTTTCAAACCGGAACAGTAATGTTTGCACGCTACTGTTTGGTGGCAGAAATAGGTGCTGTTGTGGCACCTACCTAGAGGGAATCCGGCAACAGAGACTTAGTAATAATACTAGGATTTACAAAACCCGGAAGGATACAACACTTGTTGACTTTTCTTTAATTCTACTATCTACATCGTCTTCTATGGGAAATAGATCTCTTCCATAGATCTACGTATAGATGCTCATGCGCTGTCCTCATCCAACCACTTTCTACAAACCTCAAGAACTATATATTGTTGTGATTATTTCATCATCATCATCAGCCGATAGACGTCCACTAGACATAGGCCTCCTCCAAAGATTCCCACATCGATTGGTTCTGCGCTGCCCGCATCACCGGGTACCAGCGGCCGTCGCTGATGGAGGGACTTGGGCCTTTTCCCACCACGCTGGCCTAATGTGGGTTGGTGGGAGCTAGAGCCTCGTTTGTTGACTAACAGGGTGCACCACGAGCAGGTGAGGTTGGCTTCGGTCCCGTGAGTTGTTGTGCGGGACCCTTTACACCCCTTGTAATGTATTTTAGCACTGCGTTTATGTAAGCAATCGTCATTGGCGCTGTGTTAAAAATGTCGCAAACACTGGTAGTGTCTGTTGCCGGAGACTGTTCAGTTACAGTTAGACCACTGCTGTGTCTATTTCTGCCGCCAAGCAACACAATGTTCCGTTTTGAAGGGCGCTGTAGTTAGCGCAATTTCTAAGTTAAAGATACTTAAGATCATATATCTCAATGCGATAAGCACAATGTGGTGATGTGTAAACTATTCTAACTAACGCTAAGTTGTTGTGGGTGAACGTATCACTTAAAAACAGGTGAACTTACCGCTCGTCTCGTCGCTTTGATTAAACAAAAAAAAATGATCAATTTTGCAATGTTTATACGTATTCTTTATCTGTTTGCGCCGCTCGTTCTTACTTTGTCCGCGTGCCGGCGCTCCCACATACATTACGGTACGACGCAAACAAACGCGCCGGATTATACCGGCCCGTAAGAGTGGTCTGCGGATGATATACAGGATGTTCTAAATTGTATTTCGAAAGTAAATACTCTTGTTAACAAATACATAGTTCCTATTTTTCTAATAAATCATCTTAAATAGCGAACACAGTTATGAGCGGGAGTATCATTTCATAAAGTGAACGTACCGTTCCTCTCCTCGCTTAATTGAGTAAAAGAAGCTCTTTTAATATTTAAGTCTTACTACCTGGCAAGATCAAGTGCAGCTTGACAAAATTCGCATGTTCTTGATAGATTGACAGTAGAACTTTGTTGCCAGATACTGTCTAGGTAGATACCGCAACGCTTATTATTGCGGTATCGAAACTTAACATCTAATGTCTAAAGCGATGAACATGAGGTGATGTAGTATAAATTGTGAATACAAGGAAAAGCTTCTACTTTCTACCTCCACTGGTTTAATACATAAATCTCATTGTGAACGCTGTTGATTATATAAATTTAAAGCAATCCATTCATCATCATCATCAGTTGACAGACATTTATAGCTGGACGTACGTCTCTCACTAAGATCGGCACACAGATTGATCTTGCGCTATTTGCATCCGGTTATAATCTATTGGTATAATTAACCATTTATTACTAATTGCTAGAAACTAAAAAAACTTATTATATGTCGTATTAATAGTAAATGTTTTTGATAAAGTAACACCCTGTAAACATCAGACCCATTTAAATTGATATAAATTAATCCTTTAGCAATGCGCCCCTCAAGAAAGAAATCCCATTACGTTCAAATTCGATTAACGTTTTAACAGGCTCCCCCCCACCCTAAAGGCCCGGCCCCGCCGCCCGGATCTGTACTGATAGACGTTCTGGCTACCGGAAACTTCTGTAGTTGATGTCCATCCATAACAAGATTTAATTTGCTTTAATAATAATTATAGAACTTAATAGACAATCGACCATTAGTAAGTAATATAAAACTTATTTTATCTGTGCTTGAATTTTTGTTTCTTTCATGCCTCTAAGCAATAGAACAGAATCTTTACGGACCTTAAAGAAAATTAAAAAAAAATTAGTTATATTCATTAATAATATTCTTAAAGTTTATTTAAAAAAAAAAATTACAAGATATACTTATGTACAATTTTGAGGTTCTCTGTAAATGTAGTCGCTAAGATGTATATCTTCTTCATCCTGCTCCTTTTCCCAGCTATATAGGCTCGACACACTATAAAGAGTGTCTGGCAGCAGATTTATAATATATATTTTAAAAAACGAATATCTCAATAAGTTATAAACAGTGTGTGCAACAGGATGGAAGACATTTGGATGACATTATCTTTAAAAAATGAATCCGCATTTGTACTCTATCTTTTAATAGTTTTAGTAAAATTATATGTCAAACATATTATTTTTTATTTAAATTTGAAAACATAAATCTGCCACCAGACACCCTGTATAATGTTCTTCCCTCTATCAGTCGTCATATCTGAATTCACATTCATCTTACACATGTCGTCTTTCATACAATCCATCCACATTTTCCTAGGTATTCCTCTACCCTTATAACCATCCACGTTCATTTACTTAATCCAAGTTGTATATAATTAAATTAATAAAAGTTATAACATAAAAGAGGGGTTTAAGGGATCTCGCATTACAATTGACGGGACCCAAGGTAACCTCACCTACTCGTGATGCACCCTGGTAATCAACAAACGAGGTTCTGACTCCTAGCGACCCGCATTGGACCCGAGTCTTGGGTCCAAGTCCAAGTATGAACCCCTAGAAACGACGATCCCTGATGCCTGGCGATGCGGCATCGCAGGACCGATCGATGTGGGAATCTTTGGAGGAGGCTTATAGCCTATGTCCAGCAGTGGACATCTATGGGTTGATGATGATATAAATGTACAAAGACAGGTTTATAGGCTTCATTATCTGCTAGACTTTGAACCGATTGTAAGTGATACATCTATTTGAAACAATTACCACCATTAAACTTGATTTTAGATTTAAATGAACAAAATGATGAAGCGGTTTCAGAATATTATGTCTTAGGTGTTGGCAGCAAGTGCACGGTTATGGTGTTACGCCAGCAGGTAGACAAAATGACAACGATAGTTAGGATGGTAGAAACAAAAAACCCTTCCACCAAATTCCACTATCTAGTATCGAAATCCGACTAGAGACTTCCTAACAAGACAAGCTGTTAACTTCCAGATGAGAAGAATCTGCTGGACGTGGTCTGCGGTCATTGAGGTAGTACTCACGAGGCTGGTAGGGTCTGCATAAAACAGACCCCGGGACAGGCTATCCCAGCATAGCATTAGCGAGGCTGCGGTTATGTTCCAAACGGAGACCTCGTGACCTCTCAAGTTTTAGTGTGTAAATATCTCCGCATGACTTCCATGTGGACGAAGTCAGAGTATAGATATAGAATATAGAACAATATAGATATAGAACACAGAGTATCTATTCGAAGATAAAAAAAACCTGTTAACCTTCACCAATTGAAATGCAAAGGCTAGTTATCATTATTGGTTTAACCGTTTAAGTATTAGAAGCAAACAAAAAGTCATCATCATTAACAGGCGGATTTCGTCCACTAGTGCACATAGATAAAGAGGATAAAAAAGATTTAATGATATAAATGCCATTCATCATCAGCCGACAGACGTCTAAAGCTAGACATAGGCCTCTCCCAAAGATATCCACATCAATCGGTCCTACGCTGCATCCAGCAGCTTCCCGCAATCTTCACCAGATCGTCGGTCCACCTTGTCGGTCCCATCACTAAAATTGTAATGAATTTAAGATTGACGAATGCCAGAAGGATGGACTATGGTAGAGAAGAATAACACGAAAGAGAGAACTGAAATGGAAGTGAAAGTATGAGTGAAAGAAGAGAATGAGGAAGAATGCGATATACAAAAGCAGATGGTAAATGACAGTGGCAAAAGGCCCGAGCCCAACACAACTGAGGGAATAATTACAAAGAAAAATAAATACACTACTTCTACCGACACGCGGCTGCCTTCGAAGAACTTTGCTGCCTCTTCGGTCACCAGTCCTTCGAGCAATGTGCCCTGCTCACTGCTACTCAATGTATAATATCCAATGAAGAGATGTGATAATGTTTATGCGACGTTTTCCAAAACTGTATACACTAGACGCTTTTCAATCCTACGACAAATAAAACACTCGAGTATTGTGCACACAAAATCTCCAACGTTTTCAAATTCAAATCAGATTTGAATTTAAATAACCACTTTTAGTGCCCAAACATGGACTCGACGAATGCTGTTTAAAACCCACTTTCCTATGCCAACAACAAATCAAATAGGTCCGACATCTTCGATTACACTCTTTTGCCACCGCTTTAGGGTGACCATCATTATTCATATTGAGAGGTACGCGACATAAATATTCAGTTTAGCTACCAAACTGAACTGTAGTTTTTGTGTACAGACACTGAACTACAGTGTATAGTGTAAACGGTTTATCTATGAAGGTCATGAGGTTTTCTTTCATCAGCATCTTTGCTAACATTTGGCAAAAAGGCCGAAATTGCTGAAGTGTGCTACAATATTCTGGCTTTCATATGTTGACCAGCCGAAACAGAACCATACTGTTATAGTGAAATATTAACCATATGATTGTGATAACTGACCAAGCGAGTTCCAAAAACACGTTATGACCAACAAAACTCCACAACGTATGATCCTGATATCAAACAAAGGAATGAAGTGGTCCAAGGTAGTCAGCCTCTGCGCTAAGGATGCAGGTCTCTGTTGCCCGAGACAGTCTAGGTAGGTACCATCGCAACACCTATTTCTATTTCTGCACAGTAGTGTGCAAACATTACTGTGTTTCGAATTGAAAGGAGTCATAGGTAGTATAATTACTGGGTTAACGAGACAACATTTTATGTCTTAACGCAACGAACGCAATGTGGTGCAGTGTATACTAACCTAACTAGCGCCATATTGTTATGGGCAGGCGTATCGCTTATCATCAGGCGAAGGTCCTGTTCGTCTGGTCGCTCTGTAGAATAAAAAAAAAAAAACAAAATAGGTCTTATAACATACGAAGATATTGAAAGAGAAAGATTCATGGCGACGCAAACAAACTAAACCTTCGCATTCAAATTAGATAAATGTTTAATATAATCATATATAGTAATTATATCAAATATATACTAAGCTTTTATTAATGATAAATGTATGTTATTAATAGAAGCTTAATATATCTGTGTGTATCGAGACCTTGTGGGTACAGTAACCGATGTACAAACACTCTACGGCGATCGGCCGCGGGTCCGAGCCAAATAGTTATTGGAATACGGAATCGATTTCTACTCCTGTGCGGACTCCCATGGGGTGGGCCCAGACCGCGAAATGTGATCCTATTACCCCTGTATCGTTTCAGATTTTTTCACGTAATGAAACAATAAGAATTTGATATATATATGATATGTTATAATATCTTTATCAAAATTCCTCTCATATTTAAGCGAAATCTAATATATACGAGTATATATAGGCAGCGGGATAGTGAAGAGATTGGATCAACAATATTAAGGGTTGATTCCACATTATAATACAAACGTGATTAACAATCAATTACAATTATTGATCAACAAAAATAATTACAATACAGTTAAGGTGTTTAAAATATTAACAAAGTACCCGCAATATGAATACAACTTAGACTTAGTTATTTACAACATAAGTGATTATACTTAAGGTACACGATGATTAGGGTAGAAAAGTATGTGAAGATGTAAAAAAAAAAACAATAAGATACTACAACACTTGTATTATTGCAGTTGTGTGCACCTTATCAGCTACAATCAGTGGGTGATAACATATGTACCCTTGACCCCAATACTACCCAGCCTTTCTTTCTATTTCTCTAATATGATGGAAGCGGAAGCGTTCCTTATTTTCTACTGACTAGGTGATAACTATTGATGAGTAAAGCAAGAATAAAACCAAGACTCGAAATATCGGTCTTGTCTACTCGGTCTTGGTCTTGCTTAAATACTTCTAGTCTTAGTCTTGGTATTGAATATTCAGTCTTATAACATTAAATATTTTGTTTCCAGAAGAAAATCATGTGTTCAAGTTATGATAAATATCTTTAATTATCATTTCAACGGATTTTTTCATTTAGCATGATCTAGAATAATAAGTATGTCTTGACTCTGGTCTTGGTACAATTTAAGACCAGTTTTACTCATCACTAAGAATAATAATGGTCCCAAGACAACCTCATCTACTCGTGGTGCTCCCTGCTATTCAGCAAACGAGGCTCTGAATCCTACCGACACTCATTGAGCCTGTGTGGTGGGAAATGACCTAAGGGGGATCCCCTTATGGACCTCTACAAACAGAGATCTTTAGGGGATGTCCAGCCGTGGGAGTTTATCGGCTGATGATGATAAATAATGTGGCGTAATAGTAGTCACTTGACATATAACGAAATGTCTCATCCCAATAATTTATAGTTCAGGAACTCATATGACATTGTTAACATTGTTCTTAGGTAAAAAGTATTTTGTTTTACTGATGACTAGTGATGGCGTCATTAGCGGCGGCGCCTAACGGAAAGTTTTATCAGTAATCTGCGCTAACAGGTGGGTCGGGCGATAAATCAATGGTGAAGGGATTGCATGCGGTCAGCGCTGTACGCAACGAAATTATTCCAGTTATTTTTTTTACATTCAATCCTTTTAGATTTATAAAAAAAAAGCTTGTTGCATTCATTTTAAGCGTTTGCAGACAACTGACAGTTATGTATACCAATTTAAAAAACATGAACTTCTCTAATTTCTTGAAGCTTCTCTAATTTTTATTGTCCTTATCGACGAGACAAGTTAAAGACAAGTTCATCCGATGATAAATGATAGTCTCCATGAAAACGTTACGCTAGTTAGGATGTTACACACAGCATCACTGTGCTCGTCGCCTCAAGACGTAAGATGTTAGGTCTCGTTCCCGTAATTTTAATAGCTACATCTTGACATCGGAAAACAGTAGTGTTTGCAGACTACTGGAATGTACTACCAGTAATTTTATTTGTATATCATATTTCTGGTGTTTACAGAAATTTTAATTTTGTCAAAAAAATAAGGTGTAATGGGGAGATCTTTGGGGGAGGCCTATGTCCAGAAGTGGATGTCTATCGGCTGATGATGATGAAGTGGTCCCGCACAACGACAGACGGGAGCCAAGCTAACCTCACCTTCTCTTTATGCACCTCGGTACCTAAACGAGGTTCTGGTTCCCATCAACACACATCGAGCCAGCATGGTAGGAAATAGCCCAAATACCACCATATAAACCCCTGTAAGAGGTCGTGGGAAGCCGCTGGATGTGGGCAGCGTAAGATCTTTAGGAGAGGCCTATATCTAGCAGCAGACGTCTATAGGCTGATGATGATGATGATGATACTTTATATATAAAATTAAACAAAAATGCGCGTATAGTTCGATTGAAAAGTCTTGTGGAAAACGATTGAATTGAATCGAGTAAATATTTACTTATAGGTTTGAATTCATCGTCATGAACTAGAATACTGTACACTGCAACACAGGGAATGACAATGAGCGGACACCCACTGCGCCAAAGCACGTCATTGATTTCGCTAATCCTGCGGGAATCTTAATGGGCATGCTCAATGCGGGGGAAAATTACACCGCCACGTGTCGCTTAAACACGCTGTTACGTTCTTATTTATATAAATCGATTTCGCAGACGTTCAATCTGTAAATCGGAAACGACTAAAAAAATCGATTAAATTCTCTTTAAGTTTTTTTTATATTTTTATATTTTAATAGCGCTAATTTGAATTAAAAAATCTGAAACGATAAACCACACAAATATTCCATTGACAGTTTTTTTTTTTTTTTTTTTTTAATAGAACGCGACAAATTTTACTGGTGGTAATACTCTGTTGCCTGAGACCGTCTAGGTGACACCGCACCGCTTATTACTGCCGTCTTAGTATAGTGTGCAAATATTAATGTGTTCCGGTTTGAAGGGTGTTGTAGGTAGTGTAATTACTGGGGGAACGAGACTCATGTCTCAAGGCGACGAGAGCAATGTAGTGGTGTGTATACCATCGTAACTGGCGCCGCGTTGTTATGGGCGGATGTATCACTTAACATCAGGTGAGCTCTCTCATATTCAATCCTGTTTATTTAAATTTAATAACCGAAAACGATCGAACAATTAGACTTACCTTTCACATTTTTTTTTTCAATTTTACATATATATTAAAAAAAAATGAATAACTAAAATAAACGAGACTCTAGCTTCCACCAACCCGCAATAGGCCAACGAGGTAAGAAATGACCTAAGTCCCCCCCATATGAACTTCTAAAACCGATGACCTCTACTACTCACTAGTACAAAAGGTTATGATTATTGTGGTCAAGTGAATCCGCTGGATACTGAAGAACTTTTGAAGGTCTATGTCCAACAATGGATGTCTATTGGCTGATGATGATGAATTAAAAATTGTCATAGATACGTATTTTCTTTTTGATGGTTTATTTAATTTTATCCTGAATAAATGCATTGTTTTCCATTGACAGATTTTTTTTTTTAATTCCACACGTGCAGGAAACTTCAGTGTAAGGACCGAAAGCGGTCGAACAGATCAGTTAGCCATTAACGCGATAGGTACAGATAATAGATAAAACTATCGTTGCGACGGGCTCGTTACCGGGACTCGAGGGTTACAAAGGACCCTATTATGTCAACTGACAGATCCGAGAGCACCCAGGGGGGGAGTTATTTCAGTTTCGTTGATTTATCGTCACCCCGGGAGCGTTAGGTGTTTGTTTTTGTACCGTGCAGCGATAATTAGCAGTTTCATACCACAATGGTACATTCGCGTGATATTACCTCGTACAAGTAATTTGATTAGTATAACGACGAGATATGAATATCAAAAGATCGGGTTAGTTATCCTTTCTTTAAGACCTTTGTCTAACAATCGATTACTGCATGGTTTTTTTTTAATTTTTCCTCCGATTAAGTGAGGCTGTAGTTGTTTTGTTCTGTTACTTTCTTCCTATTTTATTCTTTACATTTTTCTTGTTTTCTTCTTTCACACGTCACCGCTCAGAAATCAATCGCCGCTTATACTATTCACATTTCCTTTCTGTTTCACATTCCTCCATTGCTATAAAATTTATTTCTTACTTTCTTGTATCTATTTTAGTATTATTATGATTACTTCAGGTTGGAAATGGTGTAGATTCCTAATGTTACAATGTAAATGATTGTTCTAGACTACAGCCCACTTTACTTCCATAACATATTAGATATGAATGATATTAAACGTATAAAGTACAATATCTGTTTCTCAAATGATCATTTTATTCACAGTTACATGATGAAAACTCATTGATTTAAATATTTCATACTCGTTAGTAAGGATTGTTGCTGACTTCAAAGGAAACAATATTTATTAAGAATCTATGTATATACGATACGGTTTTTTAACTGTGACGTATGATATATACGCCCTTGGTGGTGTAAAGTTGAACTCAAAAGAGGCTTGTGAAAAGTGGCTGTCCGAGTTCTTCGCAAATAAGGAGGGGGGCTTCTACGAGGGAGGTATTATGAAGTTGCCGTCTAGATGGAAACAGATTATCGAACAAAACGGCGCATATTTGAACTAAATCCGATCACTGTAACACTTTTTATAAAGCATTGAATAAAGAGCAAAAAAGCGGAAGGGAGATATTTGACAACCTATTATAATAGCGATATACAAATTATAGCAAAATTAAGTTTATTTGAATTATACTCTGTGTTAGTTATTAATGACATATGAAGAAAAATATCTTAAATACTTAGTTACAAGAAAAATGCTTTAGGAATGTCTGAAGCATAAATCTGTAATTAGTATTAAAAAATGACACTGTTTATATATTTGAACAATGCATATATGTAATGAGTCATAGTAATAGTATAGTCAGAATTAACTTATTTTAAATATGAAAGCGTCTGCCGATGCGTAGATAATTTGTTATTACGCTCATTTTGTATAGAGACGTCGAAACCGCGGTTTTCGGGGGAAATTTGAATTTCGAAGGGCATAAGTATCGTTTATTTTAATTTAACACGCAGTTGACTTCGAATGAACAAGTATGGCCGGTTGAAATATTCGCAACTAACCCCAGCGCGTCTTCTCTCCGCACAATGGCAGCAAGTATAAATTTTACACGCTATTTACCACTGACACGGCCACGTGATTGTGTTTAGTACAATTTGCATAATCAAATTTATTAAAAGTTAAATTAAAAGTATTACGCCAATAATTCTATCAGGCACCGTGACGTGAACAGTTTATTTGTTAACAGTATTAATGTTAAATATATGCAAAACGACTACAATTCAACTATTATTAGTCGATGTAGACGTGGAAACTATTTGCAGTACAAATAAAGTATCCTTTGAAACATTTCTTTAACTACAATGTATTAATATAAACCTTAATTTGAGATGGTGTTAAATGCCCGGAATACTTTGACTCTCTTATATCCATATTGATCATCATCATTAGCCGATAGACGTCCACAGCTGGACATAGGTCTCCTCAATAAAGATCTCCACATCGCTCGGGTAGAGATTTATTTATTTATTTTTTTATATTGTTACGCCTTTTTCCCAGTAGGGGTAGGCAGAGGTGAATAAACCACCCACGTTTCGCCAGATGTGGTCAGATTAGGTCCCATGTAACAGGGGGCGAGCCTGTTGCCACTTTATTGGGACCACCACACACACACACACACAAAGATGATATCAGTGTGCGGGTTTCCTCACGATGTTTTCCTTCACCGTTTTTGTATCTCGCTGTTGTAACTAAAGTTCACAAATGTACATAACTTAAATATTAAGTCATTGGTACATGCCGAGGTTTGAACCCACGACCTTCGGAATGAAAGCCGCACGCTCTAACCATTAGGCCAGCGAGCTACTGTAGAGATTTATATGGGGGTATTTGGGTTATATCCCCCGCTAACCCATTACTAGTTGGTTAGAGATAGAGACTCAATTTTTGATTAGCAGTTTACACCACATGCAAGTGGGTTTAACTTGGATGCCGTGAGTTGTGCGGAAATCTTTCCATCCCGTTACAATACTTAGAATGTCCGTAGACGTAAAAGCAATATACATTTAATGCCGTTCTTGTTATCTTTATTCAACATGTATAAACCATTTGTGCATTGAAATAAATACAACAGACAGAAAAGTAACTATTTACTTCCTTTCCCATTTTCCAACCTTCACATTCAATGTCAAATTACAATATTTAGTGGCAATGAAATCGTGGATGATGTTATTCACTCACCCCTTGGCTTTCATATGTTTACTAGAACATATAAATGCTATCATACCGGTAGTGTATCAATGATGGTAAATGTCAGTTAGTGAATGAAAAACTTTACCACAATCCAAACACCAAGCCGAGCAAGTACTCAAGCAGTAGCCTCTGAGCTCCGGAGGCTTTGAAACAGAAAATGTTTAATACTGTTAATACTGAATGATCCCAGTATATAACTAATAAATACTTTCACTAACAACAACGTCTTTGAAGCCGGAAAACAGTAACTGTGATACTTATCTAGACGGTCAGGTAACAGAGACCTTTTTTTTTCTCGCGTGGTAAATCTTCTTAAAAGATACCTTGTTTCTGGGGGGAAGACAAGGTTATGTGGGGCTTCTACCCACTAAAACCCCCTCGGTGGTCTCCTTCAGTGCATTAGGAGAGGCTCCGGGATCTCCTACGGAACGCACCGGTGCCCCTCTGCACTCTGGCTAAAACATTTCACGGAAGGGCCAAGCCCTCCTTAACACCCACGCTGTGCTACGGCAAATACAACACCACGATGTATTTTCCATCCTCCTAAGGCTCGCTTATTAAGCTTTGAGAGCCCCTACCCTCAAAGCCCACTAAACCAAGGACCCTTTTAGTCGCCTTGTACGACAGGCAGGGAATACCTTAGTCCTGTTCTTAATGGCCCGGGACTACAGGGCTGAGGTAACAGGGACCTAGTACCAGTTATAAGAAGATAAATCATATATTTCTTTTTTTATGCACTCATAGAAAACTAGCTGTTCCCCGGCCGTATTATTGGCCATAATATGAAATTTATCTGAAATATTCCTTGAGAGCATCCGCAAGTAAATGACTTTCTATAGTATCCATCACTATAGAAACCGCATAAACAATACGAAATGAAAATGTATCTAAAAGTTAATTAAAGATAAAATGATGAAGGATCTATGAAATTTAAAAAATAAATATCCTATCACCATATGCAAATATTTCCCGTACCGATAAGTTCATTAGTTTTAACGTGATTGGCGAACAGACAAAACCCATTTTCATTATATATATATATACATATAGATGAAAGTAGAGACGATACCTTTTTTAATTTTAAAACGATTATCACACAAAAATTAAAAAAAAAAAAACATCAATCACGGTCGCGCGCTGTCAACTAACCCGCAATTACGTGAAATTCCCGCGCTTTATAAAGCCACAGATAAAAACGGAAGTCTCCCATGACGAGCAGCGATACCGGACGCCGCCCCTACGTCATCCTACACAATTAACCGATCCATCATTTTTGAACGCAACGCAATTTCGCGGCGTTTTCACATTTTTTTTTTATTATTTACTGGTGGTAGGTCTCTGTTGCCGGAAACCGCCTAGATAGGTACCAACGCTTGCTTGTATGGGCTATTCAGAATAGGTATGCCCTAATGTAAATCACGAATCCACAATCCCCATCACCCTCATATTGAGGGTAGGCCGCTGCCCCAACGTAAATTGACTGTTATGGTATACCCTGTTGTAGAAGACGACTAAAAGGGTTTTCGAACCAGACAGTTCAAAAATGGGGGGCTCTCATTGTCCACTAGACGAGCCCGGGATGAACGACAAGTACTAGGTAGTCTAGTGCTTGCTTTAGTGCCAGAAAGCATCGGTGCCGTGCCTCCGGTTTCGTAAGAGATCCTGGGGCTTTCACAACACACTGCAGACCAACAAGGGGGTTTTAGTGAGTAAAAATCCTCGATAACATTGTCTTCCCACCCAAAAGTAGGGTATCTTTTAGGTTTCCTCCCGATAACAAATGGAAATATAGCTGCCACATTCCAGACAATACTGTTCCAGTAAAAAGACGCTGTAGTTAATGAAATTACTGGGGTAACGAACCTAACATCTGTCTCTAGGCGACGAGGACAATGGGGTATTGTGTATAACATCCTAACAAGCACCACGTTACGGGCAGTCGTATCACTTATCATTACGTGAAAGTTCCACTCATTTTATCACTTAATTGAATAAAAAAAAAGTAACGACAGATTACTATGGGCAGCCATATAACATCACCTACACGAACGCTCACGTCGTGTACGGATAAAACTATATAAATATTTTTATTCTAGATTTAGGCTAGACTTTAACGCTTCAACAATTACAACGTTCATTTGAACTTTTGAACAAATACATAGATTACACAGGTTCAAAGATTTAAAATTATACATTAATTCGTCGACAAAACTCATGTTCGTCTCGAGGGAGTTTATTAGCGTCGGCGACCCACCCGTTATACATTTTTAAACCGTATCCATATAAATTAATGTCAATTTCACCCCTGTGTAATATCAATCTCGCGTATAGTTGTTCGCGGATTACGTTACAAATAATATCATTTTGTACGGTGATTCGCTATGAATGGTGCTACCTCCGGCATTACGGACCACCGCGGCCCGACGCTGTTGATACTTTCTATCTACATTGATTTTTATGAAGCTCAAAACAATTGCCTATCTATGCATTACCCAAAAGTACTTGTTGTTACGTCAATAAAGATATATGTATAACCTCTCTTCTTAAATTTTTCATTACCGGAATTCGGAGCTTTCTCTCCCAAGGAAAAAATAGTTAAATATCTACCTCACTGACCAAATGTCCAACATGTTTGTTTACTCACTATATTACCTTTAATTATATGGCATATACAATAGATAAAAAAAAATTACACAGCATTTTTTTTCAACTATAGATAAAAACAAAACTGAATATCGTCGTCCATCGGTTGAGATGTAGATGACAAAGAAAAGCTCAAAATTGTTTAATCCAAGTTGACGTCCAGTAACGAAGTGCTCCCCCAAACGAGGGGTTGCCAGTTTACCGTTTCTTTATTCCATTATGTTTTAAAGAGAAATGTCAAAGCTATCGTTCGGCCGCAGCGCGCGAAACGTTCAAATTGCTTCTGAATTAACTTAGGGAACAATGGCGTTACTAATTTCGGATTAATCGGTATATTAATTAAGATAAATGAGTTTCGCTGCGCTTATTTTAATTGGCTGTCAATTAGTATTGTTGTCTTTGTTATTTTACGCTATGGTAAATACGGAATTGCAGGTGGTAGGGCTGTTACTGGAGATTGTCGACGTACATATACCGTAGTTCCTATTTCAACAACCAAATAGCAGAGTACAACCGATCCTACCTAAACTGATGATCGGTTCCCGGCAGGAGAGGCATAAAGAATCAAACAAAACGAGAGATATGTAGCGTTGATTTAATTTCATCATATTACTAACATCCTCCAGCATCTGAGCAGTTCCCCCGGCAACAAATAATAATTTGAGTTCCCCTGCCGTGATAAAAACACCTAATCAAACAAACAAGGGTTGCCAGGACTTATCGACAACCGATCTGACGACACCATCTCCCGCCAAATTGCGATTTGATATCTAATATCTTTTGACAATCACCCCAAGCTGTCTAATATTCTTTAGTAATAATATCATCACTTGTCACTTGTTATCTCTTTTTTAGATTTGCTATTTAAATTATAAATATGCATATACTTAAACGTTTCACCTAAAAAAATGTGTAGAAAACACTTTATGGAATTATTTTGTATATAGTAAATATAATAAAAACTCTTTACATAGGTTTTCGTAAACTTTTTTAAACAAATAGTATTGTTGTTCAGGAGAGAACAACAATAGACGTAAATGTTGAATACCGTGTACTATAAAATCCCTGTAGGGCCGATATTACTTTTTTTTTTAATTACTTTTTTAGAACGTAAAAGTAATAATAATTTAATAGTAATTTTTAAGTAATTAATATTATAGAAACTGTTTCGACAAATAAACTGTGATTAGGAGGAGGCAAAAATGATTATTCTTATCGTATCTTTATTTCGATCTGATGGCTGTTCAATAAAAAACCTATATATAAGGTTGTCAAATATCTCCCTTCCGCTTTTTTGCTCTTTCGTCAATGCTTTATAAAAAGTGTTACAGTGATCGGATTTAGTTCAAATATGCGCCGTTTTGTTCGATAATCTGTTTCCATCTAGACGGCAACTTCGTAATACCTCCCTCGTAGAAGCCCCCCTCCTTATTTGCGAAGAACTCGGACAGCCACTTTTCACAAGCCTCTTTTGAGTTCAACTTTACACCACCAAGGGCGTTCACCATGGACATATATATTATATAATGAAAATGGGTTTTCTTTGTTCGCCATTCACATGAAAACTAGTGAATGTATCGACATGGGAGAGAGTTAGACGCGCAATGATTTGTAAACAATAACACTGTTTTTAGTTTTTGAATTTCATAGATCATCATCATTTTATTTCTAATTAATTTTGGTGCACATTTTCATTTCTTATTATGTATGCGGTTGCTATAGAAAGTCATTTCCGGTTTTGGTCGCTCTCAAGGATATTTCAAACAAATTGCAAGTCTAATTTTATATTACAACCAGCAAAACGGGCTAGTAATAAATAATTAAAAGTTTTAAAAACATATTTTTTTCATCGACCAAGCGATAAGACGAGAGGTATGTTTCCATGATGAGATAATTTAAATACAATTTTTACTAAAATTATTATGCCTCTGGCATAATGTGAGATTACCTTGGCCTGTAAGATTACATTGTAACTTTTTGGAACGGTCGCGTGCTGCGCAGGCGCCGCGGCACGTGTTTGACAGCTAAATAAACATGGCCGCCGATAGCGAAATCAAATTGTTATTAATATTACATCAGTAAATAAATTATTCTATACGTGGGGAATTGCGTAAATATGATTTTCGTAATTGGTCTTTTTCATCCCTTATTATTCTATGGAGTTTAAAGTTAACCACATAGCCGATGGGTAAATTTAGGGGATGGTTCTGATTTCGATGAGTATTAAGTATTGCGGTGTATACTTATGTAGTATTACTTATAAATATTGTACATTATAAATATAACTTCTCGAGCGTTAGGGCATATTAATGGGACAATATGATAATTTACTTTTTTATTGCTTATCAGTTAACAGTTGAAAGTTTGTATAAATAAGATATAACAAAATTCAATTCCTCTGTTTATCACTGATTCGAAAAAGCTACATTTCATAAGTTTGCCGTAATTCTACTACGTAAAAGCAAGTGCTGAACTAGTTTTTCCGCTACGTAGACGTCGGCATCGCGTCAACTACGCTCAGAAGGCGTTCGCTCGTTGTGTTTACGACGATTAATTTACATACTAATTTATCTCGTAATTAAGTACACCGCAAATAGCTATCTCAGCCCTTCATAATCCTTCCGCGCTGTTGCATGTACAGTATAACGTTGATATGCAGTGGATACGGTCATCATACTACAACCGTTTTCGAGTAATTCGTCTCCTGATAACGCTGTCGTATTACTTTTTCAAGATTTACATAAAAGAAATGCATGAAATTATTTTCCTTTGTACTGTACAGAAATGGTTCAGAGTATTCTAGCGAGTTTCTTTATCACACACAGGGGTTCTTATAAACTAGATCTCTCGACACGGGTGGAGATATTCGGAAAGCAAACCCGAATCCATCTTCGGCAAATGAACAGCTCCACCACTCGATCCTTTCACAGACTACTTCAGACTGAAATGACGTAGTAAAATACATAACAATAATTATCTGTTATTAATTATTATTAGCTCTTGTTACTTTAATCATTAGATTGCTGACGCCGGTTCATCGAGCTAATAAACAAACACTCTCACTTGAAAATATGATTAGAGTTTGGTCTAGGTGGTTTGGATTGGGGCTTACGCTTCCTATAGCAGTATCACACCTACTTCTATCTTACTTACGAACTAAATATATCACCAGTATCATTATATCTTTTTATTCAAGTTTATATGATTAACTAACTAATACTATATAATTATGAGTATAATAATATTGTTACCCGCTTGTTTGAATTAGGTCGAATGAAACGATATTCTGAGATGAAAACGTTGATTAATTCCTGACAGTAAAAGTTCACTACAATTAACTCTTCATAAGTCAGAAAACAGTCAGATTGTTCATCGTTCGTATGACCCGTGTGGATTAATCACATCACATTGAGGTTTAAAGCGAGAAACAAGTCCACTTTACTAGATACATCTAGAGTACAGTGCTATAGAAATTTCCAGATAGCTTCTTGATGATTCATTCTTTATTTTACTCTCGCCGCCAGGTGCCCGGCTCACGATGTATCGCTCTCGACTGTTCTAGTACTTTACTCGATGGGGGTAATTTTTAGTAACAATATCATCGGGGATGTCCATGCTAGTATGCTGCTGGCTTGCGGCTGCCGCTGACACGCAGGCGACAGACACGGATTAAGGTTATCTGCATCACAAAGCCGCTCCGTAACGTGGAATTGCCGATCGGCCGCCACCACTGCGAGCGAGACGTGGATAGCGTAGCGTAACATTTTTTTTAAACCTGTTCGGTCAGGGTTTAAAATATATCCCCGTTACAAACCTGTGCTAATTGGTATTGTAACTGATATATTCTATAAAATACGTAGTAATTAAAGGCCTTATTCTTCCAAACATTACTGTGTTTAGATGTTTCTTTGGTTATTCAATGATGCGACGAAACGACTGTCGTTCAAGAGATGATAGGTTATTACCTATCAACTAAGACTACATTGTTATAGACAAAGGTATTTCTCTGTCCATAACAATTGCTAGTTAAGATGATAAATATACTATCATATTGAATTCGTCTTGATTCAAGATTTAGTCGTTTCGTTATCACAGTATTAGCTACTACTTCAAACCGGAACATAGTAATAGCACAGTATTATTTGGCGGCGATTTGGCATTAATAATAAACAGTTCTCTTAATGTTGCTACAGCTGGGATTCCAAATCTATTTTCAGAAGGATTCGACTTCAATCCCCCCTTTGACCATATACCATGTAACTCTACAATTATGTTCCTAGGTTCCTAAAACAATTAGGTTTCTGGGACTACATCTAGGACCATAATTATTTCTATACGATATAAATAGATCCATTACTGCTTCACTACATTATTCAAGAAACATATTATGTGATGTTTGTATCACCTCTTACTTATAACATATGTATTACTTACCCTCAAGTTGGTCTTAAGTTGGGATAATTTATATTTTACACTGATGAACTGATTTTGATCTAGTTCCTGTTCATTCGGAATTACTAAATTAGACAGCGTGAGAAGTTCTTATATATAGTGCTATAATTAACCATTGATTAAGTTAGGTAGCCTATCCCTTTATCTCATATATCCAAGTTAATTTGTTTAAGACAAATACATAACTTTATACCTTTTAGTGTAAATAGAGAAAATTAAGACAATATTTAATCAACATGAAGGGGCTTCGGAAAGTTTGGAGCAACTCTTCATCCAGCAGCTGCCGCGGCATCATACCGTTTCGAAATAATTGGATTGTTTGCACGAGACTTTGGGAGTTTCAAGATCGTCCAACTTTCGGAGACGGCCCTATTGTTTTGCATACTTGTACCCCAGCCAGGATCCCTCGCCGATTCGTACTTTGATGTTTGATTAACAATTAATTTACTTTATTAAGTTACCAGCTTAATCTTACAGATGTCTTGCTGTCAGAGTTTACTTTATCCTTGTATATATTGATTGAAAACGTTTGTTTTCTATTTGTCATGATAATTACATTTAAAAACCTACGTTAAGATGGCAATAGAATCGTTTTAGTACACGCCTAACTAGATACTATTTTCTAATAGTAAATTTGTCTCTATAACAATATTACTGCTTCCCTACTGTCAACATATGGGATTCAGGATATCTCCACCACGTTTTATCTTCTTCGATCTCATTGGAAGCTAACACCATGTAGAATTAAGGTCAAGTAACATTATAGTTGAAAATAGAAAAAGCTTTCATGTAAATATTATTATAGACATTTGTTATAGTCAGTTATTAACAAAAACCCATTTCCAACTCATACCAGTAGGTTTACCACACAGATAATGTGCTAGACATTAGCCAAAATGCTATTTAGTATATATTATTGGTGCTAAAGGGTACCTAAATTCTTTCTTGACTTACAAAGTATGTTGAATATGTATAATTGTTTCAAAATAGATCTGAAATATAAAGAAAAACATATAAAAGAAATAAATTGAGTTTGGTATTAGTATATCGTAAACATTCATATGAAAAAAAAAGCTATAAATATGCTATTACAAAGAGGTATTGAAATTTTTTCAAGCCTTTAGCTGGTAGGCTAATAAAGCGTAGCTCCCATTAACAACCTTAACGCAAACTTCATACGGAAACTCGGTGTCATGGAGCCCCCCCTGGTAGTCTATTAATGCCTTTCAGGAGGGCTTAAGCCCCAAATCGATATACGGCAAGAGCGAACCATTTCACGGATGAACACCCGTCCCCCGGACCGCACCCTGCAAACCCCGCGCCCCACCCACACCCCCAATAATATTCTTTGGAATATCACATACGATGACGTCTCATTGGTGGTAGGTCTTCTTTCACCGGAACCGTCTAGGTACCGGTACCACCAGTATAGAGTAATTCACAAATATTACTGTACCGGTCTGTATCGCATTATAGTTTTATTACTGGTGTAACGACATCTAGCTCAAGTGGACGAGCACACTATGGTGTTGTGTATATCATCCTAACCAGCACCATATTATTATGATTTCTTACTTTATTGAAGTAATAGCCAGTTGTTCATACATATAAATAGTACTAAAGTTATAATACAATCAAGAGTCATAATACAGATAGTGTTCTTTAAAATTTACTATTAAGGATTTGCCTTTTTATATTCTCACTTAAAACGATAGATTTTATGTATATAAGTATAGTTTTTTTAAGTATTTATTGCAACAACTAACATTAGGTTACGATAGACGGAATTGATGTCTATTAGCATTCTCTGCTAATCAACCAAGGATGTTTGGAAATGTTATGGCAGGTGAAGAGAACCATTTTAAAGAAAATTAAATTACACATACATATGATGTATAAATAAATATATATATATTCAATAAATATATCTAAATATAAATAAACAACTTACTCCTCTGGCGCAGCGGCCCAAAGTCAGTCTTGGCCTCCGACACATGAGAGCGCCAGGGTTATCTGTATCGCACTTCCTCTTGCCAGTCCACGGTTATACCAATAATAATATAAATAGAAAAAAACATATATAAAATTTACACAAACATATATAACGAAAAGCTAATTCTTCTATGTCCAGGTAATACTGTCACCAATCTCCATTTAGTGTATTAACTAGTCGTTAGTCTTTGTGGAGTGTTAAATTGAAGTTTGGCTTTCAGGTTATGAAAACTTTCTTCATCTATTCTTATTATTCTTCAACTGATATTTCAACTCAAGCTACTCCTTTACATAGTGCTTTTATATATATATATATATCCTCTTTTCAAAAGTCTGAAAAATGCTACATTTCTTGGTATGAAGAGTTTGATAATTTGAGAACAACTCCTTCCACGTCATTATAAGTATTCGACTGAGCCTTTCAAGTATTCGCTGATATAAATAATACTGATAATTTTTCATGTTTTATTAAGTTATTATATGTACCATTCCCCATAAATATTAAACTTGGGAACATTTAAAAATCACTAGCCGCAGCGGCCGCGTATTATCTTTTTAAAAAGCTTTTAAAGCAATAATAGGCACACGCGCCGCGCGTCCGGCCTCGTTCTGTAATAGTCACGTTCATACTTATCGATAAAAAAAAAAAAATTTCACTATTGAAGATATATTCACAAAATTATAAAAAATATGTTATATTAGTCAATCTATAGACAATTTTTTTTATGTGGATATATATGAATGTATCTGTTTTACATCAGCGATAAGCCGCTGAATGTGGGCAGCGCAGTATCGATTGCTATGGAGATCTTTGGGGGTAACGTATGTCCAGCTGTGGACGTCTATATCCTAGTGATGATGACATGTCATAGATTTTTTTATTACCTATTTATATCTATCCACCCACTTCATAATATAATAAAAAAGTTGAGGGCTCTTTGTTGGCATACTGAGGAGTATCAAGTGGTTATATTGAGTACTTTTAGGATGGATTCATTCATTCTTTTAGCTGTCCATGGTATATGGAGATGTCTTTTTGTCACTTAACTTTATAAAAAAACATATTTATTAATAAATTATCGATATTATATCGGACAACTGTAACGGTAGCGATTGCTTGCATAATTTTTAATCACACGACCGAGTAAGCAGCTAATACCGTAGAACGCGCGATATTGGGGGTAGTCGTAGAATAATATGCGGGTAAGCGGGATTCGCTTTTGTTGGCTCGAGCGGAGCGAATCTCCGCCATTTTCCGATGACTAGGTCTTTTTCATGAGTTAACAGACTGTTTCTATTGCTGATGTGTCTCTAATGAGGGAGAGTGTCTAGGTGAGTGGCACCGGCGGAAACAGCTGTTGCTGCACTGACACAATTTATTTCCTTCGACAAACTAATAAAAAAATTACACTGTTATATATTTAGGTGTTATATTTTCTCACTGTACATACAATAATTAACTAAATAAGCCCTTTATGATACAGAAAAGTAGTTACATTGCTTATGGCTATACCCTATTAAAGCTTAACTAAAAACAACTGACTGAAGATGAGATGAAAGAAAAAGAGTATACATCTCCTCTGTCTAGTGTATATTGTCTATGTTGCCGGAGACCGTTTGTGTAGATACCACAGCAGTTCCTATAGCAGCCGCCAAACAGTAGTATGTAAACATTACTGTTCCGGATTGAAGGGAGTTGTAGCTATTGATATTACTGAGACAACGAGACTCAAGATCTTGTCGAAATGGGACGAATACAATGAGGTGTTGTGTATACCCTAACTAGCGCCTCGTTCTTATGGTCTATCATATCATCATCATGAGCTGACAGACGTCTACTGCTGGACATAGCACTCCCCCAAAGATCACATGGTTTGTTAGAGTTAATTGAGGGAAATTAGGACGTAACCTACCATGCTGGCCCAGTGCGGGTTGGTAGGTGGTCAGAGCCTCGTCTGTTATTCATCAGGATGCACAGCGTGCTGGTGAGGTTGACTTCGCCTCCGTAAGATGTTGAGTTCCCCATACACTCCTATTACCACTCACCATCAGATGATCATCTTGCTACTCTCGTCGCTTCATTGTATAAAAAAAAATATGTAAAATAGTCAAACGGTATTATTCAGTAAAGAGTTATAGCTACACATAACCAGATATCTACTGGTGGGCTATGCTCAGTAGTGAACGTCTATCAGATGATAATGTAAGAAAAGAAAGAAAGAGAAGACTTTTCACAGTAATACAAAGTAGAAAAAGGAATGAAATACGTATTTTAGTGTTACTTATCTCAAGTAAGTACTCATAAGTAACACTAATATGGTGACCAACTGAGTTGGACATTGGAGAAAAATCTGCACTGAATTGAAAGCTATGGTATCGATTAAAAACTGTAGTACTTAGTTTAAGTGTTTAAGTAGATATTAACAGTACTTTTGTCCTTTTAAAATACATCGCGCTGATCCATTTTTTAATCACACGCCTCGATGGCAAGTTAATAAAGCCGAAAATTATATGAGGGACATTCACAATGCGACGATGCTTAATGGGGAGCTGATAATCTTGAAATTATACGAGGAGGGAACTTCGGACAGTTCTCATGTATACTCTCACAAACATATCAATAAAAACTTTATTATACTTATTATAAAATAGACCCTGGAACTCTAGTCTAGATAATATTAGAACAGATTCAAAAAGTGTTTAAAAGTAGTGCTTTAAAGGCTTTGTTTAAATGCACAAGGAAATACTCCGTAAAATACTAAGTTATTTACTTTAGTATTTAGGATTTAATTTTAGTGATTTATTTCCTTGTTATAGGTTAGACTTAATGCCTATACCTATTCTAATCTCATATTCAGGTGCTTCAATAAAGTTTTTTAATATTTAAAAAAACAACAAAACCTTTTATAATCTTAGAAGCATACGAGTACGTGTATTCGTAAAGTAACAGATGGAATACTTCACTAGTATCTGATGGTGAGGAGTTCAGAAGTCATTGCCTGATCACGGAGAGTGAAGTGAATATGTCTTAAATCTTCGAATAAGACAGAAGACATAGTTATATATGTTATCGATATGGAATAAAGCTTTTACTGATGGTAGGTCTCTGGTGGCAGAGACCATCTAGGCAAATACCATCGCAGTCTATTTCTACCGCCAAACAATAGTGTGCATGTATTACTTTGTTCCGGTTTGAAAGGCGCTGTAACTATTGCAGTTACTAGGGTAACGAGACTCAACACTGTATCTCTCAAGGCGACGAGCGCAATGTGGCGCAGTGTATACCATTCTAATTACAGCCACGCTGTTATGGGCGAGCGTATTACTTACCATCAGGTGAACGTGCCGCTTGTCTAGTCGCTTAAGGAAGTAAAAAATAATGACACAGTATGTGTCCTTGCTATGAATATGAGGAAACGTATTCCTTAAATAGAATATAATCAGACATAGGTTTAGATTAAGACCATATTATAAATGATGATGGAGAAAGTGAATAATAACTACATAAGTACAGGGAATAGAGATTTCGGTCAGGATCTGGTGAAAATCGAGGAGACCCACAGACCTATGTCCAGCAATGAATATATCAGCTGATGATGATGATGCAAGCCCAACCCTAAATCTCTGTGCTCACTATTGTTGTGAACGGAGATCCCGATCTCTTCAGAAGACTGGGGAGAAGTATCTTTTCGAAGATTTTCCGTCGAAACTAAAAAAAAGAGTGAAGCCGTATGAAGATCTAATACAACTATATCCAACAGTGGCCATCGATCAGCTGATGATGATGTTTAACTGGTACCCCTCTAGTTGTATATGTATGTATAGTATAATTGGAACTAAAACTTTAAGGAACCATTGAATGTAACTTGTGCAAGTCAAAAAGCTCATGCCTCTAACAAAACAAATCGCGGAAGGCAATTTTCTCATACGGATTTAATGCGAGCTTTTACTGCGCCTGGCTCTTGCACAGGCGGAGGTAGTTACAGAAAAAAAAAATTCTTAATATTTAAATATTTTTTTATTCGAAGCGTTGAAACCAGTAAGACATTCACCTGATGGTAAGTAAATGGCCCATACATAGTAAAGTGGTGCTAGTTAGTATGAAATACACAGCATCACATTGAGATACGATGAGTTTTATTAGCTCAATATATTAGGTTGAGGAAAAAGAAATCCATTATTTTTTCGGTAGATGGCTGTAGTGATAAATTTCTCGTAAAGTATCGATCAAATAGTTTCAGATTTATGCTCGTTGGAAAGGTGACATTTTGCAGTAAAAAATTCTTTTGCTGTTTTTTATTTGGTGCATTCAATTGTGAGTTACAGGGTGTTAAAAATGGAAGTGAACAAAGAGAATATTCGGTACATTTTTCAGTTTTTCTTTGACAATGGCGAAAGTGCAAGCCAGGCGGCTAAAATTGTGAATGGTGTTTATGGAGCCGATACTGTAACAGCCAATTATGTGCAATTTTGGTTTCGTAGATTCCGTTCAGGAATTTTTGATGTTAAAGATCCACCTCGCACAGGTAGGCCGGTCACCGAAAATGTCGATAAAATCGGAGAAATGATTGAAGTTGACCGGCATGTTAGCAGTCGTAACATCGCCCAGGAGCTAAAAATGGACCACAAAACAGTTTTAAACCATTTACACAAAGCTGGATTCAAAAAGAAGCTCGATGTTTGGGTGCCACACCAATTAACAGAAAAAAACATGATGGATCGAATTTCCATCTGCGAAGCCTTGGCCAAACGGAATGAGATAGACCCATTTCTTAAATGGATGGTGACTGGAGATGAGAAATGGATCACATACGATAACCCTGTGCGAAAATGATCATGGTCAAAGAGCGGTGAAGCACCTCAAACGGTGGCCAAACCAGGACTAACGGCCAGGAAGGTTCTGCTGTGCATTTGGTGGGACTGGAAGGGGATTATTTATTATGAGTTGTTTCCATATGGCCAAGCACTAAATTCTGATCTCTACTGTCAACAACTGGACCGTTTGAAGATAGCAATTGACCAGAAACGGCCAGAATTGGCCAACAGGAGAGGTGTCGTGTTCCACCAGGACAACGCTAGGCCACACACGTCTACAGTGACTCGCCAGAAACTTCGGGAGCTTGGTTGGGAAGTTTTAATGCATCCGCCATATAGTCCGGACTTGGCACCAAGCGATTACCATCTTTTTCTTGCATTACAAAATTTCTTTAGTGATAAAAAATTGGCATCTATGGAAGATTGTGAAAATCGGCTACTAGAGTTTTTTGCAAATAGAGAGCAGGACTTCTACGAGAGAGGCATTATGAAGTTACCTTTAAAATGGCAACAAATCATAGAACAAAACGGTGCATATTTGATCCAAATCGGACAATCCGAAGCATGTTTAATAAAGTCCTGAAGTTCATATAAAAATAATGGATTTCTTTTTCCCCAACCTATTATTATCTAGCTACGACGTCCTTTAAACCGGAACACCTTGTTTTAACTATTTTTTTTTTGACAATAAAAATAAGCGTTGCGGTGGTACTTACTCAAACGGTCTTCGGCAGTAGAAGCCTATCACTAGTAAGAATGAATTAATTTATTCTATGTTCCGGTTTGAAGGACGGTGTAGCGTGTGAAATTATAAGCTTTACGAGATTTAACATTTTTCCTTACAAAGGCAATAAACTCAGTGTAAATATCCTGACTGCCTATCGCTACAATATTACAGGTGGGAGTATCACTTACCATCATATGATCGCCTTGCTGGTACTATTTCGTTGTATATAAAGATATTTACTTATGTATATAATTCCTTCATTATCCTGTACCTCCTCCGGGTGTACACTGCCGTCGCTATGATTCTTTTTAAAAGCTTAAAGCGCGTTCTGGATCCGCCTAAATATGCAGCTTTTAAATGAAAGTCTTAGATGCGCCTGTTTCCATTGTAGCAAGTTAAAAAGGTTTAATTGTAATTAAAGCGGTGATAGCTTAATTAGTAAATGCGGATCTAACTGTTCTGTATGATTAGAAGATACTTTATTTTAAATTAATTAATCTATGAGACGAGCGAGACGTTCACCTGATGGTAAGTGATACGCCTACCCATAATAACGTGGCGCTAATTAGGATGATGTACATTGCACCGCATTGCGCTTGTCGGCTGGAACATAAGATGTTCTACCTCGTTACCGCTGTAATTATACTAGCTGCAGCGCCCATCAAACCAGGATATAGTAAACAACAGAGACCTACCACCAGTACTTGGTTTTATTTTCTAATGAAAATATCATGATACAACTGATATATCATACAGCTTTCGAGACTTACTGGCGGTAGGTCCTTGTTGCCACCTTCTAGGTAGCTACCGTAACGTCTATTTCTACCAAATAGTCATGTGCAAATATTACTGTTATCCGGTTTGAATGGCGCTGTAGCTTGTGTAGTTACTGAAGTAATGAGAATCGATATCTTATGTCTCAAAGCGGCGAACATAACGTTAGTATGGGCCGGTGTCACTCTTATCATTAAGTCATCGTCTAGTTTGTCTCCTTGCTTCGTTGAATAAAAACCTGGCCATCTCCCACTTAGCCAGGGTGGTAGATAAATGCCCACTTGGACTCCCAGCATTACATGTGCAGGACCGAAGTTCTTGAAATACGAAGGCTTCTACACTAACTTTCACTTTAACTGAAGCTTTAACACTTTGGATATCAAATCCGCGCTGATGGCAGTTATACGATAGAATGGACAGCCATATTTATCACGGAGGTATGACCACTTCTTAACACCAACGTCAATTGACATTAAATACCGTATAGATAATGGAAACAGTTCAACGAGAGGAGGTCGGGATCTCAGCGGCAATTTATTAAAGAATTGAATACTCAATTACTGGCGATTCGTGACGTTTAAGTGCCGATTGCACGACGGCGAGATCCCCTCCATCCGACTTGAACAGGCTCACCGGAGCTGAATGAAGAAGTTAAGAATTTAAATGTATATTTTTAAATAATTGAATAAATGTGCAGTTAGTTAACCGGAGTACTAAGTCGTCTGGACGGTTAACTTTAACAGAGTTTTTAAAACATTTTATAGCATAACATTCTAGAAATAACAATAAATCTAGACTTGATGCTGAGATCCTCTACCAGCTAAGTGAAGGTAATATACATACATATAAAGACTGTTGTTTATTTAAACAGACATTCAGCTGTTACATAACTAAGGATTTAAAGTATACTTAGGTAACAATCTTTATAAACACACATTATAAAGATATCATAGCTTGCGTGGAGAAAAAGGAAAGATTTACATAAATAACAATTAGAGAGAACTAATTACAACTTTATTAATAATATATCTATATATCTAAACAGGTAGTAATCAATAAAGGAGACTCTGGCTCCTAGCAACCCGCATTGGGCCAGCGCGGTGAGACATGGCCCAGATCCGCCTCCCATATTAACCTCTACAAACGACGGTCTCTAGTACCCAGCAATATGGAGATCTTTGAGGGAGGCCTATGTACAACAGTGGACGTCTATCGGCTGATGATGAATTTTAATAAATTTTTCATATTGATTAAAGTCTTTGTAAAAGGTCATAAAGTAGATAATGAATCATCATAAAGTAATTTTGACTTTTGACTCGGTTTAAAGTCATTTCAACTACGGCAGACGGTGAAGAACTTGCTTTGTACCACGGAGAACCCTAGTTCAACTCCAAATAGTCGAAGAGTTTCGATGGTAATCCGTCGCTATAATATATGAGAGCCTGATTATTCTTAGTGATCACTCTTCTACTATATGAGTTCTGGTTTGAAGAGAGTTGAAGCCAGTGAAAACATGAGGTTTACATTTAACATCTTATGTATGAAAGCGAGCCTAATGGGGTGGTACATATCATACTAATTAATGCCATGTTGATATGGGCAGGCGTATTACTTACCATTGAGTAAACGACTCGCTTGTCTTGTCGCTTTGTTGTATAGAAAATGTTATGAAATTGAATTCATTAATATAAAAACGTACCAAAAATAGTTTAGATCTTCAGAAGATAGGGTAAATATGACATGTTTTGTGTTCGTACAAGGTGTATCAACTGTATATAAACGTATATACATGTGTATACATGTATATACCGGTTTACAAGCACGCCGTATCCCCCGACGGTGGCTTCAACCGACATGTTCATCAAATATTTAAATGGTAACGGAACTACGCTCAATATCACGTCCTAAACAGCGCATGCAAAGTACACGCCGTCCGCCATCTTGTTTACATTTGTGTATCTTTCTACGATACACTTACAAGGGTAACAAATCCTTTTTTTTATTCAACGAAGTGAAGAGACGAGCACGACGTTCACCTGATGGTGAGCGATACGCCTACCCATAAAAATGTGGCGTTAGTTGAGATGGTATTGACACCACCACACCCTAGTCGCCTGAAGGCATAAGACGTCAAGTCTCGTTACCTATGTAATTTCACTAGCTACAGCGTCCTTCAAACCGAAACACTACTGTTTGACGGCAGATTTAGAAGCTGCGGACATAGTACATAGACGGCCTCCGGCAGCAAAGACCTGCCACCAGTAGAGTGAACTCTTGAGTGCACTCTTTGGAATTATAAAATATTTCTGGACAGAACGAAATAGTCATAAATCACTAAATCTTTTTTTATTTCGATGAAGTGACGTTCTGAGGACGTCCATTATCATCATCATCATCAACCGACAGAAGTTCACTGCTGGACATAGTACTGTCCCAAGTATTTCTACATCAATCGGGTATGTATTCATATGGGACCCTTGAGCCATTTCCAAGCACGCTGGTCTAATGTGAATTGGCGGGTGTCACAGCTTCTTTTATTGATTAGTAGGATACACCACGAGCAGGTGAGGTTGGCTTAAATCCAGTGAATTGTCCTGCGGGAACCTTTACACCCTTGAGAACATCCACCTAATAATAAAAAATACCATTCAAAACAAAGTAATGCTAATTAAGATTGTAAACACTATAGACTAATTGTACTATATCCATCATTAGCTCAGTAAATTCACTAACTACTAAAACACAATAATGTATGAACACTATTTGACAACATATCCTCACCAGCAAGAAATCTGAATAGGAGTTCTCCAAAACAAATAGTACAGTAACACTGAACAAATTTCAACATTAATTTTTATCATCGCCAATATATCCTATGAAACAAACATTTTGTTTCAGTTTACGGGTATACATTCTAAAATCTACCTTATAGCTTGATAAATACAGTTTATTACGGAACTGTAGACATAGTATAGATAACCAATAGACAAATGGTTCAACTCATTGTGCAGTAAATTTTAACCGATTCAAGATCCATGACTTTTATTTAAAATGAAAGAGACCATGCAGGCTAGACGACACAGCCCAAAAGACTCCACGATTTATTTAGATAGATAGATATGGATAGATAGATAGGTAAGGGTATTTACTATCTGAAGAATGGATGGCAGAACAGTACCTCAAGTGGTACCCAATACAGACGGGAGCAGAAAGTAGAAGATAAAGAATCTGGGTAAGTTTAACTAACCGGTGGAACAGTATCGATTTATATGTCAAAAAAACTTATAATTGATGATGATGATGTCATCAATCGATAGACGTCCATTGCTAGACATGGACTTCCCCAAGGATTTTCACATCGGGTCTACCACGCTTGACCAGTGCAGGTTGGTGAGTGGTCAGAGCTTAAAAATACCTAAAATTTTAGACCAAAATGAAACAGTGCCTTAGCTTTCTCCACGCAAGAAGAAGATAGAACTGATTGATTTATCTTAACGTTATCTATTAGTATCTTTCTGCTTCTTCCGTTCCGGACATATTCTTGAACATACTCTTATGTTGGCAGCAAGAACACAGGAACAGAGTCAGAAAAGCTTGTTTATCCTGAACAAATATCAAAGTTGATTACAGAAAACTAGCACACAATAAACACAATTTGCATTTAAAAACAGCCGGAGTAATATTCCTCGAGTGTGTGCCATACCTCAGCGAGCACATTATCAAAGAGCTGCACTTCCCTGCTTAATTTAAGTTAGCATCTCTTCGAGTCTCTTTGTGTCTCTGTTTAATTTTATAATGCGGGAAAGAGACGAATAATCCTAGCTTACCGTTTACAAGCGTACGTCTGTAAAGGCTGGCTTCCACTAACCGTTTTCCTTTTCTTTTCCAATAGATATCTAATGAAACAGCTAGTAATATATCATATTATTTATTAATGAATATCAAACAAGGGTTTCCGCGCAATAACCCGCAGGATCCAAGCCACCCTCACTTGTTGGTGGTGCACCCTGCTAATCAACAAAAGAGACTAGAAATAGTGGAAATCCCTTCATATTAATCCTTACCAAATCGATGTAGTACTTTTTAAGAAAAGCCTATATCTAGCATTGGACGTCTATCGGCTGATGATGATGATGATTAAACAAAACTTTTTACTTTCTCCTTATCAGGTTACAACAACAAATTGGTAAAAAGTATCGATGGAGAATATCATCTGTGAATTTTGCTACTTATAAAGACGATACATGAAAACTAAGAATTAACAAACACGATTTCCTGGTGGTAGATCTGTTACCGGATATGGTATAGATAAGTACCACTGTAAAGCTTATTTCCGTCGCCAAATAGCACTGTGCAAACATTACTTTGTTTCAGTTTAAAGGGTGATGTAACTAGTGAAATTACTTGGGTAACGAACAAGGTCTTACGTCAAAAGGCGACGAGCGTAATGTGTCGTTATGGGCAGGCGTCTCACTTACCATCTGGTGAACGTTCAGCTATCCTAGTCGCTGCGTAGTATAAAAAGTATTAATTGTTTTTTGACAATTTCTTTCTTGGTATACATTAGTAATACGAAATTTAATTTACTTGTATAATGCAGCCCTTAATATTTCATAATAAAAAATTGTCGAAAACCCTTGGATTTGCTTCTCAAACTTAACTGCAAACGGTTCTACTATTATTTCATGTAAAAAAACTTACGATTTTTTTTCATTATGAGTTAACATTCCACTCACAATGTTAACTGATACTAAGGTCCAAGATACCTAAGCGTGCTAGCCTAAAATACTCTATCTTCCTAATGTATCTTTATCGGATACCAATGTTGTTATAGCGACGAATTAAAATCCGGGAGTGGTAATTAAACCAGCTCAACCCTACCACCATTCAATAGAACCACGGCATGCAATTAGAAGCTGTGCCAAAGCAGTTAATTGTCTGATAATACTTAGTGTTTATATAGCTACAGCGATGAAACTCCCCCTTAAATACAGACGCGTAAAATTGATGAGCAACAGCAAGGAAACCGGCGGTGTTATGTTTAATTAAATGTAAATCTACCACCATTACCGTCGTCACGGCTGCAATGACGCTTTGATCCTGATGACGCGCCACCACCGCATCTAATTGTTTCTATTTTAACAAATCTAACATTTACTTGCACGACACTTAGCCACGGTAGTAGCGTTACTAATACGATAATACAAATCAAACAGTTATAGCACCGTCCCATTCTCACAACCTTCTCCTCATCTCCTTTACCCTACACGAACACATCTCAAAAAAGGTAAATTCATTGGTTATACTATAAGAAATCAAAAACCTAGAAAGCTAAACCTTTCTTTAATCCCTTTAATTATTATTTCATAGTCCATCACATGAAAATTGTAGTACATTTTATATATAGAGATATACAGACATTGTAAGGGGACGTAAAGGGTACCCAGCGTACCCAGCTAATCAACAAGGTTTTGACTTCCACCATCCCCATAGAGTCATATGATGCCCTACAAATCCCTACAAGTCCGGCGATATTGGAGGCCATGCTTACTGTCTGGTGAAGGTCGCGGGAAGCCACTGGATACGGGCAACGCAGGACTGAATGATGTAGAGATCTTTAGAGGAGGCCTATGTCTAGAACTGGACGTCTTTTGGCTGATGATGATGATCCAGAGATTCATTGACTCATCGCGAGGTCTCCGCAACTATCAGACACAAACACTCAACATTCGAAGAGATATTGCTTCTGCAACGGAAATGGAAATTCAGAGGTGTTACCGCAGACGGCTATACAGCTAGTAGCTATAAGTATAAGTACATAGCTATAAGTATAAGTACTATTTTTTTATTTATGAAATTAAGTGCTGCAAGGTAAATCGGTTTCAGATATCATGCGATATGAAGATTTTTTAAAAAAAATCTAGATGACATTGTATTTGATATTCAAATGAAAATATCATACCCTGTTGACAAACACGAATGGTTCGTATCTAAAGCCAGGGTGTTTATTTGTAATGTAATGTTATGATTATATTTTCGTTTGTTCAACTTCAATCCACGAAATAATTTGTATGAGATTTTATGTGATCAAAAGTGACACAAATAAAGCTATCTCACACGTCGACGTCGTTCGGACGAGTCTTTTTTGTGACCGCATGGCACTTGTTCCACTCGAAATGAATGGCACTATAAATTCGTCCGCAATCATATCATATTTTGTAATTGCATCGTACAGAGAAATATTAATAAATAAGCCTCGTACGATACCAAAAACACAACGTCGCTTATTTCTGTCTGACGAATGACACTAATCACTTACCAAACCTACTCGGCGACGCAGTTAGAAAGAGTTTTTTATATTTCGCGAGAACATTTATCGCTGTTTAATGTGGTAGACGACAGGGACGACATCGCCGTACGGCCGGCCGTCCCGCGTCATAACCATACTCATAATGTACGCTTTAATCTTCACGTTTTAAACGGACATCCGTCAGGCGCCAAGCGATCTTTATTGACGCGAAGTAAAGCTCACATTGCTTTAAATTTAACGATTTAATATTCAAAACTAAAAGCCCATTGTGGGCTCTGTCAGCTCCTCGAAAGAATGAAGTGGACGGTGGAGAGATCAGAGGGAGGCGGGCGTCGCTTTTGAACAGCCGCTGTCGGACGCAACACGGCGGAACAAGCGAGCGTCGACACGGCAGCGACACATATAACTCATACCATTTGTCACTTTTAATTGCCACTTGTTGGCTGTCGAAAATGTCTAAAGGAGAGCTATATATTCAGTTTATTGTGAAATAAACGCGGTAAGGTGTCCCCAGCGCCGAGGCGACGGTTCTCAGCTCGAAATTAAGACATTAGAAGGAGCAGAAGCGGTTATTACGTTCAAAGGACTTATTTATACGTCGTCGCTGATAGTGGCTTTGATGTTCGCTTGTACTGAATTGTGAAAGCGCTGTATTGAAACTATAAAAACATGTCACGTCCGTCCATTTTCATGTTTTGAAAAATCTGTAAAAATTTCGGCGTCTAGTATTTCTGATTTATTACACAGTTATAAAGTTATTTCCTATAAAGAAAGTATATGCGAGTTATATTAATATCTAAAGAGTAGTACTGTGAATAGTATTCTTTAGTAGATTTAATAACCGTTGTAAAATAAAATAGTTATAATCATGAATCTAATTTTTCTTGGTAAATTTCCTCGAGTACTCGACCTATATTAAATCATCTAATATTCCTGCTTTATATTTTCTCAGCAATAGCACAAATATGTGATGTTAAAAAGCTGGAAATGTAAAAAAAATGTAATTTATCTGTTGTAGCATCCGGTAAATAAACAACTAATAATCATTATATACAGTGTGGTTAAACTAATACTAAAAACATGCTACAATGACGTTCAGATCGCTGCACATAGTGCTTATCAGAACTATCCACTCCAGGGAGACTACATTCACTGATACTTGTGGTTTTTTTTTTTAAATCAAATTTCACTTTAACTCACGAGAGGTCAATCTTATCTAATATATATGAAAGAGGTTCTTTTTGAGTTAGTGACGTTTCACTCTTAAACCAGTGAATTGTTTATGTTGAATTTTAGCGTTAAGGAGGTGCCATAGAGACGGTTATTTTAGATTTGTGTCAATAAAACACGTGGGATGATACTCCTTGATTTTTTTAATAATGTTTTAAACACGAGGAATAGTGCGGATAAAAGCTATTCTGTTTATACATATTTATTTGGATAAAATGTCGACATATCCTTTCATTGTTTATATAGTTTAATGAAAAAACTTAATTAACTTGTTTATACAATTAAGCGACGGGATAATCGGGACATTCAGCTGAACGCATGCCCAATAACAACGTGGCGCTAGTTAGGATGTTATTCACAGCACTACATTGCGTTCGTCGCCTGAGACGAAATGTTGAGTTTCGTTATCTAAGTAATTATATTAGCTACAGCTCCCTTTAAATCGGAACACAGTAATTCTTTCAGACGATTTGACGGTAGAAATAAGCGCTGCCGTGGTATCTACCTAGGCGGTCTCCGGCAGCAGAGACATTTATCTAGGCTATTTGCCGTGATTTAAATAATATCTATTTAGTTTATATAACCAGTGCCATTAGTGAGTTAAGCGAAACAAAATGCGAATCTAATGAGGACACCACCGCCACAATAATAGCTCCGTTTATATCGCAATAAACTAAATATACACCCGGCGACGCGTGACGCGCTCCCGAACGAGCGCGGTTTGACATACAATTAAAAATGACAGATGACGCGTCGCCATCTTGTTTTCGCGCGTCAAAAGACGCCGGCGGGGGCGGCGGCGGCGTTCCCTTGAAAGTGAGCGCCTGGTGAAAAAAAAAACCCGCTTTGACACATTTTGAGCTAGTTAACTTGATGGATTCGGATGATGGAAGCGGAACGTCCTCATGAAGTTTCATGGACTCAATGCGCTTGTTAATTATCATTTTACATTGATGTATCAGTATATAAAAGTACTTGTGCCTTACTTACGGCGCAGAGACATGGCACCTGACCTTCGGGCTGGTGCACCGATTCAAAAATGCACAGCGAGCGATGGAGAGAGCTATGCTTGGCAAATCTCTAAGAGACAAAATCCAGAACGAAGAAATTCGACGGAGAACTAAAGCGAACAGCTTTAGTTCTCCTTGTAGTAGGTAGCTCTCAAAATCTGCAAGCTGAAGTGGCAGTGCGCCAGCCATCTCTTTCGTGTCAGTGACGGCCGATGAGGGAGGAAAGTCTTGGAGGCCGCGTACAGGTCGCAGAAGTGTAGGACAGCTTCTCTCCAGATGGACCGAGGACATCATCAGTGGTCGGTAGTGGGTATAGTTGAAGCTCAGGATCACATTTAGTGGAACACATTGTGAAAAGCTCATATTCAGCAGTGGCTAAACAAAGGCTGATGATGGTGATCAAAGTACTAGTGGTAGGTCTCCTTGCGGAAATCGTCTAGGTAAGTACCATTGCAACGCCTATTACACCTACAAAACAATACTGTACAAACATTACCACATTGCTATTTCAAGGACGCTGTAGCTAGTGTAATTACTAGGGTAACGAGACATTATAACTTAAATCTTAACACTACGAGCTTGCAGAATGGTGCTATACCATCCTAACAAACGCCATGTTGTTGTATTAAGGCGTATTTCTTACCATCAGGTGAACGTCCCGCTCGTCTTGTCGCTTCGTAAAATAAAAAAAATTAATAAGTTTAACGCATCTTTATACCTGAACCTTAAAGTAGGAACTTGAAGACCAAGACATTCATCTGATGGTAATTGCTTTCCTATAACAATGTGGCGTTGGTAAGAATGATGACTTAGAAGGACGGCAAAAGTATAGTCTTGTATTTGCCGTAGCACAGCGTGGGTGCCGATGAGGGCTTCGTGGGATGTTTTAGCCAGAGTGCGGAGGCCACGGGTTCGTTCCGTAGGAGATCCTGGAGCTCCTACCACAAAGAGGGTATTAATGGGTAGAAGCCCCGCATAACCTTGTCTTTACCTCAGAAGCAAGGTATCTTTTAAGATTTCGCCCGCGATAAAAAGGTTATAATGATGAACACTGTATCGCATTCCTCTCATTGCATTAACATAAGCTATTAAATCTCATTACCCCAGTAATGTTAACACCAGGTAGATCGCTTGTTACACGTTCACTTTTTACCCTGATCACTCTGCACCTTGTTTAAATGTAATCACGTGTGTTGTAAATCACTTAGTTTAAGTTGTAATCACTTTGATTATCTTACTTTGTTAATATTTTAAACACCTTATCTCTACTCTAATCGTTTTGTTGACAACCAATTGTTATTTTTTTTTAAACGCGTCCTTATCATACAAGGGATCTACTTCTAAATATTGTTAACACAATCTCCACACTTTATATATATATATATATATATGTATGTATATCTATATGTATATAATGAAGATGGGTTTTGTTGCGATCAACTAGTGAACGTATCTACATGAATATATGAGAGCACGTTATAGGCTATTTTTTTTCGTAGATCTTTCATAATTTCATTTCTAATAGATTTTTATAAACTTTTTAATTTCGTATTATTTATGCGGTTACTATAGTAACGTTAGGTTATGGTATTCTTCATCATCATCAGCCGATAGACGTCCACTGCTGGACATAGGTTATGGTATACAGACTCGTTATGATACTTTATGGAGATTGACAAATGAGCTGATAACAGCTATATAATAGGAAAGAGGTGATGTTGTTTGAGATAGTATACACTTAAAATAGATACGCAATGGTTGAGATTCCATTAAACTAATAATTTAAAGAATCGATCGAAGTAATTACTACTATGTAGTAAGAAATTTCAAAGGGATGATAACTAAAGATTTAGAGTATTGTCTAAGAACTCCAAAAGTTAGTATAACAGACTGAGCAACTCAACTTTTATAGGCTCCATCCTACTCAAAAGTAGGAATTCTTGCTAGGCCTGGCAAATTAGTATTTAATCAATACGTCCTTTATGTATCATAGTGTGTGTATAAATAAAACAATTATAATGTAACTGTAAACTATTTTAATGTCAACATCAAGTTTACAATGTAATGTTATCACCGGCCACTGGTATTTACAGCATTGAGCATCAATGTATCAAATCATTTCAATAGAAGCGGACACGACAGAACCGATCTACAAGTTGTTAAACGTATTTTATTAATTACTACTAACAATATACCTTAATCAAAATTAATAATAATATGAAATAAATCATAAAGAATCATATAAAATCATTGATAATGGAAATTTTGTCGTACATACATAATATCATCGTTATTTCAAACTATATGTAAGCGCAGTTTTCTTCTAAACATATAATTTTTTATATGAAGATTTCTATTATGAAATGCAATTATTATCGTCATCATTTAATCATCCAGTCATTGAGATAAAATAGAGGAAAAAAGGTATTGATATTGTACCAAACTTGATCTTTAGTCAACCATGTACTGATAACTGTAAATGATAAGATTTGATGAAATAAACAAAACAAATATAAAACCTCTTTCTTCACCTCGTTGATATAATAATCATAATATATACATTGATTGCTATATCCGCTTCTATTGACTCAAAACACTACTTACAATATATTTAACAATATCTACCATAGATTTACAAATAGTGAGCATAGACAGATATGAATATTTAAATCAAAAAACAGTTTAAGGTCTTAAATAAGATTATTATTACAAATTGAGTATTGAAGCTTAATTCGCCTTAAAGACATTTAAGACGTATAAAATGGCAACTGGCAACACTGTTGTTTTTTGGGAAATCTTATATAAAAGTAAATAATAAATTAATGATGTTATTTATATCTTAATAATTATTATATTGTATTTACAAATGATTACTTTTTACAGTACTTACGTAGTTTTATATACAAAACATGATTACGGATGAAGCAGCTCCCTTTACATCATTACATTTTATCCTCCCTTTATGTCATAATACTTTTTTTTTTTTAAATATTTAACTAAGGGTAAATAGGAAGTGATATACACCGAATTACGACAATGTTTTCTCATCAATCCATGTTAAGGGTAGTAGTTTTATTTTTAATTCCCATTGAAACTGTTTCAAATTTCAATAGTATATAAGATGCGTGAAATCAGTGTTTTATATTTACTCTCAGTTGTGTTTATTTTTTTTATTTAACTGACTTCAAGTTCTAGATTGTTCTTTCCAAAAATAATAACAGATTCCTCTGTAAATTATAACTATGTATATCTACAAGAAAATGGTTATATTTATACTTGAAGTGTATAAATGAATTGAAATCTTTACCAATCATATGAAACTGGTGGAAAGGGAAGGACATTTTTACACATTCGTCTAATTAATGTAGTCATCATCTACAGGACGTTGGACTCAATAAAAATATCTTCAATGGTGTTATTATAATCTAGTACAGGTATGACTGGACCCGTCGGATGGTTGGTGTCCACCGAAAGCTGGTATGGTTCATATTTAATAGTAACCTAAGTAATTACACCTTTACAATAATTTATACAGTAGCACGGTGAAATTCGACATATTTGTTCACAAGCAGGGGAAGGTATAGAAAATTTAACAGTTTCATCCATTTATATTTGATATATTATTTCCGTACAGAATATTTAAATGTCATCTTAACTGCATGTTGTAAAGGGTGTCTGGCGGCAGATTTATATTTTAAAAAACAAATATCTCAATAAGTTATAAACAGTGCGGGGGGAAGGTGGTGTCATTAGAATCACCGATCGTGCGGTAGTTAAATGAATAATGTAATAGTAAATAGCCCAACTAAGGCTCCCTCTGCTGGATCTCAAAGCCTGTTCACAAGGAAAGTGTTATGTCCGTTTGTCCAACAGGTTGGCTAAATGCGGATTGGTATTATTATCTTGCACTAAGCAGCAAATTTTGATTTATTTGATAACTAATGTGTGATTTGGATAATCATCTAGTTTACAATGAATACACTGAAAAGGTTTTATACAAATAAAATATCCATCTAACGCATAAAGCTGAAAATACAATTAAAATAACGTTTCTTACCACATATGTATCACAATTGATTCATAATTTCACCTTAAATAATAAATTGCACTATATAAATAGGTCCTTAAACACATATCGATTTATCCAGATAGTGTACGTCACTAATTCGATAGTCCGCAACTGTTCTCGTTATCCTTGTCGACCCTGGCGTCCCCAGAGCCAGGGCGGGCCCACAATCACGTATGGGAGTGCCCCAGGCTGCCGTGCGTGTGATGGTGATTAGCGGCGAGATGGTGGAAATACGGTGCGTAGGGCCCCGGCCCTGTGAAAGGGTATGGGACCCCGTGGGAGTAGAGAAGGCCACCCGGGTAAGGGCCGGATGGAAAGCCGCCAGCAGGTGGCGGCGGCACTGTGGGGCTGTTCACGTCCATCCCCGGGTTCTGTTTTTTCCATTTGGTGCGGCGGTTTTGAAACCAGATTTTCACCTGAATAAAGTGGAATATATTAATAAATTACTTGTAAAATCATATTAAATGTACGAATGTTAAATAAAAAGATGTATATACTTCATCTTGGAGGAATTTACATCGAAATACATCTTCAGAATGCATTACATAAATACTACATAGTATTTATAATTGTTTGCATTCAATATATCAAAATACTTTTTAAACTTGTGTACTAGTTATTTGAACCCTGTCTCTCAAGAGAAGAGGCAATATTAATCATTTTTTATATTGGTCTCCGACAACAGAGATCCTTCATCAGGCGAAGAAGCAATTCTAAACATCACCAACCTGCGTCTCCGTTAAGCTAAGACTTAACGCAAGATTAAGCCTCTCACACACCGACAGGTATCTCGTAGTCTTGAACTTATTCTCCAGAGACACCAGCTGTTCGTAAGTAAAAGCTGTCCTGGCTCTGCGCGGTTTCGTGCCGCCTTTGGAGTCCCTCGAAGACCCGTTTTTGCCTTTCTTCGAACTGGAACTAACCGGACTCTTCGGATCCCCGTTCTCGTCAAGGTCTGACTGTGTGAGAACTTCGTCGTCCATGTTCGACGTCTGATCGTCCGTTTCGACATCGTCGGCTTCGATGTCGGAATTTTGAAGGTGGTCTTTAACTGAAACAAAAATGAATGATGATTATAGATATCTTTTTGTACCGAAGGTACTTTCTTTATTTTTCAATGGTAAGTCAGAATATTTTTGAAGATAACACTTTGGTAATAACAATCTATTATAAGCAAATACACCGTAAATATTTAGTTTTAATTGACATGGACAGGCGGGCACGTGATATGGGTAAATTTGAAAATTATCTCCCCATATATGCCATGTTAGGAACAGCGCCGGCAACCGATGTTTATAGTCCCATAAAGTTCTCAAACTAATGACTATAGCCAATACTATTTCTAACTGCTCCACATATAAACAAGAAAAGAGCGTTAAATAAGAATAAATTTCATATAAATTCAACATTTTATAATTTCCTCATGGCGATTATTCTGAAATTTTCATGTTTAAAGATGATATAATGGACGTATCCGTTTCCTTCGCCGCGCGGCAGTGTTAACAGTGCGAAATAGTTTTAAAACCGGCTATTAATTTTTGAGACGGCAACACCGGCAGCAAATTTCTAACATCCGGAAACATTAAAATGTAATTTATGATTACTTCGCGCTTAGTAAAATTAGTGAAATACGTATCCTAATGGCGGACAGGATGTATAAATATTGTCTAAATTGGCTTTCTATTTAGCGGCTCTTATGGGCGCGGTAAGCGCGAAATGGCGATAAAATCATCACTAATAAGTCTCAAATCGATATCAAAGCGGTTATGCTGTCATAACATTTAGGTTTCGTCGCATAAACGTTAAGCGAAGAATTTCTCCATTAATTATTGATAATATAACCCACATAAGAAGTGAATTTACGATCTCTTTTAAGTCCGAATGAAATTAATATTTATATGTCTTATTGATAACGTTTGATCCGCCATCTTGTAGAACAGCAATTGATGCGTTCATTTTAAAAGTAAATTATGTTTGCTATAAATTCACGTACTTAGTGAGTTTTAAACAATATTTCATTTCTTATTGGTATGTTACACACTAATATTTAAAAGGAATCGTATTATCATTGCCGATGGTCATCCCTCCGAAGATTCCCTCCTCGATTCCGTAGGGATTTATATAGGAGGATTTAGGATATGAAACCCAGAAGCTGCTTTGGTGATCGGCAAGGTGAACCACAAGCAGGTGAGGTTGGTTTGGATTCCGTGAATTGTTTACAGGTACCCTTACACCCCCCACCCATAAAGGAATCGTATAACACAAGACAAATATCTATAGTATGCATAATGATATTTTTTTTTTTATTACCGTCAAGATTTCGTGTAAAGATTTAAAAAATCCACAAAGGCGAGACATACATTAAACAATAATAGACTGCTAAAAAAAAAACTTTACATACCTCTCCTTATAGATATACATTCTTTATATATACATATAAACCCCTACGATAAAAGATATTCTAAAGGATAAGTTTCTCACATTCTATTAGTTTTTAATTAAAAAGAATAATAAACTTGACATATTGATATATCAGTAAAGACAGAAACTTTTCTGTGGATAGGATTTGAATCTTCTACTACAAGTCAAAGTAAAAAGTCTGGTTAATAATTTAACTAGTTACGAAATAACTACCCGACAGTATCACCTGGTGGTAAGATCACAGCTGTTATATTTTCTAAAAGGTTTTTTATTCTCTAAGCTCTAATTTTTTATATATAAGAAATTTACCTCCTTTGATGTTTTTAGTCTAAACATTTTATAACGATTTACGCTAATGGATCTTAATAGAAGAAAGTATTATATATCGTTTTATTTAGATCTAATTTACGATTTGCTTGTAAAGTGGACGATTCCTTTGAATTTCGCACAGAAATCCTCAAGGTATTTCATCTTAAATTTATAGTAATACATTTATTAACATCAAAGTGGAGCTGATGATTTAAATTGTGGTAAATCTGTATCGCAGTTTTTTTATTTAATCCACACTGAAAGGTATGAGCCCATACATCGGAATGTAAAGTAAGTTTAAAATAAATGCAATTGACAATCAATCTGTATTATAAAGTAACAAGCTTTATTTCAATAGTTAACATTAAACAAAACACTATACAAATAAGCATTAAGCTTAGGTTAAAAGAATCTCTCAAATATATTTGAAGTTTCCAGAAAGCATGTCTTTGTATAATACATAATGCTTTAAATGAGAGCTCTTGTTTATATTAATAACTCTGTTCACAGACCTTGATGCTACAGACGAATATCATTAAAAAAAAACTCTTCACAATAAAAACATCCCAAAATTAAATTCTTAAATATACGTTATAGTCCTTATTTGGAGAAATTTATGTTATGCTTTACTAAACCCCTTTTTACAGCGTCAACACATATAAGTTAAATTTTATTGCCGTTAAGGAATGTTGACATTTAAACTGTAATTAAACGAAAATGAATCTAAATTTCAAAACTATTAGATTCAAATTAGTTTAATGATGTAACTGTTCGTTTAAAAAATTCGTTAGCACAAGCGATTATATAGTTTAATGCTATTAAAATTGAGTTGAAATTCCCTCGATTAAACTCTTCGATGGTGATCGCCGTCTAGTGCAGTTGAAGTGAATTAGTGCTATACAAACAGACATAATGATGAATATTACGTATATACATTGAGCTAATTTTCCCAGTAACACTAGTGCTAAGAATTGAAACTAGTTTTCATGATAAACTAAATGAAGGACATCAAATGGATTGTATAAATAACGTTCAAAGAAATGGTTAATTTTCTAACAGTTAAAGTAATAGTTTAGGTTATATCGTACTCATACATCTATCTGATTAATGAGACAATATTCGACGAAGACAATAGAAATAACCAGTCATGTGTTCAGTTTCGAGACTTAAGTAATTTCACTACATACGTCGCCCTACAAACCGGAACATATTAACGTTTTTACTTCCTCCAGGTGAACGACATCATTTGAGCAGTCGGAAGTATGGAGGCGAAAAGCTGAGACCCGTATTTTGTGGAAGACCTTGATAAAGGTTACATCCAGCTGTAGATCAGTAAAGGCTGATGATAATGATGATGATAACAATCCTTTAAAATATTTTAAAAGCAATAATGTGAAATTCATAATAAAAAGCACAGTAAGCTCTATCACCAGCATAAGGACATGTATCAGCTCAGTCATCTCGTGACCACGGCTGCTATGAAAGCACTAGAAATGTAGGTGTAATAAATAATTAGATATGCTAAATAAAATCTGCACAATTTAGTTTCATGTAAGCAATATCTTTATCCCAATTGAGTGCTGAAGGATTGATGCCTCTCGCATACCGTGCTAATTGTCAACTTGGCAAACAGAAGAGTATGTGATGACATGTGGGCGAGCAGTACCGATCGAGCAACATGAAGATATATTCTACATACAGTATGTTAATGACTTGAAATGATAGTTTTAGGATGCGTTACAAATAGCTCTTTAATTTCAATGTTATTTAGGCGGCAGCTGAGTATGGGTTGACGTAGTGCTTAAAGTTCTCACAAGGACTAATCTTGTAAAAAGTTGGCAATCTTTCGGGAAGACCAATGTCCAGCAGTGTATTGTCTATCAGCAGATGACAATGAAAATTTACTCTGTGTCATTATCAGCCTCTCCCAAAGATTCATACATCGATCGAGTAGGGATTTATATGGGCGGATATGGGCCATTTCCCACCACGCTGGCCCAACGCGTGTTGGTGGGAGCCAGAGCCTTGCTTGTTGATTAGCAGGGTGCACTACGAGTAGGTGAAGTTGGCTTGGTACCTGTGAGTTGTTGTGCGGGAACCCTTACACCTCTATCATATCATAGCTTTTGTCAAATAAAGCAAATATTTCATTTCCTTGATTAGTAGATATTAAGCGGGAACTTATTAATTTGTTTCATTTAAATATAAACCGAAATCTATATTCAAATTAATTAGGTCATCATTGTATTATACATATAATTATCATCAGCCTAAAACACAGATCTTGTAAATCACAATCAATACAAGAAAATTAATATTAGTATGTATTAACTAGTTAACTCCGCTGTCATAGAAATCTAGGTGGTTTCTACTTCATGACGCCTCATCTTTATTGTTAATAGATTTTCATAAAATCACGACTACACACCGCGATCTGGTTTTCTTCCACGTACTAAATGATTAAACAAATTAATAACACTACATTTGTTTATAAATATAATCAGATTCAGTTGTTTAGTTTTCAAGTGTCAGGTGAGATAAGGACGAAGGAATAATATACGTCTGTCCATAGCGGCGTCCCGACGGTACTCTGGTGCTGGAGACACTTTACAGACATACACCGCTGGATGTCGACTTCTTCCAAAGATCTCGAATAGGTCCTCCTCTTCCCCTATCCATTCATTCTTATGATTCCATGTATTATTGTAAAATATACTAGCTGTTGCCCGCCCTCTTTGCTGGCTGTAACACCATCGAAACTCTTTGGGGAAGGAATTTTGTAAAATCTATTTTTAGATGACCTCTAAATGTCAGAAGCTGATGAGTGAGGACGAAAGTCGCACAATATTCGTGGAGTACTGTAGAAAAGTAATAGGAGATATAATTAGAAGAAATAAAGAGTAAATATAAATAAATAGGGAAAACTAAAAACTGAAAATGTAAATGTATAAAAATGGAAAAATTGGCAAAAAGGTAAAGTGAAGGAGAAGAAGAAAACAAAAATTGAGATGATTTGTTTCAGGGAAAGGAATAATTACAGATACGGACGCGGCGACGGTCTTCACTCGGCGAGAGGTATGAAAAAAGGAAATGGAATGGAGCATGATAGGAGAGAAAATATGAAAGATAAGTTACGGAAAGAAAGAAAAGAAAGGACGGAGGGAGAGAATAAAGGAAAAATTGTATAGATTAAGAAAAATTGTTAAGTTTATCAATGGATAAATAAAGCCCTGACCCAAAACACGCAAGGGAACGAGGTAACAAGAACAAAAAAAAATATCAGAAGCAATTTCTCTAACAATATTCGAGTATTTACGTCTAATAGTTCCAAGCCAACGGATGTCTAAATATCTTCTACATATATATAGATTACTTTCTTCATTATTATTTAGACTAGCGCTGGCCGACCGTCCAACCTAGTAGTAAACGATATTTAGTCATTGATGGTAGAGTGCACCAGCCCAGATGTAATCTATTCACTCTTCTCCTAAAGGTTCCCATGTCATACTTTGACGGAAACAATATGGCCGGCAGACTGTTCCAATCCTACGCTGTTTGCCTTACAAAGAGAAACGCTAGTTTAATATTAAAAGCAGACATTTAAATAGTTATTTTGTTATATTGTTATCAATTCTTATTATTGAATTTCTTACAAAAACTATGAGAAAAGCGAAATGTTCTCTTGGCGGTAAAAAAACAATTTCCCGTAATAACATGCTAACGCTTATTACCTTGTGACGTAGCATTATTAGTTACAGCACCTCAAACCGGAACAGCTATATTTGCAGTATTATTTGGCAGCGGAATTAACAACTTGTGTATTATTGATGTTTAAAAATAATCTTAAACTGTTCTTAGTTTAAATACACAGTAGCCTGTCCAACGATGTAGTGCAAAAGTTCTAAGCTCGTGTAAACCGGGTGGATTTGCGCCGGTGACGCAACGAAGCCTCCGGAACCACTTGTCGTGCCGCGAACTTACCGGAAATGCGAGTTGGAAATACTTTGGCTTTTAAAAACGTTTGCGGTATCATCTATCTTTAACCCCAGACCGAAAAAGGGATATAATTCATCGTCAAAACTGTTTGTATCTGTTACTTCACAGTATCACGTACAAAGTATAAAATATCAAGACGTAAAAATCATTAAACTAATCAAATCGATTTAATCGAGAAGTAATTAATAATAATAATTATTATTAAAAATAAAATAAGTTCAAACTATTCAATAGTTAAAATGCACAACGTTCTTATAAATACCTAATATTAATATTAGGTATTTCTGTTGTATTCTGTGTATTACATTACGGTGTTAATTTTGCAATTAAGAATTGTAAGATGTTTTTGCTTTAGTTTAGTTTTAGATATTAAATAAATTACTTAACTTTAACTACAAAAGCTACCTCGTAAAGGATAACTTAGTTTTTAATGTATCATTGAAACATATTCATTTATATCTACGTTTATACATGAACTACATTTTGGATAGCGTGTGTATAGCAAAAAAATACTGTACTAGTACCTCAGCGCCTATTTCTATCACCTAACAGTAGAGCGCAAACATTACTGTGTTCCGATTTGTAGTTATGCTGTAGCCATTGTAATGAGTAAAGGGATTCAACTATATTCTTGATGTAAATCGGGCTGCAAGCCACAGCGCCTCTTACAGCTCATCTGACACTGGGCTCGTGGACCCGGATCCACGGCCTGAGAGGGATTCAACGTCTAATGTCTAAGACGACGAGCGTAATGAGGTGCAGTGTATATCAGCCTAACTAGCGCCACTTATTTATGGGCAGGCGTAACACTTACCTTCAAGTAAACTGCCTACTCGTTTAGTCGCTTAATTGGATAAAAAAAAATTACTAATAACTAAAATTTAAAGAAGAGATTCCTTAGCTTGCTTTGCTTTATCAAAAAGCAATAAAGAAGATGGACAGGAGCACCCTGATCAGAGTATGAAATGGAAAAAGAATGTATGTTCTTAGTATCTCATTATTTAAAAGTTATCTATGCGTCGAAATTACTGGTAATAGACTTTCATGTCATAGCGTAATATATCACAACTCCTTCCAGACGTCCCCGACCGCACGGCTCTCATATTCCACCACACCCAAAATCTCCAGCGAGGAAAGGCACTTGTAATCGAGAGGGCTTTATTAATTACAAACTTGGACCGCAACCCCTTTTCCACCCCATTCACCCACACCCCCAGGGCGTCCATTGTCGAACAATTACGCTCTTTAAGTTCTGTTTGCTAAGGTTAAAAATCCTCAAACTGTTCTTCATTAACCCAAATTCAACCTTATCTCTGGGCGTTTCGCTCCGAGAGGGCCGCGTGCTTTGTTGATTTCCCGTTGGATTTTAGACTTAGTAATTAAAAACTTAAGATTTGTTTTGGATTGGCGAGGTGTATCGGCAAACAAGAACCATCAATTTGTTAAATGAAGAAAATGGAGAGGAGTAATTTGGAAAGGATTCTCGGATCGCTGCGTACGGCGAATGGATGCCGTGTTCGCAGTTATGTTAAGAGATATTTGAACGTTTAAACTTAATTCCTTAGCGGATGTGTGATCAGCGTAATGTACTTTCAAACCGGTTACCAATTATCAGCATATTCTAGTTTACAATCTATATGCCTGATTGATAACTTAACCGATGTATTAAAAAGTAGAAGAAAACTATCTTGAAGACACGACAGTTACATATGATTTGAAAAAAAAACCGGAAGAAGAATGTATTTATGTAAACAAAGTTAATTTTACGAACTAGGTGATCAACTAGTTACTTCAATGCCTGAAAACGTTCACGTTCTTCAACAACATTAAACAATGTTTATATAAATAAAAACATTTAATAAGCAGTGATTAAACCCCATTTCTATTCCGAAATGACTACACCGGGCTGTTATCGCGTCATTTCCGGTTTGCAATTAAAAAGTCAGCTCCAACAGTGTTGCCAACATTAAGCCCCTAGTTAACACGCCGCTCGATTTTACTGAAGGCTTTAAACACCCTTTCGATTTTAAGAAACGCCAAAGAATTCACAATTTTACTTTGAACATAATAGGGGGACCGGAAAGTAATGTCGTTTCTGCGCATGCCAATACTTGATTGTCATTTGTCAGCTCATTGTTTTGTTCAGAGGCGTACCAAAGACATTGTGAGGTTATAGTGATTTCTTTACTTATAGACAATTGAATTACAATTTTTTTTTGTAATTTTGGGTAAAATGGCCAGCCAAATACCAGAAGAGGTACACATCCGGCATTGCATGCTCTTTGAGTTTCGCAAGGGAAATAACGCAACAGTTGCTACCAAAAACATTTGCGATGTTTATCCAAATGCACTGGACATTCGTAAATGCCAAAGGTGGTTTTCCAAGTTCAAATCGGGTAATTTTGATCTTTCCGACTCGTATCGATCAGGAAGACCATCAGCGTTAGACAACGACGTGTTAAGGGCGGAAGTGGAAGCAAATCCGTGTCAGACGATCGAGGAATTGTCAAACAGTCTCAACAAACCTTGGTCGACCATCCAAGAACATTTGAAGCAGATTGGAAAAGTAAGCAGAGCAGGTGTTTGGGTCCCGCATAATCTGTCCGAACAGAATAAGGCTAACCGATCAATCACATGCAACTTATTGCTTCAACGACACAACACAGAAGCGTTTTTTGATCGCTTGATCACAGGAGATGAGAAATGGGTCCTGTATGATAACCCAAAACGCAAAAGGCAGTGGCTCTCTCCAAATGAAATCCCTCGGAGTACTGCTAAGCCAGGTTTACACCCCAAAAAAGCGCTTTTGTGTGTTTGGTGGAGTATTCGCGGCATTGTTCATTTTGAATTACTGAAACCTGGAGAAACTGTTACTGCAGACCTCTACAGCGAACAATTGCAGCGAGTCAATCAATCTTTAATTGAAAAGTGGCCAGCGATTGTCAACCGAAAAGGCGTCATTCTCCAACATGACAATGCAAGACCGCACTGCGCAAGGCGAACTCTAGAAAAAATTAATGAATTGGGGTGGGAGGTGCTGCCTCATCCACCATATTCGCCCGATGTTGCACCATCGGATTTCCACTTATTCCGAGCGCTGCAACACTTTTTAAGTGGCAAAACATTCGCAAATTTGGATGATATCCAAAATGCCATCTCTAGATATTTTGCCGAAAAACCAATTAATTTTTATCGATCAGGGATTGAAAATTTACTCACTAGATGGCAAAAGGTTATTGACAATGATGGGGAATACATCATTGATTAAAAATAAAGACTCGTTAAAAATGTATGTGTTTGTATTTAGCGTAAGAAAACGACATTACTTTCCGGTCCCCCTAATATTTACTCTTTTTTAATATATTATCCTGATTTTATTTACTATTACACGAAGAGATGAGTCCAAACGTTCATTTGATAGTAAAGTAGCCAGCCCAGGTCAATATGGCGCTAGTTGTTCATCTAATAATAGTAGAAAGTATAAACACAATAGTAGAAGTTAAAATATGTTTTATGCACGAATACCAAGTTGCCTGATGTGTTACAATTCTAAACCGGAACATATTAATGATTGTACACTATCATTTCATCATCATCAGACGATAGACCCTGAGTCCTGATTGGTCCTACGCTACCAGCATCCAGCGGTTTCACGGAACATTCACGAGGACGTGAGGGAAATGCCGGCATATACCGACTTCGCGGAGGCAAAGACAGATTATGTCGGACTTGCACCGACTAAAACCCCCACGATGTTCCACCTCGCCGCCTAATGGCAGGCTCACGGGAACGCTTTCGCACATATCCGCGACTCCGCCGGCGCTGGCCGCTTAACGTAGCCCTACCTCGGAAGGGAAAGAAGAACCCCCCTTTCCGCCTTTGCAAAGGCACACCGGAAGAAACAGCGCACTCCTCGGCCTCTTACAGTCGCACGGGCAACGGATTCCCCCGAATCCGTCATCCAGAGACCATAGGAGCCAAGAGAGAAATCTCTCTCGACTCCTTGCGGCGGATCCGATCTTGGACTCGCCGCCACCTGTTATACAGCAACGGAGGATAGGAAGAACGATACTGACACTTCTCTTCCTCCACGACTTCACTTCCGCTGCAAAGGGCAGCATAAAGCCGCCCCTCCAGTCCACCTGCGCGCATCCGAGGTGAGCTCATCATGGACCTCCGGAGCTCTAACCTGGAGCGGCCGCCTTGGGCCGGCCGAGTAGGTTCCACTTCGCTTTACCTAGGGCGAACCCAGCCACGGCTGCTAAGCCCCACCATCATGACAAGGCAGAAACCTGTTGGTGGATATCATTGGTCTACCTAGTCGGAACTGTTAGCACTACATCTAACAGTCCGCGGCCGCTAATTGAAAACCTTACTACCTCTTCCGCCGTCAGTCCTTCGAGCAAAGTTCCCTATCCACTACCACTTATGTCTAGAAATCTATAAGGCTATGTCGATGACTTTAGTTCAGTAGTTCATAGTTTAGCAGATCTCATTTCTGATTCGATTGCACAGAGAAACTCCGAGCATAGCCCTTTCCGTCGCTCTTTAGGTGACTTTAAGCCTTTACCCTATCATTCACTTATATATAGACAGTTCTGTATCAAGGAGCCACAGATAACGAATATTAAAAAATATTTAAGTATCCTAATTTAAAAGCTTGTGGTAGGACTCTATTGCCGTAAACCTTGTACCTACCACTACCAAACAATAGTGTACAAACATTACTATGTTCTGATTTAAAAGATGCAGTAGCTAATGAAACCACTGAAGTAATCAGACTTAATCATTTATCTTAAAGCAATGAACACTATGTTAGACAAAGTATATCATCCTAATTAACATCGCATTAGTAGGCGTATTATTTACTAGCAGGTGAGAGTCTAGTCTTGTGACTTTCTTGAATTAAAAACAATGTGCGGTATAAAAATGAACAAATTAAAAAAAAATAACTACCTATACCCGCCCACTCGGGTTTAAAGGTCCGGATAATAAGCCGGTTCAGACCGTAAACTGGCAAAATTTATGGCCCCTTGACCCTCGCGACGCCTTACTCACCTTTTATTTTTATTTGAGTGAGCAAGGAACAAATCTTAGTGCAAAAGGGATAATAAAATAATCGTTAGATTCGTTTAGACGACTCTAATTTCACGGATTGTTGCGCAAAGGGACGCTGGCTTAGGGTCGCGTCTGTCCCACTCCCACGCGTGACCAACTAGCCGCGGTCTCACTCTAACGGCGACCAATCGCGCGCGGCGCAAGCTACGCTTTCTTATTTTGAGTGTTTGCGGGTTTTGTATAACGACGCTCTTAAAGGAACTCCTTTGCGCTGTGGCTGCAAACCGATATTATATTATACAGTTAAATGTTATTAACAAAAATAAATATCCTCACTCAATTACATAAAGAGTAACCGCTGTACAAAATTCTATCGTTGAAAAAGGATCCAATGATTAACAGACAAAAATGTTGACGAAAAGACAAAAGGATTAATAGTGACACCAATGACAATTGACACAGGCGTCATCTAGTATTTTTCACTTCCTTATCTGTAAAACTAAAGGAAGTAAAGAAGTAACGATATATTTGGATGCAATGTAAACATTGTAAAGAGTTATATTTAAAGTTAAGTTTATCAAGTTTTATTATACGAAAAACATTTAGTTAAGTATTACACAACATACCGTTTGTTTAGGTACTTTAATTATAAACTTAAGAATGGACTTAAAGTATTTTTTTTTACATATCTCAATTAATGTAATACACTTAAATGATATAATATTGAGATTGAACAATCTTCGAAATTACATATATTTTGGCCAAACAGGTTGGTTTTATAAAAGAAAAATGGATTCTTCGCGAAAAAACATCAACCAATAAATTTATGAACAAAACCAGTTTAGAATCGATAATATTTTGAGAAACACCTAGGTTTTATAATGTTTTATTAGTAACAATCCAATCCAATCCAATCAGCCGGAAGACGTCCACTGCTGGACAAAGGCCTCCCCCAAAGATTTCCACTCAGACCGGTCCTGGGCCACCCGCATCCAATGGTTGCCAGCGACCTTGACTAGGTCGTCAGTCCACCTTGTGGAAAGTCTGCCCACGCTACGTCTTCCGGTACGTGGCCGCCACTCGAGAACCTTTCTGGCCCAACGGCCGTCGGTTCTGCGAGCTATGTGCCCTGCCCATTGCCACTTTGCGACAGCGACCCTTCGAGCTGTGTCGGTGACCTTGGTTCTCCTGCGGATCTCCTCATTTCTGATTCGATCTCGCAGGGAAACTCCGAGCATAGCTCGCTCCCTCGCCCTGTTAGTAACAACGATAACAATAATTGAAATTACCTAAATATGTAATAGTAGTATGTTTCTCAAGTTCAACTACCATACAACAAAGTTATTAAAGAATTAATACCCTTCTGCTTCAGACGAAGTGTAAACGATAAGTTTATTTTCAATAGGATATTGTCCAACTTATACATAAAGAGTTTCCTCCATCGCATCAGATATTATCTCCAATCTTTCCACTCCATAAATATTCGATTCGAGTAATAGAATCGCTATCACAGCACCTGTTCTAGGTATAAACAACGATATATTTGATCTACATAAACAAAATTTAAGTGTCTGTAATATCTAAATACAATCTTATGACTTCATTCATATTGATGTTTACGCGATATTTGCTCTAAAAACACTAATTTATCTACTTGTTACTTCCGAGTTACCTATCTAAAAGCTAGACTAATGTTGTTGGCATTTTGACAGTTAAATTAATATATAATACAAGTATCTATAAAATCTCTAAATAAGGTATTTTTCAATACTAATAAGATTACAAACAAATTCCGGTTAGTTCTTTTTTACTAGCAATTAGTGATGTGCAAAGCAAGAACAAGACTTACACAATCTTGGTATCGGTCAAGTAAGTTCATAATATATTAATTTGTTTCCAGAAGAAAAGCATATATTCAAGTTATGATATAATTTAACTCATCATATCAACGGAAATTTTATTTTTTCTTTTAGTCTTGCACATTTGGTCTTGATCTTGTTCCTTAGATCATTTCTTGCTACGTCGCAACGAAGACTAAACCTACTCATCACTTATTGTACATTAATAACAATCGTAATATGAAGAATAGACTTAACATGAGCCGAACGTGTCTGTCCCGATACAATATAAAAATATAAATTATATATCGCACGTTAAAGGACATATAACAAAGAAAGTAATGAGAATGAAATTGGATGGTTATAAGACTAGAGGAAGATCTAAGAAAGCGTGGATGGATTGTGTGAAAGACGATATGTGCAAGAGTGTGAATTCGGTAATGACGGCTGATAGAAGGGATATGGAAGAGATGTACATACTTTTTTTTTTTCGAAGGATATCGTCGAAAAGATACTCTGCCTTCTGAGTGAAGTCAGAGTTATGTGGAGATTTTTACCAACTAAAACCCCCTCGGTGGTCACCTTCGGCGTTTGGTGAGGTCACGAGATCTCCGTTCGGAACACAACCGCGGCCTCGCTAACGCTATGCTGGGATAGCTCGTCCCGGAGTCTGCTTATACAGACTCTACCAGCCTCGTGAGTATTACTTCAATGACCGGAGACCACGTCCAGCCAATGTCCTCCTCAGGGTCGTCTAGAAGGCGATGAGAACCTCCATCCTGATCGCCAACAACTCCATAGACCCCTTATGGTATGGCAACATTCACCGGTACGACGTGTTGACGCACGGTAGCGCGACGGTTTCTTCTCCAAGCGGGATCTGTCCTCTCTCTATCCCGCTCTGCAGCCTCCTTTTGTACAATTACAGTTTCACAAAAGGAGGCTACGGCCCTCCATACAACGTCTCCTCCCAGCATCGCCGACACGATTGCTGGCAAGGAGAGGTTCCGTCGGATCCGCTTTACTAGGATCCGCCGCTCCGGCTCCCACGCCGGGCAAACCGCGAGCGTGTGCGATGCGGAATCCAGCTCTCTTCCTCCGCAGTGAAAGCAATTCGCCGTTGCTTCTCGTCCAATCTTACACAGATAATAACCGAAACACCCAGCCCAGTAAGTATCTGTGTAAGTCCGTAGGTGAGATTTCCTACGCGTCGTTGCATCCAGGCATCGAAGACCGGCAGGATCGCCCTCACAACGCGTTTGGGCGCATACCTCTCCTCCGAGAGCTTATCGCGCCACGCTGCAAGAGCCCTAAGAGAAGTACATACTGTGCCGACCCCACATAGCTAGGAAAAGGGTAGGAGAAAGAAGAAGATACTGCACGTTAAAGCAGAGACAAAATTTATAAATATTGTTATTACTTAGTTGTTGTGTTTTAAATCAGTTTTCTTTCTAACCTATCACAGCTGTTCCCTACGTCCCACGCTTTACATCCGCCTAATAGAATAGTTTTTAGATATTCCGGTAAAATCATTTAGAAAAAGACATAATAGGAGAGAAACATGGTTCAACATCACTAGTCTTCACGTATAATAATTTAGTAGTGTACATAAATAATTCGTAAGTGTGACAAGTAGATACATTGCTAGTTCATTATGATCATGAGGTCAATGAGATGTAAAATTATAAAAAAATCGTATAAGGAATAATGATATATATAATAGATCAATGAATAAATAAAACTATATCAACATATTTTTTTTTATTCATCTGTGACGAGATGAACCGGACATTCATCAGATGGTAAGTGATACACGCGCCAAAAACAACGCGCTAGTTAGGATCATATACACTGCACCGTTTTGTATTTGTCACTTGAGACAGGATGTCCCGTCTCATCACTCCGGTAATAACACTGGCTACAGCACCCTTCAAACCGGAACACAGTAATATTCGCAAACTAACCTACCTACCTTGTCTCCGGCAATAGAGACCTACCACCAGCGAGTCCGTCTTGTTTAAAAATTATTGGATGATTTTGATCTGTTATAAAATTAATAACAACATATCTATATAATATATGTTATAACGTTTATAGCTGTTAATATGTTAACGCATAATTAAAAGTTTAATTTACTATAAAATAACTGTCGATAAATCAATTTGCGCGTTTGTATGGACACCATGCCAGCTGTACCGACGACAGCTTAGCAGCTTCCGGCCACGGCGGGCACTGGGCGTCGCGAGAAAAAAACACTACTTTTGATAATACTACGTTTTACTGAATTTATCTGGTATTTAATTATTCATCACTACGACATTAAGAGTGGTTTGCAACACGTATAAACACGAGAGCATTGAATTAATAGATCTTTTCATCGATCATCATAGATATAGCATTAAATTTTTTGGCGAGATCGAAATCTTCAAGTCTTGTTCTAGAATAAAAATAGGATTACTAGATTTCATCATCATTTCAATCGATGGACGTTTACTGTTGGATATAGGACTCTTGTAATGGGTCCCACAAAGTTACGTACTGTTTGAATCCAGTGGCTTCTAGCGATTCCTTTCATTTCCTCTGTCCACGTAGTGAGGAATCTGGATGTAAGGAGGAAACCTAGTCCCAGTCAATCTCTCCAACTGCCAATCTTACCTGCCCGTCGTGATTCCTGTAGATTAACCAATAAGACTAACCATTCATCGCTGGTTGTCTTAAATGCAATCAATAAATTCAATGCTGCTATCACCAACTACCCTGCTGACGGTGGTGATTATAACAAAATCGTTTTAAATTGCATAAAACTTGAGATTTGTACCAACTAAAACCTCCACAGTGATCATAGCGCTTTGCAAGAGACCCTGGGATTTCCTACAGAACATACTGGTGCTTCTCTGCACTGCACCTAAGCCCTTCTCCAGCATCTCTTTGTTACAACAAGCCCAAGAACATCTCATACTTAGTCTACTCCGGGCTCGCTTAGAAGGCAATGAGGGCCTGACTTTCAAAGCCCTGATACCGAAAAAGCTTTTTATAAGCTTTCTTCGACAGTCAGAACTTGTCTTACTCCTATTCTCAAAAGCCAAAGACTACAGCATGTTGATAGATGTCCTAACATCACAATCATCACGGACTTCCTGCAGCTTTTGTTATTATAGTTTACAGTCCTGTCTACGCAGGACTAGCTCGATGTTTTTTTTTCTAATGTAGTCTTCCTTACTGTTTTCAAATTATTCTATATTATAATGCCACTGAAGTATTTTAGTAGTATTCTTAGTGTTTAATTTAATCGAGATCTCCGATACTATTTGACGTAATTACTCAAAATAAGGTAAAGATATTACTTCTACCGTTTAAAGGTTAGCTGAGGACGGATATTATAAAATTCCTTCCCCATACCGAGTTGCGAGGGTGTTACAGCCAGCAAAGACGAGGAACAGCTAGTATTAGTAATAAAATAATAGGATCCCAAGCATGTGTTATCCAACCCCCTTCTCTAATTGAATTAAGATTTTTTTTAATATCAATATATACGCTAATCATCCTTGATAGTAACCGATATCTATCAAGTATAAGATAAGTAAAATTTTGTTTTCTAATACTAGTTATATTAAGTGCCTAATTATAAGATATCTGTTTTTTTTTTCTAATACATTATAAAGAAAATATGTAAGTTGATTTCTCAATAGTTTGTGTCATACATAACTTTAAAACCATAATGTATATAACTCAATATGCATACAATATTATATAACTTACAATCAACAGGAACAATATATATGAAGTATTTATGAATACTTCTAATGAGCCTAACTAGTATTCCTTGTGAAACCTGCATACTTATCGAAATTTGGGTAGTATTCATTAAACACGGTAATGCTAGTTTGTTAAAAATATAAGACGGTAATTAGTAATACTCTTGATAGATTTTAACTTAGTTAAAGACTTAGATTATATATCTACTCTAAAGCATTAACTGTTCACTTATCATCATCATCATGTCTCAGAGTGGTTTGATAATAATCAAACTAGTCTGAGTTTGCCAAACATTATAAAATGACTGACATAAAGCCCGAAGGTATTATCATCCAAAATTTATGATGAATAGAGAAAAAATAACAGCTGTTTTTTATCACATAGCAATAGACTTTAGTTTTTACGTAGAGATGTAAGTCCCATAGTTACATATTAAGTTGTATCAACATTTTCATAAACAATCCTTTTTTTTTTTAAATAGCCATTACACTTAGTGAAAGTTGCAAGTGTTGGGAATAAAAAAAAAAAAACCATGGCAAAATGACGACGGAACCGACATTTCAATTCACACAACGATAATTGAGTTTTAAACGCGCGCACGCCGCTTCCGGATACACCATTGTATTGTAAACGTTAACTTTTCATCACGTACTTAATTAAGACTTCAAAGGTTGTCAATGATCGGATCGCGGCCACGAGGGCCACGATGGACCCACAAACAGCCTACGGCCAATAACAATAAAGAACACAATCCCATAAGGCTTTAATAACGCAGACAACCTTGTTATCTCTTCATAGTTATCACGTATCCAATCAAGGACACAATAGACCTATAATATGTTAAAAATGCTCTTATATAAATCCAACAAAGGTGAAGGTAGTCCAACTGCCGTGAAGTTCCGAATGTCCACGATTCGATTCTGGAACCACATAGGTACAAAGATTTCCGGTAGAATAAACCTAATCTATAGCTAAAACTAAACTAACTGATTTCAATGTCTGCGTTGCTTTTGATTGAGTTTACCGATTATTATTTAGATTCTAGAACCTAGGACATGGAATGATTATTTACCTAAATACAAACACCTACTCCTAAATTTCATTAACGTAGTTTACTATAGTGTATACTAGAACAGAATCTATATGTTACATTAGATATGACAGCTAAAACTATCAAGGCCTTCACCATTTGGCAAGTGTGACCTCATCGAGACCTAACTCATGTATACTTATGGTCATTTCCCAAAAGGACCAATAGGCTGTTTTAGAGAACCGCTTGATTTTGATTCGTAGATTCCGGCTCCACTAGCTCTGTTTTTGACTGTTGTAAACCTGTCTGACCTGATCATCAAGTAGACAAAGGCATTTATTTGATTAGGCCTCATCAATATATATATTGATAGTAAATGAGGATCCACTACAAAGTCAAAAGCAAGACTTCATAACATATATATACAGTTTATATTGTATGTTAATTAAAATAAATATCTTAATTAGTTTAATTTGATATTAGTACATAATATATTAGACATATATATGTTTATCATTATATTTTAATTTAGTTAAATATGATTAAAACAAGTATAATCACATACGATATCAAACATTCATAGATAACCTCAAATTTTCTAGAAATAGGAGTAGTTATAGACTTACACTATTTTAAAAATAATGTTTTTTATTCTAAATATCACTAATAATAATTATTAGCAAGGTACTAAACATAGTGTATATATTTTATGATAAAAATCATAACTGAAGTTATTCCGTCGGCGGAGAAATTTTTCCAACCCTCAAATAATTCCAGTACTGTTTATTGTACAGTTGATACAATGAAAATGTCTATCCCTTTCTGAAAACATTGCAATATAAGGGTAGTCACACCCTCTGGGCGTTTCCAAGATAGATATATGTATAACCACAACTTAACCAATAAGATATATTCACAACATAACCAAAGCAAACACTTATTTCATTGAATAACATTTCCTTTTGAGATCCTTTACGTTTTAAGTGTTATGAATAAGTCTTAACGTTCCCACTGCTGGGACACGGTACCTCCTATCATAAGGAAGCCATTTATTTATGTCCTTTAAGTAGTTATTTGATCTAAATTTATATTTGTTAATACTCTTAATAACATATATTGTTGGAAACATATTTTTTTTAAGTATTAAGCGACGAAACTAGTGCTAGTAGAAACGACGGACTTTTACGTATAAGTGATATAAGTTCTAATGCTTGATACTGTCTAGGTAGGAACAACAGTTAAGCTAATATCTTCCGCCAAACATAAAAATGTTGATAAATATAATTTTTCACGTATCACACGTTATTTTACGTAAAACTTGCTATTTATAATTAGCGCTACATGCATAATTGTTATAGTTATATAATAAAAGGTTCAGTAATTATGTTATCGATGGCTAGGACTGCTCCTGATAATAGTTAACACAAAAAGATGATGTAATAGGTGGACCGGAAAGTAATGTCGTTTCTGCGCATGCCAATACTTGATTGTCATTTGTCAGCTCATTGTTTTGTTCAGAGGCGTACCAAAGACATTGTGAGGTTATAGTGATTTCTTTACTTATAGACAATTGAATTACAATTTTTTTTTGTAATTTTGGGTAAAATGGCCAGCCAAATACCAGAAGAGGTACACATCCGGCATTGCATGCTCTTTGAGTTTCGCAAGGGAAATAACGCAACAGTTGCTACCAAAAACATTTGCGATGTTTATCCAAATGCACTGGACATTCGTAAATGCCAAAGGTGGTTTTCCAAGTTCAAATCGGGTAATTTTGATCTTTCCGACTCGTATCGATCAGGAAGACCATCAGCGTTAGACAACGACGTGTTAAGGGCGGAAGTGGAAGCAAATCCGTGTCAGACGATCGAGGAATTGTCAAACAGTCTCAACAAACCTTGGTCGACCATCCAAGAACATTTGAAGCAGATTGGAAAAGTAAGCAGAGCAGGTGTTTGGGTCCCGCATAATCTGTCCGAACAGAATAAGGCTAACCGATCAATCACATGCAACTTATTGCTTCAACGACACAACACAGAAGCGTTTTTTGATCGCTTGATCACAGGAGATGAGAAATGGCTCCTGTATGATAACCCAAAACGCAAAAGGCAGTGGCTCTCTCCAAATGAAATCCCTCGGAGTACTGCTAAGCCAGGTTTACACCCCAAAAAAGCGCTTTTGTGTGTTTGGTGGAGTATTCGCGGCATTGTTCATTTTGAATTACTGAAACCTGGAGAAACTGTTACTGCAGACCTCTACAGCGAACAATTGCAGCGAGTCAATCAATCTTTAATTGAAAAGTGGCCAGCGATTGTCAACCGAAAAGGCGTCATTCTCCAACATGACAATGCAAGACCGCACTGCGCAAGGCGAACTCTAGAAAAAATTAATGAATTGGGGTGGGAGGTGCTGCCTCATCCACCATATTCGCCCGATGTTGCACCATCGGATTTCCACTTATTCCGAGCGCTGCAACACTTTTTAAGTGGCAAAACATTTGCAAATTTGGATGATATCCAAAATGCCATCTCTAGATATTTTGCCGAAAAACCAATTAATTTTTATCGATCAGGGATTGAAAATTTACTCACTAGATGGCAAAAGGTTATTGACAATGATGGGGAATACATCATTGATTAAAAATAAAGACTCGTTAAAAATGTATGTGTTTGTATTTAGCGTAAGAAAACGACATTACTTTCCGGTCCCCCTAATATAAGCAACACTGAACTTACCGGAGTCGTTGTCGTCCCTGTCGTAATGCGGCCGCCAGTAATGCTCGTCGTATCGCAGCGGCACGTCGGAGCGGCCGGTGAATTTATTAGGATCTAATATATTCTCCACGGAGAACGCTATGGCCGGCCGGTCGGGCGGGCGCGTCAGCCCGAGCCGCCTCGTGAGGTCAACGGGGGCGGCCTCTTCCACCCCGACGACGTCCAACTCTCCGCCCGCCTCAGTCTCCGTCTCCGCCTCGTCCTCGCGACGGTCATCCGAGCCTCGCGCCATCGCAAGCATCGTCATAGCAACATCTATGTGAGCGATCCGAGGTCTAGCGCCGGAGCCCGGGTGCGGCGGTCGGCGGTCGGCGGGCACTGCACTACACACTCCGCTCGAACATTACGCGCGCCACTATAAGCGGAGAACGCGCGCGCGCGCGTGCAGTGGGTGGCAGCGTGTGTCGCGCGGCCGCAGCGACCGGACGCCGTCTGATAACGGCGCCGGGCGAGCGGGCGGGACCCGGGCAGCGGGCGGGCGCGCGCGGGGTGCGCGCGGCGGGCGGCGGGCGGGCGGCGCCCGGGCGCGCGATTGGCGGCGCGCCGCGAGGCGTGCCCCGAGTGGAGGCGCGTAATCGAGCAATAAGGTTTAAACAATTTCGTTTAATACGTTGAATTATGTAAGAGAGCGGCGGGCAAGTAATCGCGCACAAGCGATAAGGCCATTTGCGCTACTTCGTTACGTATTAATGGGGCAGGAAATTGACTTATGAATATTAGAGGTCGCGGCGAACTGAAGAGGCCAAAGAGGCCCCGTGCGGCCCGCGCGCGCCTCTCCTAGTTAAGCGCTGGAACAATGACGTTTATTGAGTTTAGAACTTAATAGGTTCCGGTGTGCGGACGAGCCGCTGCCGCCATTATCGTGTTTGGTGTGACCGGTTAGTTAACCGCGAAATATTTGTTTTTCAGCTCGCGCGTATGTTTGTGCAGCGCTTTCCCGCTTATTTGTTATGCTGCATTTAACTGCGATTGTTATATGGGATAGTCATTAGACTGCCGTATTAGCGACTGGAGCGCCTCCGATTCGAATCTATGCTACATAAACACAACTTAATTTTTCGATTCATACTTATAAGTCAAAGCAATTAAAATTTTAGGAGATCGTTTTAATTATTTATAAATTATTAAAAATTTATATTGGCAATTAGCCACAAGATCTCAATCGTTAAAATAAAATTTGTTTTTATTGCAATCAGCTATAAGCAACAGAGTCGTCAGGTTGGGACACAAACTGAAAATCCGCAGATTTTTATCCTAAGTCCTCCAAAGCCACTACGTCCGGGGAGGCTTGCGACTAACCCTAAACATGCTTCTGCATACTGAGGCGCTCCGTTGTGGTCCGTACATCCTAAGGGCCCTCGTAATTCTCTGACGGCGACTACAAAGGACAAAAATAAACACCTTTTTTTATCGCACGCCTCATTCCGAAGCAGTTGAGGTTGTGCTCTTCTCTCACTTCTACCACAAGCAATTACCACCAACCACCAACATGGGTATCAAGAAAACAGTTCAAGTAATCTATCTCATATTCCATTAAAATCAATATTTTTTATTATTTAGAAAAAACGTGGACGGACTAACATTAACTGGTTAACTGTTTAACATCAATAACCTAGTAGTAGTTTTAGTAACAGTAGTCAGAGAAGACTGGCGACGTTTTGGCTTGCCACCAACACCTGAAATGATGACCACGACAACTCAGTCAAGAGTGACATCGATTAACTAGCAGTTTATTAATATAAAAGTTAATTAATTAAACTTTTACAATAACAAAATATGTTGCATTTATCATCTCTCAATCCTCGTCAAGGTTGGTATTCATGCTTCTTAGCGATCCTCGGAACCTCAATTGGCCGCTGATCTGCCGGTCGGCTCAGATACCGATGGAAGGGTGCTGTAGAGCACCACCTACACGAGCTCCAAGCAGTGGACTGGCAAAAGGCAGTGTTGTCTTCTGTCGAGGACCAAGACTCACTTCGGGTCGCTCTGCCAGATGAGTAAGTCATCTCTCTCACATAAACGCCTAAGATTCTCCTGTTTCTTTTTCTTATAACTCAAATGCAACGCACTTTTTGATTTTGACACAATAGTAACTTTATGAAGCCATGCCGTATTAGTCGCATTTTTAGTCGCCTAATAGAGTATATATAAAAAGCGTAAGATCATTGTTAAAAATCTTGTTAACGGATGATCGCAGTGGACGGTTAGAGATGTTTACACAACAATGGCTCCATTCCGATCAACAATTTGGTAAACGTTTTTTTTTTATTACCAGGTTAACTACGAAAACTGTAAACTTGGAAACATCATAACATGTTTATTTAACAGTATCAGTAATTTTTAATTACTCAATAATCTTTATTAACTGTGGGACAAAATTCATACAATACACCTATTAACTGTCGTTTTTTTTTTTTTGAAGCGATGAGACTAGCGGGACTTTCACCTGATTTTAAGTGAAACACCTGCTCATAACAACGTGGCTCTAGTTAGGATGCTATAGACTGCACCAAAATGTGGTACAGCACCCTTAAAACCGGAAGCCAGTAATGTTTGCACACTACCGGAACCTAGACTGTCACCGGAAAAGGAGACCTACCATCAAAATTGAAGATTTGGTTATTAAAACATGTGATTCATGGTTCTCGAGTGGCGACCGGCTACCGGAAGACGTAGTGTTGTCGACCCACCCACCAGGTGGTCCGACGATCTGGTGAAGGTTGCGGAACGCAGCTGGTTGCTGGGGGAGACCTATGCTGGTAATAACGATGATGGTGATTCATAGCTGGGATTTCCCTTAACCTGGCTAGGTACCATTCACTCAAATATTTTAAATCTGCCGCTATAACAATATTGCTGTGTTCCGGCTGTCTCTATATGAGAGCCAGAGTATTCTGGACAAGCTTAACCATCCACTGTCTCATTGTCATTAGAAACCATGGCAAAGCATAACGTCAATTATTGACCTATTGTATATATATATGTGTGTACATACATAAATATATACATGTGTGTGTGTGTGCCGCGCATGAGAAAATTCAATATTTTATACCATCTGCGACGATAGTAACTTTCACCATTAGCTATACTATATATATTGTAAAATATACATAAATGTACATAACATTATCATCACTCCTTGATAGAAGTCCACTGCTGGCTTTCAAATATATAAGAAATATGTATAATTTATATATCTTACTAGTGGTGGGTCTCTGTTGCCCAACCCTGTAGTCCTGGGCTCTTAAGAATAGGACTAAGGTTTTGCCTGACTGTCGTACAAGGCGACTAAAAGGGTCCTCGGGTTCGTGGGCTTTGAGGGTGGGAGCCCTCAGAGCTTAATAAGCGAGCTTTAGAAGGACGGCAAATATATGGTGGCCCTGTATTCCTTTGCACAGGGTAGGTGCTAAGCAAGGCTTTGTTCTTCCATGGGATGTTTTAACCAGAGTGCAGTGGGGCACCTAATGCACTGATGGAGACCACCGAGGGGGTTTTAGTGGGTAGAAGCCCCACATAACCTTGTCTTCCCCCCAGAAGCAAGATATCTTTTAAAAAGACTTCCCCACGATAAAAAAAAAGTAAAAGTCTCTATTTCCGGAGACCGTCTTGATAGGTATTACCGCAGCGCCTATTTCTGTCGCCAAACAGTAGTGTGTAAACATTACTGTGTTCTGGTTTGAAGGGCGCTGCAGCTAGTGAAATTATTGGGGTAATGGGACACAGTGCTACGAGCGCAATGTCGTGTATATCATCCTAATTAACGTCACATTGTTGTGGGTAATAGTATCATTTACCATCTGGTGAATGTCGTAGCCTAGTCGTAAATTCGACGAATAAAAAAAACTACATTATTATATTTTACTTTACGTTCCGTTTTTACTACACGTGTGCTTTGTCAATAGTATCGATGAAACATTGTCGAGTGGATGAATGTCGCAGCGGCCGTTGCTTTCTTTTTCTTTTTAAATTAATAGCCGTTAAAGATCTTCCATTAAGGGTCACCAATGACATGCACGATCTCGACGTTTCGGACACGCTTTGCCTCACCAACTGTCTATCTACAGGCTGTTGCATTAATCAAAAATGTAAAGAACCTTATTCACGGTAATAAATCTCATATTTATTAAGTGATACTAATTTTAGTCTTCAAGAATCCTGTATATATAGTAAAGTATTTTTAGTGAACTAAATAACTTTTGCAAATATTTTTTTTTTTTAATGTTACAACTCGCTTTGCATTTAAATGCAGTTTTGCGGTGTTAACAATTATATAATTTTAATATTATTTCAATGTTTATATTGAACCTCCTTAAAAAAATAGGATAATAAAAAACTAAACTGAAAAAAAATTACTGCTGGTAGGTCACAGGACTCAGAACATCTGGGTGGACGCAGCGCTTATTTCTGCCGCTGAACACTAATGTGCAAACATTACTGTGTACCGATTTGAAGGGCGTTTTAACTAGTATAATTACTAGGGTAACGAGACTTAACATCCTAACTAACAAGGCGAAAAGCGCAATGTCGTGTTGTGTATACCATCCTAACTAGCGTTAAGTTGTTATCGGCGAGCGTATCACTCACCTACATTGAACTTTCCGCTCGTTTCGTCACTTAATTGAATAAAAAAAAAAAAATATTAAATCACAATCATCCTGTATCTCGTGAAGTGGGTAAAAAAAAGCGGGAGATTCCTCCGCGTTCCGCGTTTATTCCCGCGTGATTAGACCCGCGGCTGGCGTTCATTATCACGCCGGCCGCTGAATTCACCCACGCTGCGACTTCACAGATTACAGCCCAAAAAAAACTTTATTTGAATTAAAAACTAAATATTTAATCTGCCGCAGAGAACAGTTAAAAAAAAACGTTTTGAAAACGGTTCAAATACCATATAGGTTACAACTTAGATAAAAAGTATATTCTCATTTCTGCCGCCAAATTAAGTATTTGGGTTTTTAAATTCTCTTATCATTTTCATATATTACACCAAAAAGATTTAAGAACCTCTTTCGACACACTTATGCAGTGTATATATAACTATAGATTAACTAAAAAAAACCTGGTAAGTACCTTATAATATTTTATTCATATTCATTAGACAATTAAAAGAATTCAATTAATACAAAGATTGATCTTTTTGTCTAATTATAAAGTTTAACTTTTACTTTACAGCAGTTTTATTATACCCAATTAAAATTTAAAAAAAAGGATTCATTGTTGATATTTCTCTGTTGCAGGACACCGTCTAAACACCACCACAGGGCCTACATCTGTTACCAAACAGTTGTTTGTAACCATCACTATGTTCCGGTTTGAAGGGAGTTGTAGCTAGTGAAATTATTATAGTAAAGATCTCATTATATCTTAAAGCGACCAGTGTAAGGTGGTGCCGTGTTTATCATCCTAACTAGCGCTACGTTGTTATTGACAAGCGTATCACTTAGTATGAGGTGAACATCCCACTCGTCTGGTAGTTTCGATTAATAAAAATAAAAAAGATATATTGGTGTTCTGGACAATCTGCCGTCACGGAGTGCGAGCCAAGAATTTTAATAACCAATTTGTATTTAACAAATTTCAAAGTCGCGCCCGCGTACAGTTTTTTATCGACGAGAAACTGCGGGCGAATTATAAACGACGTCTTCCTCAGTTAATTGAACGCGGAGATAAATCTGAATTAATTTGCCCACGCTGGAACGAGATGGGATTGTTATTGCTCTGTTAGTGGGAGGTTTGAGGCGGGCGGGCAACACTCGCGGCGCACGCGACAGATTAAATATAATATAATTTTAGAATTTTTAGTGCGTTTACAGAAGAAATGGCGGGAATATTTGACAGCACTTAACACAGATACATTTAATGATTATATATTGATTAAAAAATAAAAAAATTATGATTCCTTTTCTTTTTTTTATATTTCTCACAACAAAAGAAATATTTCAGTTTCGTATACCATTAAACAATTTTCTTTACATAATATATAATATTACTGTCATTTTACTGCTACTGTGTCGCTTTGGCTGACTTGTAACACAGAGGTTCCTATATCCATCAGACATATAGACTTCTATTGAAAATTTGCAGTAATAAACACTTTTTTTATTGAATTCAGCTATGAAATGAATGTGACCTTCACCTAATGGTAAGTGATACGCCCGCCCATAACAACGTGGCGCTAGTTAGAGTGATATATACTGCACCATATTGCGCTCCACGCCTGTACAAGATGTTGAGTCTCATTAACCTAGTCATTACACTAGCTACACCACCATTCAAAGAGGAACACAGTAATGTTTGCACAGTATTCTTTGTCGGCTGCAATAAGCAATACACCAACCTAGAAGGTTTTCGACAACAAAGACTTACCACCAGTAAGTGCCGTTGCTCGTACCCGTACCCCATTGCCGTGTACAGACTGTCTACATATTAGAGCTAGTATTATGGATGAGAGAGCTTCATCATCCAACTCCTCATTGCCACTTAACATGTGGAATTGAGATCAAGTGTTTGCTTGTTACAGATTTTATATTGTATATTATATTTGTATGTGTAACTGTTTGAAAAACATGGATGTAATTTACTGCAATTGAGGTTATGTTTTAATACAACATATGTTATTATTAATATAGTCATTGTTTTTAATCGTTTTTGCACTATTATATTATAATTATCAGCATTACTACGAGAATAATATATTATGATCTTAATTTACAAATATGGTTACGTTTCATTAGAAGGTAATTAAACTCTACATGATTATTAATACTATTCAATTCATATAACACGATGCCATCAAAAGCAAGTGTTACTGTGTTCCGAATTTAAAGGAGTTGTAGCTAGTGAAATTACTGGGGTAACAAGGCTACATACTGTCTCAAAGCGAAGAGCACAACGCAGTGATGTATATACTATCTTAATTAGAGCCACGTCGTTATAGGCTGGCGTATAACTTACCATAAGGTGAACGTTACAATCAAGGAGCACTTCAGAGAGTGCTCCGTGACCTACTTCGCCAAGGCGGAAACTTATCCCAACCCTCTGGTGGCCAGCGCGGCCAACTACGCGCTACCTCCGAATCCCAGGACGAAAAAGCGCAGACCGCGGCACGCGCTTATTCCGACATCCCAAGGGGTCCCGCAAACCACACACATACCCTCAGTCACCGACAGCACCGACGTCACCACACACACTTCGGACACTACCAACACGCTCCGAATATCAGCATCACGCCGCCCTCGCTTCAGAACGCGGCGCCGCAGCTACTCACACACCGCGTACACTAAGTACACCCGCGACCGTGGGCGGTCCTCGCCGCCCAGAGATTCCGATACAGGCGAAGGTAGTCGGGGAACAGGCCCACGCCCGGCCTCGACGACCGAGTAGAATCGCCAGATAAAGCACAACAAGAACCAGACACACAATATACAGAATCATCCGCCAGATAGCTACATCCCGCGTAGCACATTTTAGTTTCTAAAACCTCAGGCCGTGGATCCGGGTCCACGAGCCCAGTGTCATATGAGCTGTAAGAGCCGTTGTGGCTTGCAGCCCGATCTACATCAAGAATATGATGAAGGTGAACGTTCCGCTCGTCTTGTCACTTCAATATATATACAATATAATATATAACAACAAATATTACAAATAGTTAAGATTTCAGTACATCGTAACAAAAAAAATAATGATTGTAAACACATATTTACGACATAACGTTGTTTCGCAATAAAAACATTTCTCGTCGAAGTGTTTCAAGACATACGCTTATAATTAGGTTTTTTATTGGCTCGCACCGGAAGAAGCTTGCTTTCGTCGTATGTATTATTAAAAACAAATTTTCACAAAACGGAAACGTAATTGAAATAAACAAGAATATAATTTTTATTAACGTGCCACGTTTATATGTAATCATATTAAATTTATAACACGTGCGTGTGATAAGGTTTAAACTTTTTTTCTTGTATTACATCATCAACTGATAGATATCCAATCTTGGACACAGGCCTCCTCCTAAGATGACATCTATCGGTCCCGCATTGCTCACAACCAGTGGGTTCCCACGATTCTCACCTGATCGGCGGTACTCGAGGACCTTACTGCACCATCGGCCATCGGTCCTTCGAGCTGTGCCCTACCCACTACCACTTAAGTCTAGCAATCTTTTGACCTATGCATTACATATCCTTATAATTTCAGCCTATTGTTATTCACCGCTAAACATAGACATCTCCAATCGATTTCCAGTACAATTAATCCAGTGTCACCAACATCGACAGATTCTCAGGGATCTTCATCAGATCGACAGGGCTTACTACCTCCCCGCTACACTTGTCTATTGCATTCCACTCTGTGTACAATATCGTTTAATATTATCGTCTGATTGTTTCGCTTGTGTGATGAGCCAATGAATATCTCATTAACTCCTATATATGTATAAAAATGTCAAATTAACTCAAATAACGATGTTGGTGTAAAAAATATACTATGTAATTTATTTAGTACAGAATTTTAGTGTAGTGAGTAATTTATTACACTTAATTACAGTATCTTTTGCTCATTAAAATATCCAAAAGTATCTTAATTTATGATATACTTACTGTTATAAGTATATCATAAATTAAAGTATGTAAATTAATAATTATTAGGAACATAATACGAAATTATTTCAATATTAGAAACTATTTTCAGAAACTTGTGACTAGTCCTCCTCGATTCGTGTTCCTCATGTCTGAGGGTCGTGACTACTTCCACCCAACAGTCTTGTCCTCACGATGTTTCTCCATCTCATTATAGATTGTGGAGTCGAGTGTGTTGTGGATCTGGTCAGGCCCAAATATTAGGTTGCGGCACTGCGGCTTTTTTCCTTCCACTTTGCCAGCAACCACAACTTTTTCAAGGTTGTCTCCATCTTTCCTGGCAATGTGTCCGAAGTGCTCTAAGATTCGCTTGAGGCAGATGGAGTAAAGCCTTGTTTTTATTTTGACCTTGGCTAGTATTGATGCGGTGGTTCAACATTTAGTCCATGAGATCCGAAGCATTTTTCTCCAGCATCACATTTCCAATTTTCTTTTTAACGCTAATTACATAAATTAAGTCACCTATTTAAACATTTATCATCATCATTTCGGCCGGTGGATGTCCACTGCTGGACATAGGAGTCTTGTAATGTGTTCCACAAAGCACGGTCTTGCGCTGTTTGGATCCAGTGGTTTGTGGCTCTATTCACCTAATGGACGGTCCGACAAAGTTGCGTTTTCCGGTACGAGGTGACCATACCAGCACTACAAGAACTCAAACGAATAAAATTCTGTTTGTTCTCTTTCGACGAAGGCTTCCTGTAAAGATTTCCACACATCTCCATTCCGGACCAGCAGCTTCGTTCATTTCGCCTTCCCATTGTTTACTCTAGCTTCCTTTGCTATCTCTTGGATAACATACTATAATAATTTTATTTCCCTTTGTTTTCGAGTTTTTTGTAGCATGTACCCTGTACCACTCTTTCTTTTATGTACGTCTACTTTTAAATCTAACTATTGCCCATCTATCATCCCACTCTTACTTCTGAACATACATATATATCACGCCTCGTTCCCAGTGGGGTAGGCAGAGACCACCTCTCTCCACCTGCTACGATCCTGGCACACCTCTCTCGCTTCCTCCACTTTCATAAGCGTCTTCATGCACGCTCGTCTGTTGCGTGTGCTTTTGATCCGGCCTTTCTTTAGGACATCTCCGATTTGATCGGAATATGTCCGCCTAGGTCGACCTGCACCTATTTATCATTCTTACCTTGTATATTTCTTTCGTTAATCTTCTTTCATCCATTCTTTCGACATGGCCGAACCATCTAAGCATCCCTTTCTCTATCCTTGTCACTACATCTTCAACCACGCCGCACCGCTTCCTTATCACACTGTTCCTCACTTTGTCCATCCGTTTCAATCCAGTTATACTTCTCAGGCTTCTCATCTCCACAGCATTAATCTTACTTTCATGTTTCTTCTGCCATACCCAACATTCACTACCATACATCAGTATGGGGACCAACACGCCTCTATGCACAGCCAGTCGTGCTCTTTGTGAGACGTTCCGGCTATTCATAAAGTTATGAAGTGCCCCATTGACTTGATTCCCTTTTAAAACTCTTCTTTCAATATCACCATCACACTTGCCATCTCTCGTAAACTGTGAACAAATATATACAAATTCTTTCACTTGTTCCACTTTTTGTCCCTCAATCATAATGTCACAGTTTGTCATACATTCTTCTCTTTCAAAAACCATTACTTTCGTCTTGCTTACATTCACGTTCATTCCTTTGCTTGTTAAAGCTCCATGCTCCATGTCGACCATCGCTTGCAACTCCCTCTCCGATGATGATAATAAAACTTGATCATCAGCGTATAGGAGGCACTTGACGGTCAACTCATTCATTCTTAGTCCATAATCACTATCTTTCAAATCTTTCAAGCAATTGTCTAAAAATAGGTTAAAAAGCCACGGCGAGGCAACACATCCCTGTCTAACACCCTTCTGGATGCTAAACCAGTCTGAGTAAGCTCCGTTTATCCTGACACAAGTACTAGAACCCTCATAAAGTGATTTCAATGCTCGTATCAGCGTGCTGTTTACTCCATAAGCAGACAATATGGACCACAATTCATTCCTCACCACTCTGTCATAGGCTTTTTCCAAATCTACGAACGTGCAATAGACCTTTTGGCTTAGAATAGATAATAGACTTCTGAAGGTCCACAGATATATACCAGCTTGTCTCTGAATCATGTTTCTTGAGTTAATGATAGATCACATATAAATAATGTATTTCTATGGTAAAATGTTTATCTTTAAAACATCGATATGAATAATTACATCGGATTTACGACTTTATCATATAAATGATGTAATTTAGATCTCAGTGATGCTTCCAATTGTATATGTATCGCAGCGGTAGATGGTGTGAGTAATTTGTCACACCGCACAGCCGTCGCTCGACAGCACCCGATGATTTATTGCCGACCATACAAAGACCTCTTTAAATAGAGCCCCCCCTCGCAAAGCAAACAGTCAATTTAGAAGTAATTACGGAGGGAAAGTAACCTTTATGGTGCTCGCGAAAAAAGTTTACTTTTTCCGGACGCAAGTCGCGATTGCCGCGCTAACGGAAGCTAGTGATGTTAATCGAAACCGAACATAACAAATCTGAATCAATAGGATCTTAAATCACAAATAGATATATACAAATTTATGACTAACCAATAGTTATTCATTCATTATCAGCCGATAGACGTCCACTGTTGGACATAGGCCTCTCCAAAAGATTCCCACATCGATCTGATTTTGAGTTGTATGGAGAGATTTGAGCCATTTCCCACCACATTGACCTTATGGTGGGTTAATGGGCGCTAGTGCCTTATTTGTACATTATAAAGGTGCACCACTTGCAGGTGACATTGGCTTAGGTCCAGTGAGTTGTTTTGAACCCTCACAACCCTAAAATACTATTGATATATAATAGTGACCCTTTTGTCTGCTGTGTTCTTTCTTTTTTTATTACTAAAGCTCGCGTTTATCCTAAACCTCTCTTACTGACGCATCAACCAGCTGCCTCCACATAGACCTTCGGCTGTGCTTTAATAAAACTGGGCTCTTTCAGCTCTTTATTTATAATACTAATTATCTATCTTTCTGTTGCTTTGTTACCTTAACTATCCATGGCTTCCGGAGATCTATGCAGGTACTACAGCGTCTATTTCTGCCGCCAAACAATATTGTGCAAACATTGCTGTGTTATTGAAGGGCGCTGTTACTAGTGAAATTATATTAACATCTTGTCTCAGATCGAGATGTGGTGTAGAGTATATCATCCTAACTAGCTCCACGTTCTTATGGGCAGGCGTATCGCTAAACATCAGGTAAAATATAACTTGCTGATCATAATTTTATTGCGGAACTGTGGACCTTTATATCGAGCATTGTGAAGTTGTATTATTGTTACTAGTAACAGTGTTGTATACAGCGAGTCTAACGAATCACTCCTATATATTACTAAGGGAAGGACCTGGTGCCGGTGTGAGTAATATAATTACCGTAGAAGTGACAAAATTTTATTGATATGTATGAGCAACAACAAGTATATTGTAACAATTTAAAATTTGTATGAATTACTTGATTCATTGTGAATAATTTATCGTAAGATAGATAGTCTATGTGGAACCGTAAAAAATGTTAATAAACACGGTAGTTTTTTTTTTTTTATTACCTCATCGATCAACGTAAACGCAGTTCGTTTTGGTTCATCACTAGCGAAGCGTTCGGTTGCATTCCTGAGCTAATTGTAAGCATCGCGATCTGTTCGGGACGCATTTGTCAATTGTCGCCGGCCTCCCTTGTTCGTGCGTAATTAGTTAGCCGACTATTTCAGGAACGCTTTGACGGCTCGTTAGAATATCGTATCGAGCACAAATTGGATGTCGCGGGTAAATGATTGCGTCGGTGTGACGCGCGGCCACGTCCTTATACGGACGTTGAAAAATCAATTTGTCGGTGTAGACAACTTGGTTTTACGGTTATCATGGAGATATGTGCTAAACGATTTTCACAACGCTCTATTATTTCATATAGACAATTTACTACTTCACAATAACCCTATAACCAGAAACATTAAAAAATTACATTAATTGCCATTTGTACAATCCCAACAATATTGTACAACATGTATCAAATAAAAAAAGAACACTTTTGGACCTTACATCTGTCATTCAATAAGAAAAAAAATTCTAATGTTCTTCACAATTTTCCTAAGAGAGCCTCTTTCTTGAAACATCGAAAAACCTGTTTGGGAAGAAATTAGACATAAACTTCAAATTATACATAATTATAAAAAGTATCAAAATATACAAATATTAATTAAACTTTTCACCAAAACTCTTAATAAATTAAGATTTATTTAAATCAAATTATAGTATAAGTGCGGTTTAGTATAATAGCCAGCGTGATCGATAAACAGCCATAACTCTGCGCAACAGTAAATATATCGGAAGGGTTACTTAATTAAATTTAAAAGGACAGTGAATAAGATTTAAATTTTTTTTAAACAACTTTCTTCATTTGTAAACTGTAAACTGACATGCAATCTAATTAAAACACAATAAAAGATTTTAAATTAGTATACACCGCACCACGTGTTTACACAAATGAAGTTAATTAGTACGCGTCAGGTCCTCCATTTCCCAGAGAGCGCCATCTGTGGGCAAACGCATCGCCTGCTGACAGCCGTCGTAATCGATTCGTAACATCGAGTTTTTATCATTCGATTCCTTCACAGAAACACCGAATCTAATTCGGATGCCGAAACGTCAATTAGTCAATGCTCTCACAGTCTCGAGTAGGTTTTTTTTTTATAAAACCATTTAAAGCTTTAGTAGATGTTGCTGTCTAATATGAACTATATTGGCCTACAAACGTCTGAAAACTAAATAAGAAATATTCATGGGAGGAGGTATACACCATTAACAACCTCCAATGATAATAAGTGGAGAAACAAATTTATAGTTGTTTTATAGCATGATATTAAGCAAATTGATGCCGACGGACGTGACGTCACAATTCTTTTTAATCATCGACATGAAATGTATTATTATTATGACACTTTGTTTGAAAACTTTTTCGCCACAAAGAAACAACTAGTGAATTTTCATTTGGTATGTGTACAAAGATGAAAGTTCATAATTAACAATCATTTTTAAAAATTTTAAAAACTATTAATCATAGCATAAGAAATCACATAATATTTTTTTTAAGTACCACTATACATATAATTAATCGATACTTAATTAACGAATTCATTAATTAATAATTGAACACTCAACTGTTTTAAATATACATGTGGTAAAACAACTTTACTAATTTATTTCTTGTTTTCATTGGTATTAAAGCCGTATAGAACCTTTGCCTTTGATACAAATTACATTCCAAAAAAGAGGATTATTTAAAAAAAAAACTGTGAACACGGATTTGATACTGGCAGACTTTAAAAAAAGAACTCCACATGTGAGGATGTAAAAAAAGGTTGTCCGGATATTACGAGGCGCTTTGATATTGCTGTCTCTCGTTCTGTTCTGTAGTCCGAATTGATTAAAAAATAGAAAAACACGCAATGTGCAAATTCTAACGTTTCTTTGAGGTGTTTGAGTGTTAGCCAATTGATGCCTATTCGAAAATGTCTATGGACTACGCAGTACAAAAACAACTGTAATGTTAACTTTTAGGTGAAGTGACTAGACGAGCGAAATGGTCGGCGATTCGCCCGCCCATAACAATTTGGCACTAGTTAGAACAATAGCACAAAACATTGTGTGCAATCTGTTCAGACACGAGATGTCAACTCTCCTCACCTTCTTCACTTCATTAGCTACTACGGCCTTTAAACTGGAACAGCATAGTTTGCACAGTATCGTTCGGCGGTAAAAATAAGCGCTAAGGCGATACTTACCTGTATAGTTAAGTATAAATAATATTTTGACGTTTGTTAGACGGACCGGTGCGACGTTGCAGTGTTCTAGGAGCTGTGATGTTGCATTTGGTTAGAAACTAACTAGTGTCTGGTGGTCCGTCCCCTTTTATTCCTACTCCTGTTCCTCCGAAACCTATCCTATATTTTACCCCTCCCTTCTTTTAAATGTTATGAGATGGCAACGGCCTAGTAACACTTTTGTTGTTATTTGCGTCTGTGGGCAGCGGCGAATTCACCTACCACCAGGTGACCCGCTAACTCGTTTGCCACCGTTATAATATAAAAAATATATATATATATAAAAAAAATATATTATACAATCTATATAATATATATAGTTTGTATAATCTATGTCAACAAAGGCCACTAGTAATTATTTACCAGGTTATATTAATTAACAGCAACCATTTAAATATTATGACATAGTACTTATTATTCGAAGCCTTCAAAATCTGTGTTCAGGTCAGTCGCTATTTCTTACTGACACCTGTCGACATTTAATAAAAATAATTCAAGTTTTACATTTGTGTAATTTTACCGTAAGATGGCGCTTAACGCAATTTAATTCATGTTCTTTAATATAAAACATTATTTTACGCAATTATTAATTAGTAAATTTATTACGTAACCACGTTAACTATATGTCTTTAAATTTGTACCCTTAAACATTCCATTACAAACTTATCTCATGAAATTGTTGCAATGGTCTAGTATGTTTCGGAAAAGACTTCATTATTCTACATTATCATAACAGCAACATATCTTATTTCTTAACGTCAATGGTATTATATATAACACTATATATTACTGTATATATTATTATACACAACATATATTAACCTGTTAACCGAGCGAGACGTATAAATACGTCAGACAAAAACAATAGCGAGTACGGGTAGGACATATAAATACGTGCTTGAAAAATATATTGCGCCTTGGAACGTGTAGGACGTATAGTTTCGTGTTCTCCGGGCGTGACGTACTGACACGTCTTAGTATAAGAACACACGCTCGTTATATCTTGCACAATTAAAAAGGGAATTCCCCGGTTAACAGGTTAATATTACATATACAATAACGGTAGCCATCGATCTGTGGCACGAACTTTTTTTTATTCAACTAAACGATGAGACAACTAGGAAATACTAATATATTCATATATAAGAGATATCCAGAGATTCATTGACTTATCACGCCATCTTTAAAACTCTTAGATGTAAACACTTAAAGTTTGATAGAAATATTGCTTGAGCCATTTAGAGGTCAGTTAAGAAAGTATATTACAAAATTCATTTCTCCAAAGGGAGTGGCAGGCATTTGCGCATTTGCCCTAATGTCCAGGAGGCCTGGGCGTAGGGCGGCCAGATATTAGCGGCTGCCAATCGTGACATTCACTGATCATCATCATCATCAAGTGACCTCTTCAAACTGAAGTTTGGCGATCAGATTGAGTAAACCAATTCAATCCTCAGCTATTCTTTTTAACTGATATTTAAACCCGCTCCATTCCTTAATGTCATCAAACCATTTCTTGCGCTGTCTACCAGGTGCACGTTTTCTAGGTATTATATCCTCCATGATCAACCTTGGGAACTCATAAGTAGGTACTAAAGTACTCATAACTAGGACAAAAAGTAAATTTTAAAGGATTTTATTTATATTATATTGTAATAACCAAAACAATGTTTATAAAACTGCAAAAAAAAATGGTATCACGTGAAGCTATTATTCATAAGCGAGAAAAAAATCTTCGGTAATATTTTTCATCCCTTTAGAATCTCCTTCGGTGTATTTTAATTGGACTCCAATTACAATAAATGTGTCGGCCTCCTGCTTAATAGCCAATAGGTACCCCCTCTAAAATAAAAATAAAACACCCTACTATTAATTCTTAAATTAATGAAATATTTGCACTTGTAAACCTAACAGTATCAATAGCTACAGGGCCCTACATTCCGGAACACAGTGACACTCGCAAACTTCTTGGCAACTAAAATTCAGTTCTATTAGAGTTTTTCTTTATCACCATCATCAGCTGATAGACGTCCACTGCTGGACATAGGCCTTCCCTAATGATCCCCACGTCAATCGGTCCTGCGCTACCGTCGTTTGTAGGGGTTTCTATAGAGGAACTTGAGCTTGCTGGCCCTATCCAGGTTGCTGGTAACCAGAGCCCCGTTGGTTGATTAGCAGGGTGCACCACAAGCAGGCGAAGGCTTGGGTCCCGTGAGGGACGTAAGTGATCCCACACAACAAATCACGAGCTTTTCATGTTTATTTGTATAAAACGTTAAATTTTTAAGGTAGTTATCCCAGAAATTTCACAAGCTACAGCGCCATTCAAACCGGAACACAGTTATTTTTACACACTACTGCTTAGCGAGAGGAAAGGCCAAGACTAGAGAAACTTATCTATTTATAAATTTTGTTATGTAAATATTTATTTAACTTGTATATAAACATATTTACTTATATATAAACTTATTCATATACGTATATAATTTGTTTCAATTGACCTCATACGTTTGATACTATTATATAAAATTATACTATTATAATCAGATTAGAAACTACAACGTAATAATACTCTTATGACATTATAGTTAATAACCATCTGACCATTTATCACTGTGATAGATTAATTTACAAGTAAATTGGAATAATATAACAGTATATACATATATACTACTAGTATAAACTAGCTTTTCCCCGCTCGCTTTGCTGGCTGTAATATAAAATTAAACTTGAAATTTGTGTGAAATCCTTGAGAGTAATCGCAACCGCAAATGAGTTTCTATAGCTACCGTTACCATAGCAACCGCATAAATAAAGCGAAATGCTAATGGCTACAAAGTTTGATATAAAATGATGAGGGACCTATGAAATTCAAAAAATAAATAGCCTGTAACCATCTACATATCATTCTGAAAGAATGTTCGTGTTCTCGTATCGATATGTTCACTAGTTTTTACGTGATTGGTGAACAAAAATTGTATTTTCATTATATATATATATATAGATAGATATGAGAATTAGTTACAGAACATAACGAACTGATGTATTTAATAAGTTTTTTCTTGGTGTGGAGAAAATTTCCTACAAAAATTATAAACACGAGCAATGGAGATATTCTAAAGGTCCTTATCGAAATATTAGGCCATTAGGAATGTACAACGCAAATCCTTTTTTATTCATATTTTATATAATAGGTTGGCAAATATCGCCCTTCCGCCTTTTTGTCTTTTGAATTTCGCGGCTATGTACAAAGCGCTACAGAGCTCGTATCTGGCAATACTATACATAATTTGAAAGGTCTTGACATAACCTACAAAACGACGCTATGCATAATTAGTTTGGATATTGCGTTCAACAGTTATAGACGTGTAAACATAGAGTTCACTAACGCCGAAATTCGCCCTATTTTAATGTTTTCCTTCGTTAAAGGCAAATCCGCTAGAGAAACGTTCCGTGAGATTAATGGTGTTTTGGGGGATGGTACTCTATCACTTCGAACCGCGGAGGAATGGTTTCGACGATTCAGAGCCGGTGAAAACGACACCATGGATAAGGCAGCCGGCGGAAGACCTGTGACGACAAATACCGATCAAATCATGGACTACATCGAGTTAGACCGGCATGTGGCATCTCGTGACATCGCCCAGGAGATGGGAGTTAGTCACCAAACCATTTTAAACCATCTGCAGAAGGCTGGATACAAAAAAAACCTTGATGTTTGGGTGCCGCATGATTTGACGCAAAAAAACCTTCTGGACCGAATCAACGCCTGCGATATGCTGCTGAAACGGAACGAACTCGACCCATTCTTGAAGCGGATGGTGACTGGCGACCAAAAATGGATCACATACGACAATATCAAGCGAAAACGGTCGTGGTCGAAGGCCGGTGAATCGTCCCAACAGTGGCCAAACCGGGATTGACGGCCAGGAAGGTTTTGCTGTGTGTTTGGTGGGATTGGAAGGGAATCATCCACTATGAGCTGCTCCCATTTGGCCAGACGCTTAATTCTACCATCTACTGCGAACAACTGGACCGCTTGAAGCAGGCGATCGACCAGAAGCGTCCAGAATTGGCCAACAGGAAGGGTGTAGTGTTCCACCAGGACAACGCCAGACCACACACTTCGTTGATGACTCGTCAGAAGCTACGGGAGCTCGGATGGGAAGTTTTATCGCATACACCATATAGCCCGGATATAGCGCCAAGTGATTACCACCTGTTCCTGTCCATGGTGAACGCCCTTGGTGGTGTAAAATTGAACTCAAAAGAGGCTTAGGAAAAGTGGCTGTCCGAGTTCTTCGCAAATAAGGAGGGGTGCTTCTACGAGGGAGGTATTATGAAGTTGCCGTCTAGATGGAAACAGACTATCGAACAAAACGATTCGAAAGTTCGAAATATTTGAACTAAATCCGATCACTGTAACACTTTTTATAAAGCATTGAATAAAGAGCAAAAAAGGGGAAGGGAGATATTTGCCAACCTTATATATCATAGTTACCTGTACTTTTTTTTTATATTATCACGCCTTTTTCCCAGTAGGGGTAGGCAGAGGTGAATAAACCACCCACATTTCGCCAGATGTGGTCAGATTAGGTCCCATGTAACAGGGGCGAGCCTGTTGCCACTTTATTGGGGCCACCACACACGCAAAGATGATATCAGTGTGCGGGTTTCCTCACGATGTTTTCCTTCACCGTTTGTATCTCGCTGTTGTAACTAAAGTTCACAAATGTACATAACTTAAATATTAAGTCATCGGTACATGCCGAGATTCAAACCCGCGACCTTCGGAATGAAAGCCGCACGCTCTAACCATCAAGCCAGTGAGCTATTCAGAACAAAATTAATATTTACTCTTATTCAAACTTACTCGTATTAATCTATCTTATTACTATTGAACTAATATTATAAATCTTCAAGTCTTTCTCCAAATCATCAAACCAATAGCTCATATTGAGATGTAATAATGAAAATGTAGTAGGTTACTAAGTAAACGGGAATTGTTATAAAACATTTCTTTCTTAAAGAAATACGTAATGACTAAGTTAAATGCCTAATAGAAAAAAAAAAAAAAAAAACGGTTTATATAAACAGTATTGTTACGTTCACCTCTGACATTGAGCGAGCATCAAAAAAAAAACTGATACCGTTCCTTTGTCGTTAGTTTACTTTTAAGAAATGTTGTACCTCAGTAATATACTCTTGTCTTTCACCGGGGATAAATAAGAAGATTTTTGTTTATTTGTATATAAAGATATATCTAAAGCTATACTTATTACAATAGTAATCAGCTTGTACTTACCTGCAAAATGTGAAGGTGAAACAACTTCAAGATCAAGGACAATCGCTGTCACTTTTATTTGTTTAGATAAGAGAAGCAGAAGACGTTCGTACATTGTTAGTTTCAATTTAAGATGTTTCTAACAAACTTACACCCTTACCCTTTAGATAACAATCGAGCATGGAAAGGTTTTAGCCCCGATTGACTTCATTTACATTCCTATTAGGTCAATAGCAAAGGATATTAAATAAATAGTAGAACAACAAAGAAATTAAAGGCTTGAATTTTTTTGTATAGATTTATTTTTTACTTTATAACCATGTACCATTTTACTATGAAGAGTTTTATAGTTAAAAACATGCAATAATAATTGTAACAAAATCAGAACATCTACTCCTAGAGACGAAAAACAATCGATATTACGACAAATAGCACAATTCTATTGATTGGCAATTATTTTTTTCTTGCCATCGCTAATGTAAATAAGTAATTTGCTAAAGTACTTATTTACAACAAAAAATAAAACAGATTGTGAAGGGAAACTAGTTCTCTTTGGCATTTAAACAATTACTTTAGTACAGAATTAAACGCAATGGCTTGCTGTGCACACGTTTTGTGTATTGTTATAAGTTAAATATTTATTTATTTTAATACAATATAAAAATAAATATAATATTTAATCACATTTTAATAGAGCTTCATCATTGATTATGCTCGAAGTGTTCAAAGCGGATCTGAAATTAAAATGGCGCCAATATTTAGCGGCTTCCTTAGGTAAGTTTATTTATTTAATCATTTTTTAAGTACACAGATAAGAAAATATAACATTAAGTATAGATAAACAAAGATGCCAACATAATGCCACAAAGCATTAACTCTGTTAAACACTTGAGCGAGAGAAAGAAAAAAATTTTTTTTTTTAATTTTATCAAAAATAATTTCGATATCCTATTATTGCAATGGCAATATTTAAACTAATAAAATATAGACATAACAATATTAAAAAAAATATCCTATTAAAAAAATATAGATGTGGACATGATGACCATAGATAAGAAGGTATTCAAGCAAATTAAAATTAACTATTTTGGATTTTTTTAGGTAACAGGAACAATAATAATTTATATAATAATTTTAAAATGTTAATTGAAAAAAAATAATTGTATTATTATAACTTATTTGTTTAAAAACTGATTTACGGTATTAATCTAATAGACTGTACAAACAAGCGACCTTTGTCTATGTAGAGCGATAAAAAATATTTTTAAGAATTAATATTTGTGCATATTTAAAGATGTTACTGGTTAGTGTTACTGGTAGATGTTACTGTTAGTGGTGACTACCTAGGTGGTCTCTGTTGCCAGAGACCACCTAGGTAGTCACCACCGCAGCACCATACCTAGCGTAATTACTGCGGTAACCAGACTCAAGATCTTATATCTCAGGCAACGAGCGCAGTGTGGTGCTATATATCCTTACTAGCATCACTTATCATCAGGTGACTGTCGCATGTGCGTCGCTTAATTGAATGAAAAAAAAAAACTTTGTCATCGCACGGAAATAACTGCCGTACCTTAAAGTGACCTTTATTTAATCAGCAATAAATATAAAAGATAACGGCAAAGGTTTTTCCTTTTTATATACAATATATTATTACTATAATAGTTGAATAATAAATGGTTGAGGGTTAAAAGGGATAAATACAAATTTGTGAAGTATAAATTCGATTTTTTAAAAATAAAGAAACCGGTTCATAACGTTTTTTAAAAGAAATATTAAACAAGATCCAAGCAACTTAACTAAGTTATTAAGCCAAAAGATATAATAAACTAAAATTATATTAAAAGCTTTTACAGGTTTTTATTTAATTTTATAGCAGTCTAGAACTTTATATAGGAAATACAAAATAACATCTGTACCTATAAACAAAAGTAGGTAAGTATAGCAGTACAGATAATATAGAAATTTTATAATCTATTAACCTTTTTTAATTAAAAAAAAAACATTGATTCCGTGACCGATGTCGACGAGACTTATTTTTTTTAACAATAATTAAAAAAAAAAAGCGCCTTTATTGTCCCCATTATTGTTAGCGCTCGTGTCCTCTCACAAAGGAGGGTCAAGGTCATTTATCTACTATTAGGGGCAAATGAGGGTTCATTAAATAATTAATTATAATCTATGTAATAAAATAGAATAGTACATATTTACTGGTGGTAGATCTCTGTTGACAGACTAGATAGTCTAGGTAAGTACCACCGCAGAACCTATTTCTGCCGCCAAATAGTATTGTGTAAACTACTACGTTCCGGTTTTAATGGCGTTTGTATAACAAGCTAACGCCATGTAGTTGGCGTATCGCCATCAAACGAACATTCCACACCTCTCGCCAAAAAAGAGTTTTTTTTTTAAAGGCTACAGAGCCGATTAATAGAGAAAGCAAGATAATATTAAAAGGTAGGGTAATAAAGGCTCATTTACTAGTATAGTGTAGTTATCGCAAAATATTAAATGCAAATCTGTGTTGATAATATCTACATTACTACAAGTGCAACAACACCTCAAGGCAATCGAGCCAAGGGTCTGGTGATTAATATATTCAAACAGTATTGTGTCCGCCTGTGATATATACTATAGACACATAGTTGGAAAGCAGAGATTCTCAAACTTTGGTATTTTAATAAAAAAGGAAAATCTACATTGTAGTATGGCAAATGAAATATTTCGTTTTCACTAGAGCTCTCTTTGCCTAAGCGCATGAGCTTATTAAGACAACAATACTTATTAATTAGTATCTCATAGCAAACGATGCTGTGTTCACTTTTAAGGGTTGGTAAAGCTGAAGAAAATTACTAACGTAACGAGACATCATCATAAGTTACAAAACGTCAAGCGTAATCTTGCTGCTGTGTAAATATCCTGACTAGCTCTCCATTATTTCAAGCAGGCTCATTATTAACTACTAGGTGAAACTCTTCTTCCGATCCGTGTATTCACTCTGGTAAATAAAAAAAAGTCATTAAGATATAAAACTATTTAATATTAAAGCATTTACAAACACAAAAAAAAAAAAAAATTTGCTGATTTTTTTTAGTCTATGTATCAAACAGAGATTTATTTCTATTTGTTTTTAAGTATAATTGTCACAACAGCATTAATATGATCTTTAACTGTTACTTTTATATTATAGACATGTCATTTTATGTAATAATATAGATGAAAAAAAATTATAGAGATAATCATCATTATCAGCTGATAGACGTCCACTGCTGGAAACAGGCCTCCCTCAAAGATCCCCATCGCCTTCTTCCGCTGTCCGCATCGCCGGGCACCAGGGGCCGTTGTTCATAGGGTTTCATGTGGGGGAGACTTAGTCCCTTCGCGTTGACCAAATGCGGGTTGGTGGGAGCTATAGCCTCGTTTTCATCAAACGATCAATCAACAAACGAGGCTCTGGCTCCCACCGACCCGCATTAGAGTAACATGATAGGAAATTATCTAAATCCCCTCACAAGAACCCCTACAAATGACATCCTCTAATATCCAGAGGCACCAGAGGCTATCATGACTGGAGCGCTGTATACTTCTTTGGGGGAGGCCTATATCCAGCACGGGACGTCTATCAGCTGATTGATTAAATATTAAAAATGTTATTAACGCTTTGTTTATCCCTGGCAGCAAGTTACGGCAGCCTGTGTACGGGGATGTCGATGGGATGGACATCACCAGTGCTGCCGCAGCTGCGTGGTCCAGGCTCCCCGCTGCCTCGGGCGCCAACACTACAAGAGGAGTCCTGGATAGGGTCGCTTCTCGTGCTCGGAGGGCTTTTAGGTAACAAATCCAAAATGGACGACATAATTATAACAATTTTTACTACTGTCAACACTCTCCACAGCTCTAGGAACAAGGAATGCAACAACCAGCACCGGATAGCCGCCGTTTAGCTAAAATGGCAAGAAGTGACTGCTTTTACATGTGATGGAAGGATACCTGTGGAACTCAAGGATTTGATCCATAAGACCATAAAAAGAATATTCCTTTTGTATGACAGCGAAACCTGGGCAGTTATTCAAAAGAATTTTCATACGATCTAAGTTGCTGGAATGAAAATGCTGAGATGGATGTCTGGCAACACTAGGTTTAATAAAATTCGCAACGAGTATGTACGTGGTATTTCACCGGCAATAATAACCGATACGTGCGTGAATACCAAATGACAGATAGTGATATCGAAGGCAGAGGGAAGTAGAAGAGAAAAGTAAAGAAAGCTCACCCCACCACCATATGAGATAAGAGCTAGGACGAAAGAGAGAGTCTATACTGTTTAGGTAATTTATGCCGCCAGACAGTACTGTGTGTATATTTCAATGCGTTCCGGTATGAAGGGCGTGCCAGTCAAATTACCGGGGTAATGAGACATAGTGTCTCATAAAGTTGAATTGTTTATAGGTAAATATATTGCTGTTGTCGCTATATAGAAAAAAAAGGCACGCCTGTAGTCTTTATCTACTAATTAACTACATGTTGAAACGGTCTACTGGTGGTAGGTCTCTGTTGACGGAGACCGTCTAGGTAGGTACTATTGTAGTCGACAAACAGTAATGTGAAAACATTATTGTGTATCGGTTTGAAGGGCGTTGTAGCTAGTGACATTAACGGGGTAACGAGAATCTCTTATGCCTCAACGCGAGCGCATTGTGGTACATTGTATATCATCCTAACTTTTCTTCCTAAATATAACAGTAAGTTATACTTAGTGTTGCTTTTTAAAATATATGGCAAAAGCCTTTGTTCTTAAGTAATTTTTTAATTGCCTTTTTTTCGATGAAATCTTGACCTGATGAAGGAACAATATGGTGCCAAATTGTGCCCGTTGGTCTGGGACGTTAGATGTTGAGTAATTAACTGACTATACTAGCAAGTAATTGACTATCACGCCCTTTAAACCGGAACACAATTATGTTTTCGTACAACTGTTTGGCGGCAAAAATAGGAGCTGCAGTAATACCAACCTAAATGGATTCTGTTTAATATGCACATTCTTTTCTTTAGGTCCCCTGATAACGGTTCCTCTGTCCAAGTACATAGGCCGTCGGTGGATTATCATGGGCTCCAACCTGCCCCTCTTGCTGGGGTGGCTGCTCGCTGGAGTGGCCACCGATCTGAGCACCATGTACGTGGCCAGGCTGGCGTGGGGATGCGCGACCGGCATGCAATTCGCGACCGTGCCTATATACATTGGAGAGATCGCTGAGGTGATTCACTTTCATATCAATAACAGTAGTATTCAATTAATAAAAAAAGAAAATGTCACCATTAGGATATTTACACTGCAATTGTTTTTAATCCTCAGGATAAAATTCGCGGATCTTTAAGCGCCTTGTTCCTCCTTTTCATCAACGTGGGCTTCCTCCTGGCGTACGCGATCGGCCCGTTCACCTCCTACTGGGGGCTAACGGCCACCGGCGGCATACTGTCCCTGTTCTACATACCCTTCACATGGCTCATACCCGAAACACCCTTCTTTTTAGTTTACAAGGGTATGTACCTATATATAGATTGAAAGGAGGTAATTCCTCCACATGGAAAGGATAATTGAGGATACGTTTACTTTCCTCAATCTGACCGACAAGCTTCAGTTTGAAGCACCCCATGATCATGATGAATGCTACAAAATATGACTACCTACCATTGTAATACTTGTGGCGCAGTAGTTAAATGCTTCAATTATAACAGGTAGGTTTCAGTTCGATCCGTGGACACGTGAAGTTTGGTTGCTGAAAGATTTTATGTCTCAAAGCGACGAGAGCAATGTGGTGCAGTATAGCATCATAACTAGCATCACGTTATTATGGACGAACGTATCACTTACTGTCAAGCGAACGTCCCGCTCGTCTCGACGCTTCATAAAATTAACAAAATCGCAATAATGGCGCTTACGCCCTTTCAACCCGGAGATATCTATATGAAATATACTAGTTCCACATCGACCGGTCCTGCGTTGCTCGCATTCAGTGGCTTCCCGCGACTCTCATGAGATCTTCGGTCCACCTTGTGGAAGGTCTCCCAACACCATGTCTACCGGTACGCGGACGCCAATCGAGGACCTTACTGCCCCATCAACCGTCGGTCCTTCGAGCTGTGCCCCGCCACTTAAAAAAATGTGGATATCTTTGGGGGATGGTGATGATTGGCTGATGATGATGATGATGATATGCTAGTTGTCAATCAACTATCAAGGTATATTTTTTCGTATCCTACGAAACGAGGTGGAAGTTCATGTAATAGTAAGTTATACCCCTGCCCATAATAACTTCGCGATAGTTATGGTGATATACACAGCACCACATTATGCTCCTGATCCTGAGACTTAAGACGTTCTTTCGTTACCCTAGTCATATCATAAGCTACGGCTCCCTTTAAACCGGACTACAGTAATAATAGCACAATGTTCGGCATCGGAAATATGAGCTTCAGTGGTCCGCAGACCGTCTCTGGCAACAGAGACTTACCATCAGTAGGTAGGCGGTTAATATAATAGTTACATAAAAACCCTGAAACCATTAACTCAAGTCAACTAACTTTGTATAGGACGAATTGACGAGGCTTCAGAAGTACTGCAGAAGTTGCGAGGATTGAAGAAGGAACAAGTGCAGGCGGAACTGGACGGTTTGCAGGCGATGGTCGCGAGGGAGTTTAAAGTGGAGCCCAGCGTCAAGGATCTGTGGGCAACTAGGGGACACGTGAAAGCCTTAGGTGTGTAGACTTTAATAAAGCAACCGCAATGTCATTACCAGGCGTTTAGTCAGAAACCAGTTAAAACCGGTTGTTACCAGTAATACATTCGATATTGTTTGACGTAGGTATCTGCGTGTTCCTCGCTATGCTGCTGCAGCTGTCCGGTATAGACGTGCTGCTGTTCTACATGGAGGAGCTGCTGGTGAAGGTCGGCACCAAGATGTCGCCGTCCGACGGTACCATCATCATGGGAGTTGTTCAGGTACTGTCTTAATCGCGATAAAATGCAGAGATTGAGGCTAATACAATTTCACTTGGTTTTATGTAATAATAAAGCGGAAGTGGAAACGGGCAGCCCAGTATGCACTGCATTGACGGTTCATAAATGGAGCACCACTGTTGTGTCGGAGGATGATGATGGTAGCAAACCAGACGGTTCCGAAAACCAATACCACCAAATATCTCAAAGCAGCACAATCTAACGCTACGAATATCGCTACAATATTATGAGCGGGTGTATCACTTACCATCAAGTAAACATCTAGCTCGTCTTGTTGCTTCATTAAATAAAAAAAAATCACTAGCTGCATCACCCTTCAAACCAGAATATAATAATATTTGCACGAAATAGAAGCTGCAGAGGTACCAACTTAGAGAATAAACTAATCAAAATGGCGCGTCACAACACAGAAAAAAAGGAAATTTTTGTCTGTGGTTTAACTACATTATTTTTCTTTTTAATATTTCAATATATATTATTATCTTTCCTTTTTAATACAAGGTCGTGACCAGTTGCATCACACCTCTCGTGGTGGACAGACTCGGCAGAAAACTTCTCATGTGGACCACCTCGCTGGGACTCACCATCTTCTTGGTAAGTTGCTGCCGTTCATGATGATTTCATATTTTTATACTTAAATAAGACAGTGTAGTAGTGTGCAAAATCCTGTCTCAAGTAGCTCGCTGGCCTAATGGCTAGAGCGTGCGGCTTTCATTCCGAAGGTCACGGGTTCGAATCTCGGCATGTACCGATGACTATATTTATGTACATTTGTGAACTTTAGTAACAACAGCGAAATGCAAACCGTGAAGGAAAACATCGCGAGGAAACCCACACACTGAAATCATCTTTGTGTGCGTGTGGTGGCCCCAATAAAGTGGCAACAGGCTCGCCCCCTGTTATATAGGACATAATCTGACCACATCTGGCGAAAAGTGGGTGTTTATTCGCCTCTGCCTACCCCGATAATATAATGTGAACTTTAGTTACAACAGTGAAATACTAAACAGTAAAGGAAAACATCGCGAGGAAACCAGCACATGAATTATATTAGAATTTAATCTAAACTGTGAGGTCACCAATCCGCATTGGGCCCGCGTGGTGACTATAGACCAATCGCCCTCATATTGAAGGTGCGCCTGTGCCCAAACAGTGAGGACATAAATTGGGTGTTATGGATCCTGTCTCAAGGCAACGAGCACTATGTGGTTAAAATGTTGCCTGTGTTAACTGTTTATTCTACTAGTCTGTTAATACAACTCTCGTTAGTATTTATGCATTAGTGTGAGCCTGAGGTCCAACCAATCCGTAGAGGTATCTTGCATGTATGTGCTTGTATGATGGGTTCACTGGTTTTTCTATAAATTAGTATATTTGTTGTTCCACGTGGCGGCTGCAGGGCATCATCGGCGTTTACGCTCTGCTCGACTCCCACTACAAGTACAACGTGGCGAGCGTCGCGTTCATACCGCTGCTCTGCCTGGTCGTCTACATGGTGCTGTTCACGCTCGGTCAGTGCTGCTTACACAATGCTGCATACAAACACGCCCAACGATCACACAGAAGACAAATCAATAGATTTATCTACTCTGTCTCGAAGGAATAAGCAGAATCTCTTTCGTCTGATGATAAGCGATACATCCATCCATAAAAGAGAAGTACTAACTAGGATGACAAAAACTGCACCTCGTTGTGTTTATTGCTCTAAGAGATGTTTTTTTTTTCGGAAAAACAACACAAAGTTTTAAAACACGCTGCTTTAGGATTAGGCTAAAAGAAAGCAAAACCTACTTTGTGCATCATACTGACGTATAGATTTATTTATACCAGGCGTGGGTCCAGTGCCGTGGATCCTGGTGGCGGAGATGTTCCCGGTGAAGACGAAGTGCCTCGCGAGCGGGATCGCCTCTTTCATGTGCTGGCTGGCCGGCTTCGTATGGACCAGGTACAAGACCCATTTGTTCTAGTATATACACTGCTGTTTGGCGTCAAAAGTAGGTGCTGGAGTAGTACCTACCTTAACGGTCTCCGGCAACAGAGATCTACCATCAGTAAGTGTTTAATTTAATGGAGCATTACATCGCTTTACTTTAACATTTACAACCTCCTTATTTCACACCATAATAAGTGATAACAAGGTCGAAGAAAGTAAGGAACACACTTACTATATTAGATAGTAGTATAGTATCATATGACATACCAACTCTATTATTGCGACAGTAAACAGCTAGACATTATAATTTTATTACCTATAACACCGACGATCTGATCCAGCTGTGAACGTCTGTATGCTGATGATGATACTATCAGGCACATTTAATAATTGTTATCCACGTGACAAGGTTTTTCCGCGACGTGGCTGCCTCGTACGGCATCTACACCGCGTTCTGGATACTGGCGGTATGCTGCGGGTTCGGATTCATATTCTCAGTGAGCCCACTCCTGCCTGAGACCAAAGGGAAGACCTTCGACGAGATACAGGACATGCTCAATAACAAGTAAGCTTTACGACCGACCCTTAACACGATGCACATAAAGGCAGTGTAAAACATTTTTTTTATTATACAAAGATACGAGAGATACCTGACAATAACGTGATGTTAGTTAAGATGGTATATACATCACAATTTGCTCCTCGCTTTGATACATAAGATGTTAAGTTTTGTTACCCCAGTGAGTTCAATAGCGACAGAGCCCTTCAAACTAGAATCCGACGTTTACACACTGCTGTTTGACGGTAAAAATAGTGGATGTGGTGGTATCTACGTAGACGGTCTCTGGCAACAGTGACCTACTACCAATCAAGATATATAAAATTCATCATTGTTTTATATTGTTATGCGCTGGCTTGGAGGTCCGCCTGGTGGTAATAAATCCACCTATCAACGCCTATACTACCATCCTACCATCCAGAGCATCACGATCGCACCTCCACCAGATAAACTATCACATCCTTTGATGAACCCCAAACTGTAGATACTTGGGAAACCCATGGGGAGGTATGCATTACATCTAAATGTTTTTAGTACGAAATTTCAAGTCGATAAACCACGGGGTTGTGAATAAAACAAACCCTAGCCATAACGCTAGTTAGGATAATATACACTACCACACCACTCCTCGCTTTGAGACAGAAGTCATATGTGATTTTTTTGTTACAGGAGCAAAGAGGTGGAACCAGTTAACGTTTAACTAGTATAAACAACAAAAATTCAATGTCCGTGAAATATTTTTTTAGATATAGTTACAGTTTTAAGTGATACATGAATAAGTACATTAATAAATTAAAAAAAAAAACTTCTAGACATAATCTTTTATTTTATCATGGAGTATCAATTGTAGCTCTATTCATATTACTAATACTACTTAATAGTACTCGTTAATAGATGAATGTGACTGGATCATTCTCATGCAGAATGTATGGAAGGTGGACTTTTGTCAAGTTCTTACCACTAATAAGCTGAACAACATGTGGAATGGAACCAGAGACCTGTGTTTTTAAAGCTGTTAATTATTTTTATAATAATAACAATAAAGTAATTCTCCAATATGATTGGTTTACAATAGCTGAAAATTGTAAAACTAACAAAAAAAAATTTATTCAATCTTGATACATTAGCAATTCTTTACTTCAACACATTAGGAATATAAGGCTCATAAATTAATAACAATTAATAATATATAGATATATATACACGTATTTCTAAATAATAATAATCGTTCAAGTAATATTGAATAGTTTGTTTGTTTTCAAATAACGTTATAGAAAACGTTTTTTCTTTTCTTTTATTCGACGAAACTGATGGATGAGCAGTAAACATGACGCTAGTTCCATTCATATACACTGCATTACCTTATGCTGGTTACATTGAAACAGGATGTTAAGTCTCATTATCCCAGTAATATTACTGGCTCTTTTACTGTCTAGTAGGTGTCGTTGAAGACTTCTATTAATACCATATGTGATTTGATTTACAAAGTTTAAAAATAAAGCTATCACTAAGTAACTTCAGTTTGAAGAAGGTATATTATATTGATGATGATGATCAGTATGGTTAATTAGGGAAACAATGCTTCTATTCAAAACTATTTGAGAAACAAAACAAACAATCATACATAATAATGTTTATTCTAAATTTCTTAAACAGTAGTTACATGTAGAGAAAGACATATATTAAATTCAATAGAGTTATCTCTGGAATTGTAGCGGGCAAATCCTCATACCGAGCACATCTTTCCCGATCTCCGCGACGCCACACACTGGGCATAGCTTACCCTTGTGCTCCGGTATGAAGCTGGCGCCGCACAGTGGGCACCTCTCCTCCGGCTTGCCTCTGTATATCGGCTTATAGCTTATACCGCAGATGTTGAACGGGTTGTGCTCGTCGTACAGTAGCTGGTGTTCGTCTGTTGGCGTCTTCTCACAAGCTTGGAGGATCTTCCTCGCCTGTTGCGCCACCTCCGGCCTCGGTCCCAGCTCCAAAAGCCTCCGCGCGAACGACGCGGCTGTCCTGAAGTTCTTCAGCTTGAAGAACATGTTGAGGGCGGTCCGCAATGTCAGTATCTGATGCACAGGCTGCAGTTTGCAGTGGGTGAAGTACGCGGCCATTTCGCATGTACGCTTCTGCTCCTCGAGGGTGTTTTTCGGCATACCTGTTACATGATTCGAATATATTATCCCAACTTTTATGGTCCATCAATAATATGTAAATAAGTTGTTAAGAACTAAAATTTTGTCATTATTTCATAAACACACTTGCCGTGATGAATAAAGAGTGGCATATCTTTACCGTGGTCTCGAAATTCATTACAAAATGTGAGCCTTCCTCAAAGAAGAGAAATCTCTGTTCTGTAACCCGATGACGGAAAAGTGATTCTTGAACCATATCAGTAACAAATAATAGATATGGTATTAATTGCTAATCATAACACTTATTTTTTTTATAACTACCAATAACTTAAATTACGCAAGACCTCACCTTTCCTAGCAGTTTCCATCTGCAAACCGAGCAGGTACTCTCTGCATATGGTCAGTAACTGTTGAGCTTCAGCCAGCTCCTGTTTGCCGTCAACTTGCAGCAAGGGGACGCTCTGAGCGACGCGCTGTAGCTTTTCTACCGCCTCCGTGAACTTCCCTGCCGTTGTCAACTGATAACACTGCTGCAGTTGCATCACCAAGTCGTTCAGTTTGAGAGCTGGTAAAATTAATAAAATGGTTTTAAATTAAAAACCTAAAATTATAAAATCTACTCCACAGGTTTTACAATAAACAAGACCAGCCCATTGTCACTCTAACTTGCATACTTGAAACGTTGACAACGATACTTGACGTTGACGAATTACTTCAGAACGAATTTATCACCTAGACAAAGGCTAGGCACAGGCTCTTTGTCTCTCAATCTATGTGACTCTAAGCCTTTAAAGTAATCGCATCGTCAGTAGTTATCAGAAAATATGTTTATAATAGCTTGATATTGCGTATGTACCTTACATGTCTCCGGCATCAGAGATCTACCATTTCGAGTCTATATGAGGAGTACAGGAGTACTCACTGACAATCGGCATCAAATCAGCGCCGCTGGCCTCCTTCCAGTTGCGGTGCAGCACGGTGACGAGCGGCGGCAGACCGGGCAGCGCGCCGAATGCGAGCCTGGCGTGTGCGTACATGCGCGGCAAAGCCTCTGCGTACGGTTCAAAGTTCACCACGCCCACCTGTTCATTTAGCAGCCTGCGCAAATAACGAAATACTGTTAACATTAACTAGGAGGAACTCTAACTTGAATTTATCCCCTAATTTGTTATCCATAACAGCCAATTTACGTCTCCACTGCTGGGGTACAGGCCTACCTTCAATATGAGGGTGATGAGGCCATAGTCACCACGCGGGTCAATGCTGTTTAGTGGCTTAATAAAAAAAAACTAAATTGTTGACGGAGGTGAAAATACAAAATTCGATAAATTTTTTATCGAGGTTGCCGGTCTCCAGCAATCAAGACCTGAAACCAGTTGAATTAGAACTATTGTTTCTGTACTTTTTTGTACTGTACTCGACTTTTTTCTCTATTTTCGTTGATAATAAATCTACATATACAAGAAATATAAAAAAAAATTGTAACCTGAGCGCAACCTCGAACTGTCCGACTGCAACGTGATCATGTGCGGTGCGCAGCTTGGCCAGCGCGGCGGATGGCCCGCGTGTCGGTGCGACGAAATACGCGCTCGCCTCATCGCCACCGTCTATATCCGCTACAAGACAAATATTTTTAATGTTTTTTCACAACTTCTTGCAAAAATATTTAAAAATGCAAAAATTATTCAATTATCGAAAAATGATAATGGAATACATCTCATTGAAGCTTACCTGAAACAGGAGCTAATTCTTCTGGCAGTTCTAGATCCTCATCACCAACGTCCCACCCTCCGTCATCGCATGCGTCCTCCATTACCTCATCGCCGTCCTCCTAAACAAGATCATAAACCATTACAACCTATTTGCAGATGAAGCTCTATAATAGAACTGGTTGTAGGTTTCTATAACCGAAAGTTATCTTTGTAGGTGCTGCGCCTTTTTATGTCGTCAAAGTAGTAGTAAACAATCACTACGATTTAACAATGAAAAGACGTTATTTATCATTCATTCCACATTCACCTTGTTATCTTGCAAGACGTCGTCATCGTCGCCCCAAGCACCAGCTGCTTCCAGTGGCTCGTCCTCCGCAACCGCCGCCACAGCGCTGCTGTCACCACCTGCGCGCGCACCGCCCGCCACTTCGAAGAAGCTCCTTTAAAACAACGTTTTCATCAGTTATGTGATAATATAAAGAGAAGAAAAGACAACGTAACAGTATAAATCAACTTTCTCTAAGGTGCAGTAACTAACCGCTTACTTAGTAACACGGAAATCCCTAGTTGGACTGAGCCACATGTTGCGATGGGAAACATGTGGTGGAATTTTTCAAACTCCTGCCTAGCTACAACCTAAATATAGTAGATCTTTTACCCAGTCGAAATTTTCTAGGTGAACGAGCATCATCGCCCACATTACCATCATTTGAAATTGAGGACAAGTGTTAGTACATTTCAAGATAAAAAAATTGATTCTACAGCTGTAATGTAAGATTATAATGTAAGAACTCAAGAAATTGATGAGGTATGACATAATCAAAAATATTCAGTAAAATAAATTAGAACAGCAGTTAAATGACTTCACTCAACAATCCAATGTTAAGAATATTCCTTAAACATACTTAGAGACGGCTAACAGAGGCCAGTTCGGTTGGGAGGTATGCACGGGCAACGGCGGCCGCAGTACCACGGCGTCCGGGTTGGGCTCCGGTATCGGTAGCCCAGCCGCTTCTAGCGCTGCTTTGAGCTGCTCCGCCTCCTCCAACTGCTTGTGGTTTATCGCCGTCAGGTAAGCCAGAGAGAGCTGTGGACGAAATTGTGCTTTATAACTCGTTATCCATTGCAGCCGACTTTAGGTACCCCGTATTTCAAGACAAGGGATTGGTCAAAACGCCAGTAAAGATCAGATTGTTATTTTACCTGACCAGCATTCTTCAGCAGGCGGATCCTCTCCTTAACATCACCTAATAACAGTGCTCCCTGGAACTGTGATGAGACATCCTTCCTTATCTCGGCGATCTTCGTCATCTTACGCAGCTTTTCCAGGTTGCCGGTTATCAAGTAAAGGAAAGAGAGCTTGTCGAAGTTCTTGGTGCGCTGGTAACACATCTCCACGATCTGATTGAAGTATAACAATAAACTAACTTTTATTACTGACTATTATATTAACAATACCTATGTACTAAAACAATAATAAGTTTATAACTAATTGTCTTTGCAACGGTTACAATACCTGATGGTTACCAATGGTTAAAGCAGCTTGTGCCAATTTGTCCCAAGCCTCCGGTTCGTCCAGGCTTTTCGCGGCTTCCAAAGCCACCTCGATATTTCCGCACTGCAGCGCGAGTGACAGACGAGTGCGGGGGTCCTTGACAAAGTGTAGAGCTACTTCTGGATAACCTATAAATAAAAAAATAATAATAACGTGTTTTACTTAACATTAAGTGATAATCTTATCTACCGTAACTTGATACCATGTCCAGCAACATTTGAAGCTTTCAAAACCAATTGCTGGTAAAGTTATAAAGCTGATAAATTTTAGTAAAAAATACAAAAACAGAAAATACATAAAATGTCACCTTTCTCTTGCAGATACGCAATGATACTCTGCCCCACTAATTTGGCGGTACGCACCATGTGGAGTACTTGATCGTATTGGCAGGTCACCAACGCCAACTTGAACCTGGGTACACAAAAAATAATATAATTCACATTTGACTACTACTGCTTATAAAACCTCAAAACCTCTGTGTTATAAGGCAAACCAAAACCAAAAAGCTCCACATCCTTTGTTTGAAGCTTTTAAGAAGTACATACAGAATACCAATATACCTGTATTCTGTGGCATCAATGCTCAGCACTTTGGGTCGGCATTCTCTGTCGAGGCAGACGACACGGACGCCGGCCTCATTTGCCACCACCTTCACCACATAAACGGGCACATCCAGAGTGCGTATAGTACCGTAATCACTGCAAACAATGTACAAATTATTAAGGTTGAATCTTCTCTGAAAGGTCTCTTGTAACATGTTCCACAGAGTACGGTTTTGTGCCGATTGAGTCAAATGGCTTAGCGTTCTCTTTAACATAATCTGTCCACTTAATACGGTGGGGGTCTAACAAAGCTGTCTTTCCGGTATGTGGTCGCCAAGGTTGAATGCTGACATGAATTCTAACAAACTTTCGTTGTTCTAAAATTAATGACATAAACTAAAACAGTTTTTTTGTTTGTCAAAACGAGAAACCGAACTAGATGTTCGGATGATATACACTAGCACCGCTCGTACTTTTGTGTCGCCTAGATACAGAAGAAGTTAAGTCTCCATACCACAGTAACTTCACTGGCTATAATGCTCTAAAACCAGAACACAGAAATGTTTACACATTAGTATTTGGAGGCAGATACAGGAGCTGCTTAATGTTAAGAAATGGCATGGAATAATGGACCGAGTTTAAATACCATCAGTTAAAACGAATAGCTGAGGTTCGAATTGGTTTTCTCAATGAAATAGCCAAACTTCAGTTTGAATAGGGCACCTAATGATGATAGGTGCTGCTGTGGTTTGACACTAGATGGTTTCCCGTCATAGAGACTGACCACCACTGATCTGTGTATCTAACTAAATAATGCCATTAGATATGCGGTGGTAAACCAATGCAGCAAAATTGGTTTACCACCGCTTATCACATCACCACCTAACACTAGCTGTGATCGTAGTAAAGCAGAAAATCATTTGATTGGTTAATAAACTCACCCATCTTTACAGCAATACTTAATGTGGTTCGCTGTAGTGTATATAAACACCGGCTGCGGTGTGGAATCGTCGAATGCGCCGGACTTGACTCTGGCGCCTTCTGTCACGGTGCAAAGCTGCTCCAGGCGACGTGTACACAGCGTCACAGTATGCTTGCCCAACAGCGCCACCATCGACATGTCCGAGTTCCAAATTGCATAACGGCATTTGCTTACTTTGACCTAAGTGCACAACAAAGCAATCCTCATTAGCAATTTTTTTTCTATCGTCATCATCATCAGCCTCCCCCAAAAATCTCTACACGGAATGATCCTGTTCCGTCCACGTCCAGCAAAATCCCGCGATAGGTAAGATACCGCCATTCGAAGAGTTTATCTGCTTAAGTCTTGGAATTTTTATTGAAATTATATTAAGATTGAGAGCTTGAGATTATAGTTACCCTGGAAATAGTTTCGATAATAATAATAAATAATAGTTTCGAGGTATGCCGAGATCGTAGCAAGTGGAGAGAGGTGGTCTCTGCCTACCCCATTGTGGAAGAGACGTGATATATATATATATATATGTACGTATGTAGTTTCGATAAATTGATGTCATTGATCGCTTACATATCTCATACAGATCTCTCCGTCTGTTATTATTTATTAGGAATAACTATACCATATATATCTACCAAGATCTGATAGCTAAGTTTAAAAAATAGCGATTTTCATATGGCAAAAAAAAATGTCAACTGAAATTTCGAGGAAATGTTTTTGGTTTAGCTTCAAATTTCCTTTAAAAAGTGGTGAAAACGTCGAAGAAACCTCTTCGATCGCAAGCAAAAAAATATTGTTTTCAATGTTTATCAAAGAATACTTGATGGACAAGGTGCAGAACAAACACAATCATCGATATTGAGCAAAGTGCAAGCGTTGACTAGTTAGTAGGAATGACACGTCTTGATACTTTGGTTTATTTCAGGAGTTTCTAATACTACCATAAGACGAATTGTTGCTGTAGGCAGATCTAACAGAAGCGTATTTAGTTCGCCCCGTAAAAAAGAGGAAAGGCAAAAAAAAAAAAATAAACTTGTGTAGTTTTGATTTAAAATTGATCAGAAACAAGATAAATGAGTTTTACACTATACGAAAAGAAATACCCACTGTCATGAAATTGCTACAAATTATTCGGGAGGAAAATAATTTAAATAGAGAGAGTCTAACAGGTAACAAAAATTAATTCATTTTCTTTCAGTTTGAATATGATCTAAAAATAACAATCTTATTTTGTCTTCAGACTTATTTTGAAAAACATCCGATTCGAATTCGTGATGTGCTAATCAAAAACAAGATCAATTAATTGAGATGCAGGAGGAAAGGTTTATTATAAATACTGCGTCTTCATCTTACGATGAAGACGTTTTTATGGATGTGCACTATTTGGAACCATTTTTAAGTTCTGATAGCATATAATTAATTAATAAACTCATGAACAGAGTAATTGGGGTTTTCATCTAAATTTCGAACCTCACATTCGAAACAGTAAGAGTTTCAAAAATTATCCTTGATCATTGGATAATTTTTTATATTTGCATGTATCACACACGGAATCAGCCGCTATAAAGAAAAAAAAGTATAAAAACGTTTTACTCCAATTTCCCCGGTGGTGCTAGCCTGAATTTCTTTTTTCCCTTTTAGCCATCAGATCTTGGTAGACCTATATTAACCTTCAGCAGCAGTAATCGATCTAAGATTAAAATCGATATGAATTTTACTTACAAACGCTATGATTTTTTTTTGCTGAACATCTAGCAGTTGTACGCACTCCGGTTCTCGCAGCAGCAGCATCCCGGTCCCTGCGTACATTATCTCTTCGCAAGCTGGAGTAGTGGTCTTCTTTGAAGCTTCGTTCTTCAGATTCTTAATCACCAACTGTTAATAAATAATTGTAAGTGTAAGTTTTTTTTATTCTATTAAAAGACGAAACGAGCGAGAGGTTCATTTGATGGTAACTGATACGCTTACCGATAAAAACGTGGCGCTAGTTAGAATTACCAGTTAGAACGAGCAGTTACCAATTGAAAAAATTCCCACCGTTATAAAGTAAGAGCATATAACCATAAAAACATATATCAATCATACAGCACTACTCACCTGGTTATTTTTCTCGAGTGCGGCGAATCGGTTCCTGGCCACCCATACGGCGGAGGTTGCCTGTCCCCTAGCAGGCTCCGCGGTAGCAGTCTCGGTGGCGTCACGAGGAACCGAGTACAATTCGTATGAATGATTGTCCCCAACTCGCCAGTTGATCAGCACACACCACTCCGCATGGTTCAGTGACATACTGCAAATTAAATGAAACCCACAGTTTGTAACAACCGAATCATAGATATTATATTAGGCTACAGGTTAAAATAATCTTGAACGCATAGTTTTAGGGTAGAAATAAAAAAGTTATCAAAACACATGACATATGGTACCTGTATGGTTGGTGACGGCCGCTGCCTTTGATTTGCATCACAGGCGAGTCCCTATTGGTCTGCATATCCAGTTTGCGCAATTGTCTACAAATAAAAAATAAAACATTTACTAATAGAATGATCCATCTAAACTTAGATCTAGATAATAGTCTGGGGGAGACATGGGGAGGGTGGAAATTGTAGAAAAGCACCCTGCTTCTGGATAAAATTTGGATTATGTGGGATTTTCATTCATTAAAACTCTCTCAGTGGGCTCCTTGAGGGTAAGAATAGATTTTGGCATCTCTCGTACAGATTGCTCAGATGATCTAGACTTTAACTGTGAATTTTTCCACTAAAGGCAATGGAGAGCCCTTTTTCTCATGTTTTTGTTCTACAGCTAATATCAAAATTAAATTAATTGCATCTGATATGCACGCTTATTGCTGTCTATTTTATTATTTTAATCCACATCAACAAAGCAATATTTACACAGCATTTCTTAAAAGAAGAATTATCAGCGTTGCAGGTATTCATACCTCAAAGTTTCCACTGAAAATTACTTAAAGTGTTAATTTAATAAAATGAACTTATTATTTTAAAATCAATAAATTATTTACCTGTCCTTGATGTAAAACAATATATTGTTGTGTACAGCATAAGCGGGACGTTCGCGCTGCAGTTTGAAGAGTATCATACCGGCATCATGACCCGCTGCGAAAAGATTCAAGCTAGGATGCACAGCCAACACCCAATACCTGTTGATGGATAACTAATATAGAGTACCCTGTACCACAAGGTGGACCGACAATCTTTTTTTTTTTTTTTTATATTATATCGGAGGTAAACGAGCTAGCGGGTCACCTGGTGGTAGGTGAATTCGCCGCTGCCCACAGACACAAATAACAACAAAAGTGTTACTAGGCCGTTGCCATCTCATAACATTTAAAAGAAGGGAGGGGTAAAATATAGGATAGGTTTAGGAGGAACAGGAGTAGGAATAAAAGGGGACGGACCACCAGACACTAGTTAGTTTCTAACCAAATGCAACATCACAGCTCCTAGAACACTGCAACATTGCACCAGTCCATCTAACAAACGTCAAAGTTCAAGTGGTCTGAAGGAAAGGAAAAGGAATGGGCATCCGGCTCTCTCACTCACCAGACGAAACATGGCAGCCACTAGGAAGCCAGCCATTTCACGCTGATTTTCTGTGAGAGGGTAGTATCGCACCGGTCGATCCTGCCCAATAATGTGCTACAGTGAACTGTAGGCATGGATCTACTACCATAAAATCCAATTTTCACCACCAATCTGGTGAAAATCATGATAAACTATTAGATGTATGTAACCTAATCAGGAAAGCCTTTGTCCAGCAGTAGATATCTATTGACTGATTATGATGTTTTCCTACATTCACTTAAAATAGCCGCCCAAGCACAAAAGATTTCGAATGGTAGAAATGCTGCTAGAATAAGAATTTAGCGCTCAAATATATGTTGGCGACATAAATCGAATATATGAGTGATTTAATAAATAAATAAAAAAAACTAGATAAGTCAATAATGTGTGGCATTATAGAAGACTTTAAAACTTATAAAGAATAACTTATTAATTTATTATTTAGTAACTGAATTCAATCAAATACATCTAGTTGTGTTTTGATGTTTAATTGGTAGAATTCAATCAGCTGGATTATACTTTCTGTGCAATGCACAACATCCATGGTTTCATAGTCATTTAATACCATGTAAAACTAATGTCAAGTGTTAACTCATTGTTGATATAACATTACTGTAAATATGCTATTAAAACATACCGTTCTTGTTCCCTGCGAAAAGTGTGTAAACATAAACGTTTGGTCATATCCCACACTCTGATAGACTTGTCCTCGCTGTTGGACAGAATCAGCTCATGCTTGGCGTGGAACAGTACGCACGACACATTGTTGTAGTGACCTCGGCAAGTGTCCACCTCCCAAGCCTGCATAATTGTTTTACAAATAACAAATTATTAGTTTGAAGGGTGATTGTGAATGGCAAAGTTAAAAATTAACTGTATTTAAATAATTATGGTAATATTATTTTAGCTAACAGAAAAAAAATTACTTTTGCATCATTCATTCGCCACAGTTTGACCTGTCGATCGTCCGCAGCGGAAACAATCAATGGCAGCGTAGGGTGGAAAGAAGCCCAGTTGACACCTCGATCATGACCTTCTAAAACATGCTTCACAACTGCATCAGCCTAAAATATCAAATGTTTAATGAGGATTATAATTGTATTTATTTAACACACCCATAACTTAAAAAAATTGCTAAAACACACTACTTAGTAGTGAAACTGAATGAAAATTAATGTTTACTTAATTTTTTATATTTTATTATATTTTCGTGTTTAGGAAGTGAGATGTTCATAAATGTGTAAAATTTTTCCCCATTAAACCTCCTTGGCATTTGTTTTAAGAGTTTGGGATTTCCCACAATTTACTAACATATATACATTAACCAATAACAATTAAGTAAATATAATGTAACCAGCAGGGAAGATACTTAATTGGTCTTGACACTCTCATTGTGAGAAAACACTCCAAGTTCAATGGAAAATTAATGGAAATATTAACAGGGATTATAGATTTAAAATATATTGTTTTCCTAAAAGTTTTTCTCTCAACAAAAACTCAAGTTTGATCATATTAGATCTAGTCTCTTCAAGTCAACTAGTGCACATACGAAAATAATTATGGTAATCATAAAGTAAACAAAACAATTGTAGCAACATTTCAATACTGCTATTTTAGTGATTATAATCAATATCAAGTAATACCAATAGGAACTACATACCATAAAATTATAATATAAAGTATAATTATCAGTAACACAGTTTTCATTTTACTGTCCTTATCTATTTTTAACAAAAGATTACACTAGTGGTTAAAGCCAGACATTAAGACAGCTAAAATTTAATGGGTCAGATAAGCTTTGTATCAGTTTAAATGAAAATTGTGCTAAAAATACCAGAATCATTGATCACCTTAGTATTCAATAGAAACCCTCACCTGGTGAATGACCCTCACCCTCTGAATGACATGCATTATTTAATTGGCCTTGATGAATTTCACTTTTATTTATATAAATATAAACACATATACATACATATATTACCTGACCAAACAAATCAGTAGCCTGTGGATTTCTCAAATGCTCAGCAAGACCGGTGGGACCAGGCGCTACACTTTTCTTCCTTAGCCCAGAAAAGTCCCACACCCTTACAGATTGGTCCAAGGATGCAGAAACTAACAAGTCTTCAGTGGGATGGAACTGTGCGCACATGACATAATGATTGTGGCCAGTCAGCACACTGATGCATTGACGTGATTGCCAATTCCATATTCTTATTGTCTGCAAGAATATCAATTTTACTTAGACAACTGAATGTATGAGTAAACTTTCTGCTAAATTGTAGCAACTTATTAAACTATATAAACATTACAGTTTTAACAAATGTTTCATATTAATAAGATGTACATTTCTATACTTCAAAATAAATAAAAGGTAACAAAATGCGGGTTCCGGCTTAACCATAAAGGTGTATGGCTTAAAATAGAATAAAAAAAATAAAATAAAATGCGGGTATGAGGTTGGAAACATTGACAGTTTTAGTTCTACTAAGCAGACACAATATACACAATTATAAAACATTCTTTACTTTTTTACTTTATAGTATATTTACATCCCCACTGTTGGGGCACAGGCCTACCCTCAATATGAGGGTGACGGAGCATAATCACCATGCGGACCCGATGCAGATTAGTGACTTCACACACCTTAGAATAAATTCTAATTCATGTGCAGGTTTTCTCACAATGTTTTCCTTCAACATTTGTATTTCCCTGTTGTTTTTAAAATTCACAAATGTACATAACTTAAATATAAGACATCGGTGATGCCAAGATACGAAATGAACGCTGCCCATTATAACCATTAGGCTAGCAAGCTACTCAGTCACTGGCCTAATTGTTGGAGTGTGCGGCTTTAATGGTTATCACTACTATAAAACGTTTAGTCAACAACATTTTAGAACACTAATCCTAGTACTAAAATGTGATATTTATTTTATTTATTTACTTGTAAAATATATTTTAGAAATAACATTTATGAAAATGTATAATAAATTATACATTTTATAAATGTATTTAAAATATATTTCTATTTATACCTAAAACTAAATTCTTACCTGGTCATCAGATGCACTTATGATCCACGGATACTCATGATGAAAGAATGTGGTGCGGATGTAATCTAAATGACCTAATAAGGTAAAAAGGCATCTTCGCTGTTTGTAATTCCACACCTAAAAGCCAAGTTATTTTATATAAAATAATCAATCATAATTAGTTATAGAATTAAACACTTACACATCACCTGTCTAAATTCTATACACAGTATATAATACAAGCATACTAGCAATAAGTTATTCCGGCAACAAAAAATATTCAGTATAACCAAAAACTTATAATATTAATACATTTTTAATATCATGAAATTGTTATTTTTTTTACATTCTAGTGCCTATATTCAGTCCTAGCACAAGTTTACATTTTTTTATTTATGTTAAGAAATACAGTTGAAAAATAAATTATTAAGGGTAGAGATAGAATTTTCAACTACCTTATGAATTATATAATTGTTATTACAGTGTACAGTTTTTATTTTCTACAAATGCTATGGACATTCATACTTGTACCTAGTTTTAAATTTATTCTGATAAGATTTTTTTACTTATTTTCATGCAAATAAGATACCGTAGAAAAATTATATGTTTTAGCTCAATTTTTATTTCCAGTAATTGTTAAAGAATATGAGAATATGAAATTTAAGTCTATTGAAATATATAACAAGGGCAATGAAAGTATGTTTTTATTATCCTAATAAAAATCACTAAGCAAGAAATCAGAAATATTCAGATAAAAAATGGATACACTGTAATTGTTTACAATAAAAATCTCATTAGCTATCTCAATAATTTCTTTAAGAAAATTCAAAATATTTATTTATTTTCATAAAAATTTTATAACAATCAAAAAATTCGCAGCAGCTGCATTAATAAAATCCATAACATAGGAATTAATTAATAACCTTGAGTAATGTTCTCTGAAGTTTCTATGAAAAAGCATGTGCATGGAAAATAATTTGTATGTCTGAAGCATTATTTTTGCAATACAGCTTTATCATACTTAAAGTACTCAACATAAAATTGTCGAAAAAAACCGACAAAATAGATAATCGAGAAAAGCCAAAAATAAGAGATACCTTAATCTTGTAATCATCCCCTCCAGACACAAAAAGTGGCTGCTGGATGTGAAAACAGATGCCACGCACAGGACCATCATGTTCGTCAAATTTCTCTATCTGCGTGCACATCCGATAGTCCCATAGCTGAATCACACCATTGTGCAAACTTGCAAGGACCCATGGCCGTTTGGCATGAAACGATATACCCTTTACTCGGGCAGATTTAGTCTCAAATTTTGTCAACATTTCTCCACTGTTTTTATAACTTTTTACACTTTTCTTTTACAACAAAATTAATTCAAACAATTCACGCCAGCATTAACGTCGACATGTCAAACGTCAAACCGGCTGACGTGACACGTAAATACTACTAGCAAGGGTTGGACGATATTTGTAAGCATTAAAAAAATACAATAAACTCATACAAGAAAATAATGATTAAAGACCAAAGTGCAGTACGTAATTGCCTAAGATCTTTATTAACTACATTTGTGTAGTCACAGTAACAAAGAAACACAATACTTCCTTTATTATCATCATCAGCCGATAAAGGTCCACTTGTGGACATCACCTCCCTAAAAACATCCACCCTGATCGATATATTTCGATAAAATACAAGAAACCTCACTAATTACCTTCTATTCAGGCCGTGGATCCGGGTCCACGAGCCCAGTGTCAAATGAGCTGTAAGAGCCCCTGTGGCTTGCAGCCCGATCTACATCAAGAATATAGTAATTACCTTCTAATATCGTCTACCCTGGAAGTAAAACCAATTTTATTAAAATCATCAAAGGACTAATGTCTTTAGATCTGTGCTTTTATTCTGCGTTTAATTGCATAATTATATATCGAACTAAAAAATGTAATATTAACATGAAAAACATCGCAAAACAAGTTGCAATACATTATTTTTTTCATATTATCCGTAAATAAACTTTTGTTTTACTATTTCAAGCTATAATAATAATCGTATAGTATTATTTACTGTCACAACTATTTCTAAATTTTAAAGGTATTTATTAATCTGTCGCGAGCAAATAACATAGATACTCTTTACCAAATCTCATAATATACAAAGTACTCTGTGCTTTTTATCAAGTGAAGGATTGTTGTACGAATAGTGCATATAAACAAGATTTGTTTTGATTGCTCTTTTCGTCCGATTACTAAGAATTTTGTTTTATAAAGTCATTTAATTTACATTTCAATATAGCATAATTCTAATAGAAAAGAAATTTATTGTTTGAAAATAGGTTATTTTTTTGTGAAACTATGGCTAGCTCTCCAGAAAAAGAAAATGATATAGGTACTATTTGCTTACCTGGTTTGCGTTTAAGTGTAGCAAATAAGGAACATGCTGCCGGACCAGGCACTTATAATGATGGAGATTATATATATGCAGCCTTGGCAGGTATTTTGAAAACGAAAGAAGACCCAAAAACAAAGGTATTTTACATTAATAAATTAATATTACAATAATTGTTTTTATTCTTATTACGGCTAAAGTGATTATTATCCCTATGTTCTATCTAATCATGTTCATATGTACTTGGAAGATATTTAAGAGTTACACCTCATATAGCAAACATTTTTTTTTAAAGTAAGGATTTGCTGTAATCATAAAGTTTTTACCTGACTTTTATATTTTTACCAGAAAAGACAAAAAAAAATATGTTTGTATTGCTTTATATTACGTCATAAAACTATTAAATTTATCTTTACAAAAACTGCCAAATGTAACTTTAGATTTTATTCATATATTTTATTTTTAAAACTTTTATTTTGTCTCAGGTAAAAATACTTACAGTGGAAACTATCAGAACACCAAGTATTCTGCCTAAAACTGGTGACATAGTCACAGCCAAAGTCACAGTTGTAAACTCTCGAGTTGTTCAATGCATCATACTATGTGTGGGTCCTTCAGTTTTGGTCAGATCTTATAAAGCAATACTCAAGAAAGAAGATATTAAATCTACTGATAAAGATAGGATTGATCCATACAAGTGCTTCAGGCCAGGAGATGTTATATTAGCTAGAGTTGTATCCTTTTTAATAGAAATTTCTATATTTTTATAACTGATTTAATAGAGGTACAGAATGTTAATTATCAAATAGAAAAGTTGTTGTTATGAAATATTATTTAAAAAATAGTTTGCTCATTTGTTGGTTCATTATCATCATTACCCATTAAACATTCAAAGGTGAGGTGGGGACCTTCCCTAAAGGTAGACACCCACAGATAGGTTCTGTGCTGCAGGCATCCTGTGGTTTCTCATAACGTTCTCCAGTTCAATTATTCACTTTTTAGAGAATCTACCCTTGTTTGTTGCTAATCAATAAGTGGTAAAATTTTATTTCATATATATAGTTTTAATCAAAAAAAATTAATAAATTTTCTTTAACATTAACTTTTAGTTACCTATGACTGAGATACACTGGTACCATCTTTCTACAGCTGAAAATGAATTAGGAGTTGTGATAGCAACAGGTATGGAATCACCACAAGGTGTGAGCATGGTGCCTATAAGTTGGTCAGAAATGCAGTGTCCTAAAACCCTAATTAAAGAACCAAGAAAAGTGGCAAGGGTCATACCAGAGGACATAAATCAATTTACTTTCCCTATTAATAAAGGTGAAAAAGATAATGAAGTCCAGAAATAAATACTTTTTTATAAAAACAGTGATTTTTTTAAATCTGGTTTCTACTAGCTGCTAATTTTTTTAAGAAATCATTATTTATAAAATATATACTATTCATATAATATCTATAAATAATTTCTGTGTTACCTAACCTAACCCAAAGAATATTTTACTCAAAAAATAAGTTATGTATGTTTCCCCTGTCCTCTAAAGCAGAGTTCACAAAGGTACTGCTTTAGCTAGTAACATATTTTGATCTACCTCCAATGTATAAACTTCACCACAAAATTATTTATAAAGATTTTTTTGCTTTTATAAAATTCTATGAGTTAAGAATACTACTACTATTTAACTTTTTTCATATTGATACATATTGACCCAATATCGTGTCTATGTACTACTTTGACAGTCTACAGTACACTTACAAATATTTCTAACATATAATAAAAAGATGGACTTCTAAAGCCCACAATAATTACTTAATATGTGGTTCGTCAAGTAAACAAAAATATCAAAACTTTATCATTTCATCACATTTATGTAATAATAGAACGCAAGTTTTATTGAACGCTAATCGAACTGTCACTAGTGTCAACTTTTTTATCAATGATTTTTTTTGTTAAGAGGGTTACATACATTGTACGTGCGAGTTAAATTTTACTGAATTTTTTTCTTAATATGTTTTATATGGTGAAGTGTAGTAAGTGCTTGGTAATAATCATTCCAATATATTTATGCATTAGCTTTAGCAAACATTAGGTCATAACGTCCAGTTATCATAAAACAAACTTTTGTGAAGTGCTGTAGTGTTTTGTGGTATTTCTTATCACAAAGACGTATACGGGAAAGCTCAAAAATGAAATTCGCGGAACACTTGAGTGCGCACATAACACCAGAGTGGCGAAAACAATATATTAATTATGAGGTAAATATGTAAACATAAAACATATGTTTCCTTTTCATACAATAATTTTGCGCTGAACTATTGTTAGATAAATGAATAAAAAAGCATTATTTTATTTTAATGAACATAAACCAAAACTTAAACCGCGGTTGGTTTTTATTATATCAAACACTAAATTGTGCCAAAAATATAAGGTTATTCATTCATTTTATCAAAAAAATTGCTTCAAAAATTTTGACGTATTATTTATACTTTATTTATTACTAAGTATAACTAATGCAGTCACTGCCGCTGAAATTAAAAAAAGCCTGGAGTATATACATATTAGTATCATTTCTGTTATATAAGTATACAAAATATATATTAAGTATTATATCTTCTTTTTAAAAACATTCTGTTATTATATAGGTATATGTTAATTTTCTTATTAAATAATATAAAATTGTTCAAAAACATAAATTGTTATTGAACCCAATGAAATTCTTTTACAATAATTAAATAGTAGAAATATCTTGGTTTCTTATGAATTATAAATGTCAAACTTTATCATTGTCCCTATTTCTGTTTTGTTCTAGTTAACTGATATACTTTTATGATTACGATGTGTTTATGACAATAAAAGATAAGTTCAAATTAGATAACACACCACATGTAAAGTTTTTTTTATTTATTCTATTAAGTAATTTTGCTTGAAGGACACACATGTCCTTAAGATTGGAATGTACTTATCATCACATTGCAATTGAAATGTAAATGACTCTCTTCAGAAAGTAGTCAACCATAAGTATCTAAAATGAGGTATTAGAATCCCATCTGAGTTAATGTCATTCTCCAATTACTCCAGCTACAATTAACACAAAATATTGACTGTGCTTGTTTTACAGAAGTCTTCTTACTTAAAATTAAGTAATTTTGTTGACAGTCTAACGTCAAAACAATGAGAAGTTGATTAATAACGTATAAACGATACATAAAAATATAGAAAAAAAATCAAAACATTCTTTCAATTCATTTAATTTTCCTGTCATATGAGATTGATTAGTTTGTATTGTTCAGTCGCTGTATTCATCATTTGAGTTATCACATGATTTATAGGAATAAATCTTTATGTATGAACATGTGACATTGTAATATAAAGATAGAATGAAATCAAAGAAAGTTTGTATTTAATTTAAATTTAAAAAGGTTTTGATTGTTATGATCTGTTTTGTTATTTATACCAATACATATGGTTTAACTGTAATCTTGGAGAACCATTTTTATCATAATATTAGATTCACTCACAATAATTTGGCTCTTATATGTTTATGGCTGCTGGAACACAGCATTGTGTTAAAGTTGGTAGATTATCAATTTAGGAGTAAGCGCAAATTAGGTGATGCACTCACACTCTTCTGAAATCAAATTTACAAAGTTAGCTGGTAACAGCTCCACCATAGGATATTTTGTTTATTGTATTGTTTTTTTATTATATAGTAATAAGAGCACTACATGATGTATAATGTATCAGTAGATTGCGAAAATTATTTATGTTTGTTCTCTAAATGACAAATTATGATAAATCTCAAAGTATGTTAAGTGTCCATTGTGAATGTTATTTTATTATGTCAATAGACAATAATGACAACAATGGATTGTTTTACTTGCAATGTTATTCTTGTATCTAATGCTCACTGTGTACGTTTTATAACATGCACATGTTTGTAATTGTAATATGCAGTCCATAAAACGTAACTTATCATTAAATTATAATACAAACATTCATTGTACCTATGTGTTTATGAAAGAGGATACAAAATGTATTTTTTTTCCTGGATAAAAATTTATGATTAAAAGAAGCATTAAGTTTCTGTAAAATAATCTGCTGACTAAATGTTGTTTGTGAATAAATAATATAAATGAAGTAAAAATACCCATCAAACTTTATATGTAGGAAATGAAGGCAATGTTATACACTGCGGTAGAAGAGGCACCATCAGCCGAGAATGTGGAGCCCGAGGTGCTTTCCAGGCATTTCGCCAACTTCGATGAAACTTTCTTCCATTACTGTGATCAGGAGCTTAAGAAAATCAATACTTTTTACTCAGGTATTTTTCTCTATTAACTACAGGCCTGAAATGTCTTCAAGTGTAATTGCCCAGAACATTTTATATGTTTACCAGAGCAGAACAATACTTATTATATGTTGCGCATAACTATCTTATAAGCTTATCACTTCTGCGAGAATTCTTCTCCTCTATCTAATGGTAACGTAGACTACAGTCCTCGTAAATGACAAAACAAATGTAAAATAAAGTAAGTTTGTAAACAAAAAACATTTTTAGAAAAACTGGCTGAAGCGACACGAAAATTTGCGACCTTGCAAAGCGAGCTCAAGTCCCAATTCGACACGATGAAACCCAAAGCCGGCGGGGACAGCAAGAAGGCGATACCGCGCCGGAAGGTTCAAGAGTTGAAGCTCGCGTTCAGCGAGTTCTACCTCAGCTTGATACTGCTGCAAAATTACCAGAATCTAAACTACACGGGCTTCAGAAAGATACTGAAGAAGCATGATAAGGTAAGAATCAATTTTTGTAAATGACTACATCGTTCGCGAGCATGATACTTGTGTGAATGAGAAATGATACTACTTATGAAGTGTATACATTGAATAAGTTATAAAAACTTATGATGAAGCTAAAACAATCTAGAATTTCTCCAAACAGACTCTTACGATGAGATAAAATGGAGATATATATATGACCGCTATTTAAATACCACATGTGTATAACATAATCATCAGCATTTCTACTTTCTATAATTTATTGTACTTGCTCCAATTGGCACTTTGCTTGCTCCCACGTAGTCGTCTTGTACCATAGGTCGTGATTAAAGATTAGGTTGGAATATCGATTGGTGGTGAGTGTCCGTTACCCGAGACCGTCTAGATAGGTACCTTTGCGATGTCTATTTCTGTCGACAATCAATAGTGTTCAATTATAACAGTGCTCCAGTTTGAAGGAAGTACTAGCTAGAGAAATTACTGGGGTAACGAGACAACATCCGATGTCTTAAGGCGACGAGCAATGTGATGCTGTATATATAATCCTAACTAGCATTATGTTATTATGGGCTAATGTATCATCATCAAGTGAACGTCTCGCTTATCTCATCGCATTGTTGAATAAAAAAAAAACAGTATAATCCCGCGTAGGGAAACAGATATATTTTTAAGATAGAGATATTTTCTTTATCATCTACGATGGGCTAACATTTAATCTCAATTTCATGAAGGCGCTTGTCAAGAATTCTCCAGTTCTCATAAGTTTACAGCCACAACATAGAAGCTATTTGGCGATAGGTTTACAAGATGAAGCTAGATAGGCTGTTTAAACATGTAGCCCAGAATCGAACCTCCTCTGAGTATAAAAGACAATGTAATATAAATATTATTAAATGAGGAATTTAAAACAGCTTTTACATAATTAGATCCATCCATCCATAACAGCCAATTTACGTCCCCATTCTTGGGGGCATAGGCATACTCGCAATATGAGCGCGATTGGGCCATAGTCAATGCGGGAGGACTTCACACACAGTTTAGAATAAATTCTAATTCATGTGCAGGTTTCCTCGCGATGTTTTCCTTCACCGTTTGTATTTCGCTGTTGTAACTAAAGTTCACAAATGTACATAACTTAAATACTAAACTCGGTACATGCCGAGATTCGAACCCGCGATCTTCGGAATGAAGGCCGCACGCTCTAACCGTTAGGCCAGCGAGTTACAAAATTAGATGTAGTTTCATAAATTTGAAATGGCTGAGCTGATTGTCCTTGCATAGGTCGTTAGAGTAGATTCAGCCGTTAACCAGTTCTGTGGCATATACTGATGAACCTATCACACCCTCCTTTGGTTTCGGATGTTACGAGTAATAAATGTGTGTCGGACGGTACGCTCGAATAGAGCGACGAGCATACCTTTCCAAACTTATAAGAGGTACAATTTATTGTCAATAGTTGTTAAACGTTAGCAATGGGGCACTGTGGCGAGCAGAGCACGTGGAATCCTCGCACTTCTACACCAACAAGGACATCGACAGGCTGATCAGCGACACGGAGGCGACGGTAACCAACGAGCTGGAGGGCGGCGATAGGCAGAAGGCGATGAAGAAACTAAGGGTGCCGCCGCTGGGGGAGCAGCAGAGCCCGTGGACTACCTTCAAGGTCGGCCTGTTCTCTGGTTCGTTCATAGTGCTCTTCATCACAGTAGTCCTGTCCGGTGAGTAAACGTTTTACAATAATTTAATATATAGCTGGTGAATTTATTGACGTAACGAGACTTTACGTTTTATGTCTCAAGACTACAAGCCCGATATGGTGTATACCATCCTGACTAGTGCCACATAGGGTCACCTTCAGGTGAACGTTCTCCTCGCTTTAAAACCCGACCACCGAATAAAACAAAGCTTATTCCTAACATCAAATGGCGACTTTTCTACGAAGCGACGACTTGAGTTAGACGTTCACCTGATGGTAAGTGATCTGATCATAATAATGTTTCTCTAGTTAGGATGATCTATATAGCTCCACATTAGGCTGTTCAACTTGAGATGATATACAGTTGGTAAGGTCTTGTCGGAGACTGTCTAGATTGGTACCATCGCAGCGCCTAATCCTGCCGCCAGCCAGTAGTGTGCAATTATTACTGTATTCAGGTTTGAAAGGCACTGTAGCTAATACAATTACTGAGGTAACTCAAGGCGACGGATATAATGTGGTGCAGTGCATAGCATCCTAACTAGCGCCGCGATATTACGAGCAGAGGTGTCACTTATCATCAGATAAACATCCCGTGCGTCTCGTCGCTTTGTTGAATAAAAAAATAAATGTTAAATCTCATTACCCTGGTAATTTCACATTCTATAACACCCTTCAAACGGGTACACAGTAATGTTCGCACACTATCGTTCACCGGTGGAAATATGCGATGCTGTTACTTAGACGGTCTCAGGCAACAGAGATTAATGATAAAGATTTCATACTGTATAAACAGGTATAATCCAAATATCTTTCCAAGATAATCTGATTCAAAATCTATGTTAATAGAATTCTTTACTTTTTTCCTCTTATAAGAATTTAAACATGACATAAAAGCAAAGTAGTATAATGAAGTAAATCCAATATCTGCACGCACCGCTTACAAAGTAACGGGGGTGGGTATATGGCGACTGTAAAAGGATTAAACCAGAAACTTGGATAAAATCAAATATTTCCCCAACTGTACGAGATAACCGCCTCATAAATTGTTGCCTGTTCAAAGAGCCTGCATTGTAAACGTGTTGCCCTCCCCTTATCTCAAAGGCAATTAATATTGACCATGGCTAAACCCAGAACCAATTTGTCTAGATTATATTAAGCTGAAGTGGTCTCATTGTGAGATTATATATAGGTAATTTGTGTTACGGTCATAAGTTATATTAAGATAGTAACAAACATGTGAGATAGAAGTATTTTAATAGAACAAGCAGCAGCTATCTTTGTTATTTATTATCATCATCAGCCGATAGACGTCCACTGCTGGACATAGGCTTCAAATGACCCGACACCCAAAGATTTCCACATCGATCGGCTAGGGATTCATATGGGGGATTTAGAGCATTTCCTACTACGCTGGACCAATGCGGGTTGGTGGAAGCCACAACCTCGTTTGTTGATTAGTAGAGTGCACCACGATCAGGTGAGATTGGCTTAGAACTCGTGAGTTGTACAGGAACCCTTACACCCTTATTTATTTTTATATATATATAGATAGATGTATATAAGATATTTCCACCTATATAGAAACTCATCATGATATCTTTGGATTCAGAAGGAATAATAAGGATTACTGGTGATAGTTCTCTGTTGCCGGAGACTTTCTAAGTAGATACCACTGTAACATCTATTTTTGCTGCATAATAGTAGTATCGAAATTTTTCTGTTTTCCGGTTTGAAGGGCGCTGTAGCTAGTGTAATTCCTGGTGTAACAAGACCCAATATCTTAGGCGACGAGAGCAATGTCGTTAGAGATTCTAGTGGTCTATATGGTGCAGTGCATACAATTGTATCTATCGGCGCATTATTATAGTCGGGCATGTTATTTACGCGGCGAAGTGTAAAGGGTCCCGCACAACTCACGGGACGCAAGCTACCCTCACCTGCTCGTGGTTCACCCTGCTAATCAACAAACGAATCTCTGGCTCCCACCACCACGCATTGACCCAGCGTGGTGGGAAATAGACTAAATCCTCCCATATGAACCACAAGCTACCACTCTTTTGCCCGGCGGTACTGGAGGCTACGCTGACTGCGTGAAGCCGCTGTATAAGAACAACGCAGGACCAACTGATTTGGAGATCTTTGATAAAGGCCTATGTTCAGATGTTCAGATGTGGACATTTATTAGCTGATAATCACGTTATTTACTATCAAATAAACGTCCTGCTTTTATCGTAGGTTTACCGTATAAAAAAACTTGCATATTAATAATGGAGCACAATTTAACAAGTAGAACGTAAACTAGTTGAGCAATCAGAAATTGTGAATCCAAAAGTAGTTAAATTCCTGTGATATTTAACAGAGGTCCAAAAAAATTTTTTTTTAAATATCATACTCAAAAGATCCACCATTCAAGTTTATTAAATTATACAGATAATGTTAAAGAGAAACCAATTTATTCATTATCACCATCAATAATCTTCTAGTCCGTTGTTGAATATAGGCCCCTTCCAAAGATCTCCACTTTGATCTACGCTACCCCTATCCATCAGATTTTCGCAATCTTTATGGAAAACCTATTAGAACTATTCTTCCAACAATATTTTAATTTCTCCTAAGAAAAAAAAATTACTTAATACAGATTATCGATCTCTTTCAGCGTTATTCCACGACGGTGCCACAGAGAACTTCAAGACAGCTTTCCGATTGTACCGCGGACCTTTTCTCTTAGTGGAGTTCATCTTCTTAATAGGCATAAACGTTTACGGATGGCGGTCCTCCGGCGTAAACCACGTACTTATATTCGAGCTGGACCCCAGGAACCATTTATCCGAACAGCACTTGATGGAACTGGCGGCCATTTTCGGCGTAGTGTGGGCCTTGAGTATACTCAGCTTCATATACAGCGCGAGCCTGAGCATACCGCCTTTCGTTAACCCGCTGGCTTTGGTGATCATCATGATAGTGTTCCTGGTCAATCCGCTAAAAGTTTTCCGGCACGAGGCCAGGTTCTGGTTCTTGAGGATATGCGTAAGTATAAGTAAAAGTGTAGCTTTTATCATAAAATTTCCTAATCTTTGAACCGCTGCAATAAGATATCGAGATTCTTTATTCATATCTCAGAGGAAACGACATGAAACAAACTGGAAGGTTTCCGATAAGTGGCTTTATTTGATTGAGGAGGAATTTACAAGAGTTACTTATCGCAGGAATACAACCTTATTCGCGGGACTTTCTGGTTACCCTTATTGTGTCTTAGCAGGTACCTCTTACTATAAGAGTGACTTGCCGCCAGTCAAGTGGAAATGTTCAATATAATACTTTATTAGACTATAACATTTTTATACAGTACATTTAAGATTTTTACAGATAAAGAGCTATTGTATGAAAAGCCCTCTGTCTGTCCAGGGTCGTATCTTGGCCGCTCCGTTTATGCCAGTTCTGTTCGCGGACTTCTGGCTGGCGGATCAATGGAACTCCTTTGCCTCAGCCTTCCTCGACTTCCACTATTTAATCGCTTTCTATATAATGGGTGGAGATTGGTTTAATGTAAACGGTTAGTATATTAAATACACCAGGAGCCTTTGCTGGAACTTTAGATCCTTTTCCACTAGAAAAAAGTCAAGATAATCCTCATAATCGCCAACAAGGACTGACCAAGTGTGTTGGCGATTATTATGCTGTACAGAGTTTATATTTAAATTAAATTTCTTAAATTTGTCATTTGAGATATGATTGTTCTTATCTTTTATATGATTGTGAAACGTTGGTTTTAAAGAAGTGAGAAAGTGAAAGAGAAGTGGTCTCTGCCTACCCCACTGGGAACAATGCATGATATGTATGGTTCTAAAGAAATAATGAGAATAGTTCCTTTAGGAAGAATTTAGTCAAATTTTTAATAAGGCTAACAGTAAAATTAGACTGACGAATTTAATGCAAAAAAAGGTTCCATTTTTTGTAAAGTGGATCAATGAGTTCACAAAAGTGATCCTTGAGAGCAAAATATTCTGATAAAGCCGGAGAAATGGATTGATGATATGACTACTGTTAGATGAAAACCGGAATAGCATTCTTCTAGTTATTGGTTATTTGTATTTCAAGATATGAGTACAGATAAGCTAATTTAAGTATCCTCAACTCAGATTCGTTCGAATCGAACAAGTGGTTCATAATAACCCGCGCGCTGGTGAACATCGTGCCCGCTTGGACACGCTTCTGGCAGTGTCTGCGCAGGTACCGCGACAGCCGCGAGGCTTTCCCTCACCTCGTCAATGCTGGCAAGTACTCCACCACTTTCTTCGTGGTGCTATTCGCAACACTGAGGATCATGTACAGGGGTGAGTGTTGATTGTATATTTACACCATTTGAAACTAAAATTAAGTCCGTGATCGATAAAAAAATATGTTATAAAATTTTACTTCATGTACTTTTAGAGAGTTACACCGATCCGTACGACAATCCGTTCCTGTACGCGTGGTTCGCGTGCCAGCTGGTGTCCTCGGTCTACACGTACACGTGGGACGTAAAGATGGACTGGGGCCTGTTCAGCTGTGGACCGTCTGCTGAGAATAAGTTCCTCAGGGAGGAGATCGTCTACAGTCCAGGGGTAATTAATGCATATTGGAGAAATTGAATTCGCACACGCACTCGTGGCTTCGTTCATAAAAAAAAATTAACACATGATGTCAAAGAGATTTGTTTAAATATATCACTGACAAAATACTAGATAACCACTAAATAAGACATCATTGATAAAATACTAAATAGCCACTAAATAAGACATCACTGATAAGATACTAGGTAGCAAGTAAATAAATATCAATAACAAAATACTAGGAAGTATCTGAATTAAATATATCGGGAGCTATGTACATGTATATATATTAGTCATATATATGTATTAGTCATATAATGTATTATAATAAACTTCTAATGGTTTACTAATTTCCTGATAAAAATATTAACAATTAAAAAATACATTTATAATATAGATGTGGCTCTACTATTAAAATACTATTTATTTTTATTTTAAAAATAAGTACGCCATCTTGTGCTTTTCAGCTGTGATACAAAATGGCGTAACATTTAATGTTTCGATTTAAATTTTATCTCATTGAATATGTAATAATTTTATTTGACATTTAAATTTTTTATGGATATCAGGGACGGCTATACTTTTAACTAACAAAACTTTGAAGTTAACTTAATATTTATTCATGCATTTATGCGTACATAAAACATACATAGTATTTTATAATATTTTTAAAGTTCTACTACTTCGCCATCGTGGAAGACTTTGTGCTGCGCTTCATTTGGACCGTGTCATTCGTACTGACAGAGAACAATCTGGTGAGCGGCGAGACCATGATATCCATCCTGTCGCCGCTCGAAGTCGTCAGGTATTTTATTTATCTCTCAAAAGCTAACATTTGACGGGAAGATGCCTCGTGCTAAAATAAACTTTACCATTGATGGGCCCTGGATTCGAACCAGATACTTCATATCAATCAATCCATCGTCACAGAGCTTGAAGTGTTGAAACCCTTGAATTAATAATTTCATCCTATTTTTATTTTATTAAACTTTTAAAGGTAACATTTATGTTATTCGACGGCTTTGGCATGTGGTATGGGGACGTTAGTGATAATATCAATTATATCCGATACTAGGGAATTGATCTATTTACAAATGCTTTGATGGAGTTGATGAATTTGTGATCTCTCGTGCAGACGCTTCATCTGGAACTTCTTCCGACTGGAGAACGAGCACCTGAACAACTGCGGTAAGTTTCGAGCCGTGAGGGACATCTCCGTGGCGCCACTCGACTCCTCCGATCAAGCAGACATCATACGCATGATGGACCATCAGGATGGCGTCGTTAACAGGTCTAATTTTTAATATATAAATATATATGTTGAGGTTACCTTCGGGCGGATGTTGAAGGCCTTATCAATTAGGTATAATATGCCAAAATTGGTAATATGGGGAGACTTACTTATATTGGAAAAAGGATAACATAATATAACTTTTACTTTTTTGCTGTGTATTTAAATGTTTGAGCTTGCCCTTTAGGTATTTAAAAAAGTTTTTTTCGTACTAAATTAAACTTAATTTTTTCTAGATTAACAAAGAAAAAACATCCAAAAAAGGCTAAAGAGAACGACAGAAAGCCGCTCCTGAAGAAGGAGTCGATACAGGATCTACAATTAGATTTAGAGTTGTCCTCCAAGATGTTGTAACCAACTGTGATATATATATCTTAGTTATTGAGATTATTTCTAAGCAATGTTTAGTATTATACATATATTTATAGAAATCAAAAGACATTTTTATTGTTTTATTTAATCCTTAAATTCATCGTCATTGTCAGCCGATAGACTTGTGTTGAACAAGGGGTAGCCCTAATGATCCTAGCCTGCGATCTTCATGAAATTTATTTAGACTCATACATTACAAAATGCGAAAGATAATAGGTGGACCGGAAAGTAATGTCGTTTCTGCGCATGCCAATACTTGATTGTCATTTGTCAGCTCATTGTTTTGTTCAGAGGCGTACCAAAGACATTGTGAGGTTATAGTGATTTCTTTACTTATAGACAATTGAATTACAATTTTTTTTTGTAATTTTGGGTAAAATGGCCAGCCAAATACCAGAAGAGGTACACACCCGGCATTGCATGCTCTTTGAGTTTCGCAAGGGAAATAACGCAACAGTTGCTACCAAAAACATTTGCGATGTTTATCCAAATGCACTGGACATTCGTAAATGCCAAAGGTGGTTTTCCAAGTTCAAATCGGGTAATTTTGATCTTTCCGACTCGTATCGATCAGGAAGACCATCAGCGTTAGACAACGACGTGTTAAGGGCGGAAGTGGAAGCAAATCCGTGTCAGACGATCGAGGAATTGTCAAACAGTCTCAACAAACCTTGGTCGACCATCCAAGAACATTTGAAGCAGATTGGAAAAGTAAGCAGAGCAGGTGTTTGGGTCCCGCATAATCTGTCCGAACAGAATAAGGCTAACCGATCAATCACATGCAACTTATTGCTTCAACGACACAACACAGAAGCGTTTTTTGATCGCTTGATCACAGGAGATGAGAAATGGGTCCTGTATGATAACCCAAAACGCAAAAGGCAGTGGCTCTCTCCAAATGAAATCCCTCGGAGTACTGCTAAGCCAGGTTTACACCCCAAAAAAGCGCTTTTGTGTGTTTGGTGGAGTATTCGCGGCATTGTTCATTTTGAATTACTGAAACCTGGAGAAACTGTTACTGCAGACCTCTACAGCGAACAATTGCAGCGAGTCAATCAATCTTTAATTGAAAAGTGGCCAGCGATTGTCAACCGAAAAGGCGTCATTCTCCAACATGACAATGCAAGACCGCACTGCGCAAGGCGAACTCTAGAAAAAATTAATGAATTGGGGTGGGAGGTGCTGCCTCATCCACCATATTCGCCCGATGTTGCACCATCGGATTTCCACTTATTCCGAGCGCTGCAACACTTTTTAAGTGGCAAAACATTTGCAAATTTGGATGATATCCAAAATGCCATCTCTAGATATTTTGCCGAAAAACCAATTAATTTTTATCGATCAGGGATTGAAAATTTACTCACTAGATGGCAAAAGGTTATTGACAATGATGGGGAATACATCATTGATTAAAAATAAAGACTCGTTAAAAATGTATGTGTTTGTATTTAGCGTAAGAAAACGACATTACTTTCCGGTCCCCCTAATATATAATTTTTTTCCTATATTTACGCAAATGTTATACTTTAAACAAGGCCCAAATTTTATGGATTTTATAAAATAAATAAATGCGCTAAATACTGTAAAAATTTTGTCTAATACAAAGCAGTAAGACCACCGAGATTTCCACCTGATTGTAAGTACTACCCCCTTCCCGTAAAAATAGGTTATGTATTATATATACTCCAGTCCCTCTTGTGTCCTTTTCTATTATCTATACAAATATTAGAGGTATGTTTGCAGATTTAAAAGTAATATATGAAAACAAATATAATTTATTAAATTTTAATAAATAAATACATTTTATAAACTTTACAACACATCACTAAGCATATCACATATATAAAAAAAAATATAATGTATACATGTTTCGAATGTAAGGCTTTTCTTATTTACTACAGATAGAACATTTATGTATATTTCCTATATTCGACATGTGAGGTAAAGGTAAGTAGTACGCCATACATAAAAACATTACGCTGGTTAAGATGATATACGCTGCACCACATTGAGAGCGCGGATGGTGAGGCGCAGTAATCCCGAATACTCTGGAACTCGTATGTTTATAACGGGAACATAGCAACGCTGTGATGACAAAGGACTAATTAGGATGATATACACTACGGCATATTTAAACCTCCAAATGATTTCAGTAGTTACAACGCCATTTAAAACGGAACGAAGTAATGTTTGCACACTGTTTAGCGGCAGAAATAGGAGCTTTGGTGGTACCTACAACAGAGACCTTCCAATAGTAAAAAAAAACCTTATTTAATTTCTATAAGATTGTTTGAAATTTGCCTATGTGTAGTTTTATGGATTTTGAGAATATATGGTCTATTTGCATATACATAAGGTATAGGTATAATAAGTTTCGTTAAAGACAAAACCTGTGTAAAAAAAATTACGGATGTAAGGTATTGTGTAGTGCAGCTATAATCAACCTGCAGCCCTTTTGTGGTTGGCCCATCAGGTGGTATGAATCCAATCATAATTGTTTAATACAATCTAAAACAATTGCTAGAACTTAATAAATATTTTCTACCTAATAATTTGATTCTTTTATGGCCCACGACACATTTATAAACAGGTGTTTGTAACCCCGTGAGAAAAAGGTCGAGTACTACTGGCTTAGTTTGTAAATCCTTGGTCAGGAGCTGGCAACACTTTATGATCGCGATCAAAATAAACCAGTGTCTATTAATAAGACGTCAGGATTAAATTAATTTTCGTCATAATTTATATATAGATACGCAATATATTATATTTTACTTTCGGAATTAAGGTGGGTCACTTGTTGATTGGTGAGTGGAAAGGCCCGGGTGTTTAAATTACTTATCAATTTTTTTTTTTTATATATAAGCTTTAGAAGAAATAGCTCATATAAAAACAACATATAAAGCAACATACGATAAAGGAAGCTCACAGACAATTTTTTTGCGTAACAAATTTATTAAACTATATAATCTTAATTGTTGTTAACTTAAGTTATTTACAATACAAGGAAGCATTGCGAACGTCACTACTCCACTGCACCGTGCTTAAAAAGCGACATCAAATTCGATTGCCTGAAAAAAATATTGTTTCAAATTTAGTCTTTTTGGCAAGTGCTATTTTCTATTCCACGAAGCGACGACACTAGTGAGACGTTCACCTGGTGGTAAGTCATACGTCTGCCCATAACAACGACGTTCGAAAATCCTCTGGGAGCAATTGGTTGCGTATAGCTGAAGATCGGACTAAGTGTCGTACCATGGGAGAGGTCTATGTCCAGCAGTAGACGGCCGCATGCTATTTATAACACTGCACCACATTGTGCTCGTCGCCTTGAGGCATAATATACGATGTACTTCACCTACCATTGCATCTCCACACTTCCTAGGTTGACTGGTAGAGGATGCTCTTAGGCATTAAGTCCGCCTCTTGTTTGGTGTTAATATAAAGATTTTAAACAAAATAAATACCTCAATAATTTCACTAGCTACAAAGTCCTTCGAAACGGAAAATAGTAATGTTTGCACACTACTATATGGTCGCGGAAACAGTAGATGGCGTGTAACCTACATGGTTTCCGGCAACAGAGACATACCATCAATAAGTGCTTGGTGATATAAATACCAGGTGACGATTGCATGAATCATTGCTTTGATAGGTTAGCCTTATGGTCAATAGTGACACCTAATTTCGGACAAACTATACTTTGAATCGATAATATAAATAATAAATAAGATAAAGCCCTCTGACTGTTCCTAATAATACAACTCTACACCTTCCTTCATAAAGAGCAATCATAATTATATGTCCACCACTCTAGGTAAATTGCAAGTTGGTGAATGTCATGTCCGCGAAAGATATTCTTGGAATATAATGATCGGATAATATAACACATGGATCAATGATCGTTACAAGATATTTTTCAAACTCAAGCTATTAGGAATCAAACACGTACCTCTTAAAGACATACAGCACACAAGACCCAAAAATTTAACTGCTACGGCTTCATTTGCGCTATCTTTGATCATAAGATATAGATATCAACACATACCCTCTAGGTAACAAAGTAGCACATATTTAAAATGAACAGTAGCATGCAATCATTGTAGCATGCAATCATGTTTTGATCTGAAAGGCAGGGTAGTTAGTGAAAGTACTAGAGTAACTTAACACCTTGTGTGTCAAGACTTCACACTCAAAACAGCACAATGTGGTACAATGTACAACATCCTCCCACAGTAAATCTACTGGGACCACGGAGCTGCAATGTCTCACTTTGTTATGGTTCTTAACATATGAGAACCAGAGTACTCATGGAGCACGCTTCACCATCTACAACCTTATTGTCACTCGACACCATTTGAGATTAAACTCAATGCTTTCTTAGATGAATGAGTGATACTTACACATGGTAAAGCCGTAGCTACGACCGTAACGCTTCGAGCCGGGACTGCATTTCGTCAAGCTCACTCTCATCAGGTTCCGGCTCTGCCTCGCGACTTGTAGACGGCGCACCTACGGCGCTCGGAGGTGCAGGAGCTTCGCCCAGTTTACCTTGCGTTAATTCCCATAGCACCTGCAACAACAATAAATAATAATCAGTGATAATTAGTAATGTAGCACTTTGAATTTGTTTCTTTACAAAGTTCTCCCCACCATACTCACTTTCCAAAAAAGCTTATTAATAGTTATACAATGACTGGATATATCATATGAAGTTAATCTATTACCAGCTGTTAATCAATGCAAGCATACTGAGTTCTCTCTTATCCATATATAATATTTATACTATTATTATAAAAATCCATAAAACTTCTACCTTATCAATTTCGCTCTGTGCTGCTTCCTCCATTTCTTCTTCATCTTCAACTGCGGACATAGTTTCATCCAACATTTCCTCAATAATGCCAGCTCGCATCATCTCCTTACTCATCTCTTGCATAGTCTGTGCTACTTCAGGTAACCTTACTAAAGCTTGCATTGCTTGCATCACCTTTTAAAAATAGTCTTACAATTTAACAGAGGCAAAAAGATGATAATGGTGGTCAACTATTCATAACATAATTTAGTTTAGTTTAAACATCCTAACCTGCTCATAGTCGTTGGATAGATCACTTATCATCAGGAGACCATAATGGTAATCTTATTACTATTATGGTCTCTTGATTTGTAACAAATATATAATGTATTTGACTAAAAAAAGATGAAATAGATAATTTATTACAATTTTACTAATCTTAATTATTTAAGCTTTGGGAGATCAGAACCAAGATATTAACCTGTATCTCAAAAACCAGCATCTCTGTTTTATATTAAAATTAAAGACCTGCACACAAATTATTTAAGGATGTAAATATAAAATTTATGGTTTACACTAACATGTGATCTTTAACAATTGTATGCATTTTTTTTTGGTAGTAAGTGTTAACAATAAAAAAAAATTGAGTATCTATAAAGAAACAGCTACTAAGAAACACAAAAAACCAGTTCCATATCACTACATCATATCTGTTAAATCAAAACAAATTGATATACCTCTGTTGATTTCTGCAATGACCCTGCTACCCTTAATGTGGCTACAAACAAAATACAAATATTTTAATTATCTATATTACTTTTTAATAAAACAAAGGTTCTCAGAATAAAGAGTGTTGGAGCAGGAATATCCCCACTGGGGGAAGTATACCATAACTTACGTCTATTGCACATGAATATTATAACCTGCAGTTTTGAACAAAAATTATAATAAAGGAGTCCTCTTTTCATACTGAGTGGTGATAAGTAATGTAAAATGTTAAAAATAAAATGGAGACCTAATGGTCTCCATGTGATAATATCTCATAGACATTAATTTTCAAGTAAGGATAATTTTGACAATCTCATGAAAAATTTGTGAGATAAAATAAACAAACAAACACTAACATAGATTTTAAATAATGATGAGAATATTAGCCTAATCAGTTTAATTTGATGTAATAATAAATAATCATTAAAATTTGAAAATACTTTACCTAATTGATTTTTCATTTGCATTTGCACAGAGTTTAGGTGTGCTTTACTTGTATAAATTTTACTTATTGCTTTCCTTGATCTGATTATTTCCTTTGCTAATATTGTACATACTTGTTTATCACTTTTTCCAGCTGCCTCTTTTAAAGACCTTTTGATTTTTTCCTCTTCTCTTTGAATAGCTGAAAGGAGAAATGATGTTATTGAAGAAACATTTACATCAAATAAAAAATTGTAATTTGACCTATATGAGTAGTCAAAATTGTTGAACAGCAGGAAGTAAGCTTTTGTATTTACCTACAGTTGTTTTTAATTATTAGATAATAGTATTATTTTAAGGTAGTTTACATGGATAAAACTACTATTTCAATTAATATAAACCAGTATCTGCATTAATAATTATATGAAAACTAGGTGTAAAGGCAAGAAAACTTTTTTAAAATACTACCAATAAGTGTACTTACTTTAAAAATATAATAATGTAAATAAATAGCTCTATACATATATAGTTTACAAAATATTTCTGTCTCAGTTATGGTCACTTTATATATTTCTTTGTATGTATTTATTATTGTATTTTTATATAGTTCTGTGTACTAAGTATTATACGACTTCTAGAAATATACTATAGCGTAGATATTAAATTTGGCAATTCTTGAATTTTTAACGTTTTATTTATAAACCACAAAACTATCGCACTTTTTAGCAGTCTATATACTATTTACCTCGAATTTGTCTATCCAAATTATATCCTTCTTTGCGAAGCTTATGAGACCATTCATTTACCTAAAAAAAATTTTTGCTTATTATAACTTGACTTAACAGAGTACCTTTTATTATTTATTTATAATAAATACCATCTCTTTCGGATTTCGTTCTGGAGATTTACCAAATAAACCCATGTTTGCTGAATCTTATTTAGTGTTATGATTTAAAATTTTTGTTTAGGTGAACTTAACACCAAGGCCAATTTGACATTGTCAAATGGGTGATGATCTCATTGATGCCTCCTGAACTCCTATCATATGAATCGTTAAAAAAATCAAATTAATTATATAATGAAAAGTATGTTTATTAATATTTATAACACGAAGTTAAAGTAAAGAAATGTTGAATAATTTTAAATTATAAATGTACGCAGTTATAAATTTTAAGTTCAATAAAATTTGAGAAAATATGCGTAGTTGGTAACGTTTAAATATTCTGCTTACAATTCCAGACAGTTTTTCTCGTTTAGTAATACCAGTAAAAGACTAAAGTTTATACATCCACTTGACTTTTATTGTTATTATTTTGAATCACTGTAAAGAACAACATTTGCTGTATGGCGAAAATAAAGTATTGATAAGCAGAATTCTATTTAAATTTTATTCTTCATTAATAGAATCATAATTTTTCTATTTGTTGCCATCTAGCGCTGCCATTCAAACTTTGTTTCATCATTATTACCATCATTAGCGTTCGGAATACATTATCGCTTTAAAATATCTATCCTAGTACTTGTTCATACTGTAATTCCAGTTTCTTTGGGACTCCTCCCATCTTTTTAAAATGATATGAGAATGAATGCTGGTGTATTGGTTTATTATTATATGTTTTATTGACCAGAATCATTAATGTGGACTTTGAAATAATTTAAATAGTAACTCATTAGCGATCTGGCAAGAACTTCAAATATTCTGTCTGTTGCGGGAAAACAAACGTGATCTAAAAACTATATTTTTTTAGAAAAAATTAACAATAACTAAAATTGAATACTGCGTTTGACCATTAACGTTTATATTGTGATTGTGTGTTCAAATAGCGGAGATTTTAGAGGCATCTCATTTATTACAAGGTGAGTTGTTTATTTTAGGCGCTTCGTGTGCGTCAATTTATCATTTACAATGTATGAAATTTTTATATTTCTGTGTGATTATTAAAAAAAGAACCACGTAATGTTTTATAAGAACGGTTTCTTATTTCTTTTTACGCGAATTTTGTGATAAGTTTAAATCAAATATTTCGTTACTATTTAACTTTTATGAAAAACAATCTTTGACGGTTAATATGGATTTCAACTTTTTTATTATACAAAATATAGCATACATCTTCGTATTAAAATCACTGAAATTGAAACATTGTGTACAATTCACGGTTGAAGTTATATTTTTATGTAACATTTAACAAATAATGTTACAATTGGTTCATGTTATATAATGTTCCAAATATTTTACAAACTGCATCAAAAAAATTAAAATATGTGTTACTGAAATGGGTGTACAATGTAATTGATAATAGGAATTTTATTTATAGAGAGTTATCTACAGTACTGGTATCTGGCACAGGCTGCCATTTTAAAAACATTAAAAATTTTTCACTGATACTTTGATTTAAAATGAATGGCTTTGTAGCCTTTGTTTAAACCCATAGAACGAAGCTTAAAAAAAATCCTTGGTGTTTTAAAAAAAGTCTGTCCATGCTTAACACAATCAAGTAAATTCTTGAAAATCATAGTTAACGATGCAATTTACTGTATCCACTTATTGTTGAAGCATGAATATAATTAATTATTTCTTTCTACAATATTTTATAACATATTTATACTTAATATTTTATTTATTATAATTATAATACATTACAATTTGTATAAATAATGTTATTAAAAATGAGGAAACAAAATAATATATGGGCTCTATATTGCTTGCTGCACTGAAACCAGTTAAACACCATAACATTAAAAGTTTTTTTTTATTATCAAAATATAATAAGTGTGAAAAATATAACAATAACTCTATGTTATGAAAAATTATATCCCCAATATTTCATTTAAAATATGTATTTTTTTTTGTTAAGAAATGAGAAATGGGTGTCCTTGACACTATTTTCACAATTTTCACAAAATGTGCATTTTTTTTTTATTCTATTTTAAGCCATACACCTTTTAGGTTAAGCCGGCTAAGATGTGCATTACAACAAGCATCTTTTCTAAATGTTTGCTAAAGTTTTGGATGCTATGCTTCCCTTTGCATGTGAGGTGACAAAATAAATTCAAGTTGTATTATTACGGGAATATGTATATTATTTTAACAATTAAAATACCAGACTAATTAAATTATACCAGCGGAAATTTATTTTAGAAATGAAGTGTTCACTTTGTGGACACCACTTTTGAATAATAATTAATTTTACAATTTACATATTTTACATTAGTATAGGTTTGTATGAGCTTCAGTTTGTTCCACTTAATATTGGTAAACCTATCTGTTTATAGAAACGTAACAACAATTATTTAATTTCATCAACCACAAAAAATTGCTATATATTGCTATATAACAAGAAGATATGGATTTTTAGAAGTTAAAAGACTTTTATTCTTTTTATTATGACATTTTTCATATTAGATGTTAAACCTAATTTAGCAATTTTGTCTTGATACTGTGTTTATAAACAGTTACTCAACTGTAGTCATTGTAAGGAAACAGTATCTGTTACAGTAATTACACAAGTGTTTCAAAAGGATTGCAATGCAAATGTTTTTGTTTTATTTAAAAATTTCAAACATTTTACAAATCACAAAACCGTCTCATTCAATGGCAATTTTCTACATCAGGCCAGGGTGCTGAGGAAGATTGTAGCCATTCTTGAGACATATTAAACCAAAGTGCAGAACGGCACCAGTGTGTTCCGTAGGGTACTATAGGATATTTTAACAGATATAAATCTTATGTAACACTGATTTTTCCTCCAAAGTATGGTATCTTTTAAAGCTATTATTCTCGACATATTAAAATGGTTAAATGATGAACCTCCATGTTAGTGATCCATATCTAAATTTTGCTGGGCTTGAGAAAAATGAGAAATGTATTTATTTATCGAGTTTTGTTTAGCATATATTGTTATATAATTTATTTTATAGGAATATATGGATCATTATAAATAGTGTTCCAAGATTTCTTTTATAAATATAGTTAATACATAATAATAGAATTATCGGCCTGCAGGATTTATATTTTAATTTTTCTGATAGATGAGTTCTAAAAGTTTGGCAACCTCTGCAAAAGATACAAATGCGACATTTAAACATTCATCTCGTGCACTTTCAGTTCGTTTGCACTCGATGTAAATATCTTACTGTACTCGTTTGTAATCAGCTTCGTTGCCAAGTAACGGCGATGACGTAGCGCTTATCGGAAGTATTTAAATTCTTTTGTTAATGTTAGTTGTAACATGACCGAAAGAGACGTTAATAATAATTTACAATAGTATTTAGCATACAAAGTCGTGTGCAAAATTTGAAGTTACTTCAGATTTTTTTTATATGACCAAAGACGATAATTTCACCAAATGGTAAATGATATGCCTGGGCCAACAGCGTGGCACTAGTTAGGATGATATATACTTCCCTGGTCTCTGGTTATTAAGAATAGTAAGTAAGGCCTTTCTGTCGTAGAAAGCGATTGTCGGGTTCGCTGTGGGTTTTGAAGATAGTCTTCATAGCGTATCAAACGCGCCCAGGTCGGACGACAAAGTCGAGGTGGTGACGTAGTTGTCGTATCAAATCGAGGGTGCCGAAGAGTAGTGCAAGGAGACACTGGTGTAGGAGATTCCGGAACACAGCACTGAAGATGACCACTGACGGGCTTTTAGTGACGGAAACGGAATCTTGAGAGAATCCCTAGAATGTGCTTGTCACTTTGAGGCATAAGATGTTGTTTCGTTAATAGTTAATTCATTAAATTCAACGACCTTCAAATCGGAACACAGTAATGTTTGCACACGATTGTATTGTCTTTGTTGTTTATCTAGATTGTAAGTATCTCGCTGGCCTAATGGTAAGAGTGTGCGGCCTTCATTCCGAAGGTCGCGGGTTCGAATCTCGGCATATACCGATTACTTAATATTTAGGTACATTTGTGAACTTTAGTTACAACAGCGAGATTCAAACGGTGAAGGAAAACATCGCGAGGAAACCCGCACACTGAAATCATCTTTGTGTGTGTGCGTGGCGGTCCCAGTAAAGTGGCAACAGGCTCGCCCCCTGTTACATGGGACCTAATCTGACCACACCACCTCTGCCTACCCGTACTGGAAAAAAGTGTGGTGGCGATATAAAAAAAAATCTAGATTGTCTCCGGCAACAGAGACCTACAAGCGAGAAGGTACCTTTCAGAAGACCATGCATACTGGTGTATCCAACCTGAGTCAGTTTATTTGTCTTACGACTGTGAGTCTTGCTTAAGAATTTTATGGTTCTAGTATTCAGTATAGTGTCAACTGAAGTTCAACCATATAAATTGGTTTTCTTACACAGAACCTAATTTATGTATATATTCGATACACTATATATATATACATCTAATTGGATTTTAAATTCACTTGAACTAGTCTTTGAGTGCGATCGCAAACGAAAATGGCTTTGTATAGCTTCTGTTACTATAGCAACAATAAAATGATGATATACAAATCATTCCGCGTCGAATGCTCATGTACCCATGTCGTTACATTCACTAGTTTTCACGTGACTCCCGAACTGAGGAAACCGGTTTTAATTATATTTATGTATACATAGATATATAAGATCAGTGATAAACATTAGGTTATAAACTTTTTTGGCGTGTGTCCTAAAAGGTTAATAGTGGTTAATGGTCCCTGAATGATTCATACAGTTGGCAAATTAACAAGTTAATTAAACACTTTCAAGCTTGATATGTTGATGCTATTAATATTTCTATGATATTTGGCGATTGCATTATGACGTCATAATCTTGTTGATACTAAGCCTCACTTTGTTTTGATCGATAAATTGTTGATAGGTCGATGTGACGTCAAATGTTGTTATGAAAGTAATATAAGGAAAGTGATATACTGAATATGAAAAAAGTTTCATTATTAAATTTTTTTTTATATTCGATAAAGCAACGATACGAGATTAACGTTCACCTGATGGTAAGTGATGATGTCTGCTCGTAACCATGAGACGCCAGTTAGGATGATTTACACTTCACTTTGCACTTTGTGCTCGTACAATGCTGTTGTATATATAACGAATGGTAAGTGTTGTTACTAATTTCACTAGCTCCAAAGCTCTTCAAACCGGTATACAGTATTATTAACACACTATTGTTTGCCGGCAGACAGCTGTTGCAGTACCAACCTAGAGGGTCTCTGGCAATAGAGAGCTAGCAATTAGTAATTTCATTAAAATGTACTAATGTCTAATTAAAATTATTATAATTATCAAAATAATTAAAGTTTTTTGTTTTGAAAGTGCAAGCGTTTCCATATATCATTAGTATCATGGTTATGGATGAGGGGGTCCGTTACATTATTAGCCGGATTACTCTCACTGCTGGGCATAGGCACCTCTCAAGGTGGTTAATATTTTAATTTGCATAGCAACCCATCAAATGTAATACACAGAGTTTAATACTGTAGCTTTCCTTCTCTGGTCGGGCACCCACAGGCAAGTCCAAGACGATGTTTAAAAATCTAGTGTCCCTTGTCATGCGAGAGGGCCAAAGGGTCGATGACGATTTCTAGGATAAAGCTAAGTAAAGCAAAAGATAAGGAATCGTGATTACTCTATCAGTTAAGGATATAATAGGTTGGCAAATATCTCCATTCCGCCTTTTTGTCTTTTGAATTTCGCGGCTATGTACAAAGCGCTACAGAGCTCGTATCTGGCAATACTATACATAATTTGAAAGGTCTTGACATAACCTACAAAACGACGCTATGCATAATTAGTTTGGATATTGCGTTCAACAGTTATAGACGTGTAAACATGCGAGTTCACTAACGCCGAAATTCGCGCTATTTTAAAGTTTTCCTTTGTTAAAGGCAAATCCGCTAGAGAAACGTTCCGTGAGATTAATGGTGTTTTGGGGTATGGTACTCTATCACTTCGAACCGCGGAGGAATGGTTTCGACGATTCAGAGCCGGTGAAAACGACACCATGGATAAGCCAGCCGGCGGAAGACCTGTGACGACAAATACCGATCAAATCATGGACTACATCGAGTTAGACCGGCATGTGACACCGCCCAGGAGATGGGAGTTAGTCACCAAACCATTTTAAACCATCTGCAGAAGGCTGGATACAAAAAAGAGCTTGATGTTTGGGTGCCGCATGATTTGACGCAAAAAAACCTTCTGGACCGAATCAACGCCTGCGATATGCTGCTGAAACGGAACGAACTCGACCCATTCTTGAAGCGGATGGTGACTGGCGACCAAAAATGGATCACATACGACAATATCAAGCGAAAGCGGTCGTGGTCGAAGGCCGGTGAATCGTCCCAAACAGTGGCCAAGCCGGGATTGACGGCCAGGAAGGTTTTGCTGTGTGTTTGGTGGGATTGGTAGGGAATCATCCACTATGAGCTGCTCCCATATGGCCAGACGCTTAATTCTACCATCTACTGCGAACAACTGGACCGCTTGAAGCAGGCGATCGACCAGAAGCGTCCAGAATTGGCCAACAGGAAGGGTGTAGTGTTCCACCAGGACAACGCCAGACCACACACTTCGTTGATGATTCGTCAGAAGCTACGGGAGCTCGGATGGGAGGTTTTATCGCATCCACCATATAGCCCGGACATAGCGCCAAGTGATTACCACCTGTTCCTGTCCATGGTGAACGCCCTTGGTGGTGTAAAGTTGAACTCAAAAGAGGCTTGTGAAAAGTGGCTGTCCGAGTTCTTCGCAAATAAGGAGGGGGGCTTCTACGAGTGAGGTATTATGAAGTTGCCGTCTAGATGGAAACAGATTATCGAACAAAACGGCGCATATTTGAACTAAATCCGATCACTGTAACACTTTTTCAAAGCATTGAATAAAGAGCAAAAAAGCGGAAGGGAGATATTTGACAACCTTATATGAATAGAAAGAGATGGAGTCAACTGTCTAATTTTAATTTTAGCAATATTTCTATCTTCGGAACTGTGTGCTTGTTCTTTTCTCTTTACTTACTGTTTAGTATTAAACAGTAGATTAGTCATTATGAATGATATTCTAATTATAAAAGATTCTGTATTCTAATTTGGGATGTACCTTTCCTATTTCTTTTCACTACCTAGGGCATTGCATTCAAATAACTGGTGATAGGTCTCTGTTGTGCGAGATCGTCTAGGTGGGTACCACCGCAGCGCCTATTGCAACCGCCAAACAGTAGTACGCAAACATTTATGTTGTCCGGTTTAAAGGGCGCTGTAGCTAGTATAATTCTTGGGGTAACGAGACTCAACTTATGTCTCAGACGAGAGCGTATTGTGGTGCAGTGCATACCACCTTAGCGCCACGTCGTTATGGACGGGCGTATCGTTTACCATCAAGTGATCGTGCCGCTCATCTCATCGTTTAATATCCTTAAAAAAATATTAAAATATGGGTTCATTGTTTAATTTTTTTTCTACTGTTTTCATTTAATTTACTACAGCACCAAGTTGATTCAGTAAATATTTAGTGCTAAAGTACCCACTAAATAAACCAAAGATTCCCTTTAGGTTCTCTGTCCTTTAGTATTTCACTATTCCAACCTTTATAAATTATTCTGGTGGATTCCTTTGAATATTCTTCAGACATTCCTCTTAATAGTTTCTTTGATTTAGTTGGAAACAAGTGAAGAGTACCATTTATTTTTTCCCCACATCCTGTCCTAATGACATGAAATTGCTTATAAAACACATATACGTTATATTTTCAGTTGATTATAATTGATTAGCTATCTCAAGCGGAATCCTTACGTAATATTTCATAATGTTTCACGTAGCCGGATGTCAGAGCTGTATCCTATAACGATAACATATATCTTTTTTTTTTTGTTTAAGTATTAAAATTTTTGATACTTATATTTAGGTATGAAAGGGGTCCCGCATAAGTCACGGGACCCAAGCTAACCTTACCTACTCGTGGTGCAACCTGGTGAGACTGGCTCCCACCAAGCTGCACAGGATCAGTGTGGTGGTAAATGCCCCAAATCCCACCAGATGAATCTCTACAAATGAAGGTCGCGGGAAGCCGCTGGATGCGGTAGCGCAGGATCAATTGATGTGGCGATCTTTGTGGAAGATCTATGTCCAGTAGTGTACTTCTACCGGCTTATGATCATCATCAGTTCATCGTCCACTGCTGGACATAGGTTCTCTTCTAATGTTTATAATGTGTTCCACAAACCACGGTCTTGCGCAGTTAATGATGATATTCAGGTATCACTTATAACCGAGGCCGTAGCGTTATTGTCCATTACTTATATTCAATAATACTATTTATGAGCTTAATCATAGCTAATTTGTTTTTTTTTTTAGAAGTATAAATTGATGATTGAGGTTTCATTGAATATAACAATAAGTTGTTAACTTTAGTTCCCATCATAAAGCCTTCAGGTAATTGTTATTATCATGAAAGATTTTGGTAATAAATTAACATCTAAAACTAACTAGAAATCCCTTTTCAGTTTTTATCCTCCAGTTTCTTTCATTACTCTACAAACTGCCTTTTTCATCCATTCATCTCCACCTTCTCCATCACTACCTTTATGCTACTGTCATCTTTACCTTTCTGCGTTCTATTCTTCTTTTCCCTTATGCCCCATTCCACGGTAACCCCCTATATTTTCCATATCTACTCAGTTTTCGCCATTGACCTCTATCAAAGTTTAATTGTTATTTAATCAAGCGGATCATGTTCACAACAACGCGGCGTAGATAGGTAGATTAATATATATACACTGCATGAAATGATACTTGTCGCCTTAGACATAAGATGTTAAGTCTCGTTACCTCTGTAATTTCACTAGCTACAACACCCTTCAAACTGGAGCACGGCTAAGTTTGAACACTACGGTTTGGCTGTGCATATAGCTGCGGTGGTGTTTACCTAGACGATCTCCGACAACAGAGACCTAGCACCGGTTATTTGAATGCAATGCCCTAGGTAGTGAAAAGATACGAACTTTTAGGAAAGGTATATCCTAAATTCTACAGAGATCAGTAAATCTATAAAATATCATACAAACTAGATTTTATCTTGTTATAATATATAGGCAGGTGTTGTTCGAGTGTCGCATTAGTTTCTTAATCGGTGGAAGGCTTGGAAACAAAGGTTATCTTCGTTATCGTTATATTAAAGTCCGTGATCATATCGGGCATTATTGTTTGTTGTTATCGCATTATAATAATTATTGTGTCACCTTGGATTTACTTTCTTACCCTTTGTTGTTCATGTTTATTTATTTTCAATGGTTGACAAGAAATTTGCATGAATGTGATCTATTGAAGAGATACGGTACACATTTTAAAGTTTCACGTGTAATAACTTGTATAACTTTAGAGATGTTTCTATTGTTAGTTTTTAGACGGAATACGAAGAAAGGCAGACAGTATTGTAATTTTTTTGCGTTGCGACAATCTACATGAGAATACAGCGGTAGTAAAAGAATATTTATATCGAACTCTTACTAGCTAGAACTTCCATGCACAAAGATTTCGTGTAGGATATTCCTGGCATATATACCATATATATACTTGCTCGCTGGCCCAATGGTTAGAGCATGCGGCCTTCATTCCAAAGGTCGCGGGTTCGAACCGAACTTTAATATTTATGTACATTTGTGAAGGAAAACCATCGCGAGGTAACCTGCACATGAATTAGAAACTCTAAGGTATGAAGTCACCAAATTCAGTATCCTTATATATACTTAAAAATAAACTTGACGATTTCAATTCAGCATAGTTTTATACCTTTTGAGTTTGTGATTATTTAAATAGGTTTTTGGAGCTAGACTATGCAATGCTCATTAGCCTATAAGACCTTGCCCCCGTCGCATAATCACTGTGTCTTAATTCGATTGTTAGATAAATACAGGAATTGAAATAAAACCTGTATTCGTTTAGAACACTAACATCATTATCAATTCAAACATTTAACTACCTAGTATTTTACCTTACTAAGAAAAATAGATGAAGGTATATATGGTCCAAGTTAGTGTTTAGGCGCACGGCTGATTTCCTCTGTTATTCACGATACCGTAACAGTACTTTTGTTTAATTTTTTTTTTTGGATACTATTCACCGTTTCTTTCATATATAAGTTTGGCAAATATCTTCCTTCCGCTTTTTTGCTCTTTATTCAATGCTTTATAAAAAGTGTTACAGTGATCGGATTTAGTTCAAATATGCGCCGTTTTGTTCGATAATCTGTTTCCATCTAGACGGCAACTTCATAATACCTCCCTCGTAGAAGCCCCCCTCCTTATTTGCGAAGAACTCGGACAGCCACTTTTCACAAGCCTCTTTTGAGTTCAACTTTACACCACCAAGGGCGTTCACCATGGACAGGAACAGGTGGTAATCACTTGGCGCTATGTCCGGGCTATATGGTGGATGCGATAAAACCTCCCATCCGAGCTCCCGTAGCTTCTGACGAGTCATCAACGAAGTGTGTGGTCTGGCGTTGTCCTGGTGGAACACTACACCCTTCCTGTTGGCCAATTCTGGACGCTTCTGGTCGATCGCCTGCTTCAAGCGGTCCAGTTGTTCGCAGTAGATGGTAGAATTAAGCGTCTGGCCATATGGGAGCAGCTCATAGTGGATGATTCCGTTCCAATCCCACCAAACACACAGCAAAACCTTCCTGGCCGTCAATCCCGGCTTGGCCACTGTTTGGGACGATTCACCGGCCTTCGACCACGACCGTTTTCGCTTGATATTGTCGTATGTGATCCATTTTTGGTCGCCAGTCACCATCCGCTTCAAGAATGGGTCGAGTTCGTTCCGTTTCAGCAGCATATCGCAGGCGTTGATTCGGTCCAGAAGGTTTTTTTGCGTCAAATCATGCGGCACCCAAACATCAAGCTTTTTTTTGTAACCAGCCTTCTGCGGATGGTTTAAAATGGTTTGGTGACTAACTCCCATCTCCTGGGCGATGTCACGAGATGCCACATGCCGGTCTAAATCGATGTAGTCCATGATTTGATCGGTATTTGTCGTCACAAGTCTTCCGCCGGCTGGCTTATCCATGGTGTCGTTTTCACCGGCTCTGAATCGTCGAAACCATTCCTCCGCGGTTCGAAGTGATAGAGTACCATCCCCCAAAACACCATTAATCTCACGGAACGTTTCTCTAGCGGATTTGCCTTTAACGAAGGAAAACTTTAAAATAGCGCAAATTCGGCGTTAGTGAACTCGCATGTTTACACGTCTATAACTGTTGAACGCAATATCCAAACTAATTATGCATAGCGTCGTTTTGTAGGTTATGTGACCTTTCAAATTATGTATAGTATTGCCAGATACGAGCTCTGTAGCGCTTTGTACATAGCCGCGAAATTCAAAAGACAAAAAGGCGGAAGGGAGATATTTGCCAAACTATTATGTTTATGGAAGTAAGTGCCTACATAAGTTTTATTTATAATAATAAATGCCAAGATCAATTTTCAGTTGTAATATGTCCCGTGTTATAAGTTTTTTTGAACAGATTCAACGAGTAGTAGTATTCGTATTGTGTTAAGTTTTATATTCATATCATAAAATTCTTTAGAAGGTAGGGAGTTCTGGTAACCTTCGTAATGCCTAGACTGAGTTTAACGGAACCTTTGTATAAAAATTATTTACGATATGTATACAAGAAATGAGGGTTAAAATTGACAGATTATCTTCAACACAATTAGATCGAAGGCTGCTACTGTATACATCTCAGAGATATATACAGTAGCAGGACGTTGTCTGTACACTATCCACATAGTAAGGAATAATATATATGATCTGACTAAAGATTTCAGTGATTTGTTCTTCCGGTTCTCACAATTCATAACGGCGCTGGGAGCACCCACCATGCGGGCAGTGAAACGATGACGCTCTCCTTACAAAGAATAAAGAGTTCTTTGTTATGTTATAAAATAGCTTTATTTGTTATTAATATCCATTCTATATCCAGTTGCGAATAACTGTTAATAAAATCTAATGCCAAACGATAATGTTTATCTGTGGTGCTTACCGTTGACGCAGTTACCGGACGGTATCTAGCGGTGTTCAGGTCATACGCGCGATCTAATGACCTGTTTGACGCGCTGCCTGTGTTCTTCCATTGCGTACTTTAAAGATACAAACACACGTGGTGGTACTTTAAAGTCTCTATCATACACACTATGAGAGTATGACTGGTGTGGGATTCAACGGTATATTAAGGTAATAGAGATTTAGTTTATGACGGAACCTTATAGACCGTAAAGCAATCTATAGCGTTATATACCTTAGCAAAACAAGTGCTGAATAAATCTATATTTATGTACCTAGGTTCAGAGCTGAAGTGTTCTGTGAATAATACGGTGTTATACACTTACCCATAACAACATGACGCCAGATAAGATCATATACACTGTATCACATGATGCTCGTGGAATTAAGATACAAAGTTACGTTTTGTTACTTTATTAACTACAGCGCCCTTCAAGCACTCAGCATTGTTAGCATAGTATTCTTTGAGGGCAAAAATGGGATCTTCTTGGACGGTATGTAACAACAGGCACCTACCAAACCACCGTTGTATTACCTATTTATGTAATATTTAGGTATATGCGTTTATAAATGTTACAGTTATAGTTAAGTGTAGTATTTATAAAGTTAGTGAAAGAAGATTTTAAAGATTGAGTTGGCACGAAGGGATGTATTTAAACAAATTCAAATAGGGCTCATCCGGCAGGTGGTCTGAAATGATAAACAGCAAAGGAAACCGGTCTAGGCCACACTTTGTTGAGCTAGACCTGCTTGTCGACAATGTTTCACGCACGTGTAATCTTTATTTTAGAATTGCATATTTCTATGCAAGATGTGAATTTTAATATCTGAATACATTCAAAGAAACAAAATGGTTTGTATATGAAACACCTTAAATATGTATGATAATTGTGTGCGTTTACTTAGATTTTGCTTATTAAACGACATTTTGATGCAGTATATATTACAAAGAATATATTTTTTTATATAAACGCCCAGAAAAGGCTATAAGATGGCATAAGTTTATAACCTCGATCAGCTTCCTATAACGCGGCTATCACAAACAAATTATTCGAACAGTTTTCTATAAACATAATAATAGGTTGGGGAAAAAGAAATCCATTATTTTTATATGAACTTCAGGACTTTATTTAACATGCTTCGGATTGTCCGATTTGGGTCAAATATGCACCGTTTTGTTCTATGATTTGTTGCCATTTTAAAGGTAACTTCATAACGCCTCTCTCGTAGAAGTCCTAGTCTCTATTTGCAAAAAACTCTAGTAGCCGATTTTCATAATCTTCCCTAGATGCCAATTTTTTATCACTAAAGAAATTTTGTAATGCAAGAAAAAGATGGTAATTGCTTGGTGCCAAGTCCGGACTGTATGGCGGATGCATCAAAATTTCCCAACCAAGCTCCCGAAGTTTCTGGCGAGTCACTGTAGACGTGTGTGGCCTAGCGTTGTCCTGGTGGAACACGACACCTCTCCTGTTGGCCAATTGCTATCTTCAAACGGTCCAGTTGTTGACAGTACAGATCAGAATTTAGTGCTTGGCCATATGGAAACAACTCATAATAAATAATCCCCTTCCAGTCCTACCAAATGCACAGCAGAACCTTCCTGGCCGTTAGTCCTGGTTTGGCCACCGTTTGAGGTGCTTCACCGCTCTTTGACCATAATCGTTTTCGCACAGGGTTATCGTATGTGATCCATTTCTCATCTCCAGTCACCATCCGTTTAAGAAATGGGTCTATCTCATTCCGTTTGGCCAAGGCTTCGCAGGTGGAAATTCGATCCATCATGTTTTTTTCTGTTAATTGGTGTGGCACCCAAACATGGAGCTTCTTTTTGAATCCAGCTTTGTGTAAATGGTTTAAAACTGTTTTGTGGTCCATTTTTAGCTCCTGGGCGATGTTACGACTGCTAACATGCCGGTCAACTTCGATCATTTCTCCGATTTTATCAACATTTTCGGCGACCGGCCTACCTGTGCGAGGTGCATCTTTAACATCAAAAATTCCTGAACGGAATCTACGAAACCAAAATTGCACATAATTGGCTGTTACAGTATTGGGTCCATAAACACCATTCACAATTTTAGCCGCCTGGCTTGCATTTTCGCCTTTGTCAAAGAAAAAGTGTAAAATGTACCGAATTTTCTCTTTGTTCACTTCCATTTTTAACACCCTGTAACTCACAATTGAATGCACCAAACAAAAAATAGCAAAAGAATTCTTTTACTGCGAAATGTCACCTTTCCAACGAGCATAAATCTGAAACTTTTGATCGATACTTTACGAGAAATTTATCACTACAGCCATCTACCGAAAAAATAATGGATTTCTTTTTCCCTAACCTAATATATTGTTTATCTAAATTATATATCTATATATCTAATAGTTTCCTAAGTTACCTTATACAACGTCAGCCATTTAGAAAACAGGTCGTAACAAATTATATGAACAAAAAAATTTTTAGCTCCGTTAAGTAACATGCAAACTTGCATCAAACATTTTAACTTATATTATAATAATAAAAGCACTATTAATACTTATTAAATTAGTTAAAAAAAACAGAGTAATTATACGAGACTAGTTAATTTCGGTAACGAATACAATTTTACAGGTACTATTGTAATAGAAAGATACTTTGAATGTGTCTGTACATGATATACAAGTTGCACCATTTAATGTTCCCACTGATGGGACTCAGCCTTAAGGACAGTAGTAATAACAGCCCATTTACGTCCCCACTGCTGGGGCACAGGCCTACGCTCAATATGAGGGCGATTGGGCCATAGTCACCACGCTGGCCCAATGCGGGTTAGTGACTTCACACATACCTTAGAATAAATTCCAAGTCATGTGCGGGTTTCCTCACGATGTTTTCCTTCACCGTTTGTATCTCGCTGTTGTAACTAAAGTCCACAAATGTACATAACTTAAATATTAAGTCATCGGTACATGCCGAGATTCGAACCCGCGACCTTCGGAATGAAAGCCGCACGCTCTAACTATTAGGCCAGCGAGCTACTCCTTAAGAGCCTTAAGGACAGTGAAGGCAGTTTATTCACCGTTCTGGCCAAGCGCGAGTCGCCGTGTGTGTTGGTGTAACTACTTTGTAATCACTGGTTTCGCGGTTCCTAGCCTCTCTAATGATTCATTGCGGGACTTATGTAATATAATATGTTCAGTTTCGACACTGCAACTCTTCCTCGATGAAATGCCTGATGGCATAAGGCAACAGGTGTTACTGAAATGAACCATTTTGTATGATATAAGAAATATCTGAACATATCAAACGTGCACTGTTATGCTGCAGGGTCACGACTGATTAGAACTTTAGTTTAATATATAATGTATAGTAGAAAAAAATCTATTAATTAGTCTAATATATTCGTCTGGCAAAAGTTCATATAAAATGTATCTTGATACGGTCGCGATTATCAAGTAGTGACGCGTCTCACTATGCGCTTATATTCCTTCCATATTGCAGCTACTTTGTCACATTGCCGCTCTGATCTGGCCAGTTCACCTCATGGGTACTCTACTATGTACTCACTTGGCTTTTATCTTTTTTTCGCAACTACCCACACGATAGACACAGACAGTCTCTCCACGTGAAAGTAATATAAGAGATCGCGAAGCTGAATAATAGATAAAGCGCTGTGTAGGAAAATAAAAATAACTGAATAGATTTAAATCAATTACTTTTTCAGCAAACTGTTCATCATCATACGAGATTCTTCAAACTGAAGGTTGTCGGTCAGGCAAACTATTATAGGTTCAAAGACGGCTCCTGTGAAACATATTCATTTAGATATGATCATTATTCTTTGTGGCCGTTTTATTCACAACTGCCGAACTGAATGAAGCCGCTGAAGAATGAAGAAATGAAAGAATCTTGCTCATCCAGTACACTCTGGACCTCATATAGCAGAGTAAACAATATTAGGGAGGTAGAGCTAGTCTGGGTGTGGTTGGAATCGTACCACCACCCAAATTACACAACCCATGGTTCTAGTGCAATCTATGTTAAAATACATTTATGTTTCCTTTACGGATTTATTTAATGACACGGGGAAGACTTTCAGCTGATGACAAGTACGTAACGCTAGTTAGGATGATATACACTGCACAATATTTATTATGCTCATCGCCTTAAGTCATGTTAAGTCTTGTTATTAAAATTTTGAATTTAATTGTATCCACCATAGTATACAACTATAATAAACGTATGAATAAAGTGCGGAAGGTTGCGTGTTTCTATGTTCGTTGACCATCAATTGCCCGGTATTGGTCAATTGACGGGCGGCCGTCGGGGGCCGATTGTGACACTCGTTTGTAAGCTGCGTATCCTGGAAGTTATCGCGCGTCCCATTGCCTATTTAATCTATTAATTAACCGTTTAAGTTTTCATATATCATTAACGTAAAATGACGCCGGATGCTGATGGACGAGTGAAAAGGACGATATAAGTTTTACTGGTGGTAGGTACTCTGTTTTTTTTTTGTAACTGTTCCTGCATGGGTTGGGTCAGGGCCTTTATTTACTTTCATTTATCATCATTTTCCTATCATCATTACAGATTTTTAGTTTACATGGTCATTATTATTATTATTAAAAGTGGAGGAATCGAGAGAGGTGTGCCAGAATCGTGGCCAGTGGAGAGAAGTGGTCTCTGCCTACCCTACTGGGAACGAGGCGTGATGTATATGTATGTATGTATGTATTACATCTTTTTGTTACATTGTGTTTTTATACCTACCATCTTATTTATCATCATTCATTCATTCCTCTTTCATTCCTTACTTATCTCCCATTCTACATCCCATTTCTTCTATCGTTCCGTCATTCCTCCTCTCCGTGTGGTGTGAAGACCGTCGCCTCCTTGTGCTTATTTCTGAATAGGGGGGAAGAGCCTGAAATAAAAGAATCCCCTGTATTATTATTTTTACATTTTTGTTTTTTACTCTTCAATTTTTTATTTAAGGATTCCATTTATATGTTTATTTGTTTGTCTATACTTTATTTGTATCTATCATTGTAGGTACTCTGTTATCCGAAACCGTCTTGGTAGATACCACCGCAGCTTATATTTCTACTGTCAAACAATAGACTGCAAACATCACTGCTTTTCGGTTTGAAGGGTGTTATAGCTATTGCAATTACTGGGGTAACTAGAGCGAGGAGCACAATATAGGGCTGTGTATATCATTCTAACTAGCGTCACGTTATTATGGACTAGCGTATTACTTACCATGACGTGAACGTGTCGCAAGTCTCCTCGCTTCATCCAATAAAAAAAAAAGTTACAAAGGAGCAAGATGATGACAATAAAGCAGTCTTCATTCTTTCAAGTATTTTAATGGTATTTAAAATGAGATGATTTAGACGAAATTTGTACCTCTTTCATCTCATAATGTTAACATTGATTTTCTAAGTATTAACGAAGAGGAATATGTATTTGTTTATGTATTTATATACAACGCAACACCCTAAGCTACTAAAAGTATAGGCATATTTACCATCACACGGTTTCCCATCATTGAAACCAGGAAAAAATAGTTTGTCTGTGGATGTAATATCCATCTCCCCAAAGCGTGGGTATCTTCTGAAAGTTCCTCTCTAATCGGAAAATAAAAAACAGTTATCCGTTAAAGACATAAAATAAATAAGACCTAGCAAGGAAAAAACAGACCAGAAGTTATCTGTGATAACTATTTTGTGAACCAGAACATACTTCTGTTAAGTAAACAATGTTGTTCTGGTATCCTTGAAGTATTTAACCGTCAGTTATTTTTGTGAGGGTTATTTCTGAGTTTGTTATTTTGTTATTTGTAAGTAAAAATTTATATTACTGTTTTATTAATATTTAAGGATAATAAGGAATACAGACGATGTTATGATTGTGATAGTTATTTACTACATATATTTTTGCTCTTTTCATAATATACGTATAATGATTGTTAAAACAATTCTATCATTATCACAACAATACCGGAAGTATACCGGTAGACTTAGTGTTGGGAGGCCTCCCACAAGGTGGACCGACGATTTGGTGAGAGTCGCGGGAACCCACTGGATGCGAGCAATGGGGAACCGATTGATGTGATCTTTAGGGGAGGCCTATGTCTAGCATTGAACGTATCGGCTGATGATGAATATCGGTGGTACAAAAAGTTTTCTATTCATAGGTGCTCTGTTGCCAGAGACTGTCTAGGTAAGTACCATCGCCGCACCTAAATCTACTCCACAACCGTAGTATGCAAACATAAATGTGTTCCGGTTTGAAGAGCGATGTAGCTAGTGAAATCACGACGATAGAGAGATATCTTAAGTTTTAAAGCGTTGAGCACAATCTGGTGCTGTGTCTCGTCTAGCACCAAGTTTGTTACGAACGGGCGGTATCACTTAACATTGTGTGATCGTTTCCCTCGTCTCGTCGCATCGTTGATTAAACAAATTCAAAACTATTGAATTATTTATATTCTGCCTAACTAACCACTAAAACGAACTATTTGACCTTGACGCGGCAATGCTCGCCGAATATTAGGAAGTTCTAGAAATGTTATTAATACACTCATCATTAAGATAAATGTTAATTTAAAATGTGATTTTTATTATTCACTATGAAAAATATAGCGGACCTTGAAAAGTCTTTAAGAGGTAGAAACGATTGTTTTCTTGTATTAGTCATGTGGCTGGAATTGGATCTGTTATTTGGTCGATGTAGAACTGATTCAAGTCTTCAAAACTACAATTGTAGTATAATAAATATTAATAGTTATAACGGTCATGGATCGAGTAGACCATTCCCTGATGTTATTATAATGTTGATAGTTGTTGATCGATTTATACAAATCATCACATACTTGGTACGAGGACCTGCAATTTGCAGTCTATAGAATATAGTGTAGGAGAATCTCAGTCGTATAAATGTCAACCAGCTGTTTCATTTGAATTTTGTCAGATACATTCAAGCTCGGCTACAACCGGCTACCCTCAAGGCCTTTTTTTTTTTTTTTTTTTTTTCTCGCGGGGGAAATCTTAAAAGATACCTTGCTTCTGGGGGGAAGACAAGGTTATGTGGGGCTTCTACCCACTAAAACCCCCTCGGTGGTCTCCCTCAGTGCATTAGGAGGGGCTCCGGGATCTCCTACGGAACGCACCGGCGCCCCCTGCACTCTCGATTAAACATTCCACGGAAGGGCAAAGCCCTCCTAGACCCCACGCCTTGCTACGGCAAATACAAGACCACAATGTATTTGCCGTCCTCCTAAGGCTCGCTTATTAAGCTCTGAGGGCCCCCACCCTCAAAGCCTACGAAACCGAGGACCCTTTTAGTCGCCTTGTACGACAGGCAGAGAATACCTTAGTCCTATTCTTAATGGCCCGGCACTACAGGGCTAACGGGTTGGGGCGTCCGTTGCCATCGCCCCGACGTCCTCGTCTATGGACGGAGTCGGCCCTCTCCAGACTTCGCTCGGCGGACTCCTTCTGCATCATAACGGTTTCACAGAAGGAAACCAACGCTATCCACCCTTTTTTCTTTGCCAGTGCAGTTGATATCGCTACTACCCTCAAGGCCTATTATTATTTATACCCCTACAACTCCCTTTGGAGAAGGAATTTATAAAATTCATTTTTTGCTGACCTCTAAATGGCAAAATAAATACCTATACCAAATTTCTGAGTGTTTACATCATACAGCTATGGAGATTTCGTGATGACTCAATGAATCCCAGGACATCTGTGTAGATCTTATATATATGCGTATGATAATATAACAAAAAAAAATATATATTATTTAGTTTAATTTTTTTATTCTATCTTCATCATCCGATAGACGTCCACTGCTTGACATAGGGCAGCCCCAAAGATCACGTGTATAGGGTTCATTTCGAGGAATTTGAGCCATTTCCCACCACGACCATATGGGAGTTAGTGGGAGCCAGACACTCGTTTGTTGATTAGCATGGTGCACCACGAGCAAGTGAGATTGGCTTGGATCCTGTGAATTATTGTGCGGAAGGGACCCTTTATACCCCTTTTGTTCTATGGAATATATCAAAACTGAGATGTATTTGCATAAAAAATTTGTACATTGTAAGATTTATTATACGTTCTTTGAGTATGTAGAATAATGTTAACATTGTAAATTATGTAAATGTGGTATTAAATCATGTTTTTCTATGTCTTCCAGCTTTACTGTTGCTAAACATATATTTGTTTGGACAAGATGTTGTTAGAGTTAATAGTAAAGGTCATGAACTTGATCAAAAGACAAATTATTTTCAATAAAAAGTAAGAATTTAGACAGAATAGGAAGTTATATTTATCCCTATAACGACAAGGCCGTATTTTAAAAACATCCGACGTTAATAGTATAGCATTAACTTAAAGTTAAGGTAAACAACAAAAACCCAGGGTCACTTGAGATGTATGACCGATCAATAGATACAATTTATCTTAAGAATTATCTCATGTGCAGCTTGCGGCCGTGACACACATGTGTCGTTGAGAGAAACGTACACACAAAAAAAAAAGTATTCCTTCGGGCCTTTTTTCATAACAAATATCTCGGCGATTAGCAAAAACAAAATCTACAATTTCTCATGTTTTTAGTTTGTTAAGTGCGGTATTTACAGCTGCTGTTGTTTTGTAAGACCACAGCAACAAACATGTCGCAAATTGTTGCAATTCTATTGACGACACTATTCACATTTAACATTTCGCTTCGTTTAATATTCATCATCAGCGGATAGACGTCCAGTGGTGGACATGGGCCTCCCCCAAACTTGTACAGTAATCATGGCCTCCGGCACTGAGCACTAGGGGCTGTCGTTTGTAAGGGTTCTTTGGTGGAATTAGGGCCATTACCCACTGCGGTCGCCCTATGCGAGTTGGTGGCCAGAACCTCGTTTGATGATTGGCAGGGTGCATCAAGAGCCGGTGCGGTTGGCTTAGGTACTGTAAATTGTGATAATAATAATATCAATGCTATTCTTTTATTTTTTATTCATCAAAGTGACAAAACGGGTGACATGTTCACGTAATGTTAAGTGATACCCCTGCTAATAACAAGGCGCTAGTTACGATGTTATACACTGGACCATGTTGTGTTCGTCGCTTTGAAATATAAGATGTTGAATCTCGTAACTACAGTGTTTACTAGACTATTGTTTGGCGGCTGAAATAAGCGCTGCGATGGGACCTAATTAAAAGACTAGTAAAAATTAATTGCCATTAATATGAAAAGAAGATAATTTACTAGTAAGATATCAAAGTCATTTCTAGTGTTTACGATATCATCATTTAAGCCTACGCATGTCTAAAGCTGAATATAAGTCGCTCGATTCTTTAGTCAGTGAACATATAAATAAAACTGAAGTCTTCTCTGTTAAATGCAAGTAACCGCTTTAAAATTACAGTTTGCTCTATGGAAACAAATTTCTTTAAAATTAGACAGACAGACAGACGTTTAGTCTGCACCTTCTATAAAGGAGTTCTTTTTTTTTGTTGATCACATCGCATTATCATTTCAACCGATGGACGTCCACTGCTGGATATAGGTCTCTTGTGTCTCTCATATAACATATTAACTATGTAAAAAGTGCTATAATTGATATATTTAGGATACGGTAGAATAATTGTACTAAGGATTCGCTGTAGTTTATGTACAATGTTACATGTTACGTATAATAATATTATTAGGAACAGTCCAATAAAAAAAGCTATAGAAATGAGGTATGTCTGTCGTTATGTATGTGCAATATAACATAACATGGTGTAATACCCAGAAGTCGTCACCGTGGCCGGCATCGACTGGAGTCATTACAGCCTTCGCTCCCGCGGCCTAGGGACGATCATTGAAGCTAGGTTTTTGTGGGTAAAAATTTCCACATAATCCTGATTTCCTCATAGACAGGGCATTTTTTTAAAGAACATATCCCCCAGTTACTAAAAATGGTTATGCACGTCGTAGGATAATATACACGGCAACATATTGTCCACATTGCCTTGCCTATGTCGCCTTATCTCGGGAACTTCACTAGCTACAACGCTCTTCAAACCGGAACAGTAACATTTGCAGACTACTGTTTGTCGGTAGGAATAAGAGCTGCGGTTGTAACCTAACTAGACGATCTTCAGCATCAGAGACCTAGTAAATACAGTATATTTATTCGATATTTAGAATATGAATACTAAATACTGGTGGCAAGTCTCTATAGTCCAAGACTGTTTAGATTTCACCGCAGAACCTATTTCTGCTGCCAAACAGTAGTGTGCGAATATTACCGTGTTCCGGTTTGTAGGGAGTAATAGCTTGTGAAATACCTGGAGTAATGATACTTAAAAGTTTATCTCAAGACGACGAGCGCAATCTGGTGCTGTGTATATCGTCTTAACTAATGCACAGTGCTATGGGTAAGCGTATAACTTATCATCAGATGAACGTCTTGCTAGTAGAAAGAAATACTAAGATTTCGGAGCCTATGTTTAAAAATGCAGTATAGTCATTAAACAATAAAATGAGATAAATGGTAATTATATTGCTGTTGGTAAATTTCTCTCGTCGGTGATGAATACTGGCTCAGTAGGTATCAGCTGTGTAATGGTACAGAAGGAGGCTGCCGAACGCAGTCGAGAGAGGGTTGATTCCGCTCGGAGACAAGGACGATGAGGCGATGGTAATAGATGTACCAGCCCATCAGCCCTGTAGTCTCGGGCTAGTAAGAATAGGATTAAGGTAAGCACTGCCAGTCGTAGAAGGCGACTAAAAGGTTCTAGGACTGTACAAGCGAAGCTGTGGGATAGCTTAAGAGGGTTAAGCCGCGGGCTAGAGAGAGGACAGATCCCGCTCGGAGAAGAAACCGTCGTGGCACTACCGTGCGTCAACACGTCGCACCGGTGAATGGTGCTCCCCTACCATAATGGGGCCTTTTGGGTTGTTGGCGATCAGGATGGGGGTTCTCATCGCCTTCTAAACGACCCTGAGGAGGACAATGGCTAGACGTGGTCTCCGGTCATTGAAGTAATACTCACAAGGTTGGTAGGGTCTGTATAAGCAGACCCCGGGACGAGCTATCCCAGCATAGCGTTAGCGAGGCCGCGGTTGTGTTCCGAACGAAGATCCCGTGACCTCGCCAAACGCCGAAGGTGACCACCGAGGGGGTTTTAGTGGGTAAAAATCTCCACATAACTCTGACTTCCCCCCAGGAGGCAGAGTATCTTTTCGAAGATTTCCCCCGCGAAACCAAAAAAAAAAAGAAAGAGGATTAAGCCCCTCCTCAGAGATGTGTTCGAAGAAAGTGTAGAGAGACACCGGTGCGTTCTATAGGAGATCCGGAAGCCTGTCCGAATGCACTGATGCAGAACCAAAAAAAAAAAAATGGTATCGGCTGTGTAACAGGTGATGACTGATGACCTTTACTGTATTCGAGTCTGCCGGTGCTAGAGAAGTTACTGCGTCGTGTTAGCCTTTCGTTTTAACTCAAGGCGATGTTAGTAATTTTGCTTAATTTACATGAGATAATATTATGTGATGCTTAAACAATTACGCGTATAAAAAGTAAGATGTATTAACTGTTGAATATGTTTAAGTAATTTATTTTATAGCTTTAAAGTCTAACTTATTTTTATTAACACATTATTGTTACATTAAACGATGATTCCATTGCATTCGCATCGTGAACAAGTGATTTCTTAAATTAACCGATGCTTTTGAATAAATACATAAAAAAAAAAAAAACTATTTGTTTTTTTTTTCTACTTTCATTAAATTTTCATTATTGAGATGTTGCTATTTAAAAAATATCTGTAAAATATATGCAACCGTCGTATCTATTACTTAAGTAATTGCGATGACATTATTTTCTTTACTATGATAATTGCGTAATTTTTCATTGACTTAGAAGTTTTAAAAGGTTTTTTAGTAGAGTTGTAGTAGTCAAATATTTTTTATATTTTATTAGTAGTTTTTTCACTAATTATGTATTTTAGTATACATCATAATGAAATTATTTTTTCGTTAAATTTTTAACATACAGTTGGTGGTAGGTCTTTGTTGTCAGAGACCGTCTAGGTAGGTATCATCGTAGCCTCTGTTTCTGCCACCAAAGCGAACATTACTGTGTTCCGGTTTTGTAGGGCGTTGTTGCTAATGAAAATACAGAGGAAACGAGACTTAACATTTTTTGTCTTAAGGCGGCGAGCGCAATGGGGTGTTGTTTATGGTCAGGCGTATTACATACCTCCAGGTAAACGTCTCGCTCGTCTCGTCGCTTCGTCGAATAAAAGAAAAATAAGCATATTTTAATAGAGGATATAAAAGTGCTACTCAAATATAAAACCTAGGAAATAAACACAGCAATAACATAAATAAAAATAAAATCGCAAGACGAAAGTAACTTAGTAGATGAGCGAGACGTTCACGTGATGGTAAGTGATACGTCTTCACATAAGAACGTGACACTAGTTAGAATAATGATCACTTCAACTATATAATTTTTTTTTTATTCAATAAACGACAGGACGAGCGGGACGTTCTCCTGATGGTAAACGATATGCCCGTCCAAAAACAACATGGCGCTAGTTAGAATGTTATACACTGCAACATAGTGTTCTTGTCGTCTCGAGATGTAAAATGTCTGAATACTTCAGTATTTAAATTAGCCTCAACGCTCTTCAAACTGAAACAGTATCGCAAGTTATTTTTGGGGGGTAAAAAAGGAGCTGTGTTAACAGGCATTGAATCCGAGTCCACGAGCTAAGTATCAGATGAACTATAATAATCATAAATGACTTTTAACCACTTAACATCTTCAGAAAACAGAAGCTGTGGTGTGTCACCAATTCTCTACACAGTTTAATAATAGTGTAATAATTGTTATAAAATTATTATAAACTCTAGAAAATATTTGTATGTAAGTATGGTATACATTATGAACTATCTTCATCTTATCCCAGTTTTTTTTTTACGGTGATGTTTGTGTCGAAGTTTTCAATCAATCAATCAATCAGCCGGAAGACGTCCACTGCTGGACAAAGGCCTCCCCCCAAAGATTTCCACTCAGACCGGTCCTGGGCCACCCGCATCCAATGGTTGCCAGCGACCTTAACCAGGTTGTCGGTCCACCTTGTGGGGGGTCTGCCCACGCTACGTCTTCCGGTACGTGGCCGCCACTCGAGAACCTTTCTGCTCCAATGGCCGTCGGTTCTGCGAGCTATGTGCCCTGCTCATTGCCACTTTGCGACGGCGACCCTTCGAGCTATGTCGGTGACCTTGGTTCTCCTGCGGATCTCCTCATTTCTAATTCGATCTCGCAGGGAAACTCCGAGCATAGCTCGCTCCATCGCCCTCTCGGCAATCTTAAGCTTGCGGACAAGGCCCACAGTAAGCGGCCACGTCTCTGCTCCGTATGTCATCACTGGCAACACACAGTTTGCAGACAGAAGTTTCATTGACAACCATTGCAGCTTCATCAGACTCGGGGGCTAGCGGATCTGGTATCCGCGAGCTAAATTATCCCAGTGGATTTTCTATAATTTGTAATACTAGCGGCAACCATTTAATCAGTTTCAACTAAAATTTCTTTTTTTCTAACAAAAACACTTGATGATAGTTAAAGTCGTTTATTTTTTACTTTGCAAATGCTTTTGCGATTTACATAAATTGAACGATAAAAACCACTCGCCCGCGGATGTTCCGACGCGCACTGTCTGAAGTAAGCCGCTACGTTGGCAATCGAATAGCGGTTCCATTTAGTCTTCCACCGTCCGTGCGCGTGGGCAGACGTCTCTGCGTCTTAAAGCCGCTGACGTTGCGGTCTTATATAAAAATTCACCTAGTTTCATTACCCGCGCCCGTTTCTACAGTGCATTTCTCAAATAATTCCATTCAATTAAACGTATAAAAATTTCCAATTTCATTTACTCTGTGATCAGTGTTGGTAAGGTAAAATAATTCTTGAACACTCATAAATCATCTATGTACAATACGTTTGTTCCCTGTTTATTTGCTATGTCGATTTCTCTTTCGGATCACGCGATTCGTCAGGGTTCGAAGCTGTTCGGCGTGGATGAGTTGAATGGTGTCCGTACGTTTGTCTGAGCTGTTTACGTGCAAAATTTTCATTTCACATTCGCGTCTCGTCGCTATGGTCTAATTGTTTGCGTTAAGTAACGATGGCTTTCATCTTTTCATAATACACTTGAAAATTATGTGAATTACATATTAATGCTTCAAGTCTAAATATTTGTATCATTAGAAAGTTATTGCTGATGACACAAATGCCTTTTAAATTCATAACTGGTAGGGCATTGACAATTATATGTACATCTGAATTGATCCACGAATTGAATGATTCTGATTGTTATATATTGTCATCAATATTAAGACTCTATTCAATACATCACCAGTCTTTTAAGCACATGATGCTCATATTAATACTCAGTTGTGTCATAATAATGTGCTGTCCATTCGTAATCAAATTTATTGAGCCCAGTAATCAGCACGTTTCACTTGTGTACTTGTATGTGAATGATAATGAAAAATACAGTATATTTACGTTATTCCAAATACCCTCGAATAAGCTTGTAAGAGTGCTAAATTCTTTATATCTTTAAGGACTTAAGATTTATAATTCATTTTTATGTTGGAGAGTAAGATTCCCTATTTAACGTCCTTTCAAATAATCTTATCGTCTGACTCAACTATGAAAGTAATACAACAGTTAGTTTAATAATTTCCGGATTCAATTTTAAAAGCATCTTATCAAATAATCATAACAAGGAGTAACATTGATAGAACTTAAGTCGATGTGCCCTTTCTAAGTTTTATGTAAATTTTTTGGCCAAATATTCCTTGTGCAATCATCGTACGTTAATGTAACCAATTTTTAAATGTTAAGAAGTGTACCAAATTTGTGTTACATATATCTTTGGCAATAAATGTCCTTGACACAGTATTTTGGCAGTAATATAATGTTTTCGATTTGGACTCTAATCCACAAGCTGCATCTGACAAAGTGCAACTTGAGTATAATAATTCTAAACAGTTTTCAACTGCAACTTTCGTCTGATGCACGTCGTAAACTCATAATTTTACAATAATAGAGTCAAGATTAGGTGTAGTTTATTATCAACAACTATATAATTATTTTAAAAAATCTGTAAAGAAAACTTTAATCAGCATGTTGAAAATATCACCAGCATCTTAAATGGTTTATTGACCATTACTTTTCTTAATACTCAAGTGAATATTTCCATATAATCAACTTGCTAGATACAAAATCTTGTAATTCAGATTCTCGTTTTCCTATTTATATATTTAGTACATATATGTTACTTTTATTTAAATTTATACTATCTTATCATATTGGTATTTTAATTATCTACGATTTTTGATCAGTCCAATGTTGAAAGAGGATGCATATAAATTTAAAAGACGGAGAGAATAGGGGATTGACTTTGGTGCAGTGCAGTAAATGAGTCTAAAGGACATAAATACTGATATAATAAATCATAAAGATAAACGGAAAATTTACATGTTGCACCAATCTCACCTAAAAGGGTAAGAGGTAAAGGGAAAATAGAAGCAAAAGTTAACAGTAGAGTAGCTCGCTGGCCTAATGGTTAGAGCGTGCGGCTTTCATTCCGAAGGTCGCGGGTTCAAACCTCGGCATGTACCGATGACTTAATATTTAAGTTATGTACATTTGTGAACTTTAGTTACAACAGCGAGATACAAAAACGGTGAAGGAAAACATCGTGAGGAAACCCGCACACTGATATCATCTTTGTGTGTGTGTGTGTGTGTGTGTGGTGGTCCCAATAATGTGGCAACAGGCTCGACCCCTGTTACATGGGACCTAATCTGACCACATCTGGCGAAACGTGGGTGGTTTATTCACCTCTGCCTACCCCTACTGGGAAAAAGGCGTGACAATATAAAAAAAAAAAAAAACTCTTACTTCATTTTTTACTCATCTATAGATTTATGGTGAATTATATGTATGGTGGTCCACAATTGTAATTTTCTTGCCCCCTTCAATCAAACGAACCAGAAACTAAAAGATCTCATGACAATTTTCCGTTTTTCTAAATTTCTTTATGTCGTTATATAAAACATATGCATTTACAATTATACAAAGATTATTCTTATTTAACAATCCAGATAGAATTTAAAATGAAACCATGACCTAGATTTTTTTATTTACCTTTATCTGCTTGTGGAGTTAATCTCCTTAGCTAATTAAACATCCAATTATTTTATATCTGATGAACTTATGGAAAAGGTGTCTCTGTACGCGACCGATATTTGCAGTCTTCGGGGTCAAATATGAGTTATATAATATTTAATAAGATTTTAACCAACAATACGTCGCGTGATACAGTGGTTGCTATTTTCATATTTATCTAAGGATTTCATGCACAGCATTTTAAAAAGTCGACTAAATTCCCTTCAAGCAACTTATTGATCGTGTAGTTATTTTGTCTGTTACCTTCGTTAGATATTTTTGATGTTTATCGATAACATATTGGATGAGTATTTTTTTGTTTTATATATACTAGAGCTCGCATGCGAAATCACTTAATGGTAATTGTAAGTCTAGACTAGTCTTTCCTCTCTTCTTTTAGAGAATCCCACATAATATCTGGAAGGAAACAGTGACTAACAGGTTGTTGCAATCCTTCGCTGTTGTTTTTATGAAGTATAAAAGGAAACACTACATACGTTGGATAAGGAACGTAAAAAATTATATATATAAAAACAGTATTGCTTGATGTAATTATTTAGTATGTTTGCTTTGAAGTATATGAGGAAATTGTGTCGTAAGTTGAGGCGATTTTGAAGTGATGATGACTTCGTTTTGGAAACTATTAATCATTACAATAAATTATTGTCCAAATGAAATCTTTGATAGGTATCATTGGAAATAACGTATTGACTAATAATAAAAATATATATATCTTTGTTCTGAACGAAGGGATGAATGCCTGCTATCATCTGTAAGTCGGACGGTGGCATCAGTGAATACAGTGAAACTCTTTCAACTTCATTTGAATAATGGTTAATATTGTATGTTTGTAATATTGTTTGAACTTTACCCTGTGTACACGCGTATCGTGCGGCAATAAGGTCGTATTTATTGCCGTTTCCATTTCGATACCGAGTGTTGAGTTAGTGTCTAAGTTATCTGTCACGCCACCGCCTACCGCGGCGGCGTGTGAATGCGTCGGACGGAACGTCAAACGAACGAGCCTTTGTTGTTACCAGTATTGGGTAATTGAATCAGCGCAGCCTCGACACCCGACGGGTCTGCACGTCTCCACGTCTCCACGTCTCCACTCGTACGAACGAAATCGAAATCGACATATACTACAACCGTTACCGTATCTCTATAGATCGCATAGTTTCAAAGTGAACTTTAATTAAACTATTGTGAGATTCTATTTAAACATTTATATGAACCCGTGAATCGAGTCCACCTATTAAATCATCATCGCCGGTGAGCTGTTCAAAATTGATCGACTTGCTTCACTCCATAATTGGACGGTTGGTGATGTAGTGACCACCGTTAGTAAGAACTGGTCGGAAATGGATACGATGATCAGCGTTTGGACCGTGGTGGAGCATGTCAGGGTGGCCAGCGGTGCCGCCGAGTTGGCCATCTTCACCGCCATCCTCTACTGGTTCTTCACATCTAGGTATGTTTATTTTCGTACCTTTTTTTTTTTAAATTATCTACTCAGATTTTTCAAGTTACTTTATTTCAAATAAGCTATTTTCTATACCTTTAAATAACTTAAATAATTTTTTCCTCGTTCAAAGACGAAGCGTTAACTGGTTCTACATTGTAAAAGTTTAATTTAAACTATTAAAGTTATTTATTAAGTTAAACGCAGATCCATGTCGTATCAAGTCTTTTTTTTATTTTCCAATAAAAAGTACATGTTAATAAAATAAAAGGATCCAAGTAATCGAAACATATTTCAGGATATTGTCTCATAGTATTAGTCGTATCTGTAAATAAGACAAGGTAACCTTTTATAGAACATCAATTTATATTATCGTACTTGTTCGTCTTTATAAATTATATATAGCAATTGTTGAAATAATTTTCCATAGCAAATGTATTGAATTTAGTTTTTTTTTTTTTTTAGTAAAAGGTTAATGCTTGAATACGACCCCAACTGATTGTTGCGTGGTTTAGTAGTAGTTTAAAATTGTACTGCGCACTAGTCTAGAAAATTGACCTAAAAAAACATGACTATGTTTTATCAAATTCTATTTTAAGTTTATCATTAACAGATATCTTACTTAAATAAAAAATTATTCATCTCATAAAGATGAAACATCGCTTTACATTTATAGGAGATATCTACAGATTCATTGGGTCATCATTATAACTGCTTTTGCTATTTAGGAGTATAACTCCAAATGGATTTTACGAAATCCCTCCTAGAAGGGGGTAGTGGTGGTGATAATAACGGGCGAGATAGCTACCCAAAATAATCCGGACAAATTACAAATCTAATTCTGTATTACGGCCGGCAAAGAGGTCGGGGAACAGTGAATAGCTAATAAATATGCTAAGCTGTAGAAACAACTTGTTTCCGAGCATAATTTAGAAAGGGTTTTCGGGGGTTGTTTTACGTTATTTTCAACAATAAACTACGTCACAATGCTCTTGTTATTACGATATCGCAAACATATTTTCGACAAATAGAATTTTGTTCCTCGCTTCCTCATCTCTTTTACTTCTACTTCCGTGTTATTTTAAAACCTGTTTAACAATCGGACGCGCTTCCGCCGTTCTAGCATTTACGTTGTTTAAGCAATAATATATCAGTGATTTTACATTTTGATATATATAACCATTGCTGAATATATTTTCTTTAAGATTCATGTTGGTTTTATATCTGTCGTTAATTATTTATTTTACAAGGTTGAATACAGTATGTGAAAAAAATCCCACGTTTTTTCTATGCTCTTTGTTTCTATATGAACTGTATCTTCGTTCTTATACAGCTGTTATATTAAAAATTAAAGATTTTTTTTTTAAATATTTATTTAAAAGGAGTAATATTTTAAGATTAAAAAGAATTTCCTTTATGGATTCTTAAGGTTGGTCCTGGAGGGCAGTATTTCCGGAATACTCGTGCCATGATGCTATAAGTTAGTTAGGAATAGTTTTAATCTGACTGTAAAATTTCAGTTTGAAGAAATCTTATGATGATGATGATGATCTCCAAGTGTCTACAGTTTTATAAACTTGTTTTAATCGTACTGCAAATTACTGTAAATAGTATAACCACAGGCAGTATCGAGTAGTATAACCATTGGATGCGGGTGGCCCAGGACCGGTCTGAGTGGAAATCTTTGGGGGAGGCCTTTGTCCAGCAGTGGACGTCTTCCGGCTGATTGGATGGATGATGGATGAGACAGTATCGATGTATTACTATCTTACCTTACCAAAAATAGTTTGTTTTTATCAATAATCGGTTAACATATCCACACAGTTTAACATGATGTTAAATGAGGTCGTCGATGGTGAAGAGTGCTAGCTCTAATGTACTCTTAAGTCGACAGTTTGATAATTGAAGATATAGAACTTGTTTGTATAGAATTAAAACTAGATTAATGTAATAATCAAAAAGGCAATAGTTTATCTTATCCTCGGTCATAATTCAGTAGTTCACTATATCATATACGTACTGCGGAAATTATATATTTATATCATTATAAAGCAACAGAGAAACTTTTTGCGTCATTGTCTTCTATATCAAGGAAGTCAAAAATAAATTTCAAGTTTTAAATTGCACAATTCAGTATAATAATAAACCTTTCGGCTTTTGGCTGTATGTGATATAGAGATACAGAATTTTTACATGAAGTTATATAACTAGCGTATCAGTATTCTGTTTTAGATATAAAATCTCTTCATTGCCATTTTTGTATAATACTATAGATGATTTCTTGTATATCCTGGTGTTCATCTTCGAACAAAAGCGTCCTCTCTATTTATTCATTAATATTTTCATCGGAAGATACCCTCCTTTGGATTTGTATCCACTAATAACCTTTCAGTGGTAATCCTCGGTGATTTGGTTGGGGGTGATCTTCTTCGGAATGTACCTTTGCTTTGCACTACTCTCTAGCGATAAATATGAGACTATCGTACTTGTCGTCCTCTCTGGGAGCACTTAGGCAGCAACTTTACAAAGACAACTAACCCAATTTCTCCATATCCCATCTCCTCTCAGATAGTCGAAATTTAGTTACGAGTCTTGATAAAGAAAACAATAAAACGGCATACGAATGACTGATGATCTGGCTTATATCCAACAAAGGCAAAAAAATGTTCACATTAATATTAGAGCTAAAATTTAACAAGTTTAGGATGTTGACATAATTAGGATTAAAATCATAAACACTAAGCTTAGTCTATAATTGCTAGTAAATAATATAACCATTGATCGAGTTATAATGTCGCCTGCACACGCCACGTAGTCATTAAACAGATTTTTATGTTTAATGCAGTTAAGTTACATACACAATCAACCAATATATTTTTTGTTATCGTAAGTATATATTTTATATTATACTGATATAAAGACGTAGAGATTTCTATTGGTTATTTTATAGGATTCACTTCCTTTATTTGTTTTTAATCCACGTCGCGAAGAGACTAAGAATACGTTTACCTCGCTCATAACAACGTGGTGCTACTTAGGATATTAAACACTACACCACATTGTAGTCACTTTGATATACATAAGATATTGAGTGTCAATACCATAGTCAGTTCATCCTTTGTTGCAGTGGTACCTATCTAGACGGTCTCCGGTAATAAAGACCTTTTTTTTTTTTTTTTTTCTCGCGCGGGAAATCTTCTTAAAAGATACCTTGCTTCTGGGGGGAAGACAAGGTTATGTGGGGCTTGTACCCACTAAAACCCCCTCGGTGGTCTCCCTCAGTGCATTAGGAGGGGCTCCGGGATCTCCTACGGAACGCACCGGCGCCCCCCTGCACTCTCGATTAACATTCCACGAAAGGGCCAAAGCCCTACTAGACCTCACGCTTTGCTACGGCAAATACAAGACCACAATGTATTTGCCGTCCTCCTAAGGCTCGCTTATTAAGCTCTGAGGGCCCCCACCCTCAAAGCCTACGAAACCGAGGACCCTTTTAGTCGCCTTGTACGACAGGCAGAGAATACCTTAATCCTATTCTTAATGGCCCGGCACTACAGGGCTGACGGGTTAGGGCGTCCGTTGCCAACGCCCCGACGTCCTCGTCTATGGACGGAGTCGGCCCTCTCCCGACTTCGCTCGGCGGACTCCTTCTGCATCATAACGGTTTCACAGAAGGAAACCAACGCTATCCACCCATTTTTCTTTGCCAGTGCAGTTGATATCGCTACTGGCAAAGAAAGGTCATGCCCGATTTTGTGGATGAGAATTCTCCGTTCAGGCTCCCACGTAGGGCATTCTGCGAGCGTATGCTGAGCGGAATCCAGCTCTCCACCACAATGGTGGCATTGCGTGGTTGGTTCACGTCCAATCCTATTCAGGTACTCACCAAAACACCCGTGTCCTGTGAGTACCTGAGTCAGCCTGAACGTGACATGCGCCACTCCGCCCAATCTAAGCCAGTCGGTAATAAAGACCTACTGTAGTAATCAGTGAAATTTTAAACATTCTTTTCTCGAATACTGTATATAAATTGTATGCATGTAGTCAGTGTATGGGAATGACATTAACCAAGCCTTTGGTTCTGATAAATTAAATAATGATCTTGGAAATGAATGAATGAAAATGAAATGGCGACAAGTCATGGAACGACTTGTGATCCACAAATGCCACTGAAGCTTAAGGAAGAGATCTACAAGTCAGTCGTTACACCTGTCGTATTGTATGGAGCTGGGTGTTGGGCCACCAAAGTTTCAGATGAAAGGAGATTACATGTGGTCGAGATGCGAATTTTAAGATAGATGTGCGGGTGTGACGATGATGGATAAAATTAAGAATGAGTATATTAGAAGAAGTCTGAAAGTTGCTCCAGTGACAGAGAAATTGAGGAGCAAGAGGTTAGCGTGGTGCGGGCAAGTTATGCGGAGGGATGAAGGATATATAACAAAGAAAGTAATTAGAATGAAAAAGGATGGTTATATGGGTAGAGGAAGACCGAAAAGAGTGTGGATGGATTGTGTGAAACATGACATGTGTAAGAAGAGTGTGAATTCAGATACGTCGGCTGATAGAGAGGGGTATGGAAGAAAGTACATGCTCTTTCCCCACATAGCTGGGGAAAGAGCAGAAGGAAGAAGGAACTGTCACTGTGATACAAACCGTTCTTTATCTGATTCCTGTGCCACGTAAGCGTCGAAGTTTAGATGGTAAACTTTTTGACAGTCTACCATCCTCATATAATTTATATAGCAGTCCATAATCGTAGTCCCAGACAATCATGTGTATGGAAGCCACATTGTCCTAGATATTTACCGTTTATGTTTATGCTTTGCCATTTTCTTTCATCTATGAAAATAATAGGTTAGCAAATATCTCCCTTCCGCCTTTTTGTCTTTTGAATTTCGCGGCTATGTACAAAGCACTACAGAGCTCGTATCTGGCAATACTATACATAATTTGAAAGGTCTTGACATAACCTACAAAACGACGCTATGCATAATTAGTTTGGATATTGCGTTCAACAGTTATAGACGTGTAAACATGCGAGTTCACTAACGCCGAATTTGCGCTATTTTAAAGTTTTCCTTCGTTAAAGGCAAATCCGCTAGAGAAACGTTCCGTGAGATTAATGGTGTTTTGGGGGATGGTACTCTATCACTTCGAACCGCGGAGGAATGGTTTCGACGATTCAGAGCCGGTGAAAACGACACCATGGATAAGCCAGCCGGCGGAAGACCTGTGACTACAAATACCGATCAAATCATGGACTATATCGAGTTAGACCGGCATGTGGCATCTCGTGACATCGCCCAGGAGATGGGAGTTAGTCACCAAACCATTTTAAACCATCTGCAGAAGGCTGGATACAAAAAAAAGCTTGATGTTTGGGTGCCGCATAATTTGACGCAAAAAAACCTTCTGGACCGAATCAACGCCTGCGATATGCTGCTGAAACGGAACGAACTCGACCCATTCTTGAAGCGGATGGTGACTGGCGACCAAAAATGGATCACATACGACAATATCAAGCAAAAAGGGTCGTGGTCGAAGGCCGGTGAATCGTCCCAAACAGTGGCCAAGCCGGGATTGACGGCCAGAAAGGTTTTGCTGTGTGTTTGGTGGGATTGGAAGGGAATCATCCACTATGAGCTGCTCCCATATGGCCAGACGCTTAATTCTACCATCTACTGCGAACAACTGGGCCGCTTGAAGCAGGCGATCGACCAGAAGCGTCCAGAATTGGCCAACAGGAAGGGTGTAGTGTTCCACCAGGACAACGCCAGACCACACACTTCGTTGATGACTCGTCAGAAGCTACGGGAGCTTGGATGGGAAGTTTTATCGCATCCACCATATAGCCCGGACATAGCGCCAAGTGATTACCACCTGTTCCTGTCCATCGTGAACTTGGTGGTGTAAAGTTGAACTCAAAAGAGGCTTATGAAAAGTGGCTGTCCGAGTTCTTCGCAAATAAGGAGGGGGGCTTCTACGAGGGAGGTATTATGAAGTTGCCGTCTAGATGGATACAGATTATCGAACAAAACGGCGCATATTTGAACTAAATCCGATTACTGTAACACTTTTTATAAAGCATTGAATAAAGAGCAAAAAAGCGGAAGGGAGATATTTTCCAACCTTATATTAGATCGTGTTAGCGTCTTAACATTGTAGAAAAAGATTCCTGCATGCGAATAGGTTATAAAAGTTTATTATCACATTAGTGTAGATGGAAATACCTTTACCCAAAGATCTTATTAACTGTGTCTAGTAAACATTACTATACTTTGTTTTGAGAGGGTGTAGTAAAGTCGTTTTAGCTAACGAGATCTCTATTTACAAGGGCTTGTGTTACTCATAGGTATATAATTGCGTGCCCTAGCTCACTAAACCTGAATAATATATCTCAAATCAATCAAAATGTACATAACTATGCTGAATTGAAATAGATCAGTTTAGTTTTAAGTATAGATAAGATAACAGATTCAGGGTACGGTATAACCTACCCTACACGAAATATCTATTGCACACTTTGCATATCTACAAAATTGTTGTTTGGATAACTTGGCTTCCAAAAGATCTCCGTCTGGTGAAGTTATTAATCATCACTGTACTTTGTTATAAAAAAATAATAATAACGCAACTCCCGAAAACATGGATGCACACAAACAATTACTCCATACATTTAGTCAAACAAATCGCAACAATAGTTGTGTGAGAGGATTTCATTAATGTAATGACTCACCCGACTGTGTTTCAAAACATTTCAACACCTCCGCGACGTGGAAACTTAAACAACTACACTGCGGATATTCTGCTTTAATAATTCATTTCCAATTAACTTGTTTAAATATATATATAGTATACTGTTAGTATATCTCTGTTGCCGTAGATCATCTAGGTAGGTACAACCGCAGCGTCTATTTCTGCAAACAAACAATAGTGTACAAACATTACTCTGTTTCGCTTTGAAGGGCGCTGTCGCTAATATAGTTACTGGGGTAACGACACAGCATCTTATGTCTCAATGATACGAGCATAATGACGTGCAGTGTATAACATCTTAACTAGCGGCACTTTGTTATGGACAGGCATATCATTTGTCATCAGTAACGACCCTCTCGTGTAGTCGCTGTGTAGAATAAAAAATTATTACTTCAATCATCATAATCATTAGACCAACAATGTGGTCATATGTGTACCATATTAATAATTATTAGTATTGTAATGAAACAACCCTCTTATCGTTCCCACTAATGGGAGTGGGGGCCTCTCATAGAAGAGAATCTACTCTGTATCTACCGCCTATTTCCAGAATTGTTTATCAGCTCATAAACAGCTGGTACAAATCTCAACATGGCCTGATGGAGAGGATAGGGGAGATGAGCATAAAACTACAATCGATATTGGCATAGTTATCGCACATCGATCGCTTTGAGTGTTAGCAAATATCGTATTATCATTTGTAGTGTTTGTTTATCGTAAAATGCTATTTTGTAGCGAATATTCACTACGGCTCAACGGGCAGAATGAATGGTTCTATTATATATCTTTTATGCAATAGTTGTATTGATAGATAATAGTACAAAAAAATATCTACAATATAATTTATAGCTTGAGATTGAAAGACCGTTGTTTTAGCTATTAAAGGTAGTTTATAGCTCGAGCTATTTAAGCCCAACAAAGCGATATTCTTAGTACTAAAAAAAAACCTCTTCTTATGTTCACATAATTATCATCTTTCGATCTTTTATAAGATATCGTTAATATTTATATGTCATTGTGTTAAAAAATTCTGTGACCTCTGCCAGTGGGAAATATCCTATGAAATAAACAATATACACATCCAAACGTTTACCTGATTGTAAGTGATACGTATGCCCATAACAATGTGGCGTTGGGATGTTATACACTGCACCACGTATCCTCGCTTGGAGACCTAAGATGTTAAGTCTCGTTACCCCAGTAATTTCACTACAATGCTCTTTAAACCAGAATACAGCAACGTTTATATACTGCTGTTTGTCAGGTGGAATAGGCGTTGCGGTGGTGTATCTACATAGATGGTCTCCGACAACAGAGACTACCATCAGTGAAAATATTGACGGATACAATACTGAATATACTGATAGGCTGAGGTGTAGGTGATGATGGATGAAGTTTGTACAGAAAACCCTTGGCTTTATAACCTGCTAAATACATACAAGGAAATGCAATGTGATGGATGACCTGGCTCATGATGGTGTGGTGTTAGCATATGAACTTATTGAGTATTGAGTACATTTTGTATGAGGCGGCGATATTGCAGCATTATGCGGGAAATCGTCGATTCGAACTGTAAGCTTCAGCTTCCGGTTTAAAATTAATCGGGATGTTAAATATGTATTACTAAGCATGAATCTCGCCTAAATTATTTTTTTTATCGACGAAGCCGTAGATCGGTATGAACCACCTTAGTCGATTTCCGGCATTGATTTACTTTTTATAATAGAATCAATTGTATGTATCAAATATATTGAATTTTTTTATTGAGACTGTAACAGTCAGCATTTTGTTTTCAGGGTAATAAAAAAAAAATCTATAAACTAGAATTTACATACAAAAAGTTATTAAAAAAAACACATTTCATATTCCAAGAAGTTTTTAGGTGTTTCACTTAATTAAAAATCTTTCCCAGTACTCAGTTAATTAGTATTTTTTTTTTTTTTTATTAATTAACCTTTACGTTTGTATGTTTAAAGTTATGTCGATGGTTATACCTTCAGTATAAACAATTTGATACATCCTGTCGTATTTGTTGGGGACAAATGGGAAGGTACCCCCGCCGGATATCGTTTACAGGACCAAGAAGCAGGATTTTGTTTGTAAGTCACCATTTCCTATAACTAAAAGAGATCAAAGAAATTTATAGTTTAACACATGAAAGTATTTATAAAACAGAACTGTTTTTTTTTTCTATTTGAATGTTAATCTAATCAGGTCTTGTCGAGATTGATGACATGAAGATCATTAAGTCTTCTTTAGTTAAAGTATTTAACAGGATTTTTTAAGCAAATTTGGATTTAGTATGTATTTATACATACATACATATATATCACGCCTCGTTCCCAGTGGGGTAGGCAGAGACCACCTCTCTCCACCTGCTACGATCCTGGCACACCTCTCTCGCTTCCTCTATTTTCATGAGCGTCTTCATGCACGCTCGCCGGTTGTGTGTGCTTTTGATCCGGCCTTTCTTTAGGACATCTCCGATTTGATCGGAATATGTCCGCCTAGGTCGACCTGCACCGATTTTTCCAATCATTCTTACCTTGTATATTTCTTTCGTTAATCTTCTTTCATCCATTCTTTCGACATGGCCGAACCATCTAAGCATCCCTTTCTCTATCCTTGTCACTACATCTTCAACCACGCCGCACCGCTTCCTTATCACACTGTTCCTCACTTTGTCCATCCGTTTCACTCCAGTTATACTTCTCAGGCTTCTCATCTTCACAGCATTGATCCTACTTTCATGTTTCTTCTGCCATACCCAACATTCAATACCATACATCAGTGTGGGGACCAACACGCCTCTATGCACAGCCAGTCGTGCTCTTTGTGAAACGTTGTGTGAATGTATTTATAAGAAACAAAAATTAACAATGTTTGTTTGTCCGCAGCCGTGTCGCCGATATGCTGGAGGTGGTCGGCGAGAGGGTAGGAGGGTGGTGCGGCCGTGACTCCACTTCATTGCGCCAAGCTGTTCGGACCCGTCGGCGTCCAATTAACGACGTGTATTCAAAAATCGATGCCGAACTCGCTGTAAGTGTTATATTTAGTGTGAACAAGGGTTAATATATATATATTTTGTTTATTCCAATAGACTGGAAAAACGATTACCTGATAGTAAGGTTATACGTCTGTTTAACACGTTCCTAATGAAGGAAGCGAGACATGGTTGAGATGTTTCAGATCTCTTACGAACTGAATGAAATAGGGTGCTAGCTATCATTGATATACAGTGCACTACATTATCCTCGTTGCTTTTAGATTCAATATGTTAAGATGCCCGAATAAATTCACTAAATACAAGGCCCGTCAAATCGGAACACAGAAGTGACTATACACTACTGCTTGGCATTAGAAATAAACGCTTCTCTACGACTTACCTAGAAGGTCTCCAACAATAGAGATGTTATTTTTTTTTTATATATGTAATCACGCCTTTTTCCCAGTAGGGGTAGGCAGAGGCGAATAAACACCCACTTTTCGCCATCATACACACACAAAGATGATTTCAGTGTGCGGATTTCCTCGCGATGTTTTCCTTCACAGTTTGTATCTCGCTGTTGTAACTAAAGTTCACAAATGTACATAACTTAAATATTAAGTCATCGGTACATGCCGAGATTCGAACCCGCGACCTTCGGAATGAAAGCCGCACGCTCTAACCGTCAAGCCAGCGAGCTACTAATAGAGATGTACCTGTAAAGTATTTAATCAAATAACATAAGTAATAAATACAATATTTAGGATTTATATATGGATTTTTGAAAAATTAAATGCTTTCATAAACAATGATTTTTTTTTTTCATTTAAATTGGGAGGATTTAATCTGTGATTTATTGTTGCAGTCTCGAACGTCTGCTCTGTATAGAGTGAAAGAAGGACCTGTAGTTCCAGCTCCGCAGCCACCTACTCGCCCACCAGCGGGCCTCGCTTGTGCTCGCTGTGCACCTTTGTCGAGGGTAAGTAAAGAACACGTTTTCTATATTTCTAGATTTTTTTTTCAACTTTCCTAAAGGAATCTGTTGCTATCCGACTAAAGAACACAGCTGCACGGCTAGCTATTGAAACTGAAGGTATATCATCTGGACACTGAAGTGAAAAATTAAATACTTACAAGTATTTTCTGTTACTAAATAGTCTACTTAAATATATTTCTGTCAGTATGTAAGCGTTAACTAAAAAAATAATAAAATATATTGTATTTTAATTTGGTAACACTACCTTCTTTAATTACACATTGGCAACACTGAACAAACGTCAGAATGTTTAGCGGGCTGTCAGTCTGAAGTCGTTCGGGCATTAGGTACATCCAGATAAGCATGGGTCGTCGGTTTTAAATTATTTCAAGAGAGTTACAGTGTCTATCATTGTGATTAGTTAAAAACTTTTGAGTAAATCGTAACTATCTATTATTTGTTCAACTAGAGGATATTCTAACAAATATGTTTAAAAAACTAAAAACTTTATATACTTAATTTATATGAATGACTACAAAATTTATAGCTTCAAAAGTATTATTTACGGCCATATCATGTTTGGTGTTAGAAATAGGACGTACGGTGTTTTTCCCTTTTTAGGTAGAGTGGACAAACGGGCGAACAAGTCACCTGGTGGAAAGTGATCACTGACGCCCTTGGGCTGTCGCCATCAGATAGATCATAGTTGTGTTGCCGACCTTTAAAGGAATAATACGTTTTTTTCTTGAAAGTCCCCATAACGTGTAAATACCGTTGGCGACAAGTTATTCCCCAGAGGTACTTACCTAGATAGTCTTCGTAAACTACCGCTGGTTAAAAGTTCCCATAACAGCCAATTCACGTCCCCACTGTTGGGGCGAAGACCTACCTACAATATGAAGGCGATTGGGCCATAATCACCACGCTGGCCCAATGCGGGTCTAATGCTGTAAACCGGGGAGGTCGCGGGTTCGAATCATTAGGCTAGCGAGCTAAGTTAAAAGTTAATAGTTTAAATGTAGAGAAACGTATTTTACTATTAACCCTCCGAGCGTATAAAGAATAGAACTTGGCACTTCCGCTTATCGCGTAGTGACGGCAATTAAATCGAGTACAATGTACTTTGTTCTTTGTTGATACGGGAAAGTAATGCAAAGTATAATTTGAACAAAGCCGTTATCGCTTTGCTACTAGTATTACGGAACGAGGGTTGATTGTGGAGTACCAATATTTCTCGGATGCGATGGTGTATAATATTAATCTATATGTATATGAGATATATTGTTATCATATGTAAGAATTTGAATCTAAATTTGTATACTTTACAGACGTTTTTATTTTTTACTTACTCCTCTGACACAAGAACCCAAAGTGAGCCTTGGCCTTCGACACAACAGAGTTAGTTAGTTAGTTAGATTTGTTTTAGTCAATGATATATACATTTTACGTTTGTCAAGACATATTTATTTTAACTTGGTAGGTTAAGGGTTAGGGGTGATTCGATCATTATCTCCTCGTTAGATATTTAACACGCAATGAACGTTGCCCGACCTTTGTAATTGCGAAGAATAAACAGTGCTAGTAGGTTCGATGACTCGACGCGTTGTACCGGCGAGATAAACTCATAGCGAAGGTCATTGCCGAAGATCGGACGAGATGCGTGATCAAGTGCTACATTGTGATACTTGTGTGCAGCTTTGTTTTATTCGCACAGACGCGTTCATGGTGCAATGCTCGTGTGAGATAAAATTGTTTGATAATGAACATGCCTAAAATAAACTGACATGGTATGTTTTATGTGAATGTTATTTGCTATAAAGTCGAAGAGTCATTATATAGCTCAGCGAATCCCAAATATATGGTATACGTATTCGCGAGGATACACAGAATCTCATGGCTTAGGTACTATGAAATTACAGTAGATAATTAAATTATTTCTCTCAATCTGACTGCTATACCTTTTGCAGATGGCTCCTCATGATGAAGTCATATAAACATTATGTTTACAATATGTGGTTTAACCTGAATCTTATAACTAATAACTCAGTGCTGAAGAATAAAGAGAGAGAGAGAGAGTATGCGACGCATTTTTAGGAGTAAGTGTGGAGTTATCAGGGGACGAGTGTATAAGAAAGTTTGTTTTTAAGAAGGTTCGGAAATAAATATTAGAAAACACTAATATATCAAAAGCTTTTAGGAGTTGGAACTGTTACGTTGATAGAACACTTCTTTGAGTTATCTATTTATTTAACTATATTCATGGACTGTAATGGTTACATACTATAAAACTACTATGTGATAACGAATAGCAAGATAACTGATTCAGATCATCTATACTGACCAAATCATAAGAAAACTAAATATATACATAAAAATTACAACTAAAAGGAATATATAAGTAATAATATCCATTACAGAACAATAGACACAACACTTTACTATGTATAAGTAGCTATGTCCAGTAGTGGACGACTATTAGCTGACTATAATGATATAAAAGCAGGATAGGTAAGAAAAGTTCACTCTACCGAAGAGTTTTAGGAACAGGAAAATGATATATTAAGCTTGATTCTTATTCATCAGATGACATATAGTTAATTTTTCAGCAAATACGTCGAAGTCGATAATTTTCATAAATTTGTTCAGAATAAAGTGTGTCCCATAAACATATGTTTTATGACTATTGGATTTCTAGTGTATATTTTTATATACAGTATAACTTAGTTAATATTTGAGGACCTAGTCAATATTTAATACATAACAACACTACAGAATATGTTTAAACAATGTTAATATGAAAAGGTTTCTTTGCTCATTGCTCGAGGCAGTGATGGCTCAGTGTTTAACAGCCGTAGATTGTGAAACTTCTAAACAGGTTCACATTATAAATATCGACTATGTAATCATTTAATTAATCGATGATATCGAATACTTGATGATAGAAATGAACTAGAACAGACAGTAAGTGTTAATACGCCTGATTGCTTTTGAATCTAACTGAAGCCTGACTGGACACCGTGGCGTAGAGGTTAACAGCTTGCCTTGTAATGCAGCCTTCGAATCCGCTTGACTTTAAACAGCATTGCTATTTACATACACGATAGCCGGAGTATACACAGCGATCACGCTTCACCATTTTCGAATTCAATGTCACATAGCATCAAGTGTGATTGGTGGTCATGTGTATTGAAAAACCAAACCCGAAACGTCAAACGATATGGAGGTGGTCGACGGGTTTTTAGTTTACTATTATTAAATCATTTATGTATGTATCATGGTATATATAGAAGATGGTGATAGTTTTTTTTTTTTTTTATTATTCAAAAGCAGTCTAAGTTCAATAGAAGTGACATGTAACATTCCAAGATAATCTCACCGTAGTCGTGGTTTTCCTACACGTCACTCTAGTAACATTAAGGAGTCACGTACTATCGGGAAAAAAATATTGTAGTGTATATATATTACACTTAAATTACTAAATGCCGGTTCACCAATAATCAAATGTTAATTTTTTTTAATAATTTCATATAATTAATCAATTAACTGTACGTTGCTGTTTTAATACTTTGCTTCAGTATATATAGGAACTTATGCAGCGGGTTTGGATTCTTTCAGGTAGATGATGATTTTCAACATGAGATATATTATTCACTAAAATCTTCGTATACATTTACACTTTTTTTTCTGTCTATTAATTTATGTATCTACATGAATATGTTTGCATCTTTACAAAAGATAATTACCGGAAAGGGAAAAAAATATTTTACACAATGGTTAAGAGCTTGTTTGTTTAATATGTGATAATATTTATTCACCAATGTCAAGGGTAACATGGACGTGTACATGGTTGGAGAGGTGGCATTGCGATTGAATTAGACGGCAGTCGATTCTAGATCCGATTATTAGCTGAACATATATGTCAGTTCAGTGTTAAAGTTTAGGTTTTATTATTTACATCATAATTAGCCAGAATGTCTACTGATGCAGATAAGCCTCGTTCGGATATCTCCAACCGACCGATCCCAACGATTCGCTGCACCTAATTTAACCAATTTTTTGTTTATTTCACCACGATGGCTTACGAAAAGAAAATTGCTTAACTTCTGTTTCCAACGTGCCGTACGGTTGTACTAAAAATATATATTAATATGTCTTATACAAGTAAAGTTCTATCGGATGACGTGATATGGATGTTATTAACATACATTACAATGTATAATTAACATAATGCTAGGATTAAACAACATAAATTCATATGAAATTTTACAAAAGTTTTACATAGTCTATATATATGCTTTTAGTATTTACACATATAGACAATGCTAATCATATATTTACATATAGACGCAGCAAAAAGTTTAAGTCGAATAATATCACAATATAGTGAATTATTAAATAGATAATACATGAATACTAAAGTACTTTTTTTAATGGGTTGTGAATATAGTTTATTAAAAAATATATATGTAAATGTAAATGACGCAATTTTAATAAAATATTACATATATATATATATATATATCACGCGTCGTTCCCAATCGGTTAGACAGAGGACCACCTCTCTCCACTTGCTACGATCTTAGCACACCTCTTTCGCTACATATACACATGTATGTATAATATATAATAGGTTGGAAAATATCTCCCTTCCGCCTTTTTGTCTTTTGAATTTCGCGGCAATGTACAAAGCGCTACAGAGCTCGTATCTGACAATACTATACATAATTTTAAAGGTCTTGACATAACCTACAAAACGACGCTATGCATAATTAGTTTGGATATTGCGTTCAACAGTTATAGACGTGTAAACATATAGTTCACTAACGCCGAAATTCGCGCTATTTTACAGTTTTCCTTCGTTAAAGGCAAATCCGCTAGAGAAACGTTCCGTGAGATTAATGGTGTTTTGGGGGATGGTACTCTATCACTTCGAACCGCGGAGGAATGGTTTCGACGATTCAGAGCCGGTGAAAACGACCATGGATAAGCCAGCCGGCGGAAGACCTGTGACGACAAATACCGATCAAATCATGGACTACATCGAGTTAGACCAGCATGTGGCATCTCGTGACATCGCCCAGGAGATGGGAGTTAGTCACCAAACCATTTTAAACCATCTGCAGAAGGCTGGATACAAAAAAAAGCTTGATGTTTGGGTGCCGCATGATTTGACGCAAAAAAACCTTCTGGACCGAATCAACGCCTGCGATATGCTGCTGAAACGGAACGAACTCGACCCATTCTTGAAGCGGATGGTGACTGGCGACGAAAAATGGATCACATACGACAATATCAAGCGAAAACGGTCGTGGTCGAAGGCCGGTGAATCGTCCCAAACAGTGGCCAAGCCGGGATTGACGACCAGGAAGGTTTTGCTGTGTGTTTGGTGGGATTGGAAGGGAATCATCCACTATGAGCTGCTCCCATATGGCCAGACGCTTAATTCTACCATCTACTGCGAACAACTGGACCGCTTGAAGCAGGCGATCGACCAGAAGCGTCCAGAATTGGCCAACAGGAAGGGTGTAGTGTTCCACCAGGACAACGCCAGACCACACACTTCGTTGATGACTCGTCAGAAGCTACGGGAGCTTGAATGGGAAGTTTTATCGCATCCACCATATAGCCCGGACATAGCGCCAAGTGATTACCACCTGTTCCTGTCCACGGTGAACGCCCTTGCTGGTGTAAAGTTGAACTCAAAAGAGGCTTATGAAAAGTGGCTGTCCGAGTTCTTCGCAAATAAGGAGGGGGGCTTCTACGAGGGAGGTATTATGAAGTTGCCGTCTAGATGGAAACAGATTATCGAACAAAACGGCGCATATTTGAACTAAATCCGATCACTGTAACACTTTTTATAAAGCATTGAATAAAGAGCAAAAAAGCGGAAGGGAGATATTTTCCAACCTTATATATATATATTTGTTCCGGCAGTGAAGTAGTTGATATAAATTTCGTCATTCACTATTGTTTACCCTTATCGTTATTTGAACTTTACTTGTTAACGTTTGTATCAGTGCGCAGACAATGGCACCGTTTCGATGTATTGTTTTATTTGTGTCAATTTAAAATCGCGGTATGTGCGAGATCTCTTTAAAAAAAAATTAACAAATTTACACATTATTAATTTCCTGTTCCTATTCACGGAAAAACGACACGAGAGCGTTATCGACTTTTTGAAAAACTTGAACAAATGTCATCATCATTAACAGTCTTTGTTCCACTGCTAGAGTAGAGGTTGATGACGGGATCGCTGTTGATGTGCACCGGCGGCGATCATGTCCTGTCCCGTCATCAAACATTCTTAGCTACTCACTTAATTCTTAGTTACAATCTGTGACCTTGTTCGTCCACGAAGCCCGCTTTATAAAGCAGAGTATTATATACATTTGACATTGACGACATCTATAAGGAAACGCCGTTAACCCAAGAGATACATAGTTCCATTGCTAGATATAGATCTTCCCCAATGTCTTCCACCAAAAGCGATCCTCAGCTTCTCACATCCACTCACTTCCTACCGCCCTGATGGTGTCGTCGGTCTGGAGAGAGAGCGTCCAATACTTCTACGGTCCATCGTCCCTCACTGACAAGATAGTACTTACACGACCCTAACTTACGGGCAATACTCCCCATTAGACAGAAGACATGAATTATGGCCCCAGTACCCGGCAGCCCCGCTATTTCGGATCAAGGTGGTGGTTACGGTTACGGTAGGGCAGGGGGTGCTCTGAACAAATCTGAGCTGGAGGTTTATTCCTTATGTTGATGGTGGTTACGAGAAGAAAATTTATTGCTTTTTTTTGTTGTTTTCTTAAGAAATTAATTTATTCGCTTTCCTACTTGAAACTTAGAGAAACGTTTATGTCTAAATAAAATCAATGAGATGAGAAATATTTGTCTCATGATTTGGCTGATCTGCAGAATGAAATGTTGTAGTTAATGCGTTGTAGTAGTTAATGCGTTGTAGCTAGTATAATTATTTTTGAGACCCAACATCTTATGGCTTAGGCGACGAGCGCAGTGGTGCAGTGTATTACATTCTAACTAGGGCCACGTTGTAATGGGCGAGTGTATCATCTACCATCAGGTGAACTTCACGATCGTCTCATCGCTTAATTGTATTAAAAAAGAAAAGATTTTCTTCTCTATCTCGTTTTATAAATATTTTTTTCTGGGATTGTAAATCTATACAACAGCTGTGCCGTAAAGAGCCTTATATCGAACGTTAAGCATACTTGACTTACTTGTGAGTGTATAATGTATAATCTAATTCACAACATTGTCTATTAATCTATTTTCTACAATATAGTTACTTGAGATAACTTATAACCTTATGATCAAATGTTAAACTACGCATGCTAAATAACACACTCCCTGCGGAAATATATCTTATGCAACATCACCAATACATCGCGTGTTGACCTGATGATAAGTGAACCGTTCTTATCGCGGTTAATTATTGTTTATTAGCTGAAGAAATTAACTGGTGGCCGGTATGCAATTGACATTAAACAAAAATCATTAACTATTTAGGTACGAGCGTCATTCGCCTTGAAGGTAAGTGATACGCCCGCACATAAGAACGTGGCGCTAGTTTGGATGATGTACACAGCACCTCATTGTGCTCTTCGCTTGGAAATATGATAAGTCAAGCTACTTTACTAGTTTAGCTATAGCGCTCTTCAAACCGAAACACAGTAACGATTGCACACTACTCTTTGCCATCGGAAATAGGAACTGCTGCGGCCAAAGACTTACCACCACATTAAAAGTATTGTAAGATCGAAGATCGAGAAGATAGCCAAGATCGTAGTTTATGGAAGACATTGCAAGAGACCTATGTCCAGCAGTGGACGTCCATCGGTTGTAATGATGATGATGATGATATAAATATGAAATTTAGTTCATCGATTTATCTCCTGGCAAACGGCGGGTGGGAAGATCGAAGTTGTGATGGCCGAGTGTAGTGATAAAGGATATGATGAGCTGCGATGTTCCGAATAGAGCAAAGTGGAGGAAAAAGAGTAAGAAAGCTGACCCTGTCATAAGACGGCACAAATGCTAAGATCTCAAAGGTAGCATACGCAAATTAGGATATTTAACGTCCTTTCTATTTATCATCGGTTATTTTTTAAAATATCTTATGACCTTTATGTTTGATTTATACAAACTATACTGATGACAACATACCAATACTTCCCGCCACGCCCATTTTTTGAAGCCAATCCGTCCATTGACCTTGTTTATGAAGCCTTCATCATTTCGAAATCGTTTTATTCATCAACTAATTCCTCTTGATTGGTGCTTAAATTTTTATTATTAACAATTTCCGTTTCACAATGTAGGTAATTTGTGACATTTTGATCACTTTAAAGTTATTGATACTTGAAACAATATTCACAGCATCCATACCAGCAAAATGTTAGTGTATGCGGGTGACAACAATTTCAAAAAATTGAGACTAACTTTCCACTCAGACCGGTCCTGGGCCACCGGCATCCAATGGTTGCCAGCGACCTTGACCAGGTCGTCGGTCCACCTTGTGGTTCCGGTCTGAGTGGAAATCTTTGGGGGAGGCCTTTGTCCAGCAGTGGACGTCTTCCGGCTGATTGGATTGGATTGGATTGAGACTAACTTTCATGATTATAGTCTAAGGTCTAAGCTAGTAGGGACCAGCACTAGGCACTATCAGATCCAGTATATAAAGTTACAATTACTGTATATATTAATTAGCTTTACAATATTTAATTAGTCATAAATATGTAAAACCTGTTGGGATCGACACGCTCCTAAATGGGAAGATTTTTTAAAAGTAATATTATTGTTTCTATATATCGTACTTATTATTAACAAGCCTTGTACAAGGTCACTGAAATCGTGATAAAATTTTCAATGTCTTCGCCTGACTGAACAGAATATATCATCATTAATACACATATTAGAGAGTCATTGTTGGAAAATTTGTATTGTAATTACTTAATACTGGTGGTACAAAAACTTACTGGTGTTGGGTCTCTGTCGCTGGAGACTGTTTAGGTAGGTACCATCGCAGCTCCTGTTCCCAGCTCGCGGATATCAGATCCGCGAGCCCTGAATCCGATGAAGCGGCATCAGTTGTCAATAAAACTGAGGAGTATACTTCATCTTAAAAAAGCACCTACTCACACCAATAATGTAATTACTGTAGATACATTATTGAGTTCCGATTTGAAGGGCGTTGTAGCTAGTGTGTACTTTGGTAACGAGTCTAGGATATGCTGGACAAGAGTTCAGTAAAGAAATTTATCCTATATCTATTCTCTATTCCACCTAAAACCACACCATCACCTAAAACCAAATAATGTCGTGGCTAAACAATTTATAATATAAGTAATAGCAAGTACGTAACTTGAATTATTAAGCATCACTCTATATGTATTACTTGCTGTTTCCTGTCCCACTTTGCGGGCCATAACACAGAATTAGATTTCAAATTTGTCAGAAATATTTCTGCCTGGCGGCAGCCCGACCGCTCCAAGCCTCTTTCCTCGTTCCCTTTATTATCATCCCTGTAACTCCCTTTGTGGGAGGAATTTTGTATAATATAATCTTAATTGTCTTCTAAATGAGAGAAGCATAATCTCAATCAAATTTTGTCTGTTCAAGTCTCTAATTGTTTCGGAGACTTCATGATGAGTCAATGAATCTGTGGATATTTCCTATATATAGATAGGTTTTGATACAACAACATGATGCAATTATTTACCTGAATCTTTAGCCTCATGTCAAAGTACTTGAAATTATTATTTACAGGTCACATTTTCGCTTCAACGTGACAAATTGGACTTTGAGTTGTATCATGGTACAACTACTGATTATTTATAAACTAACCTGACGGAGTATTATATATTAAAAGTGTTTTTTTTTGCATCATTCCAAGATCGTAATGCCACTCTTGGCAGAGTGCTCGTAATGATTATGTTAATAATATCAGCGGTCGCCAAACTTTTTGAAGTCACGTACCAGAAAATTTATAATCTTAAACCCGCGGCCCAGTAATAGGATTTTTAGGTATTATCAAATATATTTAAAAAAAATGTGATTTAATAATACTGATGATAATAAATGTACTAAGTTCCTAAAGTTAGACAACTTAAAAAAATATGTAATGAGTAAGTATAATCCGCATTTTCCTGCGACGGTCGATATGAAAATTGAGAATGTATTGATATTATTATATCGTGTTTAACTTACTGTAGCAATGCGATACATGTTTCCATTAGATGATCATATCACCCTCCTCTCCAGTGTCGCCTGACCACAAAGCTATCGATGACCGTCTACTTCACCTAGTTATTGTCATACGCCATATCACGTTAAGATATATTGAACATAATACATTACAAAAGTAGTTTAAATGATAGCTCTGAACTGTTTTGATTAGCGGAAGTTGATAATCTATAAACAAAAATATTAATGCTGGGAATGGTTACTTACAAGGAAAAGCACTTTGTTCTGAAAAAGTAGAAGCACAGTACATTACTCTACTAACAATCTCCAATATGAATTCTGATGGTAGATCTCTGTTGCCGGAGACTAGTTAAGTACCACCACAGGTCCCTATTTCTGCAGCCAAACAATAGTGTGTAAAATATAGTGAAATTACTGGGGTAACGATAGATAATATAATATCTTATCTCTCAAAGTAGCCACAATGCGGTGCTGTGTGTGCTTAAGCAGCGCCACGGTAACTCGATGTTAAGTAAACTGGAGAAACAAATAGATATGAATAAATATCCACGTCACGTCCGTAACTCCACTTCCTTCATGACGTCACAGCCGTTGGGACTTCCGATCGGACACTTCGTTCTCACCATGAGCATGAGTTCATTGTTCCTTATTCCTTGACCTTAGAATACGAGCTTCGCGCAGGATATTTACAATATTGTAGACTGTAATATGTTAATATATATATGTTGCTGAAACTAACTCGTATCTTATTTATTTGATGAAGGAGATAAGCGAAACGTTCTCCTGATGGGTGAGCGTCACGCCTGCCCATAATGTGCCATCTAGTTGGGATGATCTGAAGTATTTGTAAAAAAAAAAACCCTGAAAACATTCCCCTGTGTTAACTTTCATGATTTTTTTCGAGTTTAAACATACGGATCGTTTATTTTGAAAGTGGTGTAAGTCGAAATTCTCTTGTTGCGAGAAAATTAGTTAGCGTACATGTAAATTCAAAAATGTTTGCAGATCGTATGAAGTCTGGCAACGTCTCTATTGTTTTTATAAATATTTAATTTCATTATATAGATTGGTTTTAGGCGAACTAGACTACAATAATACATATTTATAGGCGTTTATGTGTATGGTCTTACACCACTTTCATAATTGCTTATTTTTTTTTTTTTTATATTATCACGCCTTTTTCCCAGTAGGGGTAGGCAGAGGTGAATGAACACCCACATTTCGCCAGATGTGGTCAGATTAGGTCCAGTGTAACAGGGGGCGAGCCTGTTGCCACTTTATTGGGACCACCACACACACACACACACAAAGATGATATCAGTGTGCGGGTTTCCTCGCGATGTTTTCCTTCACCGTTTTTGTATCTCGCTGTTGGAACTAAAGTTCACAAATGTGCATAACTTAAATATTAAATCATCGGTACATGCCGAGGTTCGAACCCGCGACCTTCGGAATGAAAGCCGCATGCTCTAACCGTTAGGCCAGCGAGCTACTAATCGATGGGTGTGCTTTTTCATTTACCGACCGGTTTTAAGTTGTACAAAACATGGGAATTTTTCAAGAAACAAAACACGGACTAGTTAAAAAATTACATTAATTTCAGCATGAAATACGTCATATCTAATTTATTTTTTTTTAAATGGACTTTACACCACTTTCAAAATAGATGGTCCATATATACCTACCATTTTTTTCTAATATAGATACATACTTTGTTTTATTTGATATTCCTTGTACATATATTTGTTTTAAACTGTAGAGTTGTTTTGTATAAGGTTTCACGTGATAATTAAAGCATTCAATTGTATAAGGGTTGCAAAAAATTGCTTGCATTGTTTAAGTTTTTTCATTGTTTATGGCATATTGAATAGCGTGTTGCTCAAATGATTACGTTTATTAAAATAGAAATAGCAAAAAACAAAAGTATTTTTAGTATCAACTTAAAGTACGACTTTTTAAACATCACAAATGAGGTCTTATCTACAATTTTTTCAAGTTCAACTCCATAGTCGATTCCTTCTACGTCGAGTATTGAAAGTTTTATCATACTATGCGAACAGAAGTTAGATATTGTTTACATTAATCGTAATAATAAAAAAAAAACTTGTTTCTTAATATAACTCGTGGTTATCGCGCTCTCCCGTCCAACAGCAGCGTACGAAACGTAACGGTACAGCACATACCGTACATTATTCATAGAATCAATTTGCATCAACTTACTATTGAATCCTTATGTTTCACACAAACACATCGCTGTTACATCGATTCCCTACCATAACATGGAATACCAGACAGGTAAAGGCGATAATTAAATAAAAATTAAACATTCCTAAAGGAGTTATTAAAGATCCCGTTAACCAATAACACAGCTCCGTTTCAATGCCGTGTAATGTCAACATTGAACGGAAGGCCGCGGTCACCGGATCTGTATTCAAGCCTCGATCGACGGTGTGGGATGCCTTCGTACTACTTCGAGTTTATATCTTCAATTTTCCCCAATGACTATCATTAATCCGTGCAAAAATGTATCGCTGTAAATAAAGATTAAGTATAATAATAACTAATCGTTTCAGTTATATATTAGGGGGACCGGAAAGTAATGTCGTTTCTGCGCATGACAATACTTGATTGTCATTTGTCAGCTCATTGTTTTGTTCAGAGGCGTACCAAAGACATTGTGAGGTTATAGTGATTTCTTTACTTATAGACAATTGAATTACAATTTTTTTTTGTAATTTTGGGTAAAATGGCCAGCCAAATACCAGAAGAGGTACACATCCGGCATTGCATGCTCTTTGAGTTTCGCAAGGGAAATAACGCAACAGTTGCTACCAAAAACATTTGCGATGTTTATCCAAATGCACTGGACATTCGTAAATGCCAAAGGTGGTTTTCCAAGTTCAAATCGGGTAATTTTGATCTTTCCGACTCGTATCGATCAGGAAGACCATCAGCGTTAGACAACGACGTGTTAAGGGCGGAAGTGGAAGCAAATCCGTGTCAGACGATCGAGGAATTGTCAAACAGTCTCAACAAACCTTGGTCGACCATCCAAGAACATTTGAAGCAGATTGGAAAAGTAAGCAGAGCAGGTGTTTGGGTCCCGCATAATCTGTCCGAACAGAATAAGGCTAACCGATCAATCACATGCAACTTATTGCTTCAACGACACAACACAGAAGCGTTTTTTGATCGCTTGATCACAGGAGATGAGAAATGGGTCCTGTATGATAACCCAAAACGCAAAAGGCAGTGGCTCTCTCCAAATGAAATCCCTCGGAGTACTGCTAAGCCAGGTTTACACCCCAAAAAAGCGCTTTTGTGTGTTTGGTGGAGTATTCGCGGCATTGTTCATTTTGAATTACTGAAACCTGGAGAAACTGTTACTGCAGACCTCTACAGCGAACAATTGCAGCGAGTCAATCAATCTTTAATTGAAAAGTGGCCAGCGATTGTCAACCGAAAAGGCGTCATTCTCCAACATGACAATGCAAGACCGCACTGCGCAAGGCGAACTCTAGAAAAAATTAATGAATTGGGGTGGGAGGTGCTGCCTCATCCACCATATTCGCCCGATGTTGCACCATCGGATTTCCACTTATTCCGAGCGCTGCAACACTTTTTAAGTGGCAAAACATTTGCAAATTTGGATGATATCCAAAATGCCATCTCTAGATATTTTGCCGAAAAACCAATTAATTTTTATCGATCAGGGATTGAAAATTTACTCACTAGATGGCAAAAGGTTATTGACAATGATGGGGAATACATCATTGATTAAAAATAAAGACTCGTTAAAAATGTATGTGTTTGTATTTAGCGTAAGAAAACGACATTACTTTCCGGTCCACCTAATATTTTTCTTACATTGCCTAACAGATGGAAACCATTGGACGTTAGCACAGCTGACGACAGTTAACTCTCGGTATAGAAGCTAACCGCTTGCTTAACACGGAGGTCCTCCTTTTAATTCCGGGGTCATATAAATTGTGGAGATTGGTTTATAGTGGGGATTCTATGAACCCTTATACTTGCCTTATATTGTTAATCTGCTATAATAGTATGACTGTTTTCCCGCTGTCAACGTATGATAGATAGCTTGACTATTGAGAGTAAAGTACGCTTTACTATCATCATTGCTGGTCGCATTTAGAAATAAAATATCAAGTGCCATGGCTGCAGTGATTTTATAAGCTGCAACGCCTTTCACACAGGAACAGTGTATTATTTGCATGGAACAGTTTGGCAGCAGAAGTAAGAACAGCTGTGGTATCTACGGTTTTTGTCGTTTCAAATCGAGGTCGGCTTCGACTATTTGTTGAAATAGATGTAGAAAAGTGCAGTATAATGCCGTGTATGCAGGCGGTAATGCATATTGTGCATTAAAGCTCTCCATTGATGCGATGAATCGCGAATGTGAATGGCTGCTTTATAATCCAAATATAAACACAAAAGCGCGCCGGGCGCGGTGGCGTGACATCTACCGACCAACCGGGCGCCTGCGCCTGCGCCGCGCGCGGCCCCTGCCCGTACATCGACCTCGTTGGTGCGTAAATTAAAAAAAAAAAAGTAGGATCCCGCACACATTATGAACAATAGGGTGTGAAGTGTATATTACTGCATCTTATTTATTTAATTTAGTACAACAGGTAATCGTTTTCTACGTTGGTACAGAACTAGGAAAAGATACTCTTTCTTCTGGCATTACGTGGAGATTCTTATCCACTCACGAGATCTCAAAATCTTTATTCAATATAGAAACATTCGTTCATTTATTGAACATAAAAGTTTACCTGCGAATCGCGAAAGAAACGTCTGTCTTGAGAAGAATGGGCGAAATAAAGGCACCGGTCTTTTATATATATCCTCTTTTTTTTAAAAATCCTTCGCTCGGATCGCTACTACCTACAACGCTACATGTAACTCGGATAACACGGTACCTAAATTATTAAAAAATGCGGTCCTTGACGACATCTATGGCAAGTAAAGAAAGAAGGAGAAGAGAAATTTCTAAAAAATATATTTTTTCTATTAAAATAACTTTTATTACTACTGTTTTTTTTTTGTTTTTTCTCGTACATAGCTTGGGAATGAAACTTAACGTGTTATTGAACGTGCAACTTACTCTTCAATATATCGGCTCGGTGCTGACGGATCAGCGTGAGACTTTGATTTTTAGGACATATAGATGAAAAAAAAAAATACTTTGCGGATGGAATATTGTAGAAGTATAGGGTATTAGAAAGATTTTTGCAATTGTCTCATCGTGACGACGAAACCGTGTTAAAAGATGCCCGCTACCGTTTAATTAGAAGTGTGTGTTATCGTGTTGTAGGAGGTTTGGTCTACATGTATTAAACTCTTAGGTCTTTCATCACTGTCTTCATCGTCAACTGATAGACCTCTACTGCTGCATATAAGCTCCTCAAAAGGTCTTCACTGTATGGGTTCATATGGGGGGGTTTTTCATCACGCTAGTCTAATGCGGGTTGGTGGGATCCAAGCCTCGTTTGTTGATTAGTAGGGTGTATCACGAGCAGATGAAGTTGGCTTGGTCCCCGTGAGTTGTTTTGCTGAGACCCATTACACCCTTCTATATCTTTATACCTAGTTACATACTTTGTCTTAAGTTCCCAAGTGGCACAATTTGTGTTGTCTTTGTTCGTTAAGATTCTTTCGGATCGTTGTTATATTTTGCAATCGATTGGTGTCATTAACTATTTTTTGTAAGGGAGGCGTGTTTAAAGGAGTTATAAACTCATATTTAATTACCCTTTAAAGAAGGTGTTACCTGTACCGGTACCTGCCCTATTCTCGGTAAAAAGAACATTCCTACCTAAATTCTAGACAATAGCCTCTATCTTATACGACCAACATTTTAGTCCGCATGCCTGTTAATATATTTATAGATTCGTACACTTTTCAATTCTGGATTGTTCTATGTACGCATACGTACGTACGGATGACCTCGGTTCTTCATTTCCTTTTTTTTTTTGTATATTATCACGCCTTTTTCCCAGTCGGAGTAGGCAGAGGTGAATAAACACCCACATTTCGCCAGATGTGGTCAGATTAGGAGTAACAGGGAGCGAGCCTGTTGCCACTTTATTGGAGCCACCACACACACACACAAAGATGATTTCAGTGTGCGGGTTTCCTCACGATGTCTTCCTTCACCGTTTGTATCTCGCTGTTGTAACTAAAGTTCGCAAATGTACATAACTTAAATATTAAGTCATCGGTACATGCCGAGATTCGAACCCGCGACCTACGTAATGAAAGCCGCACGTTCTATCCATTAGGCCAACGAGCTACTTCTTCATTTTCTGGTGTGCATAATTGGTAACTAGTAAATATATTTTGCCGTCTTACTTCATTGTTCTACTCGCAGTAATGTCACAGCGGCTACTTTGTTTATTCCGCGTTTATTTTTACACTACACCGCGTGCAACACAGAAATAACTCCCCACGCGTCATTCACACGTGTATTAGGTGTTAAAAATTAGACTATTAAAATAAACACTGAAAAGCCTATAAATAGGTACTTTAACCGTATACTGTTACACGTTTTTTATTATTCAAGTAAACTACCGGTAAAAGTTAACGTATGTATATATACACGATGCGAGAAACCCGGTGAAGACGATATCCTTAAAGCTGTGTTCTTCTAATCTCTGTCATGTGTAAATAAGAACGGTAGTTTACTGTTGGTAGGCCAGTGATGCCAGCTGCCCTGTAGTGCAGGGAGGTACTGGTGTATCTCGGAGGAGATCCCAGGACTCTTGCAGCACTAAGGCTTTTAGGGAGTATAAACAAACCCAAACAAGCAGAGTATCTTTTGAACATTTCGCTCTTGACAAAAAAAGATCCGTATCCGAAGTTATCACCACAGCGCTTGTTCCTGCCTTTAGATTTGAAGGGCGATCTGTCTGATGAAATTATTGGGGTAACGAGACTTAACATCTCATGTCTCAAGGCGGCGAGCATAATGTGATGCTGTGTGTATCATCATTACCCTAGTAATTACACTAGCTACAGCGCCCTTCAAACCGAAACACAGTGATGTTTGCACACTACTATTTGGCGGCTGACATAGGCGCTGCGGTGGTACCTACTTTGATGGTCTCCGGAAAGACTTATCACTTACCATCATGTGAAGTCTCTCTCATATTGCCACTTGTATCAATGTACAAAACCTCATTATTCCCTTTTTTTACACGATCATTTGTTCACAGGAATCCTGGCAGGACCCGAAAGCGACTGACTCGGGCTCCGTGATCAACATTTTGGACATTGGGCGTCAAAACTTTGCGAACGGTGGTGTAGTGTCGCGGTATCTATGCGACCTTGCACAATGCTTCAACCTCGTGAAATACGACTACAAGGATGTAGTACCCAGTGTAAGTTACAACTACAATTGTACCGACATAGAGTCCAAACATTACTTTATTTCGATCCTAGAATCTGAACGTAAATTGTCCTGATATTATTAGAAGCCAAATCAAATCTAGATAATGTTTATGTATAGGTAATCAAAGATGAGCGGTTCCAACAAGCCATAGAGCAAACGACGCAGGAGGAGTTGAGGAAAGCTAATGGAGAAAAGCAAGCCGGCGGAAGCAAAGATCAGAGCTCGAGTCGTTATGCCGAAACCAGAAAGCGAGTGGAAGCACGTGCTATGAAGGTGCTAATGGACATCAGCTCGGCCATGTCAAACAATGTTCTCAGGTATAAATTGATATCTTTCTTTAAAGCTACGTAGCGACGACATGAGATAGACGTTGATAAGTTATAGGCCTGCTCATAACACAGTGGAGCTAGTTAGGATGATGTACACTGCACCACATTATGTTCGTTACCTTCAGACATAAGCTGTTAAGTTTACTTAAGTAATTTCATCAGCTATTTTCATATAGATATACATACAAGCTTTTCCCTGTTCCTCTTTACCAGCTATAATATAACATCAGACTTGAAATTTGTCTGAAACATTCCTTTAGAGCAACCGCAACCGCAAATGACTATGTCAACCGTTACTATAGCAACCGTATAAGTAAATAAAGGAAACTCATTTTAATTATATACTACAGTTAACTATAAACTCGATGTGAAGATCTTTGAGATAGGCCTAACTAGCTATCGGCTAATGATGATCAATGATGACGACGCTCATGAAAGTGGAGGAAGCGGGAGAGGTGTGCCAGGATAGTAGCAAGTTGAGAGATGTAGTCTCTGCCTACCCCACTGGGAACTAGGCGTGATATATATGTATGTAGTTCCTTTCGGAACGTGGCGGTTTCCAATCGACGTTTTCCTTTCCCGGAAATTCAAGCTGAGTGAGGATCGAAACCGCGTCCGCTCCCCAAATCGTCTTTCGAACTGGACTATCACAGCATTGTCATTTCACTACTCATTGATAATCTGCGCCTTGTCTTGACGATCCTGTGACGTTAATAACGTTTTTTTATTGTGCGCAGAAATACAGTACGAAAAGGTCTCGAAAGAAATACAAAGGAATTTCACTTTAAAATCATACGAATGGTAACACGATATATACTCGCGGTACATATATAATCAGGTCTTGATGACCATGTGCCAATTAAACAAATTAATTTTTTAATTAAGTTATTGAGTACAATATAAAGTTGTTTTAGTACGAAGTTCATTCTTTACTTAGTAGAGATGGCGTGTTGATCTACTAACACATTTTTTTACATCCCAAAATTTGACATTATCCTAGTCTATTGTGGTCCAATGCTAAACCACTATAATTTGACTATGTGAGCAGTATATCTGTACAGACATACACACATTTATATATGTATCATCAGTCGATAGATTTGTATTTGTATTGTATAGCCTCTCCCGAAGATTCCCTCATCGATCTGGTAGGGATTCATCTAGGGGATTTCATCAATTTACCACCAAGTTGGCCCAAGGCGGGTTGGTGTGATATCTATGTATAAACCTTCCATACATATGTATATATATATGGAAGATTTCCCATGTATTATATAGAGACGCTCAATGTATCTCTAAAACCATAAGAGGTTGAGACTTGAAATTAGGTAGGTATATTCCTTTTGCCGAGAATAGGGCAGCTACACCCTTCTTTAAAATACGGGTTAAAATTCCTTTAAAAACGTAGTTTTTAATACGGAAGTTGATTTTAAAAATTTTAACCTACCTTTGTAATAAAGATAATAAATGTCTGAATAATACATGTAAACTGTTCATCGCTTATCTATAACGTATCAAATACGGAAGAATAAAGGTCCGTGTCGCCTTCCAAGTCTTCGATTTCAAATGACTTTTGAAGGCTTCAATGAAATATGTCGCGATTCACCTAATAATGCTTCCTTATAGTTATTACATAATTTATAATTAATAACTACCAAGTTAAAGGTGAGAGACAAAACTTGCAGACATAACCATTTGAGTTATGCAATTTTTTGGTAATTATTTTGTAAATCCAAAAAATATCTTTGACAAATGGATAATCAAATATTTTAAAAACAAAAATTTCAAACAGCGATAGGCTCAGTTGCTGTGGAACGTAGGTTCGATACCCAATGAGCTAGACTATCCAATAATAGAAAATCGATCTGCTGTAAGAACAACAGCTTTTGCGAACACGTCAACTCGCTTTTGGTTAGAGTGGTTATTTAACCTTGAATCTTTTGAAAGAAAGTCCAAGGTCTGAACTTTGAGTATCCGTTACTTCTGTCTTAATTTACTGCATTGAATTTTTTTCTAATTTTATAAGAATAACCAAAAAAAATGTTATTGTAAAACAGGCCTTACCTCACAAAGCGATTGAATATCATAATGACGCTGATCAAGTGCAAGTTGGCATGTCCTTAAAAGCTTACTGTTCTTAGGACATCACGTTTTTCTTTTACTAAATATTTAAGGTCATTGAGGATGAAATCTAGATTTGTTTTTCAATAAACTGACGAGACGAACGGGGAGGTTCACCTGATGGTAACTGAAACGCCTACCTATAACAACGTAACGCTAGTTAGGATGGTGTATACTGCACCCCAATGCTCTCGTCTTGAGGCAGGATATTAAGCTTCGTTACACCAATAATTACACTAGGCACAACACCCTTCAATTCGGAATACGGTAATGTTTGCACACTATTGTTTGGTGGTAGAAATAGAAGCTGCGCTGGTATCTACACAGACGGTCTACGGCAAGAGAGATCGCTAATAGAGATACCCAGGTCACCAGGTTCTATAGCAGCTGAGAGATGAGCATATTTGTGTTATTATTTGATTGTCCATGTATTAAACCTTATTATTTAAAAGTCATTTTTTTTTTGTATTATCAGACCTTGTAATAATAACCTCAATGAGAGTCAGGCGGTGTTTCGTCTTACATAATTGGCAGTCGTTAAAACCTGGCGGTCTCATATAATGTCGAATGTCGAAACAAGTTTTCAACAGGTCTCAACAGATTTGAAGTTCACACTTGTCTCAATATAAGTGTTAATTATTAAAAAAAAAAAAAAACGTGAGTTGTTATTAGTGACTCGGTTCTTTTATGAATAAATCATGATTATGTTATTTCTTTTTTAACCCTTTATCTATATTAAATGTACACGACGGCTTATGTGGTGAAGCGAATAATCAGAAGCCTGAACACTTAGGTCCCAACATCGATTCTAGGTATATTATGAACTCCCCATCTGATGCATTTTTAGCCTGCGAACATATTGCTGTATTATGGTGGATGTTCGTTTGAAAGCCAAAGTATTCATGCTCATCAATTATTTCTCACATTATCGCTAAAAGCGATGTGAAATTGAGGTCAAGTGTGAACCCAAAGTGGATAAAAATTGTGATTAGTTAACTCTTAGAAGAAATTTAAAATATAGTATTCCCATGTTGTTAGTAGAACAGATTCAAGAGTGGCATGGTTACGGGTCCTCCTTTCTAATATTATCAAAAGGAGAATATTCTTAAAGATATTTTTTTAATTTATCGCACGATACAAGTGAGGTCACAATAGGCGAACTTTTTGCCACATAACAACCTTAGTGGTAGAGAGCGGGTATCACACTCTGATTAAAGAGACGCGGGTTTTATTCCCACTGAGTTAGAGCTTGAAGGAAAGCCATCCCTCAACCAGCGTGGTGGATAAACAGCCTTAAGGTCTGTCTTGAATAAGCTGCTTGCAACCTAAAAAAGTTATCTTTGGCCTTTCAGTCTTCAAATACGCTTAACTGGTAGATTAAAGGTTAAGTAAATTATGGGTTAGATTGCCTGTCAGATAAAGAAGTTGTTTGGTAGATGAAGTCTCGTCACAGATCACTTTAAAGCAGAAATGGGGTTTTTATATATTATGAAATATTACAAATTATTCTAATTAATGCCCTTACGACTACTTATACGTTAGTAGTAAACACAAAAGGTAAACTGAGGCAAAAGTCATTTCGCTTTAATTTTCCTTAACATTTGCATTACGTTTCGTCCCAAATAAAATTAATAGATTTTTAAAAAACGGTGTTTTGTATTACTTTTATTGCACATTCATTTTAAGTATCACGTCATATTACATCATCAGCTGATAGACGTCCACCTGCTGGAAAGAAGGCTACCCGTAAAGATACCCACACGATCGGGAACGGTATCATATAGGAGGATTTAAGCATATCAATACACATGACAAATTAATCGTAGGTAGGTGGCTCGCTGGCCTAATGGTTAGAGCGTGCGGCTTTCATTCCGAAGGTCGCGGGTTCAAACCTCGGCATGTACCAATGACTTAATATTTAAGTTATGTACATTTGTGAACTTCAGTTACAACGGCGAGATACAAAAAAAACGGTGAAGGAAAACATCGTGAGGAAACCCGCACACTGATATCATCTTTGTGTGTGTGTGTGCGTGTGTGGTGGTCCCAATAAAGTGGCAACAGGCTCGCTCCCTGTTACACTGGACCTAATCTGACCACATCTGGCGAAACGTGTGTGGTTTATTCACCTCTGCCTACCCCTACTGGGAAAAAGGCGTGTCAATATAAAAAAAAAAGACAAATTAATATGTTACATCTAGTGAAATTACTACTAGTTAAATGACTTTTATTTAAACACAATATAGTCTATGTGCAGCAGTGGACGTCTATCGGCTGATGATGATGGTGTAGAGTATATTATCCTTGTCGATGTGGAATCATTGGGGTAGGCCTGTATCTAGCAGTGGACGTCTATCGGCTGATGATGGTGATGACATTATCCTAACTAGCGCCACGTTACTACGGGCAGGCGTATCACTTACTATCAAGTGAATATCACGCTCGTCCTGTTTCATCGTTGTATAAAAAAAAAAAATTGCACCGAATCACATCAATTTTCCAAAGCACCAGTCGTCAATCATACAGAACTGGGACATGTTTGTTATCCACTTTTCGACAATGTTGCTATGATGTCATATATACAAATATATATTTAGTTCGACTTGTTATCGTAATGTAAAACATTCTTTTTTTTTTTTAAAAAAAAAAAAACTAGTTTTAGCTACAACTTTATATATCTAAAGTGTGATACTTTATTAAATTTTATTTTGCTTCGCCAGGTTGTTAAACTTAAACATTCCTTATACAGCGATTTTTTTTCTCAATGTAACGGTGTGACTAACGAGACGTTGACATTGTAGTAGATGATTCACCTGACCATAACAATGTGGCGTTAGGTAGGATGATGTAGGGTCGGCAGGCCCACCACCAGGTGGTTCAACGATCTGGTGAAAGTTGCGGGAAGCAAAGCAGCTGGTGCGGGCAGTGCAAGATCGATCGACGTGGAGATCTTTAGAAGAGGCCTATGTCCAGCTGTGGATGTCTGTCGGCTGATGATGAAGCATTAAACTTAACTTAACCAAGATTTGTACTATCTGGATAGACGGTCTCCAGCAAGAGACTCCTATCACCAATACAATTATATCCCTATGTTTATTGACAATTTTTATTTAGAGAATGGCGCGACACGATACGACTTTACGATCCACGATCCCACTTTACGATTCACGATTAAAATTCACTTAATTAATACTATTTTAATAAATATTACAATATATCTTTCAATAATCATTAAACTATTTTTTTTTTCTTTATGAAGTATTTTTTTTTTTTTTATATAATAACGGAGGAAACGAGCTAGCGGGGTCACCTGGTGGTAGGTGAATTCGCCGCTGCCCACGGACGCAAATAACAACAAAAGTGTTACTAGGCCGTTGCCATCTCATAACATTTAAAAGAAGGGAGGGGTAAAATATAGGATAGGTTTCGGAGGAACAGGAGTAGGAATAAAAGGGGACGGACCACCAGACACTAGTTAGTTTCTAACCAAATGCAACATCACAGCTCCTAGAACACTGCAACGTCGCACCGGTCCATCTAACAAACGTCAAAATTCGGGTGGTCTGAAGGAAAGGAAAAGGAATGGGCATCCGGCTCTCTCACTCACCAGACGAAACATGGCAGCCACTAGGAAGCCAGCCATTTTACGCTAATTTTCTGTGAGAGGGTAGTGTCGCACCGGTCGATCCTGCCCAATTATGTGCTACAGTGAACTGTAGGCGTAGATCTACTACCATAAAATTAAATTCAAACAAATATAAATTTACTCATATCTATAATGGGCAATGTTTTCACTCCGAATACAATCTTTTCTTTGTACTACCCTTCTCCAAGTCCTGTCTTCCAACATCGAGATTAGACGTCTCGTTGTCCCAATAATCTCACTAACAGCAGCGTCCTTCAAATCGGAACACAATATAGTTTACACACTCCTGTTTGGCGGCGGAAATAGGAGCTGCAGTACACAGACAGATTTATCATCAGCTGTTAGGGTATATACTAACAAAACTGTACTAGTTAAGAGACTATCTTTAATTGGTGTGATTAGAAAGCTAAGAAGTAATTTACTTCACTTTTGGAACTCGGGGCCTTGTCACAAGGAGAGTCCTGACTCCGTGCTGGTTGGCGGAAGTCAATGTTTTAATTGTTTTCATGTATATGTTATATTTTTCAGACTCGTCGCTTGGCTTTGCCATAAAGCAATCCGTCGCATCGCCCGCGGCGGCTGCAGCACCCGGTTCGCCTGCGTCGAAAGACTCCGCCGTGCCAAAGCTGCCGGCCTGCCGTTGGTGTTCGTGCCCCTCCACCGCTCGCACTTCGACTACATCCTCGTCACCTTTACGTTGTACCTGACCGGTCTGCGGCCGCCCCTGGTTGCGGCCGGCGATAACATGAGGATACCGTTCTTTGGGTAAGTGGCGTTTCATTTGTTTAATACTAGTTAATCACATAACGAAGAGTTAAAATTCCTTATTATATAGTAACTCGCAAGACATCATAGTAAAGTGATGATCGTTAAAGACCGGATGACTTATTAGTTATTTTTTGTTATACATACAAACGAGGAGGCTTAAAGGATGTTTGACTATGATATAAAGATATGGCGCTTGTTAAGTTAGACATTGCAACTCATTGTGCTTGTCGCGTTGAGATATATTATGTAACCCTCGTTACCCCACAATTATAGTAATTACAGTGGCGTTAGTATGCTCACACAGCACCACAATAACGCCAATGTCCAGTAACTTCACTAGCTGGTTCTATTGATTGGTAATAATCATTCAAAGCACTTCATACCGCATAATAGTTATTGTTAGAACACATTAACGATCATTCCATATCTTTTTTGTTTTAAATAATTGTTTTTGTAGATAGTTTTAATTAAGGCACATGACTAATTAATTTTTTCTATTAAATCCATTAAGACGTGAGTCATTGATAAGTCGCAAACAAGGTAGCTGCTGTGATGGTGCGGCGGCTACCAATTGAAACGGGCTTCCGTCAAAAGAGACCATCCATTAATAAGTGTGGTCAACAGATACTTAAAATAAAGTTTTAATGCTTAGCTCTAATGTGTCGAGATCGAATAAAAGTGACCGTAACGTCTGTTGGCGGTTCTAGGTGGATATTACGTGGGTGTGGAGCCTTCTTCATCAGGCGACGTGTCGACGGCTCAGAATACCAGGGGGGTACACCTGCTTACAAGTCTGCGCTCAGGTATTTAAATATATTAATCAACCAAAATACATAAATTGCATAGATTATAGATAATGTATTCGCAACGCTATCTAATGGACAGTTTTAACAAATAGGATAATAATAAAACTAGTTCAATGATAATATATAATAAGCCTATATTTATGAAGTACAGGCAAACTGTTTTTAATATAGATGAAAGTAAAATAAAATTGTGTACTTTGTATAGATAATTTTTTTAATTCATTATTCTCAGGGCATACATACTGAACAGTTTGGCGGCAAATAATAATCTGGAGTTCTTCATAGAAGGCGGACGTACTAGAACCGGAAAGCCGCAACCGCCCAAAGGTAAGTTTTTCAATAAATATTTCGAGAGTACCTGAAAGTAATTCAAGATATCTCTGCACGACTGTGTCACAAAAAAAAACAAATTACATCTTAAATACTATCAAATTTGACTCTTAAATGTTTGCTTCCGGTTTTAGAGAAAATTTGACATTAGTTTATTTACACTTCTTGCCTTACTTAAATTTATCAACACTTAATAGTTGTAGATAAATTTTCCTCCGTAAAAGTCATTGATTATCATATTATATTTCTTGCTTCCATGGATACCGAAGAAGTTTTGTGTGGTACGTAAGCAATGTTCCAGCGATTTTTTTATATACCTGTATGTGTTAGAGAGCAACGAATTTAAGATCTAACTTGTGTTTGTAACCCAGATAACTCCTATATGTACATCATGCACTAATTTATAGATTTTCAATAATTTTTGTACACTCAAAAGACCGTAACAAAATTAAGAGTTGTTACATGTAAAAAAATTTGGTCTCGAAATATTATGATATAAATACTATAATACCCAGCAATACTATGTAAGCGATTAACAATTGCAACATGGAAGCGGATGCTCTCAAAATACTAATAGTAATTGTAAATAATAAACATTTTCAAACAAATTATTCGGTTTTTGAGTCGATGTTAAAATTAATAGAAATCTTTTACAGTTGAATTATATGGATTCGTTTACTTGAGTCATAAAATGCTATCTCTGCTATGTTCCAGCTGGTATCCTATCGGTGATAATGGACGCGTATCTCGACGGAACCATAGATGATGCGCTGCTGGTGCCCGTCACCTTGAACTACGAGAAACTGGTGGATGGTAACTTCGTGCGCGAGCAGCTCGGTATGCCCAAGCAGATGGAGACTTTCTGGTCGGCGCTTCGGGGCATTTGGAGCACACTTAACACCAACCACGGCGGCATACGGGTGGACTTCAACCAGCCCATATCGCTTAAGGTAAGATACATAAAGAAAATCTACTTATATATGTATAGCGTTAACTCTCCTCCAAAACAATGAATATATATAAATAATTATAACTTCTTTATAATGTATCTATTATTAAGATATTTGCTAAGAAAACAGCGAAACTTTATGACATACAATCTTTAATCTGTAGACACTAGTATTGTCTATGGTTTTCCAAATTTAAATTTATTCTTACCTTTTTTCTCAGGAATTAGTGACATCATTCCAGAAGTATAATTACCTAAAGGCGCCTATTGAGCGCTGCCTCACACCGCCGAATAACAATTTGGCAGTAAACTTAGATAGGCAAATACTGTACAACCACAGTCACTGCAGTCTGTACGGAGATGAAGTCAGCACGGACCATAAGATGATGGTGGAAGCTATTGGAAGGCATCTTGTATATGGTAACATAATTATAATAAACTTCATATAATCATATACTGACTCTAATGCGATGACATAAAGGAGTATAAGCTCTAATACCATTAGTTTAATAATAGTTGAAGATTAGAATATATATCTTTGCCTAATTGGCTAACTTCAATTTTTAGAAGGCACCTAATGATGATGACGAATGTGACGTTTACGACTGTTCTGCCATGAGTATAGCGATAAAGACGATGATGGTTTATTGTTGGTAGGTAGACTTGATAAAGATCAAAGAGAATGGTTGGACACAGATGGCATCGGGGATATCTTTATTGAGTAGTAAACATGTATATAAAGTATTAATGTTACTGATTATCATATCCCCATATAATGACAAATAAATGAAATTCATTAACTGCGTCGATGTTTTTGTTGACGTTGAATAATTTTTTTTTCAACAGACGCAGCGCAATCCACTGCCCTGATGTGCACCAACGTGGTATCGTACGTGCTGTTGACGGAGCAGCGCGCCGGCTGCACCTTGAAGCAACTGCAAAGCAGCGTGGAAGCGCGCGGGGAGGCGCTCCGTCGCGCTGGTCGCGACCTCGGCTACACGGGAGAGAGCGGTGCACTTGTTAAACACGCGGTGAGTGCAACGGAAATAAAAACAAGGAAGATGGTGACAGATAAGAGGATTAGCTGGTTATTTTAAATATAAGTAGTAAAGGAATCAAAAACAGTGATGAATGCGTATGAAATGCTCGTTCAGAAAACTATATCTTCCATTGTCGGCCGCACAAAAGCAATACAGTTATTGCGGTACATTTATTGTATAAAGATGGTTCACTAGTCAGGTGGATATGATAAAATCCTCTCTGCAATCAAGTTTCACATCACATGGCTTCAGAACCAGGCACAGGTTTCTGTATTACAAAGCAAACAATTAATGAAGTTTGAAGAGTTCTTTGTGATTTTTTAATGAAATAAGTAAAATATTGTGCATTAAGATGTCTTAGATATACATAAAGTGAAGGATCGTGTCTATTTTAGTTGGAAATGCTGGGCCGTGGTCTGGTACGACGCGACAGCCGCCTGGTGTACGCGCAACATTCGATCTCGGCTTCGCTGGAGCTCTCGTACTATGCAAACGCGCTCGTAGCGCATTACGCGGCGCCGGCTATTTTAGGTAACTATACATTTTAGCCATTGTTCATTTCAACTTTTGACGTGGATGTCCAACACTTGCTGATGTAGTGTCTAAAATATCAGAGCAAAAGAGAGAAGTTGATGCGTAAACATAGCATCAATACTTTGGACTTGGGCGCCTCACATATGAACCAAAGTCTTGGTACAATATTAGCACCATAAGTTTTTTTTTTTTGTGTTGTGTCTTTTTTGAATCAATGGGGCTAACGCATCTTTAAGGGATAAAGGGTCCCCTCAAAAAAAAATAAAAAAGGAACTTTTGTAGTCTCCCAAATAAATACATTTTTTAATTCGTCGAAGTGATGAGACAAACGCAAAAACAACACACACACACGACTTCATAAAGCAATTGAAGGATCGAATAATAATGTTCCATAACTCATTTCAGCTACCGCTTTGGAAAGTATCGTGTGTCAGCAAGGTGATAAAGAAACGGTCCGGCACAGTGATCTCATAGAAACTTCACTGCAACTGTGCGAGGTTCTGAGTCAAGAGTTCATCATCTGCCCGCCCTGTCAGCGCATCGAGGAGAGAATGGTTGAAGCTGTCAACTCTCTTATCGCTGAAGACGTCATCAGTGAAGTACAGGTAATCCTTTAAACAAATAATTAAGTTTAAAACTACCTCGGTGACTCAACGCTTGCATTTTTGTGTCTAAGTCTGCCGATAAACAGAAAACCAAATATTACCGTGTTACAGCTAGAAAGTAGTTGTAGTTAGTAAAATTACTGAGGTGACGAGACAAAAGATTGTCTCAAGACAAGGAAAACAATGTGGTGCAGTATATAACATCATACCTGTTATCATATGGTAAATGTGCCGCAATCTCGGCATTAAAATATCCATATACTGAAAATATCTATAACGCAAGTTAATATATTTTACAGGTCAATGATCATTTAGAGGAGCAGCTGTGGTCGCGGCGCTTTGCAAAGACCTTGGATGATGATGATGATGATGAGGAGAGGCAGGATCCATGTCGACTTATCAAATATAGAGTATCGAAAAGCCCCGAAGCAATTGCAGAGAGGTTTGTAAATATTTGTTGTTATCGTATGACATTTTATTTGATAAGAGAATAGCCTCCTTGAAGAACTCACTATTGTGACATCTCACGAGGAGTGATTAAAAGTCATTAAACATGTCTTGTTGTTGAATAGGCGGCGTTTACTGCTAAGCATCAGGCCAGTGCTGGAGGCGTATGAGGTGACATGCAAGTGCATCACCAGCGGCACTCAAAAAGCCGTGGTCAACGCGGCGCTGGACTCGCTTACAGTCCAATACATGCGAAAAAGGATGCCGTACGGTTAGTACCTCATATTTTAAATATCGTTGTTATCAGCTCGCATCACTATGATATATACATCCTGGTATCTACAATATATTCGGATTAAATCCATTTGATACGACCTACTGTTTAGGAATAATGAGGTACATCAGACTCGCTTGTACATACCTACATATATATCACGCCTCGTTCCCAGTGGGGTAGGCAGAGACCACCTCTCTCTACCTGCTACGATCCTGGCACACCTCTCTCGCTTCCTCCACTTTCATAAGCGTCTTCATGCATGCTCGTCGGTTGCGAGTGCTTTTGATCCGGCCTTTCTTTAGGACATCTCCGATTTGATATAATATAATGAAAAAGATCTACATCGATATTTTAAAAATTATATTTACTTATATATATATTAGACTAACTGTTGACGATCCCACTTGATGGTAAGTGGAGACAGTCTTTGATGTTAAAGTTCGCGCATTATATTCTGATAGAAATGCTACTGATGTTAATACTAACAATTAATAATTCCCCTTTGTACATAATAAAACAAAATGTTATCGCTGGCCTTTACTCATCATCATTATTGTTTTTCACATGTTCTGAATCTTCAGGCGAAGCTGTTTCCACGGACGCGATACGGAATTGCCTCAAGCTGCTGCGACAGTGGGGCGTCATAGAGATGTATGCAGAGGGTCGCGAGAGGAGGGTGCAGGTACTCGCTCCATATGATGACAGGTGCAGCTTGGATGCAGTGTGCAACAATGTATACAAGTTCAATATGTGCACGCCCATCTTAATGGACGCTAATTGAACCACTCAATGACAAGTGTTTAGTGACAAAACTGCCAAAGCTCTTTAGAGTGTTGTGATAAAAACAGTGCCCAGTGCAAAGTGGTGACCCAATGTGATCCTAGGATTAAGTTATGTGGTGGAAGTGTCTTTTTGGTTCAGTACAATAACTCACTGCGGTAAGTTAGGTATATATTTTTTTATGTTTGCATTAACCAAGAGTCTAATACCATGAATATGCAGAAACTATTTAAACTGGTGCTCAAATGCTGATCAATTTCTTAAAGCAGTATATCAAGTCCGAAGTATTGTCTGAATACCCATTGTAATTCAAGCTATAATAGTTTATTTTATATAATAAATGGTTGACATGGAATTTTATATTTCATTATTAAATAAAATGCTGTGACTTATGGCATTGAAAAATAACAAGGCTAAGGTAAAAGGAAATAAAAAGCATCAATATGGCGTTGTTCTTATAATAAAGAATGATACATTAATATAAGAATAAATTCATTTTATGAATGTTTTAATGTTGAAGCGACGAAATGAATGTTTTCACCTGATAGTAAAAGATACTATTACTTATAACAATGTGGAGCTGGATAGATGGTAAACAAAACATCTAATTCTACATGTCGCCTTAAACTAGTAATACTAAATAAAATGAAATTATTCTTATATGATTTTAGCATAATTTGAATTATTAAAAAAAATTGTTGAACATATTCTATTCTTTATATCAACTTAGCCATTTGTACAACATTTTATATATGATAACTATGAATATGTAACAATATAAATATATATTTATTATAATGAGAATAAATAGTTTACAGAGCAATTGGGTCAATAATTTAGTCTTATGGGATTGCATTTACATTGCGCAATTAACATTTATAGATGTGATGGAGCATTAATTGACAAACAATGGGCTGTAGACCATAGACTATATAGAATTGTAGAATAGATAAATTGGGTCGGTGCGTTTGTATTTACACTATGGTAATAAATTACATTAATCTAGGTATACAGTTTGATATTTGTTTAAGCGAGAAAAGGGGTCAAAAATTCCTTAACATGTTTTTATAAACAATATTTATTCTCTTTATAATTCTATTAAATTTGTGTAGTATACATCAATATGGTTATTTCCTGGTGAATGTATGTTATAGTGCCATTAGTGCATCGAACAAGCACTAAGAACGAGTTTCCTTTACTGCTGCTTAAATAATGGGAAGGTATACTCATCATATCATATAAGAATTGTCACTTTCATGTACCAAATTTTTAAATTTATATAAAAAAAATTAAATCTAGAAACAACATTGAAAAACGGTCTTTAGATACTATGTACAACGATAAAGACAAAAAGCCACTTATGGTGACAATAGACAAAATATCATTTGTTATACAAAATGTATGTCAACGCAGAGTGAAAAAAAGTATGAAAATAACTTTTTTAAGTAATACTTGTTTTTTTTTTTTCACATGATACTGATATTATATTTGTATTGCATTTATCAGCTTTTTACTTCAAAAAGTTTTAAAATTTATTAAGAAAATTGATAATGGCAACACTTTATCAATAAAAAAAAATTATGAGTATGATACTTTAAATCTATCCCTGGACTTTTTACTTATTTATTATTTGCAGAAATTAACCATCCTGTATCATCCAATTTTTTTTTCTTTAGTTTGAACTTTTGATGTGATTTAAGAAACTATTGAAAAACATAAATAAATATATATTGATTTTAATAATAAGAAATACAGAGAAGAGAAATGTATGTTCTTTGTTTACATTAATTAAAAAAATCACATCTGGTAATATTTATTGTACCATACTAAATGTATCACAGCATTTTAAAACACAATTCCCATCATTGAATAAACTTTTGCTTTATTAAGTTATATTTGACTAAATGCGAACAAAAAAAAAAAAAACACAAAACCAAACTATAGTAAGGATTTCAGTTGCTTTAGAGTTGTAATTGAATTTTTGGTTTGACTTCATTTGAAGTTAATGTTTAGATCAAAACGGTTATAATTCTTCAAACAAGAGGTTCACTAAAATAATTTTTTTTTGTTTGCTTAAAAGTTCTTTGAAGTACATTGCACTGGAAATTTAGTGTGACAGAGATTTTAACACTACACTAGATATGCTGATGATTGTACTTACAGACAACTGTTTCTTTTTTTTTAATAACTGCATGTTTTTTTGTAAAGGAGAGCATGTTTAGTTTGATACGTGCAGTAGAGTCCCTGCAATAATTGGGGGTTTGGGAGGGGGTAGGTGTATTGCTCAAAGATTGGAGCCAAAAAGCGTTTGTTATTTATGTTCCAGCCGATCTGTGATGTTGTTGGTTTATGTATCACTGTGAACTCTCTACTATACCGCGTTCATTTTGTACTATTAAACAATAAATACGACATATATATATATAATATATATATACAGGAGAAATAAAAGGTTTTGCTGGATTTATGTTTTTTTTATTTTAATATTTATATTATATATCTCAATGATTACCATCTAACACTATTTGAACTTAAATGTCAAGTGACAACCTATTGAAGAGAAAAAAAAATAATAATGAAAATTAGAAAATGAACAACAGAGATTGAAATATATGACCATTTAGCCAATGTGGTATATTCAGTGTTGGTTATGGCCTTCTCCATATTGGGCTATTTCCGTACTTCCCTATACTTGACATTGCAGTTAGGCGCAGAACGATTGTAACGGTCACATTTTCCTTCAATTATATCCTTCCTCCTCAATCGCTTTTCACATCGGTTTGAGAATAAAGTAGCAGTATGTATATTAAGCGAAAAGACGAACGAGATGTTCACCCTATGATAAGTGTCATGCCAGTCAATAATGATGCACTGGTGGTCAAGATGGTACGGCTCATGCTCGTCGTCATAAGTTGTTAGTGTCATTACCTTGGTAATATCACTATCCATTCTTACCGCAACACAGTATGGGTTGCTGCTGTTCAGTGGCAGAAATAGGCACTGCGGTGGTACCTACCAATATGTTCTCCGGCAACAGAAACCTATCACCTGTATATTTACACAGACATTGTAAAGAATCTACTATATCTGAAAGGGCCGTAGCAATAATGTAATCGCAATCTTAAATACTTTTTTATATAAATTTTTTACGATACAACTTTAACATCCAAAATGCTACGATTGAAATGCATATAAAACTTGACAAATTAATTAAAGTATACTAACTAAAACACTAGTATGAAAACATTACTGTGTCCCGGTTTGAAAGGCACTGTAGTTAGTGTATTTACTGAGTAACGAGACTTAACGTCTTAAGTCACAAAGCGATGAGCACAAAGTAGTGCGACGTATATCAACCTAACTAGCGCCACATTGTTATAAGTCAGCGCATCATTTACCATCAGATAAACATCTTGCAAGTCTCGTCGTTTCGTCGAATAAAAAAAAGTAATTTATGGACATCATTAACATAACATTGGGATCGCGAAATAAGAATAATTTACAAATAATAAGTTAGCAGAGCGCCACAAAACATTAAGGATATATATTAGTCATTTCCTCCCAACATATTCATTCATATATAGCTTATATCGTACCCGGCGAACTTTAGTATTGTGTATTATTCATCCACATTGGACATGTTTTCTTAATTTTTAACGTGAATGTATTTATTATTAAAGAAACTTATTTTGACTAAAAATATACAAATTATTTAATCTCTATAAAATGTGGACAGATTTGTTAGTTCCTCGATGCGTGTTTTATTTATTTATTTCGACATACACTTCGGGAGTAATGTTCAGTAAGTTTTTTTTATTATAGCAATAGTAACATATTAATTAAGTTATTTCAATATTTTTTCAGTATTCAAGCACCCTAAGTTTATATAAATATAACCAATATATTTCTTTAGTTAATGTGAAAATATTGCGAGTTATTAATAATATAATATGTATTAAAAATTTTAAAAGATGGACAATATTTATGACAACAGTTGAAAAATTAATTTATTACCTTAATTATTAAACAACAGACAATACAAATCAATGCTTTAGTAGTGTCGGTTTTTTTTAAATTACTAATTTGTACTATATAAAGTTAAACAATGATTAAAATCAAGAGTATTATATTAGCTGAGCCACTTCGTTTTGCCTTTAAATCACATGTAAATTCTTTTTTAATTGTTAAAAAAGAATTAACATGTGATAAAATGTAAGGCAATAGAGGGCTAATTAACTAAATATAGTTGATACCTTCCCTCTTACTCAGTGTAGGTTACTATCGTGCAAACGTTCCGGTTTCTTGTGGCAGGTCCATAGTGCCGGAGGCCGCATAGGTATATATAAATTTTATTTAGTTTAAGTCCTTTATTTTATCGATACAAGGACTGGAAATATGAGATCTTCATCTGATAATAAGTAACACTACCTTTAATAATGTGGCGTTAATAAATATATTAACACTGCACTGTATTTTCGCTTAACTGAGGATGATAATCTCGAGACCGCAATAATTTTACTAACGACTAGTCCCATTAAACTGAAACAACAATGTTTTCACACTATTATTTGGCAGCGGAAATGGAGGCTGCTGTCATTTTTCAGCGCTATTCCTGCACTTTGGTGCTGTCTATATATTAACTTGGCGCATCATTGTTATGCGCGGGCTTGTCTCTTACTATCAGGTGAAACTCCGGCTCATGAGTCAGTATAACTTATTATACAATAAGAAACTAGAAAACGATTATAGTATGTCTTATAAGTCGGTGATTCATATCTTGGTGAATACGTTGCTGGGTATTATTCACACAACAGTTCTCTTATATATAATAAATAAATAGTCATGTGTTCTGACATAAAATAATAACTTCAGTTTTGTACTTAGTGTTCGGCGAAATATGGGGATATCTACAAAGGCATTCAATATTTTTACGCATGTGTATCTGATCTTTGAAAAAAATCTACTCGCCTTAGCTAACTGTTTACCATCATTCTCAACACGTCTTTTGTTGGACATTTGCTTCCTCTATATATTTCTAACAAGACTGTTCCAGTGACAAAGATTACCAGTGATCCTCACCAGTTCTTTAGTGTCACACACGTGTTACTCCCACGCTATGCTGTTGTTTAATTAACACTAATAAGACAGAAGAATTAGTCTTTTAATAAAAATCATCGTGAGAGTTGCTATTTACCTGATCCTTTCGTAATAACCTCACCACTTTGTTATTTTTATTATGAACAATTATTTATAACTTCAAATATTCAAAATCTAACGTTATCACTAAAATATCAACAATTCGTAATATACAAACCGATGTTAATTATTTTTATCAACACTTGACGGCAATTTGACATGGTGTTACGTGATAATGAGGCTGTGGATGATGATGTGTGCGTTTCCAGAATACTTTGACTTATTCGAAAGCAATCGTAACATAGCAAATCTGTTATATCGACCAATTTATAATGTGATATTGGTAGTTTGCCAGGCGAATGTGATATAAACCCTACTACCAATCAAACTCAACTACACGCGGTGTCGAAATCGAACCAGATCTATGTTGATAGGCAAGCGTTTGAGCATTGCGCCATCGAGCAGTTAATATTTAGCATAATTTTGAATTGCAGATTATCCTAGAGAAGAGTTTTGGGAGTATACATTAGTTCATCCGATGGTATACCACGGGAGAACCAAGCGAGCAATTTCCTACACAAATAACACGGTACTGTCACGCTAACGAAGTGCTTTATAAAACTAAAAATACGAGTTGATAACAACAATACAGGATAAAGTATTTTTTAATAATTCAAACGCTATTTATTGTGAAGCGTAAAACCCAGCGGTAAATGGATATTAATAACTCTTTTACGTTCTTTTAAGAAACTCTGATCACTTATAGATACAGATTTCTTACAAGAGAGTAAAGACGATTTATCCGCTACGCTCACCAAATGTGATATAGTTGATGTCATATATCTACGAGAGCTGTTGTTCTTATTGTTATTATATCGTTGTGTATCCGTATATATTAAGACCTGTGGTAACACCACGATATTGGACGAGGGAATGATTAACGACAGGATAACAGATGGAGGAGATTTCAATTTATGATTACATACTATCAGACAAGACTTTGAAATACTGTTCAATCTTTTTTTTTGTGAATCATTGCCTTACATGCGTCTGTATCAATTTGCATATGCAACACTTGCTCACCTACTATTCACCAAGGAATACCTGCTGGTGCTTATTCTTCCGGTGCAATATTCAGTATTCTTCACCGGAAAATGTAATGATCGAACTCGTGCCTCTTCTAGATCTATAGAGCGTACAAAGTTACAAAGTGATTTATCATAGCTTTTTGTAAAATGTAAAGACATGAACTCGTACAAAAAATATGTTCAGATTGTGTCGTAAGTGGTTATTTGTTTTTTTTTTATAAAATCAGGCAGGTATTCACCATCCAGAGCTAATATTGAAATTAGTTATTAATCACAAGCAGTATGTGCTCAATCTAAGATTGAACGAGGAGCTAGTCAGCGATAACTACGTCTTCAGCTACCAGAATAATGGAGAGACTGTTTTAAATAAGCCAAAACGAGAGGTGAGGAAATGTGAAATCAATCAAGTCTTTATGAAAAAGCTATAATCTAATATCTATCTTATACTTAGATCAAAATATTCATATAATGGGAAATGGCCTAAATCCTCCCATATGGGCCCTTAAATACGATAGTCCCTAGTGCTCAGTAGTACCGGAAGTCATGCTGACTATATGTGGAGATCTTTGGGGGAGGCCTATGTTCACCAGTGGATACCTATCGGCTGATGATGGGTCATATAATATTATGTAGAAGTCAACTAATTGTAAATAGTTACGCCTACTTTTGGTGATGCTAGGTTTCTAAAGCAACAGACCATCCAAACAAGGTCCTATTTCTATGGTGAAAGACTACTGTTCAACCAGTATTGTATTCCGGTTTGTAGGGCGTTGTTGCTAGTGAAATTACTAAAGAGGTTTAACTAATGTCTTAAGACGAGCACAATGTGGGTTAGTTTATATCACCCTGACTGGCGCCACGTTGTTATAGGCGGACATCGATGAATAAATAAATATATCTTCTTGTAACTTTTCAAGATTTCAATTTTGACTATTAGAATGCACTAAAATCAAATAAAGAGCATGTAAATGAAATTTTAGGATATAGATTTATGCCAGTACCACGGAAGCATACGGGGTAGACCCGGCTCAAGGGTAGCAGTGTCCACTTGCCGCGGTATACACGGCGTCCTATTCGATGATGGAGAAACACTGTACATCGAACCAGCAGACGGTTTGTAATTGAATGATCATGTAATCTTTTATAGAAAATTTTTATCGTATAACTTCCACCTAGGTCTAGCTGAATCTAGCAGATATTGTATTATCTGAGTATGTAAAAAAATTGGACGATGAGTGCTCCTACCAATGATTGCAGTGAAAATTTGGTTAGACGGTTCCTGACTGTAGGAATTAAACTGTTGCTGCATTAACTATCTCAAGCTTCTTTTAATCATCCATTTTTGGATACATATTAAACTAAAATTTCAATGATACCACATCAAATTCGTACGAATTCATTAGCGAAGTTTTAAGACACAGTAATATATGTCTGTTCTTTATATTTCTCCTAGGTAATACGATTGATTCATCGCATTTCGTATATAATCATACAGACTTGAAAATAAATAAAGGACTGGTGCAGTCAAGGAAAACAATTGTACACGGAAAAAACAATAACAATACACTGAAAAGGGTTAGTAACAAATAAACGTTTTAATTAACCAGGAACTGTCTATCAGTATAGAAATAATTATTTACACTTATTAAGTGCCCTGATAGAATTATTAAATGTTTGTACTTTTGTAGTACGTTAACATTAAATAATTTTTAATTGTTCAGCAAAAAGAATCATATGTTCTATACAATAGTTAGCATACATTTTATGAAAAGGAAATTTTAAACACTGATGGTAGGTTTTTGCAGAAGATGACTGCTGGAACAGGTAATCCATAATTACTATAGTGAAAGAACTTGAATTGCTCTAATATCACAAATTCTTTATTTTATATAACCAATTAACCGAACAAAACGTCAAAATGAAACTAAGGAAATATTATTCTAAATAAACAATGAAAACACGTACGTGCTTCGTTTATAATATTAGGGGGACCGGAAAGTAATGTCGTTTTCTTACGCTGAATACAAACACATACATTTTTAACGAGTCTTTATTTTTAATCAATGATGTATTCCCCATCATTGTCAATAACCTTTTGCCATCTAGTGAGTAAATTTTCAATCCCTGATCGATAAAAATTAATTGGTTTTTCGGCAAAATATCTAGAGATGGCATTTTGGATATCATCCAAATTTGCAAATGTTTTGCCACTTAAAAAGTGTTGCAGCGCTCGGAATAAGTGGAAATCCGATGGTGCAACATCGGGCGAATATGGTGGATGAGGCAGCACCTCCCACCCCAATTCATTAATTTTTTCTAGAGTTCGCCTTGCGCAGTGCGGTCTTGCATTGTCATGTTGGAGAATGACGCCTTTTCGGTTGACAATCGCTGGCCACTTTTCAATTAAAGATTGATTGACTCGCTGCAATTGTTCGCTGTAGAGGTCTGCAGTAACAGTTTCTCCAGGTTTCAGTAATTCAAAATGAACAATGCCGCGAATACTCCACCAAACACACAAAAGCGCTTTTTTGGGGTGTAAACCTGGCTTAGCAGTACTCCGAGGGATTTCATTTGGAGAGAGCCACTGCCTTTTGCGTTTTGGGTTATCATACAGGACCCATTTCTCATCTCCTGTGATCAAGCGATCAAAAAACGCTTCTGTGTTGTGTCGTTGAAGCAATAAGTTGCATGTGATTGATCGGTTAGCCTTATTCTGTTCGGACAGATTATGCGGGACCCAAACACCTGCTCTGCTTACTTTTCCAATCTGCTTCAAATGTTCTTGGATGGTCGACCAAGGTTTGTTGAGACTGTTTGACAATTCCTCGATCGTCTGACACGGATTTGCTTCCACTTCCGCCCTTAACACGTCGTTGTCTAACGCTGATGGTCTTCCTGATCGATACGAGTCGGAAAGATCAAAATTACCCGATTTGAACTTGGAAAACCACCTTTGGCATTTACGAATGTCCAGTGCATTTGGATAAACATCGCAAATGTTTTTGGTAGCAACTGTTGCGTTATTTCCCTTGCGAAACTCAAAGAGCATGCAATGCCGGATGTGTACCTCTTCTGGTATTTGGCTGGCCATTTTACCGAAAATTACAAAAAAAAATTGTAATTCAATTGTCTATAAGTAAAGAAATCACTATAACCTCACAATGTCTTTGGTACGCCTCTGAACAAAACAATGAGCTGACAAATGACAATCAAGTATTGGCATGCGCAGAAACGACATTACTTTCCGGTGCACCTATTATATTATTATAAGTATACCTATATTAAGAATACCTATATTTACAAATAAAACGAAACTTGTATAACTATACATAATTAAATAACAATATTAACTGTATGAAATAATAAAAGGAAGACACAAAAAGTAAATATTTAAAGGCACAAGGAATCACGTATTAAGATGAAGTGTTATGATTGTCATTTTTCTGATCATTATTATGATTCCGTGAAGGGCTGTGTAGCTAATGAAATTACTGGAGTAAAGAGACTAAACATCTTGTGTCTCAAAGCGACAATCATATTAAGTATGTCTAGTGTAGTAGTGATCATCAACAACAAACGCAACACTGTTATGGGCAGGTACTTACCATCGGGCGAACCCTTGATCGTCTCCTTGCTTAGAGGAATGAAAAAAGAGATTAAAGACTCAGAAAAATGCATTGGAAGCTGTTTTATTATAAACAATAAAATAAATAAATATCTCAGTATTCATTATTTTCTATTCACAGTTAAAAAGGAGCCAACACTATGACAAATTGGAAGAACCATTCAATGCGAATTCGCGCTCGCTTTACATCGAAATGGTGCTGGTCGTAGACAACACGGAGTATAGACATAAAGGCGGAGACCTGCGCAAAGTCCTAGCGGAAATGCAGGATCTAGCAAACGTTATTAACTCTGTAAGTTTGCTACTAAAACAATTTAGCAATGTAACCATTTAGCTCGCGAGACTTCATCGAAAAAACCTAGCAATTTATTCCACTATCCATTAAATATTTGGTGTTTCGCGATGAAGATCCTATTTTGAGCGTTCTCTGATGGAGTCAGAATTCATCGTGTACGTATATATCCCTGTTTTGTTAAGAAAGTTCCTGATTCGATTCCTCGGCCGCATAGCTTGGATGGCGGTAGGAATTCTAAAGTAAGGAAGGAAGTATGAGGACACAAAAAGAAGCTGGTGTCTTTTTCTGTCCTCATAACTACATTGTTGTATTCTGTCTGTAAGCATTCAAGAACCGGAGTATTCTAGGCGAACAATCTCTAGCATCTTAGGCATTGTCACTTAACACTACGTCCATTGAGGTTATGTGTTACCTCTCAATGTTTATCCGGTTACAGATCTTTGTGCCGTTAAATATATTCGTCGCACTGGTCGGCGTTAAAGTTTGGAATGAGAGAGATGAAATAGCATTCAGTGCCGACGCTGAGGTGACGCTGGACAGCTTCCTGAAGTACAGGACACAGGTGCTCTCGCTGGATATGCCCAACGATAATGCGAATTTACTTACGTGAGTGTTATATTAAACATTTTGTTTTTGCAGTAATAATAATGATATCTCAATATTTTTTAAGTTTATATGGAATAAACATTTGGCGGAACTCAGCCCTCTGTCTGTTTTTAGAACGTATCGGTTTTCTTAATAAATGCTTAAGATCAGAAGAAGCCGAAGCCTCGTCTTTATGACATGTAGTGCCAAATACCGGTCCATAAAATGAGCTATCAAGGCTGATCGCAAATATCTGCTATGAATTAGTTTATGAAAACCTAATACTAATTAGATTTATTTTTCCAGTAATCAAAAATTCGATAACGGCGTTGTCGGGAAGGCGTACGTAAGCAAAATGTGCGACATGGACTCGTCGGGCACTGTGGTGATGCACCACAGCGGTGTGCTCGGCGTGATGGCAGCGTCGGTAGCCCACGAGATAGGCCACACGCTGGGCATGAACCATGATAACGAAAACTGTAACTGTTCGGAGATCGCGTGCATAATGTCGCCGAGTGCCGCCCACACCACGCGCTGGTCCCACTGCAGCCTGGAGTCATTGGCGCTGTTTCTAGTTAGAGGTGGTGATTACTGCTTAAGGTGTGTTATCATTAGCAGTCAAACGGACGTGCCGTACTATAATTAACAACATCAAAATTATAATATCTAATAGAAATTTACGCTATTCATAATAACATGAAAAGCTAGCACTTTAAAACGCCTTAACAATCTAAAACCAGAGCGCGATACTTAACATGGTGTAGAAATATTGTTAAATCATAAACTAGAAAAAAAGTGAGTTAAAATAGGTTAAACCAGCGGCCACGGTAAAACAAGTAAACCAAATTTAACTTATGGGGCTGTGTTCCGCACGTGCGGACTGTCCCGTGGACGCGACCTTTTGTTCATAAGCCTACTCTCTCTAGAAACAAGCAGGGTATTTTTTTGAACGTTAGCTTCAATCTCAACCCTATGGAACAAAAATAATACAGAAAAAAGTTAACTGTAAATGTCTCGTTTCAGTCGGAGTATAAAAGAGGTAAGTAAATATAATAATATTCAAACTAACCTGCGAAGTATTTCTTATCATCAGGAAAAAACTTGATTTGAATTTTAGTAATGTAGTATTATTTATTATATATTTACAAGTTAATTAGTTACTACCGCAGCTCCTGTTTCTGCCTCAGAACATTAGTGTTCCAGTTTGAAAGGCGTAGCTCGTCAAATTGTTGCAGTGTAAGACTTAACATGTTATGTCTCAAGGCGACGAGCATAATGTAGTTTGTGCTGCATGTTGTGATTATCATCCCTACTTGCTCCCCATTCTTTTACCATCAGGTGAAGTACCAATATGAATTAGAGTTTTTAATTCCAATAAATAATTTATTTTGAATTATTTCTCCATTATATTATTGGTTATAAGGGTAGAAGAAGAGCTAAGAAAGTGTGGATGGATCGTGTGAAAGATGACATGTATAAGAAGAGTGCGAGTTCAGATATGGCGGCTGATAAAGGGATACGGAAGAGAAGTATATACTGTCCCGACCCCACATAGCTGGGAAAAAGGCAAGAAGAAGAAGATTTTCTCCATTGTATTATTAAATAGATAACTGAACACAAAACGATGGAATTATATTTCAGAAACAAACCGTCCCATTTAATGAATCCGTCGCGGTGTGGTAACGGTTTCGTGGAACAGGGTGAGGACTGCGATTGTGGTTCTGAAAGTAGGTCTCGAGCGGAGTGCTTGAGATGTTGCCAGCCGAACTGCCGGTTGCGTACCAACGCCACCTGCGCGGGAGGAGGTTGCTGCGATATCAAAGTATGATTATCACATAATATACAGTCACACCGCAGAACGCTGTTTTGCTTATTGACTTTAGAAATAACATTAAGAAGTTTACATCTCATACAACAATATATGCGCTGATAGACAATCTGTAATTGACTAATACTTGATCTCGATTTAATATGCTATTAAATGGCAATGTGTCCATGGACAGCAAAGCTCGCACAGAATTGTACGGATATTACATACTAACCGCCATAACTCAGCAATTCTGCTTTTGGTAGCAGATTTACAATTGATGGTGGTAGCTTGCGAGACCATTTCGAAACTCTACCACCAACCAAATTCCACAACGTATAGCCCTAGAATTTTTAACATCATCGGCTTCTTCGATACTTAACATCGGATGAAAAGTAAATAAAAAAACCAATACCTTTGTCTATTATAATTTGTTGTTTATCAAAATTTATTATAAATGTAGTATAATGAAAGAATCTAAAATTTTAAGGTCAAAAGATTATTTTTAACTATATTTGCGAACTATCTAGAACAATCATCATAAACATAATATAACTTACTCTTTACATCGATGACTACATTTTGTTACCCTTAGCTGGTTCTGCTGGCGTTTGCTGCGGTTTCTTTTGCAGTAACCTTGGTTACCGTATATATCTATTTTCTACATCGACTTTCTAGGAATTGTCCTGTATTAAGACGGTATCTGCTGTCCTGGTTTTTTCAATCCATTCCGCTCGGTTTGGGACATCGCTTTCTTTGAGATCGCAGCTTTTTATATCTTTTGTCACTAAACTCGGCCATCGTTGTAACTTTAGTCTTCCCTGAGTTTGCCGGATGTGTTTAGACTGTTTTATAGTCCTGTTGTAGTTTCAGGTGGTGTCCTTCTGACAAGTTTGTATTTTGTGGCATGATATTTTTACATTCATAGTTTATTTTGTTATAATTGTCTTGCAGACGTGCCGGTTGAAACCGGTGGCCACGCTTTGCCGTAGCGGCAGCCGGGAATGCTCGCTGCCGGAATACTGCACAGGACTGTCTCAATTGTGTCCCAGCGATGTACACGTGATGGACACTACACCATGCGATAACAACAAGGTGACCATAAATATTCTCACACATAAACAGCTAATTTTGGAAAAAGAATGAACTTGTCATTGTGGAATAGAGTTGCCAAGCAGTAGTGAACATACTTTAATGAGAACCGGTTTTTCTGTAAAATTTTTCTAGAACTATTCTATTTTTTTTTATAGTTGTTATCATATATGCTACACATAAACGATAAGATACTACTTGTTTCTTTATTAGGTCTTCATTAATTATAAATAGTAATTTTATTTATCCTATCAGTTTAAGTATAAATAAAGACGTAAACGATGAAGGACAGTTGTCCTATAACACATTTAATAGTTATTAAATGTGTTATTGAATGAATAAATGAATATAAAAATCATAAATAAACATTAGGAGTCTAATGAGACATTAGTTGTACTTAGTTTGACTTAAATTAATGAATGTTGTAACAAGATGTTAACAAATGTCTTGAGAAATGGCGCCACCGAGTCGTTTACCATAATGCGAATCCTTGTAAGGATCATACATTTTTGTGTACATTGACTTGAGACAATAGGACATTACAGAGTATGTAAATATATCTCTTAACTGGATGTCTATGAATCTCCGTAATACCAAGACGAACTAATCGCTATTGTACTTAGTAATATAGCGCCTAGTTTTTTATTCGGTAAAACTGCTCATTAATACATTATTATCCATTGTTGCGGAGACACATCCAAAACCCTTACTAGTATGAATGTGTAAAATGTATGAATAAATAATTATGTAAAATATCTGAATCTTTGCATTTTCCAGGCCTACTGCATCCGTGGTCGGTGTCAGTCACACGACTCGCAATGCCGCTTATTGTGGGGACCCTCGGCGGTCAACGGTCACTATCTATGCTACAGAAACCGTAAAACACCCAACGTTAATACGTTTGTATAATTTTCAAATAGAAATTTAGTTATATCATAATGAACGAGGTGAACCAGGACGGTCACTATTATATGGTTATCTCTTGCCGTCATGTGAATGAGTCGCTTCGTTATACATAAAAATATATACGGTTTTATTTCAGCCAGTACAACTATAACCAATACACGAACACCTTCAACGAATTAACCAAAGAGGACGCGGTCTGTGGACTGTTGCAGTGCGAGCAGTACAATAACCAGATAGAGTTCATTTTAAACTCCGGCTCAAAACAAACGATTATAAGCACGAATGGTAATATAAATGTGGCGTGTGGTCATCTAACCGTACTCTAGAAATTTATTTTCGTTTTTATTAGCCACCAATAACGATTATAATCACACCTTTCGATTGTATACTTTTCACATTAGTTTTTATCAATAATAACGACTTTTCAGAATGATTAGGGTTTTTATTGTTTGTAGGTTCACAATAACTTGTTTTTCCACTCTATAAATATAATACGTACATGCAGATTTCCAAACAATAAAATTATATTATCACTCTTTTATTAAATAAGTGATACTACTTACAATCATATACACCGCACCATACAGTGGTCGTCGCCTTGAAACATAAGATTAATAGTAGTTTTCCTAGCCAGAAAGCTTTTGAAACGAAAATATAGTAATGTTAGCACACAACTATTTGGTAGCAGAAGTAGGTCTTACGGTAATACCTATCTTAAGGATCTCCGGCAACAGAGACCTACTATCAATAAAAACATTTCTTATCCTTAGTTTATCGCCATAATTACTGTTGTGAACAAGGTTTAGCCCGTTTCAGAATAAAAACGGTTTACTATAAAACTTAAATGAAAAAAAAAAACTATATAACTTTTTTCTATTTTAATTATCAAAAGAAACCATTGCATGTCGTGTTTAATTATTAAAGGTTTACTGAAGAAGTTTGTCCACAGATAAAATAATTTCGTGTCATACAGCGATAATAACTAATGTTAACGACGAAAACCCATCAATGGTCCCAAATGGCGCAAAATGTGGAACTGATAAGGTATCTATCTACATGTCTATATATTTTATTTCAATTACTGAGTTTCTGCCTTAAAATCTCACTCGATGTGCGCACGATGGTAATTTCAAATTCCTTTGCTATTTCAGGAACAATTTTATGTTATATTTTCATCCAAAAGATATCAATAAAAACCAATAAAACATTAGGAATACATGAAGTTTGTAAAAAATATCAATCCACTCTCACTAGAAACATTTTTATTATAGTAAATCGTCGCACTATGATTGAGATTATGAGTATATCATAACAGACATATTTTTTAACGTGGATTGAATACCAATTGGTATTACGAGACTATCATATACTACATGTTTAACTTTACTTCATATTTTTACAGATGTGCTTGAATCAGAGGTGCGTAGACGTAGCCGCGGTGAGACATAAAATTACTAAGAAAAATTCGATCTGTCCGTCCGATTGTTCGAGCCACGGAGTTTGTAATTCTAATGGTAAGAACCGATTTATTATTTCAGATGAGCAGGACTTTCTCCTGATATATCATAGAGATACGCCTACCCATAACCATGTGATGCTAAATAACAAAATCGATGATGATTGATGCTTTTTCTCTGCATACATACAGATTATATCCAGACTCCGCGAGCTAACAGTATAATAGTGGTAGTAACAAGAACAAACTTTTGGATTTTTTTTTATTTAACGTTTTTTTTTTTATTTAAGGAAACTGTCATTGTGACGAGGGTTTCGCTCCTCCATTGTGTGACCAACCCGGAGCCGGCGGGTCAGTTGATTCCGGGCCATCTTCTGATGTTAAAGGTTGCATATTTTACAAGACTACCTTAAAGAAAACCAAATACGTACATCATCTAACAAGCTTTTTTTTATTTGCAGTGTTGAGGGACTTCATGATCGCAATGTATGCAATTTTCTTGGGAATACTGCCGTCAATACTTCTTATTATATTTCTGATATACTGTGTCATAAGAAATAACAAGAAAAGATGGGAAAAATGGAGTAATACTAGATATTCCAGAGTTTTAAAAATTCCGAAATTGGATACTAAACCAAAGAAATGTGCGAATGATAAAAAAGTCATTTCTAAACTAAGTAAGGAAGACATTAAATTAATAATTGAGCCAACAAACGTAAAAAAGTCTGAGACATTTAATAATAAGGATCTTGTTAATATTAGTAATGATTCTCTCAATGACATCACAAATTGTGGTGATACATTATCAAGTAGTAAGGTCAGGCCAAAAACTCCAACATTTTCAGAAGACCTAAGAAGTATCAAAACCATAAACAACAGTTTGATACTGAACTCGAAGAAAGTCGTTAAGAAGAACAACAATGCGATAAAATGTAATGAAATTACAGTTGTACAAGACGAAAACAGACATTCCAAATCGATCCATGAACCAGTTAGAAAGGATCTAAAAAAACCAGATAGCAACAAGAAATCTGTTACTGATAAGACTGCACAATGTAATACTAATGTAAAAGATCTGCGTAAAATGTTTGATCAACCAAATAATTTATCATGATATAGAATTAAATTTATATAAACCGATTGCATTTTATTCTCACATATCTTACTATATGGATAAGTTTTATACTGAACCGATATAATGTACGTTTTCAGTTTAGTTCTTAAAAGTAATAGAATCATTACTATGATCATCATTATTAGCCGATAGACATCCACTGCTTAACATAAGTCATGATCAAAAATCTCCTCGTTGATAAGATCCCTGGATATCCATTTCTTATTAAATTTTTAATAAGAAATTAAAGACTATGTTTCGAGTTATTATATATGTACATATGATAGCAGCCATGATCTTAAGAGAATAGAGGTGACAATTTTTCTGACCTCACTACGTCCTAGTGACATTTGAAATTTCAGTCAGATTAATGAACACAGTAAAGTCCTTCTGCGTAGATACAAAATCAGTAAACTTTTACTTTATTAAATGTGTAAAATTTGGATAAATAAAACTAATAATTACGAAATCATTATAAAATTTTATTATAATACTTAATAATTAAGACATTTTTAATAAAGCATAAAGTGGATACATGGCAGAGAAAAAAGATGAAAATGAAACAGCAACACAACTCCTAGATACACATTTTAAGGAATTTAGTCTGTATCGTTGATGTTATGATATATCACGGCTATGGTGTTATATTATGCAACAGTAAAGAATATAGGTCTTTCTTAATTTTGTGTGAAATGGAATTTAGATGATCCAAAAGGTCACTCCACGACATAAGAAGATTGCAAAATCCACAATGGTACAGGCAGCCACGAACCTGTAAACCAAAACGATTACACATCAATTTATAGCTGAAGATATAATTTATTAGCATTTTTTTTTATTTTCAAGGAAATGGACAATAATATGGTTACTAAAAGATATAATTAAAAAGTTTGTTACTAAAATGTACGTTTGAATAATATATCAAATTTTTCTTCGATGTTGGCTTTCTACGTCAGTGATACAATGAAGGGCGTTTGATACATTGAATGAGTAACTTTTATTTAATATTTATATTAAATTCCTATGAATGGAAATGTGTTTTTTTTTTTACATTGCTATACACCTATAAAACGGAGGGGTTGTCTCGGCGCTTCACATCTTTGTGTTACAATAACTTTTGTTCTTAATACACTAGCTTAGTACTTACTACCCGACCAAACTAAATTCAAAAACAGTAGTAACATCTTACAAACTATAATTCGTGCATCATTATTTTGCCGGGTAGTTTTATAAAAACACTACCTACTCTATAATAACACTTATGATGTGTTATACAGAAAATGATGATGACTATCTGTTCATAAGTTGTATTCATCAACATTTCACACGCGAACACATGCATGTGTATGTAATTTTTTTTTATTATTATCACTGTTGTCCTACTTTAAGAAATGATAAGCCATTAAATTTCTTTTAGGGAATATTTCTTTTAAAGCTGCAGGTAACTTATTATATATTACCAGTTCCTATAATCCTCTTTGCGGTAACTCGGCAGTAGATAACTTACCATAGCAGTGCGTATTTTTTGAAGCTACACCATTTTTTGAAGGACACTTACCATCCTCAATTTATAAATTTGCCGCTATGATAACCATTCTGCATTACGGACGTCAATAAATAACTAGACCATTAATTCTATTCTTATCTAATCGTTAAAACTATTATATGTACAATAGATACCTACCATTCTTATGAACTCGGAGGTAAAAACAAGCATCAAAATCGTGTTGGAACTCAAAGTTTTGTGACGACGACTTTTCTCATGTAATTCGTAAGGGTATAAATTATCACTAGTCTGACAGATCTGACATCTTTTTGCGTATTGGTTAGATGTAATCATTAAAAAGCTCGCATAAGAAATGCAAATCTTGTTATTCAACACAACGACACGCTCAAGACCATTTAATACGATCTGTTTGAAACAATTATTCAGAAAATTAGCGAACGGTTGCTTTTCCAAAACAACCATTTTTGAAAAATTTTCTTTGTGTTCATTTTGTGAAACATGGTCTATCATTCTCTGCAGTGAGGAAGAAATTGTTACATTGCACGCTTTGCAATAAGCACTGTGTTTGCCGAAACTGTACTTTATTTTGTGTTTCTTAGAAAATGCCTGAGCTATTTGCATAGCCTCGCACGGTTCAAAAATCTTTGTATTAACCATTGAATCCGATCCGGAACCAAGATTTGTTTCAACGACACTGCTTTCTTCATGTTCCACTTTGATATTATTATCATTAGTTGTTTTTAAATCATTCGATGCTTCAACTTTGTCTTCCGTCTTTTCGTCTTTTTTATCTTTATTTATATCTTCAATGTGTTCGTGATTGATCTTCTTTGTTAAACTCTTTTTGTTCTTTTTCTCCGTAGTAGAAACATCAATTCTCTCTATTTTATTACATGAATCAATTTCTTCCTCGTTTAACTGATGTTCAATTGTTGTAAATTCTTCGTTAGCATTGTTAGTGTTATTTTTACTATCATTTCCAATGTTATTTGTTTTGGCAGCAGTGCTATTAACAGAGGTAATATAACCTTTTTTACATTTCATAAGTTGGGTCAAATGACTTTCATTTTTTATATGCACCATAAATGTGCTAGACTTTATTATTATATTGCATATTAAACAATTAATAAAATCATTATCCACCTGAAAATTAAATGATCAATGAGAAGAATTAGAAATGTGACTAGTAAAGTAAGTAAGAACATAAACGCCAGATACAATCAATTTAAACATTATTTTAGGAATCAATAATGTGAAGAAAACACAAGAAACTTATCCTACTAATGACTTCAACAAAATTCGACTCGCGATGAACAACCTGGACTGATTTTATCATATAACAATAATTTGCATGAAAGTATTTCTTCTATATTTTTTTTGACTGAAGAAAAGAAAACAGGAGATGCTGGGGATAGAACATATTGGAGTGGACCTGAAGAAACCTGCTGTGGGTTAATACAGTTCGATGATATAAAAGTTATAAAATCATTATTCACTTACCGTCCGGAAAATATTATTTTCAATACAATCCAATTTACTCTGGATTAATGTGAAAATATGTGATGGATCCTTTACATGATCATTTTCGTTGGTAACATCAATGTTGCAAATAAAACAGGTGTTGTCCATGACACCGTGCCAGGCCTTGTCTTCTATAAATATGTTGTTTAAGGCAACTACTCCATTTTCTACTTCTTGCAGCGTTCGAACTGTTTTAGAGTTTGTGTGGCTGCCTTCAGTTATATGAAGCGCTATTTTTTTCTTCGTTTTTACCAAAACACTACAAAATTCGCAGTAATATCCGCTTTTAAACTAAAAATAGACACAATAAAAAAAAAATACATAATTAGTGACACATTACTTTAATATTTATTTAATAACGATAAGATCGCGATGTTTGTGAATCTAATACTATATACATATGTAAATTGTCTTTAATCGTCATCGTATTTTTGATGATGAAAACAGTGTATAAACGTTGGCGCAATTAATAATCTAAGGAATTTTTTCACCGAGTACCCGATTTTTAAAAATACTGGACTTTACTGTAATTTAAAGTATAAGATTTCTTGTATTGTACTTATTTGACAAATAAATGTTTCTCCTATGCTCGTATGTAACTAAAACTACACAGAACACAGAATTGTAAGTACTATTTTAAACGTAGAGAAGAAGAAGGCGAAGACAAAGCATAAAAAAAGATCATAAAATCGTGAAACTATTATCTAGTGAGAGATAGTCGGATATTATCACTTTTAGTGGTATATAAACAAAAATCAAAGCAAAAACGTATTCTTGCCTATATACTGGGTGTTAGGAGACCGCTTTCGAAAACGAAGACAGCCGACAGTACTATCTTTTGATTTTGTGTTTAATTTCTAGATTTTTTTTAGTTAATTCATTTAGGTGTACTACCATAATGGAGTATAAATAATGCTAATAAAACGACTTAAAAATATGTTTTTTTTAATCAGGATCGATTTTTATTCCGTCCCATCATCAAAGGTGTCCTTAGTACCATCGTCTGTCTTCGTTTTCGAAAGCGGTCTCCTAACACCCAGTATACCTATGTATACCTATGGTTACCTATGTAACCTTAAAAGCAAATTCGCGCGTTGACCATATAAATTCATGTAAATCCTGTTTGAAATCTGTAGTTGCAATATTAAATAGATATCTCACCCGTCGAATACCATCGTCCTTATATTGTTCAAAATATGGTATTGATTTAAATCTGTCCTGATGTAAAGTAGTCTGTATGTGCTGAAGAATCGATTCTTGCGTTTTCAAGCAATATTCACAGAAAAGACAGTAGGAGTCCAATGGTCCCACTATGATACAATTCTTCTGTATATCCTTCGACATTTTTCTAGAAAAAAAATAATTACATATTTTTATATCAGTGAAAATTTAATACTAATATAACGCAGTTTCCACTATAAGTAAATAAATAGTCATCTAATTAAATTTAAATATGTATACTACTTTAATACAATAATATTTTTGGTACTTTTCAGTAAAATAATACAATAATTTATCTGTGCAACTTGAACACGTTAATGTCAATTTATAGTGATACCAGATATAAATTTTTACCTAAAAACAGGGATTTTTTATAAAAAGTAGATGAAGCGTAAAATCAGTGATATTTTAAATCTTTACATTAGAATTATGTACGTGTAATTACAAAACTGTAACAAAAACTAATTTAAAACTACAAACATTAATTTCCTTTACCATAATTTATAAATTTTTCTCGATGAAGTAACCATTGTCGCAACGCTTACTTTTGCCTCCAAATACAAGTGTATAAATATTACTTTTTTAAGGTGGGCCTTGTCCGCAAGCTTAAGATTGCTGAGAGGGCGATGGAGCGAGCTATGCTCGGAGTTTCCCTGCGAGATCGAATCAGAAATGAGGAGATCCGCAGGAGAACCAAGGTCACCGACATAGCTCGAATAGTCGCCGTCGCAAAGTGGCAATGGGCAGGGCACATAGCTCGCAGAACCGACGGCCGTTGGGGCAGAAAGATTCTCGAGTGGCGGCCACGTACCGGAAGACGTAGCGTGGGCAGGCCCCCCACAAGGTGGACCGACGACCTGGTCAAGGTCGCTGGCAACCATTGGATGCGGGTGGCCCAGGACCGGTCTGAGTGGAAATCTTTGGGGGAGGCCTTTGTCCAGCAGTGGACGTCTTCCGGCTGATTGGATGGATGGATGATTTTTAAGGTTAAAAAATCCATATAGCTTGTTAAATCACAATCTAACCATCTTATATATCTCTAACCTAACAAACGCTTAACATAATTTTGGATAGGCGCAGTACAAATATTGTTTTAATATAATATTTCCTTTTAATTTGGCAATCATAATACTTAATATAAAAAAAATATTGTTATTTTATATAGTAGCAATTACAATGCTACATAATGTTTTTATAAAAGAATTATCATGATGAATAAAGTGTTTGAGCAGTAGTTTTAGATTTTATTCAAGTTTTGATTTTGTAAAAAAAGAATGGGTCATCGAAATAGATGAACTGGCAACATAACACGCTTCGCTTATGTCAGTTTGCGATCGGGGGAAAGAATGGTGTGTTGTGTCGTGTTAATAGAACTAAAGCGTACTTTTATTTGAACTAAATATGTTCATTTCTTTATTTTTTATATAGGAACAAATTTCTAGTGTACGACTATATATATAACGGTTAGTGTAAAATGTTTAAATGTGATATTTTAAGTGTTCTGTGCTTGTTTCTCGTGAATTCCTTATTTTTATTAACCCTGACAAAGGACACCGTTATAGCCCAGGAATTAAGTAAGTTTTTGTTAAATTATGTATAAGAGACATGTACCGTTTATAATATTTTAATTTTGTTTCATAATTTTTCAATCCGTGCAACTACTTTTCATTTAATGTGAGTAATCAATTTCTAGATATTTTATATTTTTATAAAATTTAATTTAATTCTTACTACACTTTCAGCTGTTATTTAACGATCGGCAGATCAAATTATAGAGTTTGGATACAAAACTACACAGAACAATGTTGATAAAAATAATATGTTAATAATTATTTAATATTATTATTATACACTTACATATTGTATTCATTATATATATAAAGTTAAATTTACTTTAGTTTAATTGTGTCATTATATCTCTGCTTTTGGCAGTTACATGCTATTATTTTCTAACTTTTATTTTAACCTGGTTAAAATTTCTAACAGACTTGTTATATAGAACAAAGATTGACCAAACAACTTAGAATAGTATGCACTTTATTGTGCGTTAATAAAAAAATAAATAAAACAATTAATAACAATATTGTTGCTGTTACACTGACGGCACATTGGCTATGCTTATTTTATATGCACATTGATAAATAGATAGCTCCATTTACTGCTTTTTATTATTGTAGCAATCATGTAAAATACATAATCAATATGACAAGTTTTGCCATATATCGTCATAAAAGCTGTAAGTTTAAACCACCTGTGTGGTACAGGTTTCCTTTAAAGATATATACATTAGTTAAACTTGTACTGCCTGCTTCTAGCATCTTGCATTTTTACCAGATTTTTCACCCTTGCGTCTGTGAACATCTCTGTCCAACTGTTAGAGATCCAAAACAATTTTATAAAATCCTAAAACTTTACTTGAAACATAATTCATTTTAAAAATCATAACATATCAGTATTCCATTTTTAGAATATAATATAGTATAAATAATAATTCCCTTATGAAAGTGAAATACATATTGTTTTTGGTAGATAGATGATACATGCAGCATTATGGTCGTAGAATGACCTAACTGCACCAGATTATTACGGGCAAGTGTATCACGTACCATCAGATAAACACCTATGATATCGCTTTGTCAAATAAAAAAAGTTTTACACACTTGCCAAGATCCTTTCAAGTAATATAAGTTTGAAAGTATGTTATTAATAGATAAGTAGATCTTATTTATAGATATATAAGAATCTTTAGTAATAGGTATTTCAAAGAATAAGTTCGATGTTACTTAAAAAGAAAATCGAAGTAATTAATTGTGTAAAATATCATTATGATTATCTGTAACATATCAACGCAAAATTTTAAACCTATTTAATATTAAATTATGAAAAAAGTTTTTGCCACTTCACTTATTAGTCTGTCATTAACAATGAACAAATTTAGGACTTTCTTTTTAAGAAGTCCTATTTATGTCCTTTTCTGTTTAATACTTACATAACATGCATTAGATATATAACAATCCATTCGCATAATGACCATAACAACGACAATGACAGTAGAGCCTATCATATGATAAGCTTTACATAAAAACCTTTAAAGTCACCACATGGTCATTAACACTATTATGTTGGACAGAGATGATACCTGTTGCACAATATGTCCTGTCGGTACATCCGCTGATAAGGCACCCATCAAGTAATTACCACTAATTGCTTGTAACCACATTATTGACCACTTTGTTTAATATGAGTTCTTAATTAATAAATAAAATTCTTGTATAATTGTAATTAATGTGAATTTATGATAATTATATTAAAAACCTAAATTGTAAACCGTTTTGTATGTCTGTGCTTGTTTCTGGTAATCTAAATTAGAGACGGTCCGTGTTTACTTATGGACATATGGCATGGCATTGTTGAATAAGCTCATAAGCTGCAGATTGAGTTCAGTGTCTACTCCAAAAACCATATAAATTGTGTTAAGACAAACCTAATGGAAATAAACTGACTGCTTTTATGGTCACAGACAGCAAATAAATTATAAGTAGATTTGGTAATAGCATAAAAAATACTTAAAAAAAAATTACAAATGTCTATAATAAGAGTACTATTTGCATTAACCATTAGCATTGCAGTTAGATTGGACGTGAGTCAGTCGCGCGGCCGTCGGAAATGGTTTGTGATTCAGTCGGAAACTGGCCGTAAGTAGAGTGTACGGTCCCCGTGCTGAACATCCGCAGAACTATACAATTAGCATGAGCATGGTGCCTACTCTGTCTGTCTGATTGGTTATTAATCAGTCAAGCTTTGTATCTATATTTATTCAACGAAAGGTACGGGGACGTTCACGTTGCTGCATTACTTTGCGTTTGTCGATACAGGATACAGTTTCCTCCAATATATGCAATAGTTACAGCGCCTTTTAAACCAGTGGTCGCCAAACTTTTCGAACTTACACATCAATATATTTTGGACTTAAATACCGCGGACCATTACTAAGTAGTAGTAATATTACACATTTTTCTGCTGACCAGAGAAATATTCATGAAAGCTACTAGTGGTCTGTAGAATACTAATTTCACAACCGCTACTTTAATTCTTTAAACTACGTAGATCTCAGGTTAACCACCAGTCATTTATATAGAGCTGCTTTATATTCTAACAATAAATTTAGCAACGTCCTTTGACCAGTTCCATATCCGGTTCGTTTTCCTACTCAAACATATACATACAAGAAAAAGGATGTGAAGGTACTATCAAAGCACATAATTTTTTTTATTTTTTTATATTGTCACGCCCTTTTCCCAGTAGGGGTAGGCAGAGGTGAATAAACACCCACATTTCGCCAGATGTGGTCAGATTAGGTCCCATGTAACAGGGGGCGAGCCTGTTGCCACTTTATTGGGGCCACCACACACAGCACACACAAAGATGATTTCAGTGTGCGGGTTTCCTCGCGAAGTTTTCCTTCACCGTTTGTATCTCGCTGTTGTAACTAAAGTTCACAAATGTACATGACAAATGTTAAGTCATTGGTACATGCCGAGGTTCGAACCCGCGACCTTCAGAATGAAAGCCGCACGCTCTAACCATTAGGCCAGCGAGCTACTTCTGGCATCAAAGCACATGTGGCTGTTATATATGATAAATTTCTAGCTGTGTATTGGCCAAACTCTACCACCGTAGAGGTTTTATTATAGTAATTCTGATTTATTATATATATCAATGGGGGACGTTCTAGTTAGCTATCACCCTAGCTCTTGTATCTGCCACCAAACATCACTGTATTCCTGTTATGGTAACGAGACTGAGTATCTTATGTCTTGAGTCAAGGCAATGTGATGTGTATATCATCCTAACGAGCGACTCCGTTATGTCGCTAGTCCTGTCACATCGTTAAAAAAAAATTATTCTATGAATAAAATTGTTTGTTAAAAAACTGAGTTTCTTCTACACGTGCGTGGGGTTCGATAAACAATGGCAACACACCCCAGTTTGTTTTTCTGTGTAACATCAGGGGACTATGACTATGGAGCGCTGACTGATGCACATTTTTCTGAAGGGTAATAATTTTTTATTTAACAATGGCCTTAGTTTGGAATTTAACAAGATAACTTTTTTTTTTTATAACTAAAATTACACTTTGAAAACTATTTTTTTATTTAGTAAGGAATATTCAGTGCTATTAAAGAAAACATTGGTTTACAAATCAGAGCAAAGTCGGGAGTAATTAATCAGTTATCACCAGTATATAGTTATAGCAATATATATTGTTAGTAAAATGACCAGAAACAAAATGAACACTAACCCAAAGATGTGATATACCAACACCATAGAGTTAAACTAAAAATGGTTATAACGACATGGCGCCAGGGCTGTGTATAATCTTATTATAAAGCACCACACTGTTCTCGTCGCGTTCAGATGTGTTGTCCCATTACCTTAGTAATTTCTTCATGTGCTGAGCCCTTCAAACCGGAACAAAGTAATTATTGTACGCTACTGTTTGTCGGTAGGAATAGGAGCTTTGGTACGTGGCATACACACAAAATCACCACCAACCATTTAACCATCGATTTAAAACTAGTTATACTATTTCTTAATAATATATATATATGTGTGTGTATCTATATATATCTATTTCTATGAATCTATGTCTATCTAAATAATATACATAAAAACTTCGTTACATCGGTTTGATGTAGTAAACTCTGGAGTTTTTTTTATTGATGGTTAGTTTCTATAGCCATACATCCAGACAGCCTAGAATATCCACACGGTAGTCTAAACTGTATAGTCTTTAATAATAGTATGCAAACATTACTGTGTTCCGGTTTGATGCGAGCTGTAGCTAGTGAAATTACTAAGGTAACTAGACTAAAGTCTTTAAATGATGGGAGCACTATATGGTACTGTGTATATCGTACTAACTAGTTCTATGTTACGGATAGCTGTATTACTAACTATATCTCCATTTGTATATTAATTTTTTTTTTTTTTTATGTCAATTGTCCATAAATTTAGTTTCAAGTGGGGTGGTATTTTTTGAATATCGTCAACACTACAACCATCGCTGTTATCATACGGAATTCTAATGTCTATAGTAGATAGCGTTAAATAGACGAAGGAAAAACATCTATTTATGTTATCATACTGTTTTAGTGTTCACTTGGAAACTAAAATTCGACGATAGTACTAAACAGGTATACATTCCGACTAAATTAACTAATAGTTTTATCATCTATAACTAGTTTAGTCACAGCGAAAAGCTAGTGATAAATACTTTGTACCTTTTTTGACACAGCGACAAGACTGTTTATCTGATTAACGCTATTCATGATGATATACACTCCACCACGTGCTCATTGCTATGAGATATGAGATGTTAAGTTTTAACACTCCATTAATTTCAAGCTACATTTCTAGCTACAATACCCTTCAAACCGAAACACGGTAATGTTTGCACATAGTCGTTTCGTAGCGGAAATAGGAGCTGCGGTGATACTTAGACTAGACGGTCTCCTACGATGGAGACATCACTAGTAAAAGGATGAGTTAATATTCCATCAAGATATTAAAAACGATAGATTCCCTATAATAACTGTATTTTTTTTTATTATACAGTCCAATGCTTGACTACAATCTTGAGAACAATATCTCACAACACTACTTTTCTTATAGCAACTAGACAAGTTAGCAGTGGGATTAGGTCTTATGGATTATACCTTACTTTAGTATGTTTATACTGGCCGTTCCCCACCCGCTTTGCTAGCCTTAAAACCTAAAAACTAGTTTTGGGGTAACATTTCTTGAAATCCGTTCTAAGTTCTCTCTACTCGGCAAATGGAATATTCTTACCAAATGTCTCCAGACCTTATAGTTATAAGAGATATAGTAATAAGTCTCTACATAGACGGAAATTTTTATATAAAGATATAGATTAAGTAGTTTTCTATTAAACTTTTAGATGAGTTTTTAAACATCTGACAATTATGTTAAAGAAAGAAGAGAGGAGCAGTTTGCAAACAATAGTATAGTTCTGTATCTGGCGGGAGTATCATTATTCCTTAACTACCTCAAATATTTTTGATTCATTGTACTTGTTGCACATCATAGAAGGAAAGAGATAATAAATATATTATTTTACAGTTAGCTCTTTTTGTCATGTTAAATATTAACCGTTAGTACTATACGAGGCGATGGCGTCTCGTGCAATAAAATAAAATGTACGCCATTTGGGAGCCAATGCACCCTTCATCAACAGCTGTTTATAGAATTGACAATTCTGTGTTGGCCCCTCACAGCCCTCTCGCTCTCTCTCGCCTCGTAGTTGGGCTTAACCGGGTGAATCAAAGTTTATATATGAAACAAATTTGCTGTACAATTATAATAGAACATTAATTTCTTGTTTAATTCAGTGTTTTTAGAACACTTCATTAATCTTCAACACCTACCGATCGATGTCCATTGCTGGATGAAAGCCTGGTCTGCTCGCATCTAGAGGTTTCCTCCTACCTACATAACGAGGACCTCTCCCTCCACGTCTCTCTACAACTTTACTGTCCCATCAGCTAACTGCTACAGGCAATGCCCTTTAAGACATTTCTTTTTAGTTTTTTTTTGTTCCATTTTTATTATGTTATATTAGAACTAATTCCAACTCTTCATTAACAAAAACAAGCAACGGTTTTTGATTACAAATAGTTTGAGAAGCGCAATTAAACGAATATTGATTTCAAACAGTTCATTATGCAACGAACACAGTCACAGTTGTTAAGTGTTTAAAATCAGCTCGGGGTTCATTTTATAACGGTTACAGTTATTTCTGGATGTAGCCCGTATGGGAATGGTGACTTCCACGCAGGGACACGGTGCGCTTCCTCCGCGTGACGTCACGTCCTAGTGATTTTTAATTAAGCAACCATTTCCTTGGGAGTGTTACTAGTGTTAATTACTCCGAACGTGATATATCAATACAAATATTAAAGATGTTGCATATAGATTATATGACAACCATAACATTGCTATGGGGTTATTGCCTACCGTAAGGTGAACGTCCCGCTAGTCTCCTTACTGTGCAACATGAAAAAAGGTTTACTGCCTTATTCAGTTTACGAGCTTGATTGTAAAACTTGCGCAACTAGTAATGAATTCATAAATGTTTAAAAGATATTTTCAACTGTATGAAGAATATATTTCTATTCTCAGGGTGTTTTTAGACAACTGTCTCTGCATCTCAGCAGTTAACGGTTTCCCTAGCAATACCTTAGTTAATTTATTATCTACTTCCTAACGTAACATAAGCAAAAATGTATATACAAATATTTATTAGAAACTAGATCAGAATGTATGAAACAAAGGTGAGTTTAACCCTAAATATAATTTTAATCTAGAAAACCCTTCAGTGCTTATATCAACGCTGCTAGTTAAGTTGGAATGAAGATATTTTACAAACCCTCTTGGCTAGCCACCACCTTCTCATTGTTGTTTTGCAACTATAAGAGCATCTCTGTGATCCAGATGTCAACATCAGATTCAGATTACTTTATATATATATTATATAGATTATTTTCGCCATATAAGTTGTCACTGTTACTCAACTTCATGCAGATTTGAGTGATTGATTGATAACTAAATAAGATGGTTACTAAAATCCATGATCGGGAAAATCGCTAGCCAACACTGGCTTGATATCTATCTGCTCCCAATTACGACAACTCCTTTTCCATTAACCAAATAATAGATGTACATATTACTTATCACTTATTTCTATATACTTTTATATTCAACGATGCGACAATACGAGGGGGTTGTTCTCCTGATGGTAACTAATACGCCAGCCCCTAACAATTTGGCTCTAGATAAAATGGTATAAACAGTACGTTGCGCTCGTGGCCTTCACACATAAGATGTTAAGTCTCGTTACCCCATTAATTACACTAGCTACAACGCCATTCAAACAGGAATACAGTACTGTTTTCACAATACTGTCTAGCAATTGGAGATACAGTGGTACCTAGGTAGTCTCTGTTGCCAGAGACCTACTACCAATACAGGGTCATTGCGTTTATTACCATCATACTACTGTAATCCACTTTTGGACATGGCTCTCACAAAAATCGCCGCGTGTATATAATTATGTGTTTATACAATGAAGACTTATTACATCTCCAAGTTACTTACATTGCTTTCTCTATTGTATATATAATAATTTCAGTCTAATCTGCATCAGTGCATTCAGAGAAGCTCTGGGATCTCTTATGGCACACACCGGCGCCCTCTTGTGATAACATGTCTCTGATGAGGAGCTTAGCCCTCCTAGGTACCATCGCTGAGCCATACACTGTCCCACAAAGGTTCGCTTGTTGAGCAATAAGGGCCCCCACCCTCAAGGCCCGCGAAACTCCTAGACATTGTTAGTCGCTTTCTATGACAGGTAGGGGTTACCTTAGTGCTATTCGTTACTAGCCCGAGACTACAGGGCCCACTGTACAGTGTTTTACTCTACGTTTTAAAACGTCATAAACAAATCTAACTTAAATCAATGTTTTTATATAAACGTTGCATAAAAAGATAGCTCGCGTTAAACGCTCCACATACACCGCTATATTGGTTCAGTTAACCTTTGTATGAGGCACTAAGGCCGACCGGTGGCGCTAAGTTAACGTTTTAACTTAGTATTAATCTGATATATTAAAGGTCGATAATGTAGTTTATTAGTATCATCATCATCAGCTGATAGACGTCCACTGCTGGAGACCGGCCTCACCCAATAATTTCATCATCGATCGGTCCCGCGTTGTTATTGTTTATTGGTACAATATTAAAAATTCTTAAAAAACGGTATAATATATAAACATATCGATTTGTATGAAATAGTACTAAAGAGCAGTTATTACTTATAAAGTTTACTTCACATGTTTACAGTACTTCACTTTTTTTTATTCTATTAAGCGATGAGACAAACAGGACGTTCAGCTGATTGTAATTGATACGCCTGCCCATAACGTGGCGCTAGTTAGAATGGTATACACTGCACCGCATTGCGCTCAACGCCTTGAGAAGACATGTGAAGTCTCATTATCCCAGTAATTTAACTAGCTACAGCGCCTATCAAACCAGAACACAGTAATGTTTACACACTACTATTTGACGGCAGAGATAGGACCAGCGGTTGTATTAGGGGGACCGGAAAGTAATGTCGTTTCTGCGCATGCCAATACTTGATTGTCATTTGTCAGCTCATTGTTTTGTTCAGAGGCGTACCAAAGACATTGTGAGGTTATAGTGATTTCTTTACTTATAGACAATTGAATTACAATTTTTTTTTGTAATTTTGGGTAAAATGGCCAGCCAAATACCAGAAGAGGTACACATCCGGCATTGCATGCTCTTTGAGTTTCGCAAGGGAAATAACGCAACAGTTGCTACCAAAAACATTTGCGATGTTTATCCAAATGCACTGGACATTCGTAAATGCCAAAGGTGGTTTTCCAAGTTCAAATCGGGTAATTTTGATCTTTCCGACTCGTATCGATCAGGAAGACCATCAGCGTTAGACAACGACGTGTTAAGGGCGGAAGTGGAAGCAAATCCGTGTCAGATGATCGAGGAATTGTCAAACAGTCTCAACAAACCTTGGTCGACCATCCAAGAACATTTGAAGCAGATTGGAAAAGTAAGCAGAGCAGGTGTTTGGGTCCCGCATAATCTGTCCGAACAGAATAAGGCTAACCGATCAATCACATGCAACTTATTGCTTCAACGACACAACACAGAAGCGTTTTTTGATCGCTTGATCACAGGAGATGAGAAATGGGTCCTGTATGATAACCCAAAACGCAAAAGGCAGTGGCTCTCTCCAAATGAAATCCCTCGGAGTACTGCTAAGCCAGGTTTACACCCCAAAAAAGCGCTTTTGTGTGTTTGGTGGAGTATTCGCGGCATTGTTCATTTTGAATTACTGAAACCTGGAGAAACTGTTACTGCAGACCTCTACAGCGAACAATTGCAGCGAGTCAATCAATCTTTAATTGAAAAGTGGCCAGCGATTGTCAACCGAAAAGGCGTCATTCTCCAACATGACAATGCAAGACCGCACTGCGCAAGGCGAACTCTAGAAAAAATTAATGAATTGGGGTGGGAGGTGCTGCCTCATCCACCATATTCGCCCGATGTTGCACCATCGGATTTCCACTTATTCCGAGCGCTGCAACACTTTTTAAGTGGCAAAACATTTGCAAATTTGGATGATATCCAAAATGCCATCTCTAGATATTTTGCCGAAAAACCAATTAATTTTTATCGATCAGGGATTGAAAATTTACTCACTAGATGGCAAAAGGTTATTGACAATGATGGGGAATACATCATTGATTAAAAATAAAGACTCGTTAAAAATGTATGTGTTTGTATTTAGCGTAAGAAAACGACATTACTTTCCGGTCCCCCTAATACCTACTAGATGGACTACGAGAACAGAGACCTACCACAATTTTTAATGTCAGGTATAGACAACGAAACATTACTTTTTTTTATGTTATAAAAAAGTACACAATTTGTTTATAACAGAAGTTATGTCCACATAAAAATATCGGTACGTTAAATAGAGCAAAATCGATGTATATAAAGTGTACGTAAAATCGGTCTTGGTCTTTGGTCTTACGAAAAAGCAGGACCAAAATAAAATATTTATCATAACTTGAACATATGCTTTTCTTCTAGAAACAAAATATTTATTATATTTTAATACAAGGCGAAGACCAAGATTGACCAAGTCGTGGTCTTGCTATTGCTCCGCACATAATGTGCATTTACTGGTGCAGTAAACCATATGTCTGTCCGTATGTTCAGCCGTGCGACCGCACAGGAAATCGAACTTGGGCCCAACGTTAACTATGAAACATGTTTACGACTTTAGTTTATGGTTATGATTGTGTACGTTGCTCCGTATCACGGGGTCGCTGTATCATGAATCAGCAAATAATACAGTTACCCTCAAACTTTGTTTTTAAATAACCATAACCTAGTTATAATTCTTTTATTAAACTTTTAATAAATAGTAAGAAATGTATATAATTAACTGCTGTAAATAATTATTAACTGAATCCACGGTAGGAGTATCAGAATAACAGTGATGATGATTGATATAGGACATTAAGAATAGGCTCTGCGATGGTATCTACTTACATGATCTTTTTTTTTATTTGACGAAGCGATGAGACAAGCAAGCCGTTGATCTGATGGTAAGTTATACGCCCATAACAATATGACACTAATTAAGATGATATAAACAGCGCCAAGTTGGTTCATCGCCTTAAGACAAGATATTGAGTCTCGTTACTCCAATAATTATACTGGCGTCCTTCAAATACACTAACTACCTGGACGGTCTTCGGCAATAGAGACCTATCACTTGTAACAAGTTTTCCTATACATTAAAATAATATTGATTATTATTCTTATTATTAATAATAAGAATGATTGGAAAAATCGGTGCAGGTCGACCTAGACGGACATACTCCGATCAAATCGGAGATGTCCTAAAGAAAGGCCGGATCAAAAGCACACGCAACCGGCGAGCGTGCATGAAGACGCTTATGAAAGTGGAGGAGGCGAGAGAGGTGTGCCAGGATCGTAGCAGGTGGAGAGAGGTGGTCTCTGCCTACCCCGCTGGGAACGAGGCGTGATATATATGTATGTATGTATGTAAAATAATATTTTCCTGAATACGTTAATTTGAAGAAGGAGAGGAAGATTATTCTCTTAGCATACGTTATACAGCACACTAATTGTTTTACTCTTTCTTGCCTTCTCCGCTGATATTGTTGTTCAAGGTCTCATATTTCTTATTCCACTATTTGTTCTGTTACTATATTTATCTTAAACTATTTACATTTCATCTTAAATTAGTTCTATTCATAATCATCATCATCATTCTATAGACGTCCACTGCTGGACATAGGCCTCTCCCAAAGATCTCCAAATCGATCGGTCCCGCGTTCCTCACATTCAGTGGGTTCTCACGATTCTCACCAGATCGTCGGTAGTATTCACTTCAGAGTTATAGTTATATATTTTCTATTCATAATTAATCTTATTTATTTCCACTTTCTTACTATATATTACAGTATTTGATTTAATTAACATTTAGTCTTGAGGTTTACTATAGTATTTGTTTCGTTTGAACAAAGTTTGAGTACCGCTGACTCGAGGCACACGTGCGGCCGCATTGTAGCAGTTATTGTCCCATTGCTTTGGCCCCGTTTTCATAGGCTAGACCACTCCACAGCATATAGGATACTCATTTCAAACTGATCTAGATTTATCCAAGCTCCAGCTGTATTACGCGCATTGTACCCTCATTCCTATTAATAAAGTTCAAGTGAGGGATTATTTAACATTCTCAGTGAAATTTAATTAGAATAACCCTTTTGTTATATATTTCTATGTTATAATGTTATTTTAGATATTATTATGGAATCGTTTTCGTTGTTTACAAACAATAACCTATAAGAGATTAAAAAAAAATTAAAGCAATCAGTAGCAAGTCTTTTTTATATAGGTTAATGCTTTATGCTGTAATCTAAGATTTGCATATCATAAGCTTTAAACTTATTGTCAATAGAAATGCTCAATAAAGATAAGTTAAACTAAATAGAAAAAAAATAAAAATGTATTTAGTATAACTATTTTTAAAGGAGTTCTTTGTGGAAGCGACGTTACTAACGAAGCGTTCACCTGATGGTAACTGATACGCCTGCCCATAACAACATGGCGCTAGTTAAGATGATAGACAACACATCACATGCTCGTCGCTTTGAGATATTGGATATTAGGTCGCGTTACCTCATTAATTTCACTAGCTACAACGCCTTTCAAACCGAAACACTGTAGTAATTACAACGTAATGTTTGGCGGCAGAAATAAGGGTTGCGGTGGTACTTAGACAGTCTTAGCAACAGGCCCTTTTATTGTTACCAGGAGGGAAATCTTCTAAAAAGTAACGCTGCTTCCGGGGGGAAGACAAGGATATGTGGGATTTTTACCCACCATAACTCCCTCGGTGGTCATTAACAGTGCATTGCAAAGGCCACAGGATCTCCTACGGAACTCACCAGTGCTACCCGGCACAACGCCTACAGCACGTCCTAGGGAAAGCTGTAACTCTCCTCGTTACCCTCGCTTTTTAATGACAAGTACGACCATCTCGTTCTTTCTCTCTTCATTCGTTTCTTCGTTCATCCCGAGCCAATAGACAATGGGGGCTTCCACCTTCAACGAACCCGAAAACCCTTAAGGTCATCTTTTACAACAGACAGAGCCTACCTTAGGAGTTCGAGACTAAAGGGCAATATCAACAGAAGCCTATCATCAGTAAATATAATTAACAATGTTAAGTATATGGTGGAATTGGTATTGTTGGTTAGTCTATGAACGATGTAGATGTGTAAATTATTTAAAAAACTATATCGTTAATTAATTAACGATATAGATTATTAATAATAAACACATACATTATGTTATTTCGTTTCGCCGTTAACAATCACACGCATATTATCTTAACGAGTTAGTTTCTTCGACGCCAAGATCCGTGCATTGAATACATACGCGCAAATAAACAGTTAAACAGCGTGTTTGTAGCACAGATAAGGTGGTGACTGTCGACCATGAGAATATCTTATTAAGTTAATAATGTATTAGTACAGTTAAACTTAGAGGAAAAGTAAGCACTAGTCTGTAACTGATATACTGTTTATTCTGTCGACAATGAACCGACTATTTGACTTCAATGTTCTACGTTAACTAGCAATAAAAATTTAAATAGGATGTTCTTCCAGACTCTAAGTCCAATTTTTTTATTCAACGTATTGTCCTGGTGGTAAGGGAGACGCCTGTCCATAACAATGTGGCGATAGTTAGGCTATACACAAAACCGCAACGTGCTCGTCACCCTGACATAAGATGTTAAGTTACCGCTACAATTTCTCTGGCCAGATCGCCCTTCAAACCGATACACAGTATTTGCACACTACTGTTCGTAGCCAGAAATAGAAACAGGTGGTAAGCAGAGACAACCAGTAATATAGACAACAACACTCTTATGGGGTCATTTAATGGTGATCGAAGGAGTCCTACCAACATTCAAGCTCTATAATATGTAGCCCGGGATTCGAACCTTATACATTTTTTAAATTCAAATATTTTTGACTAAAACTAACACATTAAAAAATCAATATGACGAAGTATTTGAAGTAATATACAAAATTTTTCCTATTACTTGTAATGAGAATAATAAGTAAGGATTTCGATGTTACAGCGATTGTATTGATTCGAACCCACAAAACCTTCTTATAACAATTAACTTGGGTGGGCAACATAATAAGCGGAAGATAACAGAGTTGATAAGCACGTATACATTACTGCCTGTTTTCATTGATGTAGTGTTTATTAAGCACGTACGTGTTCGATATCTTTGCTAGCAAACATGTGTATATATATATTCTACGTACACTGGATGGTAAACGAATGATATACATTGAACCACGCAATGCTCGTTGCCTTGAGACGCAACCACCTGTAACAGAGGCTGACTGTTGGTAGTTACTGCAGCTCCTGTTCCTGCCGGCGAAACGTTACTGTGGTCCGGTTTGAAAGGCGATGTAGCTAGTGAAATTATTGCAGTAAATTAACATCTTAATCTCACCAGTGTATCCTAAGGGCCACGTTGTTATGGACAAGCGTAACATTTACCATCAGGCGAACGTCTAACTCCTCTCTCTGCTTTGCGGAATGTTAAGAAAACTAGATTTGTCATTTTCCAGTAATTTCGGAGATAAAACCGGAACACAGCAAAGTTTGCTCCTACTCCAGTTCAGCAGCAGTAATTGGAGCTGCGGTGGTAATTATCAATAATTATTCTCTGTTGCCTGTTGCTGGTGGATTGCATTTTTGTATTTCATTTCTTTATACTTGGTTACTTTTCCATTTTCACATTACTATCATCATCTCAACTTATGGACATCCACTGCTGGATATGGTCTCTTGAAACGTATTCCACAAATCACGGTCCTGCGCTGTTATAATCTAATTGTTTCCCTAATTGTCCACTTGGCACCTATATATTATGTTGGGTGTGGCTGATTTATTAGTGCTACAAACAAAATATAATATATGTCAAAACAAGGTGCGCTGACCATTAGGTAATTGATCCTAAATGGTGTTAAGTAAAAATGTTCCAGTCAGTAGTGGGAACGGCTAGTTAACTAGAATAACTGCCATTTCGCACAGTCGCTAATTTATTTCGAGTACTTATTATCACGCGACAATCGTTGCTATGGGGAAAATATTTTTTTAACGAAAAACACACAACTATGAATCCTTACTGGTGGTAGGTCTGAGTTACCAGAGTCCGACTAGGTAGGTACCAATGCAGCTACTCTTACTGCAGACAAACAGTATTGTGCACATTGAAGGGCTCTGTAGTTAGTATAATTACTGGAGTAATGAGACTCAATATCTTATGTCCCAGGCAACGAGCGCAATGTACTGTATATGATTCTAACTAGCGCCACGTTGTTATGGGCAAGCGTATCACCTTACCATTAGGTGAATGTCCCGCTCGGCTCGTCGCTTGATTGTATAAAAAAAAAAAACCAAATAACTCAGCGATTAATGCTCCTTTAGAACTCAAGACAAACATTTGTCAACGTCAAGAGTTATTTTTAAAATCTGTATCCTAATTAAATTTAAAAGGTAGAACAAACAAAGATTTATTTCCTAAAGCACAAATATTCTCCTTTTTTTCGTTCAAACTGAACAATGGATCAAAAACAAATATTTAACTGATGGGAAGTCACTGTTGTCGGAGACCGTCCATTTAGGTAGCTGTGCTTTTAGTTGGTAATCCTACCGACAAACAGTATTGTACGAATGTTAATGTAATCCGATTTGAAGGGACTATAACTAGTGAAATTACTGAATCAACGATATTTTATGTCTCTAACCGACGACCGCAATATCCTGTGTATATAATTCTAACTAGCGTCACGTTGTTAAGCAGATGTACCACTTACCATCACTTGATAGTGTCACTCGTCTTGCTCGCGTGTCTAGCTACACTACGCCTAAGGAAGTCATGGAAAACCCTCTAGGATTCTCTCTTTTACTGCTATAAGCACAAGATCTCTTCGTACATTTCGTACACTCCAGGTTCACTTAGTGGACAATGAGGACCATGAACCTGAAAAGGCTTCTAGACACCCTTTACCACAGACAAGGCTTATCTTAGTACTATTCTTAATAGCCCGAGACCGGGGCAGTCGGTAACAAAGACCTTACAACAGTTAGTAAACCGAACCAGTACACCATGGGGGGTCTTCAAGAAGAGTGTATTATTTCCTTTCTTCCGTAAGGTCGGCAACGCAGCTGCAACCCCTCTAGTATTGCGACTGTCTATGGGCGTCAGTGATCATTTTCCATCAGGTGTACTGTTCGCTCGTTGGCTCACCCTTCATATAAAAAAACCACTCAATATGATCTAGGCTAGATTTGTATATGGCGAATTGCCAACTATAACCAGCTGAATGTTCAGTAAACAAACATGTCAATCCTGTAAACGTAGTGAAATAACGCCTAGGTTCATTGCACTCTGGCATTGTTTTATCTGGCTGTTCACCTGGATTGTATAAATTAAAGCTTAGATCTTTATACTAAACGATGGAAGATATACTGTTATTAACAGATTTCGCTCTCATCTCTGTAAAAACATTCTACTGGGGTAAATATTCAGAATACGTTTAAAAACTTTATTTTTCAGTCAGTACTACTAACAACTTTCATCAGAATACTTGCGCATACAGCAAATAGTATATAAGCATAGAAATCACTGTTAAAATAAACTATGTAAAAATTTAGTATTCCAGTCGGTTTAGATCTATTATAGTTGTAGGCTAAGTTTTTTTCATCGTCTACTTTATGATAAAGACTAAAAAATAGTGAACTGGTGCTAGGTATCTGATTCTGGAGTTCGCCTAGGTAGATACCAGTGCAGCTCCTATTTCCGTCGCTAAACTAATAGGGGGACCGGAAAGTAATGTCGTTTCTGCGCATGCCAATACTTGATTGTCATTTGTCAGCTCATTGTTTTGTTCAGAGGCGTACCAAAGACATTGTGAGGTTATAGTGATTTCTTTACTTATAGACAATTGAATTACAATTTTTTTTTGTAATTTTGGGTAAAATGGCCAGCCAAATACCAGAAGAGGTACACATCCGGCATTGCATGCTCTTTGAGTTTCGCAAGGGAAATAACGCAACAGTTGCTACCAAAAACATTTGCGATGTTTATCCAAATGCACTGGACATTCGTAAATGCCAAAGGTGGTTTTCCAAGTTCAAATCGGGTAATTTTGATCTTTCCGACTCGTATCGATCAGGAAGACCATCAGCGTTAGACAACGACGTGTTAAGGGCGGAAGTGGAAGCAAATCCGTGTCAGACGATCGAGGAATTGTCAAACAGTCTCAACAAACCTTGGTCGACCATCCAAGAACATTTGAAGCAGATTGGAAAAGTAAGCAGAGCAGGTGTTTGGGTCCCGCATAATCTGTCCGAACAGAATAAGGCTAACCGATCAATCACATGCAACTTATTGCTTCAACGACACAACACAGAAGCGTTTTTTGATCGCTTGATCACAGGAGATGAGAAATGGGTCCTGTATGATAACCCAAAACGCAAAAGGCAGTGGCTCTCTCCAAATGAAATCCCTCGGAGTACTGCTAAGCCAGGTTTACACCCCAAAAAAGCGCTTTTGTGTGTTTGGTGGAGTATTCGCGGCATTGTTCATTTTGAATTACTGAAACCTGGAGAAACTGTTACTGCAGACCTCTACAGCGAACAATTGCAGCGAGTCAATCAATCTTTAATTGAAAAGTGGCCAGCGATTGTCAACCGAAAAGGCGTCATTCTCCAACATGACAATGCAAGACCGCACTGCGCAAGGCGAACTCTAGAAAAAATTAATGAATTGGGGTGGGAGGTGCTGCCTCATCCACCATATTCGCCCGATGTTGCACCATCGGATTTCCACTTATTCCGAGCGCTGCAACACTTTTTAAGTGGCAAAACATTTGCAAATTTGGATGATATCCAAAATGCCATCTCTAGATATTTTGCCGAAAAACCAATTAATTTTTATCGATCAGGGATTGAAAATTTACTCACTAGATGGCAAAAGGTTATTGACAATGATGGGGAATACATCATTGATTAAAAATAAAGACTCGTTAAAAATGTATGTGTTTGTATTTAGCGTAAGAAAACGACATTACTTTCCGGTCTCCCTAATATACTGTATAAATCTTACTGTATCTTGGTTAAAAAGGCGTTGTAGCCAGTATAATTTTACTGAGGTAACGAGACTGAACATTATATGTGTCAAGGGGGCGAGAATAATGTGGTGTTATGTAGAACATCCTTACTAGCGCCTGCTTTTTATGAGCAGGTCAGTCATTTACCGATTGGTGAATGTCCTGTTCGTCTCATCGATTCCTAGTATAATTTTTTTTTTTATAGTTGTATAAGTTATCTACAAAATTAACTTACATTTACAACAAATTGTTTGTATTATCCAAATAAGAACGTTATTACCATAAAGACTGTACAAGAAACTGATTCTCTTTCGGCTAATCTTCACAACGGTTGGACAGATTTTGTCAGGATATATACATAGAATAATTTCTCATCGTTTACGACTGTCAGTATCCTTTTCAAAAATTATATACATATATATCATGATTGGCAAAGCACTGTAAATCAGTCGAAGTCCATATATCTTTATGTTAAACGATACATTTATCGCCATAACATTCTAACCCTGTATTTAGAAGACAATAACCGGAACTGAAGTCCTTGTTGCCGCTTAATTCGGAAGCTAGGATTGCTTCCTGCTGATTGGTATTGATATAGGATAGACCGTTACATGTCAAATTTGCGCGGAAGTAGCGCTTGCAAGCAGACATGATGAAATCATACTACTTAATACTTATAACTGATATTTGCATGTGCATAGTTTTTTAGACTCATATGGTCCTTAACAATTATTACTGTAATTCTAAGTCTGAATGGTTGAGTAAAATTGGTCTTGGTTATGCAAAAAGCAAGAACTCGACAAATTTTACACAAGCAAGAGCAACGCCATGACCGAATCGACCAGATTGAATACACAAGACCAAAGCTAAATAAGCAAGACTAAGACTGTCCAACTCTTGGTCTTGTTTTTGCTTCGCTCATCACTAAGATTTTGAAACAAACTTTAAAATAGCACGGTAAGTATACAATAATCTTCTAAGAGGACAGCGAGTGCTTTACTCTTGCATGAATAAGGAGTGCTTTATCCTCCCTTTGGACGTCTAAAACTAGAGTACAGAGTGGCATCGGTGCGTTCCGTAGAAGATCTCGGAGTCACTCCTAACACTCTAAAGGAAACCACAGAGACGGTTTTAATGTGTATAAATCCCTTGCGACTCTGTCGTCGTCGCTGATATAAGGATATCGTTATAAGATTTCCTCCCAATACTTAAACAAATACATATTCCTCTACATTTATATCGTGGATCAGATTTCTTAAACCTTCAAATGTCCACAGACGGAGCAATAATCATCACAAAAGAGAACATGATCAGAATATTAATTTTCCTTCGTTCTAACCGCAAAGAACTAAGCATATATATTCTATATGTAATATAGAATTAGATTTAAAATTTAGACTTGTAATATCCTTCTCCATCTGTTTTGGAGATACCTTAATCCCTTTTGGAGATAACATTTTGTAAAATCTGATGGCAAATGTCCATATTGTACCCACTCCAGTAACAGTTGGAAGCTCTGCACTTGAAGTTGTTGACAGATATGTCTACCTCGGACATACAATCCAACTAGGTAGGTCCAACTTCAAGAAAGAGATCTCTCGTCGAATCCAACTCGGATGGGCAGCATTCGGGAAGCTAAGACATATCTTCTCGTCCAATATACCGCAGTGTCTCAAGACAAAAGTCTTTGACCAGTGTGTGTTGCCAGTGATGACATACGGAGCAGAGACGTGGCCGCTTACTGTGGGCCTTGTCCGCAAGCTTAAGATTGCTGAGAGGGCGATGGAGCGAGCTATGCTCGGAGTTTCCCTGCGATATCGAATCAGTAATGAGGAGATCTGCAGGAGAACCAAGCTCACCGACATAGCTCGAAGGGTCGCCGTCGCAAAGTGGCAATGGGCAGGGCACATAGCTCGCAGAACCGACGGCCGTTGGGGCAGAAAGGTTCTCGAGTGGCGGCCACGTACCGGAAGACGTAGCGTGGGCAGACCTCCCACAAGGTGGACCGACGACCTGGTCAAGGTCGCTGGCAACCATTGGATGCGGGTGGCCCAGGACCGGTCTGAGTGGAAATCTTTGGGGCCTTTGTCCAGCAGTGGACGTCTTCCGGCTGATTGGATGGATTGGATGGAAAATCTGTTCCTAGCTGACTTATACTTGGTAAAAGGAATATTTCTTTGCAAATATCTACATATTCCAGCTTCAGATATATCGTGATGAGTCTCTACATAGGTAGGAATCTTATATATGTTATATGTAGATATAGTTTTAAAATATTTTGTAATCATTTCAATTGTATTGGAATTAGGTTAATTCATCTGCTATACTACAAAAATGCCCACATACTAATTGAACGCGATGAATTTTCTCCTGCTATCCCACGGTTTATTCTCAGTTCTACATCTATCCTCTGTTTACGAATTCCGTTTCGAGTAAAGCGTGCATCGTCCTACTTTAAACTTTATAGCTGTGCTGAGATTTTTGCATGTTGCAGCCGACTTCAGTTTGTTTACTTTTCATATATGTTATGATTATGTCTGGACCGTGCTTTGCGGTCAACGTTTATAATGTAAATGTAGTAAGTGCTAGATTCGCGTGCGCAGAGCCATTAATGATAAATTAGCCAGTAGTTATAGCTGGAAATGTAAGACTCGTAGTTTAATGTATTTAGAGTTTATTTTATGAATACGAAATCAACGCAAAACTCAAGTTATTATAAAACAGACTAAGAAGCTTTATCGACTGATGGTGATACTAAGGTGAAGGAAAAAAAACGTCTCGGTGTGTGGTCTAGGTTTATTTAGAATCTAAATTAAACTTGGACTGTACTGGTGTTAGATCTAAAAAAAGGTCTCTTGTCGGTCATCTAAGTAAACAACAGTGTGCAAACATTACTGTGTTTCGGTATGATAAGGATTGTGATTAGAGAAATTACCGACTTATCATCTTGTGTCTCAAAGCGAGGCGGAGAATGTAGTGCAGTGTAGGCAATCCAAAGGCCAAAAAAAGGCCAACCCTAGTAGGCACTATACTTTGAAAAGGGCACGACATTTACCCTCAGGTTCCTCTAATCGCTTCTATGAATAAAAATAAAATATCTATGCTGCATAATAAACAATTAAATAAACTTTAAGCATGTCCGGTAGGTTACGGTAGTACCTAAATTTAAACGCCTTTCAAACTCCATACAAGTCACAACCGTCTGATGTGTGACCTAAAAAAGCTAAATATCTACAAGTCTTATAATTATCGTATAACTAGAAACCCTCTTTACACCAATCGAAGGCACGGTACGCATTTTTTTTCAATATCACGAACAGGTCGAACGTATTTCTAGAAACATCTTAGGTTTACGGTAAAGTTTAACTGTCCAGTGAACGGACGGCTGTAGCGGGTTTTAAATGTGCTCCATTATCTTTCCACTGGCCTTGTTACTGCGAGTGGCCATTTTAAACGGCATGATTTACGTCGTATGTGACATCTGTCCACTGCTGGACTGTTTTGTGAATGCCTGTACGCTTGTCTGTTAAGCGAGATAGAGTTACGGAGTGATCATTATATATACGTAGAGTACGTAATAAATGAACAAAGAAATAAACAAACATCACTTTACAATCACGCCTTAACATTCAACAGAGATATCTTAACGGGTCGGAAGATTATATAGTCTCTTCCCATCGAGAACATAACTACCCTAACGATAATCGATATATTTTTGTTTTTATTTACAGCTAACACTTGACGTCAATATCACACGATTTTAGGTGACAAGCGGGTTCTAGATAACGAGCACTACAATATAGTTGTAGCGGCAGATTTACAACATTAGGGTGGTATATAAGTTCAATCAATACAATATTGATACCTTACTCTTTGGAATATTTTTTTTTAAAACCATTAAGTCTATTACATTAAAGTTTTTATGACAAAGAGGATTAATTAATCTACAAAAGGAATACTATTTGAAATTGGAACCATCAAGCTGTCAGTTGGAAGCGAACGCGTTCTAATTTTAAAACCGCGTACTGCGTCTGGGAACGCTGGGAACGGCGCGAAACAAAAAGAAAATGAATGCATTCTGTATTGGACCATCCGGTTGACAATAAGATTGTAGGAAAGCTTTTTTTTTTTTTTATATTATTTAGTAAAAATAAACAGTCCTTATAACATTCAAATTAATTGGATTCTGGGTCTATTCCAAGTAAAAAGCCAGGACTTTTTCCAACAAAGTTGTTCTTGAAACATGATTCTCAGGCTTAGTAAGGATCGAACCCGCGCCTCTTCAAGATGCAAGCACTGATTAACCATAGACAAATGTTTATGTTATCTGTTGCGAACGATTGAAAGGCATCACGATGCATTCATTTATACGTTTTTACTACTAGATTGTTTGTTTATAAAAGCATAGTAATCAGTTCTTGTGTGTTAAGCCTTGAGTGTATAATTAACGTAAATATTTTACTTCTGTGATATAAATTTAGTAAATAATGACTCCAGGAGTGCCGCAAAGCTTATTTTTGCTGGACAACAGAGTTTCTTTATTGTTTTGACATTTATTTGAACAATTTATGGCTACGGCTTAAATTCTTTGTTGCTGTACGTAATAGCAATTAACCTCTTAAAGGACTTAATAGCAATTAACTTATATGAACGTATGTGTATCTTAGTTTCTAAAGAGCACTCCTTTAATTTATAAAAGTATGAACAATGTAAATAACCAACAGATTATTGGTGATATTTCTCTGATAACAGAAACCTAGGTAGATACCACCGCAGTTCCTATTTCTACCGCTAAGCATTCTTATGCGAATGTTACCTTGTTCCAGTTTAAATGGCGTTGTAGCAACCAAAACTTGAAGTAACGAGACATGTCTTAAGGCGAGGATGATGATGTGGTGCTGTGTATATCATCCTAACTAGCGTGACGTCATTATAGGCAGGCGTATCAATTACCATTAGATGAACATCTCGTTCGACTCATCGCCTTGTAAAATAAAAAAAGAAAACGGAAACCTTAGTTCAGTTGTTACACCCACTTATGTAACCAGGGTGTGAACGTTAAACCTTCACACCCTTGAGGGAATTGGGACTAACCCATTGTTTATTATAAATATGTAATGTAAATTAATTTTGCTAAGTTAACGGTCTGTTTTGTTCATTAAAATAAAAAAAAAATTCTATATTTTTAAACGGATTCGTAATTATCCTTAAACATGTTATTGAATCGATGAATCCTTCTGTTGTATGGAGGCGGCCCAATTAGGATTCATTCAACTCGAAAGCTCTCCAGCATGATGCGGAAGCGGTACAGTTATCTTGGCGCTTATCACAAAACCGCTGGCCAACGATACTGAATTGCTATTGGTGATAAACAATATTTTTTTTGTATCCTGTAAATATTAACAATTGTTAAATACTTAGTCAATAGAAATTTAACATAATATAATGATGATACACCACTGTTTCTTATAGCATTAGTCATGAAATTTCTATAGCTACATAGACCTTCAAGCCGGAAAGTAACGCTTGTACAAAGTAAATCGAGCGGGACGTTCATTTGACGGTAAGTGATTCCACCCGTCCATAATATAGTGACGCTAGTTAGGAATTTATACACTACATTGCGCTTGTCGCCTAAGATATAAAATGGTAAGCCTTGTTACTCCCAGTAATTTCACAAGCTACAGCGTCCTTCGAACCGGTGGACAGTAATGGCATCGCATCTGTAGGAATAGGGCTTGCGGTGATACCTACCTAGACGATCTCCGACAACAGTGACACTTATTTTATTATGGGGAGGGTTTGATTCTTCTAAGAAGATACCCTAGTTATTTTGTAAATTTTACCCACTAAAACCCCATCGGTGGTCATCGTTTGTATGTTAAGGGAAGCTCCGGGATATCTTACGAAACGCACCGGTGGCTGCCGGCACAATGCCAGAGCACGTCCCAAGGAGTACTGTAGCTGCGCTCCTCGCGTCGGCAACCTAGCTTTATTACGACAAGCACTAGACCGCCTAGTATTTGTCTCGCTTAATTGGCAATGAAGGCCTACCTTCAAATCCCACGAACACGAAAATTTTATTAACTTTCCACGACAGGAAGGACTTACCATGATCCTATTCTTAATAAGGGCAATAACAATAGAGACCTACCCCCAGTAAAATTTTGTCACTTATGTATGACCTTGCATAGTTTTAAGACCAAATAAGACGGTTTTTGTATATCATAAATTCTTATGTAACATTTTTTTTATCGACAGGTTAATTATCTATGGAAGTAGTGTTATTTGAAAAAAAAAACAGTAATGCAGTGAATAAAGTAAATGGGGTTTCGCCGTTCGCTTTTTAAGGTACAGAATGCAAATCGCGTAAACAATGGAGCGGTCGACGACCGTTTACACGCGAATTGAACACCGCATTCGTGACGTTCTTCCGCCCTGACAAATGGTCAGAAGTGCGGTCGGACCGTTAGCGATTCACCATGGCCGTCGACCATTTGATGAGTTTGGTGCGTTGAGCAAAAATGTTCAACAGCGAAAGGGCTGAACGCGCACGACGATAGAACCACATCCGATGTAAAGAAATTATTGGAGTAACTTAACATCTTGAAGGGAGAGAAAGAATAAAAGAAGTGTATTATTGGGGAGAAAGACTCAGACAGACCAGCCCAATAAAACTTCGCGGATTCTTATAAAAAAAAATTAACGATGAACACGATATGGTGCTGTGTATACCATCCTAACCAGCGCTATAATGGTATAGGCAGTCATATAACCATCAGGTGAATGTATCGCTCGTCTCGCAGAATAATTAATTAGGTCATTGATACTCCAGGGTATTTGTGATGATGCTTATATCTTTACTTAATAGAATATCCTTTTTGCTAATTATCAACTCAATAAAATCTATATGAAAATAAATTATTCTAGAAAGGTAATTTCCATATCCGTTTGATCATTAATAAAATTGGCACACCTGTTATGATGTCGCTTTTACGAGGATATTGATCTGATCGACAGATCTTTAGTAGAGACATCTGTCCAGCAATGGACGTCTCTACCGCCCGGTAACGATAATAAATATATATGTTTTTTTTTATTCAACGAAACGACGAGATGAGCGGGGCGTTCACCTGATGGTAAGTGCCCGTTCATAATACAGTGCCGCTTGTTAGGACTTTATACACTACATTGCGCTCGTGAGATATAAGATGTTAAATCTAGTTAGCCCAATAACTTCACTAGCTCTAGCACCCTATAAACCGGAACACAGTAATGTTCACTACTTTTTTTCGGCTGCAATAGGCACTGCGGTAGTACCAAACTGTACGGTCTCCGGCAACTGGAGATTACCATCAGTATGTCGTTATTTTATTTATTTATTTTTTATATAATCACGCCTTTTTCCCAGTAGTTAGATAGGCAGAGGTGAATAAACACCCACTTTTCGCCAGATGTGGTCGGATTAGGTCCCATGTAACAGGGGGCGAGCCTGTTGCCACTTTATTGGGGCCACCACACACACACACACAATGATGATTTCAGTGTGCGGGTTTCCTCGCGATGTTTTCCTTCACCGTTTGTATCTCGCTGTTGTAACTAATGTTCACAAATGTACATAACTTAAATATTAAGTCATCGGTACATGCCGAGGTTCGAACCCGCGACCTTCGGAATGAAAGCCGCACGCTCTAACCATTAGGCCAGCGAGCTACTCGATATTTTTGAACAGTAACTATTTACAAAGGAAAACATCTGCGCAAATGCATCTAGGTATATATGAAATATTAACATTAAAATTGTTATTAAAAAAAAATGTATATTAGTTAATATATTACCTTAAGACAGGGGTCGTCGTAGTCTGTTTAAAAAAAAAAAACACTTAAAATTCACTGTTCTAAAGTAAAACACTGACTGAAGTGTTAAGCGCTAAAGTTGCAGTTTATATATATGTCGGTATTATGATTTTTTTTTAAATCGTTATCGTAAAACGTTTAATATTTATTTCTTAATTAGAAAAAAACTAATCACATTAAGTAGAATAAATATTGTGTAAGCCAATAGTTTACTTATAAATTACTTACTTAACTTAACGATCTAAAAATTTTTTTTATAATGATTTAAAAAATTATGAATATCGTTCGTGTATTGAATTTAGTAGTGTCCATTGAATAATGATAAATAAACACGACATGCCTCTTAGGAGCAAAAATTTTAATTAAATATATAAATAAACTTTAGTAAGATATTTCTTCGAAGATTTTTATACAGACCGTATAATTACTATACTAGAAATTGTATATACACATCCAGATTTTGCAGGATATTTACTTTTTCATTACTGCTGGTAGGTCCCTGTTGCCGGAGACCGTCTACTACGTTCTGGTTTGAAGGGTACTGTTTAGTATTTAATTACAGGGGTAAATCATATATCTCAAAGCGACGAGTACAACGTGGTGCTGTGTATATCATTCTAACTAGATAAAAAAAAATAGTATTGTTCTACGTTTTTAGGTTCTTTTACGTCACTTACCCTATAAATCGGAATCGAACTGGTAATCCATGCGATGATAAACGTAACATGTGTTGACGTTAAAATTATTCATTCAACACAAGCATCGTCACTATGTGTTGTAAATGAAGTCTAGCGATCAGCAGGACGGCGCCGGAAGTGACTCACAGGTGAGATACTATTAGATGAATAGGAAACCACTGTACATAGAAATTGCTAGGGAAAGCCGTAGATGCGTTGGCTAGTCTTTACGATATGAGAAGCTGCAATTTTGAAGACAGCGATGTCCAGGATATAGTGAAGTGGATGGAGAGAATTAGGAAACCAGGCACCGTAAGACATAACTAATATTCACACCACAGCGCCACAGCAGCTGCTTCATCTGTGTGGAATGGGATATGTCCTTACTCGATACTTGAACATTCTATCTATAACAGAAACCTTTTATAGTTTCTGTTGCCGGTGACAGTCCACGCACAAGTGTGCAAATATTACTCCGATTTGAAGGACGTTGTATATAGTAAAATTTTTGTAGTAGACTTAACATCTTCTATATCAATGCGTAGAATAAAAACTCCTAACTTGTTTTGTACTGGAGTAGAACTTGGCATATTCTAGCTTTGGTATAATAAAATGACCTACTTAAAAATAGGTAATTTTTTCCAACAATTATTTTGTCCTTCATATAGGGTTCATACGGCAGACCTTTTTTTTGGTTTCGAGAGGAAAATCTTTGAAGGATATCCCGCTACTGGGAGGGAAGCCAGGGTTATGTGATATTCTTACTAAAACCTTCTCTGTGATCTGCATCAGTGCATGGGGAGGCTCCGGGATCTCTTATAGAACGCACCGGTCCCTCTCTACACGTTTCTGAGGAGGAGCCTAATCTTTCTAGGCACCATCGCTGAGCAATACGTTGTCCTACGCAGGTTCGCTTGTTGAGCGATAAGGGCTCCCACTCTCAAGGCCGGCGAAACTACTAGACCCTCTTAACAGCCTTCTACGACAGGCAGGGCTTACCTTAGTCATATTTATAATAGCCCGAGACTACAGGTCCGCATACAACAGACCTAGACCATGAATTTTTCATACACATTATATAAATACTTCCTTGTATACAACCGTGACATTTAATCGTTAATGCGTCTCTCTATTGTTTGTATGAATGAGTAGACGTTGTGTTTGTTTGAACAGGGTTAGTTTGCAGGCTGTTATTTCGCAGACTGGATGCGCGAACACCCACTTCCTGTTTATACATGTTCACGTTTGACCGTAATCCCACGGTATTAGGTGAGCTGCAGATAAATGCGCTCAGTTGTTATCTCTATTGTTGTCTCAGGGTACATCGGGCGTTTGTTTATATGTATGTGTGTGTATGCGATATTACGTTTAAACTTATTTCTTTTTAATCAACGACACAAATAAGATGTTACCGGATGGTTACGATCATATACATAGGACTAAATTGTACTGTGTAAGTACACTAGCTACATCGCCCATCAAACCAGAACACAGTAATGATCGCACACTACTGTTTAACGGCAGAAATAGGCGCTGCCGTGGTCCTATCTATCTAGACGGTTTCCGGCAACAGAGATCTAGCACCAGTAAATTTACTACTCTATGTTGAATTTGGAAGCAAAAAAAGTTTAATGTGACATTGGTCGGTACATTATATTTTACGCAATCAAAATTTTAGCATCTTCATTCCTCGATTCCAGACCCACTATTTTAGTCATGAAAAGGTAGATAGGAAGTTGATGATATTAATTTTAGTACTCGATAGATATTTACCCCAAGGACTCATATAACACTCATGTGTTCCGCCGGTTATGTGGATAGTATCTCATTGCCTATGAAAAAAATGCTGGATCGGGTTCGTTTACTCTCTATAATTTTTAAATGGAACTAAATAAAGGCGATTTAGTTGCTACTTGAAAAAAATAATTTAATTAGCTTCAATCTAAGCTGTGGACGCGGAGCATCCATTTTTAAATCTGACGTTATCACATCCTGGAAACTGCAGCGACGTCGTTTAATTGTTTGTTAGAGCTCAATCCTTAATCACACTTGGCGCCTTGTCTGCGACTCGAAATACCATTAGTCATCAGGAAAAAGTACTAAAGATTTATATATATTTTTAATATATCACACTATACATAAAATGTTACAATTTTTTTTTTAAATTATAATATCTTTATTAGGACTGAAAGTAATATTCGTACCAAATTTCAAGTCCCTAGACCTCATGGTTCTAGAGATATTATGATGAGTCTCTTACATAGACAAAAATCACACACATAATAGGGAGACCGGAAAGTAATGTCGTTTCTGCGCATGCCTATACTTGATTGTCATTTGTCAGCTCATTGTTTTGTTCAGAGGCGTACCAAAGACATTGTGAGGTTATAGTGATTTCTTTACTTATAGACAATTGAATTACAATTTTTTTTTGTAATTTTGGGTAAAATGGCCAGCCAAATACCAGAAGAGGTACACATCCGGCATTGCATGCTCTTTGAGTTTCGCAAGGGAAATAACGCAACAGTTGCTACCAAAAACATTTGCGATGTTTATCCAAATGCACTGGACATTCGTAAATGCCAAAGGTGGTTTTCCAAGTTCAAATCGGGTAATTTTGATCTTTCCGACTCGTATCGATCAGGAAGACCATCAGCGTTAGACAACGACGTGTTAAGGGCGGAAGTGGAAGCAAATCCGTGTCAGACGATCGAGGAATTGTCAAACAGTCTCAACAAACCTTGGTCGACCATCCAAGAACATTTGAAGCAGATTGGAAAAGTAAGCAGAGCAGGTGTTTGGGTCCCGCATAATCTGTCCGAACAGAATAAGGCTAACCGATCAATCACATGCAACTTATTGCTTCAACGACACAACACAGAAGCGTTTTTTGATCGCTTGATCACAGGAGATGAGAAATGGGTCCTGTATGATAACCCAAAACGCAAAAGGCAGTGGCTCTCTCCAAATGAAATCCCTCGGAGTACTGCTAAGCCAGGTTTACACCCCAAAAAAGCGCTTTTGTGTGTTTGGTGGAGTATTCGCGGCATTGTTCATTTTGAATTACTGAAACCTGGAGAAACTGTTACTGCAGACCTCTACAGCGAACAATTGCAGCGAGTCAATCAATCTTTAATTGAAAAGTGGCCAGCGATTGTCAACCGAAAAGGCGTCATTCTCCAACATGACAATGCAAGACCGCACTGCGCAAGGCGAACTCTAGAAAAAATTAATGAATTGGGGTGGGAGGTGCTGCCTCATCCACCATATTCGCCCGATGTTGCACCATCGGATTTCCACTTATTCCGAGCGCTGCAACACTTTTTAAGTGGCAAAACATTTGCAAATTTGGATGATATCCAAAATGCCATCTCTAGATATTTTGCCGAAAAACCAATTAATTTTTATCGATCAGGGATTGAAAATTTACTCACTAGATGGCAAAAGGTTATTGACAATGATGGGGAATACATCATTGATTAAAAATAAAGACTCGTTAAAAATGTATGTGTTTGTATTTAGCGTAAGAAAACGACATTACTTTCCGGTACACCTAATATATATAAAACTAAGTGTCCCACACTCGCTTAGCATGACAAAACGTGGCTTGATAATAAAAACTTCTTAGCCGGATATTTTTATTACATTGTTATCCTTTAACCATCTCCAAATCATTCCGCGTCCAATGGTCATGCTCCCGTGTCGATACGTTCGCTAGTTTTCACGTGACTGGCGAACAAACAAAACCCATTTTCTACCTTCTCTATTAGACGAAATGTGCACTATACATACAATTCAAGAAGTGTTGACCCGTTAAATAAATATACACTGCTAGATATTTCACTCATTTACTTAAAGTTGGAATATCACCGTAATTATTCTAACAGAAGCATAACTTAAAATGTTGACAATTGCTGTGGGTGGAGTTTTAAAATTTACCCGAGATAGTAGCTCGTAAAACCAATGGACGTTGAGGATGTGATTTGGCACCAAAAAGCCCCAGGTTGGCAGATTACGAATGGGGGAGGAGGATCTGCCAAAGTTGTATATACTCAACTTATTTACTATCGTCTGTCCAGATTGGGTGAAGACAATACTACAAGAAAAACTACTGAGAGCCACTACTGGTCATTAATAGTAATTTTTACAGACTTCCCACAACAGTCCATGACTATCGTCAGAGACGATCACGATACATACTAAACATATATATACATATATATATATATATATTAAACATAACCTATATATTTACGACACGCCAAGGTCAACAATGCGCAGCGTCTTTTATGTTCCTTTTGTATGTACGACCTGTTCATATTTTTGTTTCATCCTTTTTCATTAATACAAGTGTGTTAAATCGTAGATACTTATAAATAAAAAAAAACAAGTACAACATACATATCTATACAACTGATATTTGTACTTTGAATTCGTAAAATTTTGTCCTGTCACTCTCAGTAAGGATATGCATCATTTTTATCAAACGTTCCTTAAACATTTTGACCTCCTTGTCTAAATTAATTATGTCATGTAAGCAACATTCATAATGGGCCCCTATCAGATTTACGCCCCGTACATCGATGACCTCAATGCTGTAGCTGGTTAGGTTACCCACGTACCCAATGCTCTTAACGAAGTTAACTTAAATTACACTTAATTAACAGTTAACGGGTTATTTTTGTGAAGTGACCTGACGTGAATTAATAGTAAAAGTTCTTACAAGCACAATTGAGTGAAACTTAATATTAATTATGTTATAGTTACAGCTTTGTAGCAGTACGGTAACAGACTTCCACTGCTAGACATAGGCCTCCCCCAAATCTCCACATCAATCGATCGTGCGCTGTCCGGATCGAGCTGCTTCCCGTAAGCTTAACCAGATCGTCGCACCACCTGGTGAGGGTTCTTATTGCGATGTGTCCTGTCCATTGCCACTTAAGGCTAGCAATCTTTTGGGCTAGGTAACATTAGTTCTCCTGCGGAACTCCTCATTTCAGATCCATTCGGTATTTATATGTAATGGTGGAATATTTCATTTATATCCAAAGGCACTATCAATGAAAAATGTTTCTATACTTAGCGCTATCAGAACTCTTAAGTACTTTAAAATATGAGACGGGCACCAGTTCCTGGGATAAACGCGATCCATACTTCTGCTGATCGTAAAATCGTGTCGCACTTCCGTAAATGAAGCCGGCGTTGAAGCGATAAAAGCTTGAATTTATGTTGCTCTGTAGCAACTTTAAAAATATATACAAGATGTCATAATATCTTATGTTAAGAGGATCTTCATGAATAAACAACTGTTTACATATTTAACTATCTGGTGTTGATCTAAAGTTAGTTGATCAATGTATACAGATATATCGAAAATGGATCAATGAGAGGATAAAGGCTAATTTTAAACCAAATTTAGAGATCTAGTGAGTTTCTATCAAGCCAAGGACAGTGAGACATTGAACTGATAGTAAGTGATAGTCCTGCCCGTAACAACGTGGCGCTAGTTAGGATGATATACACAGCACCACATTGTTGTCGTCGCTTCGAGACTGAGGATGTTAAGACACATTACTCCAGTAAATTCAATAGCTATAATGTCTTTCAAACCGGAACACAATACTGTTTGCACGGCGGCAGAGAAAGGAGCTCATATAGACAGTCTCCGGCAACAGAGACATATCAGTGGTATAGCAAATAAAGATCAATATAGTCGAAAGTGGATCACTATGGTTAAAGGCAAATCTTTTTTAATTCAAAAAGGTTAGTGTTTAACCACGATACGTCCTAATATTAAATGATGTAGTGATCTGGTGGTAAAGTGCAATTACCTAGCAACAGCCTCTTCTTGAAAATACGTCATTTGAACGGGAACAGTGACGCCAGCATGTTATTCCACTCTCCTGCTGTCCTTATGGAGAAAGATGTGGTAAACCTCTTTGTTTGTATATTGTAAATATATACAACATACTTCATATATATAACAGGAACTTGAACAGAAAGCTGGAAACGGGAAGCTGAAAAACTGGTTCAATATGTTTCAACTGTAAAGTTCTGAAGGTAATAACATCTATCTATAGTTAAACAATATCAAGTAATATGGTTATGTATATATCTCTTCTCGAATTTAGTTCAGTTTGTTTGGCGTCCATCCAAACTGTATCTGAAGTGGTGGGGATGGAAGGGAATGTAGCTTGAATGAAGAAATGTAACCATGTATCATACACTGTCATCCAATGCTGAATTATTTAAAACAGTTATATGAGAAAAGATATTAAAATATATATATATATATATATATAACTAGTAGCAGGTCCTATTTCTGCCGACAGACAGCAGTGTTTTTTTTTTATTCCAATTAAGCGATGTTCACCTGATGGTAAGTGATACGTCCGCCCATAACGTGGCGCTAGTTTGAATATATACACCACATTGCGCTCGTCCGAGACGTAATTTCAGTCTCGTTACATCGGTAATTTCATTAGCTACAAGGCCCTTTAAACCGGAACACAAGATTGCATACTACTTTTCCTACTAAAATATAACCGACGTAGAGTATTTACACAGTTAAAGCTTTAGTAGAAATAGATGAAGATACGTAATGTTTTTTCGTTATCAATTATTTGTCTTTGTTAATAGCTAAGTTAATTAAATAATGGCGGAAAGCAATTAACACTAACTAATTTTTATCTGGGCCTATTTTTTTTAATGTGTTGTACTGGTGGTAGGTCTGTCGCTGGATACCGTATGGGTAGGTAAATCATCAGCGCCTATTTCTGCCGCCAAACACTGCATATATTACTCTGTTCCGATTTAAAGGGCGCTGGAGCTAGTGAAATTACTGAGGTAAGGAAGCTGAACATCACGACTCAAGCGGCGAGCGCAATGTGGTGCTGTGTACCATCCTAACTTGCGCCGCTTTGTTATGGGCGGGTGTATCACTTACCATCAGGTGAATGACCCTATACGACCCGATACATAAATACCGGTTCTAAACCGTATCGAATGTATTTGTAGCTGGTGGTAGGTCTCTGTTGCTGCAGATAATCTAGATAAGTACCACCGCAGCTCATACTTCTGTCACCAAATAGTAAGTGCGGATACCGTGTTCCGGTTTAAGGAGCGTTTTAAGTAATGAAATTACTGGGGTATCGTAAACTGAACATCTTATGTCTGAGAAGCGGCGTACAATGTGATGCTGTGTGTGATCCTAACTAGCTCTATATTATAGGTAGACGTATCACTATCAGGTGAACGTCTTGTCATATTATGAATTAAAAAAAATTGTATAAAATAAGGGCGTGCTTTAAATAATAAACTAACATTTCTATTGATTACACATTCGGACAGGGGTTGGCAACCTTTTTTGGCTACTGTTCTAGGACATAATAAAATGTAAGTATTGACAAAACGTATGATGGGACAGGGTAGTTCCCTGGCTTAGTGGTTAGAGCGTGCGGCCTTCATTCCGAAGGTCACGGGATCGAATCTCGATATGTACCGATGACTTTAATTTTTAAGTTATGTGCATTTGTGAACTTTAGTAGCAACAGCGAAATACAAACGGCGAAGGAAAACATCGCGAGGAACCCTGCACATGAATTAGAATTTATTCTAAGCTGTGTGTGAAGTCACCAATCCGCATTGGGCCCGCGTGGTGGCTATGGCCCATCGCGCTCATATTGAGGGTAGGCCTGTGGCCCAACAGTGATCACATGAATTGTCTGTTGATGATGATGGGACAGAGTTATTTACTTTATTATGTTTTTTGTAATTTTCAGAGATACAGTCGCTTATAATTATTGCAGGGGTTATTCAGTGACCAGTGGGTTATAAGTTCAGCGTTTGTCGCTTAGCTACTTTGACTGGCGATTTGAAGGTCTCTTTTTTATAGGAAGAGTGGGCAAACGACCGAATGGTACACCTGGTGGAAAATGATCACTGACGTCCATGGACAGTCGCAACACCAGAGGGGTACAGGATGCGTTACCGAACTTCAAGGGCTCGCTCTTTTCTTGAAGGCATCCATGTCGTATTGGTTTATTGCAACTATCTTAACACTGCTTGATTGTTGACCAGCTTTCCTTAACAAAGGTTTTTTTTTATTTTTGAGCATTTATAGTTTATTTATATATTGTATTTCTCAATACAACGGATATCCTTTTTTTACTATTTTAAAAATAGTCTACCACAGACTTACTTAAACATTTTATCCACAGCCCTGTTGGAACTAGTTTACCTCTTCACTTATTTCTATATATGTTGTTTTTTGTTGTGATTTCTGTTTGCATATATAATTTAAGATGATCCGTATGTTTACACAAGTATAGTTTTTTTTAACTATACTAGACCTAATACGTTATTTATCATCCATTGACACATTGAGCACAATGCACCTATTCTGAACTAGACTGCGTAGATTTCTCAATTCAACTCCTTTCAGTTAACTGTGAGAAAATAAATTTTCTCAAGCGAATGCTTATTGACAATCGGATCAATAAAATGCAACCTTTTCTTACGTTGAGTGATTAAATATTACTACAACTTTACTGCTACTAACAAAGTCCAACCATTTGAGTGGGAACTATAAAACATTTAATTTCATTGTAAAGTTTTTTTTTTTTTTTATATAGTCACGCCCTTTTCCCAGTAGGGGTAGGCAGAGGTGAATAAACACCCACATTTTGCCAGATGTGGTCAGATTAGGTCCAGTGTAACAGGGGGCGAGCCTGTTGCCACTTTATTGGGGCCACTCCACACACACACACAAAGATGATATCAGTGTGCGGGTTTCCTCACGATGTTTTCCTTCACCGTTTTTTTATCTCGCTGTTGTAACTAAAGTTCACAAATGTACATAACTTAAATATTAAGTCATCGGTACATGCCGAGGTTTGAACCCGCGACCTTCAGGATGAAAGCCGCACGCTCTAACCATTAGGCCAGCGAGCTACTGTTCATTGTAAAGTACGTTTTTAAATTTACTAAAAATGATGCTCCACTCTCTATATGTATGTGTATAAGAAAAAGAACTGGCGATAACATTATAAGAAACAGGTTATCATTGTTGAGCTAATATATAATAAAATATAATATAGTAGCTCGCTAGCCTAATAGTTAGAGCGTGCGGCTTTCATTCCGAAGGTCGCGGGTTCGAACCTCGGCATGTACCAATAACTTAATATTTAAGTTATGTACATTTGTGAACTTTCGTTACAACAGCGAGATACAAACGGTGAAGGAAAACATCGCGAGGAAACCCGCACACTGAAATCATCTTTGTGTGAGTGTGTGTGTGATGGCCCCAGTAAAGTGGCAACAGGCTCGCCCCCTGTTATATGGGACCTAATCTGACCACATCTGGCGAAACGTGGGTGTTTATTCACCTCTGCCTACCCCTACTGGGAAAAAGGCGTGATAATAATAATAAAAAAAAATTATGTCTAGGGTGGTATCACCGCCGCTCCTACTTCTATCGCCAAGCAGTAGTGTGTAAATATTACTGTGTTCCCGTTTCAAGGGCGCTGTAGCTACAGTAATTACGGAGGTAACGAGACAACATCTTATGTCTAAAGACGACGAGCAATGTGGTGCTGTATGTACCAGTTGTAAATAGCGCCACGTTGTTAAGAGCGAGCATATCACTTACCATAAGTTAAACGTGTCGCCCGTCTCGTCGCTTAATTTAATAAAAAAAAAAAAAAATTGTATATACTTTGATAGCACGGGTCACATTTCGGGCAAGTGAAATTAAAAAAAAATTATATAACTTAAATAACTTTAATTGCACGAAAATGTTCCGGAGTATGACTTTGGAAAGCGACTGCGAAAGCGTACGCTTGTGTCCTCAGAAAATTTTTAAACATAATTTTTTTCGCATTCAAAGTTACCGATGGGAATACTTACGCAATAGCGTTTTTTTAATAGTTATACACGAAAACGTTCAAACGCGTTATTATGTTTAACAGACGTCCACTGCTGGACATACGTTTCCCTCAAAAATCTCCACATCGATCGGTACCGTGTTGCCTGCGTCCAGTCCAGTTCTTAATATTACTATTATATAGGTCTCTATTATGGGAGAGCGTTTTCGCTCTTAATTCTGCCATCAAACAGTAGTGTGCAGACATTATTGTGTTGCCGTTTAAAAGGTGCTGTAGCTAGTGAAATTACTAGGGTAACGAGACTTAACCTCTTATGTTTCTAAGCAATGAACACATGATGCTGTGTACATCCTAATTAGCGCCACGTTGTTATAGGCAGGCGTGTCACCATCAATTGAAAGTTCCTTCGTCTCGTCTGTTCGTTAAATAAAAAGATGGCAATACTTTATTACCGCTATCGCAGAGTACAGAAAAATATGTTATAATGGTGGTGATAGTTACACAATATGTATATATATTACATAAAAGAGCTGCGGTGTTAGCTACCTAGATGGTCTCCGGAAACGGAGACCTACAACCAGTGATATATGAAAGTGGTATAAATCAAAAATTTAAAAAATCTCGTTTAACGGTTATCTCATTTCAAATCCTAGTAAAATAATATAATCAATGTATATATATGAATAAAATATTTCTACCTATGTAGAGACTCATCGCGATATCTCTGGAACCTTATGGTTAGACAACCTAGAAACTTGAGATTTGGTAACAGTATTCCTTTCATCGAGTTAGTTCTTAGCTAACTTATAGCTAAGAACTAACTCTTTTTAAACAAGATTTTACAAAATGACTTCCCCAAAAGCAGTTGAAGAGTTATTCATTACGGCCAGCAAAAAAATTTTATATCTTTCTAACTGCATTACATGAATTTGCATCATCATAGTTTATTGAGACATAGGGTTACGATAAAAAAGACATTTATGGTTTACAATATTGTTGTAGTTATATCCCTGTGTTACACGAATATAAATAATTTATTAGTTACTATTAACTATACAAAGTTACACAAGTAGTAATTAATTCAAGGTACTTATTTAAATAATTGCAACAACACTCACTGACCGACACAACACTGCAATCTAGACGTAACTCGAAGTTAATTGTGTACAGACCGTCGCACGCGCTGCAAGATCTAACACTGCACATCGCGTTATACAAATATATACTTTATTTGTTTATTGTTAAGAAACATTTTCTAGATGCAAGTCTTACGTACAAACTGCATTACATTGCAGTTGGTGTATGAGTCAGCGCTCGATACGACTAGACGTACTCGTGAGCGCTTGACCCCTTGTTACTGAGTGCATTCGTTCCCGCGATTGCACACCGTAATGTGTTAAGTATCTGTTAAACTTATGTCACTAAGCACAAGTAAACCTAAGTTCGAATAGTAAAGCTACAGGTGGTAGTAATCAGTTGCAGCAGACCGCGTAGGTAGTTACTGCCGCAGCGCTTTCATCTCCAGCAAAACTTTAATGTAGGAACACAAATAAAAAAATATAATAAATAAAAACTAGTAAAGTAAATTTCTATTATTCATCATCAGTCAACAGACGTCCACTACGGGACGTAGGCCTCCCCAAAGATCTGCATATAAAGTCACATGGCACTAGGGGTTGTCGTAGGTAGGGTTTTTAATCTTAAATCATAGTATACGCAAAAGGAGGCAGCTGGCTTCTGGCGAGAGGCTTGCTGAAGGAGAAGTCAAGGTGATGTGAGATTTCTAGCCACTAAAGCCCCGTGCTGGTTATTTTCAATGCTTTGCGAAAGGCAACGGGACCTACTGAACACACCGGTGCCTCTACACTGCGCCTCAGTACGTCTCCTTGAGGGTCGTAAACATCTCCATCACCGACGAGGCTTTGACAAACCCAACCATCTCGTATTTTCCATCCACCCTGTTGGTAATGGTCGTTTGTAATATATTCCTCAAAGCTTAGTCTTATTCTGTCAGAGTCATATCTCCAGCGATTACATACCAACATATTGATATATAAAAATATTATATATATTATATATACACGATTGTTTTGATTTCGTATTCAAATCAACTGAAGCTTTGAGCTGATGTCTGTGTTGCTATCAGAATATAAATTTATCTCCTCCGTATTGAGATGTGGGCGTGTATTTTTAAAGGATATAGAAATGAGCAACGGCTATAAGAATATCCGTTTCACAGAATCCGGTGCGGTGCTTAATGTCGGAGATTGTGTGTAGGCGCATCATTAAGGCCAACTCTAGCCGGGAATTAAGCATTTGTATATATACTAGCTGATCCCCGCCCGCTTTGCTTGCCCATAATATGAAATTGGACCTGAGATTTGTCTGAAACATTCCTCGAGAGCAACCGCAAACGCAAATGACTTTCTACGGTAACCGTTACTATAGCAACCGTGTAAATAATAGTAAATGAAAGTGCTTATGAATTCAAAAATTAAATAGCATATAACCATCTTTAAATCATTCTGCGTCAACTCGTCATGTTTCGATTTGGATCATCAATATTAGTCGATAGACGTTTACTGCTGGACAGATCTCCTCCAAAGGTCCTCCACGTTTGTAGAGGTTCATTTGGGGGCAATTGGGCCATTTCTCACCACGCTGACCCAATGCGGATTGGGAGCATGGTGCAGGTGACAGCAGGTGAGGTTGGTTTGGATCCCGTCAGTTGTTGTACGAGATCTCTTACATCCTCACTTCGATGTGGCTACGTTCACTACTTTTCACGTGTTTGGCGAACAAACAAAACACATTTTCATTATATATATAAGATCTATTCGTTATTTATTTATATGTTATTTACTGTTAAACCTTGTCTTCCCCTCAGAAACAAGATATTTTTTCCCCGCGAAAAAAAAAGTTAGGATGATACACACTGCATCACATTGTGCTCATCGCTTTGAGACAATATGTCGAGTCTCGTTACCCCAGTACACTAGCTACAGCACCCTTCATACTGGAAAACAGTAGTATTTGCACAGTACTGTATGGAGGCTGAAATAGGCGTCTACCTAGACTGGCTCCAGCAACACAGATCTACCACCAGTAAAACATGGATTTCGGACTATTATCGTACCTTTTAAATCAAGCACAATGTGTTACTGTACCATCATCACCTTATTGGCCTTCTCTAAAAACTTCGTGGCGACCTATCAAGTTGCGCAAACAGTATTGCACGAAACTGTAACGTACCGTAATATAATTTATTACGACGTAACTGTGGTTTATATTTTAACTAACTTTGTTTTCGTTAACCGTCATTGACCCACTACTTGGTTACTAGGCGAGGTTTCATTTGCACACACATATATATCATCATCAGCCTATTAACGTCCACTGCTGGACGTAGGCCACCCCCAAAGATCTCCACGTCGATCAGTCCCGCGTTGCTCGCATCCAGTGGGTTCCCGCGACTCTCACCAGATCTAGGTCCATCTTGTCCTAGTAATTGATCTAATGTTAAGTATATATAATATTTGTTGTGTACTGGTCAATGTTTATCTTAAAAAATTTCAATCCTAATTTAAAAAAAAAAAAATATTATTACTGTTACACCATTCATCCTAAGATACAGTTTGATTTTAGAGAGGATATAAAAAACTAAGTACGATAACAGTTACTTGTTTTAAGTACTCCCTACCTTGGTATAAAACAGTATATCATTGTGGAATTAGAAAGTAATGCACTAAGACGATTTGCGATGTGTTCAGGTTTGAAGGCCGTTCAGCTGATGAAATTATTGAAGAATATTAACATCCTGTTTCAAGGCTACGAGCATAATGTGGTAGAGTGTATATTATCCTAATTAGGGCCATGTTATGTGCAGACGAATGTCTTACCATCAGGTGAACCTCTCGCTCGGATAAAAAGAAAGGTTCATTGTAACAAGAGTTACATGTACTGGTGTATAATTCTTATGCAAGCGGTAGCCAGTTAAGCAAGGAGTTCCGTTGGACTTTCGCAATGGGGACGGCGCGCGCCCACGTCGTCCTGTGGCAGCTGCGGATGCGTCATACAGGAACAGAACGGCAGGTGCATTTGGTCTTTTTGCTCGCTGTCCCAGGTTCAAAGGAGACATGATAAATTACTACATCTCTGGCACAAAGACTTAAAGGTCTACGCTTCCGACATAGGAACCAACATCTATCACACAGATCCTTGAGAGATTAGAGTAGAAGGACTAGTGTATTATGATTTGACGTGACTTAATTTTTGCTGTTCGTAATGAGGATTTAACCGTGTTTCTATTGTCGAATTCCAGATAGTACCTAGACAGATAGGTACTACCGGAGACATCGCGTATCTGCCGCTATACAGTAACTGTAAACGTGATCTAGTTTCAAGAGAGTTATAGCTAGTGAAAGTACTGAAGGATGGAAACTAAATTTTATCTTTCAAGGCGACGAGCGATATAATAGTTTGGCAAATATCTCCCTTCCGCCTCTTTGTCTTTTGAATTTCGCGGCTATGTACAAAGCGCTACAGAGCTCGTATCTGGCAATACTATACATAATTTGAAAGGTCTTGACATAACCTACAAAACGACGCTATGCATAATTAGTTTGGATATTGCGTTCAACAGTTATAGACGTGTAAACATATAGTTCACTAACGCCGAAATTCGCGCTATTTTAAAGTGTTCCTTCGTTAAAGGCAAATCCGCTAGAGAAACGTTCCGTGAGATTAATGGTGTTTTGGGGGATGGTACTCTATCACTTCGAACCGCGGAGGAATGGTTTCGACGATTCAGAGCCGGTGAAAACGACACCATGGATAAGCCAGCCGGCGGAAGACCTGTGACGACAAATACCGATCAAATCATGGACTACATCGAGTTAGACCGGCATGTGGCATCTCGTGACATCGCCCAGGAGATGGGAGTTTGTCACCAAACCATTTTAAACCATCCGCAGAAGGCTGGATACAAAAAAAAGCTTGATGTTTGGGTGCTGCATGATTTGACGCAAAAAAACCTTCTGGACCGAATCAACGCCTGCGATATGCTGCTGAAACGGAACGAACTCGACCCATTCTCGAAGCGGATGGTGACTGGCGACGAAAAATGGATCACATACGACAATACCAAGCGAAAACGGTCGTGGTCGAAGGCCGGTGAATCGTCCCAAACAGTGGCCAAGCCGGGATTGACGGCCAGGAAGGTTTTGCTGTGTGTTTGGTGGGATTGGAAGGGAATCATCCACTATGAGCTGCTCCCATATGGCCAGACGCTTAATTCTACCATCTACTGCGAACAACTGGACCGCTTGAAGCAGGCGATCGACCAGAAGCGTCCAGAATTGGCCAACAGGAAGGGTGTAGTGTTCCACCATGACAACGCCAGACCACACACTTCGTTGATGACTCGTCAGAAGCTACGGGAGCTCGGATGGGAGGTTTTATCGCATCCACCATATAGCCCGGACATAGCGCCAAGTGATTACCACCTGTTCCTGTCCATGGTGAACGCCCTTTGGTGGTGTAAAGTTGAACTCAAAAGAGGCTTGTGAAAAGTGGCTGTCCGAGTTCTTCGCAAATAAGGAGGGGGGCTTCTACGAGGGAGGTATTATGAAGTTGCCGTCTAGATGGAAACAGATTATCGAACAAAACGGCGCATATTTGAACTAAATCCGATCACTGTAACACTTTTTATAAAGCATTGAATAAAGAGCAAAAAAGCGGAAGGGAGATATTTGCCAAACTAATATATCATCTGAATTAGCGCAACGTATTTATCACTTACTATCAGTTGAACATCTCGGTCGTCTCGTGGCTTTGTAGGATAAAGAGAAACACAAGATAGTGCCAAAGTCAACTATCACTCATTGCTACTTATAATGAAGCAATTAATAAGAAATACCCAGTTGGAGTTCCAAGACGAATAGAATATTAACCTGATAGTATATCATATGATATCACCAGGAAAATAAAGGCTATAAATGATGATGATGATGACTTAAAAGCGCCAAATCGCGCGCGTCACCTATAAAAGAATCACATGATGTTAAGTGTTGTTAAAGTAGTAATTTCACTGGGTACAGCATCACATTGAAGTGTTCATGTTGTTTTACAGTTTGAGGGTAGAGGGATGCACTACGATGTACTAACTGAATATTAGACGATATAGTGCAACAGACTTCATCATCAACAGCCCGCAGCAGACCATTGTTGGACATAAGACTCTTTCAAATAACACCAACAAAAACATACGACCAGTTGACATAAGTTGAAGTGTTTATATAATAATTATTAGTTTATTATTAGTATAATTATTAGTACTTGAAGAATCTAATATAAAATAATTTTCTTCATTCAATTTAGCGACCACACGAGCGGAACGTCCACGTCATGTGATACGCCTGCCGATGACAATGTAGTGCTAGTTATGATGATACATTATCATCATCGTCAGCTGATAGACGTCCACTGCTGGACTAAGCCTCCCCCAAAAATTCTCACATCGTATGCAGGGGTTCATATGGGGAACATGGGCCATTTCGTACCACACTGGCTCATTGCGGGCAGGTGGGAGCCAGAGCCTCGTTTGTTGATCAGGGTGCACCACGAGCAGGTGAGGTTGGGTCCGTGAGTTGATGTACGGGACCAATTACACCGATGACATATACTGCACCACATTGCGTTCGCGTGAGACGTAAGTTGTTGAATCTTGTTACCCCAGTAATTACGCTAGCAATGTCACCCTTCAAACCGGAACACGGTAATGTTTGCACAGTACTGTCTGGCAGCAGGAATAGGAGCTGCGGTGGTATCTACTTAGACGGTCACCGACAGCAGAGACCTACCACCAGTAAAGTTTACCATAATAACATATTATTGTATTTTCCATACACTTATCGATTAAATTTTAACGAGGCCACTTAATGAGATCTTGCGGTTCGCTTTAAAGGTTGACATTTAACTAAGTTCTGTAATAAACTTTGCGGTTGTCAACCTTAAAGTATCATGTAACAATAAGGACATTTAAGTTAAGCAACAACAATGTTACATTAATCTTTTAAGTTACGAAAAAGGGAACAATCTCGTTATGTAAGTTTGTTTCCTATGATGTAGAAATGTTTGTGTGATATACGTTTGAATGATTGAATTTTGACTGGGATAGCTGATTTGGATATTGCAGCTACATCCAACTCGAAGCTCAAGGAATATCGACATTCAGATCAATCTCTATATCTTTCTCATTATTATATGTTCGTTAGGTTCCATGAGTTTGATTTAGATCATACTTAGGTACTCTCATACTTAGGTACGCGAGTTGTTTTTAACTACGATAGATTAAGACATGTAGTATCGTTATCGGGTGATGTTACGTCTCACCTGTACTGCTAAGAATTTCATGTTACGGAATACTTAAAAAACGTTAATATTTCATTAAGAAAGTTACCACTAAGCCTTTAAGTAACGAGTAAGTAAGCCAACCCTCCGAAAGGGGAATATGAATCCTTATAAGTCGGTAATTTGCATTGATGCCGCAAAACCGTTCCATTGTGTGTCTGTTAAACTTTTTTTCTACTCAGCAACTAAGTTCAATGACCCGGAAAAACTACTACTTTACTTAAATATCGTTTTATTAATAATATAACAAATAACAATTTTTTTAACGATAGTCTCTTTCAGTCGAAAAGAACCACAAAAATAAATATATGAAAAGATCACATCTTTCTTTGTGTTTTTACTTTAATACCATCATCATCATCATCAGCCGATAGACGTCCTCTGTTGGACATAGGCCTACCCCAAATCTAAATGCTCCGTGCCCGTATGAAATAAGGTTCAAATTGAAACCAAATACATCTCGGGTTCCCGCCGCACCCAGGCGTTATTTGCTCCGAGCATCAGCTGTTTTTGATATTGTGTTTCATTGCTGGTTTTTTTTGGAAATGTAATGTAATTTTCTAGAAACTATGTTTTATTTAACTATCCTAAGATGGTAGAGCATAAATAATGCTAATAAAATGTTTTAAAAATTTGTTTATTTTATCTGGATCAATTTTTTTCGTACATATATACATACATATATATCACGCCTCGTTCCCAGTGGGGTAGGCAGAGACCACCTCTATCCACCTGCTACGATCCTGGCACACCTCTCTCGCTTCCTCCATTTTCAAAAGCGTCTTCATGCATGCTCGTCTAATTTTTTCCGTCCCATCATCAAAGGTTTCATTAGTACTATCGTCTGTCTTCGTTTTCGGAAGCGATCTACTAACACCCAGTATAATATTTAATACAAGGTTTGAAAGTGCTAAAACTTTAAATACTGTACTAATAGGGGGACCGGAAAGTAATGTCGTTTCTGCGCATGCCAATACTTGATTGTCATTTGTCAGCTCATTGTTTTGTTCAGAGGCGTACCAAAGACATTGTGAGGTTATAGTGATTTCTTTACTTATAGACAATTGAATTACAATTTTTTTTTGTAATTTTGGGTAAAATGGCCAGCCAAATACCAGAAGAGGTACACATCCGGCATTGCATGCTCTTTGAGTTTCGCAAGGGAAATAACGCAACAGTTGCTACCAAAAACATTTGCGATGTTTATCCAAATGCACTGGACATTCGTAAATGCCAAAGGTGGTTTTCCAAGTTCAAATCGGGTAATTTTGATCTTTCCGACTCGTATCGATCAGGAAGACCATCAGCGTTAGACAACGACGTGTTAAGGGCGGAAGTGGAAGCAAATCCGTGTCAGACGATCGAGGAATTGTCAAACAGTCTCAACAAACCTTGGTCGACCATCCAAGAACATTTGAAGCAGATTGGAAAAGTAAGCAGAGCAGGTGTTTGGGTCCCGCATAATCTGTCCGAACAGAATAAGGCTAACCGATCAATCACATGCAACTTATTGCTTCAACGACACAACACAGAAGCGTTTTTTGATCGCTTGATCACAGGAGATGAGAAATGGGTCCTGTATGATAACCCAAAACGCAAAAGGCAGTGGCTCTCTCCAAATGAAATCCCTCGGAGTACTGCTAAGCCAGGTTTACACCCCAAAAAAGCGCTTTTGTGTGTTTGGTGGAGTATTCGCGGCATTGTTCATTTTGAATTACTGAAACCTGGAGAAACTGTTACTGCAGACCTCTACAGCGAACAATTGCAGCGAGTCAATCAATCTTTAATTGAAAAGTGGCCAGCGATTGACAACCGAAAAGGCGTCATTCTCCAACATGACAATGCAAGACCGCACTGCGCAAGGCGAACTCTAGAAAAAATTAATGAATTGGGGTGGGAGGTGCTGCCTCATCCACCATATTCGCCCGATGTTGCACCATCGGATTTCCACTTATTCCGAGCGCTGCAACACTTTTTAAGTGGCAAAACATTTGCAAATTTGGATGATATCCAAAATGCCATCTCTAGATATTTTGCCGAAAAACCAATAAATTTTTATCGATCAGGGATTGAAAATTTACTCACTAGATGGCAAAAGGTTATTGACAATGATGGGGAATACATCATTGATTAAAAATAAAGACTCGTTAAAAATGTATGTGTTTGTATTTAGTTTTTTTAGCGTAAGAAAACGACATTACTTTCCGGTCCCCCTAATAATATTAGATTTTCCTCTCAGGAGTTCATCTGGGTGAGTACCACAGTTGGTTTTGTTTTCATCTAACAATATTAGTGTGTAGAAAATCTTACAGGCACTGTGACTAGAGTACTAATCTTATAATACAGCAAATGAACACAGTTTGGCGCAAATTGTTCATCATCAGCCGATAGATGTCCATTGCTGGACATAGGCATCACCCAAAGACACAGACAACCTGGCCTTCGGTACCGCTTGGCACTATGGGTTGTCGTATGTAGGGGTCCATATGGCGGTATTTGGGCCATTTCCCACCACGCTGGTTCAATGTGGGTTGGCGAGAGCCAGATCCACGTTCGGGTCCCGGAAGTTTTCCAGAATCGTTTCCTTGTATGCTTTGCCACATTAATCTACAATCAACCCTACTCTACTTTACTACAGTCAAAACTAAAACGAAGCAATGAATTATTGATATTTCTAGAAAAATTAAATACTCATATTAATAACACTTTACTGAATAATATAGTGAGTAAACAATCTGAAAAACTATATTGTTTTTTTTTTTTTTAATAATTTACAGTCTCAACTGAAACAAGTTGTACGGGGAAAAAAACTTGAGTCACCGGTCTTTTAAACGTGCACTTAGTCATGATGCTTGTTATTAGTCTTTTGTACGTTTAAGGTGATTTAGAGTTTAAGTTTTTAGTGAAAAAGCTACTTTTAGTATTTACTTGATATATTCGGCGCTGGATAGTTTTGTGCATTGGATTTTATGACGGTAGACCCAATGCAAATTGTACTGATGTTAATGAATGGCATTATGCATAATGCAACTTTAGCTAGGTTGTTATTAAAACTTTTATTTCATAGTTTAATGATCACTTAACACCAAAAAAAAATTATTTTATTTTTATTTTCAAACTAAATTAGAATAGGCAAACAAAGCCTGGAGGCACAGTCTGCCTGTCAACTCTGGGAGAATATTAAACTGAAATGAGAGGTACTAGCACATTTTTACCTGTTTGTATATATTTATTATATATTATTAAATATCCAATACATAAATATCACTATTAAGTAATAATACTTATCATATTTATAATAAAACCAAAGAAAATGGGATGCTTCTAATGTTTCCTCCGTTTGCTAGTTTTTATATCTGTTTACAGAGGGCGTACACAGGGATTTCGTGTAAAGTAGACAATTCTGTGAATATATATATAATAGATATATATCTATATACTAAAAGTACATACTTACAAATTCAAATTCAGCATACCATACCTATTAAGTGACGTGAGAGATTATTTAGATAGGTTTAGGGGACTAGAGTATGCGGTCTTCATTTGCTTATTACAGCGCATGTTTCTGTCTGTTATTTATACAATCGAAATAGTCTTGAAAAGGTCAAGATGCAGAACGTTTGAAACAATTCCTTCATAGCTTACGGTTGTGAGAGCCCTACAGTATCAGACAATGCAGCAGCTGTATTTATTATTCCAGATATTATCATAATTCGGCTGCATCCACGCACGCGCATCGCCGGCTACCTGCCCGCCTGACTCACGGTTTATTTTTAAGTTATTATTTCCGAGAGTAGTCAAGACGCTGAAGATTTAAACTCGAAGGGATAACAAACCAAGATATTTATAGCATTCATATTGAAACATTAGTATCGTCGTATAAGTCGAAGATTGTCAACAGTCTTCTACACACAGACAAGGTATGACTGCCCTTTATCAAGAAACATTGCCTGAAGAGGTATATTACTTTTTGGGTAATAGTAACTTAGCTGAAATTTATAACTTTAATCAAATTATGTATTTCCTTTTGAATTATTATCCGCCCACCTGTAGTCCTGCCGCATTTAGATCAGTGTGCTGTACTCCATAGTTCTTCCAAGGCTATCTTTGACTCTCGTTATGAAAGAAGACTTCGTATCCCAGCATTGTGGACATAAAATTTACAAACTACTTTTATTTATATAACCCTCACTTTTACTGCTTACTATAGATATACTAAATACATGGATTTCTTGCCAAAACCGCCTTTATTTGTTAATGTCTGGAAAAGACTACTTTGCATCTACCGTCCCTTTAAGCCTAGTATATCGAACGATGAGGACCCTCTCCTTCAAAACCTGATAATATTTTTAGATGCCTTCTACGATGGGCAGGGTTTACTTTATCGTATTCTTCCCAGCCCTAGGCTACAGGGTTATTCTAAACTTGCCTAGTGATATATCATATGAAAGAGATTATTCGTCTTACTAAGCCAATGCCACACATATATTTACGTCAAATCATCAAGTGTTTACGTTGTTCAGAAGCGGGCACTGTACGACCCTTGGCGGATGTACGTCATCAGAGTCATTGCACATTTAACAATCTATTCAAATAAATTCACCTATTCAACATGGCTGAGGCGTTGGACAAAATATAGTCGGTTTGATACACGGGATGTTGATACGCTTAACCTTATGCGAATTGCTGTAAATATGCACCTACATCCGGTCTCGTACGACTCGATATAGATCAATGATTGAAAATTGCGACTGTTGTTATAAACCGGAATTTATCGCCATATTTATTGGATACAATGTCTTAAGAAAAATCTGACGACTCATTCAGTCTAATAGCATAATCTAGTCGTTAGTTTAAGAGTAAAGTGTAAAAGCGCTGTAATATTAGTGCTTTCACCATCATAAAATATATAACCACTTCACATCAAGTGGAACTGTTGCTACACAGCTTCAAGTGCGATTTACATCAATGTCAACTGTGCGATAGAACTACCTATATTACTAGTGTTTGTTGAATTATTAGACGGTTAATAGATTTCATACATTTTAATATAGTGCAAGTATCAAAAAGAATGAATCCAGCTATAAAAATTTAAAATATAAAAATTACACTATTATAATAAAAGAAGTAAACACCTGGAGATAATGTCCAAAAATTTCAAATAAAAAAAAAATTATATTTAGTTCACACTTGACTACTGTTCAGTAAAATTGATGTGTGCATTAACGAGATCATAATAGTTTGGCATATATCTCCCTTCCGCCTTTTTGTCTTTTGAATTTCGCGGCTATGTACAAAGCGCTACAGAGCTCGTATCTGGCAATACTATACATAATTTGAAAGGTCTTGACATAACCTACAAAACGACGCTATGCATAATTAGTTTGGATATTGCGTTCAACAGTTATAGACGTGTAAACATATAGTTCACTAACGCCGAAATTCGCGCTATTTTAAAGTTTTCCTTCGTTAAAGGCAAATCCGCTAGAGAAACGTTCCGTGAGATTAAAGGTCTTTTGGGGGATGGTACTCTATCACTTCGAACCGCAGAGGAATGGTTTCGACGATTCAGAGCCGGTGAAAACGACACCATGGATAAGCCAGCCGGCGGAAGACCTGTGACGACAAATACCGATCAAATCATGGACTACATCGAGTTAGACCGGCATGTGGCATCTCGTGACATCGCCCAGGAGATGGGAGTTAGTCACCAAACCATTTTAAACCATCCGCAGAAGGCTGCATACAAAAAAAAGCTTGATGTTTGGGTGCCGCATGATTTGACGCAAAAAAACCTTCTGGACCGAATCAACGCCTGCGATATGCTGCTGAAACGGAACGAACTCGACCCATTCTTGAAGCGGATGGTGACTGGCGACCAAAAATGGATCACATACGACAATATCAAGCGAAAACGGTCGTGGTCGAAGGCCGGTGAATCGTCCCAAACAGTGGCCAAGCCGGGATTGACGGCCAGGAAGGTTTTGCTGTGTGTTTGGTGGGATTGGAAGGGAATCATCCACTATGAGCTGCTCCCATATGGCCAGATGCTTAATTCTACCATCTACTGCGAACAACTGGACCGCTTGAAGCAGGCGATCGACCAGAAGCGTCCAGAATTGGCCAACAGGAAGGGTGTAGTGTTCCACCAGGACAACGCCAGACCACACACTTCGTTGATGACTCGTCAGAAGCTACGGGAGCTCGGATGGGAGATTTTATCGCATCCACCATATAGCCCGGACATAGCGCCAAGTGATTACCACCTGTTCCTGTCCATGGTGAACGCCCTTGGTGGTGTAAAGTTGAACTCAAAAGAGGCTTGTGAAAAGTGGCTGTCCAAGTTCTTCGCAAATAAGGAGGGGGGCTTCTACGAGGGAGGTATTATGAAGTTGCCGTCTAGATGGAAACAGATTATCGAACAAAACGGCGCATATTTGAACTAAATCCGATCACTGTAACACTTTTTATAAAGCATTGAATAAAGAGCAAAAAAGCGGAAGGGAGATAAATGCCAAACTAATATAGGGTAAAGAATTGAGCTGTAAGTCATTTATATGAAAAATGTAAAATTTAGACTATCTTATTGAAAAAACTTAATATAACATATTATTATTAAACATATTTAAATTTAGGGATTTTATTTCGTATGCACAATGCCCTAATTGTTTGTAGGGTTCTGTAGCTAGTATAATTACTGGGGTGAGGAGACTCAACATCTTATGTCTCTAGACGACGAGCGCAGAGCGAGAGTTGCAGTGTATATCATCCTTACTAGGGCCACGTTGTTATGGGCAGATGTACCACTTATCATCAGGTGAACGCTCTGTTCGTCTCGTTTGGTTATATATAAAAAAAATCTGATCAATTTTCTCCTAAGGTTATTTTAAAATACGATGCCGATGGAGTACGAAACCGTTATAAGTTATATTGTAATATGAGAAAGCAGGCTGCATGGTCGACCTTGTCTTATTTAAGCCGGTTTCCGATACAAATAAAAAGCTACGGTCACGAGGCTCTACTGCACAGGGCTGCCCTGACAACTATATATTTTTCTATTTAGGTATTACATAGAAAAAAAAAAAATGAAATAGACAAATACCTGCCTCGATACAATTTCAAATTGCACTATTGCACTATTAAGTAAATCTTTCTTACGGGATACCGTCTACTGTTCTGGTTTGAATGGTGCTGTTTTCTAGTTAAATTACTGAGGTAAATTTACATCTATCTCAAAGCTACGAGAACAATGTGTGTGGACTAAAAAAAAAACTAGTATGCTCTGTTATTAGACACTCTTACGTTACCTATGTACGTAAATCGGAATCGAACTGGTAGGTATCAACAGCTCCTGCTTGTACCGACCAAGCAGTCGCACACTTGGAAACATTGAAACATGGCTTGAAGGGCTGTCGCTAGTGATGTTACTAAAGTAACGAGACTTGACATCCTATGTAACATAACAACGAGCACCATGTGTAGCTATGTACATCATCCTAATTAACGCTACGGCTTGGACAGTTGTATAACTGATCAGATGAACGACTCCCTCGTCTCCTCGCTTCGAAGACTATAAAAATAAGTAATGATGATGACTTGATAAATCATGGTTTACCTCCATCTTATCAAATAAACATTAATTGTGAATGAAAATAATACGTTATCCCTCCATCTCTTAAAATCGTATCCTCCTGTCTGAGGATCGTGACTACCTCCACCATTCACTCTTGTCTACGTTGTTCCTACTGAACATAAAATTAAAAATAGCCATGAATTTACAAAACTAACCCTCATCCTTTATGAAATTAACATCTATTAATTAGGTGATTGATAAACGTTTGTAAAAATGATACTCGCCGTTTTGAAAAAGGATATTTCATTATCCTTAAAGGTTACGTCCTTAATAGTTAACTTAGAATTGCCAAGGAACTTCGATTGAGTATTATACTTACCATAAACAAGAAAAAAAAGGATAAATTATATCAGAATTTTTTTTTAATGTATTGGCAACCCTGAGTCAAGTTTCGCGTCGCTTTAACTGACGCGGGTTTTCCTTGAAAATGGTGGTCAACAGTATTTTATGCGGTTATTGGGCCCTTACACGATCGCATTGCCTGATGGGACAGTCCTAGCTGCAGTTACTGTTAAAATTCTCATAGTTTCATTTAACTTTAGAAAGTTTTGTACCTGAAGATAAAAATTAAAACATCTTTTCTTATCTGGGCAATTAAATCAAACTACATGTTGAAATACTAGTAACACTAAATATAATTAATGTCTCTCGGACTATTAAGAATAGGACTAAGGTAAGACCTGCTGAATGACTGTTGTAAAAGGCGACTAAAAGGGTTTTTGGGTTCAGGGGTTTTGAAGGTGAGGATCATTTGCAAGGCCCACTAACCCGAAAAACATTTTAATTGCTTTGTATATTACTACAGACAGGACTTACCTTAGTCCTATTCCTAATAATCCGAGAGTATAGGGCAGTATACTAACCTAGTATGTTATACTTCATCTTCATATCAAAAAGGTGAAGCTCAACCTCTTTGTTCGCAATCTGAAGGCTTTTAAATCCAATTTATTAAAATTTTTAAATAATATAGCAGTGTTAATCACGAATCCTTTTCCACAGCCGGCCATTGTTTCGTGTCTATACAACTCATTTGTATGCGACCAAGGTTCGAAGACGTCTAACCAAAGGGTTCTTAAGGACTTGATCACGATAAGCCGGTCTTAAAACGCGTACCTTATAAGGCAATAGCTTTCGAAATCAATATTTATATTATTACTAAATATTTATCTAAACAATTTAAGGCCTGTTTCTGTTATTTCTTTTTTAGAAACAATGTTTTCTTTTTTATCTCATCCATGTGTAACTTTTCTTTCTTTACGTTCCTCATAAAGTCGTCAGGACGTATCTTGTCATATTATCCTTTTGTTTTCTTTATTAAACATCTATTTTTTAACCATATGTAAAACCTCTTGTCGACCTATTTATGGAGTAATCCCGGAAATAATACATGACTATTTTTTTTATAGTTAAGATATAACATGACTGATGTTTATACTACACTATTTCGATTCATTCAAATTTGCTTGATATATGAAGTACTGAATATCTTAAACAAAGCATCATCAACACCTCAAATACACAATATTACGGTTCATGCAATGAGTTGAAAAAAAAAAGGTTTTTTCTGAAAACGCAATTTTTTTAAATCAGGGTAGCGCTCGACCATGATCCCACCTGATGTCAAGTGGTGATGTCTGTGATAAGGCCTACTAATCTAGTATCAGCCTATTGACTATTTTCTTAAAGACTGGCCTAGTTTTTGTACGGGATAGCGACGATCGAATGATTGGATTTTTTTTTTTTTATTCCTTAAGCCACCAAAACGAGAGGAACTTTCTCCTGATGATAAGTGATATGCCTAAGACGTTAAATGTTGTTCTACTCCTTAGCTGTTCTTATGAAGAAATAATATAGCAATTGGTGATAGATTTAGAATTTTATCCCGTTTATTAGAAGCTGGACTAAATTTCGAAATTACTTCTTACGCCTTCTTAAATCTTGGATTTGTATTGAGTTTAAAAATTTGGTGCGAAATCGAGACAGGTGCATGTTCACCTGCTTTTAATATTGCAGCTGCATATCAAGTTTTGTGTTATATTGTGTTAGTATCTACCTTAATATTATATATATATATATATTATATAAGAGAACAATTTATTAAGAAGTTAATCGAATTTCTATACTTTGTAGTATCGTTATAAAGACAAACAACGATTTATTTTTGTTATTCGAATAAGTTCCCACTAAGAACAGGACCTGATATCAATGTATGTATATATTCGGATAAGCGGCGAGACAATCGTAATATTCACCTTATGGTAAGTAACACTCCTGCCTATACCAACGTGTAGCTAGTTAGGACGATATACACCGCACCACATTGTGCCCGTCGCCTTGAGAGATAAGATGTAAAGTTACCTCATTAATTTGATTAAGTAAAGCTCTCTTCAAACTGAAACACAATAGTATGGCATACTGCTATTTGACGACAGAAAGAGGCGCTCCGGTGGTACCTACACGATCTCCGGCAAAAGAGACCTTTTTTTATCGAGGGGAAATCTTTTAAATAGATACCCTGCTTGTAAGGGAAAGACAAGTTTATGTGGGATTTTTTCCCACTAAAACACCCTCGATGTTCATCTTCAATGCGTTGCAGAAGGACCCGGAATCTCCTACGGGACGTATCAATGCCTCCCAGCACTACGTCTAAAGCATATTCCAGGGAGCCCTTCTTCAACACCCTCCCTTTGGTACGATAAAAATTAGATCACCTCATTGTTGTAGGTCATCCCGGATTCGCTTAGTGAACAAGGAAGGCCCCCTACTTTCGAAGACCCTTTCAGTCGCCTTCTACGACAGGTAGAGCTTTATAGCTCGCGACTACAGGGCAAAGCGACAGAGACCTACTACCAGTAAATTTCTTGATTTGAATTTGGTAATTTGAATAACGCGTTAAATTTACACTAAGGGGGGATCGTTTCGAAACTTAGTCTCGTTCTCACAATGGCAGGAAGTTCACAGGGCGTGCGTCATCGAGTCATTGTACAGAAAAATGGAAAAAAAAGGGACACGCGTTGGCTCGACGCCCTGGTTTTATGCCCGATGCGGTTGCGAGCGTTTGATAAAAAAAAATTGAACACACCAGTTGAGTTTTGATAGCATTTCCGCTCGCGAAAGTTCCGCCCTTACCTGGATCGTTACAATTTGTTGTAATAACTTACAACTGTTATTCATATGACAAGTAAACGAGTTCAATTAGTATGTTGACTATGTTTAGTAATATCACAAATAGTATACTATTAAGATGCTGTAAACGGATTGGATATATGAAATCATATGAGGTACTTAACTAGTAATATATTACTGATCGATTTCGAAGACTATCAAATAATTATAAATTACTTATACGAGAAAAGATTAAGAGGAAATAAGTAAGCTAACAGAAGACTCAATTATTCACATTTTATCTCTCTTCTTTTACATATATATAGAGACAGACAGATTCATTAACTCATAACGAGATCTCTAAAACTATTAGAAATCAAAATTTAATAGAGATATTGCTTCTATCGTTTAGAGGCTAGTTAGTATTAGACTTTCCAAATTCCTTCCCCAAAGGGGATTGTAGGGTTGTTACAGCCAGCAAAGCGGGCTGGGAGCTGTTCCACTTGTACTTTTATATATTTATATACCTATTGTGTTAAGCACGACCTAATGCCGTTAGAGTTATTTTCTAATCTACCTTAGGTAATGAGAAACAAGATTTTTTTTTTTTGGAAAAGTTATTTACTTTCGGTGTTAATTATGCTCCTTCAATGTACAATACTAGTAAATATTTAATGCTTCGTCGCGCTACGTAACTCTTGGTCAACATTATCATCTTGATCAGCCCGGGACAGTCCAGTGCTGAGTATAGATATCACCCAAGGGCAATCACTTAGCCCGATTCTGGACTATACGCATCCAGTTGCTCCATAACTCTTTAATAAACACTTCCAATGAAAATATATTTATAATATAGTATATGTTGATTATATCGTTTTTATATAAAAAACATATTTTTTTTAGATTATGTACGGTTATGGATTTCCCGGATGAATCTGTAGAAGTGATACTGTATCACAACATGAGGATGCATTATTATTGCTTACAACATTACTGTGTAGTTATTAAATTTTAAAAAATCTCTACAATTAATAAGGAAAAAAAACTTATATCATTACATGTCCACTGCTGGACACAGGTCTCCCCCAAAGACATCGATCAGTCCTGCGCTGTCAGCATCATCGGGCACCAAAGACGTACCTTTGTGGGGATTCATATGGAGAGACTTGGGCTATTTCCCACCAAGGTAGCCCAATGCGGGTTGGTGGAAGCAAGAGCCTCATTTGTTGATTAGGAAGATGAACCACGAGCAGGTACGGTTGGCTTTAGTCCCGTGAGTTGTTGTTCAGTACCCTCTACCCCTGTAAATGTATCATTATCAGCCGATAGACGTCCACTGCTGGACAGGCCTCCCCCAAAGAAGTCCACATCGATCCTATGCACAGAGAGCAATAGAAAATGCTGTGCTCGGGGTTTCCCTGCTCGGAGTTCCAATTAGAAATGAGGAGATCCGTAGGACAACTAAGGTCACCGACATAGTCCAAATGATTGCTAGCTTCAAATGGAAATGGGCAGGACACATCGTTCGAAGGACTGACATCCGATGGGACACTGATGGTAAATGTTGTATATTTATTATTCCCAGTTAAGTCTGCGATAAACAGTGCACCGTCAGAATGTAGCATATATTAAATAGTTAAAACAATTGTATGCATCGATCCATATCCCCTACGGAAGCCCATTGTTTTGAATCAGCCTCTGCCAACCAACCAACCTTAACCGCTTTCTTACAAAGTATAGATATATTAAGCAATAATGTAGGTAACAATAACCATTAATAGCAAATATAATGTTTCATATAAAGTAAAATAAAAAAAAATCGGTGAGGTAAAGACCAAAATATAAACTATAACTTCCGCCAAACAGTACAGTATTCCGCTTTAAAGGGCGTTGTAACTAATAAAACTACTGACTTAATGTACGAGGTTACCGTACCATCTCTTTCGAGGCGGCGTGCGTCCTCGCCGGGACACCGCCGTGGGAACTCGAAGCGGAGTCGCTGGCGCGCCTCTACTGGCGGCGGAAGAGGGCCCTCGAGCGGGAGGGCTCGTTTCCGTCGCCCGACGAGGTGGAGAGGTGGCGCCGAAAGGCGCGTCGAGAGGTGCTTCGGGGATGGGAGCGGCGACTCCTCGAACCGTCGTACGGTCGCCTCACCGTTGAGGCCGTCCGGCCGGTCATCGGTGACTGGCTGGGCCGGGACTTCGGAGTCCTCAGTTTCTGCCTGGTGCAGGTACTCACGGGGCACGGTTGCTTCGGGAGCTATCTGCACCGGCGGAACTGCACGAGTAGGACGGACGAGGCGTGCGACGAGTGTGGCCACCCGGTGGACACATCGTCCCACACCTTGGCCGATTGCCCGCGATGGGGGGGGGACAGGGCCGCGCTCGTAGCGGCGATAGGGAGTGACCTCTCGCTACCGTCCGTGGTCCGGACCATGGTCAGTGGCGAGGCGTCATGGAATGCGGTATCCCGATTCTGCGACTCTGTTATGACGCAGAAGCGGGAGACCGAACGTATCCGAGAGCGGGCGCCGAGGGGACAGGACGCGGTCGGAGCGCGATGACAGCTCACCGCCGCAAGGCGGGACCGAGCGCACGACCGCCGAATGGCTTCTCGGCAGGAACCTGGCGCCGCGACCGACAAGGGCCGTCGGGCCGGTGCCCCCCTTGGAGAGGGTTCCTGGGGTGGATATGGTGATGCGTCTCGTATTCCGACGCGTCGCCACGTAGGGATTTTTTTAACAGGAGGGGTGCTTCACACCCCTCCTCGAGGTGGGCCCGGTCATTCGGGCGCCGTTCGGGGGGTCGTGGATGAACTGCAATACTTTATCCCGCGACCCCACGAACACGTGGATGAGAGTGGAATACCGTGTGAAGCTTTTTAGTCGGTTGGAGTCCGACACTACCACCGTCGCCGGCCCAATTTGGCGACGGGGTGTGCATTTCCGTTAGCATTTTGTTACACACGTAAAGAAAAAAAAAAAAAAAAAAAAAAAAAACTGACTTAATGATGCTTAACATCTCATGTCGCAACGTAACGAGCACAAACCTGTGCAGTGTACATCATCCTAACTAGCATTACGTTATTGGCAGTCGTGTCGTTGTGATTATGTCTATCAGTAAAAAAAAACTAGCTAAATTGAAGAGCTTGCGCACGGGCATCCTCCCCCTTAATGATACTTAAGAGGGAAATCATTTACTACCCTGCGGGACAAGAACTACTTCATTTGTACTAAACATTAATGTCCTGCATGATTTAAACTTGTCCTTACTCGTAAAAGGTTAAATACATTTATAAAAAAAAATGTTATTAAACAATAATATAAAATGAGAGAACTTATCAGGGATGGGTGTTTTGCCTTGTTAGTTACTACCGGTTTTATCATAACATTACTATATGATACTATATATATATATATATATTATATATGCGATTCATGCGCTGAGTGTTGTCTATATTTTTTTCGAACTTGATATAATGTTATAAGATTGAAATTTGTGCCAATTTTTCTGAAGGAACAAGTACAGAGATTTCGTGTAGGGTATGCGTATCGTAACCTATGTCTCTGTGCTTATCTATACTTAAAAAAAAAACTTGACGATTTAGCATATTTACCTTTTAAACGAGTTATGAGATTATTATTTAGGTAGATTTATGGAGCTCTGTTTTTTAGTCTCGGGTTAATAAGAATAAGACTAAGGTAAAGCATATCTATCGTCTACGATGCGACTAGAAGGGTTTTCGGGTTTGTAGTATTTGAAGGTCAGGTCATCATTATCAACAACCGATAGACATCCATAAGCCTCCTCTAAATATCTCCACATATGGTCAGCTTGGCTTCCGGTGCCGCGACGCTCTGGAGGCAGTCGTATGTAGAGGCCCATATAGGAAGATTTGGGCCATTTCCCACCACGCCGGCTTACTGCGGGTTTGCGGGAACCAGAGCCTGGTTTATTGTTTAGCAGGGTGCAAGACGAGCAGGTGAGGTGGTTGGTTTAGATCCCGTGAGTTCTAGTGCATGACACCTTACACCCTAGTAGATGATGGGGTGGTATGCCTCATTGCCCCCTAAGCGAGCCGGAGATGAACGGCAAGTAAGAGGTGATCTCGTACTTGTCGTAGAAGGAAGTAAGTGCTGTTGAAGGTTATAGCACGCTCCGGGACGTGCTTATGCGGAGTGTCTAGAGGCAACGGTGTTTTCGTTGAAGATTCTTGGGCCTCTTGCAAAGCATTATGGATGTCCACCGAAGGGGTTTTAGTGGGTACAAATCCCACATAATCCTGTCGTCACCCCAGAAGCAAGAGGTTCTTTGACAAGCTATAGTATTCAGTGCTTTTTTGCCTGTACCAAACGCATACTCGTAAGTGTATATACGATGTAACTCTGCAGCGTTAACGGACGACTAAAGGAAGCAGTTAAACAGGGTGGGAAGGGGAGGACAAAAAACCATAACCATCAACACCAATTGAATATTATAATAGAATTATAAGATTGTCGGTCTGTTTGTGTAAGCCGACACGTGCAAGCTGTTACATGAGCGCTTATTTTATTACGAAACCCTTTCAATGCTTAAGTGTGTTGAACAACGCCTAAGGAGGATTATTCATAAATACAAAAATTATACGTACAGAACGATAGGGTAATAGATTACAAACTTTTTAAATATAACGGTGAAGAAGTCTGTTTCAGCTGTGATTTATATTCATCATCATCATACACTGCCTTCTTCAAATTGTTGTTTAGCGATCACATTGAGCAAACTCATTCGATCATTAGCTATTTCTTTTAACTGATGATATTTAAGCCCGATCCACTCCTTTACATCGCCAAACCATTTCTTCCGCTGTCCACCAGGTGCACGTAATCCAGGAATTTTGTCTTCAGGACCAACCTCGGGAACTCGCAAAGGGATCCTCTTCAAAGGTGTCCGAAAAATGCGATATATATTTTAGATATTTTATATAGGATTCAATATTCTTCTCACGCTTATTGATTTACTGGTGGTAGGCACTGCCCACGTGTATTTATATAATTTTTTTTATAATAATAACCTATATGAATCTTCGTAGTAATTTCATACTGTTCTAGATCTTTTTTTTTAAATATAAAAAAAAAATAAAGTTATAATAGGCTTATGTTATATTTTACATGTTAAGCTATACGCCAGTTATGATCGCATTAAACATGATCTAAAGATTTAAGAAATTTAATCGAAATAGACAGAAAAAAAAATTTGTATAGTTTTAACTTGAATATAATATAAACGTAATGTAGATTGTGTAAAAAAATTTAATATAAATTTTATACACACACATATTGCAATTTTTAAATCATCATTATCATTCCATCCGATGGAGATTCACTGCTGATGCTGCTGGAGCATACATACATATATATCACGCCTCATTATTAACCTAATAGTAAGTGATTATAACCTTTACACGATGTTGCAATTTGAACCCGCTCAAGCTTATAGTATCAAGAACGTTAATACCATAAAAAGAAGTATTTAAAAAAATATTATCCAATAATCAATTAAAATGACCATAACCAGAATATAACTAGGATTAAACAAGTTTCCAGTTAAAGAGCTCCATGAGCTGTTATGGCAAATACTCGCGTGTTTGTGATAATTGAGATATTGTTCTACCTTTGTTTATATAAAGCAAAAGTAATATATATAATATTACTTTTATACAATTACTTATTACAAAGGTCTATATAAATATAAATTTAGGTATTTTATCACTGGTGCAAAGTCTCCATTGATAGAAACTCTGTAACTAGATAACACCGATGCAAATATTTCAGCCGCCTAACAATAAAAATTGTGTCGTCGTTAAATCGACGCTATCGCTAAAGAAATTACTGGAGTAACTAAAACTTGATATATTCCATCATCGTTATCAGCCGATAGACGTCCACTGCTGGACATAGGCGTCCCACACAAATCTCTACACATAGACAACAAAAAACATTAAAATTGCAATATGGCTTTTGTTCTCAAAAGTCTTGTATATCTACAACGTTCTTAACTATGAAACTACTGGGGCAATTAGACTTGGAAGCTTATGACTCATGGTGAGTATAACAGTGTCATTATCATCATCATTAGCCGATAGACGTCCACTGCTGGACATAGGCGTCCCACACAAATCTCTACACATAGACAACAAAAAACATTAAAATTGCAATATGGCTTTTGTTCTCAAAGGTCTTGTATATCTACAACGTTCTTAACTATGAAACTACTGGGGCAATTAGACTTGGAAGCTTATAACTCATGGTGAGTATAACAGTGTCATTATCATCATCATTAGCCGATAGACGTCCACTGCGGGACATAGGCGTCCCACACAAATCTCTACACATAGACAACAAAAAACATTAAAATTGCAATATGGCTTTTGTTCTCAAAGGTCTTGTATATCTACAACGTTCTTAACTATGAAACTACTGGGGCAATTAGACTTGGAAGCTTATAACTCATGGTGAGTATAACAGTGTCATTATCATCATCATTAGCCGATAGACGTCCACTGCTGGACATAGGCGTCCCACACAAATCTCTACACATAGACAACAAAAAACATTAAAATTGCAATATGGCTTTTGTTCTCAAAGGTCTTGTATATCTACAACGTTCTTAACTATGAAACTACTGGGGCAATTAGACTTGGAAGCTTATAACTCATGGTGAGTATAACAGTGTCATTATCATCATCATTAGCCGATAGACGTCCACTGCTGGACATAGTCATCCCCCAAAACATCTTCTCATACAGTCAGTATGGCCTCCGGTACCGCTGGGCTCCAAGGGCTGTTGTATGTGGGGGTTCATATGGTGGGATTTGGGCCATTTCGCACCACGCTGGCTCATTGCGGGTAGGTGGGAGCCAGAGCATCGTTTGTTGATTAGAAGAGTGCTCCACGAGTAGGTGAGGTTTGCTTGGGTCCTGCAAGTTGTGCGGGACTGACATATACAACGCAATAATGCAATATGAACAATTTATGTAGCAGCACGTTGTTTTATACAGGCATAAAGTACCGCGCTCATATTATGTCTGATACAAATGTTCTGCTTGTCTTGTCTAAAACAGAATCCGTTAAAATATTTTCATTATATTAAAACATATTTTATTAAATATTTATAAACACCTTTTTACCCCATAACATTTCTGTTTTACCCTAGGTAGACTGGTAGATAATACCCAAGGTACTAAGTCCGTCTATGCACTTGGTGCATATTTTAGCTCGCGGATACCGGATCCGCGAGCCCTGAGTCCGATGAAGCCGCTATAGTTGTCAATAAAACTGCGGCGAGAACATCACCATCAAAAAATGGTGCATAAAGTTAAATAAATAAAAAACAAATAAGCTGCATGGAGTTCCATAACGTAAGAATCATCTCGTTTTAATAATTTTATTCTCTTTTGTTTCTATATAAAATAATATAATACAGTACGTCGGCGTCAACAACTCGCTGAAAACGAATAAGTTTGCTTTGAAATATACATATGTTCTGAAGAACATTAAATATAATAAAAAGTATTGATTTAATAGGTTGGGGAAAAAGAAATCCATTATTTTTATATGAACTTCAGGACTTTATTTAACATGCTTCGGATTGTCCGATTTGGGTCAAATATGCCCCCCGTCTTGTTCTATGATTTGTTGCCATTTTAAAGGTAACTTCATAATGCCTCTCTCGTAGAAATCCTGGTCTCTATTTGCAAAAAACTCTAGTAGCCGATTTTCACAATCTTCCCTAGATGCCAATTTTTTATCACTAAAGAAATTTTGTAATGCAAGAAAAAGATGGTAATCGCTTGGTGCCAAGTCCGGACTGTATGGCGGATGCATTAAAACTTCCCAACCAAGCTCCCGAAGTTTCTGGCGAGTCACTGTAGACGTGTGTGGCCTAGCGTTGTCCTGGTGGAACACGACACCTCTCCTGTTGGCCAATTCTGGCCGTTTCTGGTCAATTGCTATCTTCAAACGGTCCAGTTGTTGACAGTAGAGATCAGAATTTGGTGCTTGGCCATATGGAAACAACTCATAATAAATAATCCCCTTCCAGTCCCACCAAATGCACAGCAGAACCTTCCTGGCCGTTAGTCCTGGTTTGGCCACCGTTTGAGGTGCTTCACCGCTCTTTGACCATGATCGTTTTCGCACACGGTTATCGTATGTGATCCATTTCTCATCTCCAGTCACCATCCGTTTAAGAAATGGGTCTATCTCATTCCGTTTGGCCAAGGCTTCGCAGATGGAAATTCGATCCATCATGTTTTTTTCTGTTAATTGGTGTGGCACCCAAACATCGAGCTTCTTTTTGAATCCAGCTTTGTGTATATGGTTTAAAACTGTTTTGTGGTCCATTTTTAGCTCCTGGGCGATGTTACGACTGCTAACATGCCCGCAACTTCGATCATTTCTCCGATTTTATCGACATTTTCGGCGACGGGCCTGCCTGTGCGAGGTGCATCTTTAACATCAAAAATTCCTGAACGGAATCTACGAAACCAAAATTGCACATAATTGGCTGTTACAGTATCGGGTCCATAAACACCATTCACAATTTTAGCCGCCTGGCTTGCATTTTCGCCTTTGTCAAAGAAAAACTGTAAAATGTACCGAATTTTCTCTTTGTTCACTTCCATTTTTAACACCCTGTAACTCACAATTGAATGCACCAAACAAAAAACAGCAAAAGAATTTCTTTACTGCGAAATGTCACCTTTCCAACGAGCATAAATCTGAAACTGTTTGATCGATACTTTACGAGAAATTTATCACTACAGCCATCTACCGAAAAAATAATGGATTTCTTTTTCCCCAACCTAATACTTCACCGCTGGATACGAGCAGCAAGACTGATTGGAGTGTAGATCTTTGGTCGGGGCCTATGGTCAACTATAGCCGATAGACGGCTTGTAAATATATTGTATAACACTTGCCTTAATTCAATTCTTTTATTTTTATTCTACGAATTAAGACTAGCGGGACGTTCACCTGATGGTAAGTGATGCGTCTGCTCATAATAACGTGGCGCTTGTTAGGAAGTTATACACAGTAGCACATTGTGCTTCTTGCCTGGAGATATAAGATGTGATGTCACATTACCCCAGTAATCACACAGCCTACAGCACTCTTCAAACACACCTACTTGGACGATCTCCGGCAACAGAGACGTACCAGCAGTCAGTTTTCTTAAGCGGTAATTGGTAGACAATGCTTTATTCTTTGTGCAATTGTTTAAAGTTTATAATATAGTAAAATAAATAATTGAGGGCTTTGTCTAAATAATCCATATTGATAATAAAAATAATAACCGAAATGTATATTTATTTATAATTACAATAATAATCACTAAACAGACCTTTCTTCGTCAATTACGAATAACAATAGTACATACATACGTATACAACATAAAGCTATACTTCATATAGTTATGTATCATTACTGTACACAGATTCAATTAGATTTTGTTTTTATTTAATATCTATTATTCATAAGATTTGTTTTTCTGAGAAAACAATGCAAAAGTCATTTAAAGACAAAGGGACTTCTTTAAAGCAATACTAACAACTAGTCGATGTTGATATCTTTAGTAAGGTAAGCAATTATAGGTAAGTTTTTTTTTAGTCTACGGAGCGATGAAACGGATGAGACGTTCAACTGATGGTAGATGATGCGCCAGCCCATAACAATGTGGCGCTAGTTGAGATGACAGCACCTAATTGTCCTCAACGCCGACGTTACCCCAGTAACACTTCACACTAGATACAGATCACTTTAAACCGGAACATAGTTGTTTACATACCACTCTTTGGCGGTGGAAATGGGCGCTGCGATGGTACCTACCTAGAGGGTCTCCGATAACAAAGACCTCTTTATTTTATTATCGGAGGAAAAATCTAAAAAATATCAGCTTCTGGGAGAAGATAAGATTATGTGAGATTGTTACCTACTGAAACCCCTTCGATGGTCAGCCTTGGTGCATTGCGAGAGGCTCCGGGATCTCTTACATAATACACCGGTGCCAATGTGGACGGTCTGTAGCAACACAGACCCATCATCAGTGTATTAGTTAAGTAAATGTTAGTACTTCCTTCTAACTTTACTTTTTAACCTTATAATCTATAAATTCCGTGAAATGGAGACTTAATGTGTATCATTTTTAACAGAGCTGAGGAATTTTATAGGTAAATAAATCGTTATGTCTAAAATATTACGGTACTATAATAATAGGTTGGGGAAAAAGAAATCCATAATTTTTACACGAACTTCAGGACTTTATTTAACATGCTTCGGATTGTCCGATTTGGGTCAAATATGCACCGTTTTGTTCTATGATTTGTTGCCATTTTAAAGGTAACTTCATAATGCTTCTCTCGTAGAAGTCCTGGTCTCTATTTGCAAAAAACTCTAGTAGCCGATTTTCACAATCTTCCCAAGATGCCAATTTTTTATCACTAAAGAAATTTTGTAATGCAAGAAAAAGATGGTAATCGCTTGGTGCCAAGTCCGGACTGTATGGCGGATGCATTAAAAGTTCCCAACCAAGCTCCCGAAGTTTCTGGCAGGAAAAGAATTTTTTTACTGCGAAATGTCACCTTTCCAACGAGCATAAATCTGAAACTATTTGATCGATACTTTACGAGAAATTTATCACTACAGCCATCTACCGAAAAAATAATGGATTTCTTTTTACCCAACCTAATATAAAGCTGAATAGTATGTCGTTGCGTTGGTCACTGAGTCATAAAATATGGAGATGGTAGAATGACCCTGAAGGCTGACTAAACAGGTAAAACAATAGTGTGAAAAAACTGTTTCACTGATTTATCGATTCTATTTGTCTATCCAGCTTTTCAAATGAGTCTAAACTGCTATATGGTCAACATACAATTCTTCAGCTACGTGTTAACTTCTGATATTCCTATTTATACCAACTTTTTCAAAAATGGCGTCGATTTTATCCATAATGAGGAGACAACAGCGACGTGCAACGTTGACAACAAAATACCTCGATTTTTGGCATAGGGAGAAATTTTCAAAAAGATACCATATCTTAAGAGAGGATTCAGGGTTATGTGAAGATTATTACCCACAAAAAACCCCCTCGGTGATTGTTCTCAGCATTTGAACGAATCTCCGTTCGGAACACAGCTGCGCCTTCTTTAATGCTATGCTTTGATAGCCTATGCCATTACGCAGTCTCGTGCACCCTCGGGGGAACAATCACAATGGCCGGAAACCAGCCATTATTTTCCTCAGAGTCGTCACAGAAAGGACCCCTATTCTTGCCGCCCACAACTCCAAAAATACCGTTGAGGTAGGAGAAATGCTATTTGCCGTAGCGCCGTGACAAAGTGCATGAACGCCACGGCGACCTCAACTTCGATCCGGATCTGTGGACTGAAAAGGCATAAATCAATTGTTTGGTACATTAGCGCCATAAACCATAACTTTTTTTTGCAGTGCATTTTCCTTTTTTGAGATAAAATATGAAAATGTATACAATTTCTTCATTAAACTCTCTCATTGACAGAAAGAAACGCAGATAAAAAATTTTTGGAAATAACATTTTACTGATCCGTATATTTTTCTTACTTTTTTAATGTCATTAAAACCAGCCAGTCACAAGTAGTACAACCAAAAAGTTTTTTTTAAAAAAAAGGTATGCTACGTGCGAGAAATACTTTCTCCGCCCTGTTACTTATATCTCATAATTTCTAACCTTACCATATCTCAAGTATCCTAAACGATATTATTACTGCAACGTGCTTCGTCTGCCTTTCTCGCACTTTGAGGCGATTTAAAAAAGAGCACCATAAAGCCGTTTGTTTGTGTTGCATTAGCAGGAAGCCGGCTGATAACGAAGCAGTCCCACCGCCCACGTCGATTGCACACCATTCCAGCTTTCCTATCGTTTGCTCGACTGTTAATAACCGTTAGTTAAGTAACACTAAGCCCGAGGATAATTTACTTTCCGTTACGGTCCTGATTAGAAACCTGTACACGACGAGCAAAAAAAAGTGGTACAGTATATGTTGGTATGTTTATGAAGAATCCGAACTCATGATCGACTGGATCGCATTTACAATAATTCTGTTGACTCTACATATACTATGACTAAAGTTTAAAATACTGGTCGATCCTCAAATCCCAGTTGTGGGTACATTAATTGGCCTATTCATGGACTAGTTTATTGTCTGGATCGAGTTTATAGTTTAAGTTCAAAATATTAGTTGAACCTCAAATTCCAATTGTAGGAGGTATTTCAGTTTTGTGTTTTTAGCTTTATTTCCAAATACTAGTTTACAGTCAAGGTCCCAGTTGTGGAAAGATTATGCGTCATATTAACATTATTTTTAAAGACAATCAATTTTTTTGTAGTTACTAAAATTGTGGTTATAAAAACCTACTTTAATATTTTTTCGCACGGAACCCTAATGAATATGAGTTAACGAAAAAAGTTCTTACTTTATAATTGCTTGACGTAGACATAATAGTTTAAATAATTTGATCAAAAATATATAATATAATATTAATAATATTAGTATTCCGTACAATACAATATTTATCGTATGTATCAAAATCTGCTTCGCGAATATATTAGGAAACTAACGATGTAGGTTTATGAATAATTTGCCTAGATCCAAGATTGGTTCCGTGGGTGGTTGGTATTTATGAATCCATGCCCAACCTGCTATGGCGTAACTTTTATCATTGAGCTATAGATTTTGCTTAAAATGGGTGACCTTTCCTCATTGAGATGATCAAAATATAACGATAGTCTCACAACTACAGGATTTATTGGAATTACTTTAATAATTAAAAAAAAAAAAATAAGTTGTATAAAGAGAAACCACAGGTACGTCTTAGTTGCCTAAACCCGTCTAGGTAGGTACCACCGCTGCTCCTATTTCTACCGTCAAACAGTAGTATGCAATCCTGTCTTCCTGTTTGAAGTGCCTCTCCAACTAGTGAAGGTTGGCGATCAGCGTGATACAGTCCTTTCTGTCTCTGGTTCGGCGGAACAATTCAGATGCTTCAGATATGCCAGTCCATTCCCTGAAATTCCTCAACCATGACTTTCTCCTTCTCCCCACATTTCGTTTGAAGAGTGCTGTAGTGAAATTATTGCGGTTATGTGACTATATCTTGTCTCAATATATCGAGCGTAATGTGCTGCTGTGTATAGCACCCTAACTAGCACCACGTTGTTATGAACAGACGTATCACTCACAATCAAGTGAACGTCCCGTTCTCATCGCCTCGTTTAATAAAATAAAAGCTTTTAAATTTTCTTCTAACCAAGAAAATAACTTAAGCGTTATGTAACAAGAATTTTCGAATCCAATTATTTTTAACTTTTGAACTGGTATAGTATTTACAATATAAACTAACGTTATCATATTAAATTTAACTTTTGTCTTGAAAAAAAAAAATTAAAAAGTCGTCGCCCGTTGTGTATTAGTGGCAACACTAAATTCCCGTCACTATTAATAATTAAACTGGGTCAAAAGCGAAATTAAAGTAAAGCGAATTCAACGCGTGTGGTACATCGCTACATATATCTTACAGACTAGTACTGTGAAGTTTTTTTTAGTGCTTCGATTATCTGTGGGCATATTGTTCTAGGTAATCTAATACACACATAAACACGAACCCACACATTGATGCAATACACTATACTATACTTTTTTTCTTTTCTTAACCCTATAGTAGACTTAAAAAGGATAAAGAATATAGGCTCTTTATAGTCTTTATAGGAACTAAGGCTGTCTTTCCGCACGTTTTTCTATATACTTAAGTTGTAAATAGATATTGCATATATATGTATACAAATATATACATCTACATTTGTATACATATGTATGTATGTATATAAATTTTAATTCGACGAAGTGATACGTATAATAACGTAGCGCAGGTTGGGTACACTACCACTTTGTGCTCGTCGCACGTAAGATGTTAAATCTTGTTAATCTTGTAATTTCTCTAGCTACAACGTGCTTTAAACCGGAACACAATAATATTTGTACACTACTGTTCGGTGGCGGAAATAGGAGCTGCCGTGGTACCGATGGCAGATCTCTGTTGCCGGAGACCTTGCGCAAACATTACTGTTACGGTTTGAAGGATGACGTACCTAGTAAAATTACTAGGGTAAATGATCTTAATATCAAACGTGAGACTGAGTACTATATGGTGCAGTGTATGTCATCCTAATTAGCGCCACGTTGTTATGAGATGATGACATACCATCAGGTGAACTTCTCGCTCCTACCGTCGTATTATTAAAAAAAAAAAATTCATATGTGTTGAACTTCACCATACAAATTAATCTTTATTAAAATATCCTCGTACATTGTAGTGCTAATTTTTTATATTTGTCACAATAACTAACCGACGGCGGGCAGGTCAATGGTCTTTATCTAGACTCCATAAAGTACTACATTGTCTAAGGCACGGTTTACATAGAGCTAAAGAAGTTTTAGACATATATTCATTAATGCAAGTTTTTAATAGAATAATTTAAATTATTTTATATTAATAACAGTATATATATATTTATTTATTTTTGACGTAATTTTTTTTTAATTCGTCAAAGCTATTAGCCAAGCGAGATTTTCATCTCATATAAAGTAATACGTTTACCCATAGCAACGTGGGGTTATTTAGCTTGTATACACAACACCACATTGTACTCGTCGCTTTAACACATCAAATGTTACCGCAGTAATTATAATTAACTATAACATAATACAAATCGCTTGAATAGGTGACAGTTTACTGTTGCTCGAGAAGGTCTACCAGCGCACAATCAGTACTGTGCAAACATTATTAATCTTCTCTCCATCAATCGCAACATCTTATATCTTCTCAAGGCGACGACCACAATGTGGCGTAATGTATATCATCGTAACTACCGCCATGTTATGGGCAGGCGTATCACTTACAATTTGGTGAATGTTTCGCACGCCTCGTCACTTAACATAAACAAATCTTAAATAAGTTTGACTAAGTAGTAAGTCACCTCTAAATTCCTAAGTCTATAATTTTTTATATCGCAAAGCGATAAGGTTGGTGCACCAATATTTGAATGCAGATATAAGCACTATGATGGGTAACCTATTTTTTTTAGTAAGGTACTATTTTCAGAATTACTCTTCCGCAAAAGTAACAGCAGAAGAGTTAAGTTAGGCTCTTACCAACTCCCTGAGGACAATGGCTGGACGTGGTCTCCGGTCATTGAAAATACTCACGAGACTGGTAGGGTCTGTATAAGCAGACCCCGGGACGAGCTATACCAGCATAGCGTTAGCTAAGGTGTTCCGAACGGAGATCCCGTGGCCTAGTCAAACGCCGAAGGTGACCACCGAGGGAGTTTTAGTGGGTAAAAATCACCACATAACTCTGACTTCACCCTAGAAGGCAGAGTATCTTTTCGAATATTTCCCTCCCGAAACAAAAAAAAGGCTCTTACCAACTAAACACTGATGATGATGGGTGTTCATTCTCTACGTCTTGGGTTGAAACTGTAGGAGGTACTTTACCGCACACTACCCCAGCAGTATCCTATTTAAACGACTTCCTGCGATAAAATCGTGCATCATCATCATCACCCGTTAGTTACCCATTGCTGGGCATTAGGCTCCCAAACACACCCCACTCCAATCTTTACACCGCTTTCCGCATCTAGCGATTTTCTATTCACCTGTACTAACATTCTACTAATTTTATTATAATGATTGATCTTGAATGAATTGTGATGGTACATAACCAATTACCTGTGTCCAAGTGGGCCACGAAAGTGCCCCTGTCAATGGACAATTGAATCCGATTCAACTCGTACACGTTCACTTTTACTTCAGTCACTTTCTCATCTTTTATATCGTTACAGTTCTTTCAATTTTAGCTAAAGGTATATATATACCCTTACATATATAATATCTATACATATAAGAGATTTCCACCTATGTAGAGACTCATCACGATGACTCAAGAATCACAAGGCGTAAAATTTTGTAGGAATATTGCTTTTGCCGAATGTAGGGCAGTTTAGAATAGATTTTACTAAATTCCTTCCCATTGAGTCCAATTGAACCAGCGGGGAATAGCTAGTCTTCTATCTACATGTATATATATATATATATATATATATATATATATATATATATATATATATATATATATATACATATAATGTAAGTAGGTTTTATTTGTTCGCGAATCACATGAAAAATATTGAACACATTGACCCGGAATGATTTGTAGATGGTTACAGGCTACTCGTATTTATTATTTGGATTTCATAGATCCTTCTTTATTTCATTTCTAATTAACTTTAATAAACATTCTCATTTCCCATTATTTATTCGGTTGCTATAGTAACGGTTGCTAGATAAAAACATTTGCGATTGTAGTTGCTCTCAAGCAATTATCATCATCAGCCGATAGACGTCCATAGCTGAACATAGGCCTCCCCAAAGTTCTCCACAACGCGATCGGTCCCGCGTTGCTTGCATCCAGCGGCTTCCCGCAACTCTCATCAAGTCGTTCGTTCAGCTTGGAAAGGTCCTTAACAATCCTTCAAACTTCTCCCAAGCAATATTTCAGACAAATTTCAAATCTACATTTAGTACAGCCAACAAAGCGCGCGGGGAACATCTGGTATCTATATATAAGAGAACCAAGCATGGTTGCCATTCAAAATTAACCAAAATATGTATAACATAATTTTTTTTTTGGCAATTGAAACCGGAGCACAGTAATGTTACCACATTACTATTCGGCTGCTGAAATGGGAACTGCAGCGGTATATTATATACCTTTTTTGTTAACTTTGATTTCTGTGAATTTATCATGTAAACCGTGCAGTGGCCATTCGGCACATATTCGCTTCCATCGGCAGTGAGCTGATGAGGAAACCTGTTGTGCGCTTTTAATAGAACGATAGCAACGGCTCCAATTAGTGATGTCCATGCGCACTGTACCGGTACCACTCGATAACTCTTCTGGTATTTATTAACACAACTAGTCCCCAACGTAACCGTATTCGTATATTCCATGTTTGGATACTTGCTTTATAGATCATTATTTATTATACATCTACAAAATAATATATACAGCATTCATACATTTAAAACTTCAAGGCTTTCAGTCCACTCCCACCAATCCGCATTGGGCCAGCGTGGTGGGAAATGGCCCAAATCCTTCCGTATAAATTCCTACCTGATCGAGGTGAGCATTTTTAGGTGAGGCCTACGTCTAGCAGTGGACGTGTATCGGTTGATGATGAAGGCTTTAATTATTTCGATATATTATTATTTATAAAGTAAAACTATATTTAATAATAATTAACAATCCAATGATTTTCCTATAATAATGCAGTTTAAGATGTATATACAACTGCAATTTACAATTTTTTAAAAGCACAGTATGTTAACTGTTGGTATTATTGATTCGTTAATGATTTAGATCCGGAAGTTGTATATAAAAATGTTTACGTACCGCGAAAACCTGTACTCCTAGAATCTTTATCACCAAGTTATAATTATACTAGAATTTATAATATTAAGTAAATAACGTGTTCTCGACAGAGTAGATATTTAACTTTCCGTTGCCTTAAAATGTGAGATTTTATTTTAGGTGTTGTATCATCGTCATGGTAACTAGTGGATGTCTACTCTTGGACATATAATTTTAAGTATGTCAAGTAGATTGAGATTTATTCTCCTTTCGTTCTTATGAGTATCATTAATATTTATGTATACTTATGTTAACGTATAATATTACTAGCTGTTCCATACCCGCTTTAATAAAGAATTGGTTATGAAATTTAGATACTTCCCCTTGGTGGCAGCTCGCCAATCCGTACCCGTTATTAACACGGTTTCCGTTTGGAGAAAAATTTTGTAAAATTCATTCTTAACCGACCTGTAGATGGCGGAAGCAATATCTCTACCAAATTTTGAGTGTTAACGTCTAATAATTTCGAACTTCTCGTGATGAATATGTATTCTTTTCATCCGTGGTAATCTTGCATTAGATACCATTCTGATGAAGAGGCAACAGAATAGTAATATACTTATACTGTCTGTTTAACTAACCATAGTATCCCACTCAAAGCTTTTGGCCGGAACCACGGGAAATCATTCACACACAATTGTGGTATTATTTATATCCTAATATATCGTATAATTACAGAAATTTGTAATTACATTATACTTCTGTGCTCAACCTTAAAGTAAACAGAATGTTCTTTGACATTATGTCCGTCTTTTTTTTTAATTTTTTTCTCAACGGAAAACATAAATAAATATATTTTTATCGACTTCACTTACACTTGCCATCACTAGCGTGAAATTGGACAGTAGCTCGCGACCCGCACGCGTCTCCAATTGTCCACTGAACAGCGCTGAGCGTCCCCAATCTGTTTACGTATATTGTTTCGTCCGTGACATCATGTCAGCCTGTCCGAGGGTTGAACTACATCATAATGAAGTGATGTGGGCTTTTTTTATTACATAATACAGCTGTTCAATCGAGTCGTTACTTGTCACTACTAGTGACAAATTTCAGTTTCCACGAACCTTGCAATTTATTGGAAGCGTCTTTTTTGCTGAAGATCGTCTTCGTGCGATGCCTAGATCATAGGTTTCCCCTTTCTTGGTAGACTTTGGAACTTTACTATGGCAAGATCAGAGACCGAGAGAACCGCTGCCGCCAAATAGTAGAATGAAAATATTACTGTGTTCCGGTTTAAAGGGAGGTGTAGTTAGTGAAGTTACTGGAGGAACGGGACATATCATGTTATGTCTCAAGGCGACGATAATAATTTGGCTCTGTGTATATCTTCCTGACTAGCACAGCACCACGTTGTTAGGGGCAAGCGCTCCACTTACCATCAGGTGATCGTCTCACTTGTCTCAACATTGCTTGAAATAAAAAAAAGTTTAAATAAAAACTTATTGTGTGAAGCTGAATATTTCATAAACAAGCTCTTTGTTTACTTGTATGCGTTTGCAAATGCATTTTTTTCTATGAATCACATGTTGATTGTGAGTAATTTCCTGTTAAGCAGTACACATGTAATTTTTTTTAATAACATTTGCGTACTTGATTACAAATAATGAAACTCATTAACCACCTGACCTTTAAAGGATTGTATTACAGGAAAAAAAGTGGCGTTAATAAATTATACTATCACTATATGAAGCAACGAGACGTGCGCGATTAATAAGATGTCTAAAGAATAATGATAGATAAGTTGTTTACACCGCACCACACTGTTCGTCACTTTCAGCTAAAGAATGTTAATCTCGTTACCTCAGTAATTTCATTAGCTAGTACATCTTCCAAACTAGAAATCAGTAATGTTTGTACACTACCGTTTTCAACAGAAATAGGAGCTGAGCTACCGCCAGGATCATTTAAATTATGAGATCTTTTTCTATTTCTGTTGACATTGTTAACTCTAAGTTTTATATTCATCATCATCATCATCATTAGGTGCTCTCTTCAAACTGATGGTTGGCGATCAGATTGAGGAAACCAATTCGATCCTCAGCTATCCTTTTTAACTGATAGTATTTAAACCCGGTCCATTCATTTTTCATATTACCCTCCTTATTTAGTTTTAAGCTGAAGAAGACTAGATTAGTTCAATAAAGTATCTATTACAAACTAATGAAAAGAAACCAGGCAATAGCTAATCACTTCAATTATAACACGGTAGACCCTGGTTCGGTTCCGGGACCCACGTGGAAATAAGATGACAAAACAGTTTTCTCAACCCAGTCTGTTTCAAGGTTCCGTTTGTCAACATATGAGCACTGATATATTCTGGGTGAAGACGCTTCACCATCCACGACTTGGCGCATACCACCATATTTAATAATATTACAGCATTTATTGAATACGTAATTAGTAGTTGTATTAATTATCTTTTGTTGAGGATAATTAAAATGTATACCTGTTCTATTGTTTCAGGCGGTCCTGCACCTGAGTTCAGCAAACACAGACTGGTTTATCCGGTCGTGCATCATGGCCGGACGAAGCGGGAAATTACTACTACTAAAGACACAGTAAGTCGTTTTTTTTTCTTTGCTAGAACTTACAATATATGATATTGGTTTTTTTTTACATTTAACAAAGCGATGATGAAGCAGGACGTTCACCTGATAGGAAGTGATTCGCTTACCCGTAACAACATCATTAAAGTTATATACAGCACTACATTATGTCCTTCACCTTGAGACATAAGATGGTTTGTATCGATACGTGCTTGCTTATAACAAAGTACGACTAGTTAGAAAGATATACACTACACTACATTGTACTTGTTTTGAACTTAAGCTTTTATTCACCCACAGCAATTTCTATAACTAAAGCACCCTTCAAACCTGTTCGCATACTAGAATTTCACGTCAGAATTGTATGGTTTTTTTTCCATATTGATTCATTATTAATCATTACAATATATAACAGTTTTTACTGATGGTATGTCTCTGTCGCTGGAGACTGTTTAGGTAGGTACCACACCAGCGCCTATTGCAACCGACAAACAGTACTGTGTCTCAGTTTGAAGGGCGTTGAGTCTAGTGAAATTAACGGTCGAGAAAGATTCAACAAATCAACAAGTGTCTCAGACGACAAGCACAATATGGTGCAGTATATATTATCCAGAATGGCGCCATGTTCTTATATACGGACGTATCTCTTACCATCAAGTGAACATTTTACTCATCTCGTCGCTTTATATATATTCACAACACGCAGTGAGGTCACCCTACGTCCATACATGTTCACACAGAAGCATTTCAAGAGGAGAGAGACCTTGATCGCGAACGTTTAGATCTCTTAGAGCATAAAGGTCTCAGTTGTTCGCGAAATATCCATCCGTTTACATTTGTTAATTAGACCTCCAGCCGGTTCGCTGATTTAAGATTCCAACCTCACCGTATTGATCGATTTTGACATTGCGAATGTTAAATAACATGTTGGTAATTGATCAATTGGCGATTCATCGAAGTGCCCGTCTAACAGTGAAGGCCATGAAAATAAAATGTATTACTTACAGATACGTTAAGGTATTGAGATATTTCTATCACTACAATGTTCTGTTTTATTGTATATGTAAGAGATATTCAGAGATTCATTGACTCATCGCGTGATATCTGAAACTATTGACGTAAACACTCCATATTTTGTAAAGATATTACTTTTCCCATTTAGAGCTCAGCTAGGAATGGGTTTTACCTAATTGCTTCCCCAATGTGAGTTGGGTGGGTGTTACAGCCTGCAAAGTTAGCGGGAAACAGCTAGTAATTGTATATGGGTACTATAAATACTAAATTTGCTTTGCTATAAAAAAAATAGCAAGTTCGTAATAACTTAGGAAAAATACTTCCTTTATTATTAGAAATCCATCAACTAGACGAGCAGAAGGTTCAATTCATGTAAGGAACACGCCTTTCTTTATCATCGTAGCGCTAATTAGAATGATAAACACTGTGTGTTATATACATAAGGGGTGTAAGGGGTCCCACACAACAACTCACGGGATCCAATCCAGCCTCATCTAACCGTAGTACACTCTGCTAATTAACAAATGAGGTTCGTCAACCTGCATTGGGTCAGCGTGATAGAAAATGGCCCAAATCCCACATATAGTGCTGCATGCATATAGCCCTTGGTGCCCAGCGGTACCGGAGGCCATGTTGACTGTATTTGAAGATCTTTGGGAGAGGCCTATGTCCAGCAGTGGACGTCTATCGGCTGATAATGATGATAATGACACTGATACTCACCATGATTTATAAGATTCCAAGTCTCATTGCCCCAGTAGTTTCATAGTTACGAACGTTGTTGATATACTAGATCCTTGAGAACAAAAGACAGACACCTGAGAACAGAAACCTGGTAATATAATTAATTAATGTTATATAGTTTGAAAAGGGGATCTAATGATGATGAATGCACACCTATCAAATATAAACTTTATAATGGAGTGTTTTTTTTTTTTTACTATTTGAACTATATCGTTATTCTTAGTAGTAATCATGATTTTTTTATTTTTAATCCATATCAAAGTATAAGTTTATATTTTCATTATTACTATGTATTTGCCTACACAATCGTAATAAAACGAAGCGGACATTCATCAGATGATTCTCGATGAAGCATGGTCTACCAAATAAGGAAAAAGCCTAATTCATATCAATAGTAATCAAGATTTCAATCTTTCCAAACATTGACCATTGCATTATAATCATTTAACATGCATGAGATGCAATCAAAATTGTTATATACAATAATGTCCGCTATCACACAATATCCGTCGACGGATATCCATATCCGTGCGCAAAACGTCTACAATATAAGAACGGAAGAAACCATTCCACTTGGCCTCTAAAATGTAGGTACCTGCGGTTACTTTAAAGATACAGATTAACTAGAATTTAATCTTTAACCAGACATAACTATTTTTTAATTATGTTACCTTGTAATTAAATAGTCCCTCTCTATCTGTCGAGACCTGACAGACAAAGAGCTTTTTGCGACCTTCTAGGTAGGACCATCGCAGTACTACTACTAGACTATAACAAATAGATCTAACAACTTATATCTCAAGGTGATATACACAATATGGTGCAGTTTATATCATCCCAACTAGCGTCATATTGTTACGGACAGGAGTATCACTTACCATCAGGTGAGCATCTCGCTCGTCTCGTCGCTTCATATAAACAAATCTATTTAAAATATATAAATATAAACAAGGTATATAACATATCATCAAGTAAAAACTCTGGTCGCAAGAACGTAAAAAAAATATATGAAAACAGATCTTAATGTCTCTCTCATAAGAAGATAATCAAGGCCGTTTATCCAACACGCTGACCAAGTACTGATTGCTAGATGGATGTCACATGTCCATGGAAGCTGTTGGTCTTGAAACATGCCAATTTTCTATCGATGTCCTTCACCAGAAACCCACGCTTATGGAGGATTAAACTCACGTTTCTTCTAGTTATACATGGCTTAGTAAAACCACACCAAATTGCTGTATATCTTTTCAAATTATAAACCACGTGACTTGAACAGACGATGATTATATTTTGTGAAATCCTTGTCCCAACACATGTCCTACAGTGGATGTCCATCAGTGGATAGTATGATGATGATGATTAAGTTATATTTTGAATATTTAGTATCCCTACTTGCATGTAAGAGTTTAGAAAGTATAATATTATGCTTGCTGTCTCATCTGATCCTGATCTTTTAATCACAAACTTGATTTACTTTCCTCTTCATAAATCAAATAGCATCTTAATAATCAGGTATATTCATACTTAATAGTCAGGTATAGATGTAATAAAATGAAAAATCTTGTCTTAAAAATGTTCTTTGTTATTTCAGACGGGCACACACCATCCGGAGGTGACGGTGAAGGTGAACGTTGACAGCGAGGAGTATGAACTGGAGCTAAGACTGAACGAAGACCTGATCACCGATAACCACATCCTCAGCTATCAGAAGGATGGCAAGACAGTTTTACACAAACCCAAGAAAGAGGTTAATGCTTTTAAATTTTACTCAAAAAATGAACGCTTACTGACCGCTGTTATAGGCCAAGAAAATAAAATCTACTTTTTTCCTTTCAGGAATTAGACTTATGTCAGTATTCTGGCACGGTCAAAGGCAAGGAGAATTCCAGGGTGGCCGTATCCACGTGTCATGGAGTTCGAGGGCTCATCTATGATGGCAGGGAGATGCGGTATATAGAACCAGCGGAAGGTAAACATTTCTTGTGTGTTTTTTACTACTTTTAATAAGTGCACGAAGATAATGAAAAATATAACAGAGAAAGGTTTATGGGTAGTGCTACAGTGAAGTGCTCTCCCTGTTGGTGTTGGAGTTCAAGCTCCCAAAATGGTTTAAGTTGATAAAAATCTCTTTCTACGTAAACCTGAATTACTCTCTACTCTACTCTACTCCTCCTCCTCTTCCTCCTCTTCCTCCTCCTCCTATTCCTCCTCCTCTTCTTCATCCTCCTCTACTCCTGTATAATAAAAACATTTTGTGATTTGCAAACAAACGGGGGATACAAATTGTCATCAATCCTTCTTCTCTCTAATATCCATAAATTGATGTAACCTGTTTGAGAAGGAAAAATTACTATATGATAGCAGCTTCATACAAAGTCAAGGAAACGAGATTAAGTCAATAGCTTTTTCTTTCGAAGCTTCTAAACTGGTGACTGTTCAACTGATAGTAAGTGATACGCCCGTCTATAACAACGTGGCACAAGTGCTTGTTTTAGGCGAGTGTATCTATGTGTATTATGAAATGTATGTATGGCTCGTTACCTCAGTAATTTCACTAGCTAAAGGGCCTTCCAAATCGGAAAACGATTATCATACTACTTTTAGGCGGTAAACTAGGAGCTACTGTAGTAACTTAGCTAGACGGTCTTGGGCACAGACCTACCACCAGTAAAATTACTTAACAAGTAATCAACAAACATCTTAAAAGTTTATCGTACTTTTTTAGGTGGAGGCTTAGATACTCAGCATTATCTTTATGACCACTCGCACCTGAAAACTGTCCATCGGTGCGGATACGATGGTGGAGTCACCAACAATACGCACTACGACCCCCAACTCAAGCAGAAGCACGACGAGAGACGCACGCTGCAACACATCAGAAGCAACAGGGTATTTTTTTTTATAACAAACACTAGATATTTCAACTTGTCTATTAACAGATTATTTACCATCATGAGTCTTCATTAAGTGGACGGTGGTAAAATATTTTTCGCTATATCCTACTTTTTTTACACAGCGATGGGATGAGCGAGACGTACCTGATAATAATTATTACGCCTGTTCACGACAATACTGCGATAGTTAGAATGATATACACCGCACCACATTGTACTCGTCGCCTGAAGAGATGGGATGTTAAACCATGTTACTAGTAATTTAATTATCTATAACGTTCTCTAAATAGAAACACAGAAATCTTTGCACATTATTTTTTGTCGGCAGCAGTAGACACTGCGGTGGTACCTAGACGGTCTCCGACAGCAGAGGCCCACCACCAGTGAATTTATATTTTTTTTTAACAAATTTTATATATACTAAGATATAGTATAAGTAGCTCGCTGGCCTAATGGTTAGAGCGTGCGACTTTCATTCCGAAGGTCGCGGGTTCAAACCTCGGCATGTACCGATGACTTAATATTTAAGTTATGTACATTTGTGAACTTTAGTTACAACAGCGAGATACAAAAACGGTGAAGGAAAACATCGCGGGGAAACCCGCTCACTGATATCATCTTTGTGTGTGTGTGGTGGTCCCAATAAAGTGGCAACAGGCTCGACCCCTGTTACATGGGACCTAATCTGACCACATCTGGCGAAACGTGGGTGGTTTATTCACCTCTGCCTACCCCTACTAGGAAAAAGGCGTGACAAAATAAAAAAAAAAAAAAAAACTAAGATATAAGTATTTTTTCGTTAATCGGTTTACATTAAACTAAATAATATAATAAATGGTTAGCGTCAAACTATAACATATGTATCGGTTAAGTGTATCGTGATTTTACTACCATAGTACAAGCGGCAGGCGTACGATGATACCGAGGTGCGAGGCCCATTCAACGCTAACAAGCTGTCCCGCTACGTGGAGCTGGTGCTGGTGGCTGACAACAGGGAGTTTAAGGCGAACGGCGAAAGTCTGCAGACGGTGCACCGTCAACTGAAAGACGTCGCCAACATCATCAACTCGGTTCATGTTTTGAAATATACAATCAGATTTTATGAAAATAATACTTTGGTGTTTTCATATAAATTTTAAGTTTTAACTGTCTCCGTGGCGGAATAAGTAACCGCTTGTAAGTCTTTGGTTCAATTCCGAAGCAACATGTTGTAGTCTTAGGTTGGTGATAGGTTTTTCGAACCCGCCCATCTAGCTACCACCCACATTCTGAATTTGGTACTACAGCACCATACTGTATTCCAGATATTAATATACAATGATTTAATGCCTCATAAGATTAGTTATACTGTTAGCCCCTTACAGATATTTTTTTATGAAAAATCAGTTGAATTTTGTTTAAACAAGTTAACAATATTGTTTTACGTATACCTTTTTAGGTCTACTCACCACTGAACATCTTCATAGCGCTAGTAGGGGTAGTGGTATGGAATGAGCGGGACGAAATACAATTAGAAGAGAATGGCGATAGGACGTTAACTAATTTCCTAGTGTATAGAAGGATGAGGCTATTATCCGAAATACCTAACGATAACGCGCATCTATTGACGTGAGTATATGAAATTATATTAATATTCAAAGAAACTATGAGACAAATGGTACATTCAGGTAATAGTAAATAATCCGCCGACCATAATAATGTGACGATAAGATAAAATACACTGCACCACGTTGAGCTCATAAGATTATAAGAGACGTTTTTACAACCCAGTGCCTTACACCCAGCAACTTTACTAGATATTACGCCATTCAAACCTGAACACAGTAATGTTTGCATAATACGGTTTGTCGGCAAGATAAGGTGCTGCTGTAACTCAGGCGACAGGCTTACCACCAGTAAACTTATTATCGATATGCCATAACAATACGGGCGCGTCCTTTCTACTCGTTCGCCCGTAGATCTAATACAGCCACCCATAAATAGTTGTATTTGATTAGATAACAGTGAATAAATGGCTATCATTTATTCTTTCATATCAATATTGTTACACCAACACAATACTTCTGTTGATTATTATGTTACGCGTTTTGTTTTAGTATAGTGAAATGAAATAACATGTACCAAAAAAGAGACAAAAGACAAAGAGTTTTAATTAATTAAAAAAAATAACGTAGCCCATCTACTTGTAATCTTCATTTCAAACACCACAAAAGGCTTTATGCGGTTTCTAATCTATAGTGTAAGACATTTATCAAATCAACATCATCATCAGCCCATAGATGTTTACTGCTGGACAGAGACCTCTCCCAAAGATGCCCACACGATCGAGTAAGGATTCATATGGGGAATTAATTAAATATTGAATGTATTTACACTTCCAGTCGGCAAAAATTTCAAGAGGGCGTCGTGGGTAAAGCATTGAAGGGTCCAATTTGCACTTTCGAATTCTCTGGCGGCGTGGCTACTAACCATTCGGAGGTGATCGGGCTGGTGGCCACCACAATAGCCCACGAGATGGGTCACAATTTTGGTATGGAGCACGATACCGAGGAGGACTGCGAGTGTCCGGACGAGAAATGTATCATGAGCCCTTCCAGCACGTCCGTGGTGCCGATACATTGGTCCTCTTGCAGCCTGAGATCGCTAGCTCTATCGTTCGAAAGAGGCATGGATTATTGTCTTAGGTATGTAAATCAGCCCTTGTAGTGGCAGGCTTAGACAATTGTCTTGGCTTGTCACACGCATAGATGGGGCAGTAAGACCGTAGTTGTCTTTTTAAGGGAAGGAAGAGACACCTGAGAATACTAACTAAAAAGTATGGAGTTTATAGAGGATACCTTTCATTTTTGTCGCGATTAATAACCATTAAATTAATATTTGTATAATGTAGGAACAAACCGAAGCGCCTCTTCCAATCACCCACCTGTGGCAACGGCTTCGTAGAAGTGGGGGAGCAATGCGATTGCGGTATAGGAGAGGAGAAGACACGCGCCGCATGTTTGGCGTGCTGTGATCCGAGCACGTGCATGCTGCGCAGCAACGCGTCGTGCGCTGCGGGCGAGTGCTGCGATTTGAAGGTCAGTGAACTTCATACTCACTGAACCTTCGTGACTTACGAATTGAACGTTTAACATCACGAATTGTCAATCATAAGTCGCTGGTTCGAAACAGCCGTTGTACTATAGTCGTTAAACTCGAAATTTTCAGACATGCGGTCCAAAATCGGCAGGCACCGTCTGCCGCTCAGCTGATCGCGAGTGTGATCTACCGGAATATTGCACTGGACATTCTGAGTACTGTCCTAAAGACGTTTACAGAATGGACACCACACCTTGTGGAAACAATGAGGTAATTTCTAATGTATATATTACCATAGAATTTTATTCTCTTAGATTGTATCGGGAGGAAAGACAAAATTTTCAGATATTTACCATGGCTTCTTAAAGTAGAGTAGGATTAGGAGAAGATTGCCCATTAAAACTCACTCGGTGGTTGTTTTTAGCATTTGGAGAGTTCGTGGAATCTACTTTCGAAACACAAACGAAGAATCGCTAAAGCTTTCATCGCATTGTCTATCATTCTCAGGTCTCATTGTCTTCCCTAGACTTTATCTTCGCACTCAACGTATTTAAGTTATCTACTTACCCTATAACACTGTTCATGTTTTAATACTATAAAAATTACCATCTGTTACGTCTTTATAAACAAGTTATCCTTATATCGCCAGGCGTACTGCGTGCGCGGCGCGTGCCGCTCGCACACAGACCAGTGTCGGCTGCTGTGGGGATCCACCGGCGAGAGCTCCGACACCAGGTGCTACACGTCCACCAACGTCAAGGGCACTAAGTGCGTTCACGTTCAATACCTATACATTTCCGTACAACGTAAACATATGAACAAAAACAAGAGTAAACAAACTTAGAGACAGCTTTGGGAACATGAACTATTGAAATCGGAAAGTTTTGTTTTTTGTTTATAATGATGAGTCGAGCGAGACGTCTTGGTGATCTGATGGTACGTGATACGCCTGCTCATAACAACATGGCGCTAGTTAGGATTAAGATACGACGTTAAGTCTCGTTACCGCAGTAATTTCACTAGCTAGAATTCCCGTCATGCCGAAACAAAGTAATGTACACCACTTTGTAAATCTGCTGCAATAACAACATTGCTTTATTCTGCCAACAATAATAAATAATACTAAAATTAAAAAGTTAAGCCCTTTGTAGAAAAAAGTCACATTTACCGATGTCCACGTAGGAACGGCAACTGCGGCTACGACAGGATCCGACAGATCTTCCGGCCGTGCCCGCCACAGGACACTCGCTGCGGCTTGTTGCAGTGCCGGCACCTCAACGAGCGGCTGGAGTTTGGAATGGAGTCTGTCGCTCAACTCTCGGCTCTATTCATCAACAACAACGGTACATAGTCACACACAAACGTACACGTACACGCACACGCACACACACGCGCTAAAGGAATCCTCATTTGTTTTGTGTACGTTTATTTATTATCTTACATACATGTGTACCTATGGTGAAGTATAAACAATATTTAGATTTCTTTTCCCATGTCTTCTCTGTCTATTTGTCCTATTAATAATTTTAAGGTATTTTTTCCACTAGATTGTTCTCTTTTTTTTAACAACTCAAACAGTTGTCTGGAAAATCTTATTGGTTAACGTTTTTTTTTAATATTTTTTTTTATCTGTTTACTCAAAAAAATGTAATAAACTGTTGCATCAAATTTTTCTAAACTACTTTCGTAGTTAACAATTTTAACCTTAACAATGTACGAGCGGAAATCTAGTGGCTTAAATATTATATAAACTGAAACCGCGATGGCCATGTTTGTAAACCAGTCGGATCCCCGCTAATTATAAATTTCTTGTGAAGGAAACGTCGTGAGGAAACCTGCATGTTCCAAAAATACCAGTTTTCTTTGACTTGTGATATTCACCAACTCGTTATCCAGTATCGTATTTAGCCAGTACGATGGATAAATATCAATGACTCTCCCTGTTTGTGAAACACCTAATCTCAACAATGGCAACATAAGTACATTATATTTTCTTAACTAACGAACCTTTTTAATAAACACATGTCATGTTATTTATTTGTATAGATAACTTAATTTAATGCAATGTGCAGGTACTATAATTCCATGTCGCACGGCTATCATCGACCTCGGTTTAAGTGACGTGGATCCCGGTATGGTTCCAGACGGTGCGAAATGTGGCGAAGATAAGGTATTTTATTTTTCTAAAGATTGCCTCTTAATGTGAAAAATGCAAACCCTACCAGGTAGCGAAAAATACTTTTAAGACTTGTACAACAATACACAAAAACTTCCTAAATATCCAATATAAAATATACTGGTGGTAGACCATACGCGGCAATGATAACTGTGTACTTGACAGTAAGTCTCTACTGATGGAGACCAGGTAGGTACCACCGCAGCTCCTGTTCCTGATACCAAAGATTAATGCACATTACTGTGTTCCAGTTTGAAAATCGTTTCCGTCAATGAAATTACTCCTGTCTTAAGGCTACACGCTCAATGTAGTTTAAGATATATTATCCTTACTAATGTGTCATAGGTGCAGTGTATATAACTTATCTTAATAAATATTATTTAATTTTTCAGATGTGTCTTAATCAGAAGTGCGTCAACATAGAGACACTTAGAGAAGTGATAGCAAACAAAGAGACAGCCGTCTGTCCATCGAACTGCTCGGGACACGGTGTCTGCAATTCTGAAGGTAAGCCCTATTACGTCTTCCTAACTTTCAAGTCAACAGAATTAAGATTTTATCAAATTAACCCATTTAATAATATCTCAACAAATACTTTAATTATTTGTTTTATATTCAATTGTTATTATGTGAGACTTTGAATATAGTGTTATGTAATATTATCATTTAATTTCCGACTCTATAACATGCCTTCTTCCATTCCCTTCTATCAATCGATTACTCCAAATGTACTCCACACAATCCATCCATCTTCTTACAATTTCCTATACTTTATCAATTTTTAATTTTCCTCTAGTAACATAATTTTCTCACAACCTTATTATGACCCTATCGATCCTAGTTACTTATAATAACTTAACAAAATGTGAAATTGGTGTAAAGTGGTGACTACTTCAAATTGCCCTCATCACTTTGAGATATTACGTGTCGTTACTCCAGTAACTTTAATTTATTTATATTTATAGATGACTAACGTTAGTCTAATTCAACAGGCCACTGCCACTGTGATGCAGGGTTCGCGCCCCCGCTGTGTGCTTTACCTGGTCCGGGAGGCTCGTACGACTCTGGACCGGCCACTGACTCTAGCAGTATGATATTTAATCACCATATTTACATTGTGGACTTTCATTATTAGTAGGGTTTCTTCAAACCTACCTCTTCAGCTACCACCATCATATCACTAACCTGCCGGGCACGCATAACTATCTCGGCCTCATTGTGACTTAACATCACGTGAAATTGAGAATAAATATTAGCACATTTTAAATGAAAAATTACTAAATAGTAAATAATTCAGCTTTATAAGGATTTTAAATAATAATTTATAATTTTTTTATAAAAAAAAATCGCTAGTGTAATTCACTGCCTAATATAACCAATTATTAACTTGTTCATGCTCCCTTAAATTATATACTGTTTTAAATTAATATTTCTCTTATACAGTACAAAGAAACTTCATGGTCGCCATGTACGTGATATTCCTTGGCATACTACCGTCGATCCTGCTGATATTGTTCCTGTTCTACTACTCACGACACAACGTGCTCACCTGGTGGAAGAAACCGCGAAAAACGTACGTACATAAACTGTTCGCGAGAAGAAATGCAAAAGCACCAACCGGACGTGGACGCTTCAGCAGGCTTCGCTCCAGCACCAGTTCTGTCCTAAGACTTCTCAGCTTCAAGCGCTCCGACAGCACGGAGTCGGATGTGTCCGACAAAAATGCTGATAACGCTGTTAATAAGATAGATGACACCGAAAACATTTACGAAACCATAGACGAACACAAACCTGGTGATAATAAAAACGGAGACGTCAAATTTTCTAAAACACGATATTGCTTCCACAAAATTTTCAAACTAAACAGTGGAAACGAACCGAGGACCATGTCGACAAAGAGGTTGATAGACAAATTAAAAAATGACGATAACCAAATTTCCGAATCAAGCACTAATATGCCTAAACCGTTGAAGTCAAATTTAGTTGAAAAAAAAATTATTATAGTCAACACTGGTTTAACTTCCACAACCAACAACAAGATAGGTAAAGAACATATAAAACAACCTACCATCCCAACGACTCTTACATCTCGTTTAGATAACAAACCTATACAATTTAAAATTAACGGTAAACTTCCAGTAAAAAGTGAAACAAAATCTGTAAATTTAGATAGAGATAAAAAATCAGTAATCGTGAACACCGGTCTCGCTTCCACAACGAATAAGATGATCACGAATAATGATCACTGTCAGAGCCGGATGTACAAAATTAAAAGCAGCGGACTATACGATGAAGTCTTAGGACAGAAGGTGCATGACTTTAAGAGGACCTGACTCCGTCGCTTCCACTTGATTGTATGCACCAGATTAACCTTAATATTATTACATTGACTTGTCATAGTGCCAGTAACTACTGATAATTTTCTTGCCAGAGACCGCCTAAGTAGGACTCACCGCAGCGCCCTATTTCTACCGCCAAACAGTTTATAGTGTGTAAACATTACTGTGTTATGGCTGTCAAAATATAAGACCCAGACTAGTCTGGGCGACCACACTTCATTCTCCATGTCCTTGTAGTTACTCTATTTGTAAATAAAAAAATAGTAGTTGTAATTAAAATTGCACGCCATCCGAGTTTGTTTCCTATCCTTTCCTGTCTTTCAATTTAACATATCTGTATTACATATAAATTTTTTATGGTACTTAGTTTTGCACTGTTTAATATTTGCATCCTTGTCCGTGTGCTTAATTATTAAATCATTAATTATAAGTGTAGTTAGTTATGTACTTAATCCCATTTTGTAACCGAGCAACAATTTTTATTGTCATTATTTGTTCTGATCTAAACTTAAGTAACGCTAAAGAATTAAAACGTAAAAGTTTAATAATAATCATAATCATATAAAATTATCACATAATATTTGGAGCCGGCTTTCCCATACTGTGTAAATAAAAAATAAAATAATTCCTAAAAAAAAATAAGGATAGAAATGAAGAAAACCAATGAAATATAAATAAAAGTAATAATATAAGATGTACGTATCCAGTTAATAATGGCTTCTTATATATAAGCGAATATAATGATATTAAACTTCATTAGTCTTATTGCCTTAAGTAAAATAAATATATAATTTAGTTAGATATATTAAACATAAATTTTTCACTTTGATTTTTTAGTGTTACAACTCACAGAATATAAGGTGTACTTTGTTGGTGGGGTGCTAGGGGGGATGTGTTGTTACAGCAAAGCGATTTGTGAACATGTTCGTGGCGAATTTCTGCATTCAATTCCAACATGTTTAATTGGTAGTCACAGCGCTGATATCTATGGCTACACCATAGTGTACATTAGTATATAGCTAGTGAAATTACTAGTATAACGAGACTTAATATTTTAGGTATTAAGACGAGAACAATGTGATACAGTGTGTCATCCTAATTACCGCCTCGTTTATTAGTTAGTTATAAGCGGGCGTGTCTAATTAACTTATTATCAGGTGCTGAACCATCCACCTCGACTCTTTGTCGAATAAAAAACCTTTTTCGGATTATAATTTTAAAATAATCGCAAATGTTGTTCGTTATCAATGTTTTTGACGTTAACTGCGCATGCGCATGTGCCCCCACAATCTCGTGCGCACGCGTATCGGAAAATTTTCGCTTGGAGCATGTTCACAAATTTCTTATATTGTTTTCACACTAACGATGGTGTTGTTCCTAACCTTTGTAAGAATTCCTAATATTCTAATATTTTCCTTAGTACCTCGTGATAAGCTCACTATTGCTTTAACTTTATCTAATTTTTGATTCTGGATCTATCTCAATCGATTTATCAAAACCTGATACGTACACGAATAATATTTATAAGATTCCATTCAATTGTTATATAAGTCATTGGCAAATATTTACTTTGTAAAATTTATATAAAACATCTGTTGAGATAAATCTTTCTATATGTTGCTTAACTATTAGATTGTCATTAATTGTAGTTGGTGATGGTTTTGTAAATAAATTGTAATGGATATCAACTTTTTAATTTTCCATAAGAAATGTTAGCTATTAATTTTTTTTAAATAATGGCAACATTTCGTATATTATTTAGAAGGTGCTTGTCTCTGTGTTGATGGTGAGTTGCTTGATTGGATTTTTTGGCTAATGTTGCATGATGGAACACACTTGTAATTGTACTAATACATCATTAACAACCGATAGACGTCCACTAGACATGGGCTTCTCCAATTATCTTCTCAATAATACGGCTTACAAACGTAATTATTGAATACAATTCAAACATGCTGTCTAGCCTCATTGTTATAAGCAGACAGTATCACTTACCATCTAGTGAACCTGCTACTTGTGTCTCGTAACTTAACTATCTAAAAAAATTGGTATTTTATCGAGACAGTCAATAAATTATTTTGGTTTTAATTTTTTGCCAAAATTTATTACTTCCTAAGCTTTAATATATTATACCGCCAATTTATCTGATGATATATGCTGTACCTCTTCTAAAGGTTATTATATTAAAATATTATCAAAAATTTTAAATTATTTCTTTATTTTTAAAAAATTACAGTCGTTGGCACTATCATACTCACACTTTCTTCTCATATTATTAATCTGGTATGCATGTATTAAAAGCACGGCGGCACGTCTTGTACAACGCTTATTCATTACTATGGTCACTGATCAGTATTTCTCAAACGAGCGGCAACGTCCTCTTATACTGATAAGAGGACGTTGCCGCTCGTTATTAACCACTGGGTAAACGCAAGTAAATCAAATTTAAGGTTTTATTTTAATTCTTTTTTGTTTAAAATTTGAGGGCAATAGCTTGAGAATGACTGATTTGGTCCAATGATCGCAATGAGATTGCGATTAAATTTATGTTCTTAATACACTATTTTAATACGCAATGTATTAAAATTATTTTATTTGATTTTATTTTCATTGCTCTTTTTACTAACAATAATTAACAATTTAGAATGCAAAATTATCAATATTATTACTATTTACAGAATACAGTCGCCGAAGAAGAATAGTTTGCAGCGGCGTCTCTCTCGCAGTGCCAGCAAGTTTGCGGCGAACTTCCAAAACGGCGGGCAAAACAACACGCAACCAGTCAGCGTGCACACACGCTCCAACCCGGACGATATGAGTTCCAGCCTCTTGAGAAGCGACTCCGACCGCACCCCGACTGGCAACCTAAATCCGTCTGTCAACTTCTTTGGCAATTTCAAAGGCTTTTCACTTACGCCTATGGACAAAAACCAACCACAGAACGAAAACGATAATAATCCTACCTCAGTTAAAGAAACTAAAAGCGCAAGCGAAAGTGTGAACGCAAAAAGCGCGAAGATAACGCCGGTGCATAGAAGTGGAAGCAACAGTCAGAGCTTGATCAATCAGAGTATTCTGAAACCCGTACTAAGGTCCGCACCACCGCTACCAGTCGTACCGACAGCGAAGACCAGTCCTAAAACCAGTCCGTCTATCAAACGTACCAATAGTACGGTTCAAAATAGGATTAAAGCGCTAATGAGCACGGAAAAAGCAGAAGATGTACAACCGATCGCCAACCCATCCGCCCGCCCGGTTATATCTAGTCCAATTCTAGAAGCTTCAACGTGTACTGCTAAAGAGTTAATATCACCACTACAAGGGTCTAAAACTTTGGGACCCATTCGAGCAGCTCCATCGGCACCGGGCATCTCAGCAGATATGAGACAGAGACCGGTCAGCATGCATTCCGGTACAGTACCACAAAAACCTCTACCAGAGGAGCCTAAGAAAGTTAAAGAAGGAATATCCTTGAATAGACTAGCATCTTTTCTTAAACAAGAGAAGCCTAAAGAGAAAGAACGTAATCCAGTTGAGCGCAGCCACTCGCTGCCCAAGAATCCAAATCATCAAGTGAAAGTACCAAAAGCCACTGATAAAGTCGCATTGAGGAATTTACAAATATCAAATCCTATTGTACAGAAGCAAATCGAATTGCCCGTTAATACTATTCCAGTGGTTTCCGATTCAGAGGAGACTGATGACACGAAATCATTTGTTAATAGAGCACAAAGTATGAGAGCTCCCGCATCGCAGAAACCTACCTTGCAAAGCTTCGGATCCATGAGGCAAACAGCGCCGCGACCACTGTCTGTTGTAGGTCGTCCTACGGCCCCGCCGCCGCCTTTGCCAAACCCAAACGCAAACCAAAACCAAGACAACGAAACATCGATATATCAAAACCCGAAATCGCATGTCGAACTGAAATCAGTCGATTACGTAGATTGCATAGAAGATAAATCCGCACCATTGGCTCACATTGACGAAGAATTCGGTGACAATATTTATGCGATAATAGAAGAGAGCCCCGAAAAGCACTCTAAGCCTCTTCCAGGTGTTCCCGCGCCGATCAAAACAATTCCCCAACCGCCCCCGGTGGGTTACAATACTCCTAAACCTGTTACTTCCAATTCTGGAAGTACAGACAGCATGGGCCTTCTAGGAGAAATTGTGAACGAGATCCAAAATCGTAACTTCGATTCTATTTATTCTGCATCTACGCTATCGAGGAAGAAGGAGAAGGAAAGAAAAGAACGTGAGGCCGCAGGCAACCGAGACAGCACATACATGAACACTGACCATTACAGAACACCGGAAAGCGTTTATAGCAACTCGGGTGCGAAATCCAGCGCGGCCTCCACCACCAGTAGTGGTTATTTACACCCATCAGCGGTAAACGTACCTACTTACATGAAAGACAACAATAATGAAGCAAAAGAGGTGGAAAATCTTAATGCCCCTCCATCCCCTACTTTAAAAGCTAATTCTAAAATACCAACATTCTCAAGACAGGTCACGCCGCCGAATTTACGCACAACTACCTTTAAAAACGTACCACAATCACCAAAAAATCCCATCAAGAACGCAGCAAATACACCGAAAACGATCACCAACAGTCCAGACCTGGTATCCAGTTGCGCGGTGACGGACACGAAAAGCACCAAAGCGCCCGACGTCATTAACAATAATAAGATACTGAACGAACCACCGAAAGTATCAGCGAAACCTAACGTGACAGTGAAACCCGTCGACAACCGACCACCACTGAGACCGGCGCCCACACTAGACAAGAAGTTAACAAACAAAACACCTTCAAAAACCCCAAACAACACAAACGTCAATAACAAAACGCAAACACAAGAAAAGAATCAAGTCAACCGCACACAATCAAAAGTAGACTCTAACGTCAAAGCCATAGCGGATAATTTAAATAAAAACAAACCTAAAGTAGTTCCCAAACCTAGTACAATAAACGTACAAAGAACCGAATCAAACAAAACTAACACAAACAAACTGATGTCCAAACCGTCTAACGTCGCGAGCTTACAGCAGAAATTCGAAAACAGAAAGTCTTTAGGGAAGGAGGTTAGTGTTCCGAAGAAATGATACGACCTAGATCTGTCTAGCATACATGCTAAAGTTATACAAACACTGACTGATATAGCTCCATGTACATACTAGTGTATATACTATAATGGTTATATTGAAATATATACATTGCGGCCTCACGCGTTCGGTGTGGAGAAATAGAGGGTGACCTGTATCCAGCAAAGCTCAGCTGATGATGATGGTGACGAAGCTTAAAATAAAAATACTTTTCCGCACCGAAGGGTACACTCTCCCCGATGGTACCAATATTATTAGCATACACGTCCATAGCGCCAATCTTTGTTAGTCAAAGATTACAATAAGAAAAAGTGTTGCCACAGTTATAAAAAGTTTAAAATAAAACTGTCAAATTTTAATAATTATTCAATTTATGACTATCAACTTTTTACAGCAACTAAAATAGTTAATATAAATATAATAAAAAAAAAATTAAGATAAAAAGAGATATAAGATTATAAAGGACAGTACATTATGTACATTGGTTTATATATCCACCGGATGCACAGAACTGTTACGTATGTATATGCTTGGGAAAAGGCCCATACCCACCAGTGGGCATCATTCTGCTGATATTGTAGGTGTATACCGAGGATAGAGTTATGAAGGAACATGGTCTTCGCTTAGAGTAATAAACCATCGAAATGTTCAATTTTGGTAGCAAAAATAAAACTTAGTTTTAGGTAGCTCAATATTGACAGTGTTGCTAGAATCGATTTGCAGCTATTATCACAAAAAGAAAATTCTAGTCTATTTTTTTTTTTTAAATTATAATGTGAGAGACCCTCCCACATTATAATTTTTTGTTCGATTTCTAACAGTAATAAACATAATAAATAGATAGTAGTAGTAATATTAGAGTCCACAGTCTACTTAAAAGATAAATACAAAAAAAAATTGGACGAATAAAATTGATTTTCCGATACCCATTTAACCGATGAATTATTATGAAAATTTATTTTCATACGGCAAGCAATGTTAGTGTCACCCAAAATCAAGTGTTCATATTTTCATAGCGTACTTTTTTTAATGTAATAAATTATATGTAAAGTAATTTAAGGTAAATAAAAGCTCTGCCTTCTGTAGTTATAAATGAACCTGGCGTCTGATGTGGAAAATTTATTATAGAATTAGTATTTAAGTATATATTGTAAATAATATTCTCGTTTGGTTTGAATCTTTGGTAAAGTGAAAGTGTATGTTAGTTTGTATTTTTTATACAAAGTGTATTAAGCGATATGATATACACACGGCAATTGCCGCATATATGAGAAACTGAGAGCCTTAATTAATGTATAACTTTGTATCAATACAAAGGAGACAATCTCGAATATTTTTTTTTATGCAACTGGGGTACCAAACAGGTACACGGGTCCATTAACACAAACACTTTGCAGCCCTTAAACCTTGTCGCGCCATTTATGAAGGTCCTTACACGCTTGCTACTTGGCAACACCTCGTCAGGAAGTTTGTTCCATGAACTTGTGGGTCTTTGTAGAAAATTTCCCGGCAATTAAAAGTTTTTTTTTTTTTATTTTGGTAGTATTTTTTATTATATGTAAACAATTTATAAAAGGAATTTGTATTGATACGAACAATACATACGTCGTTTGCCTAAAAAAAATATTTAAAAGAAAAAAAAAATCTGGTGCTAGAATAAACGTTTGATTGACGAGATTTCCATAGATAATAATAATAATAATAGTTTATATTACTATTTTTGTATAATGTTACGTGCGTGTGTTAATTATTTTTGTGACAGAATACATATGATTATACTTTATATATACATATATATATATATATATATATATATATATATATATATATATATTCGTCCGTTACATACTTCGATCAACAATAGATAAGAAATCAACAAAAAACATATTGCTAGAGTCGCAATTAACTTAACTACTACACATTTCCATAATTAATATAAACCAATTGACTTGATTTTTTTTTATTCATTTAAGCGACGAGACGTTCACCGGATGGTAAGTTGAACGCCCGCCCGTAACAAGGTGGCGCTAGTTAGGATCACATACACTGCATATACTGTTGGATTTCATTACACCTGTAATTACAGCATAAATTTATGTTGAAGTTATGATTTAATTATATTTTTTTTAACTAGATAATCTCCTTGATTTGTTTTCTTTTAAGTGTACTAAATATCTATTAAAAATGAAATAATATCTTTATCTGTCTGGAAAGTACAAGCACTCTCCGGTTTGCCCGCCACGCGTGTTTTATTACTGACTACGTTTGAAAGGTTATAATTGCAGTGTGAGAGTTTCGAAGTAGCTTCAACCATGATACTTTACGTTACAAACGGTTTCCGAATTAGTCCAGCACTTGTTCTTCGTCGCTCCCTCACTGCTGAGGATCGTGACTATGAACAGTCTCCAGTCTGAACAACAGTCCAGCACTAGCTGATACTATTTATTTATATTATATTATATGAAGAAAAGCATTGAGAATTAACTACTGTTGATCGAAGATTATATACGTAGCACAGCCGGCTTGGTACAAATGGAAATGGTGCTGGAATATTCCACAAAATATATCAACGCCTGAATACAAATAATACTTGTGAAAATACATCGAAGAGTAAATATATCTTATTGCTTAATGATGATCTATGTCCCATCCATTTATTGATAAGGAATATGCTTTTATATAAGATACCGTTTCAATATGAAATCAAGATAATTGTATCCTCTTCCCGTTATTGAAATCAAATTATCCGTTTATTATTATTGCTCATATATTTTTATTAATGTTTAATAAGATTATTATGTATATATATATAAATAAAAACAAAACTGTCGCCATGATTTAATGCCTTCCCAATTTGTTGAATTGTGATAAATGAAAAATTCTTTGAAATATATAAAGGAAAGTACATAGCTTATTGTAAATACAACCAAAGAAATTGTATTTAGCTGCGTTGAAGGGTTCCGCTGACGGACTTGGTTTGATGCGGGTGTGAATGGAATTGTGTGATCTAGCTTTTGTTGACCGTCACGACTGTCGCACCTCTACGTATATGTACTTTATACTATTGCACATTTATTTACTTTTGTCTCAGCTTTAAGGCAAGCTAGATAGTCTAACGAAATGTCTAATGATGAATAAAACTATCTCATTTCAAGTTGTCTTATTTCTGAGCTACATTACAATCATTTTTATACATCACCCTAACCAGTGGTAGGTTTGTTGCAGGAGGCAGTCTAGACAGCTACCATCGCAACGCCAGTTTCTGTCGCCCAATAATAGTGAGTTCTGGTTAGAAAGGCGCTGTTGCTAGTGTAGTTACTGAGGTAACGAGACATGTCTCAGAGGACGAGCGCAATGTGTATCAACTTAACTACCACCACGTTATTATGGGTGGGCGTATCACTTACCGTTACATGATAGATGATCATCTTGCCCCATCGTTGATAAAAAAAAAAGTGACGCCGTATCCACCTTAATTTTAAATGTTCATAAATCAATCTAGTGCCGATGAATTCACTATATTGGTTGACATTTGCAAAATGCTCATATAATACGTTCTAGCATTACCAGCCAATAGACGTCCACTGCTGGACATAGACTCCTCCCAAAGATCTCCACATTTATAGAGGTTCATTGGGGGATTTGGGACATTTCTCACCAAGCGAGCTTAATGCGGTTTGGTGGGCGCTTAGCCTTGTTTGTTGTTTATCAGCGTGCACCACGTGCATGTTGGTTACGCTTGGGTTCCGCAAGTTATTATACGGGACTCCTTAAAGCCTTTTACGCTATATATTGTTCTGTACAATGTACCGGGTTTATAAAACGCGTAATTAAATAAAACACTTCTCGGTGCCATGAACGCATTAGGCAAAACCAGTCACTGGTTCTCAACATTTCTCATAGGTTTTAGATTCTTCCCTATCAGCGATGAACCTGTCAGTGCTGATCAAAATATATGTGTATTATTATTTTAAGTATCGTCAATAGTTATCGCATCACAAGACAAGTTTCACTAATTTTTTTAATATTTTTATCTTACTGCAAGTGATTTTTTTTAAGTAATATTTTAGTGTGTCCATTACAAATTAAAAAAAGTATTTTTTTTTATATCAGAATTTTCATTTACTTATAGTACGATTCTTACTTAGTGCCGGCTACACGTAGTAAGTAGTTGTTCTGAACTTAGTTTCTACAAGATCAAACACAAAAAGATGGTCTTCACACAACTCTGCAACACTTAAACAGTGCAAATGAAATAAAAGTAGGGAAAAGAAATTTATTTAATGAAATACAGACAGACTTACAAACTAAGTATTAGCCTATCCATATAAGAGTTTCATTTCTTTGTTAAGAGTTCGATTGTCACCAAATTTTACACAAAAACATTTTTTACATAGAAATTATTTCCCCGCAGCCGTGGCCAGTGGATTCCTTAAAACTAAGATCACGGAGTCACCACGCAGGAACATTTTAGAAATGAATTTATCCTTGTTCACTGCTTTACCCTGAAAAAATATAGTTATAATTATATTTATATATTTGCTTTTACCATTCATGTATGCGTATTATTTAATAAATTGCTAAACATAAATTATAATAATAGAAACTATAAGACCTTATCGATTTTTTGGTATCTATTCTACACATCTCCCTAAGAATATCCCGTTGTGTAAAAAAGTGATTACAGGCAAAATATCTTCTATAATTAAACACATCTGAATTTATTCAGATTTACATACATTTATCTATTACTTTGAATTTGATAAAAGTTATCGACATATCCAAAAAAATAGGAAAGGCTCAGACTGTCTAGAAGCACAAGTTTAGCTGTAATGACAGAATGATGATGAAACGATAAAAAGTTGGTAGAACATTTAATAATTTAAGGCATGCTGAACTAGCAACTATAATAAATAAGAACATTACCATAAAGACATTTTGTTTTACATAATAATGGTACAATGAAAATTAGTTTAGATTATTATAAAATAAAGGAACCATAGAATTATAAGAAAATAGATACAAAACAAAATTTTTTTAAATTATATCATATTTCAAGGTAATATTCAGGATCATGTCCAGCAGTGGATGTCTATCAACTGATGACTATGAATCAAACTACTGCCCTCTCGCAAGAAAGTTAATTTGATTATGAAACATTATCAGACTTATTTATATATAGTAATATAATAACAGCCAATTTACGTCCCCACTGCTGGGGCACAGGCCTACCCTCAATATGAGGGCAATTGGGCCATAGTCACCATGCTGGCCCAATGCGGGTTGGTGACTTCACACATGACTTAGGATAAATTCTAAGTCATGTGCAGGTTTCCTCACGATGTTTTCCTTTACCATTTGTATCTCGCTGTTGTAACTAAAGTCCACAAATGTACATAACTTAAATATTAAAAGTCATCGGTACATGCCAAGGTTCGTACCAAGACTTTCGGAATGAAAGTCGCACGCTTTAACCATTAGGCCAGCGAGCTACTATTATCAGACTTAAATACTATAATTTTTACTATAAAACATTGCCTCTAAAAAGTTAGTTGTACAATATTTGAAATTATTTTACAATGTTCCCATCCTCAGCATATTGTATGCTTTTTAACTTAAGCTAATAAGCACTTTGCTCATCGATTTATATTCCTAGCATAGTATATACAAGCATATTAAGTACAACAAACACCCATTTGCTGAAGGTCTGTGTTTGGAAGTACACATTAATATTTTGAAATAATGAGTGATAACTAAGACACTAATAAAATTACTAATACAGTACTTGTTAAATAAGAATTAATAAAGAATAATACAAATTAATAAATCCCTTACTTAAAATGTTTATTACCATAGGTTATATTGTAATCTTGTGTTAGTGTTTAGGTAATCTACTTACAATGACTAGATAAATTTTGAGAGGTTATGAGCTTCTTTTATGTTATTTTCAAAACATCAACACAAACATAACAATTAGGATAACGGTTTTACCTTTTTCCCTTTGCCAGTTCGAGGTACTTCAGTCCACATTTCTTTAACGTTTTCCAAAACCATGTTACAATGCCGGTCGAAGGCTTTAACACGACCCAAAAGTTTCTTATTATTCCGACAGTTAATTAAAACTTGCGTATTGTTCTTAACCGACTGTGTGAGAACTGAAAGTGGTCCAGTGCTGAATTCCTCTTCTTCTATTTTAGACAATTCTTCTAAAGTCATTTCGGAGCGTGGCTTGGTAGTAGTCGCCCTGAAAAGAAAAGATAGTCCATAATGTTTTTTTCTTAACCAATATAAACATTACACACGCTAAACTTACATTGTGCGTTTAATATAATTATGATGAGTGAAATACAGCCGAATAACAACTTTTGAGTTTTGTGGACCACACTTTTGTTGCACTATCGTAGCGTTACTTACTCTGTGCTTAGGAACGCTAAGGTCACAGGCAATATACAAATTTTTTGTTCACAGATTGTTGATAAATAAATAAATATTTAAAATATTATGTAATTAATATTTTATAAATAATAATAAAATCATATATGCAATAGATGGTATAACCAAAATCAATTTCACAAATAAATATTTAACTTATGCAAAATATTTTTTTACTCTGTGTTTGTACGGACATTCGTTAAAAGCCTAATATGTATTAAAAATTATACTATTATAATTACTATTATATATATACTATACTATTCAACTTTTTATGTAATTAAATATTGTTATTATTTACCTTTAACATTAGAAAAATATACAATATGAAAAAAATTAACTATCATTAATAATGTTTTCTATAATCTGAATAAATATTTGGATAAATCAAATAAAAAAAATCTGATAAATATTTTTTTTATAATATCTAAAACACATTTGAAATGCAAAAGCCAAAGGAGTGAAACCAAAAATTTTAAAATGTTAGCGCTGATTCTTTGATAACTAATTTCCGATTTTTGGTGAATTCTAATGGTATTAGAATTAAATTCATTAAAGGCAATGTCATAATAATGAATTTTTTTTTTATGGTAATAATATGAAATATTCTTTATGGTTAGTTATTTTCAGTAACTTTGTCCAAGATTTTGTCTGTTGTTTGTGAATTCTACATGTTCAAGTTTATGATTAATAATGGATTGCGAACACATCTGGCGAAGTATAAGCGTGCAGGCAGTTTCATAGTGTATCGCAATTGTGTGGTTCCCGTTGAACTAAGCTCAACACTGTCATGTAATTTAAAAACAGCTGTATTCTCCAGCATTTAGTTAACTTCGTTTTTGTTGTACGTGTAAGTACTTTTAGCAAATTTTTCCGTAAACATGTATGCTTTGATCTTTTAGTTTTTTTTTTTTTTTTTTTTTTTTTTATATAGTCACGCCTTTTTCCCAGTAGGGGTAGGCAGAGGTGAATAAACACCCACATTTCGCCAGATGTGGTCAGATTAGGTCCAGTGTAATAGGGGGCGAGCCTGTTGCCACTTTATTGGGACCACCCCACACATACGCACACAAAGATGATATCAGTGTGCGGGTTTCCTCACGATGTTTTCCTTCACCGTTTTGTATCTCGCTGTTGTAACTAAAGTTCACAAATGTACATAACTTAAATCTTAAGTCATTGGTACATGCCGAGGTTTGAACCCGCGACCTTCAGAATGAAAGCCGCACGCTCTAACCATTAGGCCAGCGAGCTACTTGATCTTTTAGAAACATAATTATTGTCTACAACGTGTTACAGATTTAGATAATTTTGCAATAGTAATACAATCAGTTTTAATTAAATGTGGAAATAGCCGTTTTATCGAAGTATATATGATATAGGGGGTAGAGTGTCTGGGTGGTGGACTGATATATCTCACGATACCCGAGCCAATCTCACTTGCTCGTCGAGAAATCATCGAGAAATATATAAATTCTTAAGTATGTTGTAGACCTAATCTCCCCCCTCCGATGACCTCATAGGATTGCCGCCATCCGATGCGCACCGTGCGCGTCTTAAATTCATATGTATATCTTTAAGTACACCCCTTTCTCTTCCCTCATAACAGTGTCCAACTCTTCAACCTTTCCTCATCTAATATCTCTTCAACTTTCTCCTCCCCCTCATACATACCACTTTATCTACATGTATATGTATATATTTAATTTTTATCGTTTTAGCTCGCGGATACCGGATCCGCGAGCCCTCAGTCCGATGAAGCCGCTATAGTTGTCAATAAAACTGCGGCGAGAACATCACCATCAAAAAAAAAAAAAAAGTAGACCTAATCTAACCACGTCTGACGAAAAGTGGGTGTGTTTATTCGCCTTTGCCTACTCCAACTGGGAAAAAAGGCGTGATAATATAAAAAAATGTTGTAGAACGGAATGTTACTTATGTGAAAATTATAAATTTTCAAGTAGTTTTTAAAAGTTATTTCTTAAATTAGTGCGTTTTTATATTTGTATAATTACTAATATCGCGTAATGTTTAAAAAGCGTAATGATCTCATTAGTAATGACGTTATAGCACAAATGTAAATATTTTTTTAGTAATTTATAATAGTTTTTCTTACAGTTAGTAAAAAATTTACTACTCATTTAATACAGAGTTCATCGCGGGTTTAGAAGTAAGGTGATTACTGTATTGGATTTATTAAAATTAATTTTTGCCGCACAACCATTACAAATTGGTGAGACAAATTTTATTTTTACAAGAATAAAATCGTAAATATTTAAAATATACTAAATTTTATTTAAAAAAAAAGTGTATAGTATTAATTTTTTGTGCGTGTGACCTTCATTGCGAAGGCCGCGGGTTCGAGTCCTGGCATGTACCGATTACTAATTTTTTTTATGTATTTCTGTGATCAGCGTTCCTTTCTACGTAAACGTAAGAATTATTACATTTAAAAAACCTTATAGCATTTTATTTACAGAAAAATTACAGTAATTGCTATAAACATTTGTTTAAAAATTAAAAGATTTACACATCCACCTGTCTATATTTGCTAACAGGGTTTGTACCCTATATAATTTTTTGTACCTATCATGTCTTCTAGGGTCCTTGTGATCTTATAGTGTATGATTTTTTGTTTCTAAAGAAAGAGAAATGGGGTCAAAATTGAATACAAGCGGAGTGCTATCGAGCGGCGTGGACTATTTTTGTCTCGTCTGCGAGTCCCGGCTGCATCATGAGCCTGGCGCGCTGGCGCACATTCAGAAGCCGGTGCATACGAAAAAGTTTGAAGAGACGGATTACTTCGAGAATAAAGAAAATTACGTGAGAAAGGTATACTATTTACTGAAGTGTTTTTATTCTTTTGTTGTCGACTGTTTATTGATACAAATGGTGCATTATCAAAAATGTAAACAATATCGTAATCAATAAGTCATTTTTTAAAAAGGCTTTTACTTCCCACCTCACAACGGTACTCACTCACCTAGACGGACTCCGGAAACAGAAACCTACCACCACTTTTTTTATGTGAAAATTTTATTTTGATACCGTTACTAATATGTGTCATTGTGCAATAATTTAGTATAAACATCACAGAATTGTATTTTTTTTTATTAATGTAGGTATAGTACAGGCTTTACTAGCTATGATATCGGCAATATCCGGTATAATATATTGATATGTGTGCATATAGATTTTTGATCGCAATTAAAATAGATTTTTGGTTGATTGAAATAAGGTTTATTTTCAAACTTCATTTCTATTGTTATTGCTAATGGTCTGGTACCAGCCTAGTAGCTTAGTGTAAAATATTATGAGAAGTCTACGCGCAACCGGCCGGCTCCGACTGCGTACTCTCCTCGCATCGCCGCTAGACCCATCTCGAAGAGCATAAGTATGCTTCGAGCGCATCTAGAGTAACAATGCTCGTGTCCAATCGGCCTATATGAAACAGCATGATGGACCTGGGTCAGTTCCAAACGTATAACGCCGCCGATCTCTGTGAAAAGAGGAGCGCCATCCGACACTCTCCGAGATGGTCTAAGATAATGGACCCTAAGGGATGCCGTACCACACTGCGATATGCAAGGGCATTACGAAGGACACCATTTGGTGCCTCGTGGAGTGGCGATGCATGTGTGGGTGGGTACGTGAACACTACATTTCCACTCGGACCTTTACCCACTTAACACCTATTTTACCTCAATATATCAGATAGCAGTTGCAGGGGAACACTTCACGTTACTAGATATAATGTATAATTGGATAGGGTGCCCTGACTGGAAGTAAAATACTTTGCCATTTCGTCACTTAGTCCCTTAGTATGTGAGCATTGTAGGCATTAAAGCTAACTAGATATAACTTATGTTTATTGTATTGCACCATCTTTAGTTGTCATATTTTCTTAGTCTTCGAAATCTTTTATTTCAAACATTTAGAATCTGTTATGAATTTATATAAAACGTTACAAATTTTCGAAGAAACCCTCTAATCGACATTAGTTTACACCGCACAGGTAAGTATCACTGCAACTCATACTTCTGTCGCCAAACAGTAGTGCGTAAACAATAATGTATTCCGGTTTGAAGGGCGTTATATCTTGGGGTAAGGGGACTTAACATCTTATTAAGGCGATGAGTGCAATGTAGTGGTTCAACCTAACTAACAACACATGTTAGATTGTATCAAATGATATCACATTTAAAAAATACAAATGTTTGTAATTACAAAACCAGTTATATCAATGTATCTGCTACCAACCAGTGAGACACATTTACATTAAGGCCATATATTTCAGATTAACAAGTGGTACTTCTGTGAATTGTGCAGCCTTCTATTGCCCACCGCAGCTAGAGCACGCCTGCATGTGGTTGAGCCACAGCATTTGGGTAACAAGAGTACCAAGATATTACAGAGGAGAGGAACAACCGTAGTCGCATTCTCTCGTGTCCAGATTGACGACAAAGCGTGGCATGGAATCGTAGATGACGCCTGTGTCATTTGTAACACTGAATTCTACGATCAAAGCATTCACATAAACGAAACTAACCACATTATAAAATTAATTCAAAGCGCAATCGAATTTGATTCAGATAAAAACATTTTTCGGAAGGTAAGTTGCATACACGATTATTGATTCTTAATCTATTTATTCTCAAGGTTTTTTTAAAATGGTTGGTTAATAACTACATTGAAAACTACAATTCTTTAATTTCTAAGGCAGCTGTACATCCTGTGCATATCTCCAATGTATGAAGACCTTGAGTTTATAATGATGGAAATCTTATGAGATCTACAAACCTAACATGATCAACAAAGTAGGTAAATGACAGGCACCCTCGCTGTCAGTGAAGGTTCTGAACCCTTGTTATAGGTTACCCAATAATTAGGTTACTTTACATTGAAACTATAATTATATCACTGCTATCTATGAATGAACATAAGGAAAACAAAACTCATCCATATAACCCATCTTAATTTCTGCATTTTTTTAGGTTGACGATGGCTCTGTCCAGTGCATCACATGTAATGTTATCATTGGATTAAATTCTATTGATGTTCATTTCAATGAAACTGAGCACAAAACCCTTTATGAAGGTTGCTGCTGTGATGATGAAAAAATAATAAAAAAATCTGATTTGGAAAAAATTGAAGCCTACAAATCAAATAAAGACAATGACAAAGACAAATCAAGTGATGGTAATGATTTAAAAAATATTGTGAATTCAAATGAAGTTAATAATCGTAAAAACATAACATTACAATTTGCAGAAATTGATGGTAAAAAAATATCTAAAAATATAGATACAAAGGACTACATAATTGCTAACCTGGATGGAAAGTTGCTGTGCTTATTGTGTCATTGGGTATTAGATTGTGACATAAATAGTCACATAAATGATTTTCATCATCAAACTATGCTGGAGTTGCATGAAGACAGTCTTAAAAAGCTAAATAATAATAAGAATTTTGCTGCAGCACAAGTAGTAAAAAGTGAAGATGATATAGTTGCCACTGAAGAAGTAATTGTAAAAAGGCCAAATATTTTAGATTTCGTTGATAAGTTCAAAAATAATGACATAAATATAAACTTTGAACTTCAAAGTGCCATTTGCAAGAAATGCACAAAACAATTACATTTTGATGTACAAGCAATTGAGGATCATATTGCAAAACATTTAACAAATAATGATAGAGGAAACATTGAAAAACCTGATGAGAATGCTAAGTCCTCAGAAACTCAGGGAGAAAAGGATGACGATTGTAATAAAACTTCTTTATGTAGCAAACCTGTTTTGAAGCTGGATCTTAATGTGCAGGATATGAAACAAGACATATTAAACCCAAAGGACGATAAAGTTTCTTGTGATGCGGAGGAAGATATAGATAATTATATTAAACAAAATAATATGAGAAGTTATAACAACCAAAACAAAGTATATTGCATAATATGCAATTCCAACATTCCATATTCTTTAAAAAGCTTAAAAGAACATGTTGCTGGAGGTGGCCATCAAAGAAAGATGGAAGATAAAAAGGAAAAGGAGGAGACACTCATTAAAACTAAATCGAAGAGGTCTGTAGGGGCTAATCTAAATAAAATAAAAACAGCCACTTACATTAACTTTTTTTTTATTGCTAAAGGATTTAACGCCGATGTTGTAATGAATGATAAAATATGTATCAATATGTTCAGTTTCTTATTAATGGTTAATGTGGGTGACAAATTCAAATGTCTACTATGTAATGAAAAAATACAGAAGTTCCAATGGAAGCACCACATGGCATTAAAAATGCATGAAGATGTTATTGATGAATGTCTTGTCGTCATATCAAAGAAACATGATAATGAATTTATAAGAGAGGTAAGGTGCATTATTTTATTCTTTTAAAAGTTGACTTTAATAACTTCTTTTTTATGTTCTAGGTCTTTCCATAAGTTGAGGTTGTCTTGAAAGCTACTACCAAAGCACCTATTTTTGCTGTCAAATAGTAGTATACTTTTCAGTATGAATGGCTTTGTATCCAGTGATATTACAGTAATGAAACTTCATATCTTATGGCTCAAGGTATCAGTTACAACACATCTGCGTTATACACATGCACATAGTGCAGTGTATGTCACCTTAACTACCGCCACAGTGTTATAGCATGCATATCACTTATACTTCAAATGCATATATATTGTTTTTAGTGGTAGAAATGTAAGTGTATGTTTAGTAACTTCCATTTTTAATATTATGATTACAACTTGACAACTTGGGAAGTTCAAAACAATGTACTGTTAAAAAAATTAAAATAAATATTTAGTAATTTGGAATAAAATACAGTACAGAGTACATACAATACATTAACATTGACTTGATATTGACTCCAACTTTAAGTGACCATGAGGCTGTGAATAGTGAGGTTACCACTTTGCTAGTATGAAAAGAAACCCTATCTCAAATGTTAATATTTCCATTTTCATGTTACAAGATAAGCAATCAGCCGCTATTCCAGTGTTAGTTAAGGTTGTTTAAAATAATAAATTATTAAATTAATATTCTCGCTAGTTTCAACCAGGAGTTTTCCATTGCGGCTACTGCAATATACAGTGTGACTCATGGGAGACGCTAGAGAGTCACTTGCAGTCACCAGTGCACAGTGACAACAAAACATCATCTAAATGGCGTTTGGAGCAGGCCGAGGCTCAGATCTTTTTCCTGAAAATGCAGAATAGACTGACACTGGCGCAAGAGGGATTTAAGCTTCGGATGGTGATGCGTGATATGTTTCGATATAATGATTATCGTAGTGATAGTGACCGTGACAATGAGAGTGATAGTGATTAAAAAGTACAATTCCTTACATTACATATATGGCAACAAAGAACGCCTGTTCAGAGCGGCGTCACGGCGGTACTCTTGTGGTGATGGATACACGCCACACATACTATTCAAGTCTCCTGTCATGTGGTCAAAAGAAAAAATATACAAATGTATCTTTTTATGAAATAGATAAAAGCAATTATAATTATGTTATTATTTTTATATATATTTAATCTATGAACTCTGTACACAGTGCTAATTCTGTTTAAGATCTGAACAATAAATATTAATCTGCTCTTTCACGCTGTTTCACTAGTTATTTTATACCGTTGTTTCAAGAAATCATTATCACAAAATCTTATGCCTATCATATATTCGATCGCGCTCTTACAATGAAATCGTGCTTGGCAGTGCACGAGCTAGTAACTAGTAGAGAAGGATTTACGCGATTAGCTTCTGAAACGGGGTATTTGCTTGCAAATACGCTCACTAGAAGTGCATGAACAAAATTCTATAAAGTATACAAATATTTTTAACCCTTAAATGCATGATTTTATTTTTAGACCGAGAAAAAATATATTTTGGAGCCATGAATATGCTGATTTAGGAAAAAATAATAAAAAAAATAGTTTTTTTTATTTTCATAGCTATTTTTATTAAAAACCATTTGTTGCAGAACTACAACACTATGCACTCACTTTATTTCACTAATTTTATGGTCGTTTGAATGGTATGTTGCAGTTTTACTACTTTATGCATTTAAGGGTTAAGACACGCAGCGCATGCAGCGCTTTTCCTATGTCCAGCTGTGGACGTATATCGGCTGATAATGACGTACCTGGTAGCGGAACGTTTAAACTTCATGGAAAATTTATTCCATATTTGCACATTGTGTACTTTTTACCATATTTGCGCTCTAAAGTTAATGTAATACTTAATATAAGTGGCATTTATGTAACACTTCAATGAAACGTATTTAAATTCTAAGAAATACTTAGTACTCAAACATTTACCATCTGGAATTATGAAATGTATCTTTATGCAGTTAGTTTTTTTATATATTATCACGCTTTTTTCCCAGTAGGTGAATAAACACCTACTTGTCGCCAGATGTGGTCAGATTAGGTCCCATGTAACGGGGGGCGAGCCTGTTGCCACACTAGGTTGGCCGTGGATCCAAGTCCACGAGCCCAGTGTGAGACGATCTGTAAGAGTCACTATGGCTTGCAGCCCGATCTACATCAAAAATATAGGACACTTTAAGCTCTACTGAAAATCAGAGTTACGGCCTTTGTAGGCTTTAACATTACCTGAGTGGGTTCCTGTCCCACATAATCAAATTAAAGCATAATATTTTACATTTTATTTTATTGTTACTTTGTGCGAATAAATGATATATTATTATTTGGGGCCACCACGCACACACAAAGATGATTTCAGTGTGCGGGTTTCCTCGCGATGTTTTCCTTCACCGTTTATCTCGCTGTTGTAACTAAAGTTCACAAATGTACATAACTTAAATAATAAGTCATCGGTACATACCGAGATTAGACCCGCGACCTTCGGAATGAAAGCTGCACGCTCTAACCATTAGGCCAGCGAGCTTGCACTTAGTAATAAACCATATTACTGCAGTAATTAAAACAATTTTTTTTTTTAAAACAAAAAAACGTTTGTTCTTTCGTGTAGGGGTGAGGCGTATTTATCATAACATATATGAAGCATAATTATTCGAAGATAAAAGATAACAGTTGTTCTTGCGGTGTCGTTATATCTGTTAATATTATTCAATCACTATCAACAATCAATATTTTCATTATCTAATAACAGCTGCAGGATCGATCGATGTGGAGATCTTTGGCGAGGCCTATATACAGCAGTGGACGTCTGTCGGCTGATAATGATGATGATAACAGCTGGTCAGTAAAATAGCTTGAAATAACAGAATAGGCAATAAAAATTTAAACTATTCTTGTCTTTGGTATAATATTGTCATAAGCTAAAATGAGACATACCTAGTATTTATTTGAAATAATCCAAAATTATAGTAGGTCGTTTCATTAGAAGAAATCCTCTTTGAAAAAAGAATTCTTAATTAGATCATGTTATCCGTTATTTGGTTAATGAATCTATATATGATGCAAATTTATATCATCTTGCAAGTTAGGTCATTAGGTCTTAGTACTAAATAGAAATAAAAGAGGATACCAGTGGATACTTTTTTATTCTTTATGATAATTTACAAAGCAATTATTATTTTTATTTAGGCACAAATTGACTCCACATTTATTAAAAGAAATTGTAGAATACCCTTTACATTTAGAATATTTGTACCTAAGTGACATACTCACTGTTGGCCAATGATCAGTACCGTCTGTTTTTATATCTTGGAGGTAGAGGAGCTGGAGAAGCCTTTTTTCTTTTTGATTCCAGTTCATCCTCAAAGGTCTTGGGTTGGATGACCTCATTTTCTTTTTTTGCTGGTTCTTTAATTACAAAGAACAAAAGCTAATTCATTTCTGAAGTGGCTAATTGTAAGTAGATTTCTCTAATGGTGGTTTCTTTCTAAACCTTTTTTTTATAAATTGCCTACACATTTTTACTGTAAGAATCAATATGTGAAAAAAAAAATTATGGAGTCCGTCATGTTCTGGGTGTCATACAGGTTTACGAAGATCATTATTATTGGAACAGATAACTCAATTTTTTCAAATTTATTCAATTGAATTGTTGAAGCAATTGGTTCATATCCAAACTTTAGGGATCAGTATGATCTAGTGCCAGAAAATTTCTGCATCAACGTATATAAAAGGATGCCGATGAACTTATGTCAGATTCAGTAAAAGGTGTAGATGAGCTTGTATTATATATAGGTTTGTTTGTTCCACTAATCTATTGATAAAATGCTTTGTAATAAAATGGATGAAACACTGGTATGGAGTTTCTAGTTGAGTTATCTCATCAAAAGAAGCATTACCCAAGAAAGTAGTTTTGTCCATAATATATACCATGTTCCATTTTTCTATATCAACTTTCTTTTGTCAATGGGATAACTGAGCAAATAATTACATTGCTGATCATTTACCTCTTCCTGAACAAGAGGAGAATCAGTGTCAAGAATTTCTACTGATAGCCAGCCATCTCCAACTGTGTCAAATAAGATTTGATGTCCTAATGTAGAGGTTTCTTGGATAATAACAATTAATAAACAATGAATAATGTTTTTTTTCCATACATAAGTAGATATGTAACTATAAAGTGATGTAAAATTCTATCATGTGGTATTTTTTAAATTAAACGCAAACTTTTTAAAAAAATTCTATAATAATAACAGGAACACATGTTACAAATCTTTCTTTCAATCATTTTCACTTTTTTAGCAATAGCAACTCAAATATAATAATTATTCCCTTGGGTTAATGGCGTTTCTTTATAGATTTCGCCATGAAATATAATAAAATGAAATTAACAACTAAATCATACGTTTATTGCAACTACAACAAACAGAAGAATCAGAACTTCAACAGCTAGTGACACTTGCTTATTTTTTACAGCTGTTTTGTCTTTATGCAATGGACATTGAAAATCTCCACACGTTTAACTTAAAGTGAACTTGTTCTCTTTTGTAATTTTTGGGCTTTCATATAATGATAGAAATTCCACCATCATGAAAAGGTTTAACTAGTTCGTGTTAACTGTATCTTCGTTGATTAATTTATCTCTTACACCCATTGTTTATACTGTTGCTAAAACGACGTGCACCTAAAATTATAAACGGAAAAATACAAATTATAATCTTACAACATAATTATCATCGAGACGTCATTCCTTAATTAGTTCGTGTTAACTGTTATTTTGATGATTAATTTATCTTGCTGACACGAAATGAACATACTGTTGCTAAAACGAGACACCTAGTATTACGACTCGATAAAGACAAATTGTGAAAAAATAATAACAATTTTTTAATAACAGTAATTCGTATCTGTTCTTAGTGTGTAACAGTAACAACAGATATTATATTTGCCCTGTTATAACCCACCTCTAATTTCAGGTCACTGTCTAATATAGATTTTATTTTACAATTTTATGTGTTCACGATTTCTAATTCAACAAGGAAATTCTAAATAATAACACATGCAGTCCACTTTAATATTACATCAATGCTATTGACTCACGAGGTAAGATTTCGTTTTGTTATTCTTCGTCGTTGTCTTGATCTTTTTCTTCTCCTACTACTTCACATTTTGTTTTAAATTATTTAATTTCCTATTAATTTTCAACGAAGAACTAAAGTATTTTGAGATTTAGTTTCTAGCCCCGCTTTTTTAAAAAAATACTTGTACTAGAGCGCCGCGGTATCGAGTATTGTAAGTACGACCTATGTCTTTGTGTAAAGAATGTTAAGATCAGAGACAATGTAAAATTTTTTGTTCACATGTTGATATAGAAATAGATATTTAAAATAAGACGTAATTTAACTTCTCATGAACAATAATGAAATCAAATAGGCAATAATAAATGGTGTAATAAAGGACGTTTTACAACGACAAAAATAAACAAGTTATTTTTATTAAAAAACGTTGAATGTAATTTTAGGAAAATGCTGCATAATAATGTAAATTAAATGTGAACCTCTTAACACTTGCAAATTTTAAATAATACTGTTCAACTTTTTATTTGATAAAATATTATTATTTATGTTTAATATTAAAAGGACGTGGAAAAATTAGAAAAACTTTATTATGCTTTACGAACTTTTTATTAAGTTGAATAATTAATTTTATTTATATTGTCTGAAGCACTTTTTAAATGCAATAGCCAAAAGATGGCAACCAAAAAATTTAAAACGTTAGCCCTCATTCTTTAGAATTCATAATAATTAATTGTAAGAAATGCAAAAAGAAAATAATATTTTTTTTTATGGTAATAATATGAAATATTATTTATGGCTAGCATTTTCAATATTACATTACAAGTTCTTGGCCGCCGTTAATGAATTGCGATGCGTTCAAATTTATGTTTAGCAATTAATTGAGAATTCATTTTCTGGCGAAATATTACTTGGTAGAAAAAGTCTTCTGTTTTATTACTATTGTATGCTTACCGTAAAGTTAGGCTCAATATTGTTGTATTAGTTAAAAACCGACATTCGTACCCAAGTATTTAGTTACCGCAAATTTTGTTTTAACGTGTAAGTATTTTTGAAAATATTTCTTTAAACGATTTTTCTCTGATCGATTAAAAATTTTATAGATGCCTACGAGGTATTACGGACAATCTATTTTGCAATAATAACAAATTCAAGTTTAATTTAATGTCGTAAAAAAATATTAATCGACGTTCATATCATATACAGAAATGATTAATATATCATTCAAACAACGGGATTACTTTGGTGACAACTGAAAATATTATTTTAAAAAGATTTTGCATGAAAGAAGTGCTTTTTAATATTTGTACATTTACTCATTTCGTATAAGGTTGAAAAACTTAATGATTTAATTAGTAATCATATATTAAAACGCAAATATTTACAATCAAGCATAAAGTTAATACGTTATAAATAGTTAATTTTAACTGAAGATTAAGGGTAACTTAATAATTGTGTTAGGGTTACTACGATTTTTATTTTGGATCATATTCATTGTATTACGGTGCAACAAATTTTAATATCAAAAATTTTGTGTTTTTACAATATATTCTTAGAAATAAATGAATAATAATTATTTGTTTTACGATAAATATTATCAATAAATTCTCTGCGCAATTGTGTTTTGTTTAGATTCTTTGATCAGCGTTTCGTTTAATACGAAAGTAATAATGATTACTTTTTATAAAAACTTAACAGTTATAAATAACAATTGTTTGATTATCAAATTTTTGATTTAATTTCATATTTAGTTTAATTTACAGATAAAACCGTACGGCGTGTGTTAAAACATTCCTTTGGAAAATATTTACATCCACCTACATTATTTGTTCAGTGTTTATTAATATACTTCCTATAATTTATCGTTATTAAAAATAATATAGGATCTTTATCTATAAAGGAATAAAAATGGATTCAAAATTGAATACAAGCGGAGTGCTAACGAGCGGCGTGGACTATTTTTGCCTCGTCTGCGAGTCCCGGCTGCATCATGAGCCTGGCGCGCTGGCGCACATTCAGAAACCGGTGCATACGAAAAAGTTTGAAGAGACGGATTACTTCGAGAACAAAGAAAATTGTGTAAGAAAGGTAAATTATTTACTGATAGACTTTAATATTTTGCGTTCATAAACATAAAGTATTTTTTTGGTTACTTAATATATCTAAATACTTTTAAGCATGCGATTTTAGACAATCGATCGAAATCCAGATCGTTTTACCGTTACGTACGGTATATTATCAAATATGTCCAAAATAGGTTGTCTTTTATATAACTGATTTAAATTTTTGGATAGAATGTTTTTTTTTTATCTTTATAAATATATATATTTCAATTCTATGAAGGGATGACACTCCACCAAATAGCAAGTGTGACGCCCGGTCATAACAACGTGGCGCTACCTAGGATGCTATACAAAGCACAACATTGTTCCGTCGCCTCTAGTCATAAGAAGTTAAGTCTCATTACCTTAGTAGTTACACTAGTTACAACGCCTTGCAAACCGGAACACAGTAATGTTATCAGAGTTTTGTTTGGCGGCAGAAATAGGCGGTATTTCAATTTTTTAATTTTCAATTTTGACGATGGGTGCGGGCAGCACGGGACTTTTGGGGAAGAGTTTGGATCTCTATGTGTGTGTGGACCTCTATTTGCTGATGATGATGATGATGAATTTTCAATTTATCCGACTCCGTTCGCCTTTCCACTTAATTTTATCCGACAAACGTTACTTAGTTTCGGTTTGAAGGGCGCTATAGGTAGTAAAATTACTGGGGTAACGACACTCAACATCTTGTCTCGAGTGACAGCGCAAAATGGTGCAGTATACATCATCTTAATTACCGCCACGCTGTTTGAACGCGCGTATCGCTTAGCATCAGGTGAACATCTTGTTCGCCTCGTCGTTACGTAGTATATTTTTTTATATACTACGAAGTGACGAGATTGTGACAATAGGCATTAAAGTTAACTTAACTATTTAGATATAGAGGTGTATCGTATTGCATAATCTTTAGTACCAGGTTTTTTTTATTTATACACAACTTAAAATTCAAACATTTACTGGTAAGTAGGTCACTGTTGCTGAAGACCGTCTAGGTAGGTACCACTACACCGCCTATTACAGTCGACAAACGCTACTGTGTTCCAGTTCGTAGGGCGCTGTAGCCTAGTGAAATTACTGAGGTAACGAGGCTCAACATCTTATTTCACAGGCTAAGAGCGCAATGTACTGCAGTGTATATACCACTATAACTACAACAGAGACCTATCTCTAGTGAATTGATTATACTATGCTACACTTGTATTCAAATAATTTTCATATTGTTGAGAAGCGTTTAAAAAATGGTATTTTTAAATTAGTATTTTGGAAACCATGAAGCCGGCGTATTACATATCAACTGTGTGCGCAATTGCTCCCGCAGGCGCGTCGTAGGTTACCCCTGATCTATGCTTTACTACTAGGATTTATTTTTATTTTAATCTTTCAATTCGCTATCCTTTACATCTTTTTTATATAAAGGCCTTACATTTCAGATCAACAAATGGTACTTCTGCGAATTGTGCAGCCTTCTATTGCCCACCGCAGCTAGAGTGCGCCTGCATGTGGTCGAGCCACAGCATTTGAGGAATAAGAGCAGTAGGATATTGGAAAGGAGAGCAACAAGCGTAGTCGCATACTCCCGTGTCAAGATAGACGACAAAGCGTGGCATGGTATCATAGATGACGCTTGTGTTATTTGTAACATAGAACTGGAAGATCCGAATATTCACTTAAACGAAACTAATCACATTTTAAAATTAATTCAAAGCAAAATTGATTTTGACTCAAATAAAAATATTTTTCGCAAGGTAAGTCTTATACACGTTTGTATTGAAAACAGTGATAGCTTAATTAAAAAGGCAGCTGTACACCTTACGCATTTTGAAGAAGTAAATACAATGACTATTACCTTGAGTTTCCCATGAAGGAAAGCTTGTGGTAACTACTGACCCAACATGGTCAATAAGGTTCATAAATTACTTCGACAATAATCAGGTTGTTTTTAAAACAGTTTTTATATCACCCCTAGGAGCGAACATCAAGTAAACACAATCTATATATATCTATGTATAACCATCTTAAGTACTGCATTACTTTTAGGTTGATGAAAGTTCTGTCCAGTGCATCACATGTAATATTATCTTTGGATTAAATTCCATTGACAGTCATTTCAATGAAATTGAACACAAAAACCTGTATCAAGTTTGCTGTGATGCCTACAAAACAATTATGGAAAAATTTGCATTGGAAGAAACCGAATCATACAAATCAAATAAAGACAATGATAAAAGTAAATCTAATGAAGGTAATGATTTAAAAAATTGTGATAATTCAAATGACGTTGATGTTGATAAAAATGTAATATTGCAATCAGCAGAAATTGATTATAAGGAAATATATAAAATTTTAGAGGTAAAGAACTATATAATAATGGACACGGATGGAAAGACTAGATGCTTATTGTGTGATTGGTTATTAAACTGTGATGTGGATAGTCACATAAATGGTTTGCACCACCAAACTATACTTGCATTGCACATAGACCACTTAAAAAAGCCAAAGGCAAATAACAATTACAATATAATAGCAAGAGATATGAAAAGTGAAGAAAGTATTATAAAAAGGCCAAACTTTTCTGATTTTGTTGAAAAGTTTCAAAATAATGACATTAATATAAATTTTGAAGTTCAAACTGCTATTTGCAAGAAGTGCACAAAACAATTACATTTTGATGTACAAGCAATTGAAGATCATATTGCAACACATCTAACGAATAATGAAAGAGGAAGCATTGAAAAACCTGATGAAAATGCTACAGGATTAGAAAATCAGGGAGGCAACGATTCCGATTATAATAAGACTTCTTTATGTACAAAACTTGTTTCGAATAACAATCTTGAAGAGCAAGATATGAAAAAGGACAAAATAGACCCAAAAGAAAATAAAGTCTCTTATGATATGGAAAAAGATATAGATAATTATATTAAACAAAATGAGATGACAAGTTATTCCGACAAGAAGAAAGTATATTGCATTAAATGCAATTCCAACATTCCATATTCTTTAAGAAGTTTAAAAGAACATGTTGCTGGAGGTGGTCATCAAAAAAGGATGAATGATAAATTAAAGCAGTCCGTAGAGGATAATCTAAATAAAATAAAAACTGTCACTTACATAAAATTTATTTTTAATACTAAAGGATTCAATGCCGATATTATAATCAATGAAAAGATATGTATAAATTCCTATAGTTTTTTTTTAATGGTTAATGTTGGTGACAAATTAAAATGCCTTCTATGTAATGCATACATATTGAAGTCTCAATGGAAGCAACACATAGCATTAAAAATGCATGAAAAAGATCTTGATGAAATTCTTGTAGTAATATCAAAGGAACATGATAAAGAATTCATAAGAGAGGTGAGAAAATAATTGTTCGTTAGTTTAATATTTTCTAGAACTATGTTAAAAGTCTAACTTATCTGCAACTATCAACTAACCAACTCACCTACTGTTAAATAGTAATATGCAAACATTACCTTATTGAGGTTTAAAGGGTGATCATCCCTTTGTTTTGTTGGCAATTTATTATACGTAGCTCGTAATTTTGATGTTATGATTACAACTTGATAGACTTAAGACAATTTACTCTTACTCAAAGAAGTGTAGTCCTCTCACACAACGTTGTGTAGTAATTTTTTATTTGCGGAAACAATGAGACTGGTGAGTAGTTCTCTTTATGGTTAATTTAGTAAGCGCTAGTTAATATGTCATACTGCATCACAATGTGCTTGCTGTCTACATGTTAAGTTTCCTTACCCCCAATTATTTCACTAATTACAGCAACCTTCAAACTGGAACTGTAATGTTTGTAATAAGTTAAAGATTTACAATATAAGGGTGATAGCAACTAGGTTGTTGAATTATATGAGAAACCCTTTCATACACTATAGTAGTGTCGGAATCTAACCTGGTTATTTAATTTCAAGGCAAGTGCTTAGTGCCTGTTACTATAGAGGCAGTTAAGTTTGCTTAGAACATGAAAAAATATTTAATCAATATTTTCCTTAGTTGCGTCCGAATTATTTCCACTGTGGCCACTGCAACATAAACCGAAAATCTTGGAAGGCGTTAGAGAGTCACTTACAGTCACCAGCGCACAGAGACAACAAAACATCATCCGAATGGCGCCTGAAGCAGATTGCTGCTCAGGTCTTTATGGAAAACACACTGAATGGGAAAGAGGAAATCCCGCATCAGATGATGAGCCATATGTTTCAAGTTAATAATAATCAATGTGATAGTAACGGTAATTAAAAACCAAAATTTTTATGGATAATGTTATACATATGTTACATACTTAAGTTTGTTATGTGATCAGTCTGTACTATGTTATGCGGTACATAAAGTTATTCTAATCGTAATAGTTTGGCAAATATCTCCCTTCCGCCTTTTTGTCTTTTGAATTTCGCGGCTATGTACAAAGCGCTACAGAGCTCGTATCTGGCAATACTATACATAATTTGAAAGGTCTTGACATAATCTACAAAACGACGCTATGCATAATTAGTTTGGATATTGCGTTCAACAGTTATAGACGTGTAGACATATAGTTCACTAACGCCGAAATTCGCGCTATTTTAAAGTTTTCCTTCGTTAAAGGCAAATCCGCTAGAGAAACGTTCCGTGAGATTAATGGTGTTTTGGGGGATGGTACTCTATCACTTCGAACCGCAGAGGAATGGTTTCGACGATTCAGAGCCGGTGAAAACGACACCATGGATAAGCCAGCCGGCGGAAGCCCTGTGACGACAAATACCGATCAAATCATGGACTACATCGAGTTAGACCGGCATGTGGCATCTCGTGACATCGCCCAGGAGATGGGAGTTAGTCACCAAACCATTTTAAACCATCCGCAGAAGGCTGGATACAGAAAAAACTTTATGTTTGGGTGCCGCATGATTTGACGCAAAAAAACCTTCTGGACCGAATCAACGCCTGCGATATGCTGCTGAAACGGAACGAACTCGACCCATTCTTGAAGCGGATGGTGACTGAAAAATGGTGAAAAATGGATCACATACGACAATATCAAGCGAAAACGATCGTGGTCGAAGGCCGGTGAATCGTCCCAAACAGTGGCCAAGCCGGGATTGACGGCCAGGAAGGTTTTGCTGTGTGTTTGGTGGGATTGGAAGGGAATCATCCACTATGAGCTGCTCCCATATGGCCAGACGCTTAATTCTACCATCTACTGCGAACAACTGGATCGCTTGAAGCAGGCGATCGACCAGAAGCGTCCAGAATTGGCCAACAGGAAGGGTGTAGTGTTCCACCAGGACAACGCCAGACCACTCACTTCGTTGATGACTCGTCAGAAGCTACGGGAGCTCGGATGGGAGGTTTTATCGCATCCACCATATAGCCCGGACATAGCGCCAAGTGATTACCACCTGTTCCTGTCCATGGTGAACGCCCTTGGTGGTGTAAAGTTGAACTCAAAAGAGGCTTGTGAAAAGTGGCTGTCCGAGTTCTTCGTAAATAAGGAGGGGGGCTTCTACGAGGGAGGTATTATGAAGTTGCCGTCTAGATGGAAACAGATTATCGAACAAAACGGCGCATATTTGAACTAAATCCGATCACTGTAACACTTTTTATAATGCATTGAATAAAGAGCAAAAAAGCGGAAGGGAGATATTTGACAACCTACAGTTCATGTTCTCGCTATCAGGACATGTGAACTTTATCTCAATAGGAAACAGCTGTAGGTTTAATTCTAGGATATTTTTGACTATTTACACAATATCATCTCAGTAAAAGCATTTCTAGAGTAATTATTAATGTAATAGTAAATTAAAATTTGTAAAAGTAACATTAAAAGTTTATCTACAAAGTTAATTTTTGTCTAACAGAAAGTACATTGTTTTTGTTAAGTTTTTAATCTAGTTTAGTTATTTTTTCAATGGAGGATATTTTTTTTTTAATTTCTAAGTAGTTTAGTAAGGCGTCAAAACTTTTCTAATACTTTTTCTTTATAATAAAACATCCAAAGAATTTGGTTTAAATATTTATTTTGAAGACTTGAAATGAGTACTATAGACAATAATACCATAGATGAACCGGGGAGGTTATAGTAAGCTCACATCAATGTACTTAAGTACAGATGGGTACAGGGTATAAACGGATACATACCTACATAAGTATATGTACAGTTGTGTGCAAACTGGGATAATGAGAATCAACATATGTGTGCCGGTGACCAGTGCAATTTGATGCTGTGTATACTAACTTGCATCTCATCGTTTAATCTAATAAAAAAAGTATGTTATAACTGTTTGTACTTGGTATCCTGTGGAGTATCGAACGAAGACTTGATTTTATGAAATACACTACAGGAAACGAAGTACGAAGCGTTTTGTATTTAAGTGTACTTTTTACTCCGAGCGTACCAAATTAAATGATACATTTGGTAAAATACTCATTGCTAAAATAATAGGAGGACCGGAAAGTAATGTCGTTTCTGCGCATGCCAATACTTGATTGTCATTTGTCAGCTCATTGTTTTGTTCAGAGGCGTACCAAAGACATTGTGAGGTTATAGTGATTTCTTTACTTATAGACAATTGAATTACAATTTTTTTTTGTAATTTTGGGTAAAATGGCCAGCCAAATACCAGAAGAGGTACACATCCGGCATTGCATGCTCTTTGAGTTTCGCAAGGGAAATAACGCAACAGTTGCTACCAAAAACATTTGCGATGTTTATCCAAATGCACTGGACATTCGTAAATGCCAAAGGTGGTTTTCCAAGTTCAAATCGGGTAATTTTGATCTTTCCGACTCGTATCGATCAGGAAGACCATCAGCGTTAGACAACGACGTGTTAAGGGCGGAAGTGGAAGCAAATCCGTGTCAGACGATCGAGGAATTGTCAAACAGTCTCAACAAACCTTGGTCGACCATCCAAGAACATTTGAAGCAGATTGGAAAAGTAAGCAGAGCAGGTGTTTGGGTCCCGCATAATCTGTCCGAACAGAATAAGGCTAACCGATCAATCACATGCAACTTATTGCTTCAACGACACAACACAGAAGCGTTTTTTGATCGCTTGATCACAGGAGATGAGAAATGGGTCCTGTATGATAACCCAAAACGCAAAAGGCAGTGGCTCTCTCCAAATGAAATCCCTCGGAGTACTGCTAAGCCAGGTTTACACCCCAAAAAAGCGCTTTTGTGTGTTTGGTGGAGTATTCGCGGCATTGTTCATTTTGAATTACTGAAACCTGGAGAAACTGTTACTGCAGACCTCTACAGCGAACAATTGCAGCGAGTCAATCAATCTTTAATTGAAAAGTGGCCAGCGATTGTCAACCGAAAAGGCGTCATTCTCCAACATGACAATGCAAGACCGCACTGCGCAAGGCGAACTCTAGAAAAAATTAATGAATTGGGGTGGGAGGTGCTGCCTCATCCACCATATTCGCCCGATGTTGCACCATCGGATTTCCACTTATTCCGAGCGCTGCAACACTTTTTAAGTGGCAAAACATTTGCAAATTTGGATGATATCCAAAATGCCATCTCTAGATATTTTGCCGAAAAACCAATTAATTATTATCGATCAGGGATTGAAAATTTACTCACTAGATGGCAAAAGGTTATTGACAATGATGGGGAATACATCATTGATTAAAAATAAAGACTCGTTAAAAATGTATGTGTTTGTATTTAGCGTAAGAAAACGACATTACTTTCCGGTCCCCTTAATAGTACGTTTACAAGATTTGTATTTAAAAAAAAACCTTTCACTCAATTAAAATAGTAGTATGTTTTTAAATATCTTGATTGTATGATGATTTTCTAACCATCAAATGATTATTTGACGACGGAAAAACCTTTTGTAGGTCTTGGACGTTTCATCTGTGCAACTATTTTCCAGGTTCACCATCAAACAATTACATCAGTGATAATAAGACCATTTTCATTGTTTCTTTTTTTGATTATGATAATAAATATTATTACAAATTAATTAATTGCTTTTTTTTACCAACCCCCAACCCTGACTAAATGTTAATATTTATTGTTGGTAGGTCTCTGTTGCCGGTGATCGTCTAGGTGGTTACCACCTCAGCCTCTATTTCTGCCGCCAAACATTAGTGTACAAACAAATGTGCTCCGGCGTAAAGTGCGCTGTAGCTAGTGTAATTACTGGGGGTAGAGACTCGACATCTTAGATCTCGAGCGTAATGTGGTGCAGTGTATACCATTTTAACTAGCGTCATGCTGTTATGGGCGGGCTAATCACTTGCTATCATTTCGTGCGGCTCGTCTTCTCGCTTAATTACATAAAAAAAAATTGTTGGATCGTCGTGTTTATTAATGATTTTTTTTAAATGTACTATCCAGTTCGCAGACTGGATTTCACCTGGCGAACAGATATAATAAAGGTTTAAATGTCTTGTTAGTGACATTGTGTTGTAAAAATGTTAACACAAATAGATAAATACCTTCTTAAAATGTTTGTACTCTATCTGGATCAGAGGCGAAACTGTGGCATATTAGTTCTATTCTATAACAGCCAATTTACGTCCCCACTGTTGGGGCACAGGCCGACACTAAATATAAGGGAGATTGAGCCATAGTCACCACTTCACACACAGTTTAGAATAAATTCTAATTCATATGCAGGTTTCCTCGCGATGTTTTCTTTCCATGTATTTCTCTGTTGTTACTAAATTTCGCAAATATACATATATATTAAAAGTCATCGGTACATGCCGAGATTCGAGCCCGCGACCTTCGGAATGAAGTCCGCAAGCTCTAACCATCAGGCCAGCGAGCTATTAGTTCCATATGAAAATGTTATTTATTTTATAAAAAAACAAACAAAAAAAATAATTCTGAAGTGATTAACGAAGATTAGGCACTATTTCTCTCTCTCAAGCCACTTACTCTTCGCGTACTCACTTTTCGCCACACTCCTCTCTCTTGATACGCACCTTCACTGTCAATAATATGTATATAATATCGAATTTGTTGTGAAAAAACACGACTTATTTATGAATAAACAGATATTTTTCTTTTCAATAAATAGATTAGTTTTTTTGTATTAAAAAATATATTTACGTAATTATTACATGCAAAGGATGGTTGCATTTTCCGGACACCTTTACAAAGATCTTATAGCCAAGGTTGATCCGGGAGGCAAAAATCCTGGAAAACGTGCACCTGGTAAACAGTAAAAGATTTTGTTTGAATAGCTGATTGTCAAACTTTAGTTTCAGGGAAACTAATAATGATGATAAAAAGTGTAATTTTGTAAACAAATTTTTGACTCTTTGAACTCAAAGGTTGTCGACCTAGCAGGTCTAGGTGACTGACTTAATAAGTAGGCGCGCAATAATTTTTTTTTGCGTTGACTTGACCAGAACATTTCAATATTAATGTTAAGGAATTTGAAGTACATATTTAATTTCATATCGTGGTTTACAATCTAATAACTCTACAATGCTGCAATAGAATCAATAGTATACGCTCATGACATACTTTATTATTGGTGGTGAATCTCTATAGCCGAAGATCATCTAGGTAGGTGCCAGCGAAGTGCTTACTGTCGCTAAACAGAATTTTGCATACAGGGTTCTAGTTTAAAAACTTTTTTTTTATTTATTGTCAATTTTCCCTGATTATATTATGTTTACCTTCTGTAATTTACAACATACTCACTACTAATTTAGGCTATTTACATTTTTTTTTACATTATATCTATACTTATGCTATCTAATATTACATAGAATATTTATGTATACATATGTATAAATTAATATTTACCTATCCTTATTTCTATTGTTTAAAAAGGGTTATATATAGAGCAGTTGTGATTGTGACGTAACATATACATTAAGGCTACGAGTATAATGCGATGCAATGTATATTATTTTTTAACAATTAAGCGACAAGATGAGCAAAACTATCTGATGGTAGACTTACCATACTCCCATCACCATAGGCCCGCTCATAACGATGCGATAGTAAGGATGTTATACACAGCACTACATTGCGCTCGTGGCTTCATCATTATCAGCTGATAGACGTCCACTACTGGACATAGGCCTCCCTCAAAGGTCTCTACATCGATTGATCCTGCGCTGCCCGCATCCAGCTGCTTTCCGCAGCCTTCACCGGATCGTCGAACCATGTAGTGAGGGGCCTGCCAACACTACGTTTACCGGTACGCGGACGCCATTCAAGGACTTTAGTGCCCCATCGACTGTCAGTCCTACAAGCGATATGTCCTGCCCATTGCCATTTAGGCCAGCAATCTTTTGGGCTATGTCGCTCGTGGCTTGATACATAAGATGTTGAGTCTCGTTACCCTAGTAACTACACTCGCTACAACGTCTTTCAATAGTGACCTACCACTAGTAAAATATCATACTAAGCGCCACATTGTGGGCGTGCGTTCCTACTGTTCGCATCGTCGCTTTGTCGAAACGAAAAAAAAATGCTTTTTAATCTATGGATAGATGGCGCTGTTCGATATTATCCATGCTACGATTCAATAACCTCGAGAGATAAACGAATGGAATCAAGTTTTACTCACTGGCGCCGCAATTGCATTCACAACACGGAAATATTTACGAGTTGTTGTGTTTTTAAACAATATTTACATTACAAACGTTATCTTTGATTGTGCCAAACTTTTCTAACGTGTATGCCAGTGAGCATGAAAACTGAAATTACTAACGTTTTAAGCTAATTCCTAGCTCGCAAATAAAGTGATTGTTTTTCATTGGAACAAAACTATTAAGTGGTCATCGTCTGCCGAAACATTACAAGATGTTTTAAAATACTGTAAATTGTTATTAAGGTAAGAAATATATACAATTTATTAAGAGCACATACTATTTAAGTAGAAATTATTCCAAAATGTGTTACTGCAGTGCATTATAGTAATTTCTATCTCTTTTAGTTTATAATATAAACGGTTATATTTAATATATTAAACGAGAGAAAAAAAAACGTAAATTGAGAGATAATTTCAATAATTTTTATTTTGCATTGTTAAAGTAAAAAAATATTAAAAAAAATTGTTTTCAACTTCTTTCCTTCAATAAGTCCTTATTGTTGTTTCTTCTAACAGCTGTGTGTACAAAATATTTTAAATAAAAAAATAATACAAATAAATAAAACCAATTTTCGTACTTTAATAGTTATAAAGTATTCAATTATAAAACATATAAAAATATTCAGATTGCAATAAGGTGGTTCTGATGGTAGATCTCTGTTGCCGGAGACCATCCAGTCGGATATCATCGCAGTGATTTCTTTCATTTCTGCCGCCAAACAGTTGAGTGTAAACATTACTGTGTTCCGGGTTAAAGGGTGCTGTAGCTAGTGTAGTTACTAGGGTAACAAGACATCCTAACTAGCGCCACGTTGTTATAAGCAATCAGATGGACAGTCGACTTGTCTCATCGTCGAAAATAATTATTTATTAAGAGTAGCTGTGGCGAATACAATTTTAGTTTGAATTTGTTTACTAAGAAAATATATTTTATTTAGTTATTTGATATTACAGGAGAAACGGTGGGGGTAAAATTAATGTATATTAATAACTATTCAATAGTAAGATTTTCAATATACAATGGCATGTGGTCAATAGATTAACATTATAGTTGGCTTTTTGTATACTGGCGCCTTTAGGCAGGAAAAAAACTCTGATATTAACATTGACTTAATGTATTACATTGGGTGGTGTGTTTAATTACTTGTTTAAATTAATTAGTAGCCTTAAATGTCCAACGCTGGACATAGGGTTACCCCAAAGATCTTTAAATAGATCGATTCAGCTACTTCCTGCGACCTTCACCAGATCATCAGACCACCCTGTGGGGTTGGAGGGTTTGTTTAAATCAAACGTAATTATTTTTGAAAGCTCTTTGCCTATGTACGTTATTTTAAATAAACGACGAATAATAATTTTTTGAAGGAATTCTATTAGCATAGTATACTATGCCATGAGTCGAAGGCGATGTTCACCTAATAATAAGTGATACGACTGCTCATAACAAAGATGATATATACCGCATCACGTGTTCGTCGCCCAAAGACGAAAGGTCGTGTTAGTTTCACCTAAATCTCCATATCTTAGTAATTTAACTAGCTACAACGATCTTCAAGCCGGAAGATAGTACTGTTTGGCAACAGAAGTAGAAGCTAGGAATCCACATATACTGTCTGCGGAAACCAAGACCGACCAGAAGTTAAAATTAAATAGTCACTCCTTTGTGAGTCATGGTCTTCTGCACAATTTTTGACCAGAGGATTCGACTTTACATTTATTATAATATATCTAGACATTCCGATCCGCTTACTTCCTGATCTCTTCGTCAATGTTCGGTTTGGAAGGCGCTGTAGCTATTGTAATTACTGGGGTAACGACACTCCTCATCTTTTGTCTCAAGGCGATGAGCACAACGTGGTCCAGTGTATGACATCTTAAATAGCGCCGCGTTACGGGCAGGCGTATCATTTACCATCAGGTGAACGTCCTGAACGTTTCTTTGCTTCGATGATTAAAAATAATCTAGTGATAGCACTCGCGGTATCACCATTTCCTGTCCAACATTGTAATTTAAGAAACCTGACGTGTTGTTTGTATTGTCATATACACTTTACGTTTGTTACCAAAATATTTGACCTCAAAGCCAAACCTCAGTGTGAACATGTATGTTGGGCGAACGCAAACAAAAACATATATACATAATAAGACTTACCTTTGTTAATGTTTTTTTTTTATTCTATGAAGCGAGGGGATCAGCGAGACGTTCACCTGACGGTAAGCAATACGCTTGCCCATAACAACGAGGCGTTAGTTAACATGTCGACTGAACCACATTGCGCTAATCGCCTGAGACATAAGATGTTGTCTTGATACCCCAGTAATTACAGCAGTTACAGCGCCTCTTAAACCGGAACACAGTATTGTTTAAACACTTCTATTTGGCAGCAGAAATAAAAGAAATCGCTGCGGTGGTATCCAGCAACAGAGATCTACCATCAGAATCATCTTATTGCAATCTGAACTCTGCACCACATTGCGCTTGGGGCCTTGAGACATAAGATGTTAAGTCTAATTACTACAGTAATCTCACTAGCTACAATTCCTTTCAATAATGAATTTGAAACGCAGTGTAAAATTTTAATTATGGAAACAAAGACGTACTGAATCTTGAACCGACGTGGTTCAATGTGGCGTTGTATAAACATTCGAACCGTCACCTCATTATTATGGACTGGCGTATCACTTATCATCGGGTGAACGTCCCATTTTATTACTGACGCAGTTACGTACGTTAAAAACAATAATCAATATATATTTTTTTAATTATAAAACAAAGTCATCTATATACATCTATAGACATCTTCAGAGAGAGACGGCAGGTCTTTCACTTGATCGTAAATCGATACCTCCGGGCGTAAGGGTATGGTGATAGACCTCTGTTTCCGGAGACTGTGTAGGTACCGCCGCTTACCCTGTAGTCTTAGACTACTAAGAAAAGAACTAATGTAACACCTGCTTGTGGTAGAAGGCGACTAAAAGGATTTAAGGATTCGTGGGCTTTGAAGGTGGGGGCCTTAATTGTCCACTAAGCGAGTCCGTAGTGAACAACAATTGCGAGTAGATCTAGTGCTTGTGCCAAAGTGATGGTGCCGAGAAGGGCTATAGTCCTGGGACGTCCTTTAGGCGTAGTGCTTGGAAGGCACCGATCTGTAGGAGATGTGTTATCCCCACAACGCAAAGATGACCATCGAAAGAGTTTTAGTGAAAGTCCCACATAACCTTGAAGCTTCTTACTAGATTTCTTAAAAGATTCCCCTCGGGTAACAAAAAAAGATTGGTACCACTGCAGCTGCTAGTTCTATCGCCAAACAGTAGTGTGCAAATGTTGCTGTGATCCGGATTGAAGGGCGTTGTAGCTAGCGAAATTTTGGATAACGAGACTTAACATCTTGTCTCAAGTTGACGAGCGCAATGTGGTGCTGTGTAAGCCGTTCTAACTAGCGCCACGTTCTTATGCAGGCGTGTCACTTATCATTTGGTGAACGTCTTATTCGTCTCGACGCTTCGTTGAATATAACAAACTTATTCGATCTCTATTAATTACTAAATTTAATTATTGTGAAATTAAAAAAAAAATTATGAATAATTATTCTTGTGTTGTTTAATACGATTTTTTTCAGTTCTTGAGTCGTATAAAGAAGAAAAAACTATTTTTGCTTATTATCATACAATGTATGAGTTTAACAGAATTTTGAGATATTCTACCTTAGATATATTTTTTTTATATCCATAGAATTTATCATTTTTGTTGAAATATCTATCTGTCCAACTAGTGGGAGGGAGGTAGTTAGGGGGTGGACATCTGACATTAAAAAAAAATCGCTGGAGACCACTGGAGTCAACGTAAGGCTATACTTTGTGGAACATATGACAAGAGACCTATATGTTTAGGTGTTTACGTCTTCTCAGCCCAAAATTATCCAAATGGTGATAAACCACACCACATTATTCTGGATCTTTCCCACATGATGCGCAGAGCTTCGTTACCGCAGTAATTTCCGTAGCTACATAAAAATATATATGTCGATTCAAAAACCTCTTTTCAATACTGTAAATACAGTTTGCTCTGATTCAATGTTGAATTGAGAATCGAATCCGGGACCTTGCCATTGACGTGAACGGGTATGAGCGTCATACCGCCATTTATGCCAGAAGCAATGCGCCTGCAGCTGCAAAAACTATTAGGTGCCACGATAATATGTAGCAACGAGGTGATCACCTTGGATGAAGGCCGGTGCAGCAAGGCCCGATTGTTTGTTTAACGGATATCTATATCTATATATATATATATATCATGAAAATAGGTTTTGTTTGTTCGCCAATCACGTAAAAACTAGTGAACCTATCGCTACGGGTACATAAGCATGCGAAGCAAAATGATTTGTAGATGGTTATAGGATGTTTATTTTTTGAATTTCATGGCTCCTTCATCATTTCATTTCTAATTAACTTTTATAAAAATTTTCATTTCGTATTGTTTATGCGGTTGCTATAGAAAGTTACTTGTGGGTGCTTTTTTGTTCTCAAGGTATATTTCAGACAAATTTCAAATATAATTCTATATTACAGCCAGCAAAGTAGCCGGGAAACGGCTAGTATATATATATAGGTACATATATATACATTTATATATATATAAAAGTGTGTGTGTGTGTGTATATATACAGATTGTGTTAGGTCTCTGTTGCGGGAGACCGTCTAGGTGAGCACTATCGCAGCTCTTATATCCGTCAAACTGTAGTGCGCCAATATAATATCGTGCTGGTTTAAAAGGTGTTGTTACTAGTGAAATTACTGAGGTAACATACTAATATATTTGTCTCATACGGTGTAGTGTATACTACCCTGACTAACACTAAGTTGTCATGGGCGGGCACTTGCCAGCAGGTGAACGTCTCGCTCGCCTTGTTGTATCATCAAATAAAAAAAAACAAATAGTCGTTTTCAATCAAAACGATCAGATGTTAAAAATGATTCAAATTAAAAAGATTTTGATTTTTTTTTAAATTAAATTTAGCGTCTAGACCAACGGGACGTTTACCTGATGGTGATACTTGTAACCATAACAACGTGGCGATAGTTAGTATGATATAAACTAAACCATATCGCGCTCGTTGCTTCATTACCCCATTAATTACACTAGCTACAGGGTCCTTCAATCTGGAACATAGTAATGTTTTCACACCACTGTTTGGCGGCAGTAATAACAGCAGCGACGGTACCTACCTAAACGATATGTGATAACTGTGACCTACCTCTAGTTTTGGTCCACTTGTTGCCTATTCTCCTTATATTCCCACTACTGAGACCCCGAGATTTTCTACAGCAGTAAAAACTATATTATTATAAAATTATTTTATGATTCGCACTATAGAAAAATTCATTGTTTACAAACGGAAGTATACCGTTCCGAACACGTGATGGGAATGCTTTGTACATACCTTTCTCTACGTTACCACTTCACCTTCAACGGATTTCCGTGTTTTGCTAAATAACTCAATAAATATAGGAAGCGACAAATGTCCATTAGAAAGTTTTACGGATTGATGATAGAGAAGATTATAGTAGTAGATCCAAGTCTGCAGTTCGCTGTAGCACGTAGGTGGGCAGGATCGACCGGTGAAACACTACCCTCTCACAGAAAATCAGCGTGAAGTGGGGGCCTCCTAGAGGCCACCGCGTTTCGACTGGTGAGTGAGAGTCCCGGCGCCCTTATCCCTCTACCTCGGGGCCCAAATAGCAACTGGCACTTTCATTATACTACACGTACCGCAACAGATTTTCTAGGGACTGTTGCGTTGCGTGTGGGAATGAGTATCAGTTGACCCCTTCCTGTCTTTTTATTCCCTGTCCCACAATTCCTCACCCTCTGTGACCTTTCTCCTTCCCTTTCCTCCCCCACCCCTTATGCTCTTACTGTGATGGCGACGAGTGATAGAAATAAAATACCCCAGGAGGGTACCAGTCTCTTAGAGACTGGAGAATCCCTCTCTGAGCGAGAGCGAGAGATGTTATCCTCTCGCTCTCGCTCAGGCTGCCCATCGTATTCTGGGGGGGCACATCAAGCGTCGTTTATCGCAGCTGCTGGGTGCAAACTGAGCCCAATCACGAGGAAGTCCCCCTCCACTTTAGTAGTGGATTTTTCTAACATCAGGGGACTTCACTCGAACTTAAATGCCGTCCACCACCATCTCGAGACGGAAAGGCCAGATTTGCTTTTCCTGACGGAGACGCAGATTTCCTCCCCGACGGACACTTCATATCTAAAGTGCCCGGCCTATAGCCTGGAGCACTTTTTTGTGCCGCGCGCCGGCGTGTGTGTGTACGTTAGGGAGGGAATTTGTTACCGTAGGCTCAGCTATCTTGAAGGCAGAGACCTGTCGATCCTTTGGGTGCGCGTCGATTGTGAGGATCACATTCGAGTCTACGCGTGCCTTTACAGGTCTCATAGCGGAAATTCGGAAATTGACCGGCTCTTCGAGCACCTGCAGGTGTCCACTGACAGAATACTTGAGCAAATTCCTACCGCAGAAATCGTGGTTTTGGGCGACTTTAATGCCCATCACTCTGACTGGCTTGGGTCAACACGTACTGACCATGCGGGAAGGTCTGCTCACGATTTTGCCATTGCCAATGGTCTGACGCAGATGGTAACTTCTCCCACACGTGTGCCAGATGTGGAAGACCATTCGCCTTCCTTATTGGACCTTCTGCTGACCTCTCGCCCTGAACCCATTCGGGTATGGGTCGATGCTCCTCTCGGGTCATCGGACCATTGCCTAATTAGGAGCGTGGTGCCTCTCACCGTCTCGTCGCAACCACTTTCATCTGGTAGACGACGTGTTTGGCACTACAGGTCGGCAGATTGGGACGGGATGCGCTCTTTCTTTGCATCCTACCCATGGGGGCAGATTTGCTTCAAGTCAGAGGATCCTAGCACCTGCGCTGATTCGGTTGCCGGCGTCGTGCTGCAGGGCATGGAATTGTTTGTTCCTAGCTCAGCGGTACCCGTCGGTGGCAGATCTCGGCCCTGGTTTGGTGGGTCCTGCCGTGACGCACATCGTCGCAAGCGGGAATGTTACCAAGCTTGGGCTAGGGCTAAGGCCTCTAAGGATGTAAACTCTGACTCACTCAAGAAGAAGTACAACTCTGCTTCCAGGTTCTTAAAGAGGCAAATTGCATTGGCAAAGTCGATGTACGTTGGGAGAATTGGCGAGAGACTAGCACGGCTGCCATCTGGCTCTCGTGCGTTCTGGTCTCTCGCCAAAGCTGTCCAAGGTAATTTCTGTCGGTCGACACTTCCACCTCTGCGCGGGGAGGATGGTTCATTGGCCTATTCCGCAAGGGAAAAAGCCGATCTTCTTGGCTCTATCTTTGCGGAAAACTCGACTCTTGACGACAGGGGGAACACACCTCCTACCATCCCGAGGTGTGAAACCACAATGGCGGACGTCCGCTTCACACAGTGTGCTGTGCGGAAAGCACTATTCTCCCTGGATGTCAACAAGTCGTGTGGGCCCGATGGAGTATCTCCTATTGTGCTGAAGGTGTGTGCTCCAGAGCTGGCACCGGTTTTAACGCGCTTATTCAGACACTCTTATGTCCTCGGCGTTGTCCCACATTCATGGAAGACGGCTCTAGTACACCCGATCCCTAAAAAAGGCGACCGCTCAGATCCGTTCAACTACAGGCCTATCGCTATCACCTCCTTGCTCTCCAAAATTATGGAATCCATAATCAACCGCCAGCTCATGGGCTACCTGGAGGAGCACCAGCTGATCAGCGACCGCCAATATGGCTTCCGCAAAGGCCGATCAGCTGGTGATCTTCTGGCTTTACTAACTCACCGTTGGGCGCAGGCGGTCGAAAGTAGGGGTGAGGCACTAGGCGTTAGTTTGGACATAGCGAAAGCCTTCGATCGGGTTTGGCATAAAGCCTTACTATCGAAGCTTCCTTCCTATGGGCTTCCTGAGAGACTTTGTAGGTGGATCGGCAGTTTCCTTGCGGAACGGAGAGTTAAAGTCGTCGTAGACGGCTCGTGCTCGGACCTCCGAACCGTAAATGCTGGTGTTCCCCAAGGCTGCGTGTTATCCCCGACATTGTTTATTCTGCATATCAATGATTTGTTGCATACCAGTGGCATTCATTGCTATGCGGATGACAGTACCGTGGATGCACTGTATTTCGGCCGCAGCAATATCTCTCGGGATCACGTCGATGAGTGTCGGAACAAACTTGTGTCTGAAATCGAATCATCCCTTGTGAAGATTTCCGATTGGGGGGGACTAAATCTAGTCCAGTTTAACCCTTCTAAGACTCAAGTTTGCGCGTTCACCGCTAAAAAAGCCCCCTTTGTCGCATCGCCACTCTTCGGAAACACTCACCTTTGTGCCAAGCCGAACATTGGCATTCTAGGTGTCGATATTTCGAGTCTTGTCCAGTTTGGCGGTCATTTGGAGAGCAAGGCTAAAATGGCCTCCAAAAAACTCGGAGTACTCAACAGGGCCAAACAGTACTTCAGGCCGGCTCACCGCCTTAAACTGTATAAGGCGCAGGTGCGGCCTCACATGGAGTATTGTTGCCACCTTTGGGCCGGGGCTCCGGGTTATCAGCTATCTCCATTTGACCGAATCCAACGTAGGGCATCTCGGATTGTCGACGATCCTGAACTTACCGATCGGCTAGATCCTTTGGCACTGCGTAGGGATCTATCTTCCCTATGCATACTTTACCGAATTTACAATGGGGAGTGTTCTGAGGAGTTGTTCGATTTAATAGAAGCCGCTGATTTTCGCAACCGATCGTCGCGCCGGAACTATCATCCGCACCATCTGGATGGTTGGCGTTCCACTACAATGCGTTTTAAAAACAGTTTTTTGCCACGCACAGTAAGTCTCTGGAATTCGTTGCCATCAGCGGTCTTCCCCAACAACTGCGACATTGGGTTATTCAAGAAAAGAGCATACTCTTACCTGAAGGGTAGGCAACACACTGGCATCGCTGGTGACCGTGGGCGGCGGTGAATCACTTACCATCAGGTGACCCGTCTTGCTCGTTTGCCTACTAGATCTTATAAAAAAAAAAAAAAAAAAAAAAAAGTAGAAACGTAATAACTTCGAACTAGTTATTATTACCGCAAAAGAGTAGTGTGCAAACATTACTATGTTTTATTAAGGGCAAGTCAGTCAGTTACTATCAAACCAGTGTCTTACTCATCAGTTCGTTCAATTAAAAAATTGATTTTTATCTAATGCAGGGGAGATTCCCTGGAGTTATATAATTTTTTTTGTTAACCTCCAAACCTGCAGAAAGCGATACAATTTTGAGATTTATTTAGTTATTCTTTCGATATACGATTAAGGTACACGACGTTGACTGGGAGACAAGAGTTGGGGTAGTTAGTGGCAAGATTCCAGAGGTTACACACTCGACAGTCTGTTATTAAACGGTGGAAGGACAGACTTGCACATCCCAGGGCTGGCAATAGAGCTGTCGATGCTGTTCCTACTTTTAAATGACTGGTTGAACAGACTACATGCCGCTTTGACCTTCCGATTGGTACAGGTGCTGACCGGGCACGGATGTTTCGGTAAGTACCTGTGCCGTATTGGTAGAAAGCCAACAGCTATGTGCCATCGTTGTGACAGCTATGAGGACTCGACGCAGCATACGTTGGAGGATTGTCTCAGTTGGACAAGTTTTGCGTCGAGATCTCATCGCTAAAATAGGGAGAGACTTCTTGCTTCAAGTTTTTTTTTGGCTATGACAGGAAGCAAGAAAGCGTGGAGTGCAGGCGTCGCTTCTAGCTACGAATAGGGAGAAGAGAGATTCTTTCTCTCTCCCTTACTGCAGCCTTCTTTTGCGACATCGGATGTTCGCAAAAGAAGGCTGTGACGAGGGAGAGAGAAAGAACCTCTCTTCTCCCTATTCGTAGCCAGAAACCTGGGCGGCGAAGGCAAATGCACCATAACCTCCAACCCCCATAACAGAGGCTACGGCAGCGGGCTCGTGGGTTACTTGTTGCCGTAAGGTAGTTGCAAGATTAACTAACAAACACTATGCAGAAATAGTATATTTATAATAATTGAATAGGTACAAATCATTCTGCGTATAATACATAAGTACTGAGAAAATGTCGAAGTAACTATACTCAAGCAATTAGAAATAAATGAAATAAGTTACTAAAGTATGATGTACCCCTTTTTTGCTGGAACACTTATAATCGGTTTCATAAAAATTTAATAAAAAAACCTGAGCAAGGCCAAAGACACTTGAAAAAGACTGATTTTATATTTGGTTATAACCTTTTGTTAAAACTTTTCAGTTCTCACACACAGTCGGTTTGATTTCTTATAATAAAGTATTATTTATGTGTTAGTACACAATTAATATGGAAGTATGAAAGCAATCGATTTTTTTTAACTATTTTAAACACTAACTACTATATCTAATATAGAAGGTATCTAGGATATTGTTTGTTTAACACCATCCCTTGTATTAATTTCATCAGCAACATTTTAATTGATATCTATAATTTGAAGTCTTTGAAAGACGACAGTATTTTGAAGATGCGTTATTTTTTTAAGTACTATAAGCCTTAGCCTTTAAGCTGTAATGTAATAATGAGATCACAAAGTTCTTGCCCACACTACTAAAGTAGTTTCATTAGTGCTTTAGATTAAAGCATATGACGGTAGTATCTTGACAGGATGGTTTGAAATAACTCTATCCTCATTTAAACTTCTTGCTTGATCTCCGTATAAATCAGGGTCCTTCTACAATGCAAATTGTTTTTCTGCTTCTTAAAATCCCTCTCCTTTGCTGAAGGTTGAACTACAGATTTGTTTAGTCAGATATAGTATCTATATATTGAATTTAATTAATATTACATTAATAGTTACAAGACAACAATATTAATTGCTTCACGCAAGCGGCTAGCTCTGTGTATACAGTTTAGGTAAAGGCATAACGTGGCACTTCGTGACCTCCTCGTGCCGTCCCGTTAACCTTCGCAATCCTTAACGGAGTCGCAATGAATCAATATTAATTCTGATGCGATTAGTATTTTACTCTCATCATCCGTGTTCTGTTTCAGATAACATAAGCATTTAAAAAAGACTAGATGTAACCATCTGGAAAGAACATCTCTTTATAGGTTCCCAACGTTTAACCTGGAGGGCGGAATTGTCTGAAAAATCGTCATGATGATGTAAAGAAATGCATAGGGTTTAAATACCATCAGTTAAGAATAGCTAAAGATCGGATTATGTTTCTCACCCTTACAGTCAAAGTTTAGTTTGAAGAAAGCACTTCATGATGATGATGAGATTTATGTCTTGAATAAAAAGAACAAGTCGAGAGACGAGGTTTTAAAATTTCAAGTAAATTAAGACTAAATTTAAGAATCGAAACTTACTTTTGCATAATTTACTCTTACTCTGTATAGATTTGAGAAATATGAAATAAAAAAAATACTGAGGTCTCATAAATAGGTCCACTTTGGTCACAGACCTGGAACGAGAAGCTACATATCTCGATTATTTTTAACTTTCACTCTTTATCTTCCTCTGTCTTGGAGATCAGTAGACATTTTGCAAGCAGGTATCATTTACCTTCAGGTGATCCTCTCGCTCGTCTCGTCGCTTCATTGAACAAAATACAAACACTTTTGTCTCAATATAGGCAGAAATGTAAGCCTTCTCCATCCCTATATTATGTATTATTATCCAACTCATTATCTCTACCCCTATCTAATACTTTTTGTTCTATTAACAAATTACGATTATATACATAAATATATAATTTTGATTTAGCTCGCGGATTCGATGGACCTGTAAAAGTTGTCAAAAAGGCTAACAGCATAAACATCAAACGAAAAATAGCAGTAATTTTAGCATACTTCTGCTTAATGACAGAAATATGTATCACAAGAAGACCAGGAAACATGGTGAATTATTTCACATAATTTCGTAACCTTCGCTAGGTTGCATTAAATCTTTTCCTAAAATTTATCTTAATGCATAACTTCCTTTGCTAAATAACTACAATTAAATAAAGGGTAACAGTGACTACGACAGACAAAATGGCGTCGAAAATTGTCTTCGTACAGAGCTAAATATCACAATGGGGTCACGTGGGCACGCGATTGTTTATTAGAGTCGATTAAATACCAATCAAGTCGTTAAAAACTATTTAAAACGACTTACGGAGTAGTTTACGATACCTAATTAATTAGCCCCCTTTTTTAACCGGCGTCAAAAAACGGAGTTTCCCAATGATAAACCTTTTTTTGTTAATTGGAAAACGTTAAAAAAATTGTGTGCATTCACAAAACTGATTGTCACTTTATACATTTTCGTGAATTTTGTTTTTTTTTTAAATATGACCACACGTAAAATTAGACGGATAAGTATGACTTTGTTTTATTTCCTTAGAAAAAATATCATAAAGTTATAGCAATATGATGAAAATTGTTTCATACGTTTGCGAATTAGGACACCGATTTCGTACGGAATAGCTCCTGGTGGGACTCTGTCTGCTTTCAATATTACTTTTTTGTCAGAAAAATTATAACCATAAAGTTAGTATAGAAATAGTAGTGGATAAATTAGTAAAATATCTACTTATTAATAGTTAATAAGTAATAAAGGTAATTTGTGAAACTGTAAAGAAATCCTGTAGAATCTTAACCTTTATCACCAAAAATTCCTTTTTACTTATTGTTTGCGAAGGAATACTTTTTTGACTTAAATCATTTTTATTAAGTAATATGCAATGTAAAAGTTCTTGCGTCCTTTTCTGTTCTTCAGAGCTTTTGAGGATAAATGGTATGAAGGCTAAAACAATTTTAAAATTTTATCATGATCAAACAGCTTATGTTAGCAAAAAAATACTTTTACACAGACTTCAGAACAAAAACTTAAATTTTAACTAAAGCATTGAAACTTAAAGGGAGATAGATTCATCCATGTAGTATATAAAATACGAATCTTTTAAAGAGGAGTCAATAGAATTCTTCTAGTTTAATACTGCTTAAATAGACTACATCGTAGTCAAGCACTAGTCTATATAAACAAAAAGGTACCAGTAGTAAGGTTAAAGAGCAAAAAGGTACATCCAGAGCCTTCTCACGACCTTCACCAGATTAGCATGAATCAGTCAATATCCAGTGCATTAAAAATTGATACAGAGTAGGAATGTCAACCTTGGCACACTGGCCCAATGCATATATATATAGTAACGTGAGCAATTCCGATATGTGATATATATATTTATACGTAGTACATTTAACTGAATTCGCATCAACATTTCAATATTTCTAAATGAAATAAAATTATTCTTGTTAATTAAAAGAAAACTATGAAGGGTAGAGTAGAATAGAAAGATACTCACACATGTTGGCATAGTTTGTTACGGTGGCAGATTTACAATATGAGCGATAGACAGGGACAAAGGATATAAAATATTAAAATTTATTTATGTTCCTAAACCCAGCTACCAAACAATCTTAACTACGTGTGGCCCCGGAACCGAACTAAGGACTTGTTACAAGACAAGCGTTTCATCGGCCATTCGGTAGCGATTATTCAAGTAGAACGAACTGAGAAATAACGACTCTCTGTAATCATTTACCCTTATCTACATTATATGATTTTTTTAACGTAAGGTCTAATATATATGTAAATATTATATAATATAAATATATTAAAGGTTTATAAATTAAAACCGAAAATACCATACACAACATTAATGAAATTGTATAAAGCAATCGCAGATTCGCTTTACAATTATAGCATCGCAAGTTATGGTCGTACTCATAAAACATACCTAGACAAAATTTATAATCTTCAGCCACGAATACTTAAAGTAATAGTAGGTAAAAATAGTAAAGAGAAGTTTAAAAACAGCTATAAAGATATATAGATCTATTTTAAATATATTACCTGCTAATAAACGTATTGAGCACAGGAGACGTGCAAACGATATAAGACTAATCGGTGAAAGATCAAAAAATATATAACAAGTATAAGGAGAACAGTGATAATAAAAAAGATAATCGTAAAATAATACATACATATGCATGTGTTTATGTAATGTAGAAGAATATAAGAGACAATAAAAAAAAAGTAAATAATAAAAATAATAAATTATGAATTGATGTACCTCCTGTATAACATACCTTAAATGTAATTGAGGAGTAGTTGTTTTCATAAAATTACCCAACCAAATAATGATGCACGAATAGTTTGTACGAGATAATTACATTTGTTGATTTCGGTTTGTTATCTAAATTTGGTCGGGTAGTAAGTAAAAGACTTAGTTTTAGGAGCGGAAATGATGGTAACATAGATGTGCAGCGCCGAGACAAACCCATACGGTTTATCGGCGTATAGCAATGTAAACCTTTACAGATAATAACAAATAAAAAAATATGTAATATCCTTACTTTAATAAACATTTAATCATATTTATTACGATTTTGTCTAACTTTTCGTTTAATAAATTTAAAATACCGAAACGATTTTACAGCCTAAAAACAATTCTAGAAAAGTTAAGGTTGTATCTATGTGGATTTGAACATATGTATTTATTACGAAGAAGAAAATATTACTGCCTACCCGATTTTAATAACAAGAAACAAAGAGAACCGCTAATAAAAGAAATTGGTGGTACGTCTATGTTGTAATGGTGGTAGATCTCGTGCCGGAGACCCTCTAGGTAGGTGCCATCGCAACACTATTTTTGCTGCCAAACAGTATCGTACAAACATATCGTACAACAGTGTGCTGGATTGTAGGGCATAGTACCTAGTGAATTACTGGGGTAACGAGACATCGCATTCTATGTCTCAAGGCGAAGAGAATTGTGGTGCTGTATATACCATCCTTGCGTATTACTTGCTATCAGGTGAACCTCTCGTTTATCTCGCCACTACATTTCGAAATCAATAAGAGAGATCAACAAAATATTCTACATTCTTATGATATTAAAGACATTGCCTACTATAATAGATAGACAAACAACCCGTAAATTTGCAGTCTACCCCAGCAGTGGACATTAATTTCCGGAAGTGATAATGACGGTGATGATAAATAAACAAAATATACAATCGTTTCAATAACAAGTAAACACACAAAAGATTAATAAGTGAAATAAACGCCTTCAATATTATCGGGCAAAGTCCGACGAACTTGACCTGTCGCTGCCGAGGTCGAGAGGTGAAATATTACTAAGGTGTAGTTAACTGGGCTTCGTTAACTGGCCTCGCCGACGGTTCAACTGCACTGTACTCTTTATGCATATTTCCGTTTGTTATTCATATTAGTGCGCACTGTCGCGGCCTTGATTTTTTTATTGGCATGACAATCATAAATCAAGTTAGGTACGGTGTGGTAATCATACCGCCAATTAAGTCGCGGGGAAATCCAGTTTTATTACTTTATTATAAACTAAATTCAGTACCGGTTTTTAAAAATCATTCCCTGTTAACATAAGATATTAATAACGATTATGAACTATAGTTAACTAGGAACCTGGCGCCGCGACCGACAAGGGCCGTCGGGCCGGTGCCCCCCTTGGAGAGGGTTCCTGGGGTGGATATGGTGATGCGTCTCGTATTCCGACGCCTCGCCACGTAGGGATTTTTTTAACAGGAGGGGTGCTTCACACCCCTCCTCGAGGTGGGCCCGGTCATTCGGGCGCCGTTCGGGGGGTCGTGGATGAACTGCAATACTTTATCCCGCGACCCCACGAACACGTGGATGAGAGTGGAATACCGTGTGAAGCTTTTTAGTCGGTTGGAGTCCGACACTACCACTGTCGCCGGCCCAATTTGGCGACGGGGTGTGCATTTCCGTTAGCATTTTGTTACACACGCAAATAAAAAAAAAAAAAAAAAAAAAAAAAAAAGAACTATAGTTAACTCTCATTGTTAATGTGCTATTAGTCTAAGAATTAAATGTATATCGATATCATAGTAATTTAATTCGCTATTGTGCCTTTCAAACAGGTAAACAGAAAGTTTAAATACTACTGTTTGATGGTAGAAATAGATGCTGCAGTAGGTCACCTATCTATCAGCTCTGTAGTCTCGGAATAGTAAGAATAGCACTAAGGTAAGCCCTGCCTGTCGTAGAAGGCGACTAAAAAGTGTCTAGGAGTTTCACGGGACTTGAGGGTGCCCAGAGACATGTTAACACAAAGTGTAGAGGGGCAGCGGTGTGTTCTGCAAAAGATCCCGGAGCCACTCCGATTCCACTGATACAAACCACCGAGGAGGTTTTAGTGACTAAAAACCTCACGAAATCATGACTTCCCTCCAGAAGCAGGGTATCTTTTAAAGATTTCGTCCAGAACGAAAAAACATAGGTCACCTATCTATACGTTCTCTTACATAACCTTCGAAAGTCATATAAAGTACTAAATTTTTCTTTTCATAATACGACAGTATGTTCTAATTCAATTATATGATAAGAGAAAATTCAATAAATTAATGTAACGAAATATATTAACAGTCATATCTTATCGTTGTTATTTATGAACTAATTATTTATCATCATAACATATAATATATAAACATGTTTCAGTGTTAAATTTGTTATTACTGCTACAAACAAAATGTATGAAAATGAATATATTGATCATAATGTAGCATAAATCCGTTGGTTCTTTATGAAATAGTAGGTCGTGGATTTGGCCTTTAAATACCGCCATTTGATGACACATATGATAAAAATACTGAAAATATTTGATACAATAATGAACCACATGGTTAATGAAGTTTAATTAATATCAGCTGAATAACATCCTCTGGTCTTGTGATGAATGTCTTAAAAGGTCCAATGGGTATTGCGTCTAAAATCTATCTCGTTCATCATCGATTTACTTCCTGCATCTCGTTACCGAGACAGAATTTGATTTAATTAAATGCCAATTATAATAAACTTATCTATTTCCATTCTTAGTTTATCACCTTCACTGACTCCGTAATGGATAAGGGTATTACTCCATCATCGGTGAATATCACATATGTCTTTTTGCTTCCTTAAAATAATGGAACAAAGTTATATATCACTTTCATTATGTTTTCTTGATTAATAATCCTTTTAACTACATCTATGGCCCTGTGGTTAACAGATTACCCAGTAATCTGGTAGTTCGGTTGGATTCGGGATCGTACGGATAGAATTGTGGATTGTGGGTTTTATGAACCCTTCATAAACATTACCATAAACACCATTGCTACGAGTATGTTGTGGCTGTCGACGTATGAAAGTATCCAGGTCGAGTTCATCATCGACTGCCCATTGTCTCTTAACACCATGAGAAATTGATCTCTTGTTAACCCAAGCAGCTAAAGTAGTAATCTAAATCATAAGTCATTACGATAATACATACATATATAATCACTGTATATGGATATATAAATTGACATATTTGTAGTACTAATAATGTCTATCTGTAACTAAACTATCTCCGACCGGAACAGTATCGGTTAAAAGTCATCGACTTCATTATTCCTGTTTATATAAACTAATCTTTGTGCTTGTACTATAATTATATTTTTATCTAATGTTATTGCTGATAATGAAGACAAAAGATTCCTCTTCTTTAATCAATTCTTGTAGTTTTAAATTGGAACTACGAACCCATGTCATACTATCATTCTATTTAAGCACATGAATTGTCTGAATTTATTTGTATTGTTATTATTCTTCATATATTATCTTATAACAATTTAAATGTAACATTATGACACTGAAGATGAACAGAACATCCAGAACTGACAGTCATACTCTATCACGAGGCCTTGGTCTTGAACTTGGGACTTTCGAGCCATAAGGTAACCGATTGTGTTGCTTTCCTAAATAATTGATTAGATTTAGGAACAACTTTCAGAATAATTGGTAGAATGAATTATAGTCAAAAGCTATATTAAACATATATAGTTTTAAGATACTAAAGAGAAAAATCTAGAACGTCTCTTCAATATAAAGGAAGGTATGCGAATGATATAAATAGTGAAGTAATTCCTTTCGGCCGCTGCTATTATCCTCGGAACCTCACCGCGCTGACCAGACTCAGGGTCTCGGCGCGCTCGTAAACACTCGACCCCATTCTTTGATAACCGGATGCTATTGATTCTTTCGAATTTTCACTGGTTCACGAACGTAAATATATTTTGCAAAAGGGTTAACATATTACTTATTCATTCAAGAGATAGAACAAGTTTGAAAATGAAACCCAACATCCATCTCAACGATGAATTATGACTTTGTTGAAACTGCAATTGAATTTAATTACTATAGAAATTTTCTGCCTTACAAAAATTGTTAACTAAATGAATTGTCTTTATTTTTGTGATTATACACAGGTTTAGACCTCTCTTTTTTAGGATACTTACCCATGAGTAGTATAACATTCGTTTTATTTCTTCATACGACTAAAATGGCTAGGATGGTGACGGAAAACGAAAGCTGCCGCATATTTTATAATGATATGTAATAGACTGTACAAGATATGTAATAGACTGTAACAGGAGAGAGATACAGTGTAAGCGAAAGTGCAGTACCAAAGAGAGATGAGTCTTCACTCACAAAGCGATAGATGAAAGATTGAACAGAATCAGAAGTGTGATTAGAAATAGACGAACGAAGAAAAAACGATATGAGAGAAATTAAAAGGAAAACAGACAAAATGACTCTGTCCCTATAAGCAGAGGGAACAAATGTTAAAAAAAAATATGATAAAAAAAGCATGTGGCCCGACTGATATTGATCATCGCAGAACAGAAGAAACCTTTAGAATTAATAACAACATTCAGCCAGAATTCCTACTACTATAACGTTATAACTACCTGTCGTGTTACATAGTTTTTATCCTGCATCTCCCGTATATTAATATTTAGAGCTTTGCTTTTCTTTTCCTGTTAAAAAAACAATTTATATCTATGCTTTTACTTAACCTAGCTTATTATCTACTATTACCTACAATACTATTGTATACATATATATGATATTAACATTTTCTTGTTCTGATTTGTGTTCCCTATGTTAGATATTTTAAGTAATATTTGATAGACGTCATTCTGAATTTTTATAAACTCGTGTAAATTAAATTCTATGAATCATACCCGACTACGGATTACACAGTTAATAATTTTTGATACAAAGATCCGTGTCCGATTGAATATATTGCAATGGTTAAACTGAGAAAAAGTTCAAACAATGGCATCATATTCCGTCCGTATTCTTGGGACAATACAATGTATCTTTTAATATATTAGATGAACTATGTCTTTAGTATTTTTCCACATTAAAAGGATGTTAAGACAAAATCAATTTTATTTGAGCCATAAACTAACTATATAAGTTAAACAAACTTTTTGAATGCTTTATGCGCTGCGCAATGATCAAGGGCCTCAATCAAGTCTATCATCTCCTCTTCGCATGTTTCAGTGGTGTAAGATTTTCCCCTCACTCTATTTTCGCACCGTTTGAACACTTCATAAATTTTCCTAATATGGCAATCATCTGAAATTTTTTTTAATTAAACAGGAAGGAGAAAGAATATTTTTACAATCAATCAGGTATCTTAATAAAAAATGACAAAGTTATGACGTACACATTATACACTCCCCTCTTTCCTTAGTGAGCTGATCATTGGAGTTCTGAAAACACAGGAAACTATTAGTAACCTAAAAGAAATTTCATTTAAAAATAGTTGGCAAACCATACCATTTACTCATTACTAGTTGTAGTAGAAAGAGCAGGAACAGTTAGAAGTTTAAAATTGTCATAATTCCGATCAGTTATGATATTCATTGTTCAACTATTTAATATCTTGGGCGAGGATGCTCTACTCTTTACGGCTCCGTTAACTTGGTGTGAAATTAGCTGTTTGCTTTATTAAACTTTCATGTCGAATATGTCTCCAGAGTATAGCAAACATGGTGTGCGATCTCGTGTTTGTAGCATATTTAGGATGCTAGTATGGTAGGACTCTGTGTCACAAGAGATCCCAGGGTTTTTCGTTATAGACTAAAAACGACCATTTGAATTTTTCGAAGAGTTCTTCTCCTATTAGTAGAAGCAATGTTAGAAAGACGCCCACGTGATTGAAATCGATGAAAGCTAGCAGGGCCGGAAAGGTGTTTGCGGAAAGCATATGTTCAGCAGTCTAGCAGCAGATGATGATGATGAAATAGATACAAGTTCCATAAAATGCTGAACACCTAAACCTCAAATAAAGGAACCAACGCAGGTTTAGGAACGGTTCTTTCTAAATTACTTCATTAGCGAGACAACAAAAGATATTTTAGAAGGCGTCTGGTTTGTATGGGACTGAATCGGTCCGAATCGGTTTCTATTGAGCTCCATGGGTCGGGACGAACACAATGGTCAATTAACTAATTTATGTGGTGGGGTCCATAGTTGTTATATATTATCGACCATGCATGTCCGCTTATATTATATTATAAATATAGAAGTTTGTCAATAACAATGTCTCCAGCAATTTCAAAGTTCTTATAATAATTTTAGCTTCAGAAATATCCGTATATAAAAGAGTTTAACAGTTATGTAGAATAAACCTGAATGTGAGACGGATTACAATATCTCTGATTTATCTTCAGTGTCATAAACGGCGACCAAGGTGAGAATATCCGTCAAGGTGGACTGACCATCTGGTGAAGATTGCGGGAATCCGCAGGATGCAGGCAGCGTAGGCGCGATTAGCGATAGCTTTGGGGAGAGGAATCGGAAGCTATGTCCAGCAGTGGGCGTATGATAGGTATAGACTGATGATAATGATGACTAAGGTGAGAACAACATCTGAGGAAAAACAGTAATTTTACATGTGACCGATAACAACGTACTGCGGTAGATAAACTTGATGAGTATGGGAAATACCCGATTTTAGTGAAGATGTCAATAGTATGTTGAAACGAAGTAAATCAAAAGTATTTCTCTAAATGTGGACATTTTCTACGAGAATCTGTTAAAGCTATGGTGTACTGTATGAAAATCTATTTCAGATGCTTATATTAGACAGCGATCGTTACTTATGTAATTTAAAAAAAATATTTAATAAAAAAAAAACTGCATTTTTGCCTATTAGGAAAACCATTAAATATCAAACCGAACGCAAAAACAGAGTAAATATTCGTTTAGCAGGGATATTCTAAATCCTTAAGTTGACGCTAGGTTTCGACCAAGCTGTTTGACTTGTAATAACGAGCGCTGTAGTCTGTTTGCCTCACATAAGTGTGTTCACGTGATTGCTTAGCAATTTGTTTGTCACGACTGAACAGCCCGTGATAATAGCATATAACAATAGCGGAATGTGGGTATGAACTTAATAAAAAGCAAAAAAATCTCAGATTAGAGATACATTTTTTATAGTAATTAGCAACGAACCAGGAAAATTTGAAATCTTGCATTTTAGTCTTTGAAGTTAACTGTCATAGTAAAAAGATCGAATTTTGCATTTTTAAGACGTTCACCATATTATGATATTGAGGTGGAGGTATCAAGAGTTCATATATTTGGTTTTTCCTTTGATCTTTGAAAAGATTCTCTCTCTTTTAGGGGACAGGCTTATAGGAGATTATTACCCATTAATATTTTTTCGGTCATCGTACAGAATTTGGAGAGTTTATTGGTAGGATCTTTCACTGTAGGTTAACGGATAAGTTCTACTTATAATTACACTGCTGCTTAGATTTGTTTGTACAGTACCACAGTACGCTCGTCCTTATGAGACACAAAATCTATTTATTCGCATCAGTTCTGCAGTCGAAACATTGTAAAGTTTACAGTCATGTATTACATCATTGTTTTGTACTATTACAAAATTATGTATACGCATTTTGCAAGGCTGTAGCGCTATTAAGTACTAACGTCCATATACATTCGTTTTAGTTAGATTGAATTAGTAATTTTTAATATAATAATAAGCAGCGAGCAACAGAAAGTACAGGTTGAAATGGATAACAAACTGATAAAATTATTAATCTTTGACCTTCTTCCGCCAGATCGCAATGAAATTACATTATCTAATTTAATTAATTAACATTTTTCCAGAATTTTCCATGACATGAATTTGCAAACATGGCTACCACAACAATGGTAGTGTCACCGCTCGCAACACAATCATCTCCCAAAAACAAGAGGAGGCTGTTTGCTGAAGCCAGGCAGAACAGTCTTCAAAAGTTGAGCGTAATTTTTGACCACGGAAATAAAAATGGTAAGTGTAAATACTTCATAGCAAAACTAGTTTGTCGACTTCAATGTGTCTTCGATCGATACTATCGAATATCACTTCATCTGTATTGCTAGTCACTTTCGATACTGGCCGTGTCTATCAAGTCCAACAATGTATTAAATCTATAATATAGTTCCACTATCACTCAATCATTGATTCACACTATATTCTAGTAGAACAAGGATCGTAGATCCTGGACATCCCTAAGTACAACTGAGTGACCCCATTTCATAAATTCTAATGACCGGCTTTGGTTAAGAAATTTAAATATATTCCATTATTTTATAAAAAAAAAAAAAATTCAGAAATGTATCGTTCATTTTGGATAGTTATAATCCGGTGCGATGTAAAATGATTATTTTACCATTCACTTATATATTTATTGATACAGGGCACAATACATGTTAAATGATACGAGTAATAACTGTAATTGAAAAAAAATTAATTAGTATTCCCTCTATCTTATGAGTTGGTTGTTGTAAAAATTTTACCTCCAAGTTGGCTAATTTTTTTAATAAATATAATATATTAATAAATCAAAGATATACGTTTTTAAACATTAATAATTTGACTTCTAGTTGCTAGCGTCCTTTAAACTATATAAAAATTTTTGGACACAATATGGATTTGTCTACTAATAAAAACGTACGTACTGGGTCGAAAAGTAGGTCCTCGCTCATTTTTATTTTCCTGATGGAATTCCTTTAAAAATACTTACTGAACTTCAATGTATTAATATCAGTACGTTAGATTACATTTCCTTACCAACAAGCTTTTTTTTTAAATTTTAACGGATTTAACTGTCAATGAGAAGCCTGTTTTAAATAGTCTATAAACTTATTAGCTAGGACCTCTTCATTGATTTTATGTAAGGAACTTATTTGATTACAAAAGTATAAAGAAATAAAATTGTTATAATGCTAATTTCAATTATTATTTGAATCATTATCTTAAGTATTATGTTAAAGCAGCACAACTTTTTACAAGGTGACAATAGATGGCAGCACGGAATGGCGCATTAAATGCGTACATTTTGTAATCTGTTTTACAATAGGCTTCGCTTATTTTGACATTACTTAAAAAAAAGTTGCTACTTTAAAAGTTTATTAGTATTTAGTTGATTATTATTTGTAAAGAATTTGTCACATAGTATCATTTCTTTTGTTGTATTTATGGATTTAATATTAATTTAATAAGTATTTTTTTATTTAAAAAATAAAAATGCAGAGTACTGAATACATCGCGTTTTTTATTAAACTTGTTTACGGTTTTATCTATTTATATTATCTTATATATTACCTTATTTCATAATTATTATACATAAGACACGTAAACTGAGCACTTTTGTTGAATTTACCTATAAAAGTTATTCTACATAATGTTTAAACGCTTATTAAAAAGCTTTCCCAAAAAATGTAATTTCGGTTGTTATCTTTTATTTCATGACTACATGAGAAATAAAGTAGTCAAAAAAAGATAAAATTAAAAATCTAAATTCATATTATCATTAACAATGTTAGTATTAACTAATCTTTTATTAATTAAATTTTTTTTTAAGAAATATCTTTATACATACGAGATTTTAAAATGAAAACAATGTTTATAGTAAATTTTAGTAGTCATGTATTGGCAACACTAGTTTCTGCAGTAGTAATTGTATTATTCTGAGTTTTCTGAGCGCCATTGCTTTTTACCAATGTAATGTTGAAATGATTTTAATCAGTTTTCATCGGCATTTGTGTGTGATGTTTTAGCAAAATATTGAAGTGATTGTGTAATAAAACTATCGAACTTCTTAAAGATTTTGTGCTGGGCTTTGTCATGGCCGGTAAGTGGTGACTTTTAGCGCCCGATAGACAAGGGCGAATCGGATTCGAGAATCGGAAATAAGTCGAAGATGTTTTATCGTTCGAACTCCGACGGTAAATTCAATGTTTTTGTCTTTAGTTTGGTTATTAGTGTTTAGTGTTATTAACACGATAATAGTATAGTGCCGCCAGTGTTTGGTTATTGTAATGTTTGAGCCGATAGTTTTAACCTTTTACTCTGATTTTATTACTATTGCGCTATTTGTGGATTATAATAAAGGTTCTCGCAAAGGTTTTCGTGCATAATTATATCGAATAAACATTATAAAACGGGATTACAAGCTGTTTTAGTTAATTTGTTTGTACGAACAGATGATCTCGTTTGTTGATTATGACGCGAAGGTCAAATCAATGTATTTTGCAGATTTTTGCAATTAGAATTAATATTGTATAACTTCTTAATGCTATAACCGTTCCATTGAGAAATGTCTAATTAAATAATTCTTCGAGGGGTTACATATATTCTTGTGTACCCTCTTTAATCATTTAACGAATTTATTTAAATCTTTAAGTAATAATTATTGTTCTCTAGACTGTCTTCTCATGGGTTCTTATTGAATTTAATATTCCTTATACTTATTATAACTTTGTAATATGTATATGGTTTTTTGATTTTCAAAAAGAGAAGTTAAGAAATACTAGATACACAATTTCTGTTGAAGTTTTATCAGGAGAAACAATTTCTTTACGGTAAATTATGATTTTTTAAGTCAGAATATAAAAATTTAAAACTTTTAATTGATACATTTTAGTTTATTAGTTAATTTTTTTTTTAAAAAATTCTATTACAACTAAGACTTTGGAAGTACTTGCTGTCATTACCATATGTATTACATGTAGAATGATGTTCACTTGATAACATTTGTAGATATGTTCCTTACAAACACTAGTAAGGTTCAAACACAGGTCAATTTGTATTATTAGCTCAATTTCTATGAAGTAATTATTGACTGCAGTAGTATGAAATACAGAAACATAGATCTACATTGGCAGTAGAGTACTTACAGAACAATTCAAATAATTTAGACTTTGTAAATGTTTATGATAGAATTATTAAATCTTTATAATTTCCATGTTCACCGCAAGACATTATAATCTTCTATTTTCAAACACATCATTATATTACCTAATTTTAGCTGGGTTTTTTGACTTCTATTATAGTACTACTATTTTTTTCATACTGTGAGGTAACTTGATTGATACTTTTGCATTTATATGCCACTGTGGAAGTATATTCAACATGGTTAATGAATTATAAGATATGATTCCCCCACTTTTAATATTTTTCATATTATTAAATAATACTAAAAGGTATGATTACCTACTTATTAATTTGATGATTTTGTGATTGACTTGACCTGATTAGTTATTAATCCTATAATGTACTCCTTTATATCAACTCCTGAATGGTATATTATTTCTATTTAATAGTCTCTCATAAGTTTCGTAATTTTTTAAAATTATTTCTCTTTGTTGGATGGTCATCATAATCAGCCAATAGATGTCCATTGTTGGACATAAGCTATCCCAAAGATCTCCACATGAAACAGTCCTCCAATGCCTGCAACCTCCTTCATATGTAGGGGTTCATATGGGGGAAGTTGGGCCATTTCCTGTCACACTGGTGTAATGTGGGTTGGTGGGAGCCAGACCTTTGTTTGTTGATCAGCAGGATATACTGCAAGCAGACGAGTTTGGCTTGGCTCCCGTGAGTTGTTGTGTGGAACTCCTAACAACCCCTGTTGTATATTTTGCATCCTATTTTCAGTTTCTACATAATAAAACTGGCATACTATACATATATAAATAATTGCCCAAAAATTTGTACACTTGCTGGTAAAAGTCAAATTTAATCAGAATATATTTTTGAAACAGAACGTCATAGTTTATAAATATTACAATATAAATAAATAATAGCTTGAATTATGTCTTTTTGGTTAGTGCCATGACTATCTATATTTACTTATCTATTTCATAGACCGATAAATAAACAGATTGATACACAACACATCTTTAAATATGGTATGGATGGTAAGAGGCCCATAACAATGTTACGCTAATTAGGATAAAGTAAGTACACAGCATCTCATGGTGCTTGTCAACTTTTATAATTATCATATAAACATTTATGAGCATTAAATAAAAGGCAATAGTTTTATTAATTTGTACCAGTTTGCTTGATAGTGATCATTCAAAATATTATTATTAATTTCTGCAGATGTTCTGCTAGTATAGTATTATATCACTTTTATTTAAATTATAAATAATAATTATCCCAATTATCAAAATTAGGTAACAAATTTATATGAAGAAGTACCAATAGGTGGCCGGTTATAACAGTTTTTTAGTAAATCTGTAGTTATGAGACAAGCTAGAGGTTCATCTGGTGCTGATACTCCTACCTATAAGAATGTGATAATGGAGATGATATACGCTGCACTTCTGTTGCACTTGTTGCCTAGAGACAGGATGTTAAGTCTCATCACAGCCAGTAATTTCGCTAGCTACTACTCTTCAAACTGGAACACAATTTTTGTAAACTACTGTTTGGCGGTACAAACAGATACTGAAATGGTATTTAGACAACTTCCAGCAACGGAGACCTACCGGTAATAATCCTTTTCCATGAAAAAAATGGAGGATTTTAGTGCAGATTTGTTATCTTCCATATTGCATTTGCCTTTAAAGAATTTTATCCAAAGTACTATTGATTTAGTTTTTTTTTATTGAACTTTGGATATATAATATGATGAGACACTAGCAGTAATTTTTCAGAGAATATGGAAATGATTATTGAAAACTAACTCAAACCTGCATTGCAATGTCTCAATTGTTACTTAATATATTAATAGTAAAAATATTATAATTTTGTACTGAAAACATATGTTTGTTAATGAACTATTGATTTTTTTATTTATCGAATATCTCTTTTCTTTTCGACTTTTTGATGAACTGTGATGTTATATTTGTTGTTTAAGACCACTTATATATTAAATTATTACTGCATAAAGAATTTGACTGTTTCTTTAAATTTTCTAGGCTCTAGGCTTTAGTTTTCTACTACTACATTTTTGGTTTCTAGGCTTGAGTTCATTGTTGGTTATTCACAGGCGGAATGCCAGAAGTTTTTTCATTTTATCTGTAATGATATTGTTCAGTAGTTATAGTTTGTATGGTTTTTAATATACATTTAAATTTAATTCAATTAACCGGTGGTAGATCTCTGTCGATGTAGGTAACATAGGTATTTCCGCAGTCCCTTTGCTACCAAATAATGGTGGGCGTAAATTACTGTGTCCCTATTAGAAGGGCTTTTTAATTAGTCAAATAAATGGATTAATGAGATATATCTCCAAGCGACAAGCACAATGTGGTGCTGTGTTTATTGTGCTAATGGGTGCTAGGTTGTTGTCTACAACAAAAGTGATATGCCTGTTTACAGGCATATCACTTTTTAATAGGTTTACATCCCATCCATCTAGTGGCTTTATACAATTAAAAAAAAAATTGGCCAAAACTAGCTTATGTTGATCTGTGTGTGCTTATTGTGATGTGTCTATTTATATTATGTTGGTGTTGAAATTTCTAGGTAGAGTCATTCAAATTGAAAGATATAAAAAAATATCCATCCTAATATATGTTATTTGCTAGTATGTTCTAAACATGTAATAATTGATTGATGAAAGAGTAATGTAATTTTTGAAGCATAGTAGTGGTCATGGGAGTTTTTGTAATTTTTTTTTATACATAAATATTCTATCAAACCTGTAACTTGTTTTAGATAAACAATGATGATAAGCAATATCTTGTTAAAGATAGCCTGTGTTATGTAATACACTGACTGTTTTATTTCTGATTTATTCAGATAAGATTTAACGGTGAAATCAAGTCACCATTTTCAAGAATTTTATTGACTTCAAAATGTCTGTATTGACATGAATACACATTATTTTCATCAGCAATAAATATATATATCAACTAAGGGGATGCAATGTTCAAAATAATGTGTGACATGTTTTATGCAAAGATACTTGTAGATCATGGACTCTTTTCTAATATATAGATTTAATGGCATTTAACGTATTAGAAGAAAACTTATTACTTATATAGTTCTTGCCGTACACAGAAGTGTTGGAATAATTTTGTGCCTCTCAAATCTCTTATTATGATCGACCATATGTCACTTACCACCAGGTTGATGATGTCATTTTGTCTTGTTGATTAATTGCATATTTAATAAGTCGAAGATTACTCTTGTGTTATATATACTCTCTTTTCGAGTCAAATAGCTCATTTGAGTGGTCTTATTTGTACCTTTATAGATTAGAAAAGGTATTTGTTACTTATGTTTGCTGGTCTCTTAGGTCTCTTTCAAAGTAACACCATAGCTCCTATTTCTGTCATCAAGCAGTAGTGTATAAATGTTACTGTGTTCTGGTTTGCAGGGTGTTTTTAGCTAGTGACTATAATAGTAATGAGAGTCGACATCTTGTCTCAAGTCAATAAGTACTATGTGTTGTATATATCATTTTAACTAGCACATTGTTACGGGTAGATCACTTCGCATCAGGTGAACTTCTTGCTCATTCGGTCCCTTTGTAAAAAATAATGTATAGTTTAGTTAAATGAATGTATGCAATATGCTATCTATATTGGACGATTTAGGCTCCAGGCGCCCCTATTGGTGCTTCCCGCCCCGTAACGAGCCGACTCATTCGCCGCACCATTGTTTTTATTTTACCGAGCACATAAAAGGCCGGTGTTCTGTTACTTAACAAGTTTGCCCATACAAAAGCATAAGATTACAGCCCGATATCCCAAAACAGGTTTGCCGTCGTCACTTTTGTTTTACATTCCTGCGCAGGACATGTTCGCGCACCGTTGTGACCAGTTGCGACGTGAGATGTGCGATTTTGTGATGTTGCGGCTGTTTGTATACGGTTAATAGTGTGTTATATAGATATGTTGAAAAAGAAGGAAGCGCCGTGGTATGCGTCCCATCGTGTTAGAAGTCAGGAAAGTTTCAACGATTGGAGCACTAGCTCATGCAGGCAGCATTGGAATACAGCATGCGATTGTGCGTACTCCGGTAAATTATTTCGTTCAAAATGAACTTTTTTTCTTAATATCGGAAGATGTAATCTCGAAAGCGATCTATAAAGCCCATATTTTATGGTTTCTTTTCCATGTCATTGACTTGGGTTCTGTTAGTCTTACTGCTATCACTGATGCAGCAACGTTTCTTGCTTAACTATTTGAGTCTTTAAATATTTTTTATACGATGGTTGAGCCATTGAATCTTGCCTTTTTTTAATATTTTCAAACACTTGGTGAATATTTCTCTTAGGAAGTCATCCAGCATGATCCGTCCTATGAGTGCAAGGTTTATTTTTTTGCTCGCAGTTCTATTTGTCCGCAGCGGATTTGTGGCATGTTAACAGTTGGTTTTCGATGTTTTATAATAATAATCTTTATTGAACTCCAGATAATATCCAAGACTTTACATTAATTAGAAAATGAAAATGTCGAATGGACAGTCTGATGTAAAAGCAATCTTTTCGAGACATTCCTTTGGAAAAGAATTATTAATCTATGGCTAAAAGGGAAGATGGCGGTGTACTAGATAATTATAACAGGTTTATGATTAGTATTGTTGAAGACGGAGATTTTATCAATAATTTGAACAGGTAGAAATAAGACAATACCACCGTGTGTGAAAAAATTTTAAGTTAATATTGGATTGACTGCTACCTCTGACTTTATAGAGGCTCACCTTGCAGTAGGCTTCGTACATGTCTTGCCATTTCTTGATTGGAAATTCTTTTTGTCGGAGAAAGTAGGAAAAGATTGTAGTATTGTTTCACTTTAACTTTTATAAGTAAGGTAGGGGCGTCAAAAAGGCTTTTTTTTGTAGCAGTGGGAAAGTTGTAGGTACTATATTTGTAAGAAATTTGGGAGTTATGTTGCATTTCTACTCCATCACAAAGTCAGTCACATACTATTAGGTTTTGGAAAGGCGCCAGGGGCTTCTACTCCCCGGTGTTATCCTGCATTACGTTATGTAAGTCCCAGGTCTTAACCCTCATCATGTTGGGCCATGGTAATTAAGATCAATTCGTATTATTCGAAACTTTTGAGGTTAAAATCTTTTTTAATCGCGTTCTAGTACAGACATCGGTTTCTTTAGTTTTATTCGCCGGGTGCCCGACACTACAGGGTGTCCTAGGAACATGTGAAGAAAGTTATAAATAGAAAAAATAGTATAAAATGTATTTTCGTCCGGTGATATCATAACAGTATATTACTAAAAATAATTATTGAATTTTAAAAGGAAATAGGTGATGAAAGGGGTAAGCTAGCGATATTAAAGGTTATCATTAATCGTCCACAATCCTATATTGTTGAGATGTTATATATTAAATGAGATAATCTATTAAAATTCATTATTTTTAAAGGTTTATTCGATCTGTAGATATACTGATTAAGAGCATATTTCTGAACAATTGTTTTCTACAACAATAAGCCAAAGCGAGAACTTTTCTTTGAAACTTTTATCTGCTATCTTCTTCCTTACCCTTGGGCATTGTATCTTTCTATTTGTTTCAAATACTAATTGCTTAAATTCGAACTAATACTAACACTACAGATATTTACGTTCATTAGGTAAGAAAATTTAATATATAACTAAAAAGTATATCCTCACATACATGTTATTATTAACTCCAATATGAGAATGGTGCAGGTTGTACTTGTAGTTTTTTTAGTATGGTAAATGTTTCATTGAAAATGTAGTTGAATTATTCTCTTGAATATTATATCTCTATAGAAGTTGTATATAAAAAAATAGATTAATGTTGGGTAAAGATTTAAAACCTTTATTATTGTTAAGCCTTGAAAATTTATTAAAAAACTTCTAGAAATTATAGAAGCTGTAGAAAGTGTATGTAAATATCCTGTAGTATCGCGTTAAAGAATGTTGCTGATGCTTTTGGATCACAATAGAAGTACTTAGTACAAGTAAATATTGTTGGAATTTTACGTTTGCTCTATAAAAAATATTAACATTATGGTTATACCTCAAAAAGAATTTTTTTTTCGTTCCATTATGAACTTTGTTGCCAGAGACCATTTAGGTAGGGTAGTCCTGGAGTCGGTCGTTTTGGTCGCCAAAGAGTAGCTAGTGAAATTACTGTCGCAAAGCGGCGAGTACAATATGCTGCTGTGTATATCATCCTAACTAGTACCAGTTATATGCAGGCGTAATATTAGCCATCGGGTAAACGGCTAACCTCATCCCTTTGTCCGATAAAAATAGATTTGTTATATACCCAAAGACTATCATCTTGAAATTTGCTTCTGATATATAAAAGTATCAAGAATAACATGAAACCATTATTCGTGAAACATCTATTTTTATACGGTCTCTGGAAAGAAATTAAACTATTTGTTTTTATGATATAATACGTTATTTTTAAATAAAAGCAATATGTTAGTTAAACCGTGTAATATCAGCTTTATATACCAACAAATAAGGGTTCCCGCACTCACGGGACCCAAGTCAATACCTGCTCGTGGTGGACCTTGCTAATCAACAAACGAGACTCTAGCTAGGATCAACTCGTATTGAGCCAGCGTGGTGGGAAGTGGCCCAAATTTCCCTAAGCGAATCCTCAACCGATCGATGTGGGAATCTTTGGGGGCCTATGTCTAGCAGTGGACGTCTATCTGCTGATGATCATACCAATGAAAGTTCTACCAAAATTAGTTTAGTTTTTTTTTTTGGGATTTATTAAAATTAATACAAAAATTTCATATAATTTGTATCTATATATATTCATTGTAATACCCAGATATAAGCTTTTTAGTTTGATATTAGAAACTGACACTCTTATACATACCTCCATCACGTATATGGTAAAAAATCTGCTGTTATCAGTATTTTTAAAAGTAGCTCGTGAGATACATTTTTTTCTAACTCTACTTCCGGTTCCGAAAGTCGTTTAACTGTTACCAGATATCTTAAACTATCTTGAGCGGAAGTTAGTTTGTTAAGCGGTTAACTTATTGCAACGCAAAAGACAAAAAGTTAAGATATGGAATACTTAGACTTAGAATAATAATTATTAAAATATATGGAAATGTTTAACACGAAGTAAAGGTTAGAGGATAAATATCACAGTTAAATTAACACTTAACTACACTCCGTTAGCTATTTTTAGTTTGCATTATTGGTTCAATATTACATTAACAAACGTCGAGGCGTTGTGAAGGAAAAGTGAAAATTATTAATAGTAGAAATCCAGTTAAAACAAATATACATACATTACTATAATCTATATTAACAATACGACTGTATTTTTTTTTTTTTTTTTTTCTTTTTTTTTTTTTTTTTTTTTTAGTCACGCCTTTTTCCCAGTAGGGGTGAAGGCAGAGGTGAATAAACACCCACATTTCGTCAGATGTGGTCAGATTAGGTCCCATGTAACAGAGGGCGACCCTGTTGCCACTTTATTGGGACCACCCCACACACACGCACAAAGATGATATCAATGTGCGGGTTTTTCCTCACGATGTTTTCCTTCACCGTTTGTATCTCGCTGTTGTAACTAAAGTTCACAAATGTACATAACTTAAATATTAAGTCATCGGTACATGTCGAGGTTTGAACCCGCGACCTTCGGAATGAAAGCCGCACGCTCTAACCATTAGGCCAGAGGGCTACTTTAAATAAATAACATAGTAAATATATATTTTTAAACACTAACTTAAACATACGTATTGATATATATTTTTGGCTTAAAGGAGAGTAATGGGATATAATGTTATAATATATACTGTAATATTTATATGACTTATCTATTATTGGGATTTTTTTCATTTGACGAAGACATGAGCAAGATGTTGCTAGAGCCAGGAATATCAGTAACACTGTATACACTGTACTACTTTATGCTCTACAACTTAAGACCTAAGATGTTCTCCCGTTACCTCAGTGATTGACTACAACGCTCTTTAATCCTTAACATGATTATTTTTGCACACTTCCGATTGACTGGTGATGGTCTTCGGCAACAGATTTACCACGAGGTCTTTTTTACATTGATCAATGAAGTCCAAAAATTGCTAGGGTAGGTCTAGGTAGATATCACCGCAGCGCCTATTTCTAGTACCAAACAGTAGTGCACTAATATTACTGTCTTTCGGCTTGAAAGGCGTTGTAGTAAACAAACTGAACATCTTATGTCCCTGACCACGAGGGCAATGTAGTATAGTATATAGCGTTCTATCATTGCGTTGCTATGGGCAACCGTATCACTCACCATCAGATGAACGTGCCGCTCGTCTGATTGCTTAATTGAATAATGAAAAAACTATAAAACTTTTACTTATTTTGAATACATATGACATATTACGTACATATATACACACAAGAGACCTATGTCCAGCTGTGGACGATGATCGGTTGAAATGGTGATAATGATACGCTTATACATACATACAATATGTGGATAGTTGTCAGTCACACGGACATGACGTATAGGTGCTATAAATAAATTCAGTTTCCCAACGGACTGACTATCTAACAGGAGCATCATAGGAGAGGAGAATAAACATTCTTTTAACAGTTTTTATTCATATACAGCTTGTCTGTTTGTCGGTGATAGCGTATTGGTTTCTTGCTCATCAGAGCCAGCCAATGGAGTGAAGTCGCCATGGACTTCAAACAGTCCATATACACTTATACCATGTCGGCAATTATCATTGTCGACTGCTGAGCTTTTACTAGTTGGTAATAAACATACTATAAATTATTCATTGAACAACTGACCCAAAACAAATATATTTCTAACGTTTTGACCAGCGGTATGCATTATCATATATGGTTGGATAATGTGCCTATATTTCACTATCATCTTATCATTTTCATTAAGTTTGTTTTCAAGTATCGTGATAAAGCGACGATACCTTTATAGTGTCATCCACGCGATAAATATTTTAATTAATGAATTATTCTCATATATAAAATGAATATACGTGTCATAAGTATTTATCTACTTTTATGGGTCAGGCGGGAGTGGAGGTTCTTCAAAAGATATCTAGTTGTAGAGAGGTAATAATTATTTGTGGGGTAGGTTTAAAAACAAATTTTATACGATGTTAAAAAGCGATAGTCTGAAGATCATAAAGCAAGCTCCATAGTCGGAACACAATAATGGTCATGGTCGTAGATTGAAAACGTAAAGCTGGGTTAATTAGATTCGGATAAAGGATCCTATAGAACCTATACCTGTGACCTTGACGGTGGCGGTGAAGTAGCAGAAGCGTTTTTCCAGCATATTGCCACTAACCAATACTAACCTGGAGTTGTAGTGATATACCGTATAAAGCATATCTTGGTACATCTATCGTATACCATATCGCCGAACCTTTTATCATGAAGCACGTCCACGTACGGGTGTCTTCTAGTTGTATATAAAAATGAGTATAACTTAAACACACAACACATAGACAAACTTAATAGACAAAAACATTGACTATAATTTCTTGTATACCTCTTTTAGCTGCTTGCTTGTCTGCTGTCCTAAAATTTTCACTTCTAATTTTACTTATGAACTAACTTCTGGAAACAGCCGCCTGCTCTGTGACATCATCCATGATAAATTTTTTTACTGCAAGTAAAACTGTTTTAAATAGAAGTTTTATGTTTATTTTAGTTAATACCTAGATAAATTATATTTGATATTGCTGAAGTAATAGTACTAAAGTAACTAACAAAATGTTTTGTTTCTGTTTTTTAGTTGTGTTTTGTTGTTATGTTTAGAGTGAGTATTATAATGGTTATACCGTTGCAGGCAATGGTGGGGAGACCACATGGTGTTTTAGTCAGGTGAAGGGCACGTTGGAGGACGACGTTACAGAGGCCGATCTCATATCGTGCGTCGAATTCAACCACGACGGTGAACTGCTGGCCACCGGCGACAAGGGAGGCAGGGTTGTGATATTTCAGGTAAATGAATCCTTTACTTCTTTATTCGATGAAGCGACTACACCACCGATAGGTGCTGATGGTAACTATATCCGCTCATAATGTGGCGCTTGTTACTATGATATACACAGCATCACATTCCACGTTGCTTTTAGACATTAATTGTTGAGCCTTATCACTCCAGAAAATTCATCAGCCGCAACGCCTTTCGAACTGGAAAATAGCAATATTGATACATTAGGTTTGTAAAGATCAGAAATTTACCACCAGTAAGTTTACTGGCAAGCATATAGGTCAGCCAGTTGGCTTACCTATATACTTGCTGGCCTATGTCCATCAATGGACGTCTATCGGCTGATTATGATGAAACTGGCTTACTTTAACAACACAAAAAGTCACTGATAATCAGATCCCATTATTTTATTTGATTTTGTTATACTGGTGTCAAGTTTCTGAAGATGGAAACCGTCTAAGTAGATATAACTGCATCTTCTTTTACCGTCAAACAATAATATGCAAACGGTGTCATGTTTCGGCTTTAAAGTCGCTGTAGCTTGTGTAATTACTGAGGTAACGAGATATACCTCACGATCTGCACAGTATGTGGTCCAGTGTATATCATCCTAATTGGAGCCACATTGTTATAGCTAGACTCACCGTCTACCTCTCGACGTATAAAGCTTTTTGCGACTGCTTGTGAATTATGCTATTCGCGTCTTGTTAGTGATTTTACGACGTAATACTAAATTAGATTCAAGGTTATCTTTTTTTTTATAATGAATGCTACATTTTGAATATCAAACATTAGTTTTTACTGAAACGTTTCTCTGACTTAACAAAAAACTGTTTATTGTTAAATTTTCTATACAAGATAAAACTAGATGCAGTTGTTGTAAGAAGAAAGGCTAAGATTATCTTTAAGAACACAGAATATGCCAATCGATCAGTGATTCAGTATTAGGAATTTAGTTTTAATTTAGGCATTTTTGAACATCTTTTGGAAAACTTAGTAATAGTGTAAAAAAAATATCATCCTATCCACAAGAAACAATTTTCCAAAGGTGTACTTCCTTTTTAATAAAATTTAAGCAGCAAACTTTAATTAACAAAATCGATATATTTGTTTAATAATCAGTAAACCTTATATGAAAATGAAATGATATTCGTTCACAGAGAGACCCAGCGTCGAAGCAATGTGTACCAAAGAAGGGAGAGTACAACGTATACTCCACCTTCCAATCCCACGAACCGGAGTTCGATTACTTAAAGTCTTTAGAGATCGAAGAGAAAATAAACAAGATACGGTGGTTGAAGCGGAAGAACCAGGCACACTTCCTCCTATCCACCAATGACAAGACGATTAAGCTATGGAAGGTTTGCAATTTTTTTATATGTCTAATGTATTAAATATAAAATAAGGCAAACATACAATAAAACTGTCGTTGTAAAAATAAGTTATTTCTGGGATAAAATTATGTGTGATTAAAATGGATATTATTATATGAAAAACACACTAAATTTTTGCTTTTCATTTAGTATAAAAATATGTTTAATTATGCATACTAAAAGTACAGTATTAGCTATCTCTATTATAAATATCTGTTAGTACGTCTCGATTGTGGGATACGACTCTTCAAACAGTGTGTAAATATTACTGTGTTTTAGTTTGAATGGTGTCTGTACTAGTAACTATACTAGACAACTAGATTCAACATCTCATGTCTCAAAACGATGAACCATGATATTTTAAGGCAGTCGTATAACATTTCATCAGGCGAACGTTTTGGTTATCGCGATGCTTTGGGAAGCAAAAAGAAAAACTAAGATAAAAAGATATCATTCAAACGATCAGAGTACACAGCACCTGTTATCTATGTGTGGCTTGAGTAAACGGTGTTAACTTGTGTTTATTACTGATTTAAAGGTTTCCGAACGCGACAAGCGGGTGACTGGATACAACACGCGCGAAGAGGGCGGCCGCATGCGTCACCCGTCGCGCGTCACCCAGCTGCGCGTGCCCACCGTGCGCCCGGCTGAGCTCATGGTCGAGGCGTCGCCCAGGTACGCTCATAGGCCGACATAACCCGCACCATGAATCACAATCCGATCTGATGTTAACTGATTACAAGGTTCGCGACTAAATCTGATTACATCTCTTACTAATGTTCTGATTACCTACCTACTACCGTCTTGTCTTGCTTGAAAGGTGTCAAGCTATTCATCACCATGTATTTGAAACATGCAGGTTTCATCATGTTTTCTCTTTACCGGAAGCTCAAGCTCCGGGTATCGAATTTGCGCTTTTTCTAAGGGTGTACCGTCTTACAAATTAAGCTAGCACGTCTATATTTATAATAGTCGTTTTTACAGGTTAAAGGTTCTTCTCCGTGACGGAAAAACAGTTTGCTAGTATTACCATGGTTGATAATGTCTCTGATCACATATTTTGATATGTATGAGTACACTTAAATAAGCATAAACATATTTTAGGGTATAATGTGTAGGTAAATGTTGTCAGCTGTCTAGGTTGATACACCACCCCTCCTGTAGTCACCGCGTAGGTAAGCCATGCCCGTTGTAGAAGGCTAAAAGAGTTTTCAGGTTCACTGGCTTTGAAAGTGAATGTTCACATTGTCCACTAAGCGAGCCCAGGGTGAGCTTGAGTAAGTCTCGTGTTTATCGTAGCAAAGAGAGGGTACTGGGGAGGATTTCCGCACCGGTGTATTCCGTAGAAGACCTTGGAGCCTTGCAAAACACCAAGGATGCTGACAAAATAAAAATGGTTAATAGACTATATTACATCTTCTGTTGATTGACCGTGAAGACCCGGTGTGCGATTCCGGTATTCTAACCAACAAGTTGCCCAAGTCGCAAAACGAGTCAAGCTCTATACATCTTGCGAGAATAGAATATCATCCCGAGTTTATGTATCAATAAATCGTCGACAATACTCCACAAAGTTGTAATAAAATTCAATAAAAACTCGTTGTGTTTCAGGCGGATCTTTGCGAACGCGCACACATATCACATAAACTCTATCTCGCTGAACTCTGACCAGGAGACCTACCTCTCGGCGGACGACCTCCGTATAAACCTCTGGCACCTCGAGATCACCGACCAGAGCTTCAATATCGTCGATATTAAGCCTGCCAACATGGAGGAACTCACAGAGGTAAACAAATTTGATAATTCTAAAGAAATATTTGTCCTTGCCGATCTTTTAAAGAGCAAATAGAATAACACGATGATAGAGACTGTAAAGCTAACATATAGAAATTCATTCCATAAAAAGTCTCACGACACAACATCCGTCAAGTGTATGTACTAATAAGTATTCCCAATTAGAGAGACTTATGTTCAGCAGTGTACATTAGGAGCTGAAATAAATATGTAGTATTTAAAAAAATAAATATCTGGAAATCAAAATGTGAATATTTTTAAAAGCTTCAATCTTCTCAAACATTAAAATAGTGATTGTTTTCAGGTTATAACCGCAGCGGAGTTCCACCCGACTGAATGCAATCTCTTTGTATATTCTAGTAGTAAAGGTGAGCGGTGTTATTTATCATGACAGTCTTTTTTTTTACACAATGAAGCGATGACACGAGCACGACGGTCATCGATGGTATGTGATACGATCATCCATAATCATATGGAGCAATTTGCGTGACATAAACTACATGACACCGCATTCCATGCTCTTAGATTTAATAGGTCGAGTCTCATTTCACTAGCTACAACAGATCCTTTCAAACCAGAATACATTAGTGTTTGCAGAGTATTGTTTTGCGACAGTAATATATGCTCCAGAGGTACTAAGCTAGACAGTTTCCATCAACAGTTTGATTACAGGTAAAAACATAACTCATGAGGAATAAGCGATCGAATTACCTTATGTAAAGATAATCCTTTATCACATTGTTATAAACAGTCACTGTCATCATATACTATCTGAAATAAACTTTTCGCCAGTTTAGAGCTTATTAGCTGTTCTTAGTTTATTATGTATGCGTGCAGGTACGATAAGGCTGTGCGATATGCGCGCTGCGGCGCTGTGCGACCGGCACGCGAAATTGTTTGAGGAGCCAGAGGACCCGCATGCGCGTTCTTTCTTCTCCGAGATCATCTCTTCCATCAGCGACGTTAAGCTTAGCAACTCTGGCAGGTGAGCGTTCTGAAGATACCGTTCTTTCTCACTGGTTCAAATCGATCATATGGGCGACCTAATCAATGGTTGCTAGTAGCTCCTACCTAGTTACTACTCTCACATTGTAAATCTGCCTTCATGATAATATTTTTACATTTCTCCATTTTCGGACCAGATACATATGTATATTGTTTAATACACCAGAAATAAATTCGATAAATTGGAGATTTCTTTGCCAAAGCATGTGGAACACCTAAACAGCTGTTAAATTTTAAAAATATTTTTTTGTTCCAGATACATGATGTCTAGGGACTATTTAGGTTTAAAAGTATGGGATTTTAGAATGGAAACAAAACCTGTTGAAACATATCCAGTAAGTATTATTCTAATGTTATTTAGAAATAGCAACACTACATAGCAGACATTTGTAATTAGCCAGAAAATTAAGCTTATTATATTTAATTTACAACATTGATTTTTTATTCCATTTTGTAGGTGCATGAATACCTCCGTTCGAAACTATGCTCCCTGTACGAGAACGACTGTATATTTGACAAGTTCGAGTGCTGCTGGAGCGGGGACGACCAGAGGTTGATGACCGGCTCCTACAATGGATTCTTTAGGTTAGTTTATTGGTCTAATTATTGTGACCCGACTGTCAATATGTGAGAGTCAAAGAATTCTGGATGAGCACACTTTGTCATCAACGACCCCATTGTCATTTAACACTATGTTAAAATGGCGTCTATTGTAAATAAAAAAGGGTGAGGTTTACATTACGTACATTTTTACTTATATCAGTATGGTAATAAAGTTAAATGTGCAGGATATTCGAGCGCGGGAGCGGGACGGGAGCGGCGGGTGCGGGCGGCGCGGCGGGCGCTCGCCGCGGGGAGCTCACACTGGAGGCGTCGCGCGACGCGGCCGCGAGACCGCGACAGCCGCTGCGCGCGCGCCGCGTCGCCGCCACCGCCAAGAGGAAGAAGGTAACATACTTAGCTATTCACACAGTTAACTGTTTTATTTTATTGTCAACAAGGACACTGACGACCGGAAGAAATTTACCGTTTTAAATAAAATATATTTTTGCCATTAAACAGAGCAGCAGTACATTACAGTCGTTCGGTTAAAAGTTAGGGTGTTGCAAGTAATAAAATTATTGAGATAACCTTTCTCACGAGATAATGGGTACAATTTCTTGTTCATATTGCTGCTACGTTAAATAAAAAAGAGATGTATAATCCGGTGCATGACTACACACAAGGAGTTTTGTAGTCGTTGTTTGCATATATTTTTTTATAATACAGTCTTTGTCCTTTTTTTTGTATACAATATACCTCAAAGTTAGTTTCATAATTTTTTTTATGATAACAGCGAGGCAGTGAGAATGGAGAGGAGGGAGTGTTTTATCAATCATTATAACATGTTTCTAAAAACATAATATTGTCCTAAAATGAATTAATTCTCGTTATTCCAGGACGAAATAAGCGTGGACTGTTTGGACTTTAACAAGAAGATACTGCACACCGCGTGGCACCCTCACGAGAGCATCATCGCGGTCGCGGCAACGAACAACCTGTTCATCTTCCAGGACAAGTTCTAGCGGAACACGAGGACGCGCGCCTAGACACGGTCCGCCCGGCCTTAGGTATGGGGACGTCGGTTCATAAGCAATCCACCCGTATATGTACACTACTACCGTATTTATAAACTATGTCGTACGCAACGCTTCAACATGCACACATACAGATATCTCTCGGATCGATAACAATTGTAAATATCAATTACTTGTTACAACACTACAACTTACATACAATGTTGGTAGTGTTGCCACATGAAATTATAATTGTTAAATTAATGCATTGTTAGCTAAATCAATGAAACCATTAAAACTATAGTAAATAATCAATAATAACTAAAGTTAAAGAAATCCTGCCTTAAATATTTATGAAATTAAATATAAGATGCATTTGCTTCTAAAGAAATTATCTGTGTTTATAATCATTCTTAACGCAGGCATCTGAGTATATAACATCTGTTTGTATTTAACCCTTTCCGCGGAAACACACAAACACGAAAATAGTCTCTTAATTGAACTGTTTTTATTTAAAAGTTAAGTTTGTATTGAAATGAGAGAAAGTTAATTCCCAATGCCCAAGGTCACTTGAGAGTATACTCAACCGGTTTTTTTAAATATACGACGAGCGGAACGTTCACGAAGTCATATACCCTGGTGTGGCGCCTGTTAGGATGTACACAATACTGCATCACATTGTCTTCGTTGCGTAGTTTTTTTTACTGGTTTTAAAACTTGCTAGTGATTGAAAAGGTAGATACCACCGCATCTTTTATTTGTGCCGCTACACAGTAGTGTGCAAATTACTGTTCTAGATTGAAGGGCACAATCTAGTGAAATTACTCTGGTAAAGGCGTCTTTATGCAGAGTATAATGTGGTGCTGTGTCTATTATCCTAACTAGTGCCACGTTGTTATGGGCAAGCGGACCATTTACCTCATGGTACACGGTAAGCACTCGACACTGCGTTGAATAAAAAAAAAAGATGCTAGATATTAAGACTTATTCTACCAGCAATTTCATTAGCTAAAGCGTCTTGCAAACTGGAACTGAGTAATGCTTTTTCATACCACTGTTTAGATAAATAGGCGCTCCAGTGGTAACTAGAGAGTTTTCGCTCACTGAGACCTAAAAATTAAAGAAATAGCTCTTATAAAGAAAACGAAATTATAAACAAAACAGTCCCTCCATATTTCCATTAGAAAAAATATGTAAAGTACAATTTTACATTGAAAAAAAAAAAATTTTTTTTTTTTTTTACTTCCATGAATCAAAAAAAAACTTGATTTTTCCCCGCATCGTATACTTTGTCAATTATAACTTGCAATGAATATTTACTTAAGGGACGAGTGTTAACAATACATATAACGTACTTAAGTGTAACTTGAATTAGTTTCAGTTACTTAACGTTGCGCGAAAAATGTGTTATCTTGATATTTGAAAAATTTAAGAAATTGTTTCGAAGTTTCAAATTCTATTATTTCTTAGTTAACAAGAAAATGTAACAAAATTGAACAAAAAAAAAAAAAAAAAATACATATAGGCCGTAAGTTATTTTTTTTTTTTTTAAATATAATCGATAATGAAAAATCGCCGCTGTTTGTTCCTTTGCGCCATTGGATAACGGTTATTACAACAAATTTATAACGTTAATATAACGTTATTTTGTAACGATTGAATATCCCACCATACGTAAGTCCTCTTTACCTCGGGCTGGTTTTATCGGAGCTTATATTATCTGTGTTGGCTATCAATAGAAGATAATAGATCATATATCTAATCTCTGGTCTCTTTTTTTCTATAATAGACAAAAGGTGCAGGATATTCTCCTGATGGTAAGACATAGATATTAAAACGGTGCTATTAACGATTTACTATACTACCTTCACTGATCATTATGGGGTCGGCGATCTATAATCCACGAGACTCAGGTTTTTTTATCGTGAATAAACAATAAAAGATCCAAATAAATTATCACTAAAACAATTTTTTTTTAATATTTATGTATGTTTATTTTCAGCCGTTTGTAAAAGATGACCGGCTTCTATTTTGTCTATGGAAATATTTTGGTTACACATTATTTAAAGAAAAATCATTACTTTTTATGGTCAGTAATTTTAGTTTCGAATGCGAAACAATTTTTTAACTTCTATGTTTAATATTTTTTTAATATCAATCATATTTTTCTTAGATTTGTACATTAAATTATGATTTTTTTTTTAATTTATCACTTAAAATTCATTGATTATCATCATGTCAAGATCTAAATTTTGGAGGCATGTTGGTTACAGTTTTTTTTTTTTAGTCGCCCTTAGTGACACGCGAGTAAAATGGCGGCGGTGATATGACAGTCTTTTTGGCAACCTTGATCACAAAGTAATTCATCATCACATTGTCATTTCATTGAAAATAATAATAAAACTGCACAATTGATGTCAATGTCTGTTTTATAATGGCAACACAAACAAGCAAGTTGTATTACAAAGTAAATTTTAATTAAATAGATGCCGTTTAATTATAATTTTACATTGCAGCCTATTTTCGATCCTTTTATTGATAGCTATCACTGAACCATATATCTATATATATATTTGCGTCGTTTTGTAAGGGTGTATTATTTTTTATATGTAAATATATATATGATATATACATTAATTATTTTTTATCGATTTTATTTCGCATTAAATAATATTATAGTAATAATTCCGCCTTCATATATAAAAATATCCGTCGATACACTTACAAAGTACACACATAGAAACGCACCACCCTTATATGGTACTGTACCATACGAACAGTTCTTCCAATAAACGTCACGCCCGAACATTCGACGCATCGTTAGGAACTTAGGTATTTTAGGTAATAGATAATAAGCTTTAAGTGAAGTACTAAGTTGATCAATGAGCTAACTTAGTATTTACTACTGAATAAACTTAGTAGTCGCTTAGCCACGCGGTATTGAGATTAGTTAGGGTTTAACAAATGTTCAGCGCCGTCTGCAACCTTCCTACCTGTCGGGATGACATTAGTTATGTTACTGCAATGCTGCCATATAAAAAAATTTAAAGAAATTGTCCAAAATTATCAGATTTGGATTTGTGAAATGTTTTATTCTCCTTCGATTTTTTTTTAATTAATAATAATTAAAATAACGTGACCATTACATATAATGACGTATTATCAAATTGGTTCCGTAGCCGTGGTACCCATTGGAATATATGGGGTTAACTACTATCACCATTATAATATACATCTGCCGCTGTAACAACATTGTGAACATGATAGCCAGTTTATTCTGGACAGGCATCATTTCACCATCATTATGAAGATAAGGTCAAATGGGGTCACATACCATTATGTATTAAAATAGAATGATACTATATTAATTATGGGTATTTCTCTATGTAAAGTAGTAAGTTTTAATTGACTTTCTGTAAATGATTACAACTGAAGGAAATTAATTAAACCTGATAGGATTCGTATACATTCCCTCTTCAATTGTATTTCAGAGATGGCAATACCAGGGACATTATTAAATTAGCCACATACGTAAGTCTTCGCGTCGTTGACTACAGCGTTATAATACTAATATATATCATAAAAATACTTATAAATTGCACCATTAGTGGTCGTTTCACACAGTGTTGCTAGGTTTTATAAAATAAAATTAATTTATACAAAACTCGATATTTGTTTAAGGTAATATTATTTAAAAAATTAGTTACAAAATTTATGTCGATTATTTTTTTTTAATAATTGGGTAACACCGATTGAGCGTCTGTTTTGCTTGTTGCAGGTAACGTTAGTGTCCCGATCGTATATACATATATATACATAGACGCGGCTGTGTGAAGCGACTAGAGGTTGTATACGTAAATAGCGCCGCGCCGGTGTTGCCCGCATATAATTTCTCGGCCCGTGCCTTAAGATGTACGTAGTGTTTTTTGTTATAGTCTATTTATTATGCGTATCATTTTTTTTTTATATTAACCCCGCGAACGTCTTCCGGTTCGCGACTCGGTGTTCCTGAACGCGGTGTCTCGCTGTCCGTGTTGTAGTAGGTTCGAACTTGGCAACGGGTATTTTTTGTTTTATTACGTGTACGCCAGTTTACTGGATGATCGTTGAACTATTTAACGTTTAAAATTTCGACGGAACCCATTTGGTTGGTACTTAGATTAATAAAAAACTACACGTAAAACGTGAGGTCAATGTACTTTTAATACGCAGTTAAATTTAATCGTCTCAGAAACAAAAGAGCTCAAGTTAACTAACACCTATGGTTAAGTTCGAACACACAAACACTTGAAGCGAATTTAAGTAGCGTAGTTTTTAAATTTTTCTTAAAGTACCTTTTTTTAAGTTTTATTCACATCCGATGTCTGAGGACCGCGCGCGGAGCACCACGCCGCGCGGTGGTAATGGAGTTAGATGGAGAGGAACGTCAAGTTCCTGTCTCCGCTTCACATGGGATTTATTGGGCATACAATACTTACCGTTTCAATATTCGTTCGTTCGTGATTAAGTTACATTTTACCACATGCTTAAGTATAAAGAAAAATTTTGAAAAAAAAAATAATGTAAATATAGTGAATGGAGGCCTGAACAATATAAATATAGGATATTTTGTCACAACACGTATGTTACTGTACAGTTATACATATATATATATATATATATATGCATATATATATATATATATTTGTACTCGTGTAAAGCTTTGCTACGGTGAAATTGTGTTCGCGGATATTGAAGATGAAACCTCCCATTCTTTTTATTAGTGTTTTTGTTGAGTTTTGTATGAGACATTATGTGCGGTGTGTGTTGCCACCAAATGATACAACGTCCATTTACTTGCAACACTGATCGTATCGATTTTAAACGAATTATCGTTTTTGGAGTTTGGCTCCGTAAAGGTAGCTGTCAATAGTCGTATACAAAATATCTGAAACATTTTTTTTTTTGATGTTAGACGATTTGTATAGGATGTGTTAAGTTTTAGTTTTATCAGTAATTTTTTTTTTTTTCATTAATTTGTAAGGGGCCCAGTCAATTCCTCGCGCGTTTGTAGGTTTAAGCGTACACTTGCGACAACGCTGTCCGCTGTTCGACTATTGGCTGATAGAGAATGTTAGTGATAAATGTGTGATAATTATCAAAATGCCTTCGCGAGCTAAGTTTCAGATTGCTTCGGAAGCAATGGAGTAATTTTTTTTTCGGAATTGACTAAGTCCCCGCCGGTAACGTACGAACGTTACCCGCCCTCTGTAGTGTAAAAGAGAATGTGCGGTACTTGTGTGCGTGAGAGGTGAGATGCGTGAGGTTTTTTTTTTTTCTTTATTTAAGTCTAGGTCATAGTTAGGCGAAAACTGGACGCGCGGCAGTTGGGAAAACAGTTAAACGGAAAATAAAATAATGCAGTTTCTTTTTTTTTTTTCTTTTCCTCCTACGTCGAGGGATCAACGGCGAATGTTGCTTCAATGTGATATGTGAGGTCGCAGCGAACGGGCGGTTGAGAGTGAGTGCCTCGAGCGGAGTTAGTTGACAACGAAAGTATCGCCTGACGGTCGCGAGCCCGCCTCCGCCTCGGCGCTTCCGCCGGACGGACGACACGCCCACTATTTTTACACGTCCGACATTGATATATACGAACAGGTATTTACAGACACCAATGAAATTGTTCAATACATGAGGTATCAGTAATAATGGGTGGTAACACCCAAACAATCCGAAAAGATCTGAGTTTCCCCCACAAGCCTTGATGTGAATTAATATAAACCATTATACGATTCGATGTTTTATATCACTGGTAAAATGGGTTAAAAAAAGCAAGTTGTATTACTTTCAATGATATACTTAGCACGCCATTTTCAAAAGAAATTAATAATAATAGTAAAAAAAAAGTTCAGTTAACTCTTGCCGTTAAAGTTAACAACGTATCAAATGAAAGTTCAAAATTTGACGAACAATTGAAATGGATCGGTTACATATATCAATGTTGGATTTTTTGGTTCGGAGGATATATACACGGGTGGTGAAATTTTCGCTCCTTTTCGTGCTCATAGTTTTTACAATACGCGTATATTTGGAAGGTGTTGCAGTCAGCGTGTGTCTGTCTGTCTGTGCCCGTTGGACCCCGCAGTGAGATACTTTAATAAGATGATTGCAACAGTATGACGCTGTGTTTGTACGTGTATCGTATGTGCCATGGTCCGGGGCGGGGGCGCGCGCGCGTACTACGGAAATAAAGTTGTTGTTGAATCCAAAATATTTCCTATAATATAAATTTTTATATCTGAAAAGCCTTGTTTTATTTATAACATTTAACATCGTCGTCAGCCGACGTCCACTGCTGGACTGACGCCTTTTCCAAAGATCTTTACATCGATAGTTCCTGTACCTTTCATTCTAACCTTCGGTACACCCTGAACGGCCTCACAGCACTGTTGGTAGGCGACTGCTATTAATCTACCTTACTCCATTCCATCGGCCTTCAGTCCATCTAGAAGTCTAGGAATTCTCTACGTTCCGTCATATCACGTTCGAATGAATCCAGTTCTAGAGTAACCGTTCAAAGCTGATCCACGTTTCGACAGGAAAAGGAAGCGAGGTATATAATGAAACAATTGCATAATACAAAAGTATTTTATAAATATCCACAATCACTTGCACCGCGTGATTCTTCAAACGTTTCCCCCTTGACGTACTATACTACCGCTTAAGGCTAAATCTAATAATTTGTTACCGTCTTTCTCCTTTTAAACTGTACAATTTAATAATAATAAAAAAAAACGAATTTAAACGTTAAATCTATATAAAAAAATAATAATTGCATTAAAGTAAAATACACACAAAGAATTACTTTAGATATGGTAACACAGGACAATCACATGGTTTGAGCAAATACATTTAACCGGCAAGTATAATATTTACATGAGCCGCGAAGTGAACTTTAGTTCAATATATAATAAAAATAACCTTAAAATTTTAATTTCTCTTCAAAGTAACTGTAAAATAATCTATTAGATCAATATTACTGGTAATCTGAGTTAAACTATATTTTTATAGGTTATATACAATTCCAACTGATTGAAAACTAAATAAGTTCGGACTACCTCTATGGCTACGAACTGGGGTTATAACAATGTCTCCAGTTCCATTCCAATAGCCATTGTCCTCATGCTGTTAAGCTTTCGCCATAATATCATGGCTGTTCTTTCTGCCAACGTATGACAGACGGAATATTCTAGACGCATCGCCATTGTTAGTCTTGTAAATTATAAAATGCGATACACAGGTCAACATAAGATGTATAACATATAAATGTAGTAGTAGCTTATATAACCTTATCTGTGAAATTACTGGGCTAGATGTAGTTCGCGGTGTTGCCAGGGTTATGCTTATTTATATCCTGCGCCACGTCGTGTTACTGATATGGTATCACTAATCTAATTAAAAACCATCGCAAATATCTCTCTTGTTCAATTGATATTAAGTATTTAAAAACTTAAAAAGAATATTGCATTTCTCCACATCAATGTAAACACTACATATACAGTATATATATATATATATCATCGTTGTTATCAGCCGACAGACGTACACTGTTGGACATAATGTGTATATATATATAAACGTACGTCTGTATCATGACTACGTCTTCTTGTACTTAAGCCTGATGAAACATAAGCCCAAGGTTACCACTATCCATGCTACCGTTATGATGAATCCGTGGTACACTCCTGGTTCGGTGATGGATGAGCCCTTCTCCATGATGTCCCTCAGCGATTTGGAGGGGATGGTGAAAGGCAACGCCAACGATATGGCCCGGAGGCCGGCCGACATGCCCTCCAATGGCCAGAGGATACCTGATGGGAAGAATCGTCCCGTTAATCTAAAGGCCTTTGAAGCTGGTATGACATACATATATTTATATATACAAGCTAGTTAATATATATCTATGTGTATCTCGTGGTAGATCTCTTGCTATATATTAGGCACGCTCGGCAGCATCAGTTTTATTTCCACCATCAAACTAAAACATATTTTGGTTAGAGTGGTTATGAAACCAGTCAAAATACTTGGGTGATGAGACGTATTTATGAACACCGCCATATTTACATAGCGACATATCACTTATTACTAGGTGAACATCATGGTATCATGGTAATCGCTTATCGCCGTACAAGTCTGTCTCAGTCTCAGTGTCTCGTTAGAGACCTAGGTACTATCTCGGCGTCTATCACTGCCGCCCGTGAGCTTACCGCAGAGCAATATCATGGGGTAGAAGCTGCCGGTCGCAACGAAGAATGAGACCGAGTAGCTGGAGCAGACCACGGAGAGCAGGAACCCGTAGCACATCCCGCTGAGCCCCTGCAGGAATAGCAGGCAGCCGCATGTGAGCAGGGAGCCGCGTGACGGCAGGCTGTACCCGCCGAACGCAAGCGCCATCATTTCTAACGTCTGGTGAAAAAAAAAATTAAGGACCGGAATTTAGCTACATCCGAGCTTTGTGCTTATACGGAAAATTAAACTTAACATATCCAATTCAACATAGTTACGTGACCTTTTAAGTGACCTGATAGATTATCACTTAGGCTTACAGAGTTAGTGAATGCATTGTCTTTTTGCCTACGTGAAACACACGACTTTGCGTGTGAGAGGCCGATTACACGGCGCCGTGTTTACGGAGACTTTTCATTCAATTAAGCGACGAGGCGAGCCTAACGTTCACCTGATGGTAAGTGATACGTTGGCCCATAAAAAAGTGGTGCTAGTTAAAGCTAGTTTAAGGTAATACCACACCATATGGTGCTTGTCGTCTGAAACGTAATATGTAGTCTTGTTACCACTGTAATTACACTAGCTACAGCGCGCTTCAAACCTTAAGACAGTAGTTTGCAGACCTACCACCAGTAAAATTTCCAGTATAAAATGTACACCATGGAAACCTCTGCGATTATGTATAATTACATACCTTGTAACAAGATTTCAAACAACCCAACAGATGGCGCCACCATGGACAATAGATCATGCTATCGTTTATCATCATCTTATAAGGTTCGTACATCTTTGTGTACATCGACTTCCAATATTATCTCACCTTTCTCCTTTCCCTTTTATATACAAGTTATCTACATATATATGTTTATATTTCATTTTTGAATTATTGTGTTTTTTTAAAGTTTTAGTATAATTTTCTTTTCTTTATCTTTTATTTTAGCTCGCGAATACACGATCCCGAGTCCCGAGTCTGATGAAGCTTTACAATGGTGCCGTTTTTGAATAGTTGTCAATAAAACTAGCCGTGCATACTTAATAAAAAAAAATAAAACGTTGATTTGTGTCTCAAGTCGTTACGGAGTGTTTAAATGTATCCAATTCCAGATCTATCTGGATCTTTGTAATATCAAAAATCAACACAAGCGTATCACGAAGTATACAACTATATCCATCAAATGGATCTCTCTGGATCTTCGTAATACATTACAATACATTACATTACAATACTACAATACATTACAATATTTAGTAACGTTCTCTGACATTATCAATGTATAGGCGCTATTGCTGCGTGTGTTGTCATTTAACACTTCTACAACTAGCCATTTCCGATCCACATCAACACCTCTACAACTAGCCATTTGCCATCCACTTCTATACTGCTACAAGTAGCCATTTTCAATTCAGCATAATTGGCGTACCTAATAATTAATATGAGGGATTATTAGTTCTATAGGTTTATCAAGCCTAGGTCGATAAACCTACGGAATATTCTTTTTTGTCTGTATAGAGATACCCGCACAGCGAAATCATCTTTGTGTGCGTGTGGTGGCCCCAATAAAGTGGCAACAGACTCGCCCCCTGTTACATGGGACCTAAACTGACCACATCTGGCGAAAAGAGGGTGTTTATACGCCTCTGCCTACTCCGACTGGGAAAAAAAGGCGTGATAATATAATAGAGTCCTTGCCGGTGGTTGAGACTTACATGATCTTCCTGTAGACGACAGGTGATCACTTACCATCATACGAATTCTCTCTGTACTCCTTAAAATAAATCACCAGGAACTTAACTTTTTCGGAGCACGGAGGCCGAAACAGATATATTAACCACCTCCATGATGAATCGGTTAATCGGAGTCGTTTAGTATGTGTGTACTTGCTGGACTGTGTGCCTGTATACCTGCAGCAGGATGACGGCGGACTGCAGCCCGCAGTGCACGTTGAGCATCTCGGCGGGGCGCACGCCCGCGACCGCGCTGCGCTCCCACACGCCCTCCAGCCGGTCGGAGATGATCAGCGTGGAGGTGACGATCGCGGGCAGGAAGAATATTATGCTGGTGGCAAACGGCACAATACTATCAGCGGGTACAGCGCCATATTAGATGATGTTTAAGAGCTTAATGTTAACGCTCCTGGGACTAGATGCATCATTTCCACCACAACCTTACTGGAAGGTATCGTTACTGGAACTCTGTTGACGGGCCAGTCCAGGTAGATACTATATCATAGGTCCTGTTTTCGTCACCAAACATTACTACACAAAATATTCCGATTTGAAGGGCCTTGTCGCTAGTTAACATATTGTATCTAATAGCTATTGGCAAAATGGAGTAAGGTATATATATGATTCTAGTTAGCGTGAAGTTTTTGGGCATCTTTTTCATTTACCATCAGATGATCCTCTCATTGAATAAAAAATGTATCCGTTACTTCAAGACGATCGCATTTCTGTGCAGTGTAAATACTCTAGAACCTCGTAGTGGCAGTAGTGAATTAAAAAGACTTGAGATGATGATGATATTTATACACTCACGTTATCATAACACCGGGCGCCATGAAGCCCACCATCTGTGAATCCATGGAGCCATACACCGGATCCTCGAAACGCACCGGAATCTGGAAAGCGGAAGTTTTTTTCTTCTTTTAATTTATAACAAATATCTAAACCTAAAGATTATACTTTACTGTATACTTAATTTTATGTGGTGTTAGGTCGTGGATGTTTAAGCTAGCCCAGAATACTCTGGCACTCGTGGTCTGGCTGCCAGAAGACAATGTTGCCGTTATGTGGGAAGATTTACAGAATCAGCATAGAAGTTAGCTAGAGGGGATCAGAAAAATGCTACAAAAGCTGAACTCCATATTGTCTTGGGATCGAACCAAGGACCTCCGTATTACAAGGCAAGCGATGAGCCATTGCGAAGGTTGTAGAGAAGTTACTAATGTACTATAAAGTCAATTATAGTTTTTTTTTTTTTTTGGTTAGTTATGGAGAACCATTAATCCGTGTTATGTTTATCATCATCCGATAGACGTCCATTGCTGAACATAGATCGATCGGCCCAGCGCCGTCTGAATCCAGTGGCGTCTCACGACCTTCTGTCCTTTGGAAATGTTCATTTGAGGGGACTTGGGCCATTCCCACCATGATGGCCCAATGTGGGTTAGTGGGAGCTAGAGCCTTGTCTGTTGATTAGCATCGTGCACCACGAGCTCGTGAGGTTGGCTTGGGTCCCGTGAGTTGTTATGCGGGACCTCTTATACCTTCGCCATGTTGGAATCCTATAAACTCTTTTTATTCACTGCTTCTCTTTCTTACCTGCACCAAGTCTTCGTTCCGTCCGCACGCCCTCATCGCTCTCTTCGTGAACTTCTCGTAAGCTTTGTGCATTTGGTGCTTTACGAAGTTTGCGATTTGATAATCTGTAAGTAAAACAGGAATTTTGTATTCAGAACATATTGCTATTAAAAAAAAAATACACAAGAGATCAAATATTTTTATGTAGCAGAGGCGACTAGACAGTCTATTGAAGGTAACCTGTTAAATCTGCATATAATGACGAGGTCTTACTTAGGATATATACACAGCACCTTAACACCTTAAGATATAATTCCACTAGCTACACGCCTACAAACCGGACCATAATAAAGTTTGCACAGTAATATTTGGAGATGGGAAATGGGAGCTGCAGTTGTACCTAGACAGTCTCCGACAGTAGAAACCTATCACCAGTAGTCTATTTTTTTTATTGTACCCACTTTGAGTACAATCATTTACCTTTCTAATTTATTTATTTACAATGTTACTCGTCTTTCATTCTTTCTTTTCTGTGATATATATATCCGTTTATATATCACACTTCTTTTCTTCTTTCATACTACATTCCATTTCTTTCTTCCATACCTCCTGCAAGTGAAGACAGTCCTGAAAATGAACTTGAAAAACATGAAAATTCATCCCTTTTTCATTTCTTAATTTTTCTTTTTCCTTCTTGATTGTGATGAAAGTACTCGCTCCAGCAAAGTCAGCTCCATTTTTTATCCACCACCATACAACTTTACTTCTGTAATAGTATTCGTGTAACTACCTCCACTGTATGAACGTGGTTGGTGTTTACTGATGGTAGGTCTCTAGCAGGAAACGATCTAGGTACCACCGCAGCGCTTATTTCTGCCGCCAAACAGTAGTGTACGAAGGGAGTTGTAGCTAGTGGAATTACTGGGGTAACGAGACTTAACATTATGTTTCAAAGCGAGGAGCACAATGACGACTGATAGAGGGATATGGAAGAGAAGTACCAGTACGTACTTCTGCCGACACCATATAGCTGGGAAAATGGCAGTAGGGTGAAGAAAGGCGAGGAGAACGATATGGTGGTGTGTACATCATTCTAACTAGCGCTAGATTGTTATGGACAGGCGTATTACTTACCGTCAGATGAACGTTTTTCCCGTCTCGTCGCTTTTATTTTAACAGCCAATTTACGTTCTCACTGTTAGGGCAAAGGCGTAGTCTCAATATGGCGATGGGCTATGGTCGCCACGCAGGCTCAATGCGTATTGGTGACTACACACACAGTTTGGAAAAAACATTGCGAGGAAAATCCGCACACGGAAATCATCTTTGTGTGTGTGTGGTAGCCCACAATAAAGTGGTAACAGGGCCGCCTCCTGTTACATGGGACCTAATCTGACCACATCTGGTAAAAGTGGGTGTTTATACGCCTCTGCCTACCACAACTGGGAAAAAGGCGTGAAATATATAAAAAAAAATTCGAATCTGCGACCGTAGGAATGAAGGCCGCACGGTCTAACTGTTAAGCCAGCGAAGTTCGCTGCAGCTGTGTGTCGTCGCTTAGTTGGTGTGTGTGTAGGGGTGTGTACCGGCTGTGTCGAGCCACACGCCGACGATGCTCTCCTCCAGCACGTCGTCGGGCACGTCGCCCTCGCGCACGCGCTCGCCGAGCGCGCCGCTGAAGTTGCGCGCGAAGTGCAGCGCTGCGTACACGCGGCGCGCGGACAGCGCTCGCAGCGCCCCGTCCGTCGTATTGTACGCCACCTTACATCACAAACACAATATTGAGACAATTTTTTTATAAACAATGCAAACTTTTAAATATATAACTATATGGGTTTATGCTGATGGAGATGCTGACTAAGCCCTACCAAACTAGAGCCTAGCGTGGTGTTCGCGGGGGCAAGTCAGTACGGTGCCAACTACCATCCAGAGAACTCGTTTTTATCTAATCGTGTTAAATCCTTATTTAATTGTGCTATACCTAAGTTTATATGAATAAATAGTTTAAAATTCCTAGATCCTTTTTTTTTTAATTTTCAGCCCGTACTCTCCGATAACAGAACGATCGTTTACTAATAAACAATATAGTCACCTACCCATTCGCTAAAGAAATGGTCCGGATTTGTTAATGAGCACTAGTAACTCAGCGGGCTATATATATATATATATATATTTATATATATAAATAATGAAAATGGCTTTGTTCGCCAATCACGTGAAAACTAGTGAACGCATCGATATAGGAACATGAGCATTGAACGCAGAATGATTTGTAGACAGTTATAGGCTATCAATTTCATAGATCCTTCACCATTTTATTTCTAAGTAACTTCTATAAACAGTTTGATTTCGTTTTATTTATGCGGTTGCTATGGTAACGGTAGATTATTTCAGATAAGTTCCATATCTAATTCTGTATTACGGCCAGTAAAAGGAACAGCTAGTATTAATTATTTAACGATTTTACGAAGTTAATTAATTGTGGTACGCCTCTGCTGTCAGAGACCGTCTAGGTTGCCACCACCAGCGTAGGTACCGCCGCATCTCATCTAATTTAGTATATAAATAAAAGTACTAAGACCCAGTCTTCTACTTAAAGTGCCTCTCCAACTAGTAAAGGTCGGCGATCAGAGTGATACAGTCCTTTCTGTCTCTAGTTCGGCGGAACAATTCAGATATGCCTGTGTAAGAACCAGTATACAAACAAAATTTGACCATATGACTATAATTTTAGGGGTATATTATAAAATCGACACGCTTGGTATAATGGTGATCTGGTTCAATATATTTGTAAAGGTCAAAAAGCTGACGCAGTCTCCGAGCTAACATCAGTCTGGATTTGGTCTCTTGTGGTGGTGGTGAGTATGTATAACCTCTCTTAGAATGGATGGATCTCTTTGAATAATGTGTTGAAGAATTTATCTTAGATTTGCTACATAATACATATGAAAAATGGTTAAAATAAAATATACTGAACCTGCCCATCATGATACTAAGCATGAGCAGATTACTATATACCCCTAAAATTAGTTTTATGATCTTCACTAGTGGTGAGTCTCTATTGCCAGAGATAGTCAAGGTTGATACAACCATAGATCCAATTTCTACTGCCAAATAACAGTGTGCATACATTACTGTGTTCCGGTTTAAAAGGCGTGGTAGTTACTGGGGTAACGATACTCAACATACCTTTCAGGCGACGAGCAGAGCGGTGTAGTATATATTACCCTAACCAGCGCCACTTTGTTATGAACAGACATCACTTACCATCAGGTGAACGACTTATTCGCCTCGTCGTTTAATAGAAAAAAAAATCTATACTAGGTCTTAGTATTTCGTAATATTTACTGTGTTAAATAGTTATATAATTAAAAGGCGTTAGGATTCAAACAAATCAATTGAATACCACTCACTTGGTAGAGCTGCCTCTTCTCCATCTCCTGAAGGAACCAGCAGCTCAGCATGTACTGCTCGCAGGTGTCTTCCTCATCGTGCCTTATCACAGTAACCAGGCTTTCGTTCTTGCAAATATCCAGACCGTCTGAACAAAATAATACGTTGCAGGTATATTTTAAGTGAGTGGTCGTCAAAGTGGGTGTTTATATGAATTTGTCATTGGTCCGCAGAAAAATGTGGAACATTTTCATCAAGTAGTAACATTAAAAAATTATATTACTTGTCTACGAGTTTTAAGTAATGAAAATACTAATGAGGAAGAAAGGTTGGCGACCGCTGTAACACGTTGTATATAACAGTATGTTTTTAATATTGGCAACACTGTTGGTAGGGTATTCAGCTTCATATTTGGGATTATATTGGATAATAAAAGGTCATAGTTTGCTGACTCCTACACAGATCGCTTTCAGACTGGAATTGACAGGGTACCTAGGCATCATGTAAGAGAGACCTGCCTTCCTCATTCATCCTTCTACACCTGTGTTTTACTTACACGGTGATGAAGCGGCTTCCTCATTCACAACGGCGACGCGCAGATCTTTTGGGTCGCTGCCTACTGCCATGAAGAAAGCCACCACTTGGATGATGGGGAAAAGGACGGAGAATATTAAGCCACTGAAACGATTTAAATATATACAATCATATTAATGAAATATAAAAGGAAGCTATTTTAATAGGTATATTTTATAATAACAAGTTATGAATGGTGTTGTGTAAACACCCTAACAATTATATATATTATATAAAGATCATATGCAATTTAAGTGTGTGTCAGTTTGTCACAAAAAGCTGATTGGTTTGTTGCGTAACAGTGTCAGCAAATGGAGTGAAGTTGGCACGGGATTCAAATAGTCCATATACACGAATACCATGCATACAATTATCAGTGAAGTTGGTACAGAATTCAAATAGTCCATATACACTGATACTATGCATACAATTATCAGTGAAGTTGGTACAGAATTCAAATAGTCCATATACACTGATACTACTATGCATACAATTATCAGTGAAGTTGGTACAGAATTCAAATAGTCCATATACACTGATACCATGCATACAATTATCAGTGAAGTTGGCACGGGATTCAAATAGTCCATATACACGAATACCATGCATACAATTATCAGTGAAGTTGGCACAGAATTCAAATAGTCCATATATACTGATACCATGCATACAATTATCAGTGAAGTTGGCACAGAATTCAAATAGTCCATATACACTGATACCATGCATACAATTATCAGTGAAGTTGGCACAGAATTCAAATAGTCCATATACACTGATACCATGCATACAATTATCAGTGAAGTTGGCACAGAATTCAAATAGTCCATATACACTGATACCATGCATACAATTATCAGTGAAGTTGGTACAGAATTCAAATAGTCCATATACACTGATACTACTATGCATACAATTATCAGTGAAGTTGGCACAGAATTCAAATAGTCCATATACACTGATACCATGCATACAATTATCAGTGAAGTTGGCACAGAATTCAAATAGTCCATATACACTGATACCATGCATACAATTATCAGTGAAGTTGGCACAGAATTCAAATAGTCCATATACACTGATACCATGCATACAATTATCAGTGAAGTTGGTACAGAATTCAAATAGTCCATATATACTGATACCATGCATATAATTATCAGTGAAGTTGGTACAGAATTCAAATAGTCCATATACACTGATACTATGTATACAATTATCAGTGAAGTTGGTACAGAATTCAAATAGTCCATATACACTGATACTATGCATACAATTATCAGTGAAGTTGGTACAGAATTCAAATAGTCCATATACACTGATACCATGCATATAATTATCAGTGAAGTTGCCGCGGAATTCAAATAGTCCATATACACTGATACCATGCATACAGTTATCAGTGAAGTTGCCGCGGAATTCAAATAGTCCATATACACTGATACTATGCATACAATTATCAGTGAAGTTGGTACAGAATTCAAATAGTCCATATACACTGATACCATGCATACAATTATCAGTGAAGTTGGTACAGAATTCAAATAGTCCATATACACTGATACTATGCATACAATTATCAGTGAAGTTGGTACAGAATTCAAATAGTCCATATACACTGATACCATGCATATAATTATCAGTGAAGTTGGTACAGAATTCAAATAGTCCATATACACTGATACTATGCATACAATTATCAGTGAAGTTGGTACAGAATTCAAATAGTCCATATACACTGATACCATGCATATAATTATCAGTGAAGTTGGTACAGAATTCAAATAGTCCATATACACTGATACGATGCATACAATTATCAGTGAAGTTGGTACAGAATTCAAATAGTCCATATACACTGATACCATGCATATAATTATCAGTGAAGTTGGTACAGAATTCAAATAGTTCATATACACTGATACTATGCATACAATTATCAGTGAAGTTGGTACAGAATTCAAATAGTCCATATACACTGATACCATGCATATAATTATCAGTGAAGTTGGTACAGAATTCAAATAGTCCATATACACTGATACTATGCATACAATTATCAGTGAAGTTGGTACAGAATTCAAATAGTCCATATACACTGATACCATGCATATAATTATCAGTGAAGTTGGTACAGATTTCAAATAGTCCATATACACTGATACTATGCATACAATTATCAGTGAAGTTGGTACAGAATTCAAATAGTCCATATACACTGATACCATGCATATAATTATCAGTGAAGTTGGTACAGAATTCAAATAGTCCATATACACTGATACTATGCATACAATTATCAGTGAAGTTGGTACAGAATTCAAATAGTCCATATACACTGATACCATGCATATAATTATCAGTGAAGTTGGTACAGAATTCAAATAATCCATATACACTGATACTATGCATACAATTATCAGTGAAGTTGGTACAGAATTCAAATAGTCCATATACACTGATACCATGCATATAATTATCAGTGAAGTTGGTACAGAATTCAAATAGTCCATATACACTGATACCATGCATATAATTATCAGTGAAGTTGGTACAGAATTCAAATAGTCCATATACACTGATACTATGCATACAATTATCAGTGAAGTTGGTACAGAATTCAAATAGTCCATATACACTGACACTATGCATACAATTATTAGTGAAGTTGGTACAGAATACAAATACTCTATATACACTGATACCATGCATGCAGTTATCAGTGAAGTTGGTACAGAATTCAAATACTCTATATACACTGATACCATGCATGCAGTTATCAATGAAGTTGGAACGGAATTCGAATAGTCCATATGTGACCTGCATGCAGTCAATTTTGTTGTCTGCCGGGATTTTACTAGTGTTATATAACAGAACTAAAATATAACGTGCTTATGGCAGTTGTTGGAGAGCATGTAGGTACCACCGCAGCTATTTCTGTCGTCAAACGGTAGTGAACTATGGTCCGGTTTGAAGGGCGTCGCAACTAGATTAATTGCAAGGGTAACAAGACTTAACATTTTGTCTCAAGACGATGAACGCAATGTGATGCAGTGTACATCATGCTAACTACGTAATATGTATCACTTATAATTAGGTGAACCTCTCACTCGTCTCGTCGCTTCATCAATTAAATCAAACAATTTCACTCCTCGGTCCACTTCTTTCCGCATCCAGCGTTTTCCTTTGACCTTCGCCAGGTCATAATTTTTTTAATATGTAACTAGACGAACTGTGCGTTCACCTGAAGGTAAGTGATACGCTAGTCCATAACAACGTGGCGCTAGTTGTAATTATATACACTGCACCAAATTGCGGTCATCTCCTGAGATGTATGTTGAGTCCTTAACCCCAGTAATTACACTAGTTACATCGTCTTTCAAACCGGAACATAGTAATGTTTACACACTACTATTCGGCGGAAGAAATAGGCTCTGCAGTGGTACCTACCTAGAGAGTCGGCAACAGAGATCTGCCACCAGTCAAGCTCAAATTCCTGTTGATCTTCCAGTACTATATCTACGGATGCCGTCCAAGGATCACTTTCTAGAAACTTTACACTACAGTCAATTGTTTCTATAGAGTCCTGTCAAGTTGTCACTTGGACTTTCACTTAAAATTATTTAACATGCAGACAATGAGACTTATTTTAATATATTGCTGTTGCAGCCATAATTGTGATAGTGTATCGCCCTTTGGTTTTATATAATGAAGCGACGAGAACAGCGCGACGTTCACCTGATGGTAAGTGATACGCTAGTCCATAACAACGTGACGCTAGTTATGTTATACACTGCACCACGTTGTGCTCGTCGCCTTGAGTCTCGGGATGTTGTCTCGTTACCCTAGTAATTTCACTTGCCACAGCGTCCTTTAAACCGGAACACAGTAGTGTTTGGCGGGTGCATTAAGTGCTACGGTGGTACTTAGACGGTTTCCGGCAACAGAGACCTATCACCTAATCAGGCTTTGATTAAAAAAAAAACATGTTTTTTACTAGTGAGAGGTTATCAATGTAATCTTAAGTTAATTTCTAGATATACTAAGTTATTGTGAAATGGTCTAGAATATTCTAGCCTTCATATGTTTCTTGTTGGTAAAGCTGTATTAATGGAGGGTATATATACAATGTGAAAGTCGTAAACAAATGAGCTGAAAATCCTTTACCATCAGCTCCTACCGCTACCGACGGACAGTAGTGTGCAAACATTAATGAGTTCCGGTTTGAAGGGAGTTGTGGCTAGTCAAATTACTGGGGTGACGAGAATTAACATTTGATGTATCAAGGCGACGAGCGTAATGTGGTACTAGAGCTGTGTTGTTATATCATTTATAATCACGTGATTGTGCCGTTGCTTCGTTGAAAAAAAAAGTTTGTTAGTTTTTAATGAATCTAGATTTTGTTCTAGCTAATAATATTATACGGTGTCATGATTGAGTCAGGATATATGCTAAGCGGAGTTCCGGTTGAAGTCATGTCACGTTTCCCGCTAACCGATTTGGCGGGAAACGAGACACGGTTATGGCGCGATTAGCTAATTTCGGACAGTATCAATATATTTAAATATATAAATAATGTCATCCATGTTTAATTTTTTTTTTTATTTGAGGAACGATGAGCAAGGCGCAGACGAGTAAAATAGCTGATACGTCTGTTAGTAACATTGTGGAGCTAGAAAGAAAAAGAGATGTCAAGTCTCATTACCCCAGTGATTTGACTAGCTACAGCACCCTTCAAACCGGAACACAGTGATATTCGCACAGTACCATTTGTCAGCAGAAACAGGAGCTGCGGTCGTAACTACCTAGACTCGGCAACAGAGACCTACCAAACCTATCAAGGATACTTTATGATTCGTTGTCTTTTTTTTTCTGTTGGTAGTTCGAAAATTTGTTCTTTTTTTTCTTTAATGAGAAATTATTCTTATTGTATAGTAAGTTTGATTTAGTTTTTTGTGGTGTAAGGATTCTGTTCTCACCCGGGATGCCTGGAGAACTGCTGAATACTCTTGATTAACACAGCCTTATACCTCGCTTTGGATTTACTTTGACTTCTCGTTGGTTTTTCTTTGGTGTTGAGCATCTGAAAGTTAGAAATTAAAAACAGGAAATTGATAGAATTAATTTAAATGAACTCATTAAGCAGTAAAAAGAAGAATGGACTGACATCCGTGCTGCTGGTGACGATGTTGAAGTCGTCTCGCGACTGGTAGCGGCTGTCTGTGTTGTTGACGATGCCACCATCAGGTATAACGTCGGGAGACGCCGTCAAAGCTGAAAAAGTTATATGACCATATAAACAGAAGGGAAGAGAAGAGAAATGAGATATTACTGTGTTTAAAAATAAGCTATCAACTCACTCGATTTTCTCCTGTTCGTAGTTTCGTGCTGTCTTAACGCCATCTTCAAGAAAGCATCTTCTAGAGTATCACAGTCGTATTTGCGCAGAATCTCGCTCGGCGAGTCCTCGGCCAGAAGTTGACCATCACGGAGGAGGCCAATCTAGAAGAAACAGAAGAGTAGTAGCTGGAGCTTGACATTTTATCGGTAGCCGGTCTCTGGTGCCGGAGACTGCCCAAGTAGGTACCACCGCAGCGCCTATTGCAGCCGACAAACAGTACTGTGCAAACATTACTGTGTTTGGTTTGAAGGACGCTGTAGCTAGTGTATTTAATGGTAATGAGACTCAACACCTTATATCTCAGGGGACGGGCCAAGTAACTACCGCCTCGTTGTGATGGGCGAGTGTTTCATTTACCACCACTAGAGTGATACTGATGAAGAAGAAACCAATAGGTCGGTGACCATATATGAAGTAGAGACATTGCAGGTTGTTGGGGAGGCCTATTTCCAGCAGTGGACGTCTGTCGGCTGATAATGATGAAATTGGGGAAGTGATGATAGCTCGGTTTGTATCACAGACGTATGCGCTATACATCCCGGCACAGGTTCGATGCCCACGGAGCCTGAGCTTCCGGTAAAGGAAATGTCAAAGGAATCCGAAGTACAAAGAAAAACAATCATAGTGAACATGTGACATCCTAGTGGGGTCGAGGGTTGGAGTGTATGGGGTCCTTCACAACAACTCACGGGACCCAATTCATCCTCGCCGTCTCGTGCCCTGATATTTAAAGAACGAGGCTCTGGCTTCCACTAACCCGCATTGGGTCAGCGTGGTGGAGTCTGGCCCAAATCCCCCCAAATGAACCCGAAGTAGTACGTAAAATTAGTTGGAGGAGGCTTAAGTGTAGCGGTGGACGTCTATCGGCTGATGATGATGACTGACCTGATGGGCTCTTCCGTGGTAAGTGGCTCCGAGTTTCACCATCAGGAACATTAAGAGAACTGTGTTTCATTACTAACCTTATGCGCTTGCTTCGTTTCGTCAATGTAATGTGTGGTTATTATAATTGTTGTACCACCCCTCGCCAGCTCAGCAAGGAAGTCCCAGATGCTGGAAATTAGACATTACATGATTAGAAAGCATTGTAATAATTATTTCAAGTATCAAGATGTATCAAGAATATCACAGTGTGTTTTTTATAAGGATAACTTCTATCTAGACTTTACTGGTGGTAGGTCTTTGTTGCCAGAGACCGTCTAGGCACTAACGCAGCGTCTATTTCTGCTGTGACACAGTCCTGCGCAAACATTAATATGTTCCGATTTGAAGGGCGCTGTTGCTAGTGTAATTACTGAGGTAACGTAATATTACATCATATGTATTAAGGCGACGAGCGCAATGTGGTGCTATGAATAGCATCTAGGTCTGAATACCAGGTAGGTCTAGGCAGATGTAACCGCAACGCAAATTTCTCACGCCGAACAGTAGTGGGTAAATATTATTGTCTTTCGGTTTGAAGGGTGTTGTAGTAATTGTAGTTACTGGGGTAAAGAAACTCAACGTTTTGTGTCTCTGACGACGAGCGCAATTTGGTGCAGTATATCATTCCAACACTACGTTATGGGCAAGCGTATCATTTACCATCAGGTGCACGTCTCGTTTCGTTGTATAAAAAAAAAAGATCTAGAAGAAAGAGGTAGAATCAGCTTTGTTGCACTACGGAACTTATACTGTTTATGAATGGTAGGAACAGTTTTGGAAGAAGAGAATGAAAGAATAGAAGTAGACGAGCTGACTCCATGTGGAATGGAAACAGGACAGGAAGATGATGATGATGATTTAGTTATTAAAGTTGATAGAAATAGGTAACATTAACATGAACATGTTTGTGGTAATTGCAAAGTAAGGAAAATAATTGCGTATTGCAAAATGATAAGATGGTTAGTTTCCTAGTTGCGTGACTACATTCAGCTCCCAGTTAATTATGTGCAGTTGCATTTCATCATCAGCCTTGACATTGTGTTGGTACTCCGTGACGGTAGCTGTGACTGTACAATATCAACATCTAAACAAAACTAGCAAAACTTCGCAAGTGACTTATGTCCAGCAGTGGAGATGATGATGATGACCTGATATTGCTGTGTGTAGTTCTTGGGGAAAGTGATATACTTCATAAATATAACTACATCGATCTATAGATCAAAAAATACTTTAAATTATTTAGTATTATTATTATTATTATCATATGTTTTTTTTTATATGTCGAGCAGGACATCCACCTGCTCTCTATAACGCTAGTTAGAATGATATACACAGCACCAAATTGCGCTCGTCGCTTTGAGACAACAAATGTACAGCCTAGTTAACAAATAATTTTACTAGCGCCTTTCAAGCCGGACAACAGTAATATTTGCACACTACTGTTTGACTACAAAGATAGAAGCAGTGGTACCTATCTAGATGGTTTCCGTCAATAGACCTACCACCGGAAAAAAATGGTTATACAGATGTTATATATATATGTAAGTGATCATACATAATAGATTGGCAAATATCTCCCTTCCGCCTTTTTGTCTTTTGAATTTCGCGGCTATGTACAAAGCGCTACAGAGCTCGTATCTGGCAATACTATACATAATTTGAAAGGTCTTGACATAACCTACAAAACGACGCTATGCATAATTAGTTTGGATATTGCGTTCAACAGTTATAGACGTGTAAACATGCGAGTTCACTAACGCCGAATTTGCGCTATTTTAAAGTTTTCCTTCGTTAAAGGCAAATCCGCTAGAGAAACGTTCCGTGAGATTAATGGTGTTTTGGGGGATGGTACTCTATCACTTCGAACCGCGGAGGAATGGTTTCGACGATTCAGAGCCGGTGAAAACGACACCATGGATAAGCCAGCCGGCGGAAGACCTGTGACGACAAATACCGATCAAATCATGGACTACATCGAGTTAGACCGGCATGTGGCATCTCGTGACATCGCCCAGGAGATGGGAGTTAGTCACCAAACCATTTTAAACCATCTGCAGAAGGCTGGATACAAAAAAAAGCTTGATGTTTGGGTGCCGCATGATTTGACGCAAAAAAACCTTCTGTACCGAATCAACGCCTACGATATGCTGCTGAAACGGAACGAACTCGACCCATTCTTGAAGCGAATGGTGACTGGCGACAAAAAATGGATCACATACGACAATATCAAGCGAAAACGGTCGTGGTCGAAGGCCGGTGAATCGTCCCAAACAGTGGCCAAGTCGGGATTGACGGCCAGGAAGGTTTTGTTGTGTGTTTGGTGGGATTGGAAGGGAATCATCCACTATGAGCTGCTCCCATATGGCCAGACGCTTAATTCTACCATCTACTGATGAACAACTGGACCGCTTGAAGCAGGCGATCGACCAGAAGCGTCCAGAATTGGCCAACAGGAAGGGTGTAGTGTTCCACCAGGACAATGCCAGACCACACACTTCGTTGATGACTCGTCAGAAGCTACGGGAGCTCGGATGGGAGGTTTTATCGCATCCACCATACAGCCCGGACATAACGCCAAGTGATTACCACCTGTTCCTGTCCATGGTGAACGCCCTTGGTGGTGTAAAGTTGAACTCAAAAGAGGCTTGTGAAAAGTGGCTGTCCGAGTTCTTCGCAAATAAGGAGGGGGGCTTCTACGAGGGAGGTATTATGAAGTTGCCGTCTAGATGAAAACAGATTATCGAACAAAACGGCGCATATTTGAACTAAATCCGATCACTGTAACACTTTTTATAAAGCATTGAATAAAGAGCAAAAAAGCGGAAGGGTGATATTTGGCAACCTTATATATAGAGTAAACTAAAGACTGACAAAAAAAATAAAAATAAAATACATAAATAAAAAGAAAAGAACAAACCAGATATTTATTAATAGGGAAAAAAAATTAAATTACCAAACAAAACAATATATACCACAGCACACTGGTTATAATGTCAACAGCAACTAGTGGACATTATAAACTGGTCATAGAGTAAAAAATTATACGCAGTCTGGAAACGTTTCTCGATATATTAGGGGGACCGGAAAGTAATGTCGTTTCTGCGCATGCCAATACTTGATTGTCATTTGTCAGCTCATTGTTTTGTTCAGAGGCGTACCAAAGACATTGTGAGGTTATAGTGATTTCTTTACTTATAGACAATTGAATTACAATTTTTTTTTGTAATTTTGGGTAAAATGGCCAGCCAAATACCAGAAGAGGTACACATCCGGCATTGCATGCTCTTTGAGTTTCGCAAGGGAAATAACGCAACAGTTGCTACCAAAAACATTTGCGATGTTTATCCAAATGCACTGGACATTCGTAAATGCCAAAGGTGGTTTTCCAAGTTCAAATCGGGTAATTTTGATCTTTCCGACTCGTATCGATCAGGAAGACCATCAGCGTTAGACAACGACGTGTTAAGGGCGGAAGTGGAAGCAAATCCGTGTCAGACGATCGAGGAATTGTCAAACAGTCTCAACAAACCTTGGTCGACCATCCAAGAACATTTGAAGCAGATTGGAAAAGTAAGCAGAGCAGGTGTTTGGGTCCCGCATAATCTGTCCGAACAGAATAAGGCTAACCGATCAATCACATGCAACTTATTGCTTCAACGACACAACACAGAAGCGTTTTTTGATCGCTTGATCACAGGAGATGAGAAATGGGTCCTGTATGATAACCCAAAACGCAAAAGGCAGTGGCTCTCTCCAAATGAAATCCCTCGGAGTACTGCTAAGCCAGGTTTACACCCCAAAAAAGCGCTTTTGTGTGTTTGGTGGAGTATTCGCGGCATTGTTCATTTTGAATTACTGAAACCTGGAGAAACTGTTACTGCAGACCTCTACAGCGAACAATTGCAGCGAGTCAATCAATCTTTAATTGAAAAGTGGCCAGCGATTGTCAACCGAAAAGGCGTCATTCTCCAACATGACAATGCAAGACCGCACTGCGCAAGGCGAACTCTAGAAAAAATTAATGAATTGGGGTGGGAGGTGCTGCCTCATCCACCATATTCGCCCGATGTTGCACCATCGGATTTCCACTTATTCCGAGCGCTGCAACACTTTTTAAGTGGCAAAACATTTGCAAATTTGGATGATATCCAAAATGCCATCTCTAGATATTTTGCCGAAAAACCAATTAATTTTTATCGATCAGGGATTGAAAATTTACTCACTAGATGGCAAAAGGTTATTGACAATGATGGGGAATACATCATTGATTAAAAATAAAGACTCGTTAAAAATTTATGTGTTTGTATTTAGCGTAAAAAAACGACATTACTTTCCGGTCCCCCAATATATTAATAGGGGGACCGGAAAGTAATGTCGTTTTCCAGGTTTCAGTAATTCAAAATGAACAATGCCGCGAATACTCCACCAAACACACAAAAGCGCTTTTTTGGGGTGTAAACCTGGCTTAGCAGTACTCCGAGGGATTTCATTTGGAGAGAGCCACTGCCTTTTGCGTTTTGGGTTATCATACAGGACCCATTTCTCATCTCCTGTGATCAAGCGATCAAAAAACGCTTCTGTGTTGTGTCGTTGAAGCAATAAGTTGCATGTGATTGATCGGTTAGCCTTATTCTGTTCGGACAGATTATGCGGGACCCAAACACCTGCTCTGCTTACTTTTCCAATCTGCTTCAAATGTTCTTGGATGGTCGACCAAGGTTTGTTGAGACTGTTTGACAATTCCTCGATCGTCTGACACGGATTTGCTTCCACTTCCGCCCTTAACACGTCGTTGTCTAACGCTGATGGTCTTCCTGATCGATACGAGTCGGAAAGATCAAAATTACCCGATTTGAACTTGGAAAACCACCTTTGGCATTTACGAATGTCCAGTGCATTTGGATAAACATCGCAAATGTTTTTGGTAGCAACTGTTGCGTTATTTCCCTTGCGAAACTCAAAGAGCATGCAATGCCGGATGTGTACCTCTTCTGGTATTTGGCTGGCCATTTTACCCAAAATTACAAAAAAAAATTGTAATTCAATTGTCTATAAGTAAAGAAATCACTATAACCTCACAATGTCTTTGGTACGCCTCTGAACAAAACAATGAGCTGACAAATGACAATCAAGTATTGGCATGCGCAGAAACGACATTACTTTCCGGTCCCCCTAATATATAACCTCTGTGAGGATAGTACGAAATAAGTACATTTAAAGAAAACAAAAAAAAAAAATTTTTTTAACCCCTACAAACGTGGAGTTTTTTGGACGAGGCAGTCCAGCAGTGGACATTTATTGGATGTAAACATGATGGTAAGAAATACACCTGCCCATAATAACGTGGCGTTAGAATGTGGTACACTGCGCCATATTGTGCTCATTGAATTGAGACAAGATGTCGAATCTCGTCACTCCAATAATTTTACTAGCTACAGCGTCTTTCAAACCGGAACACGTATCACCAATGCGCAACATAAGTGAATCCGTAATCGCTTAGAAGTAACTTAAAGTAGAACAATGCGACTTGAATGCCAAGAGGAATAAATTACAGACGTTTACAAATACGTTGGTAAATATATCGCTTTGCTATTCGATTTGGCAATGGCATTAACATGGCAAATGGAGTAGATCTGATTTAACGGTACATTGCATAGATGCACTCCTACTTCTGCCGTCAAACAGTAGTGTGCAAATATTGATGTGTTCCGGTTTGATGGTCGTTGTAGCTAGTGCAACTAATGGGTTAACGAGAGTCAACATATTATTCAAACAACCCACATTGGGCCAAGGTGGTGGGCATTTCCCACTTAATCCACCCATATGAATCCCTTCTTAATGCGTGGGAATGTTTAGGGGAGGGCCTATGTCCAGCAGTGAACCTTTATCGGCTGGTCGTGATGACATCTGTCTCAAGGCGACGAAGGCAATTCGATGCTGTCATCCTAATGCTACATTGGTATGGGCGTATCACTTACCATCAAGTGAACGTCTAGCAGATGTCATCGTTTAGTAAAATAAAAAAAAAAATCAAAATGGCGCGTCATGTTTTAATACACGAGGTCACAAAAAAAATGTTTTATTGTATCCGAAAATAAATATTTACTGTTTGTTCGTCTGCGTGAGGTTTTTAAGTTAGAGGTTGTTTTTATTTGGTTAAGTTGTGAAATGTTTGCTGTCGGACGTTTGCTTTACTTCTTAATGAGGTCACGGGATCTGTCCGAACGTTTATATACATCGTATATATACACTACTTCACGCTCTTGAAGGCTATTCAATTAATCTTTATGTATTCACTTATAATCTCATCCTTGACATCAAGATATGTACACAGTTTATCCGTATAGAGAAAAAAAAACTGTTATTTTGTATCGAATGCTGAGATATTTAATTAAAAGTTTTTTTTTTTTTTTTATTAAACGACGAGACAAGCCGTCCATTCACCTGATGTTAAGTGATACGCCTACTCATAACAACGAAGCTGTAGTTAGGATGATATACAATGCATTGAGCTCGACGTCTGAGAAGTAATATGTTGAGTCAAATTGCCCCAGTAATTTCACTAGCTACAGCGCCCTTCAAACCGGAACACGGTAATATTGGCACACTGCTGTTCGGCGGTGGTAATAGGAGCTGCAGTGGTGCTTAGTACGTATGGGTTATTTGATATCATAAAACAATGAAGCGTGTGGATCATTCGCTCGGCGGTAAAGGATATATACATAACAATGAGTGTTTACACAGTGTCACATTGTGATTAACGTATTGATACGCAACTGATACGTATCGTTACCTAACTTAATTTAACTTCACCTTTAACCTGTTAACCGAGCGGGACGTGTTAATACGTCAGACGGAAACATTAGGAAGGTACATATAAATGCGTCCTTGCAATGTCTGTTGCGGCATGGAACGGGTAGGACGAAAATAAATTAAAATATGAAAGATCTCGCGCCCTTTATATAAAAAGGGAATTCCCCGGTTAAAAAGCAAAATTTGTCAGTTAACTTTTTTTTTAATTATTACTGTCATTTAACAAATTATATTACTTTATTGTTTAATGTATGTCATACTATTAATTCTATAAATAGATCTCTGTTGCCGGAGACTGTCTAGGTATGTACCACCGCAGCTCCTACTGTGTTCCGGTTTGAAGGGCGTTGTATCTAGTCAAGTCTGTTCTAACGATACATAACATGTTATGTCTTAACATAATGAGCACGACGCAGTGTTGTGTATGTCATCCTAACTAGCGCCAAGTTGTTATGGGCATGCGAATAAAATACAGCCGGGTCATGGTAAAATATAGTAAACATATATAAAAAGGATTTATTAGTTACGAGTTATTTTTTTTTTTGTATAGAGTAATTAGATTAATTAGTAATTAGTAATAATGAATGTTTTCTAGTATCTTAGTATGTACTTAAACTTAGCGCTTAAAATGATATATTATAATAGGGGGACCGGAAAGTAATGTCGTTTCTGCGCATGCCAATACTTGATTGTCATTTGTCAGCTCATTGTTTTGTTCAGAGGCGTACCAAAGACATTGTGAGGTTATAGTGATTTCTTTACTTATAGACAATTGAATTACAATTTTTTTTTGTAATTTTGGGTAAAATGGCCAGCCAAATACCAGAAGAGGTACACATCCGGCATTGCATGCTCTTTGAGTTTCGCAAGGGAAATAACGCAACAGTTGCTACCAAAAACATTTGCGATGTTTATCCAAATGCACTGGACATTCGTAAATGCCAAAGGTGGTTTTCCAAGTTCAAATCGGGTAATTTTGATCTTTCCGACTCGTATCGATCAGGAAGACCATCAGCGTTAGACAACGACGTGTTAAGGGCGGAAGTGGAAGCAAATCCGTGTCAGACGATCGAGGAATTGTCAAACAGTCTCAACAAACCTTGGTCGACCATCCAAGAACATTTGAAGCAGATTGGAAAAGTAAGCAGAGCAGGTGTTTGGGTCCCGCATAATCTGTCCGAACAGAATAAGGCTAACCGATCAATCACATGCAACTTATTGCTTCAACGACACAACACAGAAGCGTTTTTTGATCGCTTGATCACAGGAGATGAGAAATGGGTCCTGTATGATAACCCAAAACGCAAAAGGCAGTGGCTCTCTCCAAATGAAATCCCTCGGAGTACTGCTAAGCCAGTTTTACACCCCAAAAAAGCGCTTTTGTGTGTTTGGTGGAGTATTCGCGGCATTGTTCATTTTGAATTACTGAAACCTGGAGAAACTGTTACTGCAGACCTCTACAGCGAACAATTGCAGCGAGTCAATCAATCTTTAATTGAAAAGTGGCCAGCGATTGTCAACCGAAAAGGCGTCATTCTCCAACATGACAATGCAAGACCGCACTGCGCAAGGCGAACTCTAGAAAAAATTAATGAATTGGGGTGGGAGGTGCTGCCTCGTCCACCATATTCGCCCGATGTTGCACCATCGGATTTCCACTTATTCCGAGCGCTGCAACACTTTTTAAGTGGCAAAACATTTGCAAATTTGGATGATATCCAAAATGCCATCTCTAGATATTTTGCCGAAAAACCAATTAATTTTTATCGATCAGGGATTGAAAATTTACTCACTAGATGGCAAAAGGTTATTGACAATGATGGGGAATACATCATTGATTAAAAATAAAGACTCGTTAAAAATGTATGTGTTTGTATTTAGCGTAAGAAAACGACATTACTTTCCGGTCCGCCTAATATATCCACTAAAAACTTTTTCGTTAAATCAAAAAAAGAGTAAAATAATAAAATAATACATTATTTTATTAATTTACTGTAAATAAAATTTTCTATAAATAATAAATTATAGTAATAAAATTATAATAAAAAAATTTTTTTTTTTAAAGATTAATTAAAAAAAATATAATAATATTTTTAATGAAAACTTTGTTACAATAAACAATGGAAGAATTAACATTGAGAAAAATAATAATTATTATTTTGCAGTAGCAACACCATCGGTTAATATAATGGCTACTGTTTATTAGCAGTCGTTAGCAAAGTTATAAAATATTCTTTATGGTTTCAAACGTTTTACACTGATTGCTAAAATAATAATATATATTGGCATTATGTACCTATTTCATTGTTTTTCTGGTTATTAAAAAAAAAAATACGAAACACAAAAAAAAGCGCGCGAATGATGAATCATCTGTCAATTATTTTCTTAACTGACTTCGGTCGTTTTACAATAGAGGTTTAATCAAAATATTTTATAAAGTTCAAGAACGCGTAGAGTAAGCAAAAAAAAAATACCGCTTGATGTACAGTCGGCAGATTTAGTTACTATTGATGGTAGATATCTGTTAAAGACCGTCTACTATCAAAGACTGCTGTGCTAATGAAGGGCGTTGTAGCTAGTTGACATTTTTTTTATTTGACTAGAACGTTGTAAGGGTTCCCAAGCAACAATTGACGGGACCCAAGCCAACCTCACGAGCTCGTGGTGCACCCTGCTAACCAACAAACGAGGCTCTGGCTCCCACCAACCCGCATTGAGCCAGCGTGGTGAGAACTGGTCCAAATACCTTCACATGAATCCCTACTCGTAGGATTCTTTGGGAGATGCCTATGTCCAGCAGTGGACGTCTATCAGCTGATGATGATGACGACGTAGCGAGACAACGTGACTTTAGTTATGGTGATATATACCGCTGTTTACTGATGGTAGGTTTCTGTTACCGGAGACCATCTAAGTAGTTTGCACACTACACGATTATTGTGTTCTCGTTTGAAGGGCGTTAAAAACAAGTTGTGCTCATCGCTTGAAGACATAAGATATTAACTCGTTACCCCTGTAAATTTACAAGCTACAACACCCTTCAAACGGGAATGAAGTAATATTTGTACACTGCTACTACACTTAGTGGCATACATTTGAACCTAGGCGGTCATGGTCAACAAAATCCTTTTTTTTTTTGTTTCGGACAGAAATCTTCAAAGGATACCTTGCTTCTGGGGAGAAAGCAGAGTTAAGGGAGATCCTTACCCAATAAATCCCCCTCATTGGAAAGGATCCGGGATCTCTTACAAAAGACAGAAGTCTCCTCTACACTTTGATTTAACAGGTCTCTGAGGAGGGTCTTAACCCTCCTAGGCACTACCGCTGAGCCATACGCTGTCTCACGCTCCCTACCCTAAAAGCCAGCGAAGGTCCAGGACAATTTTTAGTCGCCTTTTACGTCAGGCAGGACTGACCTTAGTCCTATTCTTACTAGCCCGAGACTACAGCGCTCTCCGTCAACAGAGACGTACGACCTCGGGTTAACTCCTGAGGGCGAGTAGCGCAATGCGGTGCTGTGTATACCATCCTAACTAGCGCCATATTGTATAGGTCCGGTCATCATAGACGCGTAAAAAAAACAAATCACGTTTGATCATAAAACGTGATTATCATGACTAGCGATTAGTTGCTATTTTTTACAAACACGTGATCGGTGTTTTCAATTAATTCGATAATAGCTTTAATACAAACACCGGAAAAACGGTGTTAAAAAAAAAAAAACTCCTTAAGCTTTGTTTAGCATAGAGATATTTTTTTTTTTATCTAAAAATTAAACTCTTAAATCTTTTTGACTGGTACTAGGTCTCTGCTGATTGTATAGGTACACACAAAGCCTATTTCTGCCGCTAAACAATAGTATGTAAACGTCACCGTGTTCCGGTTTTAAGGGTTGCAGCTAGTGAAATTACTGGAAATTATTGTGGTAACGAGCTCAAAAATCTTCATTTTAACTAGCTCCATATCATGGGCAGGCGTATAACTCACCATCACGTGAGCGTGCCGCTCGTATCGTCGCATTGCAGAAAAAAATGACATGAGAAATGAGAGAGACATACACGTGAACAGTAAAGGATTTGATGGCAGACAGGTTTCCGTCTAGTCATGACATGGGACATAACAGAACAATGAATAGACTACTTCTAGATTGGTGTTCACCACCAGAGACTAAATCACCATTTACCATCATGTGGAATAGTCAATAGTATATGTACTAAAAAAAAAAAGCGGCACTGCCTGAACTCTATTGGTGCTAGGTCTATATGGTCAGAGACCGTCTAAGTAGGTACCATAGCATCATCTATTTCTGTCGCCAAACAGTTGTGTGCAAACATTACCGTGTTCCGGTTTAAAGGGCGTTGCAGTTAGTGTGATTGGAGGTAACGGGATTCAACATCTCATGCTTCAGACGACGAGCGCTGTGTTGCGGGGTATAAAATACCAACTAACACCACGTTATGAGCGGGTGTATTACTTACCATCAGGTGAACGTCCCACTAGTGTTGTTGCTTCGTGGTATATAAAAAAAGGCAAAGGTTTAGATACTGCACCATGGAAGCAGTTAAAATATGAAATAGCTAGACTGTGGAAAAGGTTATATATTATTAAGGTGAAGGATCGCGATTTAGAAAGTTAAAATAATTTACTCCTTACTATATCGATAGCCATTTTTAACTGCTTCCGTAATGTAAGTCAATTAACTGGTTAGTTATATTTTTAACTAATTATGATAACTGTTTACTGTGTCCACAATTATGACTAGTAATATATGATAAACGATAAAACTATACTGATATATTTTATGAATTAAACAGAAGGATCTCTGTTGATTAGTTGATAGGTTCCTACTCAGGTAGATGGAGTACCTATTTTTGTCTGTAAGCAGTAGTAAGTATACTTACTAGTACAATATCAGTAGGAATATTACTGCCCTTACTAGATGAAGTGGAATGTGATAAAGGATATATATGTATATTTTCTTACCGCTCTCTCAGTACTGGATCCAATCCCACGGTAGGCTCGTCTAAGATTAGCAGCTCCGGCTCATGAACTAAAGCGGCCGCTAAAGACACCCGCCTCTGTTGTCCGCCGGACAGCGACTTGATGAGACGCCCACCGCTGGGCAAGTCCAGTAGGTTGGTCAGAAAGTCGAAGCGTTCCACCAACTTCTGCATCGGCATCCCGTAGATCCTTCCGAAGTAGAATATGGCGTCGCGAACTGAAAACTCCCCGACCAGTGCTATATCCTGTTCGAAGATAAAATTTACTTGAATGTAACTTAACGTGGTGCTTGTTAGGATGGTATACTTCTTCTCTTTCGTGTACTTCATGGCTGAAGGTCGTGCTAGTCCTGAAATGCTCGTAATGCGTCAACCAGCTACCTCCTCACAGCTCTGTTATCAGCACGACTCAGGGCATTCGGAATGTTGGTGCCTAACATTGCCTGTATCTGGTGGAACCATCGAGTAGATGACCGACCCCATGATCTCTTGCCCTTGTTCCTACTACAACCAGCCAATCCAAATTATCGATTACATTGCAGATTATCGATGACGGTATACTAGCACCACATTGTCGCTCGTCGCCTGAGACATAAGATGTTGAGTCTCGATACCCTAGTAATACTACTAGCTACAGCGCCCTTCAAACAGGAACATAGTAATGTTAGCACACCTCTGTTTGGCGACAGAAATAGGCACTACGATGGTGTGGTAGTAGACGGTCTCCAGCAAAAGACCTAGCACCAGTGACCATCACTTAAAGCAGTAATAAAACGTTTAATACCATTATATCAAATACACAATTTTATATAATGAAGTAAGAAGGCGAGAATGTTGTTCCTTTCCGATAGGCTGTGTTAGGTAAGATGTTTACACAGGGTCTCATTGTTTCAAAAGACGTAAGATGTTGTCTCGTAATACGTCATTTCCTATAGCATTTTTATGTGAAAGGAACAACAGTAATATTTGCACACTACTTCTTGACTGCGGCGACAGGAGTGACCTACCAACAATTATTTTTATACTCAGCATATATTTGTCTATTTACACATAGTGTACTAATATATCATCATCATCATCAGACGATAGACGTCTACTGCTGGGCAAATGCCTGCCTGGTCTTCGGCACCGCTGGGGTCCTGGGTCATACTACGCTGGCCCAATTGCGGGTTGGTAGGATCCAGAGCTACGTGAGGTTGGCTTGGGTCCCGTGATTTGTTCTGCGGGACCCTTCACATCCTTACAAAGATATGTGAATTACCTGTGGCATATATCCAACCCTGGGACCTGGTACCCCGCTCCCTTTTTCACCGGGTTTGCCCCCCAGCACCCATATATCGCCACCGTCCAGTCTTCGTCTACCGACAATGCAAGAGAGCAGTGTTGTCTTTCCGCAGCCAGAAGCACCAAGGAGGCCGTATCTGCGACAAGTAATACAATTTTATAAGACAACAGAAGTAACAACCTTTTTTTTTTATTGGACGAAAGGACGAGAGGAACTCGTCCTTCACCTGATGGTAAGTGATACGCCTACAACTACAACATGGCTCTAGTTAGGATGATATACACAGACCACATTGCGTTCGTCGCTTTGGGACTTAAGATGTCTCGTTACCTCAGTAATTTCACTAGCTACAACGCCCGTCAAACCGGAATACAGTAATGTTTGTACATTACTGTTTGGCGGTAGAAATAGTAGTTGCGGTAGTACGTAGTCTCCCCCGTGTGGAGTTGCCAGACCTTCTATCGGGCGCGTCCCCAGGTTGGCGGATAGGGGCACGCTACCCAGATATGGGTAGTATCGGAAAACCGACGTGGACCAAAACTGGCAGGGTTCGGGGCGTACCACCAGTTCATTAGAACTGAGAAACGGCCAAGGACATATTGTCCGCGAGGCGGGCCTACAAAGGTTCCAAGTCGCTCCTAGTACCCCTCTATTAAATAGAGGGGACTGAGGATGCGACGTGTGCGGTGATGTGCTAGGTGCATTTGGCTGCTGCCAACACCGGACAACCCGTAATCCCAGTAGGGACCGGGGGCTTTGCCAGGGGGGGTGGGAATTTCTGCAAGGCTGCGAGGAAGAAAACCTCTATACAAAAATAACCCCAATCCTAAGGTCGGGCTGTGCCGAAGGGATGAGTGGCTGGTGGGGAATCCAGTCATTAACAGACCGGGGGTTGTTTACTTTGCACTAATGCTTTACAAATATCTCTGTTTTGAGTGATTGCAAAGGATTAGTGTAGACATGAAAAAGATAGTTTGAGGGGTGGGGGTTTATTATTATCAGAGGGGGGCACTAGGGGGGAACAGTTGGGACCACACCCTATAAAGGAAAACCATGAAAGCAGGTAACAATGAAAAACTACCCCAGGGTGGTACCGGCATTGCCGGAGAATCCACCCCCGGGCCAGACCCGGGCTGCCCCATCGTATCTGGGGGGGGCACATTCCTGCATCTCGGCGATGCTTCTGCGTCGGCCGTGGATCCTTGCCCATCAAGGGATCAAATCACCGGAGAAGTGGTAGGGCCGGACATATCATCGTGTCCATCCAAAAACACACGTGGGAGATTAAAACGCGCCGTAATGACAACTGTCAAAGCGGTTAGTTACAGCGAAGGAGAGGACGTCTCGGACGTATCTGTGGCATCACAGTCGTCCAATAAAACGATGACTACAAAAATGCCTGCGCTGACAGGTAAAAGAAGGACCAAACCTCCAAGCCCTGATGCTATCGCTGCTAAATTCGTAGCAGTGTCGGCGGAGGACTCAGAGGACGGAAAAGCAGTGGAGGAATCAGAATTCTCGGAAGACTTATCTGATCCCTTTGTGATACCATTAAACACAAGAGCAAAGAAAAGTCTTCCGAACAAGGAAGAGTTGGCCCGATTTATGCGCATCTGTGCAGATCCACGACAACAAATTGATGCCAACCTTGAAGTGATTGAGAAAGTCGCGGATCGTTCCGGTAATCTTAAAGGAACGTACGTCCGGGGCTTGAGATTAGCTGCGCGCAATGTGAAAGCTGCAGCAGAAGAACTTTCACGGAGATACGGTAGCGAGTCTGGTGACTCTTACACTGAGAGGTTGGCTAGAGAGAATGCAGAGCTGCGGTCCCAGTTAACCAAATTAACCGCAAGACTCGACGGCCTAACGGAGGAGATCAACCACCTCCGTAAAGGTACTAGCCAACGTCCTGACTCTAAAGAAGCTGCACCTCGTCCTCCCAGGCGTGGTCATGCTATCTCTGGATCTATGAATGACGGAGAAGGGCTCATGGAACGCATATCTGCCACGATTGATATTAAGTTAGCTGCCTTTGAGGCTAAAATCTTTCCCGATAGAGCTATTAGACCTCCGTTGGGTCAAAGGTATGGAGTCGAATCAAGGCCGCCAAAACCTGGGCCGCTATCGTTGGCAGAGATGAGGCCACCACAGCAGCCGGAGATACTTCCGCGGCGCCGATCCTCTTCGATAACCGCGCAAATTCCAACGCCGAGCAGTCTGACTAGTCCACAGCAACAAGCGAAAGGGAAACCTGCGCGACAATCACGGAAAAAACGGAGGAATAAACATCCACCAGTGGTGGACTTACCTCCGGTGATGAAAACACAAACGCTAGCGGCGTCGCCGCAGGCAACAACAAACACTTGGGCTGAGGTTGTGAGGAGACCCACCACAGAATCGAGAAATACCACGATTCCCAAGAGGCTGCGAAAGAAGCCTCCTCGTGCCCGGACTACTGCAGCTGTGACTGTAACTCTACCCGAAGGATCCTCCATTACATATGCTAAGGTAATGGAAACGGCCAAAGGCAAGATCCGGCTGTCGGACATCGGCGTCGAAAGTCTTCGCCAGAAACGAGCTCTTACAGGAGGGCTCCTATTAGAGATTGGTGGAGACGAGTGCAACCAGAAGGCAGATAGGCTAGCTGCAAAGATGCGAGAGGTCCTTTCTGATATAGGAGTGAAGATTAATCGTCCAGTTAAAACAGGAGACCTCCGTCTAAGAGATCTCGACGATGCCGTCAGCACGCGTGAAATCGCGGAAGCAGTTGCAGAGGCGGGTGGTTGCTCAGTGGATGATATTAAAGTCGGGGAGGTACACCGAACAAACACAAACATGGGCACGTGTTGGCTGCGGTGTCCAATTAATGTAATTCGGACATTGATGGCTACTGGACGTGTACGCATAGGCTGGGGATTGATTCGGGTGGAGCTACTGGATCCCAGACCTATGTACTGCTTCCGGTGCCTGGAAAAGGGACACGTTGGTAACAAGTGCCCGAACCAGGTCAACCGGAGCACACGTTGCTTCTGCTGTGGAGAATCTGGCCATAAGGCAAAAGAGTGTAAAGCAGTTACACTCAAATGCCCATTATGCTCGGATCTGGGGCGTCCCTCTAACCATAAATTTGGAAAGAGGTGCGTTCTATCGACGGAAAAAAGCGGTAGGAAGACTAAAAAAGCTCCTTTAGCTTGTACAAGTGCGGCAGCGATATTACCTACAGCTGCAACCTCGAGCTCATGCTCGAGAATGGAGGTTTATACGGCCTAAAGTTCACGGCGCTCAAAGTTCTTCAAGGCAACCTTAATCATTGCCGTAATGCACAGCATTTGCTGTTGCAAACGGTTAATGAGTGGAAGGTTGCCCTGGCAGTGATAGCGGAGCCTTATATCATACCCGAACATCCTCGCTGGTTTGGTGACGATACAGGCTCTGTAGCGATCTACTGGGGCGGCGGAGATGGTGCACGACCCTGCTCCTTAATCAGAGGACGGGGTTACGTTGCAGTGCAATGGGGAGTCGTAGTTGTAGTGGGTTGCTACGTGTCTCCGAACAGGTCTCTCGCCGACTACGAGGAGTACCTAGACGAGGTGGCAGTTTGTGTTCGTAGTTACCTACCTCGTCCGGTGATTGTTCTGGGGGACTTTAACGCTCACAACAGAGCATGGGGGAACCGCAGAGATGATCGAAGGGGAGACACGGTGTTAGAATGGGCGGCTGGATTGGATCTCCGTTTGGTAAATAGGGGGTCAGTTAGCACATGCGTGCGATGGCAGGGGGAGTCGGTTGTGGACCTAACATGGGCGACTCCTGCTGCGATTCGCATGTTATCGGGCTGGAGAGTTGCAGAAGAGGTGGTTACTCTTTCCGATCATCGCCACATCGTCTTTGATGTTGCAATGCGAGGGCCAGAAGGTAACTACTGCCGCAGAAAAAGCAGTCCAACGCGACGCTGGTGCTTAAAGCGACTTAACCGGGATATGGTTATGGCCGCCTCCTATATCGCGGCATGGCCTGATGCCGAAGAAGGCTCATCGGATCCGGAGGTGGAAGCAAAATGGTTCCAACACGCAGTCACGCAAATTTGCGATTCCTCAATGCCTAGGGCCAGTTGTTTAAAGCGCGGAGCTGTGTACTGGTGGTCTGAGGAAATTGCGCGTTTACGCGCAATTTGCCTGCGGAGCCGACGCCAATACACTAGAGCTCGAAGGAGAAATAGGCGAGCTCCAGACGATCAGATAGCCAGACTTTACGGCGAATATCGAGCGGCTACAAAGGCGCTACAAACTGAAATTTCTAGCGCAAGATCTCGGTCCTGGTATGAGCTCTTGGAGGGACTTGATAGAGATCCGTGGGGGCGTCCGTACAGGATGGTGCTGGGCAAGCTTCGCCCGTGGATGCCCCCAGTGACGGAAACTTTAGATCCGATTCTCTTGGAGAGAGTAATTAGTACTCTTTTTCCAAAGAACCGGACAAATCGCTTCACACACTATACGTCTTCGTGGGAGTGGGAGAGCGAAATGGAGGTAACTGAACAAGAGTTGGACCTAGCTGTGAACCGCTTGAAGCAGCGGAACACGGCACCAGGACCCGACGGAATCCCCGGACGGGTCTGGGTCTTAAGTCTGGCTGTTTTGGGGAACAGGTTGAGACAGTTATTTTCTAACTGCCTTCGTAAATCCAAATTTCCTAAACCCTGGAAGGAAGCCCGATTGGTCCTCTTAAAGAAAGACGGCAAGGCCTCAGAATCTCCATCTGCGTACCGTCCCATATGTCTATTGGACGAGGTCGGCAAGTTGTTCGAAAGGATTCTTGCTGTCCGTCTCAATCGGCATCTGTCGCGCGTCGGTCCGGATCTCGCCGAGAGCCAATTTGGCTTCCGACGCGAGCGTTCCACCGTAGACGCCATTTTACGCGTCCGCTCCCTGTCTGAACAATCTGTAGGCAAAGGTGGTGTAGCGTTGGCGATAAGCTTGGACATCGTCAACGCCTTTAATTCTCTGCCATGGGACGCGATTAAAGAGGCACTAATCCATCATCAAGTGCCTCTCTACCTGCAAGACGTGATCGCGGACTATTTGCGTGACAGGTACATTACCTACGTGGATCAACACGGAAATAGCATCCGAAAGGAAATTCTGCGAGGGGTTCCACAAGGATCGGTCCTCGAACCACTCTTGTGGAATCTGGCGTATGACGCTGTTTTGCGAGTTAGTCTCCCCGCAGAAGTAAATGTTGTATGTTATGCAGACGACACTTTGGTGATTGCCAGTGGAGACAACTTTGAAAGGGCCAGGGAGCTCGCCGAGCTTGGAGCGGAATCTGTCGTCGCTAAAATACACGAGTTAGGATTACAAATAGCGCCACACAAAACCGAGGCGCTATGGTTCCACAAAATGCCGAGGTCTAGGGAACCACCTAACTGGTGTGTCCAAGTAGGTGGGCACGATGTGGAAGTGGGCCGGTACATGAAGTACCTTGGCCTGACATTGGACAGTCGTTGGGGCTTCGAAGAACACTTCGAGCGTCTAGTACCCCGGATCGAGAGGATAGCCGGTGCAATGCACAGACTGCTACCCAATCTCGGGGGACCAGTAGAGGAAGTTCGCCGCCTCTATGCGGGAGTAATACGATCCGTAGCCTTATATGGCGCGCCAGTATGGGCTAAGAGGCTAGCCATCCGACGCTGTAGAACTAAAATCTATAGCGTTCAGCGAAGAATGGCCATAAGGATCGTACGAGGATACCGTACAATATCCTTCGAGGCGGCGACAGTCTTAGCTCGATTTCCACCTATGGATATTCTGGCGGATATGGATGCGAGGGTGTACGACCGCATCCGCGCCATCCGCCAGAGCGGTGGGAGTGAGCCAGACGAAGTACTCAAGACGGCTCGACGGCAGGAGCGGCGCAGGGCTCTTGCAGCGTGGCGCGATAAGCTCTCGGAAGAGAGGTATGCGCGCAAACGCGTTGTGGGGGCGATCTTGCCGGTCTTCGATGCCTGGATGCAACGACGCGGAGGAAGTCTCACCTACAGACTTACACAGATACTTACTGGGCACGGGTGTTTCGGTGATTATCTGTGCAAGATTGGACGAGAAGCGACGGCGAATTGTTTTCACTGCGGAGGAAGAGAGCTGGATTCCGCATCGCACACGCTCGCGGTTTGCCCGGCATGGGAACCGGAGCGGCGGATCCTGATAAACCAGATCGGGCAGAACCTCTCCTTGCCAGTAATCATGTCGGCGATGCTGGGAGGAGACGTTGCATGGAGGGCCGTAGCCTCCTTTTGCGAAACTGTAATGGTACAAAAGGAGGCTGCTGAGCGGGCTAGAGAGAGGACAGATCCCGCTCGGAGAAGAAACCGTCGTGGAACTACCGTGCGTCAACACGTCGCACCGGTGAATGGTGCTCCCCTACCATAATGGGGCCTTTTGGGTTGTTGGCGATCAGGATGGGGGTTCTCATCGCCTTCTAAACGACCCTGAGGAGGACAATGGCTGGACGTGGTCGCCGGTCATTGAAATAATACTCACGAGGCCGGTAGGGTCTGTATAAGCAGACTTCGGGACGAGCTATCCCAGCATAGCGTTAGCGAGGCCGCGGTTGTGTTCCGAACGGAGATCCCGTGACCTCGCCAAACGCCGAAGGTGACCACCGAGGGGGTTTTAGTGGGTAAAAATCTCCACATAACTCTGACTTCCCCCCAGGAGGCAGAGTATCTTTTCGAAGATTTCCCCCGCGAAAAAAAAAAAAAAAAAAAAAAAAAAAAAAAGTACGTAGTCTCCGGCAATATAAATCTACAAGCAAAACTATTACATATTACTATAAGATTACCATGGTAATAAATTATGCTATTACCTACATAAATCATAATCTTGAATTTTTTTATATTACCAAGCATTTATTATTATAAAAGAATAAAGTTATGTATATATTACTTGATATGTATGTCTGTCTGATCTAGTAGTTTCGTTGAACACAACCAATGAAGTGAAGTTTGTTTACTGCTTGACAGTAAAAGCGCAACAGATAAATAATAGTAATGTGTTTTTTGTGGATAACATTGCAAGAGAGACCCATGTCCAGCTGTCCACGTGTTGAGATGATGACGATTGAGGACAAAACCTAAATAAGATACATGTACCAAAAATTCAACATCCCTACAGTGCCCACCCATAAAATCCCACTTCTCAACCCTTCACCAATATCCGAATACATAGAGAATATATATACATAATGATATGACAGCTTCGCATTCGATTAATCTATTTATATAGTATATAACAGATCCATCTCATATATATATACATATGAGATTTCCTCCTAAGTAGACTCTTCACGATTTATCTGAAACGATAAGGCATGGACACTTGAAATTTGATAAGAATATTCCTTTTACAGAGAGATCAGCTAAGAGAGGATTTTACGAAATGTTTCCCTCCCTAAAGAGGGTTGTAATAAGGGGGAAAGAGCCAGTGGGCGATGGGTTGCCGGCGAGTGGGAATATTTTTGTCTCATCATATCTAATTCTACGTTACGACCAGCATAACGGGCGGAGAACAGCTGGTATGTATCTGTGTGGTGGTGACAACGGATGGAGAGGAACAAGGAGATATAACTTGTATATCTAAGATATATAAACTATATATTACATTGTAATATGTAGATTTCTATAACATACGACGGTATTAACATATATAAGGATTGGATATTGGAAACGTTATGCGCGGCAAAACTTATAAGTATGTATACGGCTTTATGTAATACATTTCAAGGTGACTTAAAGGTCATACACATGTTAAGGCGATCCTCTTAAAATAATGATCGTGAGGATATATAAAACAATTTGTTTTTATATTGAGAAATGAAGACATAAGGCGTGTAAACCTGATGGTGAGTAAATTTTTTCGTGTTGCCGGCGAAGGGACCCAGCGTATATGGTCTGGTCACCATGAATTGAGGAGGAATTAGTAACCATTTTTCTGATGTTTTATGTGGAGCAAGGACCAAAGCAAAGAATACTTTAGACAGTTTTCTTTTCAACAATGGTCATCCAAATGATGAAGGACCAACCGAGTACATGAACTCCTACTAAAAAAACCGGCAAGGTCATGGAACTCTACAGATACTGTAGTTATATATAATTTTATCAATTATCATAAAGATGTAAAATCTAGAAGGATTCATCTTTATTGTTCTAATGTTTGTTTAATAATCTAGCAGGTTTTAATTGGTATACAAACAGAAACCATTGTTACTTGACCTTTGAAACTCCTTCATGATATATGTAGGAGGGGATCTTCCAGCATAGCGTTGGAGAGGTCATGGTTTTGTTCCGAACGGAGAAACCGTGACCTCTACACACGCTTAAGGTGACCACCGAAGGGGTTTTAATGGGTAAAAATCTCCACTTTAATCTATCTTCCCCTTAGACGATAGAGTATATCTTCGGAGATTCACCCCCGAAAGCAAAAAAAAAGATATTCACACTTTTTTTTTTTTTTTATACAATCTAGCGACAAAAGTTGCTACACTTTGGGGTACTATTACTACGGTCAAACAGTAGTGTGCCCACATTATTAAGATTCCGGTTTGAAGGACGTTGTGATTGGTAAAATTATTGAAGCAATGATACTTACTTAATATCTTATATCTCATACTTAATTTACTTAATATCTTATATCTCAAGGCGTTAAGCACAAGTGGCACAGTGTATATTCGATCTAGCGTTACGTTGTTAAGGGTAGGTAGGGGTAAGGGTAGGGTGTATCACTCATCATCAAGTGGACTCGATTAGCTGCAAAGCCTTTTATAAGCACAGTAAACTTTACTCATTACTGTTGCTGCGAATGGAGGTGATGGTATACTAGACGCTGTCTAACTGAAATCTACCACCAGTAAAAGGAAATATGCTGTAACGGAAGTTGTTTGTTTTAACTAATAGTTAAAAGTCTTAATAGTTAAATGTTGTTGACATCTATAACCTCTTGTCGTAATATTTTGTTGTTTAACGATGTAAAAGCGTTAGCAAGTTTAACTGCTATGTAGTAATACGGATGTCTGCGGTTCTATTCCAGAGCCACATAGGTTAGTGGTAAGGATTTTTACTGGCTGTCAATACATGACGGTCAGAGTATTCTGGTTGAGCTTCATCATCAGCTGATGACGTCCACAGCTGGACATAGGCTTTTCCCAAAGATCTTCACATCGATCGGTTCCCGCGACTCTCACCATAGTGTGGGATTCTCAACACCACGTCGCGGGCGCCACTCGAGGACCTTACTGCCCACCGGCTGTAGTCCTTTCCCATCCATCATTTTAATTAGTATGTACTTACATAATTCCTTTCTCGACTGTCATGTCCAGGTGGTCCAGGACAGGCCTGTAGTCGGGCTTGTCCTTCCTGCCGTAGTATTTGTAGGCGCGCTCCACGACCACAGCGGCAGGACGCGCCGTCATCTTGGATTCCTTTGATCAACCGCACTTCAGTGTGAACGCATCTTAAACGATATCTGTGAACAGAATTTACCATGTTTAGTATACGTTTGTTGTTGCTAAGGAACAAATTGTAGGTTTATTTACTTCTGTTAGATATGAGAGCCATCAGCACTGTAGTCTCGGGCTATTAAGAATAGGACTAAGGTATTCCCTGCCCGTCGTACAAGACGACTAAAAGGGACCTCGGATTCGTCAGCCTTGAGCGTGGGGGTTCTCAGAGCTTAATAAGCTAGCCTTAGAAGGACGACAAATGCATGGTAGTCTTGTATTTGCCGTAGCACAGGAGGACTGCCCTTCCGTGGTATGTTTTAGCCAGTGTCAGGAGGGCGCCGGTGCATTCCGTAGGACACTCCCAAGCCCCTCCTTTTGCACTAAGGGAGACCACCGAAAGGGTTTTAATGGGTAGAAGCCCCTCATAACTTTATCTTCCCCCCAGAAGCAAGGTATCTTTTAAGATTTTCATTGCAATTAACGTCTCCACGGCAACGACGCCCTTATTCTCACCAGTCTTGTTTAAACGTTATCTATCCCTTACGCTTTAGAAGGTAGAACTTAAAATTAACACCTTACCATATGGTAATACAAAAAATAATCTATAACAATTTCGCAGTATCTGTTCTACAAAGTATCCACTAAATATTTATCATTAAAGATCTCGTGTTACAGGTAATTAGAGACGTCTTGTGAGTTGTTAATTACGGGTCACGGTTGAGTTTGCATCGAGGTAACCATTGGGTGTGAAGCCGTATAATTAATATCAATTTATACGATGACTGTCAGTATTATGTAAATTTTTTTTTATACGATGAAGAAATGAGACGAGCGACACGTTCACCTGATTGTAAGTGATACGCCTGTCTATGATACAAATGTGGTGATGCACCTACATACTACTTGACGTGGTGGTAGATCTCTGTTGCCGGAGATCGTCTAGGTAGATCTACGCAGGGCTTATTTCTACCGCCAAACAGTAGTGTGCAAACATGAGGGGTAGCTAGTGTAATTACTGGTAACGAGGCTCAATAGGCTCTTGTGTCAAGGCGTCGAGCTTAATGTGGTACCATGTATAACATCCTAACTAGCGTCACGTTGTTATGGGCAAGCGAATATCTTACCATCGAGTGAACGTATCGTCCATCTCGTCATTTCGTTGAATAAAAAAAAGTAGCAAAGACTAAGAAAAAACCAAGTAAATTAAGAGACAAAATTACATATATATATACAGTTATATATTACATGTATCTTTACGTTTATATTTATGTATTATTAAATATATATGCTGGAACATGCTTTGCTGCGAGGTGGATTGTTGATTTATTTCTTGCACCATACGGTACTCGTCGTTTTGAGACATAAGATGATGTCCCGTTACTCCAGTAATTTCACTAGCTACAGCGCTCTTCAAACCGGAATAGAAAGAAAAGAATCAACCGCTGCGGTGTATGTTTAAGACGGCAATGTTCTACCATCATTAAAACATGAAATTCTTTCTGTTTGTTACTTTTAGTAGATTTTTTGTGTTAGTTTTTTCAATTTGACATCCTAATTTCACTTTGACAGCACAGAAGGTCCAACGAGGTCAAATACTTCATTGGATCTGGTGTGGTAGCCCCCATTCCAAACATCCCTGTGGCGTTTCCCACAGTTGACATCATCCTCACTGATTAGTGTAGTCCTTATGGGAAGCTCTGTTGTGTCGGGCTATTCAGAATGGGACTAAAGTGAGCTGTGCCTGTCTAAGGCTACTAAAAGAGTCTTCGGGTTTGACTTTGAAGGTGAGGGCTTTTATTAATGTAAGCGAGTCCAGGGTGGTCGCTTATTTTTCGTAGCAAAGCGAGGGCACTGAGGAGGTTTATAGCTCTTTCTGGAATGTACAAGGAGATTCCGGTGTGTTCCGTCGTATATCCCGGGACCTTCCGAAACGCACTAATGATGACCAGGTCTTATAGAACCTCTTTCAAAACACAGAGTATCTTTTGAAGACCGCGGAAGACAAATAGCATTAGTTTTTGTGACGCATTGTTACTGTTTTGCTATAACAAAGCAATATTACCGATGTCACCAATGGAAAGTGACTAGATCACCATACATTTTAATTAATTTTTTTTTTTATTTCTTTGCAAAATGTATAGTAACTGGGTCGCATCGCAACGGAGACAGAAAACTTGTCGGACTGTCCTACTAAACTCTTTCCTCTCACTCACACATAGACGGCGTGTGTTTATTTTGCAGCGTTTAATGAGTGCTTATGTGTGCGTTATCATAAGAGATTCTCCATGACTGTCGACACAATAAATACGAGAATTTTTATAGTTATAAACATATGTAGCTGGCATTAGAGATTCAAACTGTTACTAAATCATTTTGAAAGTTGAGTGTAATCTTTAATTTCTCTTTCAATATATTCATTTTAAACAAAATCTATAATAAACTATACAAATAGCTGTAAATCGAAGTTAGACATGTATGTTGTGTGAGATAAAATAAAAATTTAAGTTTTCACATACGAATACTGTAATATTTAACCTAGACCAAGAAATCTATGAAGTTTTACTTTATTTGATTATTTTAAAAAGGGTTATTTATTTGATATAAGGTATATTTGAATAAATTCTAAAGTATTGACATTCAAGTTTGCATGTTTGATAGATTTAGAAACATCAAAATGGTTATATGCAACTTGAAATAACTTAGTAACTATTCTTTGTTATGTTCATAATGATTTTCTAATATTAATTATTTGTATGACTTATTAATAGCTTAATAGCGTAAAAGCGTATAGTGGCTAGCATAATATCGTAAAAGATTTAGTATGTATTATATAAATTGAAGTAGTATAGACCCGATTTCATCTGACTTTGAGCTTTTGCTTAAAAAACAAAGAGATGAAGCAGTATAGTCTAACAAATTTCGAGGACTTGCTACATAGGTACGTATGCTGACTTGCCCTTGTGTGTTGGTTAGTGACCTTGCCTCGTCCTTTGAGAGATATCAAGTTCAGTTGGGTAAAATTGTTTAGAGAGTTCGGTATTTTGATGAATCTATTAACTGTATAGAAATCAAATAAAAAAAAAACATGCTAGGAAAATTTACTAGATAACAACGAAGTATAATATTGGATGTCTTACAAGTTAATAATGGTGTTTAAAATCTTCATTACTTCTTTATTGTTACGCACGAAGAGGTTTAGCTCCTTCTATTTGAAGAAGGAGTGAATCAACTTGTCGCTGTAAGTACTTTCGTCCAAATACGACGTGAATGTCTTCATAAAAGAGTGAATAACTTGTTAGAATAGGTCACCGTTGGCCGAACTGTCTAGGTAGTGTAGTGTAAACAGTAGTGTGCAAACATTATTGTATTCCGATTTGAAAAGAGCTGTAGCTAGTGAAATTACTGGAGTAAAGGGACTTAACATCCCATAGCGACGAGGGCAAGATGTTACAGTGTTTACCATTTTAACTAGCGCCACGTTGTAAAGTCCCATTCGTTTCATACGCTTCGTTGAACAACAAAAAGATACCATTCAATCTTCAGATAGTATCGTGATTATGTGATAACCTATTTAAATGTAAAAAAAATCGATTAACGAATATGTGACAACTCATTAACTGCTTAGTCGGATAAAACGTATTGTAAACCCTTTAACAGTGAGGAGACGGTGTGTCGGCGGCACTGGAAGCGGCGCTGTCTTGACGCAACTACGTTACGTACGATCGCGGACGACCGGAACAGCTCCGTGGGCCAACCTTACGGGTTACGTCACGCGGCCTCGCGGCGGGCCGCGGCGAAATTGTCCGCTCAAGTGGGTAACGACCTTTATAATTCGGAATAATCATCACATAGATCATAAAAGGGATATTATTATATAGATGACCATTTTTTTCTATACAATTAAGCGACGTAACGAACAAACCGTTCACCTGATGGTAAGTACGACGGCCTATAACAACGTCGCCTAGGATGCACTGCGTTACGTTGCGCTCGTCGCTTGAGACATAATATGTTGTCTCATTACCTCGGTAATTACACTAGCTACAGCGGTCTTCAAACTGGATCACAATAATATTCGCACATTACTGTTTGGCATTAGAAATTGGCACTGCTGTCGTACTTACCACACTGTATTAAGTCGACTGGGAGACAAAAGATATGAGGATCGATATAGGACAAAGTTGATAGCAGACGCCGGTCTATAAAAATATAGCGGTAGTTAAGTGATAGACAACTTAGTGAAATTTATCTATACACATATATATAGATAAATTACTCAGTTAGTGAGATCCAGACCATAGGAGTTATCCAGAGATTGATTTGCTCATCACGAGATATCTGAAACTATTAGACCTTAACCCCCAAAATTTTGTAGAGATATTGCTTTTGCTGTTTAGAGATCAGGTATGAATGGATTTTATAACATTTCTGAGGGCGGGGAACAGAATCCAATACATAAATCTATATATTTATTCATAAACTTTGCTCTTTTCCTGTACACTTATAATACTATCCAATACTCTCTCATATAATAGGTTAGCAAATATCTCCCTTCCGCCTTTTTGTCTTTTGAATTTCGCGGCTATGTACAAAGCGCTACAGAGCTCGTATCTGGCAATACTTTACATAATTTGAAAAGGTCTTGACATAACCTACAAAACGACGCTATGCATAATTAGTTTGGATATTGCGTTCAACAGTTATAGACGTGTAAACATGCGAGTTCACTAACGCCGAATTTGCGCTATTTTAAAGTTTTCCTTCGTTAAAGGCAAATCCGCTAGAGAAACGTTCCGTGAGATTAATAGTGTTTTGGGGGATGGTACTCTATCACTTCGAATCGCGGAGGAATGGTTTCGACGATTCAGAACCGGTGAAAACGACACCATGGATAAGCCAGCCGGCGGAAGACCTGTGACGACAAATACCGACCAAATCATGGACTACATAGAGTTAGACCGGCATGTGGCATCTCGTGACATCGCCCAGGAGATGCAAGTTAGTCACCAAACCATTTTAAACCATCTGCAGAAGGCTGGATACAAAAAAAAGCTTGATGTTTGGATGCCGCATGATTTGACGCAAAAAAACCTTCTGGACCGAATCAACGCCTGCGATATGCTGCTGAAACGGAACGAACTCGACCCATTCTTGAAGCGGATGGTGACTGGCGACGAAAAATGGATCACATACGACAATATCAAGCGAAAACGGTCGTGGTCGAAGGCCGGTGAATCGTCCCAAACAGTGGCCAAGCCGGGATTGACGGCCAGGAAGGTTTTGCTGTGTGTTTGGTGGGATTGGAAGGGAATCATCCACTATGAGCTGCTCCCATATGGCCAGACGCTTAATTCTACCATCTACTGCGAACAACTGGACCGCTTGAAGCAGGCGATCGACCAGAAGCCTTCCAGAATTGGCCAACAGGAAGGGTGTAGTGTTCCACCAGGACAACGCCAGACCACACACTTCGTTGATGACTCGTCAGAAGCTACGGGAGCTCGGATGGGAGGTTTTATCGCATCCACCATATAGCCCGGACATAGCGCCAAGTGATTACCACCTGTTCCTGTCCATGGTGAACGCCCTTGGTGGTGTAAAGTTGAACTCAAAAGAGGCTTGTGAAAAGTGGCTGTCCGAGTTCTTCGCAAATAAGGAGGGGGGCTTCTACGAGGGAGGTATTATGAAGTTGCCGTCTAGATGGAAACAGATTATCGAACAAAACGGCGCATATTTGAACTAAATCCGATCACTGTAACACTTTTTATAAAGCATTGAATAAAGAGCAAAAAAGCGGAAGGGAGATATACACATCTTTAGGCAAGTTATTAATAATATACGAATTTCATTATTTTATTTTTTCCTAGGAGCACCAATTGTACATTATTATAATAGTAAATATTATAGTAAGTTTATATAATATAAGGTTGTCAAATATCTCCCTTCCGCTTTTTTGCTCTTTATTCAATGCTTTATAAAAAGTGTTACAGTGATCGGATTTAGTTCAAATATGCGCCGTTTTGTTCGATAATCTGTTTCCATCTAGACGGCAACTTCATAATACCTCCCTCGTAGAAGCCTCCCTCCTTATTTGCGAAGAACTCGGACAGCCACTTTTCACAAGCCTCTTTTGAGTTCAACTTTACACCACCAAGGGCGTTCACCATGGACAGGAACAGGTGGTAATCACTTGGCGCTATGTCCGGGCTATATGGTGGATGCGATAAAACCTCCCATCCGAGCTCCCGTAGCTTCTGACGAGTCATCAACGAAGTGTGTGGTCTGGCGTTGTCCTGGTGGAACACTACACCCTTCCTGTTGGCCAATTCTGGACGCTTCTGGTCGATCGCCTGCTTCAAGCGGTCCAGTTGTTCGCAGTAGATGGTAGAATTAAGCGTCTGGCCATTTGGGAGCAGCTCATAGTGGATGATTTACTTCCAATCCCACCAAACACACAGCAAAACCTTCCTGGCCGTCAATCCCGGCTTGGCCACTGTTTGAGACGATTCACCGGCCTTCGACCACGACCGTTTTCGCTTGATATTGTCGTATGTGATCCATTTTTCGTCGCCAGTCACCATCCGCTTCAAGAATGGGTCGAGTTCGTTCCGTTTCAGCAGCATATCGCAGGCGTTGATTCGGTCCAGAAGGTTTTTTTGCGTCAAATCATGCGGCACCCAAACATCAAGCTTTTTTTTGTATCCAGCCTTCTGCGGATGGTTTAAAATGGTTTGGTGACTAACTCCCATCTCCTGGGCGATGTCACGAGATGCCACATGCCGGTCTAACTCGATGTAGTCCATGATTTGATCGGTATTTGTCGTCACAGGTCTTCCGCCGGCTGGCTTATCCATGGTGTCGTTTTCACCGGCTCTGAATCGTCGAAACCATTCCTCCGCGGTTCGAAGTGATAGAGTACCATCCCCCAAAACACCATTAATCTCACGGAACGTTTCTCTAGCGGATTTGCCTTTAACGAAGGAAAACTTTAAAATAGCGCGAATTTCGGCGTTAGTGAACTATATGTTTACACGTCTATAACTGTTGAACGCAATATCCAAACTAATTATGCATAGCGTCGTTTTGTAAGTTATGTCAAGACCTTTCAAATTATGTATAGTATTGCCAGATACGAGCTCTGTAGCGCTTTGTACATAGCCGCGAAATTCAAAAGACAAAAAGGCGGAAGGGAGATATTTGCCAAACTATTATATAGTCCTGAGTCTGATGAAGCTGTAAAAGTCGTCAATACGACACAAGCATAAATAGTACTTATCGCACTAAGATATATTATAATCTTTACACAGTAACACTTGTATATTACTCTATTGCGGTAGAAGTTGGAACTGCCGTGGTACTCGTCTACAGGATATCCGGTAATACCTCCAATAGACAGTTAGATTATACCTTCGAGTCGCGAATTTGGTAATGCAGTAACATATAATATAGTTAATTAATCCGGTTATCATCAGAGAATAATATTCTTAATTTAAATGTACGAAAAATATATTAAAACTTTCTAATAACGTTAATTTTGATAATGAGAGTAATCGGTAAGTAGTTTGTGGTTTTAAAAAAAAATCCAGGACACAGGTAAGTACCAAAGACAGTGGAGAACCAGCTTGCTGGTTGCAACGTGTATACCTCATCAGTTATGACTTCATATAGATGTTAATAATGTGAGGACAGCATTTTATATATTCCTTTGAATGTCATATTGACTGGTTAAAAAAGGATACGAACTCCTGTAATTACTCTTGGAGGTCCTTTTTGATTTGTTGCTATAACAGTCCTAACCGATGTTTATTACAAAACACCCGATGTTCTAGTTAAAATACAAATTTGTGGTTCACCAGGTGAAAGTATCACCATCTGTATAATAACGCGTTGGAGTTTTGGATCTTTGACACCGTATGTAACTGGGACGATGATCGTGTATAAACTCAACAGTAGTTTCGTATACGCACACGATCTACAAACTTTTGTAATTATATATCACCGTTGCAAAGTATTATACCGGAAGTAATATCTTTAATCTAAAATGGAAGGCATTCTTAAGAGAAGAACAGCAATGCTGCTATGGAGACTGGTAATTTGAGTGGAAGTTAGTGAGGAAGGTTTGATGATATCTTACCTCTGTCTAAATATCGAGGAGGTAACCTGGGGATCGAAACGAGGACCTCTATATACCATATGACTAAAAATATTGGTGCTTAACTATATGCCTGATCTTTGATCTGGTACAGACGTGAGACGTTCATCTGATTGTACTCGATGCGCCTGCTTTAAGACCACTAATGTTTTAAGACTGCAGTTAAGCGGTTGGAATTAGGGCTGGTGTGAATCTAGATTGTCTGTAGTAACAATAACCTATCACCAAAGAGATGTATGTTAATAGATTTTTTTTTTATATCATATTATTATAATAACATCTAAGACTAATAAGATAAGTTCATCAATTTTGTGATCTTTGATACTTTAAAACGGGTATCTTAAACACTAATGGAGTAAGTGAAACTTATTTTAAAATCTTGTAAATTCCTTATCAATATTTTAAACCAAATTTACTACTTCTTCTTCTTAAAGTGCCTCTCCAACTAGTGAAGGTAGGCGATCAGTGTGATACAGTCCTATCTGTCTCTGGTTCGGCGGAACAATTCAGATGCTTCAGATACGCCAGTCCATTCCCAGATATTCCTCAACCATGACTTTATCCTTCTCCCCACCTTTCATTTGCCATAAACTTAACCCATAATAATTAATTGGAGATCATATCGCCGATGACATAATACTAATACATAAGAGCAAAGAATGGATGTGGCAGAAATGCTTATGCTTGAGTGGGCAGGAGTTACCCTAGAAGACAGTGAAGAACATACATGTCATAGGTTCCTTTGAAGTAAAACCAGTTCAAGAGAAAATGGTAGACGCTTGAGCTGATATGGCCAAGTTTTGCGTAACCCAACAACGCATATGGTTAGAGTAACGCTGGATCTAGAACTAAGAGGATCTAGGACCACCGACTACTTGGTTGACAATAATCAATAAAGATCTAAAGAATAACAAATTGATAGAAGCTATGACACAAAATAGAGATGGGATTTAGAAGAATGATTAGGAGGGTCGATCCCAAGTAAAGATGATACAAGGTCTAGAAAGAAGGAGAAGAATACAGATATTATTTTATTAGTAAGGATATTATTTTTATGTATAACATTTTTGTTTTATAAATATCCGTTGCTCCCAAACGGGAAAACCGAAGCGATGAGTGTGCACGGTCAATTTCCGTTAGCGGTATACCGGTTTGCACAGCTAAGGTTTTTAAGGTTCATGCTGCGATTTTTTAAATAATAATCATCATTTCATGATAACCATAAAAATGATCCTTTTTTTAGGAGTCATAAACATATCATACAAGCAATATTAATTTATTTATTGGATGTAAGATTTTCCAAAATTGTTACCGAAGATGTTTTTTAACTGCTTTCATGCCGCACGGCTAAATACCTGCCTTTAGTTAGATGGTAGCAAGTATCCTTTCCGGTAAACATTTTGTGAAGTTTAGATAGTGATAAAGTTTAACCTGCCTAACCACCTACTATCATAATGATAGCATAATATCTTACTATAGAATAGAAGTCATGTAGATGACTTCTATTCTAGAGCCAAAGTATTGTCGATAAGCGGGAATGCCTATCAGCACCATTGCAACTTAACGTTTATTTATTAATTTATTATAGTTAAAATATTCTATCATCATCTAACCAATAGCGTTATGAAAAGTCGACTAAGAGGTAACAACTCCAAAAATAGTTCAAAAGAGTTTTTGTTTTTATTTACTCTACAAAGGGACGAGACGTGCCGGACCCTAACTTGTTGGTAAGTGATATGGTTGCTCATAGCTTGGTGCTAGATAGGATGTTATACACATCATCACAGTGCAGCCTTGAGACATAAGATGTTACGTCTCGTTACTCCAGCTATTTCTCTACCTACAGAGCCCTTCAAACTGGAATACTTTGCACAGACTGTTTGGTGGCAGAAAGAAGCACAGCGGTCGTATTTACTTAGACGGTCTCCCTCAATAGAGACCTACTAAGATTTTCGTGCGACCTTTTCATCATCCAGCATCCAAGAATGCCATAAGTTGAAATGATGGTGTCCAGCGTATTTGAATTGATGATAAGAGATGATCCATCTCTATTACACCATTGAAGTTGAAAAATGATAGTAACGTTTAATATGATAATAAAAATTCGCGTGGCACGCTGTACAGCGGGTTAATGTTGCGTTACACAACGTTATGGACGGACGGGGCCTATTTTTATTAACGTGAAGCAATCTGTAGTAACCTCATAATGCAAGTATTATTTAATAATGTGGGAACTACTGGTGATTGGCATGGAGCCTTACTGGTGATAGGTCTCTGTTGCCGCCTAGGTAGGTTACAAAAAGTAACTGCAAACATTACTGTGTATGAAGGGCGATGTAGCTAGTGAAACTACTTGGGTAACGACACCTAACTACTTCTCTTAAAGTGACGAGCGCAATGTGGGGCAGTATATAATAGGTTGTCAAATATCTCCCTTCCGCCTTTTTGTCTTTTTAATTTCGCGGCTATGTACAAAGCGCTACAGAGCTCGTATCTGGCAATACTATACATAATTTGAAAGGTCTTGACATAACCTACAAAACGACGCTATGCATAATTAGTTTGGATATTGCGTTCAACAGTTATAGACGTGTAAACATGGAGTTCACTAACGCCGAAATTCGCGCTATTTCAAAGTTTTCCTTCGTTAAAGGCAAATCCGCTAGAGAAACGTTCCGTGAGATTAATGGTGTTTTGGGGGATGGTACTCTATCACTTCGAACCGCGGAGGAATGGTTTCGACGATTCAGAGCCGGTGAAAACGACACCATGGATAAGCCAGCCGGCGGAAGAGCTGTGACGACAAATACCGATCAAATCATGGACTACATCGAGTTAGACCGGCATGTGGCATCTCGTGACATCGCCCAGGAGATGGGAGTTAGTCACCAAACCATTTTAAACCATCTGCAGAAGGCTGGATACAAAAAAAAGCTTGATGTTTGGGTGCCGCATGATTTGACGCAAAAAAACCTTCTGGACCGAATCAACGCCTGCGATATGCTGCTGAAACGGAACGAACTCGACCCATTCTTGAAGCGGATGGTGACTGGCGACGAAAAATGGATCACATACGACAATATCAAGCGAAAACGGTCGTGGTCGAAGGCCGGTGAATCGCCCCAAACAGTGGCCAAGCCGGGATTGACGGCCAGGAAGGTTTTGCTGTGTGTTTGGTGGGATTGGAAGGGAATCATCCACTATGAGCTGCTCCCATATGGCCAGACGCTTAATTTTACCATCTACTGCGAACAACTGGACCGCTTGAAGCAGACGATCGACCAGAAGCGTCCAGAATTGGCCAACAGGAAGGGTGTAGTGTTCCACCAGGACAACGCCAGACCACACACTTCGTTGATGACTCGTCAGAAGCTACGGGAGCTCGGATGGGAGGTTTTATCGCATCCACCATATAGCCTGGACATAGCGCCAAGTGATTACCACCTGTTCCTGTCCATGGTGAACGCCCTTGGTGGTGTAAAGTTGAACTCAAAAGAGGCTTGTGAAAAGTGGCTGTCCGAGTTCTTCGCAAATAAGGAGGAGGGGGGCTTCTACGAGAGAGGTATTATGAAGTTGCCGCATAGATGAAAACAGATTATCGAACAAAACGGCGCATATTTGAACTAAATCCGATCACTGTAACACTTTTTATAAAGCATTGAATAAAGAGCAAAAAAGCGGAAGGGAGATATTTGACAACCTTATATTACTAACTAGCGCTATGTTCTTGTAAGCCCGGAGATGAACGTCGCGCTCGTCTTGTCGTGTATTTTAATAAACAAATACTCCTGAACGAGATACTTAATAAGATATCTTTTGTCACCAACTTAACAGGATGTTATAAGTGACTGAAAGGCCAAATTTACTTGATGATGATGATGAAACTCACTAAGAATATAATAGTATTCATATTATAATACGTTAGGATTTATATTAGATTTAGATTCTGAGAATGAGAGACTATTCAGGTTAGTCCAGGATATTTCCATCACCATCTAACCTTCATATGTCTAAGATAAAGAATTGTAATATTTCTTATTTAACCAAGTGATGAGACAAGCGAGACTTACACCTGATATTAAGTGATACGCCTGTCCATAACAACGTGGAGCTAGTTAGGACTTTATACACTTCACCGCGTTGCCTGTCGCCTTGAGACCAAGATGTTGGGCTAAAAAGACTTCGTTACCCCAGTAATTATATTAGTTACAGCGCTCTTCAAACCGGAGCACAGTAATGTTTGCACACTACTGATTTGTGGCAGAAATAGTCTTTGCGGTCTAGCATAGACCTGCCACCAGTGAGAAAAATAGGAAAACGAAAGAAATAAATGAGGAAGAGAAAGAAAAGATAGATCAAAAGCCAGGGCTCTACACAGTGGTAGGAATGAAATAAAAAAAAACACACACAAGAGGCCTCGGAATCGAATAAGGGATCTCTATATTACTAAGCAATTAGATAACCGCTGTGCCATAGAGGAAGATTACAAACAAAGATATGGCTATATATTATACATACAGTTATAAGTAAAGTTTGGGTTATTTCGATGAAGTTTGGGTCCGTTATTAAAACTGTTAAAGGCGTTATAAAAAAAAACAAATACGTTATAACTGCGCATATTTAACTTTGTTTTTTAATCTAGCTTACTACTGAATCAATAACCGTTATGTGTTAATAACGAGTGCTAATATAACATAACACGGGATTGTGCTTCGTCTAGTTATGGTTATAAGTGCTATATTTATTTGCAATGGTAACCTGAAGATGTTATTGCACACCATCGCTAGGTCTGTTGCAGTAAGTTTACTGTACAATGATAATGTTTGTTATGTCCTGCAAATAACTATATGCAGTATCGTTTCTTTGCGTAATGTATAGTAAAGGAGTTTTATATACTTAAACTAAGATGTCAAGTTGAACTTAAAGCTAGAGTTACTCATATTTTGCTTGTAGCTATATAATCTTGCATTGATAAAAAGACGGTAGATAAATAGCTTAGGCTGTCTTTGACCAATCCCAGCTGTGGGATCATTGAGTGGGCTAATAATGTCTTATCTGTACTGTTTGTGTTGAAAATGGAAATACGTCAGTCAGTAAAATGTCAGTGAGGATGATATACACAGCACCACATTATGGTCGTCGTCTTGATACTGCAGCTCGCTGGTATCTCATAGTTGAGAGCTAAAGCGCCTTTCAAGCCGGAACACAGCAATGTTTGCATTATTTGGCTAGCAAGTGGAGAGAGGTGGATTCTGCCTACTCGACTGGGAATGAGGCGTGATATAGATGTATGTATTTGGCGACAGAAATAGGTACTGCTGTGGTACCTAGACGTTTCCGGCAACAGAGACCTAAGACCAGTATTTATGTACGTATATACACACAGATATATATAAATATATGTAGGAAAGATGATTAGCCTCAAATTGGAAAGTAACGGACTACGGTATACCGTTAACTGACTCAAATATTTGTCTATCATTGTTAACATGCGGTTTTGCATTACTGTAGTTGTAACCAGTGGTGGGTTGATATTTGGTTAACTTTATCATGTATGCCATAAAGTATAATATTGTACGAAAACCCGAGTAGATATAGTGTTAAAAAAAAAACATAAATTATTTATAGCAATCCTAAAAAACATTATAAGTTCGCACATCTAATTAGTTGTCTATTCATATATAAAGATAAGTAAACAGCAATATTAAAGTATCATCATTCATCATCAGTCTGTTTGTAACAGGTAATCTTCGCAGAGGTTAAAAAAAGATTAGTGGATATTAATTAGCATATAGCTTATATAATAATTCGTAATTTTGGTATACTTTTCTAGGAATATTAGCTGTTCCTCGCTCGCTTTGCTGACCGTATCATCCTCGCAACTCCCTTTGGGGAAGGAAATTTGGAATATCCTTGCTCAGCTGACATCTTAATAGCAGAAGCAATATCTCTAACAAATTTTAAGTGTTTGTGTCTAATAGTTTCAGATATAAGGTTGTCAAATATCTCCCTTCCGCTTTTTTGCTCTTTATTCAATGCTTTATAAAAAGTGTTACAGTGATCGGATTTAGTTCAAATATGCGCCGTTTTGTTCGATAATCTGTTTCCATCTAGACGGCAACTTCATAATACCTCCCTCGTAGAAGCCCCCCTCCTTATTTGCGAAGAACTCGGACAGCCACTTTTCACAAGCCTCTTTTGAGTTCAACTTTACACCACCAAGAGCGTTCACCATGGACAGGAACAGGTGGTAATCACTTGGCGCTATGTCCGGGCTATATGGTGGATGCGATAAAACCTCCCATCCGAGCTCCCGTAGCTTCTGACGAGTCATCAACGAAGTGTGTGGTCTGGCGTTGTCCTGGTGGAACACTACACCCTTCCTGTTGGCCAATTCTGGACGCTTCTGGTCGATCGTCTGCTTCAAGCGGTCCAGTTGTTCGCAGTAGATGGTAAAATTAAGCGTCTGGCCATATGGGAGCAGCTCATAGTGGATGATTCCCTTCCAATCCCACCAAACACACAGCAAAACCTTCCTGGCCGTCAATCCCGGCTTGGCCACTGTTTGGGACGATTCACCGGCCTTCGACCACGACCGTTTTCGCTTAATATTGTCGTATGTGATTCATTTTTCGTCGCCAGTCACCATCCGCTTCAAGAATGGGTCGAGTTCGTTCCGTTTCAGCAGCATATCGCAGGCGTTGATTCGGTCCAGAAGGTTTTTTTGCGTCAAATCATGCGGCACCCAAACATCAAGCTTTTTTTTGTATCCAGCCTTCTGCAGATGGTTTAAAATGGTTTGGTGACTAACTCCCATCTCCTGGGCGATGTCACGAGATGCCACATGCCGGTCTAACTCGATGTAGTCCATGATTTGATCGGTATTTGTCGTCACAGGTCTTCCGCCGGCTGGCTTATCCATGGTGTCGTTTTCACCGGTTCTGAATCGTCGAAACCATTCCTCCGCGGTTCGAAGTGATAGAGTACCATCCCCCAAAACACCATTAATCTCACGGAACGTTTCTCTAGCGGATTTGCCTTTAACGAAGGAAAACTTTGAAATAGCGCGAATTTCGGCGTTAGTGAACTCCATGTTTACACGTCTATAACTGTTGAACGCAATATCCAAACTAATTATGCATAGCGTCGTTTTGTAGGTTATGTCAAGACCTTTCAAATTATGTATAGTATTGCCAGATACGAGCTCTGTAGCGCTTTGTACATAGCCGCGAAATTCAAAAGACAAAAAGGCGGAAGGGAGATATTTGCTAACCTATTATTATCTATCAATATATATATAATAGGTTGTCAAATAACTTCCTTTCCGCCTTTTTGTCTTTTGAATTTCGCGGCTATGTACAAAGCGCTACAGAGCTCGTATCTGGCAATACTATACATAATTTGAAAGGTCTTGACATAACCTACAAAACGACGCTATGCATAATTAGTTTGGATATTGCGTTCAACAGTTATAGACGTGTAAACATGGAGTTCACTAACGCCGAAATTCGCGCTATTTCAAAGTTTTCCTTCGTTAAAGGCAAATCCGCTAGAGAAACGTTCCGTGAGATTAATGGTGTTTTGGGGGATGGTACTCTATCACTTCGAACCGCGGAGGAATAGTTTCGACGATTCAGAGCCGGTGAAAACGACACCATGGATAAGCCAGCCGGCGGAAGACCTGTGACGACAAATACCGATCAAATCATGGACTACATCGAGTTAGACCGGCATGTGGCATCTCGTGACATCGCCCAGGAGATGGGAGTTAGTCACCAAACCATTTTAAACCATCTGCAGAAGGCTGGATACAAAAAAAAGCTTGATGTTTGGGTGCCGCATGATTTGACGCAAAAAAACCTTCTGGACCGAATCAACGCCTGCGATATGCTGCTGAAACGGAACGAACTCGACCCATTCTTGAAGCGGATGGTGACTGGCGACGAAAAATGAATCACATACGACAATATTAAGCGAAAACGGTCGTGGTCGAAGGCCGGTGAATCGCCCCAAACAGTGGCCAAGCCGGGATTGACGGCCAGGAAGGTTTTGCTGTGTGTTTGGTGGGATTGGAAGGGAATCATCCACTATGAGCTGCTCCCATATGGCCAGACGCTTAATTTTACCATCTACTGCGAACAACTGGACCGCTTGAAGCAGACGATCGACCAGAAGCGTCCAGAATTGGCCAACAGGAAGGGTGTAGTGCTCCACCAGGACAACGCCAGACCACACACTTCGTTGATGACTCGTCAGAAGCTACGGGAGCTCGGATGGGAAGTTTTATCGCATCCACCATATAGCCCGGACATAGCGCCAAGTGATTACCACCTGTTCCTGTCCATGGTGAACGCTCTTGGTGGTGTAAAGTTGAACTCAAAAGAGGCTTGTGAAAAGTGGCTGTCCGAGTTCTTCGCAAATAAGGAGGGGGGCTTCTACGAGGGAGGTATTATGAAGTTGCCGTCTAGATGGAAACGGATTATCGAACAAAACGGCGCATATTTGAACTAAATCCGATCACTGTAACACTTTTTATAAAGCATTGAATAAAGAGCAAAAAAGCGGAAGGGAGATATTTTCCAACCTTATATATAAAAATTGGTACTATTAGAAGAGGAAGATGATGGCTTTTCGATTGAGAATGTTTTTATATTACCTCCTTCGCTAGAACTCTACTACTCTTTACAAATCAATTCTAACTAGATTATCTAGATAGGTTCTAGCGATTAAAATAAATGCAAGTATTAAAAATATTGATATATTATATAATAAAGCTGATAAACTCTTATTCAAGAAATTTTACTGGTTTAGGTAGGTACCACCGCAACTTCAATTACTGATGGCAAATAGTAGTTTGCAAAGATTACTGTGTTCCAGTTAGAAAGGCGGGGTAGCTAGAGAAAATAACGAAGTAACGAGAATTAACATTCTGTTTCAAGATGATGAGCGCAATATGGTGTTGTGTATATCATCACTGACCATCAGGTGAACGTCTCGCTAGTCTCGTCACTTCGTTGAGTAAAAAAAAACGCTATGTTCATTTTTAATCGGCTCTAACAGATACATTTCACAGTTAAAAAAATTGTATAAACTACTTTAGATATAATATTGTTATAAACTACTACAGCTACATAATTGTATACTTCAAAAAGTAGTTTTTTTTTATACGTTTAACTGGTTCCTTGTCTCGTTGGGCAACGTTCGCGTTGGCGAAGTGATTGGCTACAATCGCCTAGTGTATATTTATCATTAAAGTAGAGGACTTTGAGCAATCAAAAAAAGCACTAAAGTATCAATCTGATTATTGCACAGCGGATTGCGAATGTTTCTTATCTACTCGTATATTAATAGATAAATTCAAATGTATGTGAAATAACCTTTAAAAGGTGTATGGATACGCGACGAGACCTCGTGGTAAATGATACTTCAGCGTGAAACGTGGCGTTACTGAGGATGATATACACATGAGATTCTGGAGGATTAGAGCGTCTTTTAAGCCGGAACACAGTAATGTTTGCACACTACATTTTGACAGCAGAAATAGGCGCTGTTGTGATACCTATCTAGACGGTCTCTGGGTCTTATTTCTGCAGGCAATCAGTAGTGTGCAAACATCACTTAGTTACAATTTAAACGGCGTTGTAGCGAGTGAAATTACTAGGGTAACGAGATAACATCTCGAGACTCAAGACGATGAGTACAATGTGGCGTTGTGTACATCATCCTAACTAACGCCACGTTATTGGCAGGCGTATAACTTACCATCATGTGAACATCTCGCTTGGATTGTCGTTTCATCGAATAAAGAATCTTTATCCTAGAAATTAAGATATTTATAATAGTTAACTTTAATGTAAATATTTTAAGCAATATATCTGATATAATTAAAAGTATTTGAATACGTTTAAAAAATATTACCTTTTTCAGTTTGATTCTTCCTCTTTGAATGATACACCAGTACAGAAATCTGTAAAGAAAGAACAATTCAGTAGATATCAAAGATCAACATATAATTTTTATTTATTTAAAACTTTATTTGCACACACAAGAAAAATGTACAAAAAGGGGGAATTAATGCTAAATCGCGTTCTCTCCCAGTCTACTCTAGGATTGAGCAGTATGAATATAGTATATTAAGTGAAAGCTCATTCCAAAATCTTACTGATCGAGGAGTAAAGGAATTCTAAAGAAAATTAGTTGGGAAGAGAGGGATGTGAAGAGCGAAGTAAACAGTACACCGATGACAACGTTCGAGGGAAATTCCCTGAAATTCAAACTTTCATTTTAAATATTCAGGAATCGAATTAAATGGAAAACAAAGATGAGTCCCGAAGCGAGAATATGGTCGTACTTGCATAACTTGATACTAAAACGTATAGTTTACTTTGAAGTACCGGAGAAGCATCAGTGAAGCAAACGTCGGTACAATCGAGCAGTGATAATCAGAGTTTGTATCAGTAATCTCTTTGTGCTTATAGGTAGAAATTTTTAAAGCGATAAAGGCAACGTAAACTATTAGATACCTTTTTGGATAGCTCCGCAAAACGCGTCAGCTAAGTGAGCAATCGATTAACAATCCCAGGTTTATAATTCTGCGTGAATAACAAAAAAACTGCAGAAAAAGTATAGAAAAATATCTAATTTCTGTATCATTAACCAAGTGAAACAAGAAAGATAAAAAACAATTTTCTATTGTTTCTATAAAATGCATTGTTGAAATTATGTTTTTTTTTTGTTTACTATTGTGTGTGTAATTTTATCACATATAAATATTAATTATATAGTTTATTACATAAAACAGAAATGGGAAGAAATATCACAACAGATACATGTAACTATTATAGTTCATTCACGACTGTAGAGCTTTAATTTTATTTTATTCTCCCTCGGGTATTCCTCAGGGCTCGATACTTAGACCTTTATTGTTGAATACATGACGTATACAAATGAAGAAATTGAAATATACCATCTAGATCTCCAAGAGTTATTCGTGGTATGTTTGATCAGAGATATGAAGCAGATATACACAATTTTTTTTAATAAATATTTTAATGCATAACTAGCCAACTCAACCTTAAATAGTTTTTAGGTGTTCTATGCTTCAATTAAAGATAATATTTAAACAAACAATCCTATACATATATAGTGTTACATATAATATTTAATATATATAACTAGAAATGAAGTTTTAATGTTGTTCCTTACTCTGAAAATGAAAACATGCACAAGGCAACATATATATATAAGAATTAGAATAAATATATGCTAATTTTAGGTCATACTTTATTAATCGTTCCATTCTTAGGTTCAATAATGTTAGTCTAAGTTAACATTGTTATCTCCATAGACTGGACTAGCTAGAGCTTTTAAATCATGGGTTTAGTTCTTAAGTTAATAATGAAAAACAAAATTTTTAGTTCTTAAGTTAATAATGAAAAACAAAATTTTTATTTTGTTTTAGTTCATTTGAATTTCAAGTTAGCGGCGATTGTGACAAGTGTTTTTAGAATAACGGCACGTTTCATTATTCTTAGTACATTCAAGTACGAAACGGATACTTATGTTATAATGTTGGTCAAGTCTGAAATACTAATTCAGTTATTTGTACACAAATCGTAAAAAATCGACATGACAGGCGATAGCTTCACCTATAGTTTATAAAATATGGCTTGATACTTGAGACGTTTGAGACTTCGTTTTAAAAACAGCTACCATAAATTTCTTGTTGAAAAAGTAATTTTTTTTAAATATTATTAAGACATTTGTATATAAAACTATAACACTTTTTTAAAACAGAACATTTTATAAAAGATATAGTAAAATCAGAGATAATTTAAATTATTTATTTTATCTTATTACTTATAATATTTTTGCTAGCTTACTTCGTAAACGCTTTTCGCAGCCTGGTAGATATGTGTAATCGACTGATGGGCGAATATCGATAAAAAAAATGTAAGAAAATTTCATTATTATAAAATATTTATATAATAAAATTTAATAATGTTTTCACAACAGATTCTTATTTTTTTTTAGTCGGGCAATACCAACCTGGTTTCGCATGCAGTAGTTGAGAGGACAGAAAACGTGATTCCAAAAGATTGGGAGCGCGATCTTCAAATGGACAGCATTTGCAATCAAGAATTGATTATTTATCTACTAGAATTTGACTGTGACTTCGATCTCGGCTGTACCTTTGAACAATTAAATTTTTAAATACCTTCCAATTCATCTCTCTTTCAATATCTATTAAAATGTATTTTTTTAAATAAACTCATTTCGATATGAATGTTGATAAAATACGAAAGATCCCACACCTATTACATGTCATTCTGACAAATGTCTCAGGTATCTAACAATATTTTATGAACTGTAAGTGATACATTCACTCGTAACGTGGCGTTAATTAGGACGAACAAGCACGTTGTGCTCGTCTACTTGTGACATAAGATGTTAAGTCTCATTACCTCAGTAATTTAATGAAGTTAAATTACTAGCTAATGAGCTATAGATCACTTAAAACCGGAACACAGTAATGTTTGTTCATTACGGTTAGACGGCAAAAAGAGTTGCAATGGTACAGACCTAGGCGATCTTCGGCATCCGAGACCTACTAGTGAATGAATATACTATTTAGAAAGACTAAGTTATTGTTTATATTTCAACCAAATCTTTTTAAACATTTTTTTTAATTGTTTCATTATGGTAAACTCACTTAGGGTCGCTGCGCCAGAATAAGTGTAAAATTTTTATCAGAAAGCCTAGGTTTGTCGACTCTTGTATTAAGCTATTAAAACTAGTCGTTATTTCCTAATAATTTAGTAGTCTACAGTATGAATAGAATATATTAGAAGTACTTTTTTTTTTTAAATGTATAATACTACTTGATATTCAGAGACATAAGTTAAAATGTTAAGTTTATTATCTGCAGTTACTTTTCTAACTTGTGTACATGTGATGCAAATTACAATTGTAATAAATTTTACTATCCACGTTTACGTACTAATGTTCTAAGATTGTTATTTAAATGTGAACATTACTTTGAATTGTTTAGTAGAAACACTGTAATATTATCTAAATAAATCGCATCAATAGGGAACTTAAAATGACCACCTATTTGTCCAAAAGAACCTACAAGTAATCATCATCATCTGCCGATAGACGTCCATTGCTAGACTTAGGCTTCCCCAAAGATCTCCACATCAATCAGTCCTGCTCGAATACAGCGGCTTCTGGCGACTTTCACCACAGTCAGCATGATGTCCGGTACGACTGGGCACTAAAGCCCGTCATTTGTAGATATTCATATGGAGGGATTTGGGCCATCCTCACCACGCTGACATAACGCGAGTTGGTGAGAGCCAGAGCTTCGTTTCTTGATTAGCAGGGTGCACCACGACTAGGTAAGGGTAGCTTGGTACCCGTGAGTCGTTGTGCGGGACCTCTTATACCCTCTACATACAACCCCCTACAATAATGTTGATAATTTATATATATAGCAGATTCATTGACTCATCACCAGATCTCCGAAACTAATACATATAAACAATCAAAGTTTGGTAGTGCTATTGTCTCTGTCATCTAGAGTCACTGCTGGACCTCAGAACTAACTGTTATTAAAGCATCTTCATCTTCATATTACGAGGTACACATACAAATACACGTACAAAAGCTAAATTTAAAGCTCATATAAATAAATTAAGCAATTGGTTGAAGTATCTTTAAATGATCTACTTACATCTTTAAAATTTCGATTCAACTAAGTTAAGATCTAGACTGTTAATGTTCTATTAAGTAATGTGAAGGTATATAATCACAAAAACTCACTAAACTAACGAACTGTTTTATGTTTGATTACAATATTAGTATTGAAAATTATTTATCGGTAATAAATAACAGAATACACAAGCGATGTGTTAGGGACACAACGACAATTGTAACTGACTTCATGACGTAAGTTTCAAGTCATACGTCAAACAACTTGGACTGGAGCCATGGTCAATGATGCTTACTCGCTTTAAACTTATGCAATTTTAAAGTTCAAATTTGAACCTCTGTTAACATACTGAACTGTTTAAATATATGGAATGTGGAGTAAAGTAAATAAAGGTTAGTCGATGGGATGTCTATGATTACTGATTTTGATAAACGTTCACCTAACAGATCGTGAAGCGATTGCCGATAGCGATGTGCTGTTAGTTAAGATGGTGTACACTGCAATAGGATGTCTTGTTATTCCAATAATTTCATTAGCTAAAAGGACCTTCAAATCGGAACATACGAAAGTAATATTTGCATATTTCTGGTTAGCGGCAAAAGTAGACGCTGCGGGAGACGGACCTCTTCCTTATCCATATCACATACATATTTGTTGAATTGCTTATGACAAAACTTATAGCTTGCACTACGTAGAGTTCAATAGATAGGTTAATTTAGGTTGTAAAGCTAAAGACACGAGTATAGTAACCAAAATAACTATTAACAGCGTACACAAAACGTATGAATTTGATTAATGAAGGCTCGTTTTTATAAAACTCTGCTTTAGAAGAAGTTAACGCTACTGAATCCTAAAAAGCAATCTTTAAATGAAAAGGTAGGTCAGAAATTACATCAAATATGGTCAAATTCCTTTGAAAATTAAAATGACGATAGCAGATAGAGACTTCGCAGACAACTCTCCTATAAAGGAGAGAGAATTAAAAGAGATCGATGATTGCATAGAAAGCACTCGATGGAAACTTTTTATATGATAAACGTATGGCGTTATTTTAAGTAATATATCGATAACTAGTTGTTCCTCATTCTATTGGCTGTAATATACAATTAGATTTGAAATTTAGACTTGAATTTTGATAGAAATATCCTGCTTGGCGACTATCAGCCGGCTCCCGGGCCCCTTCCTGTCGTTAACATCTCTACAACCTGTTTAAGGAAGAAATTTAGTAAAATCCATTCTTAACCGAACTCTAAATGACAGAAGAAATATTTCTACTAAATTTTGAGTCTATTTCAAATACTTGTCATTCCTCATGAACTCCTTGATATATCCTATATATAAATAGTAAGAGGTTTAGTCACACCACAAATACAATAATGAAGAAAATTACATAAAAATTGAAATGTATAGTAAAATATAAACAAAAGTAAATGTTTACGTGTATTACTTTCATAGATCTCGTATTGAGTCTATGAGTCTTTAAATGTCTCCGAGATATATGTATATATATAATATTATAATATATATTGCTTTTAATTCATGCTTTCACTAGTATAATTCTCATGTCAATGACATCAAAATTGTACGAAGTTTTCACTACATTATATCTATATTCACTGTTTTGCTTTATTCATAATTATGTAGTTTATTTTCTCTTTAATTTTTTCTATACATATATTAATAGAAAATACTTGTAGTATTTCATTTCTGGGGTATCACTCTATCAAGCTTGAATGAGTAAATGTGAAGCTTTCGACTACAAAACGCAGGTACTTATAACTTATAAGTACCTGTCCTGTCCATTAACTTGATAACTAGCCAGCTCAGAAAGCCCTATCATCTATACTTCAATATATAGCTTTGGATTTGAACTAGAAACCTCAGTATTACAATGCAAGCAGTTAACCACGGAACCGAGCATATAGTTAACGCCGTCGTCCTTTGATTATATAGCAATTATAAGTGCAAACACAGGTTATAAAAAAACTCATACATAAGCAAACAGAACATAATTTTAATGGTGTTGACACGAGTACCGTGAGCCATCCATTCTATTTCTTTAATCAGTGAATAACATACCTAAAGGAAATCATGAAGAAAAACGTGATGATGATAATGACGATAAGGTTCTTTGCTTGAATTTGTTTTGTTCTATGAAGTTTGCGCCTCTTAGTATGACAAAGGAACGACTCTATCGGATTTAGTCCTAAATATGATAGAAAAGGAAATAAAAATGATAATAAAAACTACAAAATACAATAAAACTAAGCAAAACAAATCAAAATATACACACAACACTTGAATTTACGTAAAAATGGGATGGGGCGAGCCAGACGTTCATCAGATGATAACTGATGCTCTAGTGGCGCTAGTTGGAATGATAAACGAATAAAAATTGTAATATTTTGGTGATAGGTCTAGGTATGGTGATAGGATAGGTATTAGGATACAGTGTACATATATTACTATAATCCGGTTTGAAAGGCGCTGAGGCTAGTGTAATTATTGGGGTAACGATAAACGATACTCCACATCTTATATCCCAAGGCGACGAGCAGTATGTAGTGCAGTGTATAACATGCTGACATCATGTAGTCATGAGTAGGTGTATCACTTACCATCAGGTGAACGTCCTGTTCGTCACATCCTTTCGTTGAATGATAAAAAAATATGTATTTCATTTAATATTTTCATTGGATTTTGTTTTATAACATATTTACTAATATATTATGAAAGGTAACACGTCATAGATGCAAGCTAACGACGCCTCCGTGGCATTACGTTCACACTTCCGTGTCGTCTTAGATAGATCCTTCCGGTATAAGAATGCATTACTATCCTCTTATAGACTAAAAATTATATAGAAATATTAAATGTATGATCTGTAAATATTCTCTTGTGATCTGGACCACATCGAGGAGTTTAACAAGATCAAGAGCTCCGCGCAGATCCACCTAGCGCGCTACTGGAAGGGATAAGCAGAATCCGATCTTCATTAGTTGGAAGGGCACAAGAAGAAGAAACTACCAGACTGTCAGATCTTCAAACAACAGTACTGTGTTCCGGTTTGATGGATGCTGAAGCTAGTGAAGTTAATGAAGCATTCGAAGATCCAATATGTCATATATCGCCAGTGTTATAGTTTTCTTTAGTAAAATTGTGTTATTTCACTTTTATCCTACAAAGCAACAAGAGGAATGGAACCTTCACCTGATGTTAAGTGATACCCTTGCCCGTGTTTATACAAAACATAATAATATGATAACTTATATCCATTTGTTATTATTTATAGATTACCTGGTGTTAATACAGCATACAAATAGTGAACCTATTTCGCATGGGAATAAATATCAAAGTTATTATTATCTAGACTAGACTACAAAGAAATAAAAATCCAGATTCGTAAGCACGAAGCGATGTTACAAATAAGACAATGCGACGTATTTATGAAAACTTGTTTATACGTTTATTAGTATTGTATTTATCTCAAGTTACCAGCATATGAACGGGTCAGTGTTTGAGAGTCATTTTTTTTCACCAGCCAATTTACAGCCCTGCTGTGGGGGCACAGGCCTACCCTCAATATGAGGGCGAGTCGTACTTAAAATGTATTTATTTATATCATACGTGTGTGATTGCTGGACTTCAGTGGCAGTGGGCAGGACACAATGATCGAAGGACAAACGGCCGATGGGTCAGTAAGGTGTGACGAGTGGCGCTTGAGTACTGGCGACGATCTGGTGGGAATCGTGGGAACCCATTGGTAACTGGGTAAAACTTTTTTTAAAGTATTAAGTCCCTGATGCGAGAGACCTTCTAGAGGTCATCACTCCTATTACTGCTGCGGAACAGCAGTGTGCAAACATAACTGTGTTCCGGATTGAAGAGATTTGTTGTTTATGAAATTACTGGAGTAAGGAGACTATGTTAGGCGATGACCACAATGTGGTTCAGTGTCATCATCATCATCAGCCAAGAGACGTCCACTGTTGAACATAGGCCTCCTCCAAAGATCGGTCGGGCATTAGGAGCCAACGTTCGTAGGAGTTCATACATACATACATATATATCACGCCTCGTTCCCAGTGGGGTAGGCAGAGACCACCTCTATCCACCTGCTATGTAGGAGTTCATATGGGCCATTTCCCACCACTCTAGTCCAATTCAGGTCAGTGCAGTGTATACTACCCTAACTAGCTCCACTTTGTTGTAGGCCGGCGTATTCATTACCGTTAGGTGAACGTACCGTTCATCTCGTCGCTGCGTTGAATAAAAAAAAGCCAATTTAAAATGTGACGAGCATAATCTGATGCAGTGTATATCATCCTAACACCATGTTAGTGTTGTCGCATAAAAACGTTATTCGTGTTAAATGCGAGTATAGTATTGACGTGCAATTGTAAGTAACAGTTCAATAAACTTTGCTGTTTACTATTTGCCAACGGCTGACGGTCTCGTCTATTGCCATTCCTTACTGGTGCCGAGTGAAATTAACCTTGGACGGTAGCCCATTCGGCTCACGTGCGGTAGTGTAACAGTGCCCTTGGCGTCTTGCATTCGCAACAAACTAAACCGCGGATATATATTCAGTCGGAGATCTCGCGAGGACGTGCGCGGACCAGTGGGATGGAGATTCGTAATCGACTTGCACGTCTTCTTACACTATCACTTTAAACGTATAAAACATAAGTTTTTATTTTATCTAATAAACCAGTGATACCCAACCTTTTTTGGTTCCGTAATCACTTAATAAAACTATTGGTTTATTGCCACCCCTGGTAACTCCATACTTAGTTATATAAATGTGTTTAGTTCCTCTTAATCTAATCTTAACTTTGAGATATCTCTATCTCTCACTTTATTCTATAGCACATAAGTTGTCACTTATAAGGTTTTTTTTTTTTTTTTTATATAAGTTAACTGTTTTAGGGTTTTAAGTGTTGCCGATATTACCAATATAATTTTCACCAATCCACAATCCGATACCGCGTACCCCAAAAAGGTAGGTATATCTTAGGAGGACACTTGACTTTCCTACGATGATCAGTGAGAACGAGACAGAGATATATATATATATACACACATATATATAATATAAGTTTATATATACCCACACATATATATATATACTTTTCTCCACTAACACCTTTTAAGGTCCCTATTTAAAGTAGTGTTGTATTTACTTTAAAAAAGGATAGAAACTAAGGGTAGAAACTTGCATAATGTTATAAATTATGTAGAAAATTACCATCATATTATAATAATATACATCTATACACACATATCTATATATAGATTATTTAAAAATATATAAATCTAATCTGTTTTTTTATTTACCCTTGCGTTGTACATTTAGGGTACAAAGGGAGGACTTAGCCAACCGCTTTTGATCTTTTACGATATATTTTTATAAGAAAAGTTCATCATTTAAAGTGATCACTTCGTCACCCTTACATATATACATATATGTCGCGTCTTCACCACCATCACTGTGTCATAGAGAGCCCCAAGCTCAGGAGTCGGTACGCTACCTCCTTTAAGGAAAAAGTATGATTAAGAGAGTCTATTTTAAGAATTACCGCTGACGACAATTAATTCCTAAAATTAGGTATAGATATAATAAAACTAGTAAAACAGGTAATAAATTAGTTTTTATTACCGTCCGCGATGAAGATGGTCACCGTCACACACACAAAAAAACTGTACACATATGCAAACGTTAAACAAAACGTGAAAACATCCAGACGTTATGTTTTCCTTGTAGTTTAAACAATGGATGAAGTTTGTATTGAATGGATGATCTCGTATCAAATTCGATTCCTGATAGCTGAACATCCTTTTGTAATCGTCGTAAGGGAGCAGTAAGGTCAACAGATTAAGCATTATATATTTTGAATTGTATATTAACAATTTCCGGATAATTCAATGCCAATGAATCATTACTATAATGATCATTTCATCATTATAACATTGCTTCAAATAGATCTTCCCCTTTCTAGGGGCATTGGTTTGATGCTTGCATCTGTTGATTTCCTGTTCTTCATTATGCTATTATTTTCCGTCTTTATCAGTACTAGGTCTTCAGAAAATTTTGTCCTGATTAAGAGGTCTTTAGGTATGTTAACCATATTTTGCTACTTCACAGCTTCAGCTTCAGCTTACTAACGGTTATCCCTCTTCAGATTTTTTCATTAGAACAGAGAGCATATTTCGTTTGACGACTATAACCTTTCTTACAAGATTTATTATTAGAGACCACGTCTCAGTTGTATTGAGGGTGTAGCAGACAAGTTGATAAATAAGTTCATCAGGAACAGGGTGAGGAATTAACGTTAATTAATTAATTAATTAAATCAAATGTTTAAGATCATGTGGAAGCAGTTTGTCTTCAATGCTCAAGTCCTTGAGAGAGTTAACTGCAAACGTAAGCTGATGACAACTGTCATGTAAAGAAAGGTTGCATTATTCTGACACCTTCAAAGAGAATCCCTTTATGAGTTCCCAAGGTTGATCCTGGAGGGGAAAAATCCTGGAAAACGGTAGACAGCGCAAGAAATGGTTTAATGCCAATAGGAAATAGACCGGGTTTAAATACCATCAGTTAAAAAGAATAGCTGAGGATTTAATTGATTTTCTCAATCTGATCGCTAAACTTCAGTTTGAAGAAGGCATCCAATGATGATGATGAATGTCAGTCATCTCCGAGTTGAAACTTTATGGAAGGCAATTCAGTTTCTGTTACTGTTGAGGACTTTGAAGTATTAGAGATCCGACGATTGTACGAGGTGTTATTTTTATTAGCATTAGCAACTAGTGATAGTTCTCTATTACCAGAAACCATCTGGGTGGGTACCACCGCATCATCTCTTCATGTTGCCAAACAGTAGTGTTCAAAGATTGATGTATTTCAATTTGAAGGGTGCTGTAGCTTGTAAAATTAATAGAGTATCATCCAAAGTGGTATGACGTTGTTAGAGGCAGGTGTATCAGTTACAATCAGAGGAACCTGTTACTCCAAATAAAAGAAAAAAATGATAAGCAAGATATTCACTTTTACTATACTATTGTTACCATATCAAGATATTTTTAGATATCATTATAATAATTTGTTGGTATTTCTTTCGATTTGAATATATCAATTTAATTATATGTATCCGATGTCATGACCTTTACAGGACATATATTCTGTAACAACAAGGTCAAAGCAATCAATGATAAATCTTTTAAAATGATGATGATTACACTTTGCTTTATAATCTATAACAATAATATATCGCTGATTATTATGTACACGCAACAGCCCATTGTTATGCTGTTGAGTGATAAAAAGATTACAAGGAAGTTGTTACACTGTTTATTATTAAAAAATGCACAAGAGTTCACTTTTTGTATTAACACAAAGGATAACGATGTAAAGGAGTTGCTTCATTAGTAAATTATATAATAGATCAATATAACTGATCACAGTATTTAAAGCTATATAACTTACCAGAGTAATCTTACTGTATATAGTTTAAAATATTGTTTTTTTTTATTACTATATATGAAAAGTAAAACATAATTAAATTCTTTATTTAAAGTATTAATAGAAAGTTAACTGATTCTACATAGAAACCCTTTTGATCAAGGAATATTTCTAAAAGAGTTTTTATAACCAAACTTCCCTTGTCAATAATACTTGATAAATAATATTATATGAGTATAAACTACATTTTCTAATGCTATCAATAATATATAAATCAGTATATAAAATATCAATATATATATAGTATACAAAGTTAGTACAAGTTAATAAATTATCATTGGAGGCAAATCTAAAGGCTGTATAACAAAGGACCATTTTTAGTATATAATGTTATAATATTTATTGTTTTGTGTGATCATCAAATGATCAACTATACTAGTAAATTATATAATTAATAAAATAAGTATTAAATGTTTTTTTTTTTTTAATAAAATGAAACGAGCCGGACGTTCACTTGATGGTTAGTGATACGTCCGTCCATAACAACGTGGCTCTAGTTAGGATGATATACGAAGTTGCGCTCGTCGCCGACAAGTTAATAACGACAAGTAAATAAGTATAAACTTATAGATTTCAGTTTCAACAGTTCACCACAAACGCCCACTGATGGCAATAATATTAGTATACATTAAGTTATTACGGTTTATAACTTAATACGTTTTTAATCGCTGATAGTCATCGTCAATTGGATATGGTGTTTCTGATTCCAAGTTCTTTGAGGTAAGAAATAAAAAGTTTATATATTGACTTTTAAATCGTTTCATCGATTTAAAAATATACTGAGATATTTTTTAAGATATTCAGATGATATTAATACTTATTTTAATACCTATTTCTAGTTCTATGATACTATAATGTTTTGTTAGTTATGAGTACAGAAATGTATGATTTGATAAACCCATTATATAACAATACATTGGATGAATTATAGAAAGAAGATGTTTGATTTATTTATATCTTAATATAAGAAACAGAAAAAAAACCTTTGAAATAATTTTTCCATAATCATTAATGTTATTAAGGAAACTTATGTCATTTAGTCATCAAGTTCTCTATTAGTGACTTAGCTTTGAATGTTACAATTATCATCATCATAGTCTACATATCATCGTCAACGCAAGACCGTGTCTTTTTAAATATATTACAAGAGTTTTTTGTCCAACAGTGGACGTCCAGCACTTGCGATGATGATGAAGTTAATCCTTAACACAGTCCTTTCTTATTCAAGACCATTCTAAGAGTAATATGGTGGTGTTACCAACTCATCTCCCTGTTGATGATAGTCCTTCAATTTACTGATAGTAGAACTCCGCTGTCCAGTATCGCCGCAGCTCATATTTCTGTCGCCAAATACTAGCGTACAGATATTACTGTGTTCCAGTTTGAAGGGCTCTTTAGCTAGTGTAATTACGGGAGTAAAGAGACAACATAATTTGTCTTAAAGAGATGAGAAGAATACGGTGTAGTGTATCATTGAAAATAGCGCCATGTTATTGGCAGACGTAACACTTACCATCGGGTGAATGTCTGATTCGTCTCGTCGCTTTGTTAAATAAAAAAAATAAATAAAGATATAGCTTGATTATTCATATGTTTATTTATTTATTTACCTTTTAAGCAACATCTTAAGCTAATGGTAAGGAGAGCGGGTTTACTGGCATAGCGACAATTTCCATCAACGCAAAGGAAGAAGTAATTTCATGTACGTGTTAAAAAACAAATTATAAATATATATATTAAAATAGATACTTCATATATACACGTACATAATGTTATATATACATACATAAAAAAATGTTTACATGTATATATATCTTTTTTATTAATCATGCGCAAACACTCCATTCAAATATTGCCAACAGCAATCGGTGCTTGTTGGGCAATGATCTCAGAATCCATTTTTTTCCTTTTGTCTCGGTGGCTCTGCGGTTAACGGTATGCCTTTCAACACGGATGTCTCTGGTTCAGGGTTATATATAAAAAACGTTATTTCAACGGTTCACAGATAGTCCAGCAAACCGAGAGTTTCGTCACAATATCTATATATACGAGAGATGTCCAGAGATTAATGGACTCATCACGAGATCTCAGAAACTATTTTTTTTCCCTATTCATTTCTAATTTTCCCTGATCTTATTATTCAGGGTTTTACCTTATCCTATTTACAATATTTAAACAACATATTCACTACTAATATATATATGTTTTCTAATATTACTACTATTTTTTTTACGTTATCTATACTTATGCTATATTAAGAGAAATTCTCCAAAACTATAACACATAAACAATTATAATTTGATAGAGAGATTGCTTTTACAATTTAGAGATCATCTAAGAATGGTTTATACAAAATTCACCAAAGACAGTTGCGATGGTGTTACGGCCAGCAAACCAGGAAGAGATGGTCTATATATATAGTAATATTCAGTATATTAGTTAAAAAAAACATACCCATGCGTAACCAAGTCTTAGATAATTGTAGATAAAAAACGTATATAATCAGAGAAAATTGTTATTCTTTTGGATTTTGTAAAATCTTTTTTTCTTTAAAAAAAACTGGAACACAGAGAAAGAAATAAGAGTACTTCCATCCCACCTCATCCTTAACTGTATTAAGAAATTTAATTTATTAGAGTCTAGTCAAAATTTAAAATCTAGTCTAAGCAATGATTTCAATCTTTATGATAAAGCTAAGTTTTCTACTTGCAGCCAACGTTATTCAACTGATCTGATTCAGGAGTATCTCCGCGAATTGTCCTACAATAATTTGCATGTATGTATCATATTACTTAGAAAGTTATAGTTTATATATCTTTAGCTCTAACTGAACCGATGTTTCTTTAAAAAAAGTCTAAATATGAATACTAAAGTTATAAGACATCATACAAAAGGTTAAAAGTGTTATATTTCCGCTTGCAGATACGTTAAAAAAAATATTATAAAGTGAGCTATGTATATTATAATTTTTTCCATTATGACACTTTCTTTTCATATACGGCGGATTCCTATATATATACAATATGTTATATGATGAATACGATATTAGTTATATGATAAGTTAATTTCGTTTATAGTAATGATGACTAAAGATTATTGAAATTAAATCTCTCTTAACATTTACGACTCCGTTTATTACTAACGACACGACAGCATAATCGTGTGAAGTCGATAGTTATGTGATAGAATGCTTTCATGTTTTTTCCACGTTTGCACTGCTGATCTCTGTTAGAATTTTTTTTTAATACGCACGTATTAATACACAAGATTAAGGAACTACAGACATGGGAAATAAGTCACATGAATAGTGTTTACATTGTATGTTTTTGTATTTAAGATATTTAAAAAGTATAATTATAGTTAAATTAATATGTTTTAAGAAGAAAACGAGTTCACTAATTTATATTATTTTTCATTAAACACAAATACATTTCTTCCTATAACTTATTTCCTATATCTACTATACTATTATGTAGTATCTATTTATAGAAATATATTAATATCGTTGCTGCGTTGCTATTACAAGTACTGTAATTGACCCAATTTTGTCTCGGCGTATATTCTAGAAAGCAAAAAAAAAAATATGTAGATAATTTAAAAATGTATTACTTACAAAATTACAAGCGACAACTTTTACTTTTCAACACCAAGTCACAAACACAGAAATACAATTGAACTGTTTATATTTAATATAAAAGCGCTCGTGTGATAAAAATGGGGACAGTAAACAAAATGGAGCGTTCGATTTGAATTGTGGCGCGCAATTTGAAAATGGAACGTTCGGATATTCCCGGCGCGGGAGCGGCCCGCGACGTGTCCGAGTCCAACGCGAAACTACAGACGGCGGTCGGCGGATCGCTCTCTCTGTACTTAAATGAAGAGTTAGCAACCTTGAGAACTGACAAGCGCCTGTCAATGCAAATACATATTTACAATGTAACACACAAACGTATAAAGGTGTACAGTACACAAACATGTGAGAGTGTAAAGTGTCCCGTACCACAACTTACGGGACCCTAGTCAACCTCATCTGCTCGTGGTGTTCCCTGGTAATCAATAAATGAAGTTCTAGCTCCCGCCAACCCGCAATTTGTCCAACGTGGTGGGAAATGGCCCAAATGTAAGCTCCCATAAATCCTTGCAAACGACGGCCTTTGGTGCCCGGTGATATTGATGCCATATTCACTGTAAGGTCACGGGAAGCCACTGGATGCAGGCAACGCTGGACTGATCGTTGTGAATATATTTCGGGGAGACCTATGTTCAGCCATGGACGTCCAGCGGGTGATGATTAATTGATACAGATATACAAGACGACTAACTTTGTAACCTATGTTCTATATTAACGGTATTTACGTTCGTGTATTACTTTAATCATAATTACATATGCAGAACCCACAATAAATATTTATGTTCATGGACCTTGGACATATTTTACTTGTCAATTAAGATATTAGATAGGATAACTGATTGAAAATTAATACGAAATGCCATACTTTGCAGATATAATGTGATGCACATGTATAAATAATGAATTGTTTGCTGGTGGTAGATCTCTGTTGCTGGACCCCGTCCAAGTAGATACACTGCAGAGCCTATTTCTGCCGCCAAATGGTAGTGTGCAAACATTACCGTTTTGCGGATTGAAGAGTGCTGTAGTTGGTACAATTACTGGAGTAACGATATTCAACATGTCTCAGGCGACAAGCGCAATATGGGTCATTCCAAATAACGCTATGTTATGGGCGGGCTTATTATAATACTTACCATCAGGTGAAGGTCTCGCTCCTCTCGTTCGTTCTCGTTTCTATAATAAATCACAGTTAAAACTTTTTTATGGTTTAAAATTAGTATGCCCATATAAATTACCGGTTGCATTTTTTTAACGTTTTCCCTTATGTTTATATTGATTTTTAGGATTATTTTTACAGTACTAATTTCGTAAATAAAAATTTTGTCCTTTTTTTCGGTTATATACCTCTATGTTATGATTGTTTTTAATTATTCTATTAATGGGTAAAAAGTTATTGTATTTCCATTCCATTTGAAAATATGTAAGCATTAGCGAGTAACTAAACATATAGAAAAAAAATTTATTCAAATACGGTATTTACGTACATACATCAGTTTTCTTGGTAAATAAATTTCACAATTTTTTATGTTATTTGATATACTTCTTTCACTTACATCGGAGATAAACATTTTTTAAGTCCATTCTGATAGAATACTAGTTTAACAATCTCGGTGACGTCACGAACAGATGCCTTTCTCTGTCATTGTTTTGGAATGGAACGCATCGGAAATATATTTTTTTTCATCTTTATGTCACAGATAGAAAAAAAAATGCCTAATAAAAAAAAGTAAGGAGAGAATTTAAAAAACCCATTGATTTTAATTTTAGGGTGTACAAGGTTCACACTGCGTTAGCAAAAAGTTTTTGTTTGTGGTCGGGAAAGAAAAATTATAAAATCAATAAGATACTTGATGATAATATTTCCTTAAACCATTCATTATTCGAAAAAAAAAAATTATTATTGAAAAAATTATAGGAACGGGACAAAAGATTAATATAGGATACGCCTATCATCCAATCGTTGCGGCTGTCTATGATAAAGTAACTTACCACCAGTTTCTAGGTCGTTTGAAAACCCTCATTGTAAATACATATAACTCTTCTTATATATCTTCGGCAGAAATTAGTATACATCGCTATATATAAAATTCGAAGAAAAGTATATTTTATTTTTAATTCTCTTCTTCATCATCATCATCATATTTATTGGTAGACGGTTATTATTGCCGAAAACCGTCTAGATCAGGAGGACGAGGAAGGAGCGCAGTATGTTCTGGCACGCCCTTACAGAGGTGGAAAGGGGAGACTCTCCTCCCGGGATGGAGCTGCGTGGTGCAGCCGAAGAGGTATGCGAAAGCGTTCCCGTGGGCGTGAAGCGGCGTCGGCGGAACATCTTGGAAGGGTTAGTAGGTGCAAGTCCGTTACAATTTGTCTTCGCTCCCGCAAGGTCAGGCATGCGAAGGTATATCCCCCTGGTATAAAACAAAAAGGTACCACTGCAGCGCCTTTTTCTGCCGCTATACAGTAGTATGCAAACATTACTGTGTTACCTTTGAAAGGCGCTGTATCTAGGGCAATTACTGAGGTAACGAAACTCAACATCTTATGTATAGCTATTTGCTAGCTAGAGTTGTCTCTATTCAATCCGAAACACAGTAATGTTTGCACACTACTCTATAGCGGCAGAAGTAGGAGCTGCTGTGGTACCTACCAAGACTGTGTCAATCAACAGAGACCTACTACTAGTAAATACACATACGCATACATTAGAGCAAATGAGAATCAGAGTATTCTGGGCGAGCGCGTTTATCGTTCACGGTCTCATTGTCACTTAAATTTGTGTGGAGTTGAGGTTGTGTTGGATAATTATAAAAAATAAAAATTCATTTGTTAATATTGACAATACCGCCATCTAGTATTAGATTTTGAAAATAATACCAAGAACAAAATTTAAAATTCGTTGTCTATGTTCATTGATAAGAAATTATTACTTTGTTGTAGATGTCTCTTATATATATCTATAAGGGACATCTAATATTTTTGTATATATATATATATATGTAGAAACGATTTTTATTTAAATCTGTTGAGAGAAATAAAGAGCGACATGTTTTTAACGGCCAGACAGAAGTATGACAAATCATTGAGTATAACTTTTTAAAGAGATTCATTTTATTATTATTTTATAATTCAATTAAGGGATGAGATGATTGGAACGTTCACCTGAAGGTAAGTGATACGCGGCGCTAGTTAGAATGATACCGCACCACACTGCGCTCGTCTGAGACATAAGACAAGTAGTTAAACTAAACAAACCAGAACACTTATATTTTCGCAGACCGATTGTCGGCTGTAATAGGCGATGTGGTGGTTTCTTACTAAACCGTCTGTAGCAACAGAGACCTACCACCAATAAAACAAGCATATTTGATCATCTCATCTTACTAAATAGTAGTCGCTAAAGAATACCTACTTTAGCTCACTTTTTGAACACATTGGCCGCAAGGTTTTACTATAAACTTATTACATATTAACAAATAATACCATATATATTTATAACAAGCAAGGCCTATCTCCAGCAGTAGACATCTAGCTAGTGATGATGATACTTGCAACACATATATTAAAATTAATTAATTTATAGATAATACTAGTCTTGTTTTGATTATATTTGAATGAAAGCCAATACGATATTTTTTCAATACGATACGTGGGTTTACTCCGAAATGTTTTGTTTTTGTTGTGACGTGTATTAATAATGTAAATTGGCAACTCATAAATATTCAGTAGGGTAATACCGGGGGATATGAATTATAATCATGTGTATCTTTCAAAGGGAACTAAGGTCATTGATTTGGTTCAAAAGATGGCTAGTCTTGAGTGGCAATGGGAAGAGCATATCGTTCGAAGGACTTATGCCGCATCCTCCGAATTCCTTAGACTATTGTTGTCAGGTCTGTCAATAAAGTGGACTGATAATCTGATGAAGGGAGGAAGATGTTGACTGCAAGCAAATCCGGATCAATAGGAGTGGATATCTTATGTCTAGAGATTTATAGTATACGGTGGACGGCTTCCGGCTGATAGTGTATATATAACAAAAAGAAGATAGAAGATAGTGATCAGTCAATGAAGAATTAAATATTGATTTATCTTTATTAAGGTTTAAGGTAATATTCTATTGCATCTTATGGTAATGAGAACCCTGACTTTTTTATACGGTAATTGAAGTGTGTGCAAGATATAACCAACGCTTAAATTTTGAAAAACTAAACAGGAAAGAAGAGATTGCTAAAAGAAAAATGAAGAGAGGAAAGTGAAAAGAGGCAACAGAAAAATGAGAATATAAAAGGAAGAAGAAACAAAGGAAAGGGAAGAAGGAGAAAAGTAAGAAGTTGTATTCCAGTCCATGTCTTTCTCTGAACATGTCTCTCCATCTGAAGAGAAAGCAATAAAGACGGAAGCAATTCCTCCCGAAGTTTCGTTATTACAATAATAAAGAAGCTCGTTAAACATTGTGATCATTTGAAGTGTTTTTTTAGTAGTATTTTATAGAAATATTTATTCTAGAAGTATTCTTATTCTTCTTCTAAATATATACATTGGCTATCGTGGTACATGAACGATCTCCGTTCTCATCTCTTCTTTTGTTAAGTAGCTTTGCGACTGTTTAATCTTGTAGCTATGATCAGATTCTAGCTACAGTTATCATAATCAGCGCCATTTTGTTTTAAGCGGACCTAACATTTACCATCATGTACAAAATAGTAACACCTGTGCTCCACCTCTTAGGTATTACTTGTGGTAGAATTTATGATGTGTATATATTTGTATATCATTATAATCATCATCATTATCAGCCGACAGACGTCCACAGCTGGACATGAATCTCCCCAAAAGATCTCCACATCGGTGCCCCCACACTCTAGACCCGCGAAACTACTAGACCCTGTTAGTCGCCTTCTACTACAGGCAGGGCTTTTCTTAGTCTTATACTTACTAGTCCGAGACTACAGGTCTTTGTCAATAGAGACCTACCACCAGTAAAATAAGTCAAAACGTTTGAACATTCATACGTTTGTATCATATAATTAAGTTACACTTTTTATCTTAATATAACTTATATAACTAGTACTAAAATTGTAAATGTAAATCATCAATATTTGTATACATGGTAGACTATATGCTAAAATATCATTTTCTCTGGCAACATACGAGGATATGAGGCTGCCTGGCAGTCACGTGTGGTGCCAAAGTTTGTAAGTCTGTACTGCCTCCACTACTATTTAATCGTAATCCGGATTATTAATGTATACATTTCATACTAGCTGCTCCCCTCCCGCTTTGTTAATCGCAATATAGAACCGTAAAAGACTTATTAAAGCAACTATTACTATAGCAACGACATAAATAATGGGGAATGAAAATGTTTATACCAGTTAATTAGAAATGAAATGATGAAGGATCTATGAAATTCCAAAAATGAATAGCCTGTAACCATTCTACAAATCATTCCGCGTCGAATGCTCGTGTTTCCATGTCGATACTTCACTAGTTTTTACGTGATTGGCGAACAAAGGAAACTCATTTTCATTTTATGTATTGATAGATTATTTTTTTATTATACGTATAAAAAAAGAAAACTCTACCCATAACTTAATTACACTTTATAATGAAGTAATTGATTGATTGTTACAAAGTCTGACATATTTAATTGTATTAACATATAAATATTCATAAAACTGTGATTGTTTTTTCGAAACATCATGTTTTAAGGCACTTATGGTATTCACTAACCTGCATTTGGTCAATTTGAGATATAAATATCTACTTATGAGACGAGGTTCCCAGTTCCAGCGGCGGAATATTAAGTAGACTGTACTCGCGCTGGATGTATGACTATAGGTAAGAGATACGCTTGCCCATAACAATATGGCGCTAGTTAGGATGAAACATTACACATAATGTCTATGAAATAACATAATAACAAGTTACAGCGCCCTCCGAACCGGAATACGGTAACGTTTGCACACTACAGTTTGGCGGCGGAAACAGGAGTTGCGGTGGTATCTACCTAGATAGTTTCCAGTGACAGAGTCCTGCCGCCAATAAATTTGACATCATTCATACTGGAAAATAGTAATTCTTGCATACATTAGTATTTGGGAGAAGAAATAGCAGTGTTTCATTTGGATATAACATTGAATAGAATCTTCATAACGACAGAGTTTTAATAAAAAGCGCCTGTTAAAATAGTGGAGCAAATAAAATGAAAAGAAAATTGAATCGAATACTTTTAAAAGGCGTTGAAAAATATTTTTTTTTTCAACGAAGGGACGAGACGCGCTTGCGTCCACTAAATGATAAGTAATACACTTGCCCATAACATAGCTGTGTTAAGGTGATATACACTGCAACGCATTGCGCTCATCGTCTTGAGTCATAGGACACTAATTACTGTAATTACACTCATTATAACTTCATTTAATCTGGAACACAGTAATATTTGTACACTACTGTTTGTCGGCTGCAATAGTAGCTGCAATAGTCTCTACCTAGATGGTCTCTCGTAACAGAGACCTACCACCTTCGACAAAGTACACATAGCTTTCGATCTTTAATGTCGCACTATTTTACGTAGCTTTGGCATATAGTTATGATAGCTCAATAGGTTAGACGAAGAGACAAAGGTTTCATTCTCAATGAGCTTATGATCAATCGTAATGTTAAGGAAATCCACATGTAGTAATAACAACAGTTTGTCTTGATAACAGCGTGGTTAATAAATAGCATTCTCTTCCTGTGAAAGGATCAATAGGCTCTTTCCATTAAGAATGAATTAAATGTTGAGCTTGTATTACACATAGCGGATAAGAAGTTTTAAATATTTCAAGAAACATTGTTTTCCGTTATATGTATTAATCATTCTTGCTGCGTTAGCCAACAGTTAAGTGGAAATTTCCCGTCTAGAACACGCGATGGGCAAACATCTTAATAAATAAAAACTTTTTCCGATTAACCTTCGATAAATCTTTGTATGGTGTCATCGTAACATTTAAACAATTCTGTGTAAATTAATGAGATATACCGGATATAAATAAATACAACTATATGGTCTCCATGACGCATTGTCTAATTGCTTGCTATCTATCATATTATTATGTTTCTTGCGAAGGTTCTTTCAAGTTTAGTTCAGAAGGTTTGAGCTGGCAATTGTAATATTTAGCTTTATTCTTGTTTTCAATTCAACAACCCTTTGGTCTCCTAGACACTGAATTCACTAATTTCTTTGCACCGGAACGGGAGTAAAAATACGAAAAGGATTTTCATATTTTAGACGCATTTATATCAAAAGATTATAGTAACTCTTCTAACATCCTCTTAAGCTGTTGTCCTTTAATATGGAGATCCCAGTTACGATCCTGGTCCGCGTGTTATGGAGTTTTGTTGCTGGCAGGGTTTTTTAGGTCCTTGTTAACAACCACCTTTGTATTGTAAATCTGCAGCTTTATTATTATTGCTGTATTCCAGTGACAATGTTTTACCTTCCGCAGGCTATATCACTTAAAACTGTGTATTGGAGGTTATATGTAAATCAATAATAGAGAAAAAAACTTGTTGAATTGCATTCAATATGATACGGAAATTAAGAAAATAGTATTTGCACTTAAGATGCGCGCGGCTACGTGTATATTGTAATAACGTTTACCGGAAGTGACTTAAGACGCAAATCGCTGTATCAGCTGTTTCAATACTTGATACTCATTATATTAAGGTCGCATCGTGATTGGAAATATCTAGATATGGTCACGTATAGACAGCAGAGTTGAACCTACTGTCCCACGTAACAAAGGCTTTAGCGCACCGCTGGATGTAAGGTCATGTAACGAAATTTGCTTATGTGCATATTTTAAGCAACTTCAATCATTATGAATATAATCAATTTGGTTATACTTTTACTATTTTTCAAGTAAATAATATTTACTTATATCATCATCAGCTGATAGACGTCGGCTGTCCAACATAACCCTTCTCCAATGTTGTCCATTTTGTAAGGGTCAATATGGGCAGATTTGAGCAATTTCCCACCACGTTAACCCAATGGGGTGGTGAGAGCCGGAGCCTCGTTTATTGTTTTCTTTGGTATACCACTATCAGGTGAGGTTGGCTTGGGTACCCCTTGTAGCCCACAGATTACATATATAATAACAGAAAATTATTCTGCAGACCTTATTGTTCCCACTGCTGGGATTCAGCTTCTCTCAGAGCGAAAGCTAATTTTCCATCAATTTGTCTACTGTTGGTTGACGAATGTTATGTTTTGCTGTTTTCGATTACCGGAAGTTCAAATCATCTGGAATCGATGCTGTGCCTTTTTAAGATGCATATACGTCCGCCTTACACACCGTACTATCACATTTTGAAACACTCGCCCATTTTTATGTATACAACTGATAATGTTTATATAGAAGAAGTCTCTGTTATAATTTACATACATTTACAACGTGGCGCTAGTTAGGATGATATTTACTGCACCACATTGCGCTCCTCGCTTGAGAATTAAGATGTTGAGTCTCATTACTTCAGTTATTTTACTAGTTACTACGTCCTTTAAACCTGGATATAGGAGTTGCGGTGGTACCTACCTAGACAGTTTCCGGCCACAGAGACTACTAGTAAGTATCTATAGCGTAGTGAGGTATTTCCTTTTGCATTTACAATTGTTATACAAAGATTTTAATCTATATAGATCCGGTGTAGTCTTCGCCGGAAATATAAAACGTACATATAATGAGTCCTTAAAAATATCTATAGCCTGTGTATTCATGAAAAGGTTTCCAAGGTTCAGAACTTCAGGTTAACTTGATCAGAAATTAAATAATTTAACACTGAAAACCTCTATTTCAAAATTATATCATGATTGTCTGCAGGACATAAGTCTTCTCTGTAAGGTTGGTAGGCTTTGAAATTAGAGGCTCTCGTTATCCACTAAGCGAGCCTAGGATAAACGACAAGTACGAGGTGGTCTACTGTGTCGTACCAAAGTGAGTTGAGGAGAGTTACAGCTTCCCCTGAGAAATGCTTTATAAGTAGTGACAGGAGATACTGGTGTGTTCCATAGGAGATCCCGGAGCCTCTCACAAAGCACGGAGGAGATTTTAGATGGTAAAAATATCCTTATATCCTCGTCTTATCCCTAAGAATAGGGCGTCTTTTTAGATTTCCTAAACGATAACGGCGAAAAAAGTACGGAAGCCTCCTCTCTAAAGATCCATATTGATAGGTTCTTCACTATTAGTTTATAATAGTTTTAGGTCATCAGATCAGATCGTATTGTGTGCAAATTATATATCCATAAACAATACATTGAATATATATTAAGCTATCGTCTTGATGATTAAGGGAAATGTCTGTTGTGAACAACACAGTATACAATAAATGCTTTGAAACCGGATTACATGTGAATATCAGACGATAAATGTTATATCGCTGTGTTTAATTCTGCCTGTGTATGCAAAAATACAATAATCTTGATTAAGACTGTACAAATCTAGAAAACTATTTTACTACTGAACATTTAATTAGAATTATAATAATCTTAATAATGAAGGATAAAGTTAGTAATATAATAAAATCGTTTACAATGTTAGGTTATATAAAAGAAACGTTTTCATATAAGGTCACCAACATCTAAAAGATTGAGCTGTAATATGGAAATGGGTTGGGCACATTACTCGAAGGTCTGACGGCGGATGGGGCGGCGAAGACCTCGTTTCGAGGTCACATACATGCACTGGTGAAGCTGGTGGTAATCAGCTGGATATTCCTAAGAAAAGTAAGTTCACCGGTGTGCGTCCTCTGGCTGTTAGATATGATACTGATGATTAATCTCTCACCCGTTTGAGCTAAGGTTAAACATTGTCGTAACTTGATTGGTTTAACCATAGTTTATAAAGTAACTGAAAAATCAAATAAATAAGTATGAACAAAAAAAAATCCTTCGGAAAAGGAGATTTTAGTTACTTGTTTAAACGTATTATTGAAGTTATGGTCTAAAACACTATCTACTTCAAATGGAATTTTATTCTATACAAACATTGTTTTCACCAATTCGTACTTGACCATTGAGTAAGATAAATGATCTTGACTCTATTCTTATGTAAGAAAGCCTCCAGTCCCAGCTGTGGGAACATTAAGACCGCTGTTAATTGACGTGAACGTTAAATATCCAAGGACAAAATAACATTGCGAAAGCCGTCGAACGACTAAAACTTGAAACATAATTGTTTATTATTTGCTATTAAAACATAAAGCCTTAAGTTCCTGTTGGCTTAATTTGATATAAAAAAAAAAAACTAGTTTAGTCGACTATTGAAATGGATATGGTAAAACCTTCGCGATGGTTTGCTCATCACAGTCAAGAGTTATTAGCCCTCACCAATCTACTCGAACGATGGTTGTGTGTTAGTGCAAGGTACTTTATGTTTTATCAGTTTAACTTTAAAGTTACTTTCTAACTTGAAGCTGCCGAAGGCGAGCAGGCTGCGGAGTGCGCAAGAGCATGCCTCAAGTTCAGTGTTAAACCAACTTGCGCTGCCCAAGCACGCGCACTTCTCAAACATTAAGTTCTTCTAAGTATTAAGTACGAGGAATAAATAGGTGTTTACTAACAGTGCTGTGTTCTGTGTCCTTTCTTTCATTCAGTGCTTGGATAGAGGGTTGAATTTTATTTAGGTGAGTTTAACTTTGATTATCGATACAATTATTTAAAATTTAACTTGCCAAATATTAAGGTCTTCATATGTTATATATGTGAGTCAACATTTTAATATATTAATCGTGTTAAGGCCAGAAGAGCCTTCGTTGAATGTCAATGGTTTTTCTTTTATTTAATTCGTTGTTTACCGTTCTTTGTATATCGCAATAACTTCGAATTAATAAACTTGCCCGTTGTTATACCTTTTGTATTTAAGTAATTGGCTCATTACAAACATGCCTAAGTAAATTAAGTTTGGTAATCAACTAGAGTGCTGTTAAAATGTTTAAGGTTAATAGTCATTTCTTAAGTCGAAATAAGATGTCGAGGAGACTAATCGGATTGGATGTAATTTACATCCGTTTTATTGTTTCAATAAATCTCAACAACTCAATTAGTTTCTTTTACCTTTTGCGATCTTTAAAATCGAATTAGTATCAATTAATCTTGTATGATAACATCTATATAGGGATACAGTGAAGTATATATCAAAAAAATTAATTTAATCTTACCGCTACGTTGCTACAATCTTTGTATAATATATTTTATTCCTTCACACTACCCACATAGTACTAATATTTAGATATATGAAGAATTTGTTATTTAAATCATGTGTGAAGAAGCTCAAGAAATTCTCAGGAATCCTTCAATATTCTTTTCATACAAGTTATCAAACTTTGCTAAAGATTCGGCTCCGAAATTTACTTCGTTTACGTCCTAGAAATATGATTTGCTTCGTTATTTATCTATTAAATAAACAACCCTTTTATTTACCTCATCCCCGGGACTCTGGATCTACTCTCACAAAATCATTTAATGAAATTTTATATCAATCATGTATCTACGAAGGAAATTATGGGTTATATTGCTATAATAGTAAGTTTAAATTAGCTTTAAACGTCTTAAAATTAATCGTAACTACATCTAGATGTGTTTAGTAGATTCCTAAAGATCACAACGAGGTTAAATAAAATAAAACAATAAAAAAAACCCAGGAGATTCATTCGCCATTTCTGCAGTAGTAGTTGAAGCTAACCTTGCAATGTACTAGAAAGTTAATACGTAAAAGAACTTTACAAATACTTAAGATTCTTCAACGTTTTTCCGCATTATATCCTTATTAATAAAATCCTTTACTACTTCTGAGACTTTTGTAGTCAAGGATACTTCGTATATCTTTAAATGGATAAAATTCTGATCTTCATTATCATCAAAATCTGCTGTCTATGATAATAATTGACTTTATCTTGTTAGTAAAATTTCGTGATAGGAATTGATAAAAACAGTCTGTTTAGCAAGTGTCAACATATAAAGCGAAAATTCAATAGAAATTATTTGCATAGACAATATTTATGGAGATTTTTAATCTAATACGTAATGTATTTCAAATGGTATATCGACTAATAAATATTGACATCTTAACTGATAATATTATGTATGGAAACAATCAATGGAAATTGAAGGGAAGGGAAATTTGGACAAATTAACGTTGTATATCCTACTAGTAAGAGATTGCTTGCCACGACCAGTTCTAGTTTGATTCATTATTATATTTTCGGTAGATAGTTTATCATGATCAGCTGTATTTAATAAAAACATAGCAGTAAATAATAACATACTATTCCCTCTATTTATCTCAATGATACCATGATCATTCTAAACCACTGCCTTCTCGTTACAAATAGACCTTTTAGCTTATCAGTAATCGTTCATATAATTCTATTATTATATCTATAGTTATCTTTAATATTATTACAAGGGTTAAAAACGATTTCCGGTATAACATCGATCTTTAATTTATTATTGGCGTCTAGATCTGGAGAGCATTATTCGGCCAAGTAACGCACCTAACGAGAGACCTATGTATGTTTAAGACTACGATTGTTGTTAATAACGATAGTGTTAAAAATTAATTACTAGGTTATTGAATGATTTAGTTTTGATTATCAATTAATAAGAATTTCTTTGAACACATCATCATTCGTTAAAATAAGGAAATGTTCGGCAACAGTAATAAAGTAGTTGATGATTTGAAACCTGATTTGATATAGACATCATTTAATAATTTTAATATCATCGTATCTAGTATATCCTGTATATTTATTGTAACTTAATCTATAACATTGCAACATTATAGGAAAAACCGTAGAGTGAAGGTTAAATGAACCTGTAAGTTATAGATATTTAGTTGTTAATTTAGATTGATACACTTTATTACACCTAAAATTAGGTTTCAAAAAATGTATGTTAATGCCTGTGGGTATTTTCTACCAACAGTCAACCTTTTTTTTTTTGTTTGGAGGGAAAAAATTCCTAAAGATACTATTCTTCTGGGGGGAAGACATGCTTATGTGAGATTCTTACTCACTAAAATCCCCTCGATGGTCTGTATAAGTGCATTCGGAGAGGCTCCGGGGTCTCTTGCAGAACGCACCGGTGTCCCTCTACAATTTAACACGCCTCTGATGAGGGGTCTAACTTTCCTAACCACCATCGCTAAGCCATATGTTGTCCCACATAGGTTTGCTTGTTGAGCGTTAAGGCTCCCACCTTCAAGGCCCGAGAAACTCCTAGATCTCTTTAGTCGCCTTCTACGATGGGCTAACCTTAGTCCTATTCTTTCTAGCTCGAGACTGCGGGGCTAATCAACAGTCGACCTAGACTGCGAATTTAATTTCGGTGAAGAAGGTAGGATTGGAGGAACTTTATATATTTTTAAAAGGAAATCGGTGAAAATACAATATATATGAAATGTAGTATGACTACTAATGATACCAAAGCATAATATTTATAGTTATTTTTATTCGGAGATTCTAGATGAGTAATACGTTCACCTGATGGTAAATGAACCTGTTGGTCCTCTGTTAATAATGTGGTCCCGGTCCATGAGTCCAGTATCAGATGAGCTGTAAGAGTAAATATGATCACCGAGCTCTCTACATCATCAGAGAACAGAGATGATATATACAGCACTACATTGAGTAATTTCCCTGAGTAATTTCTCTAGCTTCAGACAATAATACTGTAATGTTTGCACACTTTGGCAGCGGAAATGGAAGCTGTGATAGTATCTAATTAGACGGTCTCCGGCAACAGAGACCTAACACCAATAAATGTACCAGTTTGTGAATGCAATGTACCATTGGAATTTCATCAAACTCATGAACTAGGTCGAGAGATACTATTATTTGTAATGAATGTGATGATCAAATTTGCAAGGGGGCTTTATAAATGACTTCCATAAGAATTAGTTCCTAGTTGTTTAGTGGAAAAGGTAGAGGGAAGGTAAGCTCAACATGTGCCAAGCTCAAATTTTATAATCATCATTTTACAATCAGATTCTACATGGAGATTCAGGAATTGAATATATAGCGTGTTTAAATAAAGGTTGTTTGTGTCCATTTCAATATCATTACCATTACCTTCCGCCCTTCGCAACCCGTTTACTTCAACGTGGTAGTATATTTTAAATAAAAATAGACTATAGCTAGCTTTTATAATAAGAAACTCTTATTTCATAGTAAATTTGAATGTTATTATATAGCTCTCATGTTACGGTTATCATCTAAAGATATAGTATGGTATGTCGCTTTACTAACTAGACAATAGTTTTACTATACACAAAGATCTTTTAACTGTTCTTCTCCGCGAACTGTTAACAGTCAAAGGTTCCTTGGTTTTAACATATACTTCCTCTATCTAGGGATAGATGTGTCAAGATCGTAGAAAATGGAGAGAGGTGGTCTCTGCCTACCCCACTGGGAAATAGTCGTATTATACATGTATGTATGTATGTATATAAATATGGAGATATCCAGAGATTCATTGATTCATTACAGGATCTCCCAATTTATTGGATGTAAAGATTCAAAATTTGGTAGAGACTGCATCTGCCATATAGAGGTCAGTTAAGGATGGATTTTACAAAATCCCTTCTTTAAAGGGGGTAGCGTCGGTGTTAATAACTAGAAGGGAGTGAATATTTCTGACAAATTTCAAGTATAATTTTCAAATCTAGTACGGCCAGTAAAGTGGTCGGAGAATAGCTAGTTTAGTATTATCATAACCAGCTGATAGACGTCCACAGCTGGTCATAGGCCATTCCCCCATCAAGCGGGTTTCATTAGAGGGAATGGAGGCTATTTGCCATTACTCTGGCCCAATGCGGGTTGGTGGGTAAGTTTAGTGTGTATAGACATTACTTTGAGCATGTTCTTATTATTGCCTTCACTTATCCCTTTCAAAAGTAATTTTATGCAATGCTTTTTGTACTTTTTCTTTCTGTTCACAAAATCCTATATTTCCTGAATGATATATCAACTATATATCGTACCCATTTTGTTATATAATATAAATTTTTTGTTAACTTTACTTTTGGTTTGTGAATATCAACTTTTTAAATGAGTTTCACGTATTACCAACGGTTCGTAATTGCAACGACCTTCGGCCGTCAGCATCACCGTCTCCACTCACTTCTGCGACGAACGACCGATGCGCGAAACAGCCGATGTTAAAAATAAAATCTTTGTGTTATTCATAACCAACCCGCATTGGGCCAACATGGTGGGAAATGGCCCAATTCCCCTATATAAACCATCACAAACGACGGCCTCTAATACCCGGTGTCGCCGGAGGCAAAGCTAACTGTGGATCGATCGATGTGGAAATCTTTGTGGAAGGCCTATATCCAGTAGTGGATGTGTATCGGCTGATGGTGATGACGATTATTTATTAAACAGACTATCACTACCATTATACAGATTCAATGCTCATAGAAATATAGGTTTTAAAAAAATATATTAATATAACAGTTTTTCTGTTTAGTGTTCGTTAAAATAACCTATAATGAAGTTATAATAGGCATACTGGTAGTAGGTCATTATATCTGACGCCCGTCTAGGTATGTGCCACCGCAGCTCCTATTTTTGCCGCCAAACAGTACTGTGTAAACAATACTATGTTCCGGCTTGAAGAGCGCTGGGGCTAGTGCAATAATTGGAGTACTTAACACGCTATATCTCAAGGCCACGAGCGCATTGTGGTGCAGTGTATGCCATGCTAACTACCGCCTCGTCTTGGGTAGGCGTATAACTTACCATCAGCTGAACGTTCCGCTCGTCTCTTAGCTTATTGAATAAAAAAAACGTTAATCCCTTTAGGCTTTTTCGACTACTCGAAGTAGGACGCGGGGAGATACAGTTGTAACTGAGAAGGAACATTCATAATCATGATTATCATCTCAATCTATGGACATCTACTTTTGGTTACAGTCTTTAAGATATTCCATAAAACATGGTCTAGCTCTATTTTAGTGCAATGGTAGTGAAGGAACATTAAATGGAGAAGAGGAAAAAGTCTAAACTACTAGCGAGGACCATAGCATACTGCATCATTCTCCTTCTTGGTTGTTTGGACCATGTACAATGATAACCTTTAAATAAAGGAGTATATAGGATTTCTGCTGAATAAAATCTTCTTGGTATTCGCACTTGAAGCTTTATGTATAACCAAAGAAACTTAACCAGTGTTAAACGAGGATGGTAGGAAGGTTCCTCTCCTCCTTCTCTATACCATAATCTATGTCATGGTAAACAAATAACTCCATGTTTATCGTATTTCTTTAATTCGCTTAGTATGCATGAGAGCCGCCATCTGTAAAAATAAGAAACCTTCTTTAGTTGTATACTTAAGACCATAGCCACAGGTTATTTGCAGATGTGTGTATATATATGATAACCTATTTAGTTAAATTATATTTAATATATTTCAAAAGCGCCATTGGTTAATTTTAACTGGCTAAATATTCGTGTGACGTAAACTCTTTGGAAGGTAAAATTGCGATGTCGTGTTTTAGTAAACCCGTCGAGGAGGTCTCAAAAAATCGTAATACCGATAAATTAAGTGGAACACGAGGCTCTACGACCTTGGTATCTCGACTTAGGTTAACATTAAGAGCATGGCAGAGTTATTTCCTGTGGTTCCGTACACGTAACTGAGATGCAAAGAAGACAATATAGTTAATATGATATTAAGAAACAATGTCAATTTTTTCTACAAAGAGTATATTTGTAGGAATTGCTGGTTTCTAGAAGTTTCTTTACTAATGTTCTTATAAAAATTATTTTATAACGTTAATATGCCCTTCCTTTATCAATACAAGCAAATTTTGGATCATTTTTATACATCAATTTCTTATACTTTCGTTATAAAGTACATATAAAATCGATATATATTTTTAGTATTACCTAAAAATCTTCTCTTTAGCTTTCATTTGGCGTTTAAGAATTAGGTTATCTATTTTTATATGCTAAGTTGTATTAACAATGAATAGGAATAGTAAATTAAAAATTTCGTGATCTAGATTTAAGTAGAACTTAGATTACAGTTGTTCTCAAATTGAATTAACCTTTGAGATAAGTTTCGTAGAGTGAAGCGATCACCTAACGAACTTCGTGTAATGCACTAAGTTGAATACTTTATTGTCGCGAAGATAATTTAAGTTGCATGAAACTTGAATATTGAAAATGCAAATCTTTCAAACTTTAAAATTTCCCATTTGTTTACTAAATTTTGTATTATACTATCACTTCTTATATGTAATTTTTCTCCTTAGAAAATGGACTATGAATTTAGATCTATAAGAATAACTGATATGAAAATCAGTGCTGATATTACACAATGAGCATTGACACTGGATTCCTATGAATCCAGAGTGCATAATGAATATAGTCTGTATTATATCCGTATCTTTGAAAAATTATCTTTCTTTTGAACCATTTCAAAGTATTTATATTTGTTAGCAATACTATTTGCGGAATCCTAATAGCAATAACCTGCAAGTACGGGCGTGCATAAAGGTAAATAGTATCGTTTAAGAAAATGCTTATTGTGCAATTCAGCACCAGTACCACTTGGTGTACTAACTGCCTATTGCCATTTATCCGTTGAATATACTTAACTAAGTTAAATGTATCGTTTGCTTTGAAAATTGAGAAAATGATCTCAATACTAACTAAGCAAGGAACTGTTTTCATAATAATTAAAAGTTTTTAGCTTTAGCTTTTGTCTTTAATTATAAGCTCCGTGTTTCAAGAACATATATTTATGAAAGTCAGTCTATAAGTCTTTCCATTTGGGAACTGTCTAGATGTATATCATCGTAATGCCTCTATCTGATAGATTAGCCTCAGATTGGTAGATAGTAGTTATAGAAATTTCTAGAAATATATGATAACAAATATTATTTTAGTATTAAGTAAACGTTAAAAACTCACCCATTTTAACTTCGCATTGAATGGGAAAAAATCTTTTCCTATACTATTTAGTACTAGGCAGTCCTAAACAAGGTGTTCTAGTTACATGAGATTCATTCGCGTTAGTACTGAAATAATATTATCTGGTTAATTTGGAGGAGAATGAGATAAATAAGCAATATATGTAACATATATAGAGAGAAATTGATCGACTTTTTTTTACTTGATTGAACTTACTTCGATCAATAAATATAAGTCGATAGATCGCTGTTTCTTTTTCGTTCTCTCTTACATAGAACAACAGAGAAAGAGAGATAAATTAAAGCAGTTAAGGTAACATATAAATTGTCAATTGTATATACAATTTTTTTTTTTTAAACACTTTATTTTTCTAACATTTAGGTCCGTATATCCGACTGCGAATCTGTAGACGAAAGATAAAGTAGTAGTGCAAGGCAAAGGCTTATTATAGTCCATCCTACAAAGAGGAGAGGAAGTAGTATATATATCACGCCTCGTTCCCAGTGGGGTAGGCAGAGACCACCTCTCTCCACCTGCTACGATCCTGGCACACCTCCACTTTCATAAGCGTCTTCATGCACGCTCGTCGGTTGCGTGTGCTTTTGATCCGGCCTTTCTTTAGGACATCTCCGATTTGATCGGAATATGTCCGTAGAGGAAGAGTAGAGGAAGGATAAGGAAGTTATAAAGAAACGCGTTTTAACTTAATATATATAACTTAGTACATAAACTAACTTAAATACATTTATTAGGTATTTCTTCTTAAACAAATTCGTTTCATACAATCCGATTCACACAGTTCTACGTCTATACTATCGCGTTAAACTGTTGGTCTGTTGCGAAGTTTATTACTTAATAAGCAACCCATTAAGTTACGGTGTGACAAGAATGAATAAACACGAGGTAGTGTACACAGTTTTATATATATTTACATATAATTGCGACCGAACAAGTTAAAAAAAGTATACAAAGTGTAGGCATTTTTTCCAGTCATCGTTACGCGTAAAGAAACGCTGAAATGGAAAGATCGGGTCGATGAATAATAATTTTTTGTCTTATAGAGTGCAATAGTGTTGTGTAAGCATCCTAACTAGCACTGTTCCCATTTGAACAGGACTATAGTAACAGAGACCTAAAACAGTAAACCTGTTGGAGACGTAATAATATTTATATCATGACTGTTTTTATATCTCAATATTTTTGCCATTACCAATTTGATCTTCATCCGGTATATAGGGCCCTGTGAACCTTCACATGTTCGCGTATTATAGGTTAATAATCGCTGTTGTAGCCTATTCTCCTCCATTGCTGAAGGTAGACCTCAACATTAGATTTCCATCGCGTTTTGTTTTAATATATATCTGGAAAAACTTAATAAGTGTTACTCAGTTCATTATTTACACTTATCTGTAATGTTATTTGTTCATATAAGTACATATAATGACAAACGGAAGAGCTTATTTGAACGTTTTAAATATGGCCGATATCCGTTTTAGGAAACATCCTTATATTTAAGGCTCGTCGTTTCTACTTATTTGTATTATATTAGGTTGGGGAAAAAGAAATCCATTATTTTTTCGGAAGATGGCTGTTGTGATAAATTTCTCTTAAAGTATCGATCAAACAGTTTCAGATTTATGCTCGTTGGAAAGGTGACATTTCGCAGTAAAAAAATTCTTTTGCTGTTTTTTGTTTGGTGCATTCAATTGTGAGTTACAGGGTGTTAAAAATGGAAATGAACAAAGAGGAAATTCGGTACATTTTACAGTTTTTCTTTGACAAAGGCAAAAATGCAAGCCAGGCGGCTAAAATTGTGAATGGTGTTTATGGACCCGATACTGTAACAGCCAATTATGTGCAATTTTGGTTTCGTAGATTCCGTTCAGGAATTTTCGATGTTAAAGATGCACCTCGCACAGGTAGGCCGGTCGCCGAAAATGTCGATAAAATCGGAGAAATGATCGAAGTTGACCGGCATGTTAGCAGTCGTAACATCGCCCAGGAGCTAAAAATGGACCACAAAACAGTTTTATACCATTTACACAAAGCTGGATTCAAAAAGAAGCTCGATGTTTGGGTGCCACACTAATTAACAGAAAAAAACATGATGGATCGAATTGCCATCTGCGAAGCCTTGGCCAAACGGAATGAGATAGACCCATTTCTTAAACGGATGGTGACTGGAGATGAGAAATGGATCACATACGATAACCCTGTGCGAAAACGATCATGGTCAAAGAGTGGTGAAGCACCTCAAACGGTGGCCAAACCAGGACTAACGGCCAGGAAGGTTCTGCTGTGCATTTGGTGGGACTGGAAGAGGATTATTTATTATGAGTTGTTTCCATATGGCCAAGCACTAAATTCTGATCTCTACTGTCAACAACTGGACCGTTTGAAGATAGCAATTGACCAGAAACGGCCAGAATTGGCCAACAAGAGAGGTGTCGTGTTCCACCAGGACAACGCTAGGCCACACACGTCTACAGTGACTCGCCAGAAACTTCGGGAGCTTGGTTGGGAAGTTTTAATGCATCCGCCATACAGTCCGGACTTGGCACCAAGCGATTACCATCTTTTTCTTGCATTACAAAATTTTTTTAGTGATAAAAAATTGGCATCTAGGGAAGATTGTGAAAATCGGCTACTAGAGTTTTTTGCAAATAGAGAGCAGGACTTCTACGAGAGAGGCATTATGAAGTTACCTTTAAAATGGCAACAAATCATAGAACAAAACGGTACATATTTGATCCAAATCGGACAATCCGAAGCATGTTAAATAAAGTCCTGAAGTTCATATAAAAATAATGGATTTCTTTTTCCGCAACCTATTATGTAAGATATAAGGCGACGCGTGTACCTGATGTCTTTGAAAGGTTAGCGGATCAGCAGCGTCGCAGTAGCCGAAGTCCTAAGTTCAGATTCGTCTAAATTTTTTTTTTACTTTACATATCTTTAGTAGCTTCTCGTCTCTCATTTTTATTTTAACTTATACTGCAATGAAAAGTTTTTTTTTTAAAAAATTCTATCTGAATCTAGATTTATTTCTTTAATATTAATTTGCTATTTTAAAAAAAAAATATTTAGGATACGAATATCAGTTAACTATATATATCTAAGCGATAAAACCTGTAGTCTTTATATTTCATTGGTATGGGAAGCCTGTCTGCTTAATTGTCCCACTGCTGGGAATTGAAGGGCTCCTTGCACGAGGCGAAAGTTAAAGCCCTATAACCCCCCCTACTTGTTCCAAATACAGTAGTTGAAAGCACTGTATTTGGACCAAGTAGTTCACCGGAACTTAAGGTTCAGTGAGAATCGAACCCGAATCTCTTACAGTGCTACCTCCTCACAAACTGAACTATTACAGCTTATGTGAATCCTCAAAACCGCGCTTACATCATGGAACACTGATTTTTGTAGTGTTGCTTAAATTTGTTAGGATTATATCAGAAGTGCAAGCGATTATAAACTTAATACTAACGGCTTACGGATTATTATTGCTTGAAACCATTTGCATGGATCTCATTAGGTTTTACCTAGTCGATGAAAAAAATTATAATATACAGTAATTATATAATTATAGTTGAATAAGATCATTGACCTTTTACATGATGCTTAACCAGTCAATATATATAATAGTAAGTTAATATATTAATGTCTGCTGAACCGCCTTCGATCCAGTTTTTGTTTAGTTTGACAGATGACTAGAGGATGATGGAATGTTCTCGGCTACCGAATAATTAATTTGGATGGTAGTTATAAATAAATGTTGATTAACTGGTATTTATTAAGCGTTATAAGTTCTAATATAATGTTATACTCACTAGCGATTTTTGTATGTTATACGTATTTAAAAAATTCTCTACATGTTCATATAAGGTTGACAAATATCTCCCTTCCGCTTTTTTGCTCTTTATTCAATGCTTTATAAAAAGTGTTACAGTGATCGGATTTAGTTCAAATATGCGCCGTTTTGTTCGATAATCTGTTTCCATCTAGACGGCAACTTCATAATACCTCCCTCGTAGAAGCCCCCCTCCTTATTTGCGAAGAACTCGGACAGCCACTTTTCACAAGCCTCTTTTGAGTTCAACTTTACACCACCAAGGGCGTTCACCATGGACAGGAACAGGTGGTAATCACTTGGCGCTATGTCCGGGCTATATGGTGGATGCGATAAAACCTCCCATCCGAGCTCCCGTAGCTTCTGACGAGTCATCAACGAAGTGTGTGGTCTGGCGTTGTCCTGGTGGAACACTACACCCTTCCTGTTGGCCAATTCTGGATGCTTCTGGTCGATCGCCTGCTTCAAGCGGTCCAGTTGTTCGCAGTAGATGGTAGAATTAAGCGTCTGGCCATATGGGAGCAGCTCATAGTGGATGATTCCCTTCCAATCCCACCAAACACACAGCAAAACCTTCCTGGCCGTCAATCCCGGCTTGGCCACTGTTTGGGACGATTCACCGGCCTTTTATTAACCCTTGTTGTTTAATAATAGATTTTTTTATAGCATACAGGGTGTTAATTGTTTTTTTTCTTGACAATGAGGCGATGATGATGATGATGAAGATTAAGCGTTGTTGCTAAGAGCATTCTCGCTTATTCTCTTTGTGATAGATGTATGTAAAAGTTTCCAGAAGAAATTTGGTAACCGATTTCAATTTAATTCCTCTTTGTATAGAAATCGGGGTAAAAGAATTTTTTATCACAATTCCTAATAATAATTTAATTAAAATATATTATTTCTATAGAAAATGTTCTCACAGCTGACGGCCTAGATGTTTTCCTTATTAATATCTTTGTTTCGTTATGATATTAAAATGCCAATAACCAAAGATTTATAAGCAGTATGCTATAAAATTATATCTACTAATATTTCATTATGTATGTTGTATACAAAAAAGTCGACTAAATAACAACGACACTTGATTACAAATAGCTTATGATCCTTTGCGTATTAAAACTTTGTCTATAACAAACTTAGAATTGAGTTAAAATATGTTTCTTCTTAATATCGGAGCTCTTACTATTAATAGGAACAATGATGACTTCATACAATACTTCACTTGAGTAAGTTAATAAACATATATACCGTGGTGGTGGTATGTAGCATATACCAGCTATAATCTCGCTTCTAGTTCTTGAGAGATTTACGTCACTTCATTAATTGTTCATCATATACCATTTAAAGTAAATCATGATATAAAATTACCGGTTTGCGGGAAATCATGAATATTATTAGTTTAATAGCTTGTTATTGTATATGTTTCAGGAAACAATAGCGGAAGAGTTAGGGTGTGTGTGTATAAGGGTCAGGTTTGGTTTGAGTTTATTTTACCATTTTGCTAGTATACGTAAACATACATATGTTGCGAGGTGTGTTCGGTCGTTAGTTAATATAAGTGTAAATAACATTACATAATCTTAGTTTAAAAAAAAATTAGCGCCTTTAATATTCCTACTACGAAGCCACCTCCCACAAGGGGAGTGACAAGGTCCTTTGTGTACCATACAGGTGAAGAGCGGGTTGTTTGTTAATGGCGAAAGATAATCATACAATATAAAATTCACTTTTTATATTAACAAGATCTTATTCATAGTTAAAAATAACAAAATTATGTATTCGTTTAAATAAATCATCAAAAAAGAGTGTTCAAAGGGTTATATCGCTTTGAAGCAATTGATTATTTCATTTGGGTGTAAAGGGTCCCATACAACAACTCATCGGACATTTTTATTTTCTGGTTTCGGGGGACAAGTCTTCGAAAAGATACTCTTTCTTCTGGGGTGAAGTCAGAGTTATGCGGAGATTTTTACCCACCAAAATCCTCTCGGTAGTAGAAAGGTCACGGGATCTCCGTTTGGAACATAACCGCGATCTCTTGAACGATATACCGGGATAGCCTGTACCGGGGAAATCATCAGACCCAAGGCAACCTCACCTGCTAATGGTAGAACCTTACTAATCAACAAACCAAGCTCTAGTTCCCAACAACCCGCATTCGGCCAGCGTGGTGGGATATGATCCCTCTGTTAAAGGTCGCCGCTCTGGTCAGACGTTCTTTGTTATTCCGTCATCGTCCTCTCCCTCCTCTCCTCTCCCTCGACCTGGCACTCGAAGACTAAGCAATCGAATCTGTTGCTTATATTTGTAACAAATATATAGTTTTTTATACAATGCGTTGAAGGAAACAAGAGCACGGTCTAGAGTCGCGCCTTCTAATAATCATTTAAGTATAAAAGACTGGACGTCTTGCTGTAGGAATCACTTAGATTCCTCGACGGCGGACTTAACTATTCATACTAATATTTAACTTTCTTTTACCATAGTTAAGTGTGTGTTACAAAATATATAAATACTGTTTGAAACACGCGATTTATTTAAAGAATTAAACTACACAATCTCCATATAGGTGACCTCGAAATCAGCTGCTATAAAGATCATATTCTTAACAAAGTGGTAATTCTATGACTCGCTTAGTAAACAACTTATTTATTATAATTTACTTAACAAATTTCTATGTAGACGGCGTCTATGACTAAGCCTGATGTAAATCTTGGCCAATGTCGGCCATTTTGTAATAATTGCTCGTCGCTTTATTTCACAAATCTTAGTGTTTCATTTTCCAATGAGCTCGCTGTGAGTTTTGATATCTTAAGTATACAAATAACAATGGTGTCGTAATTTTCATGTTTGATTCATATCAAAGATGTGTTTTTTTAAGTCGACAAGGTTAGCGTTTGATCACGATCTCACCTGATGTTGAATGGTCATGTGGTCTGTAGTGGTAAAGCGGAGTAACCTTGTAATAGCGTCTTTAATCTATTTTGAAGACACCCTCGTCGTTTGTATGTGAACACCGACACCAACGAGTTGTTCCACTCTGCTGTTATAAAAATCGACTAGTCGAACCTCTTTGTTCGCAAACTGGATATGTCTACAACATAAAAATGGTGTCTCGTTGTCCGTCTGATCTTCCGGTGATGAATAGGGGGTGGAGGAATACAGTACAAATAAAAACTTTTGTTCATTAGTGCTCATTGGTTAGTAGCTGTTTGTATATTTCATTGCAATGACATGTTTTGAATGTTTTATATCTTAATTTTACTCATAAAATACTCTTAAAATTTCTTGAAATCATATTATAGCATATATAACATAAAATATATGTTTTTTTCGTCATATTTATTAATACTTGACTTCTATATATCATGGCGTTGAGTGAGAAAAAGTGTGTATATAGCCGTCCAGAGTACGGTAGCAGACTAAGGGCTGTCGTCTGTAGTTGTGTTCATATGGGGGGATTTAGGTCATTTCTCACCACGCTGGCCTATGCAATGTTGTTATGGTGGATTATTTATTATATGGCGAAAGCAGCTAGACAGGTTGCTTTTCAAACACCTTACCACTAGCTAAACTCTACAATGTAAAGTCCTAAAACCAAATCTCCCATGGAAGCAGTTTAGCGGTTAGCCTCTGTGCCAGTTGATTATGAATTTAAATATTCAGACCCCTAAGTTTTGATGATGGTTCACAACCATCAAGTATAATGTTCGGTAATTTATTTACTGAGAAAGTACAGTTCACGGCCATTAGAGAGAACATTAGTTTATTACTTAAAGCAAAGTCAAGAGCCATTTATAAGTTTTCACTAGTAGATAGTGATGAATGAAAAACTTTAGATTTTGACGAGGAACCAACAAGCACAAGATGTTTATCTGATCGTAAGTGGCGCCTGCCTATAATAAAGAAGTGCTTGTTGATTATTCTAGTTAGCAAGTTTGTCTAGGTAATGTCACATTAGTACTTAAAGCCAAAAATAGTTGCTTCGTTAGAACTAATCAGTTACAACCCGTAGATACTAGTATCAGTTGTTTCCTGAACATCTTTGACCGTTAGACATTTGGTAATTTTATCATTTAGGGTCCATTTTAATTGTTATACAAATACATTTTTTTTAAAATCACTATCATCAATCCTCTCTCCCTGCTGGTAAGCGTTAGTGTGCTGATGCTAATCTGCATAACATGACAGCGGAATATAAAGCAGTAGAAATATTATCCCGTCATCAAGGTTTATTACTTAACACGCCGAGTGTGTTTTCGTTTGCAAGTTTTGCGTCACAGAATGATATTAGGTTTTTTTGCGGTCAGCGAAACATTGAAGACTCGAAGAGTTTTAGGGGAAAAAAAATCATAAATCTTTTATTCATACCAGGTAGGAAATTACCAAAGTAATAGTCTTTTTTTTTCATGCGAAACGCGCAAGACGATAAGAAGTGTGACGTTAGTTAGAGTTATATACATTATGCTCATCGCCTCGTGACATAAAAAATCAAGTCTCGTTACCGCAGTAATTTTACTAACAATGTCTCCCTTCAAACTGAAGCAGAAATATTCACACAGTACTGTTTGCGGTAATACAAACCTAGAGGGCAACAGAGACTTACCACCAGAAAATACGTAATATCCCGCCTATTGATGTTCATTTTTGACCATAGATTTCCCCAATTATAGTACTGTTCTTGGTTGTCAATAGTCACCATTTTTGATCCAATACCACAAGAGAGCTTGCCCACCCTTCCTATGAAAGGAAAACATCATCAGGAAATTTGCTATCAGATTTTTCAAGTGTTCAATGTACTAGAACAAATTTTATGGTCCACAGTAATCATTCTCATATTAAGGTATAACGACAATAGTTTTTGTTTTATCTAAGTTATTAATATTTAATTTCTACTTCAACCCTCTAGAGAGGGTGCATCACCACGAGCTGTAAATACTTATTTGCCATATTATCGGATTAATGTGAATTGAAATTAGCAAACCAAAGTTAATGCAATGTTGAAGACGGAAAATTCTAGCCACAATATAATGCCGAGGTTTTGGTTATACCACATTTTATTGATCACAATCATACATAAAGGTGTGGAGAAGGAGAAAGTCATGGTTGAAGAATATCAAGGAATGGACTGGCATATTCGGGGTGTCCAAATTGGTCCGCTAAGCCAGAGACAGAAAGGACTGTATCACACTGATCGCCAACCGTTGGAGAGGCACTAAGATGAAGAAGATATAATACAGTTTTTTATAATCACCACGATAAGAGTGGTTCCTAAATTGCCTCTGTATAACACGGATAAGTCTCTGGTTCGATTCCAGGATCGAAAACTAAGTTAGATTGTTGGTAGGGTTTGGAAAAATATAGAGTATTTTATAGTATTGCGTGCTTTAGGATATCATAATTCTTCACATTGTTCAGCTTAGATTTATCTGACCTGTAATTTTCATCTGCCTTCTTGGTGCAGTGGATAAGTACTTGTTTTGTACCTAGGAAATTCCTGGTTTTATTCCGCAGCTTTTGTGGTTTGTTGGTGGCAGGGTTTTTACGAATCGAACTTCTTAGGTACATTCATGTTTTTTTCTGTTATACTCTGACTCCCATTAGAGTATTTTGGCCGCTTCACCATTCACAGCTCTCTTAAGATCTTAGGGAATCGGAATCAAGTTTTAGGTTGACATAGATAGGAAATGGTATATTGTGTTATTTCAGAAGAACGTCCGGAACGGAAAGAAGTTCATTGATTAAAAAAAAATCAACGCTAATATTTATTACACGGATTTTTTTTTGACAATATTAAGGGAAAGCTATTGAGGACAGAACAAAAGTTTTGATTGCTACAGCAAAGCGTCTTTAATGACTTTCTTCCGCGCTTCGTTTTACTTAAGAATAATGTAAGTTTAAAGTATTATGAAATCTACATTTACAAAAGAAAACGAGAAATTAATCAATTTAGATTATAAAGTATATATTCTTTTTATACTGCTGGTAGGTATATCATCACAACTACCGTCACGGAATGAAAGTTCTGCTTGTGTCTTCGATTCATTGACTAGAAATAAATCCCTTGGAATATTTCAATATAAAACAATAATTACAGTGTTATATATATGTAGTAGTATAAAAAAACAACGTCAAAGGTTTGACAATATAATAGAATCGTGTGTATTGTTAGTTAAAGTAAATATAAGTAAACAAAAGCTAACTGAATGTCAGCTGTTTAATTCAATAAAGTTGCCTTAAAGATACTCACTGAATTCATATAGACTGTATTACAGTAATTGGAATGTTTTGGATAAAGTTTTTTTTTGGTTTCGAGGGGGAAATCTTCAAAAGATACCCTGCTTTTGGAAGAGTCAAGGTGATGTGAGATTTTTACTCACTTCAACCCCTTCAGTGGTCTGCATCAGTGCATTCGGAGAGGCTCTGTGATCTCTCATAGAACGCACCAGTGCCTCTACCCTTTGTGTGAACAAGTCTCTGAAGAGGGGCTTAACCCTCCTAGGCTCTATTACTGAGCCTCTGTCTCCTCAGGTTCGCTTGTTGAGAGTAAGGGCTGCGATCTTCAAGGCATGCGAAACTCCTAGACCCTTTTAGTCGCCTTCTACGACTGGCAGATCATACCTTTGTCCTATTCATACTAGCCCGAGACTACTGGGATCTGAGTAAAGTATACCATGATTTCTTTCATCTGGTGGTATGCTTTCACCATAACAAAGCATAAATTTCGACCGCTTTCATTTGAAAGATATCTCAAAGCGCTAGTAAAAGAAAGGGACTGATTATGACACAAGCTGGACCATATACCACTTTGTGGTGACCTGTCTATAATAATGACGGATTAGTTAACATGTTTACACTGCATACTGCCCCCGATGATTTAGGACGTAGGATATCTCGATACACTATTAAATTTAGAAACTACGAAATAGGCTATGAATTGGTCTTTCTTTTTGGATTAAGGAGGAATCTTTGAATGATCCTATGTCTGTTGGTAGACAGGATATAAGGAATTTCCATTATCTAAAATTTCCACAATAATATCCTTTCCCTTTAAATTAAGTGATGATGAGTTATAAGTGTTAACTATTATATATATAATAGGTATTTTATTAGGAATGGGATGCATATCCTCGCGTGAGTTGAAAATTTAAAGTTATTGTTGATCATCAACTTAGAAGCGTAAGATTTCTGATACACGATTAGCTTACATGATAGCTTAAAAAAAACTTATCTTCAATTGCGCACATTTGACCATGAATTACAAATGAGGAAACAATGAGGGAAAACTAACAATGCTTACCTTGTACACTGATGAAAATATTATACGACACCTAATGCAATGTTTCTACACTGTGCCGGATGAGATCTGTCTGTCTGTCTCTTTATAGATGAAAGGGTTATCGAGCATCGTTTCCAGATATTGAACATTTCTAACGATGAACGAAATCAATGAAAGGGATTTCTTTGCTGAATATAATCTATATCCTTATGTACTTTAAAATTTTTCTTTGTTTGTTAAAGAATTGTGGCTGAATATAGGTAGCAATACATAAAGAGAGTTCAAGATAGCTCTATACAATATGAAGACTGTATCTGTAATAGACTCGATGGAGAAGTGGGTCAAGAGGCTTATCATTGAGCAAGTCTTATCTTAGCTGGTCTGGATAGTGTTGTAGAGAGTCTTAGGCTGTTCTAGAGTACATTTTGGAATCTTAGATCAATGTCTAGGTAATTTTATCATACAATTCCTTTACAACCTGTTGTCACCAGGCAACTAGGCTTGCTAATCACCATCCTGATGTAAACATTCGGAATTTGTGAACAAAGAGCTTTAACTCCTCGTTATTCATAAGAACACTAAAGGAGAGGAACAATTTGCCGATGTGGGTGTTCCCATCCAACTATAACGTTGGTGTTTTCGAGAAAAATGTGAGTTGGTTGTCAATTAGTACGGTTTAAAACAGTTAATCACTTTATCATTTAATACCAGGTGTAGTCTTGATTCAACAATAATAACTTCATAAAATAAGGAGCTCTTGGTCGATTCGCTAGTTATTTTGAATTAGCTGCTCATACATACGATTGTTAAGTAAATATTTTTAAAACCAAGGACGATTTTTAATGAAGTATAGTTTTTCATTTTAATGTATAGTAATCTTTAACACTTTGTAATTTTATTCTTCATTATCTCTTGTACTGAGTATATATTTTTTTTTCAGTAATAACACTTAAGTTCGTGATACAGAAGGTTGAGCAAAGATCAAGCTTTATGTTCGATCATGAATATTGCTCATGTAATAATAAATTATGGTAATTACTTAAAATTTCAACATTAAGTTAACTAAGCATATTGTTATTTTTACTGTGTATAAGTCAACAGTTAAATATATTTCTTTATATTATTGAGAATCTGTTTAAGTTATTTCCTGTTTCTTGTAGAAGGCGATTGAAAGGGGATGAAGTATACACGGATGTTATCTCAGTTCGGATTGACCTGTTAAGCTTCTTCAAGATAAACGCGCTGTATACAAATTGAGCAATCTTAGCTTGTAATCACACCGGAAATATAATCATCCGTAGATATTCCTAATATAAGTAAATAATTTCCGGTCCGCCACAATGTCGCCGTTATATTCGACTTCTCGATACATATTTAAGTAGTCGCAAGGCTGGCGAGATTTCGATTCGTGTCAAGGCAATCGATGTATAAATGTATCGTATGATCGATGGTTAAATTAATTGATGACCGGTTTTGTTTTTGGAAATATAATCCTTTTTGGTTTGTTCATGGTTTCTTAAGTACATTGCGGATATTTTTTTTTTTATCGAAGAGCGAGACATTCACTGTTTAGTAAGTAATACACCTGCTCATAATGCATTATGCTCATCGCCTTGAGGCATATAATGTTGAGTCTCGTTACCCTAGTTATTTTACTAGCTGCAACGCCTTTCAAGCCGGAACACAGTAACGTTTGCACACTACTGTTTGGTGGTGGAAATATGAGCTGCGATGATATCTACCTAGACGGTCTCCGGCAACAGAGGCATACCAAAACTGAACTATTAGTTTTATTGTAGTAATCAAATTAACCATTTCACAGTAACCTAATTAAGGTTTATTAAAACTCAAGCTGTAGATCTGTTTTCTATGGACTTTTAAGTATTCTTCACGTGAAGTTTTTGACCTATTTTACATTATTTATAAGTAAAATTTGTCATGAATTCAAATATGCGGTCCTGAAGTAATACTACAGTGAGCATATATTACATCTTGAATTTGCTATTTCTTTTATCTTAACTATGATTTTACGCCTTTAAAGTGTAACTAATAAAATTATGTATACATTGACCATTTCATTGTGACGTATACAGCATATTGTATATTTAGATTAGCTGTTCGTCGTCGTCTTGGTCGTGACTCCCGCAACTCCCTTTGTGGAAAGAATTTTTTTAGCTGACTCTAGATAACTCCTATGTATATTGAAAATTTGTAACTAGGCTATATAATGATTTTTGCAAACTAACACCTATATCATATCAATTCCTATTAATCTTTCTAAGGTTCTCTTTTCTATAATTTTTTCAATCATCTACTAACATATTATCAATGATCTTTACCAGTTTTTATATATCCTTAACCTCATATTTATAATTCTTTTACGATCGTCTTCCGGAGCGTTTATCTATAATAACCTATTACTCTTTTATTACGACTACTATATATATGTAAAATTAAAGAACAGGACTCATTAAGTAATACTACGTGAATATTAAACTTTGCTTATTACTGTATTTTTAAAACGATAGTTAAATCTTCTGGAACAGCGCCTGTAAGACTGTGGAATACGTCAATTACTATTAATAATTGTTGAGGCCTACATTTAGTAGTGGATATCTGAAGTGATGTCTTAATAAATTTAGAATAGTCAAAGAGAGAACGCTAAGAAGAAGGGGTCTACAAGATAAATAGTCTTAAGTAAAGAAAACAAAAAGGATATGCTCTTCTAATTTGACTTCTAGTCTTTGATCTCTAATTTTAGGATTGCGTTTGTTTAAAACACTCCCAGTAGAAATATAAGACGAGCGAAATATAAGTTGTAAAGGTTTATTCTATAAAGCGAACAGGTAATGGTTACAGCGTGATAATCTTGTTTTTAAAATTCTAAACTTCAATAAATTCTAACACTATAAAAGAATGGCTGAACTAAAATATATCTAGATACAGATAGGGATTGAAGTTTAATAATGCATTGGCATGAATATGTTCTGTGGAAAACTAATATTTCTTATATGCTAACTAACGCCATTTCCCGTATTTGCTTCATAAATCAAACGACAGGGGATCAAATGACTCGCTTTCGAAGTTTTTACGCACAGGAAATGACGTCGCGGAAAAATGATTAGGTTACATAAATATTTAGAACTATACATGTACTAGCTGATCCTTGCCTGCTATGCTGTCTGTAATATATATTATATTTAGACTTGAAAATTGTCTGAAATGAATAAGTCCACGAACCCGAACGCCGTTTTAGTCGCCTTTTACGATAGACAAGGCCGAAACCACAGAGCAGACAAATAAAAAAACAGGCAGACAATTAAAAAAGACATTGATGATTTAGGAATTTGATAATAAAAAATTTATAATTTATATAAAATTTTAATTTCACCGCTAGATGGCGCTGTACTTAAAACGTTAGAGATTCGAAATGTACTGGACGCGGTTTTCAAAGTGTTTTACAATACCAAAATGGCATTCGGGTGCTGAATCCGGTTTTGTTTTGGTCACTTTAACCGGTAGCCAAGTTGGGTTTACGTCATCGTTACGTCAGTCACATCAAAGTTACAACAGGTGATTTGTAACAGAATCATTCTGTTTGACCAAGTTCGCAACGGAACGAAATGAAACAGGGCGAAACGATATAGCAACGACACCAAAGAAATGTAGACGTAACATTTAAAATAGATAATACTATGAATCAAATCTAACGGCTTAATCGTTTCTTTTGTAATATTGAATTACCCTTTAAAGATTACAAATCTAGTTAAGCTTTTGAAACCGTATTGATAACTGTTCTCATCTTAATATTCAGATCAAAAACTCTCCTCGATCTTAAGCTTCGTTTTTTCTTAACATCCCAAGTAGACGTGAAATGTTAGTCTATCAAAACTGAGTATTAATTGAAACTACATACTAAAATACTTTAATATAGGTCAATGTAAATGGTCAAAGACAATATTTTTATATAATAATACGTACTTAAAACGTAGTATTATATATATTATAAAGGTATTAACTTCTTGATCCTCGTCAACGCTAAAAGAACAAATACTTCCAAGTAAATATTACATTGAAGGTCGGTGTAGCCTTTTAAAATAATCGTCTATGATTTTTTAATGTGACAACACTAATCTTTAGTATATTATAATATGTACTAAATGATTAAATTGTATTTTGTTTGTGCCGTAATCTTTGTGGTAATTGATAGGTTTGCATACAAATAAAAATGAGGCGCTATTTATAATGATATACAGTATATCAAATTGTACTAGATGCCTTGACACAAGGTGTTCACAAGCTGCAACGCCCTTCGGACCGGAACATGTTTACACAACACTGTTTATATTACGCTGTTAATAGTGAAATAGGAGGTGCGGTGGAGCAAATATAGTCCTGTAATGTATCATATATGTAGATGTAATGAAACGCGTTTTCCTCAATCGGTAATTGGCTGAGCCGTTTGTATAAAATGGTTGTGTTTGATCACATATGTTATTGCATTACCATAATAACGTTCAAGGTGAGACACGCGTGTGCGTTATGTAACGATTGCTTGATTACTTGGCCCACTTTTACATTGTTTTTGTGTTGCTACATTTAATATACACATACACATTAACTACATACACATATATACATTAACTAGCTGCTCCCCGGCCGCTGTGCTGGTCGGAATATAAAATTAGACTTGAAATTTGTCCAACATCCTTTGATAAGTAAATGCAACTGCTAATGGCTTTCTATTGCATCCGTTACTATAGCAACCGCATAAATAATACCAAATGAAAGTGTTTATAGAAGTTACTTAGATACGTTCACTAGTTTTCAAGTGATTGGCGAACAAACAAAACCTATTTTCATTATAGAAGTTTTTTTAGATATTCAATGAGTACAAAACATTAATAATATATAAAAAAAAAAAACTAGGGACTGACGAGAAAATGGCGTGTTCTGATGTATTGATTTTCAGTCATTCCAGTGACCGGAAATAGAAAACAATTAAATGGGAAGGGATGTAGTTATCACACTACGACACGTTTTTTTTTTTTAATTTCTTACAAAATGACAGCGATTTGAAAATACGTTGAATTTTTTTTCAATTAATTTTTTTTTTTTTTATCGTGCTATTAAAACAGAAGACTTCCTTAAGTAGATCAGGTTCAACGATTTATCACGGATATTGCGAATGTTTGACGACAGCAGAAACACGCAATGAATACTGCAAAGAGTTTTCGTCATTAATTAACATCATTAATTAATATATATATATAAATAATAATGATTAAAATCAAAATGACGGCTGTGATGAAAATGAAGCTGAAGGTAAAATAATTAGCTTCTTTTTTTTTCTACGTTTTCACCGAATCAATTTCCTCCACTTCCGATGTTTAAGTTCAAATAACTACTATTAAAGGTATTACTTTAATATATATACAGATAACAAATACGCAAAGTATATTTAAGTAAAGGAATTAGCTTAGCGTGAGGTTAATAATTTTTTTTTTAATCAAATCAATTTTTGGTTAAAATCCGTGTTAAATGCAGTCATTACACAATTCGTACTATTGCAGGTAGGTTTATTTTGTTTGTGTTGTTCACTGCTGGTAGATCTCTGATGCTGGAGATCTAGGTAGGTACCACTGCAGCGCCCGTTTCAATCGCCGAACAGTAGTGTGCAAACATTACCGTGTTACGGTTTGAAGGGCGCTGCAGCTAGGATAACGAGACTCAATATGTTATAGCTTAGGCGCAGAGAGCATTGTGGTGAAGTATATCATCATCATCATAGGCAGATGTATCAGTTATCATCAGGTGAACATTCTGGTTGTCTCGATGCTTAATTGAAAAAAAAAAAAAAAAAAACATCTATGAAAATTTTTTTTATAAGCTAGTACATTGAAGTCTAAAGTAAAAGGGAGACAGATAATTGGTTGAACGTTTCACCCCAAGCTCTCAATGGTGGTGAATATCAAATGGTGGTGGGGTGTTTATGTACTCATGAGGCTGTGTACCACAATGATATCCAAGCATTGTTCTATTCTGTTGTAATCATAAATATAGGAATTCAGCTTTTTTTTTATCTTCCCGGAAGGAAGACTCCGACATCAGAGACTTACCACCAGAACAAGGGTAGAAATATCTTGCATTTTAAATCTAAGAACAGACCCCGAGTCTCTATGGTAATGTAAGTTAATAATTATCATCTATATTGTTTATTATTGCTTGCATAAGCCAACTTATCCGGATTGAAGGTGGAAGAAATCAAAGAAATGATATAGCAGACTCTACCCAGATGAAATTATAGAAGAAAATATCGAATTTGATAAAACATTTAATAACAACCCTTTAAAAGAATAATAGATCTATTAATTCTAAAATGACGTATTAAATGTAACTCATGTCCAAGATAAATTGACCTCCGTAGTAATCTCACAATTTATTAGCTCCTTAAATGTACTCGCATACAATCTGAAATATGTTATCACATTGATATACAGCTTTATTTTTCATTGGGAATCTATGTTGGTGGTTTATTTATAGCTTGAAAAGCTTCTTTTAAAAACAGATAAATGAATCTGTAATAGAAATAAATAGAATTGGTGCATTCTCCATATTATAATCATGTATCTCTGTATTAGGTGAGCTTTTTCGTACCTGTTACTCCAGGTAAAAACTAGTATTGTTGCAGCGATGAGGATTCGGCGCAGCATTCGTTGGAGTATTGTCTCAGCTGGACCAGTTGGCGTCATAGACTCCAACTTAATCTTAGTTAACTTAGTCTTAGGTTGTCTCATTAGACTTAAATTTGTCTGCTATCTCTCGAGAGCATCCGCAACCGCAAAAGTCTTTTTATACTAACTGTTACTATACGAACTTATAAATATTAGGTCCTTACATATGTAATTAGCGTTCTGTCGTACTAACCACTTTGATCTGAAATATCTCCTCTTTGGTTAAGAATTCCAAATTCAAATGTATTAATTCATTTACCTGCTACATTTGAGTTTTGAAAACAGTCATTCATTTGCTTTTTTCCTCATTATTTTTGTCTTTGGCGTCTCTTATTATCGCACAATGGAAAACATGAAATATCGGTATATTTACGAGTGCGAGCTCTACCGTAGCACCAGTGCTGCAAGAACAGCTCGATGGATTAATGATGTGTACGGCGCTGGTGTCGCATAAGAAAGCACGGTACGTTTTTGGTTTCAATGTTTTCGTTCTGGGAATTTCGACCTTCAGAACCAACCCCGTGGACATTCGGAGACCAAAATGGAAAATGAAGAATTAAAGACTATTCTGGAAGCGGATCCATCACAAAGCACTTCAGAGGTAACTGCAGGCTTCGGAGTCCGTGATAAAACTGTAATCCACTTAAAGTAAATCGGGAAAGTAAAAGAACTTGAACGATGGGTACCTCATGAATTGAGTGGAATCGAACTTGCGAACACGCGTCGATTGCTGTGTTACTTTGCTCAACTGACACAATAGTTATGAGATTTTAAATCGAATCATTACTTCTCATGAATAGTGGATACTGTACGATAATCTGAAGCTCTCGTCGCAATGGCTGAACCCTAGACACCCAGCCAAATCATTAAACGAAAATTGACTCAGAAAAAGTTACTTGTGTTGGATGGACTAGCGCCGGTGTCGTTCACTACAGCTTTCTAAAATCAGGCCGATTACGGCAGATATCTATAGTCAGCAGCTGCAGACCATGAAGGAAGATCTAGCTGCTAAGCAACCGAGATTGGTCAATCGCTCTATGCCACTGCTGCTTAACGACAACGCAACACCACACAGCACAACAAAGGAACTAAGTTAGACGAGCTACAATTGGACTGTCTGTGACATCCACCATACTCCCTGGACCTTGCTCAAACAGATTACCATTTTATCCGGAATTTGGACAAGTTCTTACAAGGAAAACAATCCAACTCCGATGCGGCAGTCCAAACAGCCTTCAAAGAGTTTATTGATTCTCGCCCTCTATGGTTTCTTTAGTAAAGGAATCAATGAACTACCATTGAGATAGTAAAAGTGCATAGATAACAACGGTGCATACTTTGACTAATTAAATGAAAATTAAAAAAAAATTACTTTATATTCCTCCCGTACAAAACGCAAATTTCATACGAAATTAAAAAGTTCATAAATGTTAATTAGATTATTTTTATTTAATTAGGTGACGAGACGAATAGGACGTTCACCTGATGGTAAGTGATACGCCCATAACAACGTGGCGCTAATTAAGATGGTATGCTACGCTAATCATCTGTGACTTAAGATTCGAGTCTCTTTATCCCTAGTAATTACACTAGCTACAGCGCCCTTCAAACCGGAACACAGTAATGTTTGCACAGTACTGTTTGACGGCAGAAATAAACGCTGCGGTGGTACCCACCTAGACGGTCTCCATCAACCATAGACAAATCATTCCGCGTCGAATGCTCATGTTACTATTTCGGTACGTTCACTAGCTTTTACGTGAATTTTCTTTATATATTATATATATAGATAGATATACATATAGATAGATATACATATATAGATAATCTTCCGTTTCTTCTCTCTATCCTGTTCCTGTTTTTTTTTTTTAAATTATTATATTATACAGAAAATAATTATAAGGGACTTCTGAACTTCCTTCATTTATAACATAACTGTCACAAGCATTCCAAGTGAACAGAAGCTTAATAAAGTTGTCAACTTAGAATTATATCTTAGCAAGTTAAATATTGACCATTATATATCTTATATACATATATACATACGCATATATTTATATATATATATATATATATATATATATATATATATATATATATGAGTTATAGTAATAATGGATATATTGTATTAATTTAATGGTAGGTCTTTCGCCACAGTCGATTAAGGTACGAATCTCCTACTTCTGCCGCCAAAGAGTAGTCCAATCAGCCGGAAGACGTCCACTGCTGGACAAAGGCCTCCCCCAAAGATTTCCACTCAGACCGGTCCTGGGCCACCCGCATCCAATGGTTGCCAGCGACCTTGACCAGGTCGTCGGTCCACCTTGTGGGGGGCCTGCCTACGCTACGTCTTCCGGTACGTGGCTGCCACTCGAGAATCTTTCTGCCCCAACGGCCGTCGGTTCTGCGAGCTATGTGCCCTGCCCATTGCCACTTTGCGACGGCGACCCTTCGAGCTATGTCGGTGACCTTGGTTCTCATGCGGATCTCCTCATTTCTGATTCGATCTCGCAGGGAAACTCCAAGCATAGCTCGCTCCATCGCCCTCTCAGCAATCTTAAGCTTGCGGACAAGGCCCACAGTAAGCGGTAAACCAAAGAGTAATGTGCAAACATTACTGTGTTCCCGGATGAAAGGCGTTGTAGCTAGTGAAACTATGATGGTAACGAATCCTATGTATATATGAGTACAATGTGTATATCATTCTAACTAGCGCCACGTTGTTATGAGCAGCTGTATCACCTATTAAAGGGTGAAAGTTTTTTTCTCCTCTCATCGCTGTCTATAGATCAAGGTGTTAGGTCTCTGTTGCCGGATTTCATTTGCTACAACGCCGTTTAAACCGGAACATGTTTGCTTACTGATTGGCTGCAGAAATAAGACCCGGAGATCGTCTAGATAGATAACACCGCAACGCCTATTTCTACCGCCAAACAGTAGTTTGCAAATATTACTGCTCCGGTAGAGGACGAGGAGACTCAACATATGTCGTAGGCGACCAGCACAGTGTAGTGTATAACATTCTATAGTCGCGTTGTTATACACAGGCGTATCACTTACTATCAGGTGAATGACTCTCACGTTTTATCGATTAATAGTATAAAGAACTACTTAGGAGTCCTTGGAATCGGACCAGGGACTTCAGTGTTACAAGTCAAGGAGCTACTACGATCCTTATTAGTTTCAATGTCTTGTTTCTTACCATGGTTTACCTTCATATGTCATCTCTCTCATAACAAGTTAATTATATTTTTTTTTTAACATATGTTTAATAATTTATTTTATTAACTGATGATGATGATGATTAAACAGTTAACCTTCATTGAAGATGTTTCATTAAATATAACCCTGTCCATATATCTGTAGTTATGTTGTACCTTGAAACCAATCTGGTGTAGTTTACTTTAGAATAATATATAAGAGACTCATCTGATGGTAACTACCCTTGACAATGTGGCGCCAGTTAGGATGATATACTATACTACAATGTGATCGTTGCTTTGAGAAAGGATGACAGGTCTCGTTATCACCGTAATTACACTGGTTGTAGCGCTCTTCAAACCGGAACATAGTATTGTTTGCGCAGTACTGTATCGAGGTTCTACGAGGTACTTCCTCCTCCTGCTCCTATTACAATAGGAGAAGGAAGAAAGGGTAGGGAGAGGATACTAGAGAGGACATCTTAAGATGAAGTAAATGGTACCTACGTATGGTATGAGACAGGCGGGACGTTCACCTGATGGTAAGTGATATGCTCGCCAATAATAACGTAGCTCTAGTTAGGTTTGTATACACTACAACAAAACGCGCTCATCGCCCGAGACATCATATTGAGACTCATTATCCCAGTAATTACATTAGCTACAACGCCCTTCAAACCGGAACACGGCTGGGTCATCGTGAGGTTTTAGTTGGTTAGAGTACAGCATAACCCTTTCGCTGTTTCCGCAACGAAGGGGTAACCTATACAGGATTTTAGTACAAAAACAAAATCCAGCTGTGGCGGTACTTACCTAGGTGATCTCCGGTATACCATCATCAGCTCTATCCTACGTCTTGACGTTTTGGTTTATATGGAGAAGATTGTCTTTGGCTCTCAAAGTTCACATGTGGACTATCGAGCTAAGGACTTCCATTTTAAACAAGTGTTACACAAACGGTGTGAATATTTGATAAACGTAATCCTGTTGGAATTTATAGATAAGATAATCCTGCACGACTCATAGGATCCAAGCCAATTATCCTGCAACCTGGTGATCAATAAACGAGGCTCTGTCTTCCACCAACCCGCATTGGGCCAGCGTGTTGAGAATTAGCCCAAATCCCCAAATATAAATCCCTGCTCGACTAAGTTGGGAATTTTTCTGAACGCCTACGTCCAGCAGTGGACGTCTATCGGCTGATGATGACGATGATAACTAAATAGTGGTATAAGTACTAGATATAGTATTTAGGACTTAATTACGATAAGGCTGTGAAGAACGATACTAATATTTAGTATCGCAAAGAATCGTGTATTTTTCCATTACTTTGACCTGTTGTGATCTCATATGAGATACGAGATTTTTTTTTTCCACTTGTGCCATTGACGTAAATCGTTTTTCACAGATTATACACGCTTGCTATTGCTTTTTTTTATACAATTAAGGGCCAAGAGAAGCGAGTCGTTCACCTGCTGGTATGTGATACGTTCGTCCCTAACATGGCGTTGGTTAGGATGTTATACACTGCACTATATTCCGCTCGTCGTCTTAGACGTAAGTTGAGTCTCGTTACCTCAGTAATTTCACTAGCTACAACTCCCTTAAAACTGGAACACAGTAATGTTCGCACAGTACTGTTTGTCGGCTGCAATAGGCGTTGCGGTGGTACGGTCTCCACCAGCAGAGACTTACCACCGGAAGAAAAAATGTTTATATTGAATGGATTTATTTATGGATATTTATATTATATATCAATCTATCTATACATATATAATGAAAATAGCTTTCGTTTATTCGACAATCACGTAAAAATTAGTGAAGGTATCGATAGGGGATAATTAGTGTATGGTTATAGATTATTTATTTTTTCAGCTCCATAGGTTCCTCATCATATTATTTCTAATTAATCTGTATAAACAATTCCAATTTGTATTATTTATGCGGTTGCTATAGTAACGGTTACTATAGAAGTTATTTGCTGGTATATTTGTTTATGGTATATTTCATATTAATTCCAAGTTTAATTCTATATTAAGGCTAGCACAGCGGGTAGGGCTAACAGATAGTAGCTTACCCATGTATATTAGCTACAACACCCTGTAAACCAGAACGTAGTAATGTCTGCATACTACTGCTTAGATTTTTTATACGATAGCGACTAGACGAGCTAGATGATCATCCAACAGTAACCGACACTTTACTGGTGATAGGTCTTCGTCTAGTAGTTACTACAGCAGCGTCTACTTCTTCCGCCAAACAGTACTGTGCAATCATTACTGTGTTTCGGTTTGAAAGCTTGTAGCTAATGTCATTACTGTGGTAACGAGACAAATTCTTGTATCTCAAGATGGTGGTGACTATACCATTCCAACTAGCGGTACGTTGTTATAGACTGGCGTGGCACCATCAGGTGGATGTTCCGCTCGTCTGAAAGATGACACGCCTGCCCATAATAACGCGATGCTAGTAAGAATGGTATAGCACCACATTGTGCTGGTGGATAATTAACCTTGTTACTCTAGTAATTTCACCAGCTACAACGATCTTGAAACTGGAAAGAGTAATATCCGCAAGCGACCGTATAGAGATAAAAATAGAGGCTGCAGTGTTATCTGGACTGTCTGCGGCAAAACTTACCATCTCTGGTAGCAGTTCTCTGATCTGGAGATATCTTATCTATTTGTGTAAATAAAAATCAGTCAATAATTAAACTAATTAAATAATCAATTAATAAAGAAACTAATTATATATAATTTTTGTTGCAGCATTATGCCGGCGTACGACAATGAAGGCGCCACAATATCAATGGAGGACGTACGGGAGACGGATGGGCCCATCACGATCAACACGATCGAAGAGCAGTTGAATGCTAGAAGGATGCGGCAGCTGAGGCCGCAGAAGTCGACAGTGTCTTCTAGAAGACAACAAGCGGTGTGCGTCAGACGGGCGCACAAGAAGTACGGTCCAGCGAGGAACCCAAACGTGATCCTTGACGGATTGAACATGACCGTACCCAAGGGAGCCATGTGAGTATATATACTTACTGATTTATGATGCGACTTCGACTAGGGAACCATTTCTAAAATTACGTTATCTAGTTTCCTTTAAGATATAAGATTTTACAGTACCTAATGGTTAGGTCGCGGGTTCGAATCTCGGCATGTACAGATGACTAATATCTATGTACATTTGTGAACTTTAGTAACAACAGCGAAATACAAACGGTGAAGTAGAACATCGCGAGGAAACCTGCACATGAATTAGAACTTATTCTAAGCTGTGTGTGAAGTCACCAACCCGCATTGGGCCCGCGTGGAGACTATGGCCCATCGCCCTCATTTTGAGGGTATGCCTATGCCCCAACAGTGGGGACTTAAAAAGTAAAGTAAAAAAAAGATTTTGGTATAAAAAAGGGGGTTTCAATAGGAGTGAAATCTTTATAAGGACGTTTTCTGCTGGTGTTATGTGTTTGCTGGAAACCGTCTAGATACCACAGCAGCTCCTATTTCTGCTTTCAAACAGTAGTCAGCAAATATTACTGTGTTCTGGTTTGAAGGGCGTTGCTGGTATACCAACTACAAATTACTGGTGTAATGAGAATCAGCATCTTAATTCGGGCGATGAGCGTAATATGGTGCAGTGTATATCATCCTAACTAGCTCCGTTGTTATTGGTCGGTTTAGTCAGACAAGTTAGGTTATGTTTTCAAGCTTAAGTTAAGTTACATCTTACTAATGTTTGAAGGCATCTCATTATCAGCCGGTAGACGTCCACTGCTGGACATAGGCCTTACCAAACATCTTGTTAGAGTTAAATGAGAGGGGAATTAGTCCACCACGCTGGCCTAGTGAGGGTTGGTGGGTGGTCAGAGCCTCGTCTGTTATTCATCAGGGTCCACCGCGTGCAGGTAGATTGACTTGAGCTCTTAAGATGCTGTTGAAACCTACCACCTCTTAATATATATTTTTTTATAACTTTAACTTTATCTTTGATGTATACATAGTATCTCTTGATACTTTTAATCTTATTTGTATCTATCATAGACATTTCTATGGAACTGATATATAACAAATTAAAAAAAAGGGTAGCGTTTATACAAAAAAGTATGTAAGATAGTAAATTTAACAAATAACAGTTAAAAGGTAGTTAGGCGGGTCTCTAAGGTCATACTATGAAATAATATTCAACGTTAACGCTAATGAGCGATTTTGGTCCGGGTCAGAGACAAAGAGACCTCAGAGTACGCGCAAACGTTTTTTTAAAATTACACACCGTCTGCTTACTTAAACAATGCTTAAAGGTTACACAGTATATAATTAAATATCGCTCTGTTATCATGAAAATAATAATTATCAGTCTTTATAGATAATATGCTTAAATATCATCACATCGTTTTAAGTTACGATTTCATATTAACTTGAACACAACAATGGAGAGCTTGGTGACAGAAATAGATACTGCTGTATTACTATATATATATTTTTAATTTATTTGCCTTGGTAATTAGTGGAAATTAGTTAATAAACATTGAAATTAAAAATTTTAATCGTATTGCAATATTTTATATCACTAGAAGCTGAAGTTGAGTTATATTTGTATGCTTAGAATTAAGTTGTAAACGGGGATGTGAGAAGAGATTTCGCTTAGATCGGTTTAGCAATTTAATCGATTTATCACCAATTTAGCAATAGTCAAAGCTTAGTTGTGTACCTTTTGAGTAACTTGAGGGATTATTACTTAGATAAGTTTAGAGAGCTAGGGTATGTAGTGCTTATTTTGCGCACGCCTCTAGCTATAACATTTTCGATTGATCGCTTAAAGTTGATATTTACTTTCATCATATTTAAATACGGATATATAATTTGATAATTTCTCCATCAGCTATGGTCTCCTCGGTGCATCCGGTTGTGGGAAGACGACTCTCCTCTCGTGCATCGTCGGCAGACGTCGCCTGAACAGCGGTGAGATCTGGGTGCTCGGCGGCAGGCCGGGTGGACCGGGTAGTGGAGTGCCCGGACCGAGGATCGGATATATGCCGCAGGTTAGTTAAAAGAAAAATTTAATTATTTATGTATAAGCTAGCTGTTCTTCTCCCGTTTTTAACTGAACCCCTGCAACCCTCGTTGGGGAAGAAAATTTGTAAAATCCATTCTTAGCTAACTTAGGAAGGGTAGAAGCAATATCTCTAACAAATTTTGAGTGTTTTAAGTGTAATCGTTTCGGTTATCTCGTGATAAGCCAATTAATAACTGGATATCTATAATGCATATACATATACATAACTTAATGATTATACTATTTTATGTAGGTATCTTTATATGTTTATGTACTGGTAACATATTAGTGTACTCGTATTTGAGATAGGTCTCTAGCTTTCTATTCTCTAGAGGAGTCTCATTGAAACGAAGTGAAAGAATAAATTGATTTAACTGAACTATATTGATACTTTACGCTATAAAAAATGGTTCTATATAGTAAATGTAATATAAAACCAATACATTGAAGGTAATAATTTCAGTCTTTTACTAGTTTAGTAGGATTACACCTAGTAGTGATCAATGAAAATCAAAAAAATCAGTATCGGATTAGTTTATTTATGCCTCTGGTGTATTATACAGAGGTGTTGCTATACAAAGGACAGCCATTTGGTTTCCTTATCACATGGACTGAACTCAAAATTGGAATTTAGCTCAATGATGGTGCTAAAACGAAATTATATCTAGGTCTTCACTTTCTGGCGACTTGTTCACATTGTTATGAAGTTATAAGTAGCACTCCAACAACAATATTTAGCTCATTACGATGATATACACAACACCGTATTGTGCTCGTCGTTTTGAGATATGAGTTGTCTTGTTATCCCGATAACTTCCCCATCTATAATCTTACTACCTGAATACAGTAATGTTTCCATACTGATGTTTAGCGGAAGTAATAGACGCTGTGATGGTACCTATAGACTTTCTTGGAAATCTATCAGCACTGATCAATTTCTATATGTGAGTCGAAACTAATCGGAGGAGCTTCGTTAAGCGTATGATGCGCATCGAATAGCTCAGGTTGATTGTTTATTTGCTTGATTGGATACATAAGATTATCAATTATATATACAAATATACATATTTACTATCGCTAGCCTATGTTTAGTTGATTTCTAATGCGCAGTAAGAGGAGTGAAGGTGTGAAACTGAATACTGTTGATGTTAAACTGTAATAGAGACGAAATCCGCCATTAGCTGAAGCCTCGGTATTAAAGCAAATATGTACTTCAAATATATGTTAGGGGTAGTTCAGCAGAAACGATCTAACCCATAAATAGTCTTATTTGAGTATTTTAGTTCTAAAGTTTGGATAATGATTCTATAATGATCATTATCATCATTATCAACTGATAGACGTCCACTGCTAGACATAGGCTTGAAAAATCTCCACATCGATCGATTGTGCGCTGCCCGCAGCCTTCACCAGATCGTCGGACCACCTGATCCCCCACCAGGTGGTCCTGCCAACATTACCTCTACCGGTACGTCTCAAATCTGAAATGAGGATATCCGTAGAATTAAGGTTACCTACATAGTCTAAAATATTGCTAGCCTCAAGTGGCAATGGGCATGACACCGCTCGAAGGACTGACAACCCATAGTACACTAAGGTCCTGTATAGCGATGATGTAATCAAAATATTAATACCACAGTCCTGCTCACAGGATCACAAGGTAAATCTCAATTTAGCATACTTATGCTTTGTTCTGTCGCTGTATTGTTTTAGTTGTTGAGAAAAATATTGGTTACAGTCGCCAGTCTGTATATGACTTGGTACATATCGATCAAAACTGTACCTTATTACTATGACGTTTCGGTTCTCTTTTGCTGGATGAAAGAACTAGTCGCTAGGTCCTCTATGGTATTCAAAACTCATTTTTGCCTGAGAGATCTTTCTGATAAACTATATCCATTTTATGCGCTAGGTTATACTGTTATGCTATAGTTATTGTTAAATAATATAGTCATTAGTATTATATAATTAAGTCTAGATTCCTGTTATATAGGGTTAGAACTATATAATACAATGTGAATGAATAATATATCAATGACCTCTTAAGTTCAGCTTTGTGTGAGTAACAATGATTGCTTTTGTTGTAATAATGGTGTTATTACAGCCATTTAATGTCATTACAGGTGATAATATTTACTTATCATTAATTATGGATAATGACTCTAATGTAATGTATGGTTAATGATAGTAAAGAAACAAAAAACTTTTATGCGTCTAGATTAATACGTAAGTCTTAGTATAAATAAGTTGTTGCTTAAGTTCCTAAATCTACTTTAATAGGTATGAAGTACAATATTTAAATTCTATATAATAATGAGAAATTACATGTTAAAGATCTTTCTAAGTTAATCGTAAGGTTTGTAAGGGTGAATAAATAAAAATTTATATGGTCTTTGTACAGGGTGTCTGGTGGCAGATTTATGTTTTCAAATTTAAATAAAAAATAATATGTTTGACATATAATTTTACTAAAAGTACTAAAAGATAGAGTACAAATGCGGATTTCATTTGTTTAAAGATAATGTCATCCAATTGTCTTCCATCCTGTTGCACACACACACACACACTGTTCGAAACGGAGCCTCGTATTCCGTGCCACACGCTGCAGTAAACTTGGTTCAATTGCGCTGATTTCTCGCCGAATATTTTCTTTTAAGTCCACAACAGTTCGCGGATTGTTGGCGTTTATTAGTATTAGCCTAGTATCCGATCAGCTGCGTCAGTCAATGAAACGACTTCAAACAACAGAGTACAGATCATTCTCCTATGTGGATGGAGATGAAGAAAATCCTCGTCAACAATGCTAAATATCTTAACAGTGTTTCCTTCCCGTATCACCTCGTTACAAATATCATGCTTATTACTGCTGGATTACTTCTTGCTGTGTTAACATCAAACCTGAGGTTAACTTATACAATTTGCTTCTCAACTTATCTCTAATTACCATCCTTTGTGACCTCATCTAAAGATATAACAATAAAGGTCAATTGAATAAATAAATATGATGTCTATGTACATCATATTATATTTCTATATAAGAGTAATAAGATAAAGTAAGTCTTACTATGTATGCTTTGGGATGTCATATTTCTTCAAGTTCTTTAGCTTAGACATATGTTACTCATAGAAGATTCTAAACTTCCCTCGTAGAACAGTAGTTGAATATTTATCTTGTAACAGTGAGGTCTATGGTGAGATTACAATGGGTTCAAATCCGCCTGGTTAGCTTCCATGACGTATGTGCTCCAGGATTTCTTGAGCGAGCCCTCTTCAGCATCTACTGCTTCGTTGTCACTTGTGACAATTCAACTATTAGCTGTTTGTAGGTTAAAAATAATGTTAACTGTCTCATTGCCACAGAAGCTAGCTGCTTGCTTTGTAAACAAAGGTTTTTGATATAATTCAGGGCTATACAATTCGTACAGTTTGGAACTTTTAAGAGTTTTGCCGAGCTAACTGGTAGATCTAGGTATTTCATTCTACTAGTAAGATAGGATTTATGTTTATACAAATCAATAAAAATCCTACTTCCTGTATTATATTTTGCATGATTCATCTAAACGTGTTTCTCTTCTGTCTATGATTATAAAATATAAATTATCATCATTGCTGCTATCATCCACTGATGAAGACAATGAAATTAATGATAATTATAAGGTTATAAAAGATCTAAGTAAATAGTTAATTCACGGAGCGTGAACTGTGAATTTACTATAATGGCGGTGCTGTTTAGTTACTGCAATTATAGAAGGAATTACTGTAATGCAGGAAGTGAATCGTGAGAAGTCCGTCATTGGTAATTATATATGTAATGTAATAATAAAAGACAATAAGTCAGGCTTTGGTATTAATTGTTATAAAATATAAAGCTAAGATAACATCGATATAGAAATGTATATCTACTACAATCTAATCACGCTTTGAAAGATTGTATATTTTATATTATATTATCACGCCTTTTTCCCAGTAGGGGTAGGCAGAGGCGAATAAACACTCACATTTCGCCAGACGTGGTCAGATTAGATCCCATGTAACAGGGGGCGAGCCTGTTGCCACTTTACTAGGACCACCACACACACACAAAGATGATATCAGTGTGCGGGTTTCCTCACGATGTTTCCCTTCACCGTTTGTATCTCGCTGTTGTAAGTAAAGTTCACAAATGTACATAACTTAAATATTAAGTCATCGGTACATGCCGAGATTCGAACCCGCGACCTTCGGAATGAAAGCCGCACGCTCTAACCCTTAGGCCAGCGAGCTACTTAAAGTAAGATTGTACTTAGAAGAAATGCAAGGAAAGCAAATAATTTACTTAAGTTTAGATAATAGTTAAGTGGTCACCAACTTGCATTGGGCCAGCGTGGTGATGAATAGATCAAATCTCCCCATATGAATCCCAACTCAATCTTTGGGACAGGCCTTTGTCCAACAGTGGACGTCTAATGGCTGATGATGAGTGACGACAATAGCCGTAGTAGAAGCAGTAAAAGAAGTGATAAGTCAAAATAATGCAGAATAATTTGGAACTAGTATGAAAAAGAAATTAAAAAAAAAATACAAAGAGAATAATAGACATATAAAGATTAAGTAAGCAATAGTTAAGAAGGAAGTAACAGGAATGGAATATTAAGAATTAAATTATGATAGATGACAAGAGAGAAAGGGAGAACTGGAGTGGTAGAATTAAATATGAAGGTAGATTTAAAATAGTAACAACCCCTTATTTGACTACTACCCCAACTTCCAAAGGAATCAGTATAAAATATTATGTATTTGGTCTCAGGGAGATTTTTAAAAGATATCTTCTATCTGGAGACTGTCAGGGTTACATTAGATTTAGTATACTGGAATCTCCACCGGGCGCCGCGACCGACAAGGGCCATCGGGCCGGCGCCCCCCTTGGAGAGGGTTTCTGGGGTGCATATGGTGATGCATCTCGTATTGTGACGCGGCGCCACGTAGGGATCTTGTCGAGAGGGGTGCTACTTCACATCACATCCCTACCCAGGGTGCACCTGTTCATTCGGGCGCCGATCGGTGGTCGCAGAGGAACTGAAATACTTTATCCCGCGACCCCACGAGCACGTGGAAGAGAGTGGAATACCGTGTGAAGCTTTTTAGTCGGTTGGAGTCCGACACTACCCCGGTACTGGCCCACTATTGGTCCCGGGGTATGCGTTCTGCTAGCATTTTCTTACACACGTTAATAAAAAAAAATAATACTGGAATCTGGAGCACTTATTGAATTCTTTATTATACTAATGTAAATCTACAGTGCTTGAATTCAATCTTCTAGCAGCTAAAAACCGGATCTCCTGAACAGTTACTTTCCGTTTTTTTTATTCAATTAAGCAACGAGACGGGGAGGACGTTTACATTATATGTGGTGCTACTTAAGATGATAATACTGCACTACATTACGTTCTTTGTCTAAGACCTAAGATGTTAGGTCTTAGACACCTTTCAAACAGGAATATAGTAATGTTAGTTGGTTGCAATAGGCACTGCAGTAACCTTAGTTAGGACGGTCTCTGACAATAGAGACCTACCTCCATCATCATCATTAACCTATAGACGTCCACTGCTAGGCATAGGCTTCCAACAAAGATCTCCAAATCGTCGGTCTTTGTGAGGGGCCTTCCAATACTAGAGAACATTACTGCCCTACGATTATGATATTATCAGTAAATACTATTAATATTTTTGAAAGTCTCATAGTAAAGGAATATTTTGTTTATTGCTCAACAAAAATACACATACAACATTGATTTAATATCCACCATTACATTGTATTGACGCCATTATATTAATTTACTTTACGTGTGATTATTTCTTACTGTATAACAAAACCATTAGTATGAGGCTGTTATTTTTTTTAGCTTAATAGAATTCGAAGGTGATCGCGAAATCAATACAAAAACTTAAAGTTATTAAACATATAAAAAAAACCAATTGGTTTTCATTTATTATAATTGGGATATATAAAGCCAATATGTTGCTTCAAGCGCTTTAAAAAGCATGAGAATTTATTATATGTGTGTTTGAAAATATCTAGGTACTGGTAGGTCTTTGATGCCGTCTAGGTAGGTACCACCGCAGCTCTCATGGCAGCCGATGAACAGTAGTGTGCAAACATTACTGTGTTCCAGTTTTAAAGGAGTTGTAGCTAGTAAAATTACTGGGGTAACGATATTTAACATATTACGTCTCAAGTGATCAGTATAATATGGTGGAATGTATACCGGAACTACTTGGTTGACGATGATCAATAAAGATCTAAAGAATAACTAATTGACTGAAGCTATGGCATAGAGATAGATTTAGAAGGATGACCAGGAAGGTCGACTCCAAGACCCCAAGTAAAGATGGGACAAGGACTAGTAAGAAGGATAGTATTTTTACTAGCGCCACGTTGCTATGGACAAGGTTATAGGCTTTTTGATTAAAGATAATCTAAAATGTACCTGCATTCAACATTTGATCACTTAAGTTACTTACACAGATGTCGAGATTTGTTTTCGATTCCGAAAAAACTATTCGCGAAGTTTCGATCAAAGGCATCGCGAGTGAAATGGGCTTTGAACTTCGAAGAGACCGTCTGGTTAAACCGGTTCTTTGACCCTAAGATGGTAAAATTACCCGTGTAGTTTGTTACAACATAATGATTGATTGCTGTATCCCCCGAACAATACACTGACGCCGACAATATTGTTATTAATGCAGATTTTAATTAGATTATTGTTAATAAGTTTCGTCTATTATTAAGTTGATCACAGCGAGATTATGTTACATCTGAATTTGAAGGCACGACTTATTTATTCGTTTCGGATTGCACTAGATGATTAGATCCCTCCCTTGTAATTTCACGTCATGGTCTGCAAAAACAAAGATTCAAATAACATACAAATACTTCAAAATTTTGTAGAAGCGAAAAATTCAAAATACTATATGATTTCAATATAAATCACTGGTGGTAAGTTTCTCTCCGTTGCTGGTACTCATCTAGGTACAACCGCAGTTCCTATTACGGCCGATATACAGTACTGAGCAAACATTATTTTCGGTTTGAATGGCGCTTAGTCAAATTACTGGAGTTAAAAGACTATACATCTTATGTCTCAACGCGATGAGCACAATTGGTGCAGTGTATCATTCTAACTAACGCCACCTTGTTATGGGCGAGCATTTCATCGGGTGAATATCCATCTCGTTTGTTTGCTTCATAGAAAAAAAATATTACTTGGTAACTAGCGCCACGGTTTTATGAGTATATAACTTACCATCAGGTGAACGACCCATTCGTCTCGTCGATTCGTTGAATAAAAGAAAAATACGATATGGTATTACTTAATAATTCTATCATCTAGATGATCTCCAGTATCAACAATACAGGTTTCGTTGCTGTGTGTTCGTGTAACGGATAAATATTATTAAAAGGCTAACTCGTGAAGAGATGAGATAATATCTGTTCCTTTTAGTAAAAAATATGAAGTTATTTAATAGCTTCATAGAGCTAAAATTTTGTCTGCTTAATGGGCTTTTGTTAATTTTTTATAACCTCAATGGCCTCGCAGAGCATAAGCTGAGAGTTTTTATTAAGTTAGTAATGCTGAATACTGTAATTAGCATTAATATTTGTTATAACTAAAGTCTGACTAGACTATAGGAGGTGTAAGAGGCCCCGCACTACAACTCACGGGACACAAACTTAGTTCAGCAGTGCAGCCTGCTGGTCAACAAACGAGGCTCTGGCTCCCACCAACCCGAAACCCAAGCGTGGTGGGAAATGGCTCAAGTCCCTTGTTATGAACCCCTACAAATGACAGTCTTTGGTAACCGATCGATGTGGGGATCTATGAAGAAGGCCAGGTCCAGCAGAGGACGTCAACCGGCTGATGATGATACTGAATTAAAGTCGGATAATTTATAAGAAGATATTATTGCAATTATTGATGCAATAGTAAAGAGCGCCCATACTTTAAAGCCTGAAGATTAGTCTTCGATCAGCATGTATTACCTGTGCTCACTTAACAGTGCTGAAGCGTGGTTACTGATGGTGCGACTGCTCCATAAGCTCAGAGTTGCTCAGAGAGAGATGGACAAAGCTCTGCTCAACGTTTCTTAGGTAGATAAGATTCTCAATAAGATAATCTGCCAGAGAACCAAGGTTATCAACCAAATTCCAAGTATGGCGGAAGTGGCGATGAGATCACATCTGTCGCAGAAGTAACAGGGACACCCACTATCAAGATGGAGTGACGATCTGCGCAAAGCAGCTAGCAGCTGGATGGGTGTAGCCGAAGATCGGGCTAAGTGGAGTTCCTTGGGAGATGCGTACGTCCAGCTGTAGACTGCCGCAGGATGTTGATAAAAATGCTTACAAATTATATATATTTCATATACATTTATGTATTGTATGAAGTTAAGATGTCTCTTGAACATATTGCGAATGTTTTAATGCAATAAACCTGCGTAGATACAGTTTGTAAACTATTATTTTTTTTACTTCATTAAGCGGCGAGACGAGCGGAACATTCACCCGATGGTTAATTATACACTTGTCAATAACAACTTGGAGCTAGACTGGATGATGTATAACTGCATCATGTTGCACTACTCGCCTGGGACAAAAGATGTTTATTATCGTTACTCCTGTGATAACAGCCTACAGCCACGTTTAAACCGGAACACAGTAACGTTTGCGTAATACTGTTTGGTGGTAGAAATAGGCGTTGCGATGGCAACGTCATAGACGGTCTCCAGCAATAGAGATCTATCATTAGTAATGTTAGTTTCAAGTGAAATCTTTTTAATTATATATAAAGTTAAAATATTTTCAAAACTATGGAGTCGTTAATTAAAATGATAATGAATACATTAAAAAACTCTTTTCTTATTGATAAGTGATGTCTTCGGGTTGTCGAAATTGATATTGCACAGTAATGTTGTTTCTCCGCTTTAATGTATGCCATTTACGTGCTGGTTGTGTTTTTTCCAACATGCGACCTTGCCCACTTAAGAGCGGACTTGAGACTTGTTTGTACATCGGCCGGATTCACTATAATCGCTTCGTGTTTGTTTGTTATCTGTGGATTTACCCATATAAATATACTAGCTGTTACCCGACGCTTTGCCGGCAGTAAAATATAATTACACTTGAAATTCGTTTGAAATATTCCTTAAGAGCAACCGCGAATAGCTTTTCGGTTAAATAATACGAAATGAGAATATTTGTAATAGTTAATTATAAATTAATTGATGAAGGAGCTCATGTTCCCATGTCGATGTTCACTAGTTTCTACGTGATTGGCGAACAAACAATACCCATTTTTATTATGTACTGGGTGTAAGGAGACCGCTTCCGAAAAGACAGACGATAGTACTGACACCTTTGACGATGGGACGGAAAAATATCGATCCTGATAAAAAAAAAACATATTTTTAAATCATTTTATTAGCATTATTTACTAAATGAAACGATATATTACTTTTACTCATATAAATATATTATTTAATACAAAAAAACCAGCAATGAAACAAAACCAGCTGATGCTCGGATCAACGAACGCTCGGGCGCGCTATATAAATGCTCCGTGGCCCTATGAGATAAGGTCCAAATTGAAACCAAATACATCTTGAGTTTCCGTCGCGCCTGTTATTTTTGTAAGAGTAGAGAAGAGGAGGAATAGAGAGAAGAGAAGATTATACATAATGAAGCCAGAAAACAAATGGTCCGAAATAAATTCTAAAGTGTTTAATATTAAAATGTTTCATTATGTATTCTATACAAGGTTCGACGAAAAAAAAAAAAATAATGCGATTTGGTTAGGTTAGAAGTTTGCGTTTTAACTTATTTACCTTATTCTGTTCCAGGAAATCGCATTATTCGGGGAGTTCTCGATCAGAGAGACAATGATATACTTCGGCTGGATCTCCGGCATGAATTCTAGGCAGGTGGACGAAAGGACGGACTTCTTGATATCCCTTCTCCAATTACCGAACCCAACTAGGTAAAAACGAGTATATATATTTTTTTTCAATTAGACTAAGAAGATGTCCACTTGATAGTGAGTGATACACCCGTATATAAGAACGTGGTTTTAATTAGGATGGATCAGTGTAGACAGGTGCAATCACCAAATCGTGCTCGCTTCCACCAGCTGCAGCGCCTTTAAATCCGGAACACAGTACTATTTGGCGATGGAAATAGGACTCGTGGTAGTACCTATCTAGATGCTCTCAATAAAGACCTATAAGCAGTTATTATTAATACTAAGTATAGTTATTTGCCAGTAAGTAATACTTCATGTGGGCAATGGTTTGAAATACAAGTCAAGTATGGGAACTATTTCCACTTTTGAGAAGGACTGTACTGTTGGGAACATCAGTGTCTTAAAATGATGATAATGACGAAGGAATATTCCTAGTCATTACAACATTCTAGTGCTTAAATTTTTGTAGTATCATGTTAGATTTTTTAGTATTGATTACGAATAATATTTGTTATACTTCGTAGAATACCTTAAAATAATATTTTTGCAAGTTTCTAGTTATATCTCTTTTTGCTTACTGCTCTTTAAGAAAGTTAATTTTAGTATTAAGGGGTTAAAGAAACATGAAATAGATATCGTCTCAAAAATTACTTCTTCATCATCATCAGCTGATAGAGGTCCACTGCTGGACAAAGATTATTTATTAGATATTAAGTAATAACTAAAATTAAATATAGTTGTCAGGACATTATCTAAATGCAATGATTTCCTGACGTGTTTCGTTTTGACGTTTTGTATACATTTCGTGTAAAATCTAATTATTTTTGTGTACAGACAAGTAAAGAACTTATCAGGAGGACAGCAGCGTCGTGTTTCGCTAGCAGCAGCTTTGTTGCACCAACCAGAACTCTTGATATTAGACGAGCCAACCGTGGGAGTCGATCCAGTGTTGAGACAAAGGTAAGGTCATCCAGTAACAATACAATTTCGTATTTCCATCCAACATATCAAGTTTGCGCGATGTTAGTCATTCAGATCGTGGGTATAATTAAAAGGTACTTATTTTCCACAATTATCAAGTTCACCTTGACGGTAAGCGTAAAAACATCATCTACAGTAATGATTTATCAAAATGCCACATGGTTTTTATTACCAATGATATTTAAAAAAAAAAACAAAGTGATTAATTTACAGCTAAACTGTTATTTGTTTGTAATCTAGATCGTTTCTGACTGTCGTTCTCTCTGCTCTTTTAATTATCTTCTAGTTGCAGGTTTTTTTTTTCAAATGATATTAAAGTAGATTTCCGTCTCACATTTTCTTATTCTTCATATTCTTCACAGATAATCAATAATTTGTTTTGTTACTCTCCTACAGTATTTGGGATCACTTGGTGGAAATTAGCAAAGGCGGTAGGACGACCGTTATAATTACTACGCATTACATAGATGAAACCAAGCAAGCGAATGTGGTAAGTGTATTTATATAGCATTTTATTTTAATTATATAGAACTTTAAGTAGCTCGCGGGCCTAATGGTTACAGCATGCGGCTTTAAAAAAATCACTTAGTCCGGATGCAGGGCGTTGGCAGAAGGGCACCCTTGCTAAACGTATAACATCACTGGGGTACAGAAGGCAAGGGGAAACCACTGCACTATCTTCCCATGAAACTTGTTATGAATGATGCGAGATACTAAGAGAGCAGTCATTAAGAGCATTTTCAAAGACAAGCACGACCTTCAGTCATGAAGTACACGAAAGAGAAGAAGAGAAGAAGAAGAAGTAAATAGAAATATAATAAATTGAGATTAGTAATAAACAAAAAGAAAGGAAGAAGCAACAGTAAGGAACCAGATATATTTAAAAATAACACAAAGTCACAGTCCCAATTTTGAGAATATAAAGTACATTATATGAATATGAAGGAGAAACATCGTGGAACCATTGTTAACTGAAAATTATATATAAGTTTGGCAAATATCTCCCTTCCGCCTTTTTGCTCTTTATTCAATGCTTTATAAAAAGTGTTACAGTGATCGGATTTAGTTCAAATATGCGCCGTTTTGTTCGATAATCTGTTTCCATCTAGACGGCAACTTCATAATACCTCCCTCGTAGAAGCCCCCCTCCTTATTTGCGAAGAACTCGGACAGCCACTTTTCACAAGCCTCTTTTGAGTTCAACTTTACACCACCAAGGGCGTTCACCATGGACAGGAACAGGTGGTAATCACTTGGCGCTATGTCTGGGCTATATGGTGGATGCGATAAAACCTCCCATCCGAGCTCCCGTAGCTTCTGACGAGTCATTAACGAAGTGTGTGGTCTGGCGTTGTCCTGGTGGAACACTACACCCTTCCTGTTGGCCAATTCTGGACGCTTCTGGTCGTTCGCCTGCTTCAAGCGGTCCAGTTGTTCGCAGTAGATGGTAGAATTAAGCGTCTGGCCATATGGGAGCAGCTCATAGTGGATGATTCCCTTCCAATCCCACCAAACACACAGCAAAACCTTCCTGGCCGTCAATCCCGGCTTGGCCACTGTTTGGGACGATTCACCGGCCTTCGACCACGACCGTTTTCGCTTGATATTGTCGTATGTGATCCATTTTTCGTCGCCAGTCACCATCCGCTTCAAGAATGGGTCGAGTTCGTTCCGTTTCAGCAGCATATCGCAGGCGTTGATTCGGTCCAGAAGGTTTTTTTGCGTCAAATCATGCGGTACCCAAACATCAAGCTTTTTTTTGTATCCAGCCTTCTGCGGATGGTTTAAAATGGTTTGGTAACTAACTCCCATCGCCTGGGCGATGTCACGAGATGCCACATGCCGGTCTAACTCGATGTAGTCCATGATTTGATCGGTATTTGTCGTCACAGGTCTTCCGCCGGCTGGCTTATCCATGGTGTCGTTTTCACCGGCTCTGAATCGTCGAAACCATTCCTCCGCGGTTCGAAGTGATAGAGTACCATCCCCCAAAACACCATTAATCTCACGGAACGTTTCTCTAGCGGATTTGCCTTTAACGAAGGAAAACTTTAAAATAGCGCGAATTTCGGCGTTAGTGAACTATATGTTTACACGTCTATAACTGTTGAACGCAATATCCAAACTAATTATGCATAGCGTCGTTTTGTAGGTTATGTCAAGACCTTTCAAATTATGTATAGTATTGCCAGATACGAGCTCTGTAGCGCTTTGTACATAGCCGCGAAATTCAAAAGACAAAAAGGCGGAAGGGAGATATTTGCCAAACTATTATTTTTAATGTTTGTACCTTTCTGTAGATTGGATTGATGCGTGGTGGCAGATTCCTGGCCGAAGAGTCCCCTAGCGAGTTGATTCGTCGATATCAAGCCGAGAGTTTGGAAGATGTGTTCCTCAAATTAGCTGTTCTGCAGAATTTGGGAAAACGGCGGCGCTCCAGCATCCTTGCCGGTGTAGTGGAGAAAGTAGAGTTACCATCTATACCGGTAATTAATTTTATTTAAATCTCAATTCTCAATATAATACATAACAGTAGAAAACACGGAGTTGTGAAACGTTATCATAAGATCATTCCGAATAGTATCCGGGCAATTAGTGATAACATGATACAGTGTAAACATTCTAATTAGCATCTAACTGTTATATCTGTTATGGCCTATTGAATCCTTTGAAAGTTTCATAACTATGTTTTATAGATGCTGTAACTGCTGTGAAGGGAAGGTTTATATTTGTTATTAAATAGTAAAGTCGTTAACAGTGTAGTTTATAAAAAAATATGGACGATATATATTGTTTGAAACACGTTTAGAAGAAGAAATAAAGTACTAAACAACAGATAGGCACTGGACCTATACAAACATTTATTTACTGAAGGGTACAAGGTTTTAACATCTTTTAGTCCGTTCGTGGAAAGGATTGCGGATTTTTCTTTCTATATTTAGAATTATATTATCTCTTCGATCTTATTGAAGTTTTCTTTTATCCTAATAAAGTCGTTAATGCGAGACAAGCAAGGTACTTGATGGTAAGTGACAATATGTCTGCCTACAATAATATGTTGCTAGTTACACAGTATGCAAAGATACTCATAAAAATAAAGAAAGACATAGAAAATCAAGTTTTCTTTAATTTGTATATCTTTTATTACTTCAGTAATCCATACATTTTTATCTTTATACTCTAATTCTTCTCTCTTTCATATATATTATATTTGGAGTAGATGACAGTTCTTCTTTATAATTAAATGTCGAAATACTAACTGTAGATCAAAAACATGATTTATATGATATCTATGAAAAGATAATGTGGTGATATCTGCTTTTCCATCCGAAATCAGATATAATCAACAAAACTTTGCCCATTACAATATTCATACAAGCTCTTGGAAGAGTCAAATTTTGGAGTATGTTTTTCCAACGAATTTGATTTTCTATACAAAGTTATTATTTTTATCAGGACCCAGCAGCAATAGATTTAGAAGAAGCAGAGATCGGGGAGATATCGGGCGAATTCGGCGATAACGTTTCAATGAGCAGTAAGAGTAGGGTGGTTGTGACGACCGATCTAAGTGCCCCAGTGGAAGCTCTTCCACCTGAAGACGAGCCACCAAACGGTTGTTTAGAACGAATAAAACCAATGAAATTGCATCACATGAGGGCGTTGGTCTGGAAAAACTTCTTAAGTCTGTTTAGGAATTACGGGTAAGTAATCTACTATTACAATACCAATTTTATATATTACTGTTCATGGTATGTATTATTAAAATCCATTACCTCCCATCATCGGTTCAGATTCTTAAATCTCAATAATCGGAAATTAAATATCACATATTCACTGAAATGAACATTTTCACTTTCATCTCAAAAGTTTTCTATTTTTGGTACGCAACTGATTTAGATTCCTATGAAATGAAACAGTCGCCGGTTAAAGAAAACATCAATATGAAATCTATCACAAACTTTCGCCAATATATGTTGAGCGGAGTCTTGGCTTATTGCAGAAACTGTCGTCAGTTTCTAGATTTTCTATCTAGAATCTTTTGTTATATTGCTGTTGAGATTTTTCATAAATCTTTGAACTTGTATTATTGTAAAATTATGTCTTGTGAATGCTACAATGTGGTGCTGCGGGTATCCTTAGCTCGAGTGGCAACCATCTTGTATTGTCTTTTAGTTGTTAAAATTTGAAGGTACGATCTTCTATCCAATTTGGCCTTCTTTGACCATACATGGTTAAGGAATTCTAACATTTTATTCATTAGTTAGAGATTTTTAGGTGAAGCCTATTCAATAGTGTACATCTATAGGCAATTGATGATGAAGCCTAATATGTTCCATATAAAAATTTCGGTTAAGACAAAACGCATAATTGACTTCCGGCATCAACACCACTTTAATATGCATTTATCTTCTCTGAAGGATCTATTTGGGAATAAACTTTTGGTTCGAACAGGTTGATCTCCATTGCGATTGAACTGTTTATGACGGAAAACATTCCTAAGAAATTGATATGTTCATATTTGACCAGTGTTGTTAATAAATGACTCCATCACTTCATCACTCTTTGGCATAGAAGGTCAAGAGCCCTGGTAGTGGGAACAGAGAGTACTGATTATTACAATTATAAAAATAATTAAAAATCTTCATTAACCTTTCTTGCAGCCTCATCGCTTTTATCATTGGTCTACCGGCATCCCAAATGATACTCTTCTGCCTGGCCATCGGCCACAACCCGGTAGGGTTGCCCATTGCAGTGGTGAACTACGAACTTGGACCCAACAGCTCCTCGATCCCATGCGAATACGATAAGAACTATTGCCCCCAGGACCCGGAGACATACCTTTGGAATTTAACTAAGTTCAGCTGTAGATATCTAGATTATCTCTCAAAACGACAAAGTAATTTGGTTAGTATTTATTATCTACAATTAATACGCATTTTATTTGTACAGAGTAATAAAATTTAGTTAGTTCTTGATTAGAACCTAACCTAGAATAATAAAAAAATATTCTCTCTTTTATTCGGCAAAATAAAGAAACAAGGAGGCGTTCATTTGATTGTGAGGGCATAAAAAGTGCACACATACAAAAGCATACATATAAAAAGTGACTCTAGTTAGGATGATGTACACTGCACCGGGTTGTGCTCGTAGCTTTGCGACTTGTTTTGTTATCTCTCTAGCTCCAAACCGGAATGTAACGTTTGCATGCGAATGGTTGCTGGTAGAAATAGGTATTGCGATGGTTCCTAGACATTTCTAGGAACAGGGACCTATCGATTGGTGATAGGACCCTGTTGTATTGTTGATTTTCGCAGTGATGTCCATTCTAAAACAAAAATATCTGTTGCTTCTAAATACTTCAGACATGCCATTTCAAATATTTTCTATTTTCTACGCAACAGTACCCACTAGGGTGTACATTCCCAACATTCAATTTATTACTGTTTTTAATTCATAATTTTTTTTTTTCGTTCAACATATGTTATAAATACGAAGATTTTTCTTTTTTTTTTTTTTAAATTGTTTTACTTGTTTTTATTTTATGATGTTCATATGATTTTTATTGTTACTTTTCTTTTTATTCTCTTGTATGTATGTTATTATACTTCAAATGTTGTGTGTGATTGCTATAGGTGTCAATCTTAGAATTATTTATTTACAAGATTTTTTTTTTATCAATGCTTCACATTGTAAACTGTTAATACACCTCATAAATAAATGTATATGAAAAAGCATAATTTTTTTATATTAATTATGATCTAGTTTTTTTACAAGTAGATAAATTAGATTTAGCTTCGATTCTATTAGGGGGACCGGAAAGTAATGTCGTTTTCTTACGCTAAATACAAACACATACATTTTTAACGAGTCTTTATTTTTAATCAATGATGTATTCCCCATCATTGTCAATAACCTTTTGCCATCTAGTGAGTAAATTTTCAATCCCTGATCGATAAAAATTAATTGGTTTTTCGGCAAAATATCTAGAGATGGCATTTTGGATATCATCCAAATTTGCAAATGTTTTGCCACTTAAAAAGTGTTGCAGCGCTCGGAATAAGTGGAAATCCGATGGTGCAACATCGGGCGAATATGGTGGATGAGGCAGCACCTCCCACCCCAATTCATTAATTTTTTCTAGAGTTCGCCTTGCGCAGTGCGGTCTTGCATTGTCATGTTGGAGAATGACGCCTTTTCGGTTGACAATCGCTGGCCACTTTTCAATTAAAGATTGATTGACTCGCTGCAATTGTTCGCTGTAGAGGTCTGCAGTAACAGTTTCTCCAGGTTTCAGTAATTCAAAATGAACAATGCCGCGAATACTCCACCAAACACACAAAAGCGCTTTTTTGGGGTGTAAACCTGGCTTAGCAGTACTCCGAGGGATTTCATTTGGAGAGAGCCACTGCCTTTTGCGTTTTGGGTTATCATACAGGACCCATTTCTCATCTCCTGTGATCAAGCGATCAAAAAACGCTTCTGTGTTGTGTCGTTGAAGCAATAAGTTGCATGTGATTGATCGGTTAGCCTTATTCTGTTCGGACAGATTATGCGGGACCCAAACACCTGCTCTGCTTACTTTTCCAATCTGCTTCAAATGTTCTTGGATGGTCGACCAAGGTTTGTTGAGACTGTTTGACAATTCCTCGATCGTCTGACACGGATTTGCTTCCACTTCCGCCCTTAACACGTCGTTGTCTAACGCTGATGGTCTTCCTGATCGATACGAGTCGGAAAGATCAAAATTACCCGATTTGAACTTGGAAAACCACCTTTGGCATTTACGAATGTCCAGTGCATTTGGATAAACATCGCAAATGTTTTTGGTAGCAACTGTTGCGTTATTTCCCTTGCGAAACTCAAAGAGCATGCAATGCCGGATGTGTACCTCTTCTGGTATTTGGCTGGCCATTTTACCCAAAATTACAAAAAAAAATTGTAATTCAATTGTCTATAAGTAAAGAAATCACTATAACCTCACAATGTCTTTGGTACGCCTCTGAACAAAACAATGAGCTGACAAATGACAATCAAGTATTGGCATGCGCAGAAACGACATTACTTTCCGGTCCCCCTATTATAATACTTAACATTAATACTAAGCTGAAATAGTCTTTGATAGTCAAGGATATTAGTCTAGAAGAAGCCTTTTCTTTTTTTCTCCTATTAATACTATATATTAAAAAATGGTTATGTAATCTTTATATATATGTAAATAATACGATTTTAGAAAACCGTCGGAGAGTTAAAATATAGATAATAACTTGTTCACTATATAATAATTTGCGTTATGAAATGAAATTTACAACAGTTCCTAATATAACTATCCCTGATAATTATTATGAAAATGAACAATAACGAAGTGTTAATAAAAAAAATTGTATACAGGTATACTATTCGAATAGAGAACAAGCGTTGCGCGAAGCTGTGAAGGGGAAGGCCCGTGTTGTATTAGTATTTCCGGCTAATTTCTCTGAGAGTCTTCAGGAGAGGATCACGGACCCCAGGCACGCCGACGAGAGCACCATTTTGAATTCCGCTATGGAGACACATATGGATGACACTGGTTAGTTTCTTAATGAAATATCCTGCCCAATGTAATAAACCCCACTGTTGGGAAACAATAAATTATCCCATAGACATTAAAAGGATTTTTTTTTGAAATTAAAGGGAATATCTATGTCTTGTGGTAAGAGATATGTCTGCTTCAATGAAATGCTAGTCAATTTTTCTAATCAACATTTTGAAATATGACTATTTAGATAAATTAAATAAATTTTCTTTTAAACTGCTACACAGTAAACATTGCATACTACTAGATTGTAAATATTCCTAGACGATCTCCTACAATAAAGGCCATCCACGAAACCATCAGTGAAACGTGTCTAGATGTAGATTTATTAGTATGTTCAAAAATATGCCTTCAATATTTACTTGAGGGAGCGATGAGACAAGTAGCTCATTGTGGTATGAAATATGGTGTAAGTTATGATGATATTTACTGCACCAATATGATTCTCTTCTCTCGTCTCGTTATCACAGTAATTCCACTATCATCTACGTCAGTCAAATTAGTTCATGGTAATGGTTGTCGTCGGTAGGTCACCGTTACTATAGACCGTCAACGTCGGACGCTAGTATTTCTACTGATAAATATTAGTGTGAAAACTTCACTGTTTGTTTTTATTTTAAAACAATCGGAATTTATTATTCTACCAGATAAACAAGTCGAGTGGATGTTGGCGCGCGAATTGCAACTGTCATTCGTCTCAGCAGTGGAGCAGTTAGCGGAAGTGTGCAATCTGCCGAAGAGTATCATGTCGTTGCCAATCCGCGTAAGTCCATTAAATATCAATCAAACTATTAAATAAGACGCATTGAAGGTAAACGACTCTCTCAATTTTCCCACTATCGGGTCTAGGAGGCTTCAATAACTAGGTAAAGAGTTAAAGCCCTATGTCGCACTGGTCAAGATGCGAATGCGGTCTATTGGCGAATGTCATACATTCACGAAAATTGTTTTACACTATGTTTTATTCCGGCAGCTATCCTTGGCGGAATTGAATCTGAGACTCTTACAAACTAAGCGATAACTCATGCCAATTATATTTTTTTTCTTATGAAAGCTCTTCGTCAATAAGTTTAAGCTGACAGACATATTTACCTATATTCTTGTTTCTAGTTCAACAAGCCGATCTTCGGTTTCGAGGACCCGAATTTCACTGACTTCGCCGGACCGGGAGTTATATTGACGTAAGTGCAAAGAACAGAATAGAAAGGGATGTAAGAGGTCTCGCACAACAACTCACGGGGCCCAGGCCAACCTCACTTGCTCGTGGTGCTTCTTGCTAACAAAGAAATGCGACTCTGGCTTCCACCAACCCACATTGGACTAGCGTGGTGGTAAATGACTCAATTCACCCCATATGAACCTCAACAATCGCGACGATCTTTAGGTGAGGCCTATGACCAATGGTGGTCGTTTATTGTCTGATGAAGTAGTAGTAAGTGTAAAGAACAGAAATAATTGTCATAAATCATTTCAGTTATATAATATTATTGAAATTAGGTCTTTAATTCATTCTTCATCTTCTCAGGCTTCTAATACGAATGCCTCTTTTTCAATTCCAGGGTAATGTTTTAAATTTTAGTAGGTTGTAGAGTTTATTAACCCTCTAGTCATTGTCTTCTGACTGTTAATGTATGAGAGCTAGAGTATTCCCATTATCACATAAAATTAAACAGAATGATGTGTATAAAAGGCAAAGTTATTAATAAACTAATAAACTATACAATCATCATCGTCATTACAACTGATGGATGTCCACTTCTGGACATAGGTCTCTTGTATTATCTTCTACGAAGTAATACCTTTAAAAGATGAAAACATCTGATATCGGCCTTTGGGCTGATATACAAATATCTTGATTATAGACTCTTACTATGTCAACTATTTCTCTCACTCTATATCCAGCAGTAGACGTCTATCGGCTGATAATGATGACGATGAAGACTTACAAAAGAATGAGATAAAAGAGTTTAGTATTATGGTAGAAATAATTGTAGAGATTGATACAAATGATCCACGAATACTCTTCTCCTAATACATCTCTTTTATTATCATCAAGAGCCGTCTTATTGAGAATTTTTTTCGATTCTGTCCCATTCTATCTGTTTTTTTTTATATCGACAGGGTTAACCCTTGATCGGAGTCCCACCCGCTGTAAGGTGATTTTAGTCTATGGTGGTAAAGCGCACTAACCTAATATTAGTGTATTCGCTCTTCTCTTGTCCCGACGTCGTATTTGAGTGGTAACACCGACGCCGGCAAGTTGTGCCACTCCTTTGCTGTTCTTTTCAAGAACGAGCAGTGGAATCTCTTTATTTCCAAGCTGGGGATGTCCAAAATATAAGGATGGTGACTCGCTGTACGTCCTATCGTCTAGTGGTGAAAAGGAGATGGGAGGATTACATCATAAAATTCCATCGCACATTCTTTACCGTGTGGAGTAATTACATCATATCTACTCTCTATTGTCATCGTTTCATTTCCTTTGTTCTCGTCCGGATGCTCTTCTTCCAAGGTCTTGCCTTCGAGAATCAGATTTGGAAAGTAGAAAGTTTCTCTATAACTCACCAATACACCATCTTCCTCTGCATTATGGTGATCATCTCGTGCCGTTTGCATTACTTTTTGAAGTTGAGATGAAATTTCATTTTGGACTTTAACACTTATAAAAAACAATTTGTTTTAACAGAATCATCTTCTTCTTGGCGGTCGCGTTAACCTCTGTATCAATGTTGGCTGAAAGGAATGAGGGTATATTGGAAAGATCTTTGGTATCTGGAATTACAGGTAAGAAAAATTTCAACTACATTATATTTAATTTAATGGAAACTTTTTACCATAGCACAGTAATATTGTCACACTACGATTTAGAGTTTTTTTTTTTTTAAATTAGTCTACTTCAGTATTAGTGGTAGTTTTCTTTTGACATAGACCGTTGTGGTAACGCCGTAGCCATTTCTACCACAAAACTGTTAAGTAATCATTACTCTACTTTATCTTAAAAAGAGATAACTATATATTTTTTTTATTTTAGGAACGGAAATCCTGTTCGCTCATGTATTAGTGCAGATGATTGTTATGATAGTCCAAACAGCCATGGTGTTGATTCTCGGCTTCGTCTTCTTCGGTCTGACCATAAACGGTCCGGTCGGCTGGGTTATAGTCCTCACACTCCTCACCGGTTTATGCGGGATGACTTTTGGTAAGTATTATAATTCACCACATCAACAATATCACATGGTGTTAATTAATAGTAATCTGGTGTGATGGTGGTAGCTATGCTGGTGGATTTGAAAAACCACCTGCTCCTAAACCAGGGATCTCCGTGATACAAAACTGGTGGTAGGTCTTTATTCTGGAGACTGTTTAGTTAGGTTCCCATGCCACGCATGGTTCTGTCGCTAAACAGTCCAAACGTTATTGTGTTCCGGTTTGAAAGTTGTTGTAACTTGTAAAATTCTTGGAGTAACGAGACAACATCCTACGTCTAAGGTGAGGAAGGCGATGGTCTTGTGTTGATATCACCCTCACTAGCGCCACCTTGTTGTGCAAGATAAAGTTTATTTTTTTTTAATATTTCATTGTTCTTTGTACAGGCTTTGTAGTTTCGTGTATATGCGACACTGAAAGAACAGCTACATATCTAGCACTTGGCTCATTCCTGCCTATGATGCTGCTATGTGGAATCATATGGCCGATCGAAGGTAAAACAAATATATATACATATGTTTATATATCAACGTTTTTTGGCCGTAACACCCTGCAAGCCCTATTGGGAAGGAGTTTTGTAAAATCTGTTCTGATTGGACCTACACTCTGCAAAAGGAATGTTCCTACTAATACTAATACTAATTAGTCTCCAGGCCTTATGGCTTCTGGATCTGTCCGGCCTTGTGTCTTCGTAGATTAAAAAAAAATCATCATAGGTGTCTTCTTCAAACAGAAGTTTGACGACCAGATTGAGCTCTTCTTTTTAACTGTTTTTAGCTTTGGATTTGTTTATTTTTTCAGGCATGCATAGAGTACTACAATGGATCAGCTACGTTCTTCCTCTAACTAAATCAACGGAGTCTCTTCGCTCGATGCTTCAGCGAGGATGGACAGTGACGGTACCTACCGTCTACTCCGGATTCGTTTCCACCGTCATATGGATCGTCGTCTACCTCACGTTAAGCATCCTGCTGATTAAATTCAAAAAGGGATGAATGTTACAATTTTATTATTGAAACAAATAAGTTTATTTAAACGATGTTGAATGAAATCCTTTGTGATATAAAACTGTTAATGAATGTTGTGATTGTTTTGTGATATAGACTCAACAAATTTCCATTTGATAACATTTAATGGTAATGTGGTATTAGAACTGGGCAGTTACTATGGTTACCTACGTAGCATAGATTATATATGTACTATGTGTGAGTAATATTAGTACTTGATAAATATGTATATATGTATCATAGTTAAAACCTTTATGAGACGCAACAATATGTTTTTATACAAAAACATTTCAATGGAACTCTGATGTTGTTTATCCTTTATCTTTTATAAAAGATGTCTATTACAAAGTATACTTTAAATATGTATTCTAAGTATAAAATAAAAATAAACAGCTCTCTCATTGTGATATATTAATCCTCTAAGTCGTCTCTAACAAAGACCGAGTCAAAGACATGTATCCAGCTGTCCAAGTGCTAGTCGATCGATGTCATATGGTCCATAATTGTTCTTAGAACATATCGATTTCCTCTCGATGTTTTCCTTTCATATCTTTATTTAACCATAATTTATCTCCAAAGATATAAGTCTTGTAGACGAATTCCTGTTGCAAAATTATTGATTCAAACTGTTAATTGGTATTTTCTTCTACAGTTATATATATAAATATATGTTAATTTCCGGGGGTTAAGGTAGGGGGAGAACTTACTGTTGTATGTGTGTGCTGTGTATGGTTTAATGTTAAAGTTAATATTAACTGTAAGAGGTTTATGGTATAACATACCGTTTGTACAAAATGTATCTTCTTACTGCGGTTTGCTCAATTTCATCGTTTATGATGTGATAATAATGTTAAGATTAAATGATATTGTATTATAGAGTATTCTTTTTTTTTTTTTTTACCATTATATGACAAAGCGACGCTATGAACTGGACGTTCTTCTGATAAGTAATAAACCCATAACGATTTCCCTTTTCTTCTTATATCAATACACGAACTCAGATTCGTCACTTGAAACATAAAATGTCAAGTCTCATTAGTACGCCTTTCAAGCCCAGTGTTCCGGTTTGAAAGGCGCTGTAGCGAATGAAATTGTTGGTGTAACGAGATTTAACATGTTATCTTAAGGCGTAGAGGATACGAACTTAACATCAAGTGAACGTGTAGTTTGTCTCATCACTTCTTTGAATAAAAAAATTTAAAGTATATATACTTAATATACATATGCAATGAGTACTCTATCGCTCGTAGTCAATTACTGGGGTAATTAAATATATTAATTTGCTCGTAATGTTGTGTAAATATCTTAATGTAGTAGCTCGCTGGCCTAATGGTTAGAGCGTGCGGCTTTCATTCTGAAGGTCGCGGGTTCAAACCTCGGCATGTACCAATGACTTAATATTTAAGTTATGTACATTTGTGAACTTTAGTTACAACAGCGAGATACAAAAAACGGTGAAGGAAAACATCGTGAGGAAACCCGCACACTGATATCATCTTTGTGTGTGTGCGTGGGGTGGTCCCGATAAAGTGGCAACAGGCTCGCCCCCTGTTACACTGGACCTAATCTGATCTGACCACATCTGGCGAAATGTGGGTGTTTATTCACCTCTGCCTACCCCTACTGGGAAAAAGGCGGGACTATATAAAAAAAAAAAATATATCTTTATTAGCGCTTTATTGTTATAAGTAGAGGTATGTAAGAACCAGACTTACCTTTATGCTGCCCTCTTCCCTGTTCATATTATTGCTTCGATATGAAAATAACGATTTTATATAACAATACACCATAGAGTATTTGTTAGTATACTGAAGCGAGATAAATGTATTAAGTGAAATAGTAGTACAAGAGTTTTACACAATGTGTTTCAGGAGCCAGCGGTTCGTATAAAAGATTAAATTCTTTTGTTGTGTGTTACGTGAAATGTTTTGAATCGTCGCGATGCTTCAGTTCACTGAAAATTTTATTATTTTCTCCTTTTCCGGTCCTTGTTTTAGGACGCCATTTAAATATATAGTTATTACAAGCAATAGCACGGAGGGAATACTTCTCTTTTCTTTCATACTCACCGAAAAATATTTCATACTCAGATGATATTAGGAAAGATTTAACTCTATAATTATCCACATCTCTAATTATGTTTGAAGTTTATCTCAAATATTCCTTGTGAGCAACAGTAACTGCAAATCAGTTTTTACAGAAACCGTTACCATAGCAACCGAATACCGCATACAAAATGCCTGTAATCGCCTACAAATCAATCCGGGTCGAATGGTTATGTTCTCATGTTGCGTACGTAACTACACGTTTACTAGGTTTCATGTGATTGGAGAACAAACAAAACACATTTTTTTTATGTATATAAATTGTACTGTTTACCCACAAAATAATTTCATTCATAAATAAATAGTAAAGTATAAGGAAATCACAGTTACAATAGAAATTGTTGAGACATGCAGTTGCTCTTTCCATATCACTTTCGTACATTAAAATTGAAAACTTTTCTTTGTTTTTCCTACCCCTTGGTTTAGGGTTTACAGAAAAAAAAATAACACATAAATACGTAGTAGAAACCAACAGATTAAAAATAAATCTTGTTAATTTACCCCTATTCATAAATGATTTATTTTTAATATTATAACACAAGTTGAGATTATATAGGAGATTATTATACATTATTACATATAAGAGATTATTATAAAGGCATCAAACCTTTCTGTCAGTGTAGGGGCGAAATCGGGAACTCTTTTGAAAATGTAATATAAAAAATAACTTAAGTATATACTTTTTTAATGTAACAGCAACATTTTTTACTATTTTTATACTGTGTCATATTTGTATGTTTCAAAACAAATAGAAATAACGAAAGAGTTTAAAATTATTTTGGAGTAGAAGATTCTGTCTTGTCCAGTATCGGCCTTACACGATTAGTTAAGATGACACAGATAATGACAACGATTCACAGATATACCACTCAAACGTCATTCTAAACAGATAAAACATAATTTTTTTAGCAAGTATTTATATATAATCCAGTGATACATTGATATTTTACATGTTATAAGTTTATATTTAGTATGTACTCGTAAATTGATATCAGTTATTTTCTTATAATGGCGCCATGAGAAATTAAATGTCTAAAAGTATGAAATGATCTGAAAACAATTGCTTACAATGATGTATTTTTAAATTATCAAGGTCTTTGAAGTCTACAGCCATACACTGCTGCGTAAGAGTCTGTCAGAGTCAATGAACAGGAAGCGGCGTTGTTGTCATACTGTTGTTCTGCAACCCTCGCGTGTGGGTTCACTGCCACCTACAATAGAAGATAAATAGAAAACAAATTATTTATTTATAGCAAAGATTATTTTACTATAAAAAAAAATAAAATACGAACAAACGATTATATTTTTTGTGTGATCAGATAAAAATATTTCTATATATATATATCTTAAACATATATCACAACAAAAGTATATAAGAAATGAAAGAAAGATTAATAGGTTTTTGAAGGTTCGCGAAAAAAAAATCAAATAAAAGCTTTAGAGAATAAGAGATACAAGGAAATATAGGCAACATAGTAGAAGAAAGTATATAAACAGAATTAAAAGTATCACCTTGAAGGTGTACTGCCCAGGCTCCACGTCAGTCACGTCCACCCATTGACAGTCTATATTGTAATGATAGACATCCGAACAGTTGATGGAAACTCCTGTAGAGAAAAAAGCGTTCTGTTTAGATAATGTGAAATCTGTATCTTTATGTAACTAACAATAATATGGTAGTAAATGATAAAGTAATAGTGAAGTAGTTTTGACGACAAGAAGAGATATAGCTAGCACAAATATTATAAGTAATAATGTTATTTAAAGTATTCGTTCATGATGAAGTAACAATTACTATAGCGAAAGTTAAAACAGAATGCGGGGTATATTATGAATAATGGTAATGGTCTTTGTTGTACAGAAATTATGTAAAATAAATATACAATTGATCTTATTGCTTAGAAATTAGTCTCTCCCGATTTAACCACCGGAAAAAATCATGTGAACTGTAAGCAAAGAAAAGATGGTGCTCTAAATAATTAGAAGCAGAAGTATTAGTGAATGAAGAAATAGCAAAGGTAATAGTGTTAAATTTAAAACTTATGATAGTAATGAGTGTTTTGAATAAACGATGGATCGAAAAATGTTCTGTTTGTAGTAATAGTAAAGGAGTTCTTTAGAGGAAAGAAGAGAATGCGGAGAAAGCTTTATTACGTAGCGAATGGTACGACTATAGGAATCGGAAATAAATTCCAATTGATTGTTTTGTATTGGAAAATGTTAGATAAAGATTTAGTGAATTCTTTAATGTTGCCATTGTAGAAATAACCAGAGTTGGACTATAATATTGTAGTGAGTAAAATTGTGAATCTATAAAAGAGTTTATATTCTTCGTCAAGCGAAATCATCCTTTGAAATGTAACTAGGAATACTCTTGATGGAGTAATCAAAATTATCTGGGAGACAAATATACAGATACTTCTGGTAAAAAAGCGACATTTTTCTTTAGTGTTTCGCGTTAAAAAATTGATAAATTGTAATTGAGATTTTGCAGCTTTTTTATTAGACGCAGCTACAGATGCACTTCTGATAGTAAGTATAACGGCTGCTTATAACAACGTTGCGCTCGTTACGACGACATACACAGCACCACATTATGCTCGTACAGACACTAGATGTTAAGTCTCGTTACCCCAGTAACATCATCTCTCATCAACTCATTAGCTGCAATGCGTTTCAAATTTGAACAGAGTTATGTTTACTCAATACTATCTGGTAGTGGGAATAGGAACTGCGGTGATATTTACCTAGACAGTTTCCGGCGACAGAGACCTACCACTTCTTACACATTATTGATAAAGGTAAGATAAAAATCTAATTTATTCTTCAGAATATTAAAAATTAAGGTACCTTGGTCACCATAATTTTTGCAGAAATATTTCCTTTCGATTCCCGGTAGACATGTGTTATCTTCTAAGCAGAAGGAAGCTTTATGTCCTTCTGCGATTCTATTACCAGCAGCGTCTAAGATATCGAAGGTTGCAAACACCTCCATACTGTGGTAGTGCCTACGTTAAAAAACAATACAATAAAAGAATAATTTGTGATTTCATATGTAATATATAGTTAGTAACCTGATTAATTTTTATACTACAGTTTGTCGGCAGATATAAGAGCTTCGGTCTTCTCCAGCTATCGGTACCTTTTTTGGTTATTCAGGGGAAGAAGGGAAACTTCTGAAAAGATTCCCTGCTTATGACGGGAAGTCAAGGTTCTATGGTATCTTCACCCACCAAAATACCCCCGGTGGTAATCTTCAGTGCGTTGTGAGAGATCCCGGGATTTTCTACGATCCCACTGGTGGCTTCTGGCACTACATATAAGTACGTCCCAGAGAGTGCTGTAGCCCTCCTCAACATCCTCGCTTTGGTACGACAAGCACTAGACCACCTTATACATGAAGGACTTGGATAATGAAAGCGTCCAATTTAAAAGCCCACGAACCTGAAAACCCTTTTAGTCGCACAGACAGGGCTTACCTTAATACCATCCAATAACCCGCGATGAAGGTAAAGCTACCGAGACCCCTCGCTTCTTAATATTGTTTTCTCAACTTACATATGACACAGATGCCATTGCCAGAGATGCTTCGGCAGGTATGGTCTAAACTCGGAGTTGCCAATGTTCAAAGAAGAAGCCGTGAAGCGAAGCAGCCGACGGGTTTCGAATTGCCAATTGGAGTTCGTCCGTTGAATCTGGAGTTGAATACAAAACTCCTTAATTAAGAGTTAGGAGCTCATTTTGTTGAATGATTAATGACTCTTCGTGAATCTTGGTGGTAATGTTAATATTATTCATGGAAACTGTCATAGTTTTAATGAGAGTTGAATTTCAGTTTTTTGTCAGCGTCACAAGTTCAATGTATTTGCATGATTTTAGCTAAAGAAAAGAAACACTATAATAAAACGTTTTGAGTTTAATTAATATCGAAAGTTTCGGGAAGATGTTCAAGTTATATTTTAACAACATTTCATCAAGTGATCTGATCGCTTAGTTAAATATAAAAACAATAAAACACAAAGCCAAAGAATGGCATGAAGAGATTGTATATGCACTTAACTACCAGAGTTGTGGGAAGAGGTTTAACCTATTTTATGAACAGCACCTTGATGTGATCTGATCGTTTGGTTAAATATAAAAACAATAAAGCATACGAATTCAGTTTTTACACATAACTTCCGCTGCAAGTTCAACAAACTTTTTAATACTTTTTTGCCCAAGAGGTGAAGAGCGAGTACTAAATTAAAACCGTTTTAAGTGCACTTAACATCAAAGATTACGGAAAGAGATTCAACCTATATTTGGAGCTACATCTTCAAGTGATCAGTTCGTGGTTTTATTAGGGGGACCGGAAAGTAATGTCGTTTTCTTACGCTAAATACAAACACATACATTTTTAACGAGTCTTTATTTTTAATCAATGATGTATTCCCCATCATTGTCAATAACCTTTTGCCATCTAGTGAGTAAATTTTCAATCCCTGATCGATAAAAATTAATTGGTTTTTCGGCAAAATATCTAGAGATGGCATTTTGGATATCATCCAAATTTGCAAATGTTTTGCCACTTAAAAAGTGTTGCAGCGCTCGGAATAAGTGGAAATCCGATGGTGCAACATCGGGCGAATATGGTGGATGAGGCAGCACCTCCCACCCCAATTCATTAATTTTTTCTAGAGTTCGCCTTGCGCAGTGCGGTCTTGCATTGTCATGTTGGAGAATGACGCCTTTTCGGTTGACAATCGCTGGCCACTTTTCAATTAAAGATTGATTGACTCGCTGCAATTGTTCGCTGTAGAGGTCTGCAGTAACAGTTTCTCCAGGTTTCAGTAATTCAAAATGAACAATGCCGCGAATACTCCACCAAACACACAAAAGCGCTTTTTTGGGGTGTAAACCTGGCTTAGCAGTACTCCGAGGGATTTCATTTGGAGAGAGCCACTGCCTTTTGCGTTTTGGGTTATCATACAGGACCCATTTCTCATCTCCTGTGATCAAGCGATCAAAAAACGCTTCTGTGTTGTGTCGTTGAAGCAATAAGTTGCATGTGATTGATCGGTTAGCCTTATTCTGTTCGGACAGATTATGCGGGACCCAAACACCTGCTCTGCTTACTTTTCCAATCTGCTTCAAATGTTCTTGGATGGTCGACCAAGGTTTGTTGAGACTGTTTGACAATTCCTCGATCGTCTGACACGGATTTGCTTCCACTTCCGCCCTTAACACGTCGTTGTCTAACGCTGATGGTCTTCCTGATCGATACGAGTCGGAAAGATCAAAATTACCCGATTTGAACTTGGAAAACCACCTTTGGCATTTACGAATGTCCAGTGCATTTGGATAAACATCGCAAATGTTTTTGGTAGCAACTGTTGCGTTATTTCCCTTGCGAAACTCAAAGAGCATGCAATGCCGGATGTGTACCTCTTCTGGTATTTGGCTGGCCATTTTACCCAAAATTACAAAAAAAAATTGTAATTCAATTGTCTATAAGTAAAGAAATCACTATAACCTCACAATGTCTTTGGTACGCCTCTGAACAAAACAATGAGCTGACAAATGACAATCAAGTATTGGCATGCGCAGAAACGACATTACTTTCCGGTCCCCCTAATATTACTTTTAAGTATAAAAAACTACAAATTGAATAAATAATATGATAACGTGGCATTACTTAGGATGCCTTGGATTTGCTTCAAGGGATATATTAAATCTTTATCTTTAAACCTCATTTTACTAGCTACAGCCCTCTTCAATCCGGAATAGAACAATGTTTTCACACTGCTATTTAGCAGCATGATTGATATCTGTGGTGGTACCTAGACGGTCTCTCAAATTACTACGTGATTGAAGTATTTGGGTGCTGTGTAACAATTACCTCATATGCCGATTTGCTTAGACAGTTTTCCTCCATGGCACACTGAAGCTGATACATTGGTACGTCATGAAGATGTGCAGTTCTTTCAATAGCTGTCGCGTCGAGGAGCAAATCTGATAGGTACTGAGTGCAGACGACACTTGCCACATGTCCTGATATAATTTTCTTTAAATTACAACGCTATATTAACCTGTGTTATAGAAAACTCTGTAGTCTTCAAACTTTAGCTGGTGGGTTTACATTGATATCATCACGGTTTCCTTCTAAGTATGTTCTGGAGATCTTTAAGAAAATAAATAGGTTTCTTCTGATCTAAGATTAGGTTAGATCGCAGATAAACTAGTCTATATATACAATTGATGTTGATAAATTTTCGTAAGTTACTAAAGCGAGATGAATACAATGTTCACCAGATGGTACCCATGTAAATATGGCACTGATGTACACAGTACCACATTATGCTCGTCGTCTTGAGATGATCACTAACTACAAAGCTATTTAAACCGGAACATGGTAATGAGGAGTATTGTTTGGCGGTAGTATTTAAACAGTTTCCGGTAATAGCGAATTACTAATATTGTTTGTCCTGTATAGAAAAGCACATAGAGGTATATACTACGTCAGAAGTTATGATGAGTACTTTTTTATTCCATCCATTGTACCAATGTAAGGAATACCATAGTTTACCTATCGTATGGCAACACCGACATTGATTTCGTATTTTTCATACAAATAGTTTTTGAATACTTTTAACTCTGCTCTTCCAAACTTTTTTAGTGTCACTTAACCTCAAATTCAAGAGATGTTAAATGACGAGACAGTGGATTCTGCAGTGCGCTTGCTTAGAAAACTCCGGCTTTCAAATGTTGACAGCCAGAACTCAACTACTGTTATGATTGCAGATTTACAATACGAAGGTGGTGGATATCCAGGTGGGAAAACATCTCACCACGGTATCTCACAAGGGATATCTGTGGTACAAGGCAAGCAGATAGCCGCAGCGCTTATAAATTTGAATATAGTGCTTGTTTTTAATTCATACCTTTCTCCCCTGGACACGTTACTTCACCAAGTTCACCATGTTTGCACATAAATAGATTAGTTTCATTCCCTTCGCATTGAATTCCATCTAGGACTATTCGTGAAGAACCGAAGTAGTCAGTCTGGAGAGCCTGCTCAGCATATCCTAGCGCCAGGTGGCTGCAGACCACAGCGGCTTCGTACAGTGTCCAACCGTCAGGGCAAATACTGCCCCAGAATCCGTTTTGATAGATCTGAGAAAGAATTTGTTTTTATTACTTCTAAATAATATATAATTTTTTTATGTCCTCCTTTTGTAATTTCATTAAAAATACTTTTTCTTCGTTTCAAATACTTTTTACAGTTTCTCCTCGGCTTTGTTGTCAAATTTTCTCTTTCATTGATACAATTGGTTAGTATTGTGTATTATACTTCATGCTCAACGTAATGATTGATATAAAGAGCAAACATCATTACTTTTTTCTCGCTACAATACAAGTATAAATAACAGTCGTTGAGTAGTTTTTGAAAGGAGTAATAGATTATTTTTGTGTACATATAATGACGTTGAAAATAATGACTTCATTTCTGAGCGCAAAGTGTAGTTCTGAAGTTAGAGGCTGAGAAGATTAAAACTTTCGAGAAGCAGGTGCAACTTTAATGCCTTCGAAACTACTAGCATTTGTCTAAGACTAGTACTTAAAATAATTTTCAGGACAATTACGGTCTACATCGGAATTGAAAATATTTATATTGGCAAGATAGACTTTATACTTTTTTCTTTGTCATATATATATAAGAACATTACTATACAAAAAAAATATGCTATAATATGTGATCTAAAAAATAACGAAGGGCACAAAGTTTGTGAATACTACATAGTCATACATCATCATCTCGACCTACGGACGTCCACAACTGGACATAGATGCCAATATTATTTAAATCTAGATCTATATATTCAGATAGGCATCAAACTTGCAGTTATAATGATCAACTGAGTTGAATAATAATCAATAATGTCCTAATCTGTAGTTAAATAAACTCAGTGGCGTATAAATGCCACAATAGTAGCCACAAAGTATGAAATTTGGAAAGCCGGTCTGGTATGATGATTCTAGACTGAAGGTCATGTCGTTTTCCTAGCGAAGATCCCAGAGAAACTTTGTATGTACGTAATATTGGATCGATTGCGCTTGATAATGATTATCTTGACCGACATTTACGATGGCGTTGTTCTCCGAGCTTTTATTAAAACCTTGAAAGATTCTACGCCAAACGTCGCATCATAATATTGATTAAGTACATAACCCCTATTTATACAATATTCTGTTCATATATTAGTGTTATTTTTATCAGAAATATAAAAACAATATAATTGTATATCTACCTCCACTCTTCCTTCGTTAGAATTTCTACCTCCATCAAGACGTAAACTAGTTTCCCGCACATCCAATACTTGGTGGAGATAAGATTTCCTTTTATGCTTCTTGATCTCGTTCAATGGTGTTTGTGATTCATTTATTTCTTTACATATCACACCGGCGGCCTCGCTGTACTCGCAATCAGATGAACCCCACCCAGTGAAAATACATTGAGATATTGTTAATTCATCACCTTCGCAAACTACATCGTCCATCCAGAACTTTCCTGAAATCGACCAAATTATATACTTTCATTAATCACATCATTTTGTATTTGATAATAATGGAGAAGATGTGATATTTTTATTTGAGAGTCGTTTTCAATATTTGCTATTCGTCGTAGCTGTCATTAAAAATATTAACAGCTCTCTTAATGTTGTTACAACTAAGACGCAGAGCCCATTCTTAAAACGAGAGAATCAATGTCATTTTCCACCCAAGCTGGTCAAGTTTCGTTTAAGTTTTAATTTATATAAACTGTCATAGTATATAGGAAATATAATAGTAAAAAAATTTCAGTGTCATTGAGTTAATTAAATTCGTCAGTATAGGTCTTGTGCCGCTGTACTAATGTACTGCACCTGCCAATTCGTCATATGAATACGTCAATAACCATATTTTGAAGAGTCCTATATTTACAGCAAATAATTAGAATATATTACAAAATTTACTTTTTGCTTCACCAAATTGCCCGCCGTGTGTCGCTGTGCCGGTTCTGTTAAGACTCCTGCACACCACCTCTGCTGCTGCATCATCCCAGGAATCGTCACAAATAGCACCCCAACGGCCAGCGTGGTAAATATACACGTTACCTGTTATTCAATTTAAAATTATTAATTTATAACATATACATCGTCATCAGTTCCTGGCTCTGTTATTACTCCATTTGGAGTTACCACAATATGTCCTTTTCCGTTCCTTCGTGTCATTTCACAATAATATAATCCTTTTACACTCATGCTCTCTTCCACACAATTCTTCACACTAAACTCTCCTTTCAAATCCTTACACTAATCTCTTCTTTGATTGCTATACTCTTCCGCCATCCACATATACTTCCACATTAACCTGTTATCATCTTTTCACGTGATGGTTCCAAGCTTCGCTTTGTATAATGTTATAATACTCTAGAACTCTTATTAACTTTTGTACTTTATATACCTGTGTTTAGCAGTGGACGTCCGTCGGTTGAGATGATGATGATGACTATAATATATTATTTTAAATCATGTCGACGCTAAATAATGACAGTTTGCCTTGGTAAAACATCGTGCATTTTTTTAAACAACTAAATATCATATAGATTGTTACAATGTGACGTACATTATAATAATAGGAAACAATTCAGTTTGTTTCAAAGTTTTGATACTTTTAATATATACATGAAAATAATAATTATTAAGATAAATAAACTTCTTACCTTCAAATTCATTAGCACCACCAATTAGTTTCAACCTGCCTTCTAAATGTTTTCGTTTATTAATTAATTTTTGTATGAAATTCGCACGCGCATTTCTTTGATCCTCGTCCAATTGCCTACTGAAGACTGTTTGAAGTAAAACAACGGTTATAATATTTAATTTCATAGTCCCCACTGTTACATATTCCCATTTAATACCGAATTGTTTTATAATCAAATGTGTTGAATTTCCATTAATAGGTGTTTCACTATTTTATACTTCACTTCAATTATCATCAGATTTGTTTATCTAACCACTTTATCAGTTCGCAGACGGTCTTCCTGTAGCGGTATATAACAACAAGTGACGCTATTAGAGCCCTGACATCATACTGGTACTGAAATGCTGTTGTCCTATTTAATTGCTTTAACCGATATGTGATTCTAGCTCAATGTCATCACCATTATATTTTAGAGGTGGGTCTATTGGGTTGGTAATAGGTTAACTTTAGATTCGTTGATTTGAAATTGAAAATTTGTCAATAGATCTTTCAAGAAAAGATTGTAAATATTCTGTTCTTATCCTTACAATTAAGATTTCGTCAAAAGTTATCAATGCTTGTAAATTTATGAGCGGTTTTCTGTTAAAGGTATAAGTCCTAAATATCTAGCAATCTCATCCCTGTCTTTCTAATGCCCAATTTTGATTGTTGTCTTGGCGGTGAGTGATGTATAAGCGCTTCATTATGCTTTTACTCTGATATATTAGTTAGATTTCTCGTTGCCTCTTCTATTTCTTTAGCTTCAGCCCGCTCTTAATATAATTTCGAAATATTTGATTTAAACACGCAGATTGTAAAACGATCGTAAATGTTATACGTCTCAAAGAGGCGCCTCTTCGATCTCGGCTGTGCTTGTACTTCCGGTAAAAGAAAACATCTTGAGTCTTCATCATCATCAACGTTATCAGCCGACCGATGTCCACTGCTGGACATGGGCCTCCCCCAAAGTTCTCCATATCGATCGATCTTGATTCTTAAAGTTTGTAAATAGTTTCCCAAGTAGTGTTTGGACAGGGTGGTTGATTAGCCTTTTGCCATTAGTGGGAATATAATGAGGGCTATCTATATTTGTAAATTTAGTATATATAATATTAAAACCTAAAATTCTACTATGATAAACGGTCCGCCACTTATTTTATGAAAGCCAAGTGGAATTTTGTGCCGAAATATATTTGACACGTTCCTAATGAAACCAATTTACACGCTGTCCCGTTGGAACATATCAATTGACCTAAATATTATCATTTCGTTGAACTGAATTGTTGGCGGCTAAACTATTAGAATTTTTTTATTAATTACTTTAGATAATTGAGCCTAATTGAAACGACCAATCTTCAGTCCAAAGTTTGATTCCTGGCTTAGAAAAAATAATGTAAAGTTATACTCAAGAATCTAATGATCTAACGTTTGTACCTACCTTATTTCAACAGTACTTAATATCAGATGTTATTGATCAATCAATTCAATACATAGTAAATAAAAGATCAGGGTTAGAGGCGAATCAGAATTGATGTGTTCTTGGTTAAGATCATAGTTCATGCTCATTATTATTTAAGTAATATGACCATACCCTCATTCCTTTTGCGTCATAGTTTCAGATCTTGAATTAATTTATCTTTCAGTATAATATTGAAAGTATTTTAATGGAATATATTCATGTTGTTATAATATATTGTTGATAGACCAAATTGAAGGTTCGACGTCTACTAAATATCATATGGTCCTTAAGACGTTGGATAGGAACTGATGGAGGTAGATTGATCCAGATACGATCCTAATACTGAATATGATCTTCGGATATGAGCAGTGTGTGTTAAACGTAACAAAAAGGTTTCTCTAACAAGTAGAGAAATATGGTCATTAGCTTTTTATCTATAGTAATAATAATATCGGAAACGATATCACCAAGTGTTATGAAATACAAAGTACAAGTTTTTTTAAATTTTACTTTTGTTATATCGAGCCGGTGAAGCTCTTGTATAGAAACTATTTACATCTTTCATGTAACTTCGTGAAGTATATCCCACAGGGAAACATTTACTTACTAATTACAGGGATAATAATTTTTTTTTTTTTTTTTTTTTATACAGTCACGCCTTTTTCCCAGTAGGGGTAGGCAGAGGTGAATAAACACCCACATTTCGCCAGATGTGGTCAGATTAGGTCCAGTGTAACAGGGGGCGAGCCTGTTGCCACTTTATTGGGACCACCACACACACACACAAAGATGATATCAGTGTGCGGGGTTTCCTCACGATGTTTTCCTTCACCGTTTTGTATCTCGCTGTTGTAACTAAAGTTCACAAATGTACATAACTTAAATATTAAGTCATCGGTACATGCCGAGGTTTGAACCCGCGACCTTCAGAATGAAAGCCGCACGCTCTAACCATTAGGCCAGCGAGCTACTATACTAGATAATAAATTTCCTGCATCATAATCAAAATGATCATCATCACCTCTTTATACTGTCTTCATTGTTGCGAAGTCGGCACTGTCTTCTCCCATTGCACTTTTCTTTAGTCGTGCTTAATCTTTTGTGTTCTTTAAGCTGATGACAGCCGTCATGCAAAGAAAGTTTGCATTTTTCGGACACCTTCAAAGAGTATTCCTTTATGAGTTCCCAATGTTGATCCTGGAGGGCAAAATTCCTGGAAAACGTGCACCTGGTCGACAGCGTAAGAAATTGTTTGACGACATAAAGACCGGGTTTAAATACCATCAGTTATAAGGACTAGCTAAGGATCGAATTGGTTTTCTCAATCTGATCATCAAACTTTAGTTTGAAGAGGTCACCTAATGATGATGATAATCTTTTGTCCGTTCACTTGCATATTTATTCTTTTAGTACCATGATTTTCTTTCATCTGAATGAGAGTAGTAAAAATATTTAAAACGGTTTCAATGTAGCTTTAAAGAATCGAATGAAAGATAAAACTCGTATGTAGCAAACAAAGAGCATAGCGCCGTAGTTCTGAAGAGATTGGATACGTAACACAATAGGGGAGGGTCAGACGGCTTCGAAACGAAATCCGAAGTAAATATATGTATTGTCTTTCACATAAATCCAGGCTCCGGTTTGACGGTGGTGTGGTGTGACGTTACATTATTATGGCTTGATATCACTCTACATCACTGCACTTAATGACCAAAAAACGACTAACATCTCAATCAGTATCATAGTAAATTAAAATCAATCAGTATCAAAGTATCTGACAAACAGTAGTTTTTTTTTTATTTCAAACAAGTGAGGATATGTCCATAACAACGTGGCGGTAGTGATGATAATATATACTGAATCACATTGCGCTCGTCACCTGAGACATAAGATGTCGAGTCTCGTTATCCCAGTAATTAAAACAGTGCAGTTCAAACCGGAGAACAATGATCTTTGCACACTAGATTGTCCCTACGGTACCTAGGTAATACGTTACCTAGATGTTAATATTATTCCGATCCAATTTGAAGGGCGCGGTAAAATTTACTTAATTAACGGAACTGTATTGTAACTCTCAGCACATGATGTTATAGATAAGCAAATGGCCAACATCTTCATCTTAATCATCAGTGCAGACAGATGACCACTGTTGGACACGAGCTTTTCCCAACTCATCTCCAGAACAATCGGAGTCTGTTTTTGTTATCAGTAGATTAAGAGGACGGAGAAAGATGATTCTGATTACTGTTGGTAGGTCTGTTGCCGGAGACAATCTAGGTACCACCGCAGCGCCTATTTCTACCGCTAAACAGTAGTGTGTACATATTACTGTATTCCGGTTTGAAGAGCGCTGTAGCTAGTGTAATTAATGGGGTAATGAGACTCAACATCTTATGTCTCAGGCGATGAGAAAAATGTGGTGCAGTATTTATATTCCGAAGTAGCATCAAGTTGTTATGGGAAGGCGTATCACTTACTATCAGGTGAACATTCTGTTAGTTTCGTAGCTTAATTCAATAAAAAAAGAAAGTCTCTGGTTTACTTTCATATTATATATATATATATATATATATTATATATATATAATGACTTCTACAGCTGCTATCGCATACGATATATTCACAACTTCTTTGAATAATATTTTTTTTTATTTTATATTATCACGCTTTTTTCCCAGTAGGGGTGGGCAGAGGTGAATAATCACCCACATTTCGCCAGATGTGGTCGGATTAGGTCCCATGTAACAGGGGGCGAGCTTGTTGCCACTTTATTGGGACCACCACACGCACACACAAAGATGATTTCAGTGTGCGGGTTTCCTCGCGATGTTTTCCTTCACCGTTTGTATCTCGCTGTTGTAACTGAAGTTCACAAATGTACATAACTTAAATATTAAGTCATCGGTACATGTCGAGATTCGAACCCGCGACCTTCGGAATGAAAGCCGCACGCTCTAACCATTAGGCCAGCGAGCTACTGAATCTTATGTTAAGAAAATATTCAATTATTCAAATGCAAGCTTTATACAAATTTCCATTCGACTTGAGTGGCTTAAACAAATTACGCTTTTTTTTTCCTATCTCAAGTGCTTGTAAAAGCAATCTTATAATATTTGAAGATTTAGAGCCTTTCAAAACGGAATCAGTCCCGCGTTGCGGAAATTTTCGAAAGCTTTCAGGCATCTCAATAAAGTATCTTACTCGTTCCCATTTTCAATGAAACCCTTATATAAGTACAGGTAAGAAAATTATCATGAACAAGTTAGAACTGAGATATAGTAAATGACAGGACAGGGTAGTAGTAAGTCAAGGGCGTGGTGCTACAGAACAACTCACCGAAACCAAGCAAAGCTCGTGGTGCGCCCTGCTAATGAACAAACGAGGCTCTGGCTCCCATTAACCCGTATTCGGCCAGCGTGTTGGGAAATAGTTTAAACCCTCCCTTGATCCTTCTCCATATGAATCCCTATACGATTGATGTGGGACTCTTTGGGGGAGGCTTACATCCAGCAGTGAATGTCTATCGGCTGATGGTGATGAAATAATAGAACAAAGGTATAGACTAGTATAATAATTTATAGTCAAAATGAATGGTGAGTTTCTACCAATAAGGTCTTTTTTAGGAAACCGTCTAATGAAGTACCATTGTGCAAACATTACTGTGTTCCAGTACACCAGGGTACCGATACTCAACATCTTAAGCTACGATCACAATGCGGTTTAATGTTTTGGTATATCTTCGGTAAATGGTACCAATATCTTTGGTATGTCATGGCGATGGTCATGCTAGTATAACTAGTGTCAAGTTGTTATGGTCAGGCACATCCATCATCATCAACCACCATCAGGTAAATCTCTCGCTTGTGTCGTCGCTTAATGAAATAAAAAAAGTTGAACTAACATCAGTTTCAAAGCTGACGAAATTAGACTGCTCTTGTTTAAAACCAACAACGAAAGAAATGTCGGGATTATTATCTATTTTCACCTACTTCCGTCCCTTTTTATCCTCAAGGTAGTACTGACGTCATTAGAAAAAAAATACACAAGTTTCATATTCTAACAAATGTAAAAATTCTTACTATGTTGTATGTTAGAACATTTATTCCCCCATTGGAAAAGCTCGTATCGTACACGAGCACTGTGAATGTATTCGGTATTTTTATTTTCTTTTGAAAAATAATAATTTTCAGGCGCGGTATATGAAATAACACTTGCAATTCAGGTGTTTCTAGTACGTTCGGATGAAAAGCAAATAAAAGCCAACATTTTGTATTTCATGCGTACGGTAGCGTACTTAGGAAAAGTTGAATGTCATGTAACGACTTTTACATTAAAATGTAAAAAAAAAATTGTATCACCTTTTCAAACGTATTACGACGGTAGAGCATAAAATTTCAATATATTTTATTTTCTGTATTAACAAGGATAGGTGATGGAAAATAATATCTATATATCTTAAAGGGGTGTATCAGGTCCCGCATAACAACTCACGGGATCCAAGCCAACCTCACCTGCTCGTGGTACACCCTGGTAAACATCAAAAGAGGCTCTGCATTTGGCCAGCGTGGTAGGAAATAGCCAAATCCCCCCCAATATAAACCCCTACAAACGTGGGTATCTTTAGGTGAGGTCTATATCCAGCTGTGGACATCTATCGGCTGATGATGATGATAATGATATTTCTAATAAACAGCAAAAATTTTATCTGATGAGACAATCAGAAGGTTGATCTTTTCATCAGTCTGCGGCGATCCTCTGCTGGACAAAAGACCTCTCCCACCACTTAGCACGATTTTAGGTTAAACATTTCACAGTTGACGGTAAGTAACAAAGTAGCTTTAGTTAAAATGATAAGAACTACCCTATATTGCAACCCCCGACTTAAGATATATCAAAATACTCTATCACTAGCTAACGGCGCTTTTTACATTTAAAGACAGTCTAAATAATATATGATAATAAATAACATATGAATACTAATGACGATCGTATTTGGTGGAAGACATTGGAGAAGACCTATATCCAGAAGTGGATAAACAAAGGCTGACAATGATGATGAATGATGATGATACTAATCCCATAAATTTGTACCTACAACAGCATTTCTACGTCCTGTTGATTTATGAGAGTACATATTGAGGAGCAAGATTCATCATCTTCGTCTCCATCGTATCTTAATCCAATCTTTCCGATGTGGAAATCTTTGGAGAAGGCCCATGAGGGTGATGATGATGAAGTCTCCATAGCCGGAGACCGCCTAGGTAGAAATTAGCGTAACACCTATTTCTGCAGCCAAACGGTAGTGTCTAAAAATTACCTTCCTCTGTTTTGAAGAGCGCTGCAGCTAATGTAATTACTGAGGTAATGAGACTCAATATCTTATATCTCAGGCGACGAGTGTTATTTGGTGCAGTATATATCACCCTAACTAGCGCTGCGTTATTATGGGCGGGAGTGTCACTTACCATCAAGTGAACGTCCCGCTCGTCTCGTCGCTTAATTGAATAAGAAAAAAAAAAAAAAACAAATTACTGTAATATTTCTTTAAAACGGGGTAAAGTAGAATTTTGTGTTGCTCCTCGTAATATTCCGTGATGACTTTAATACGTCCCAGCAGCTTATATTGAGTGAGACAGATAAAATAATGGTCTGTCGTTACAGACTATATTACAACGACATTATTCCACTCTATGGGCGAGAGTGGGAAGATTAATAGCCAAGTTGCATTAAAGTATTCGGAGACTTACAACTACAACGCTTATATAAACGGAGCACTTAAAATTTTCACTGAGTACAACTTCAGTAAATATCAAAAGTACTATAAATAACGTTTTTCGAACAGATTTTTGAAATTAATCTGGCTTTATAGTAAATTTACCAATTCTTGGCCAGGATGGTGAATAACCTCGACTCCTCTCCTTTTAGGATAAAGTCTCAAGTTCTAGTAGCCGGAATGTTAATAGAGCTTTTTGTAAAAGTTATTAAGGTGCTTTAATTAAAAGGCAAATTTCTGCATCTTTTGATACATTGTCTTATCTTATTACTTACTCTTTCTCATCCAACATATAGTTTTACATTCTCTTTAAGTTAAAAAACATATATTAATGAAAGCTAGGTTTTTGCAATAGGTTTTCGACTTTTTTATAAAAATAATTTTTATCTTTCTTTAACGCTTGCGTTGCTCAATGTTTGTTTTCGTCACCATCGTTGTTCTTGTCATTGACATTCTCTTCTTCGTCATCTTCATTATCGTTTTCGTCGCTATTATTACCATCACCTACAGTGCCGATTTCTTTGTCGATGTCCCCCCTACCAGGTATTTGATACACAAAAACAAATAATCTTTCATTATTTTGAAATTCAACTTATTTCCGAAACGGTTAAATGTCTCAATAAAATTTAACTCCGTCTGGTTGTTGCTCATGTTGCAATCTAGGATTTAATTAAGAGCCTTAAGTACTAGCACTCGGATCTACATTCAGTAATCTTCACTAAGACTAGGGAAGCAATTTAAATAGTAATGAACAACCTAAGTTTTAAGTAAAAAATTTAGTATTTTTCTGAAAGAAATTATTTTTCGCTTGCTGTTTAAGGCAGAATAATATTGAATCTTTATTTTACAAAATGTTTATAAAATTTTGAGATGAAAAGTAAATTAAATGTTTAATAAAATATATTTTCACAATAAACCAACGCAATGCCGCAGGCGTTTTACTTCCGGTATAAAACTGTATATTCTGTACGTAATCTTCGCGAGGAAATTGTCAGAGCGCTGAAGTACCTCGAATTTTGCGAGATTATACCGCGGCAAGTAACGGCAGTGGAATGATCACCATTCATAGCGTTTCTCTTTCTAGGGTCGTTGCCTCGTGTCTGAGGATCGTCATCAGTGCTAGGGTTGTTGTCTGCAGCGGACGATCTGCTCCCACCGGTTCCTGTCCAGCGCATCTCTTACAACGGCTAGCGCATCTCTAACGAATAACTCTTACGACATAGCCTCATTATAATATTAATCGCTATAGTCGCCATTGTCATAGTCGCCATTGTCATAGTCGCCATCGTCATAGTCGCCATCGTCATAGTCGCCATCGTCATAGTCGCCATCGTCATAGTCGCGCCATCGCCATAGTCGCCATCGTCATAGTAGCCATCGTCATAGTCGCCATCGCCGTAGTCGCCATCGTCATAGTCGCCATCGTCATAGTCGCCATCGTCATAGTCGCCATCGCCATAGTCGCCATCGTCATAGTCGCGATCGCTATAGTCGCCATTGTCATAGTAGCCATCGTCATAGTCGCCATCGTCATAGTCGCCATCGTCATAGTCGCCATCGTCATAGTCGCCATCGTCATAGTCGCCATCGTCATAGTCGCCATCATCATAGTCGCCATCGTCATAGTCACCATCGTCATAGTCGCCATTGCTATAGTCGCCATCGTCATAGTCGCCATCGCTATAGTCGCCATCGTCATAGTCGCCATCGTCATAGTCGCCATCGTCATAGTCGCCATCGCCATAGTCGCCATCGTCATAGTCGCCATCGCCATCGTCATAGTTGCCATCGTCATAGTCGCCATCGCCATAGTCGCCATCGTCATAGTCGCCATCGTCATAGTCGCCATCACCATCGTCATAGTTGCCATCGTCATAGTCGCCATCGCCATAGTCGCCATCGTCATAGTCGCCATCGTCATAGTCGCCATCGCCATAGTCGCCATCGTCATAGTCGCCATCGTCATAGTCGCCATCGCCATCCTCTACGATTGAATTCCATTACTTTTCCAGCTACTCTTATAATGGCTACATCTATTTTTTGGAGCCAACATATCAACTTATTCACCGATCATATGCATGATTTATATATGCAGATATAGAACAAATATACAACATGAGTAGCAAAGCAACATTTTGCAGAATATCAGCTAGTGCATAGTAAATTTACTATGCATGCAATAGAACATAGCGATGCCGTCGCGTCACATTGATTTAATGCCGCCATAAACAAGTAATACACGAACGGTACGGGATTAGAATTGTAAATCATTTATAACTAATGTCATTGCTTATCCTCTGTGGCGCAGCAGCTAACCGCATACCTTCTAATGTGAAGCTGGTTCTATTCCAGGGATACTTAAGAGTGCGGGCGACGGCATTATGAAGCAGGTAAAAGTTTTATTTATCATTATTTCAAAAGTAATATCTGAAATAAGTAAATACCAATCAAAAGTACATCTAATATTTTCTAATGGCGTACTGAAAAAAAAAAGTGATACCAATTTCCGATCTATTGACGAGGGCTTTGACACAACGCAATGTACCAAAATTTCGATAACATTTATTGAATGTATTCCATAGACAAATTTCTTTGATGTTAGGTCTGATAGTTTATATCAAAGTTGTGATATATCATAACCCTCCTCCTTCCTAAAACAACTTCAGGAAAAGCTCAAAAGCTTTTCCAAATTACTGTGTTATAATTACAACTTATCAAAGACACTAGCTTTATCTTTATAATCTGTGACTACAGCGGTTTTTTATCTGTGGCGACAATACTTTTTTTTAATTCTACCAAATGACGAGACGAGCGAGACATTTACCTAATAGTATATGATACGCCCTTTGATAACAACATGGCGCTAGTTAGGATGTTATACACTGTACCACATTGTTCCCGTCAGCCTGTTACCGTCTTGTTACCTGAGTAATTTCACTAGCTACGACACCCTTTAAACTGGAACACAGTAATGTTTGCACAGAATTGTTTAGCGGTAGAAATAGGCGCTGCGGTGGTACCTACATTGTCTCCGGCAACAGACCTACTAACAGTAATCAGAATCATCTTTCTCCGTCTTCTTAATCTACTGATAACAAAAACAAACTCCGATTGTTCTGGAGATGAGTTGGGAAAGCTCGTGTCCAACAGTGGACTATCTGCACTGATGACCTACCACCAGTAAAATATACTTTAGACAATACAAACTAAAAAAGCAACAAGTTTTAATCCAGATGTGCTGGTATTTAACTTTTTATATCCAGGGGTTGCAGATAGTTAAAATTCTCATTCAGTAACTTTAAAGTGTCATCACTCCAGGGGTTGCTGTATGAAAGTACGTGACAATAATAAGAATATATAAAGTTAACCGTTACGGTTTATTTTTAACTATGACGTCGGCGGAAATGAGGTTGAGTTCGATTCTCGATATATCTACGATATTCACATAAGCATTCGCACGTCCAATGTTCGTTCATCTCGGTTCAAACGAGTATCTACTTATAAAAAAAAATAAGCCGGAAGTTCTGAACAATTATTGGTATGTAGCAAAATCATTCCTATTAGAAATGTACACATGTAATACGGTTAACAGCGACATGGGGCGTAACGGGTCCCACAACTCACCTCACCAGCTCGTGGTGCAGCCTGCCAATCAACAAAGGAGGCTCCCACCAACCCGCATAGGGCCAGCGTGATAGGAAATAGCCCTAATCCACCAAATGAATCCCTACAAACGACGGTTTCCAATGCCCGGTGGTACTGGACCCATGATGATGACGTGAAGGGCGTGGGAATTTGCTAGATGCGAGCAAGGCAGGTCTTATTGATGTGGACATCTTTGTGGGAGGTCTTTGTCCAGCAGTGGACATCTATCGGCTGATGATAACGATGATGATGAAACGGCGAAATTGAGAACCGCTACTGCGATGGTTAAGAATTAACGAACAGCTGGAAGTTCTATAGGAAGATGTCCAGGATCGCAACAAGTGGAAGAGGGTCTTGGCATCGAAAAGATGATGAAAACAGTGAAGTATTTGATAGAGCGTCATCTTCACACGTGATCACGTGAAAACTAGCGAACCTATCGACACTTGAACTTGACCAATCTACGCGGAATCATCAATGTCAACATTTTCATTTGGTATTATTCATGCGGTTGCTATAGTAACGGTTGGTATAAAAAGTCAAATGACAGCTACCGTTGCTTCCAAGTAATATATCATACAAATTTGAAGTCTAATTCTATATTACAGACAGCAGGGCAGGCGGAGAGCAGCTAGTTTAAAAACATAAACATTTTATATAAAAGTAACTGTAGTGTTAAAGTAAATGATATAAAAAGGAATTAAACCTTATAACCATTGTGGGTTTAAATTGAAACCCTTCAGCTGCGATATATAACCAACGAACGTATTTAATTTCACGCTTCATCATTATACTGTGATAGTGAGCTTTCGCGAGTTTTGATTTGGTACCCGCTCATGTGTACAGCTGATACTAATAATATACTAAACGAAGTTATGGTCACCATTTCTTCATTATTAATATATTAACCATAGTTTAATAAAAGATGAGAAGTTAATAGAGTTATCTATATATAACATATATATAAGATATCTAAATCTAGACTTAAACACTCAAAATTCGGATGAGATATTAAACAGAGCAAATGTGCGTGGAACAGCTGTTTGATGTATACATCTATTACTCCTCATTATCTTGATTTATTTAGCGTTATATTTTAAACAATGCTTCTCTCGCAAAGCCGTCATTATACCCAAACGATCGGGCGCTCGTTGACGTCTAAACCCGTCTTAGTGTAAAGCAGCCAGCTCTGGATCCGTCACGTACCGATAATTTAATAGAAACTTAGCTCGTTTATGAAATACCGAGCTGAGAGCTGCCAACGATACGTGGTCCCGGCGCTTGCAAATGTTTGCAGTTATTACGGAGATCTATAGACACGATATAAATTTTTTTTTTTTTAAATGTAAACTTCAAGGTAACATGTACAAAAATCTTACAGCATCCAATCTTAAAAAACGGAGTGGCGTCCTATTTTATATCTCCAACAAAATGGTTCATGATTTCAAGTTTTATTACTAGACGAAGCAACTAGATGTGACATTCACCTGATGGCAAATAAAATGATGTTAGTTACCTTACAACATTTTAAGCCTCGTTACCCCAGTAATTTTACTTACTATAGTTATCCGTAAATTGGAATATAGTAATCTTATCAACGTACTGTTTGGTTATAAAAACATGAACAGTATGTACCATTTTCTTTTGTCCAAGGGAATATATAGAAAGAGGATCCGAAATCTTCCACGAAACAATCTGGCTCTTCTTTAATTTTATATTCCTTTTTTTTATTTTAACTGGAGGATATCAGATCCGCGTACGCTGCGTCTGATGAAGCTACAATGGTTGGCGAAATAAGCTGCGTAAACTTCATGAAAAAAAAAGCGAGTGTAATTACTGGGGTAACGTGACTCTTCGATCTTATGTCTCAAGCTATGAGCATAATCTGGTGCTGTATCTACTACCCTAATGCCAAGTTGTTATAAGTATCACTTATCATCAGATGAACGTTCGGCTCGTCTCGTCGTACACTTGAATAAAAAAAAAAACTATTTGTCAGGCGCATGATCTACCTGTTGTAACATGTGGTAAAAGGTGATACCTCACAGAATCATATGTGTTGATATTTTAATCTCTTGTTTAATATATTTACTTATATAAGTACATAAGTTATCAAGTTATTCTATATCACTGTACTTGGATATAAAGCGAATATCTTTGAGTTCGAAAGCATTTGAATTGGGGAAGGGTTATGAATGTATTTATAAAGAGTGCTTGTATATAGCATATCAAAGGATTCGCTTCCTTTTATGTTACTTCTTAAGTTATAAGGAGAGTACATTAAGTTTAAAAAGCCGTAAATATTACTTACTGTTTGAAATGGATATTGGCAGGTATCTTTGACTGTACTGAATTTTTGTTGGGATCACCATCGGAGGTAAAAATCTCATTGGGTAGAAAATAGTGATAATTTTTTTTGGTCTTCTTTGGATTCTTTAATAGACCATCATGCTCATCTATAAATATTGATCATTTTTGGTATCTCCTACAACAGGTCTTTCTATAGTCTTCTTATCAATCAAAGATTACAGGACTAAAAGGATTCTAAACTATGATCTTCAACTCACGATCAGTAGACCATTGGACTGTTATATGCTGAAATTCCCTCGGCTGTTTACACAACATCATCACGTTTTATACGTTAAGTAAATGTCGCGGTATTTAACGATGAGCTTTAGGATTTATACGTGAGTTGATTTAAAGAATAAAATGGTCGTGTATGGAGTACGAGAAAAATTATTTAGAGTCTAAACCTGTGCACTCAACGATATATTTGCTAATACATAAAACGAGACGCGGAGGACGTTCACCTGATCGTAAGTGACATCGAACTGTGAAAAACATGTTACTCAAATATTTGTATTTTTTTTTTTTTAAATAAAAGCGACGAGACTTGTTAGACGTTCACCTGATCGTAGTTCTACACCATGCTATAGTAATTGGACTTTGATAAAAATGTTCATAAGGAATCAGTTTGTACTGATTAATCCAGTAATCATCATCATAAGCCGATAGACGTCCACTGCTGGAGATAGGACATACATACATTTAGGCTATTTTCCGCCAAGCCGGCCTGTGCGGGTTTGGTGGGAGCCAGAGCCTCGTTTGTTGATTTGAGCCAGGTGAGGTCGGCTTGGATCCCGTGGGATATGGTGCAGGAACCCTTACGCCTAGTAATATCAAAAGATATAGTACAGTTTAAACTGGAACACAGTTATACGAGTACATACTATCATTAAGGCTTTATTTGTGTTTGGTTTGATATTGATCACTGGTGGTAGACCCCATATAACACTCACGGGACCCAAGCCAACCTCACTTGCTAATCAACTAACGAGGCTCTGGTTCCTATCAACCCGCATAGGGACAGCGTGATGGGAAATGGCCCAAATTCCGCCAAATAAACTACTACAAATTTGGAGATCTTTGGGGGAAGTCTATGTCCAACAGTGGACGTCTAAGTCTTTCTTGCCAAAGACGGTTTAGGTATGTACCACCGTAGCGTATATTTACGTCGGCAAACAGCAGGATGTAAATTTTACTGTTCTGAATTGAAGGGCGCTGTGAATAGTGAATTTATTGGGGGTGAGGACTCAACATCTTATGTCACAAGGCGACGAGCATTATATAACGATGGGTATACCATTGTAACAAGCGCCACCATGTCATGAGCGGGTCTCTCGCCATCAGATGAAGGTTTAGCTGGTATCGATGCTTCTCATAAAAAAAAAATATACCTTAGTAATCTCTACTCAATAATACACTAATTTTTTTTTTGTTCAGTTTAGAATTGAATACAGTTTATCGTAAACCCATCAAACTTAATCGTCAGCGATATAACTCACAGTTAATGTGAGATTAAAAATCCATTAACTTTAGCATAAAGTATACAAAATCAGTTTGCTCAATGAATAATGAATTCAAATGTATCGTAAACCACGGTCCATTTAACGCGAGAGGTGAAGGAAGCTGTAGATCACTTAAAAAAAAAATTATATCTCATCATCATCATTAGGTGCCCTCTTCATACTTAATTTATATCTTTTTTAAATGTTTTATATCTACTTGGAATATAAGTAATCGGATAGTTGTAATCATCATCATCAGACGTAGACAACGTCCACTCTTGGATATAAACCTCCCCCAAAGATCTCATTTGTAGAGGTATATATAGGGTGATTTGGGTCATTTCCTACTACGCTGGCCCAATGCGGGCTGGTGGGAGATAGTTGGAAACACAGTTTAAACTTTTAGCTGTTAATCTAAAGCTTTTCAGTCAGAAGGTGGTGTAAAGGGTCTCTTACTCGTGGGATCCAATCCAACGAAGCAAAGATGTGATAAGGTCTAGCAAGAAGAAGAAGAAGAGCAAAGCGATGAGATGAGCAAGACGTTAACCTGGGGACAAGTGATAAGCCTGCCCATACCAACGATAGCTAAGATTGTGTATACTGCACCACATTGCAGTCGTCGCTTTAAAACATGGGATGTTAAGTTTCCTTCATCTTCTCTCGTCTCTTTCGTAATTCCACTAGCTAAAGCGCCCTTCAAACCGGAACACAGTAATTTTTGCATACTGCTGTTTGTCGATTACAATAGAAGCTGCGGTGTTACCTACCTAAACGGTACTTAACAACAGAGACTTACCACCGGTGAGTAATTACCGTTTTCCGGTTTGAATGGGTTTGTATCTAGTGAAAATACTAGGGCAGAGTGTTGTGTATATTATCCTAACAAACGCCCCTTTGTTATGGTAGGACAAGACGAGCTAGACGTTCATCTGATAAGTGATGCTCCTATTCATAACAATGTGGTGGTAGTTATGATGATATACACAGCATCACATTACGCTTGTCGCTATGAGATATAAGAGGTTGTCTAATTACCCCAGTAATTTCACTAGCTACAGCGCCCTTTAAACCGGAACACAGTATTGTTTGAACAGAACTGTTTGGCGGTAGAAATAGGAGCTGCAATGATACCTTTACGGTTTCCTATAATAAAGACCCACCATAAATTTTCGTATATGTAATTTAAAAGTAAAAAAAAAGGTTTTCTTCTCAAAAATACATTAATTCTTTGTCAGTATATCATCTTTTCTGTTATATATTATTTTCTAACGGCGCAATATTCTACTTCCGGAGATTGCGAGCATCCGGTCGGTGTCGTCTTTTGTGCTACCCAAATTGGAGGCATAGTAATTACAGCACCACAGTCCAACCTTGGACGGATGATATTTTAGAAAGGAAAATTCCTTTTTTTTTATACTACAACGATACAATACGCCTAGCCATATTGCACTCCTCGCCTGATACATAAAATGTTGACTCGTTACCCCAGTAATTTTCAATAGCTACAGTGCTCTTAAAACCGGAATACAGTAATCTTGTCCCACTACTGTTAAGCGGTAGAAATAAGAGTTGCGATGATTCCTAGACGATGTCCAGCAACAGCGATCTTTTTTTTGGTTTCGCGGAGGACATCTTCGAAAGATACCCTGCTTCTGTGGGAAATTCAGAGTTATAAGAGATTTTTACTCTCTAAACCCCATCGGTGGTCTGCATCAGTGCATTCGGAGAGGCCCTGGAATCTCTTATAGAATGCACCGGTGCCCTTCCACACTTTAACAAGTCTCTAAGGAAGGACCAGACCCCCCCCCATCGCTGAGCGATATCCTGTCCCATGTAGGATCGCTTGTTGAGCGATAAGGACGCATACCAAGGCCCGCTAACTGCTAGATCATTTTATTTTCCTTCTACTACAGTCAGGGCTTACCTTAGTCGTATTCTTACAAGCCAGAGATACCTTGCTTCTGGGGAGAAGACAAGGTTATGTGGGGCTTCTACCCACTAACTCCCCTTCGGTGGTCTCCCTCAGTGCATTAGGAGGGGCTCCGGGATCCTACGGAACGCACTGATGCCTCACTGCACGCTGGCTAAAATATCCCACGGAAGGGTAAAGCCCTCCTTAGCACCCAGGCTTTCCTACAGCAAATAAAACATCACCATGTGTTTTCCGTGCTCCAAAGGCTCGTTTACTGAGCCATGGGGGCCTCCACCCTCAAATACGAACCCGAGGACTCTTTTGCTCGCCTTATACGACAGGCAGGGAATACCTTAGTCCTATTCTTAATAACCCGGGACTACAGGGCTGGTAAATAGAAACCTACTACAAGTAAAAAAAAATAAAAACGAGCGGATAATTAGAAACGCTGTTTTGACAAGATGAAAGGTAAAAAATAAAAACCGAGTATCTTTTTGTGAAGAGTTTTAAAACATCTAAAGCCACTGCTTCATTAGCGGGGGATACTAATTAATTAACAACGGAAGTTGAGAAAGGAAAGTCCGTACTGTAATTGCCGTATCATTTACCATCGTGAGAATATCCTGTTTGTGTCTTTTCCGTGTTACGAAGTTCGATATAATAGTAAATTATGGAAATGAGAATTGAGGCAGTCAAACTTACTGCCTGTCTAAAGTAATATTAGGCAAAGAACTAAGTTTAGATCTGAGAGTAGACAAGACCTTTGAGATATATATGAGCATTGTAACTTAAGCGAATCTTCTTGCAAGTACAGTTTCACTGGAATTAAATTATAGCTTGAAAAATAAATTAATAAAATAAATAAAAACAAAGTTGTGATGTATGTATTATAACACAAGTTTATATATATATATATATATATATATATATTTGAAATGAAAAGAAGTGATGTGGGCGGGGAACCGATAGCACATATATAGGCGTTCACTGCTGGACATAGGCCTCGGGATCAGTCCCGCGTTGCTCGCCTCCAGTGGGTTCCCGCGATTCCCATCAGATCGTCGGTCCACCTTGTGGAAGGTCTCCCAACACCATGTCTACCGGTACGCAGTAGGCACTTTAAGACCTTACTGCCCCATCGGCCGTCGGTCTTTCGAGCAATGTGACCTGCCCACTGCCACTTAAGTCTAGCAATCTTTTGAGCTATGTCGGTGACCTTAGTTATTTTGTGGATCTTCACGGGAAATATAGCCTATTACCATCTACAAATTCCGCGTCAATGGTCATGTTTCCATGGAAACCTATTTATATTATATATCTCGTAGTGTTGAGCCAGGGTTTGCAATTTAAACGCATAAATTATACGTAAACACTAGCTTCTGTCATTTAGAGGTCAGCTATGGATAGACTTCACAAAATTCTTTCCCCAAAAGGAGTTTCGGTGGTGTTAGGGCTACCAAAGGGGGGCCGAACAGCTACTATAAGATGAATAAGACAGAGCCTGGTATAGTTGAGTATATTCAGATACATATTTCATCTCCTTATTACCTGTAATTTTTCTTACTTGTGTACTAACTACATCGTCATTTCAATCGATAGACGTCCATTGCTGGAGATGGGTCTCTTGTAATGTGTTCGATAAACCGTGATCTTGCGCTATTTGAATCCACTTGACCCCGTCGATTTTTTTTATATTCTCTGTCTACCTAGGAGTCTGCCAACGCTGCGCTTACCGGTGCGTGGTCACACTTCCAACACTTTAAGACCTCAATGACCATCGGTTTTACGAGTTATGTGCTCAGCCCATTGCTACTTCAGCCTCGCGACTCTAGGGCTATGCACGTAGAGATACTCCAAGCATCGCCCACATGTGCTAACTACTGTACATTTAAACTGAAATATAGTTAAGATTTCACACTAATGTTTAACAGCAGAAAAATTGTTCTTTTCCCAATAAAGATTCATATATTTTCAACTAATCCTGTATAAAGAGTAACAGGTATCAGCAATCGATGAACGTCCTACTCGCCTCGCTGTTTATTCTAATAAAAAAACTTAGTCTACGATCTACTCAGAATTGTTCTCGAATATTCAGACGATTTAATACCAAAATCCAATGCCTGAAGTCGCCTGAAAAGTCTGTAATTCTGTTAAAACTTTTGAATGCCCAATGAGACGATTCTGTTTCACTAAGTACTTGGAGAGTTTGTGCGAGAAAATCTTAAACGCTACTTCAGATTTCGAAAAATAAGTTATGCGTACAGTTTTTATGAATTATTATTGATTATATTCATAAGTTTATTTCAATAATTGTTATTAATAATCTGTTATTAATAGCTTGTTTTAGTATTTGTGACGTCATCACCAAATGAGAAAACTTCAACTTTATATACAGGGTGAAAGGTAATAGGTGTAAATGATCTGGAGAGGATAAAGTATAGCTCGCATCCTACCTGTCTATGGATGGAATATCCCATCCAAAAACAATGCTTCTGGAGTTATTAATTTTTTTTATATTTTGCAAAAGATTTCCGATTTTCTAGGAAAAATTTCGATGCTTTTTTTTACTTATTTTTACACAAATTTCAATGTAATAATTATTGTTTAATCATTGCCGGATGTATCACAAAGAGGCTGTGCATAGAGGCGTGTTGATACTAACACTGATGTATGGTAGTGAATGTTGGGTATGGCGGAAGAAACATTAAAGTAGGATTAATGCTGTGGAGATGAGAAGCCTGAGAAGTATAACTGGAGTGAAGCTGATGGACAACGTGAGGAACAGTGTGATAAGGGAGCGGCGCGGCGTGGTTGAAGATGTAGTGATAAAGGTAGAGAAAGGGATGCTTAGATGGTTCGGCCATGTTGAAAGAAGATTAACGAAAGAGGTAAGAATAATTGGACGAATCGGTGCAGGTCGACCTAGGTACCCACCTATGTATGTTCCGAACAATTCGCAGATGTCTTAAAGAAAGGCCGAGTCAAGAGCACTCGCAACCCACGACCATGCAAGAAGACGCTCGTGAAAGTGGAGGAAGCGAGAGTGGTATGCGAGTATTGTAGCAGTGGAGAGAGGTCGTCCCTGTCTACCCCACTGGGAACGAAGCGTGATGATATACATATATGCATGTAATCATTGTTTAATTAAATTATATTAACAATACTTAGAGGCTAAAACTTTTTAATTAGGTTCTTTGGAAGTCGTGACAGTAAAAAATAGAGCGTCATACTTCATCTTTATTCGATCTTAATTTTTTTTTTATAAATAACACGTATAAAGGAAATAAATAGGTACCGTACTTATGCGACAAGGAATAAGAAAGTACACAAAATTTCTAAAATTTAGAAAAAAAAACACTTGTAATAAAACCAGGTACTAAGTAATATCCAACTGTAGTGACTCGACAGTAGACGCCGCGCCGGCCCTTAATTTGACACTTTTGTTATTGTTGTTGCACGCGCGAGCTTGTTGTTGTCGTTTTAGATATTGAGTTCAAAGTAAAAGTTTTAAAAAGTTAATGTTTTCCTCATAGTAAACTTTTCCAGGCAGTAAACTTTTCCTCGCAGTAAAGTTTTCCAAGCAGTAAACTTATCCAAGCAGTAAACTTTTCTTCGCAGTAAAGTTTTCCTGGCAGTAAACTTTTCCTGACAGTAAACTTTTCCAAGCAGTAAACTTTTCCAAGCAGTAAACTTTTCCAAGCAGTAAAATTTATCTCGCAGTAAACTTTTCCTGGCAGTAAACTTTTCCAAGCAGTTAACTTTTCCAAGCAATAAACTTTTTCTCGCAGTAAAGTTTTCTGGCAGTAAACTTTTCCTCGCAGTAAACTTCCTGGCAGTAAAATTTTCCTCGGAGTAAAGTGTTCCTAGCAGTAAACTTTTTCTCGCAGTAAAGTTTTCCTGGCGGTAAACTTTTCTTCGCAGTAAAGTTTTTCACGCAGTAAACTTTTCCAAGCAGTAAATTTTTACAGGCAGTAAACTTTTCCAAGCAGTAAACTTTTCCAGTCAGTAAACTTTTCCTGGCAGTTAACTTTTGATAGCAGTAAAGTTTTACTCGCAGTAAAGTTTTACTCGCAGTAAAGTTTTCCTGGCAGTAAACTTTTCCAAGCAGTAAACTTCCTGGCAGTAAATTTATCCAGTCAGTAAAATTTTTCTCGGAGTAAAGTGTTCCTGGCAGTAAACTTTTTCTATCAGTAAAGTTTTCCTGGCAATAAACTTTTCCACGCAGTAAAGTTTTCCTGACAGTAAACTTTTCCTCGCAGTAAAGTTTTTCACGCAGTAACCTTTCCTAGCAGTAAACTTTTCCTCGCAGTTAAGATTACCTCGCTGTAAACTTTTTCACTGCAGTAAACTTTTGCAGGCAGTAAACTTTTCCTAGCAGTAAACTTTTCCAGGCAGTAAACTTTTCCTCGCAAGAAAGTTTTCCAGGCAGTAAACTTTTCCAGCTCGCAGCATTTTTTAGCTCGCACAACCGACGGCCGTTGGGGCAGAAAGATTCTCGAGTGGCGGCCACGTACCGGAAGACGTAGCGTGGGCAGGCCCCCCACAAGGTGGACCGACGACCTGATCAGGGTCGCTGGCAACCATTGGATGCGGGTGGCCCAGGACCGGTCTGAGTGGAAATCTTTGGGGGAGGCCTTTGTCCAGCAGTGGACGTCTTCCGGCTGATTGGATTGGATTGGATTGGACATTTGTGGACTTTAGTTACAGCAGCGAGATATAAACGGTGAAGGAAAACATCGTGAGGAAACCTGCACATGACTTAGAATTTATTCTAAGGTATGTATGAAGTCACCAACCCGCATTGGGCCAGCGTGGTGACTATGGCCCAATCGCCTTCATATTGAGGGTAGGCCTGTGCCCCAGCAGTGGGGACGTAAATGGGCTGTTATTATTATTATTATATAAACTTTTCCAAGCAGTAAATTTTTACAGGCAAAAAACTTTTCCAAGCAGTAAACTTTTCCAAGCAGTAAACTTTTCCTCGCAGTAAAGTTTTCCTAGTAGTAAACTTTTCCTCGCAGTAAAGTGTTTCACGCAGTAAACTTTTCTCGCAGTGAAGATTTCCTAGCAGTAAACTTTTCCTGACAGTAAACTTTTTAAAGCTGTTAACTTTTCCAAGCAGTAAACTTTTCCTCGCAGTAAAGTTTTCCTAGCAGTAAACTTTTCCTCGCAGTAAAGTTTTTCACGCAGTAAACTTTCCCTGGCAGTAAACTTTTCCAGGCAGTAAACTTTTCCAGGCAGTAAACTTTTCCAGGCAGTAAACTTTTCCAAGCAGTAAACTTTTCCAGGCAGTAAACTTTTCCAAGCAGTAAACTTTTCCAGGCAGTAAATTTTTCTTCGCAGTAAACTTTTCCTGGCAGTAAACTTTTTCTGGCACTAAATTTTTCCTAGCAGTAAAATTTATCTCGCAGTAAAGTTTTCCTGGCAGTAAACTTTTAGAGGCAGTAAACATTTCTTCGCAGTAAACTTTTCCTGGCAGTAAATTTTTCCTGAAAGTAAACTTTTCCAAGCCGTTAACTTTTCCAAGAAGTAAACTTTTCCTGACAGAAAACTTTTCCAAGCAGTAAACTTTTCCAAGCAGTAAAGTTTTCTGGCAGTAAACTTTTCCTCGCAGTAAACTTTTCCTAGCAGTAAACTTTTTAAAGCTGTTAACTTTTCCAAGCAGTAAACTTTTCCTCGCAGTAAAGTTTTCCTAGCAGTAAAGTTTTCCTCGCAGTAAAGTTTTTCACGCAGTAAACTTTCCCTAGCAGTAAACTTTTTCTGGCACTAAATTTTTCCTGGCAGTAAAATTTATCTCGCAGTAAAGTTTTCTTGGCAGTAAACTTTTAGAGGCAGTAAACTTTTCCTGGCAGTAAACTTTTCCTGACAGTAAACTTTTCCAAGCAGTAAACTTTTTCTCGCAGTAAAGTTTTCCTGGCAGTAAACTTTTCCTCGCAGTAAAGTTTTTCACGCAGTAAACTTTCCTAGCAGGTAACTTTTCCTTGCAGTTAAGATTTCCTTGCTGTAAACTTTTTCCCTGCAGTAAACTTTTGCAGGCATTAAACTTTTCCTAGCAGTAAAGCTTTCCTCGCAGTAAAGTTTTCCTAGCAGTAAACTTTTCTTGACAGAAAACTTTTCCAAGCAGTAAACTTTTACAGTCAGTAAACTTTTCCTGGCAGTTATCATTTTATAGCAGTAAACTTTTACGGGCAGTAAACTTTTCCAAGCAGTAAACTTCCTGGCAGTAAATTTTTCCAGTCAGTAAAATTTTTCTCGGAGTAAAGTGTTCCTGGCAGTAAACTTTTTCTATCAGTAAAGTTTTCCTGGCAGTAAACTTTTCCACGCAGTAAAGTTTTCCAGGCAGTAAACTTTTCCAAGCAGTAATATTTTACAGGCAGTAAACTTTTCCAAGCAGTAAACTTTTACAGGCAGTAAACTTTTCTTCGCAGTAAAGTTTTCCTGGCAGTAAAGTTTTCCTGGCAGTAAAGTTTTCCTGGCAGTAAAGATTTCCTCGCTGTAAACTTTTTCCCTGCAGTAAACTTTTGCAGTCAGTAAACTTTTCCTAGCAGTAAAGTTTTCCTCGCAGTAAAGTTTTCGTGGCAGTAAACTTTTTCTGGCAATAAAGTTTTCCAGGCAGTAAAATTTATCTCGCAGTAAAGTTTTCCTCGCTGTAAACTTTTCCCTGCAGTAAACTTTTGCAGCCAGTAAACTTTTCCTAGCAGTAAAGTTTTCCTCGCAGTAAAGTTTTCCTGGCAGTAAACTTTTCCTGGCACAAAATTTATCCAGTCAGTAAAATTTATCTCGCAGTAAACTTTTCCTAGCAGTAAACTTTTTAAAGCTGTTAACTTTTCCAAGCAGTAAACTTTTCCTCGCAGTAAAGTTTTCCTAGCAGTAAAGTTTTCCTCGCAGTAAAGTTTTTCACGCAGTAAACTTTCCCTAGCAGTAAACTTTTCCTCGCAGTAAAGTTTTCCTGGCAGTAAACTTTTCCTAACAGTTAACTTTTTCTGGCACTAAATTTTTCCTGGCAGTAAAATTTATCTCGCAGTAAAGTTTTCTTGGCAGTAAACTTTTAGAGGCAGTAAACTTTTCCTGGCAGTAAACTTTTCCTGACAGTAAACTTTTCCAAGCAGTAAACTTTTTCTCGCAGTAAAGTTTTCCTGGCAGTAAACTTTTCCTCGCAGTAAAGTTTTTCACGCAGTAAACTTTCCTAGCAGGAAACTTTTCCTTGCAGTTAAGATTTCCTTGCTGTAAACTTTTTCCCTGCAGTAAACTTTTGCAGGCATTAAACTTTTCCTAGCAGTAAAGCTTTCCTCGCAGTAAAGTTTTCCTAGCAGTAAACTTTTCTTGACAGAAAACTTTTCCAAGCAGTAAACTTTTACAGTCAGTAAACTTTTCCTGGCAGTTATCATTTTATAGCAGTAAACTTTTACGGGCAGTAAACTTTTCCAAGCAGTAAACTTCCTGGCAGTAAATTTTTCCAGTCAGTAAAATTTTTCTCGGAGTAAAGTGTTCCTGGCAGTAAACTTTTTCTATCAGTAAAGTTTTCCTGGCAGTAAACTTTTCCACGCAGTAAAGTTTTCCAGGCAGTAAACTTTTCCAAGCAGTAATATTTTACAGGCAGTAAACTTTTCCAAGCAGTAAACTTTTACAGGCAGTAAACTTTTCCAAGCAGTAAACTTTTCCAGGCAGTAAACTTTTCCAGGCAGTAAACTTTTCCAAGCAGTAAACTTTTCCAGGCAGTAAACTTTTCCAGGCAGTAAACTTTTCCAAGCAGTAAACTTTCACAGGCAGTAAATTTTTCTTCGCAGTAAACTTTTCCTGGCAGTAAACTTTTTCTGGCACTAAATTTTTCCTAGCAGTAAAATTTATCTCGCAGTAAAGTTTTCCTGGCAGTAAACTTTTAGAGGCAGTAAACTTTTCTTCGCAGTAAACTTTTCCTGGCAGTAAATTTTTCCTGAAAGTAAACTTTTCCAAGCCGTTAACTTTTCCAAGAAGTAAACTTTTCCTGACAGAAAACTTTTCCAAGCAGTAAACTTTTCCAAGCAGTAAAGTTTTCTGGCAGTAAACTTTTCCTCGCAGTAAACTTTTCCTAGCAGTAAACTTTTTAAAGCTGTTAACTTTTCCAAGCAGTAAACTTTTCCTCGCAGTAAAGTTTTCCTAGCAGTAAAGTTTTCCTCGCAGTAAAGTTTTTCACGCAGTAAACTTTCCCTAGCAGTAAACTTTTCCTCGCAGTAAAGTTTTCCTGGCAGTAAACTTTTCCTAACAGTTAACTTTTTCTGGCACTAAATTTTTCCTGGCAGTAAAATTTATCTCGCAGTAAAGTTTTCTTGGCAGTAAACTTTTAGAGGCAGTAAACTTTTCCTGGCAGTAAACTTTTCCTGACAGTAAACTTTTCCAAGCAGTAAACTTTTTCTCGCAGTAAAGTTTTCCTGGCAGTAAACTTTTCCTCGCAGTAAAGTTTTTCACGCAGTAAACTTTCCTAGCAGGTAACTTTTCCTTGCAGTTAAGATTTCCTTGCTGTAAACTTTTTCCCTGCAGTAAACTTTTGCAGGCATTAAACTTTTCCTAGCAGTAAAGCTTTCCTCGCAGTAAAGTTTTCCTAGCAGTAAACTTTTCTTGACAGAAAACTTTTCCAAGCAGTAAACTTTTACAGTCAGTAAACTTTTCCTGGCAGTTATCATTTTATAGCAGTAAACTTTTACGGGCAGTAAACTTTTCCAAGCAGTAAACTTCCTGGCAGTAAATTTTTCCAGTCAGTAAAATTTTTCTCGGAGTAAAGTGTTCCTGGCAGTAAACTTTTTCTATCAGTAAAGTTTTCCTGGCAGTAAACTTTTCCACGCAGTAAAGTTTTCCAGGCAGTAAACTTTTCCAAGCAGTAATATTTTACAGGCAGTAAACTTTTCCAAGCAGTAAACTTTTACAGGCAGTAAACTTTTCTTCGCAGTAAAGTTTTCCTGGCAGTAAAGTTTTCCTGGCAGTAAAGTTTTCCTGGCAGTAAAGATTTCCTCGCTGTAAACTTTTTCCCTGCAGTAAACTTTTGCAGTCAGTAAACTTTTCCTAGCAGTAAAGTTTTCCTCGCAGTAAAGTTTTCGTGGCAGTAAACTTTTTCTGGCAATAAAGTTTTCCAGGCAGTAAAATTTATCTCGCAGTAAAGTTTTCCTCGCTGTAAACTTTTCCCTGCAGTAAACTTTTGCAGCCAGTAAACTTTTCCTAGCAGTAAAGTTTTCCTCGCAGTAAAGTTTTCCTGGCAGTAAACTTTTCCTGGCACAAAATTTATCCAGTCAGTAAAATTTATCTCGCAGTAAACTTTTCCTAGCAGTAAACTTTTTAAAGCTGTTAACTTTTCCAAGCAGTAAACTTTTCCTCGCAGTAAAGTTTTCCTAGCAGTAAAGTTTTCCTCGCAGTAAAGTTTTTCACGCAGTAAACTTTCCCTAGCAGTAAACTTTTCCTCGCAGTAAAGTTTTCCTGGCAGTAAACTTTTCCTAACAGTTAACTTTTTCTGGCACTAAATTTTTCCTGGCAGTAAAATTTATCTCGCAGTAAAGTTTTCTTGGCAGTAAACTTTTAGAGGCAGTAAACTTTTCCTGGCAGTAAACTTTTCCTGACAGTAAACTTTTCCAAGCAGTAAACTTTTTCTCGCAGTAAAGTTTTCCTGGCAGTAAACTTTTCCTCGCAGTAAAGTTTTTCACGCAGTAAACTTTCCTAGCAGGAAACTTTTCCTTGCAGTTAAGATTTCCTTGCTGTAAACTTTTTCCCTGCAGTAAACTTTTGCAGGCATTAAACTTTTCCTAGCAGTAAAGCTTTCCTCGCAGTAAAGTTTTCCTAGCAGTAAACTTTTCTTGACAGAAAACTTTTCCAAGCAGTAAACTTTTACAGTCAGTAAACTTTTCCTGGCAGTTATCATTTTATAGCAGTAAACTTTTACGGGCAGTAAACTTTTCCAAGCAGTAAACTTCCTGGCAGTAAATTTTTCCAGTCAGTAAAATTTTTCTCGGAGTAAAGTGTTCCTGGCAGTAAACTTTTTCTATCAGTAAAGTTTTCCTGGCAGTAAACTTTTCCACGCAGTAAAGTTTTCCAGGCAGTAAACTTTTCCAAGCAGTAATATTTTACAGGCAGTAAACTTTTCCAAGCAGTAAACTTTTACAGGCAGTAAACTTTTCTTCGCAGTAAAGTTTTCCTGGCAGTAAAGTTTTCCTGGCAGTAAAGTTTTCCTGGCAGTAAAGATTTCCTCGCTGTAAACTTTTTCCCTGCAGTAAACTTTTGCAGTCAGTAAACTTTTCCTAGCAGTAAAGTTTTCCTCGCAGTAAAGTTTTCGTGGCAGTAAACTTTTTCTGGCAATAAAGTTTTCCAGGCAGTAAAATTTATCTCGCAGTAAAGTTTTCTTCGCTGTAAACTTTTCCCTGCAGTAAACTTTTGCAGCCAGTAAACTTTTCCTAGCAGTAAAGTTTTCCTCGCAGTAAACTTTTCCTGGCACAAAATTTATCCAGTCAGTAAAATTTATCTCGCAGTAAAGTTTTCCTCGCAGTAAAGTTTTCCAGGCAGTAAAGTTTTCCAGGCAGTAAAGTTTTCCAAGCAGTAAACTTTTCCAGGCAGTAAATTTTTCCAAGCAGTAAACTTTTCCAGGTAGTAAACTTTTCCTCGCAGTAAAGTTTTCCTTTCAGTAAACTTTTCCTCGCAGTAAAGTTTTCCTTTCAGTAAACTTTTCCTCGCAGTAAACTTTATTAGTCTTATTCTTGAGGGCGATTGGGCCACAGTCACCACGCTGGCCCATTGCGGGTGGTGATATATATATGTATAATTTAAAAATATGATTTAAATTAATATTCATATGATAACATAAACGTACAACGCACTGCTATAACGTTATGCATTATTAAAAATCGACATAGTAAAACATATATAAATTACATATTGACTTAGTAGTTGTTGAAATCATTATAGAAGCTACTAAGGTAGCGAGAAGTTTACCGGATCGTTAGTCATTCTTATAATAATAATAATAAAAGCGACGCTAGTTAATATAGAGTTAGTATAGATTTACACTGAACCACGTTGTTCTCGTCGCCTTGTTATATAAGATTTTAAGAGTTATTACCACCGTAATTTTACTAGTTGTAACGTCTTTCAATCCGATACAAGTACCATGATCTGAATATTACTGTTTGACGTCAGAAATAGAGATTATGGTGGTACAACAACAAAGTCCTGTCAGCAGTAAAAAACGAATACTAGGCTACAGCGCATTTCTAAGTGTAAGACTGTTTGGCGGCAATAATCCTGGACTTTATGCTGTGAAGATTGATCGTTAGTAAATTCTTACTAGTAAATCTTGCTTTTACTACATTACTGACTGGTTTAAGTTCACAGTAGTACAGTAACCGCAGTGTGTATGCCGCACTGTACCCTCTCAATGATACCGGCTTCATAGACGAAACGAAATTACGGACTTGGAGTGCTTTTGTGTTTGCTTATATCGTTGTGCTGAATGTTTGGCTTCGTACACTCACGTTTGAGTGATTTAATAGCGTCGTGATGATGGCACACGAAGAACAATCTTTCAACTGTCTCTTCTTCTTCTTCTTCTTCTCTTCAACTGTACGCAATTAATTTTATAAGCTAATGAAAAGCTCAGTTTTTGTTAGTCTGCTCGTTTTTGACATGTAAGCAATTAACTGATGCGGGCTGCGCTGGACTGGATCGGGGTATGGAGAATTTTGATGGAGGTCTATCTCCAGACGTGAAAGTGTACTGGTTGATGACCATGTTGAACGATTAGTCGACTACATTATTATTCCAAAAATCATTTTTGATTTGTCCCATAAACAAACTATGAGTTAAATCTTTTAGTTATTGATTAATGTATTCACCTTATGAACTGTGTTCTCATGATTTTATAAGTGAGATAAGGATTTACTAAATGTATATCGTTTTTACTATTAAATAACGAAGTGATGATCCGACACTATAACTGATGTCTAAATTACTCCAGATTGAATAGGACAGCTCATCATAAGTAAATGACCATTACATCAAGACAATGGCCAGATCTTGCCACAGAGACTAAACTTCCTTCATTATCATACTGAGATCCCTGGTTTGATTTCGGGGCCATATTTGGGGTAGTTTTTAAGTAGCTTGACGATTGCCTTCCACACGCTAGTTTTGATTTGATCAATGACATTGATAATAATAAAGGCCTTATGTCGTGAACGTTACCATGAAAGAAGGTTTTTGTTATAGTTTAATGTTGTACTGTAGTCTTTGTTCGACTACATAACACACAATGAGCTGCCGCCAAAGCTTGAACGACATTAGAATAAGATACCAGGGAAATAAAGCACAGCAACTTGTTCTGCGAAAATTCAATTATGTTTAATAGGGTTGTTTATGAAACCGTTTTTAATATTATTAATAGTCACACATTAGCCTTAGGATGGTATTACACGTGATGGTTACCGGTGATGTAGTCTTCTATAGTGAAATAACTATTCTAGAAATATTTCTATATGAAATATTTTTTTAGATACGGAGGAAGAAAAGACACACTGAAGCCAGCAGAATTTTCGATTATTCTATACGCCCGAAGATTTTTATTATAAGGAAATGAATAATTTAGATTATGAACAGGAAGTTAATAAACTTGGTTAATTTTTTTTATGTATAAAGAGCAATCATAATCATAAACTTAATATTACCTGATGGAACCGAATTTTTTTTTGTGTTTGCATCATTTTTGGAGCCAATGGAGCTGACGTATCCCTAATGGATAAAAGCTCCCTCAAAACAAAGAAAACACTCTACACTGACTTAATGGTAAACAGGGTAATAATAAATAAAATAAGATAAAAGCTAGTGTAGTTACGTGCAGAATACTGAAGCTTTCAAAAGTTGACAGTTGGTATACAGCTGCATAATCTGCCAACGTAACATACATAATATTGTCATGTTGGCAGATTGGCAACACTGTAATATTATGTTATAGCATATAATATATAGCGAAATATTTCAAAATTAATGAATTTTTTTTTTGTAATATTGTTTATATAGTATATCGTTTCGCGGTCATTTTTATGACTACAATTTCTTCAATAAAACGGAAGACAAAGGAATCACATCAATTGGGTTTAGTTCCGATCGTTTTGTGGTATTATAGATAGGACCAATACAATAATATAACCTTTCCGTCCATAATAAACAGCTCTTATAAATTATTTTTTTTTTTAATCATTCCACCGGGCATTTGTGAGCCTTTTCCTTATTACATTTTTTGTTTTTCCTTATTCCCTCTATCCTTACTTTTCTTCTTTTATACCTTTTCTCATCTTCTGTCCATATTACTCTCTTTTATTCTCCATACTATTTTTACTTTCATTCTTCCTTGAAATGAGTTTCACACACACTGCGCGAAACCTCTCCACCCACGAACGAATCAAATTCACACTCGGCCCATTGCCCATTCGTCGAATATTGAAATGTGAACAAAACTGTCGGCGAGCGAGTACGTAAGAATCGTTACTCGTGAAAAATGCTTCAATAGCGAACGCGCGATGCTCACCCGACCACTGCGACATCGTGATTAAGAAATCCGCACGATCGGTGATTCTAATGACACAACCTTCCCCCCGCACTGTTTATAACTTAATGAGATATTCGTTTTTTAAAATATAAATCTGCCGCCAGACACCCTTTACTATCATATTTTTATTACAGTACTTTCTTTTACTTTCTTATCTCTATATCTTATAGACTATTACATTTATTCTAATATCTATATAAATTTCATTTTAATAAATCAATGAATATTAGAACACTTCATTGTTGATATTGTTTTGCAGTGAGGTCACGGAAGGAGCGCCACAAAATGGCGGCGTTTAAATAACATCGACTTTTATGTAATGGTATGTAACTGGTGAGTTATATAATAAATTCTTCAAAATTTTTTTTTTTTAATTGTGCAGGTACTTTTATTGATTTATTTTTTTACTTTATATTTTTTTCTTTTTAAAAAATAATAAATCTCATTTGAAATAACTACATGGATGTATCCTATTTAGCTTTTGTCTTTTATTTCTTTTAATATTTACGAACAGTTATTATATTATATTTTTGCCAACCCTGATAGAAGGAGGTCCAAGCACGTTTCAAATAAGGTTACAGGAGCATCATTTCAAAGGATGGACGTTATATTCCTAGATATATTTATTTCTAGATTTATTACGTAATACTACCCCTATTCCCGTTATAATAATTTCATTAGAAATCTCTTTACAACTATATAGTGATATAAAAGTAACAAAAATATATTAATGTTCAGTAATAAATTCTTAAAAAAAATATATCTACACATATATTGCATCCGTGACTTTTTAGAAGGTTTCCCATGTGATAAAAAAAATGTCTCTTGCCGGAGACCATACATCACTGCAGCTTCTATTTCCGCCGCTGAACAGTAGTGTGGGAGAAGGAAACAAACAGTCCAAATCTTTCTTTTACATTATCAAAAAAGGTTAAATTTTATGATTCGTCAACAGCGTTGCGATGAGCAAGTAGGTACAAATAACAAACATTACTGTGTTCTGGTTTCAAGGGCTGTAGTTAAAGAAATGACAGGTTAAGAACTGAACACGTAGTTTTAAGGCGACCAGCACAGTATGTATCATCTTAATTAGCGAAAATTGATATAGACAGGAGAATGAATTACTTACCACCAGATGAAAGCTCACTGCAATAGTTATTTCATCTAAAGTGGATTTTTTATATCAAATTAATGCCTCATTCAAGATTAAGTAGGGTTCCGTACGACCGTTATTTTTACTTCGAACAATTGATTTCCAGGGACTAAAGGAGACCGCAAATCGAGTTAGCAAATTGTTACGTCCGAAATGATTACCGAATCTATTTGACTTTTCAGTTTCTTGAATAAAAAAAAAGCTCTGAAATTTAATATAACTAAAGTAACTTAAGCCGATTACCTGGATTATAGTCTCGATGTTACTGTTAATAAATTTCATCAGATTTAACTTTGGTTGAGATTTCCATTTTTGCGTTTTTTTTGGAGATTAGAATTTAATACAAAATTTAATGAATTTGATGAAAATCAAGTCCAAGTCCAATCAGCCGGAAGACGTCCACTGCTGGACAAAGGCCTCCCCCAAAGATTTCCACTTAGACCGGTCCTGGGCCACCCGCATCCAATGGTTGCCAGCGACCTTGACCAGGTCGTCGGTCCACCTTGTGGGGGGGTCTGCCCACGCTACGTCTTCCGGTACGTGGCCGCCACTCGAGAACCTTTCTGCCCCAACGGCCGTCGGTTCTGCGAGCTATGTGCCCTGCCCATTGCCACTTTGCGACGGCGACCCTTCGAGCTATGTCGGTGACCTTGGTTCTCCTGCGGATCTCCTCATTTCTGATTCGATCTCGCAGGGAAACTCCGAGCATAGCTCGCTCCATCGCCCTCTCGGCAATCTTAAGCTTGCGGACAAGGCCCACAGTAAGCGGCCACGTCTCTGCTCCGTATGTCATCGCTGGCAGCACACACTGGTCAAAGACTTTTGTCTTGAGACACTGCGGTATATTGGACGAGAAGATATGTCTTAGCTTCCCGAATGCTGCCCATCCGAGTTGGATTCGACGAGAGATCTCTTTCTTGAAGTTGGACCTACCTAGTTGGATTGTATATCCGAGGTAGACATATCTGTCAACAACTTCAAGTGTAGAGCTTCCAACTGTTACTGGAGTGGGTACAATATGGACATTTGCCATGATTTTGGTCTTGTCCATATTCATTTTAAGACCCACTCGTTGTGAGACTCTACAAAGATCATCGAGCATTGTGTTGATGTCCTCCATGGTCTTAGCCAAAACCACGATATCGTCGGCAAATCTAAGGTGCGTGATGTACTCGCCGTTGATATTGATGCCATATCCTCTCCAATCCAGAAGCTTGAAGACATCTTCCAATGCAGCGGTGAACAGTTTCGGAGATATGATGTCTCCCTGTCTTACTCCACGCTGCAATCGGATCGGTTTCGAGCTCTGGTCTTCGAGGCGGACTGACATGGTGGCGTTCTCGTACAAGCACCTTAGAACATCGACGTACCGGTGGTCTATTTGGCACCGTTGGAGGGCCTGCAACACGGCCCATATCTCAATCGAATCGAAGGCTTTCTCATAGTCCACAAACGCTAAGCATAGGGGCTGGTTATACTCATGGGACTTCTGTATAACCTGCCGCAGCGTATGAATGTGGTCTATGGTGCTGTAGCCTTTACGGAATCCAGCTTGTTCGGGAGGCTGGAAGTCGTCGAGCCTGATTGTGAGACGATTCGTGATGACTCTGGAAAACAACTTGTAGACATGACTCAAAAGTGAGATGGGTCTATAATTCTTCAACTGGGTTTTATCTCCCTTCTTGAAGAAAAGCACCACCACACCTCCGTGCCATGCCCGAGGCGATCGGCCTTCTAGTATGACGGAATTAAACAACTTCTGCAGGACTTCGAGGATCGGCTTTCCACCAGCTCTCAGAAGTTCAGCTGTTATTTCGTCATCACCAGGTGCCCTGTTGCCTTTAAGCTGATTCAGAGCCACACTAATCTCGTGTAGGCTGACAACCGGGATATCTTCAGAGTAGTGTCGGGCTAGACTAGCTCTTGGATCTGATGCTAGTCCACCAGGAGAACATGTAGTCGTGTACAGCTGTCCATAGAACCGCTCAATCTCCTCCAGAACCTCGGCCCTTGACGATACGATCCTGCCGTCCTCTGTCTTCAGCCACGTCAACCGGCTTTGCCCGATAGACAGATCTCGTGCGAATACTTTAGAGCCTTTGTTCCGCTCTATTGCCTCTTTAACACTGTCAGTATTAAATCGGCGTATGTCGCGAGTCAGAGACTTAGAGACCTGCCTATTCAGCTGCCGATATTTGGTGGCATCTTCAGGAGACTTCAGGACCAGTTCTCGTCTTTCGGTCATGAGGTTTAATGTGTGGTCAGAGATCGGCTTCTTCTTTCTGGTACGGGGGACTTTAAAAATCTTAAGTCCTGCCGTACGGACAGCATCTACGAACCTGGTGTTGTAATCGTCCACATCAATGCACTCGCCTAAGGATGCAAAGCGATTTCGTAGTTCAAGCTGAAAGCTCTCGGGGTTTTGGAGTTGGATGGGCGCTGGCCGGAGCGTGGACTTCACCAGTCGAAATCGTTCGAGCTTTATGTTGATATTCAAAATGCCTCTCACGATTCGGTGATCGCTGCCCATTTTTAGAGCATTGATCACTGAGACATCCTTGAATATCTGCCTCTTCGTCGACATGATGAAGTCTATCTCATTTTTAGTAGCTCCATCAGGACTAATCCACGTCCACTTGCGGCTGGCCCGCTTCTTGAAGAAGGAGTTCATTATATAGAGGCCCTCCTTCTCCATGAAGTCGGCGAGCATTTGGCCTCGTGGATTTCTCTGTCCATATCCAAATTGCCCCACTTTCAGTTCTCCACTACTTCGCTGCCCTAGTTTTGCATTAAAGTCTCCCATGACAACGGTGTACTGAGTTTTGGAACTGTGTATGGCTTTAGAAATATCCTCATACACAGTTACCACCTCGTCATCAGAGTGTGCCGTAGTCGGTGCGTATACCTGTATGACCTTCAGCGAGTAACGCTTGGTAACTCTGAGTATCAGGTACGCTACCCTTGCTGACACACTAACGATGTCGACAACGTTATTTACAAGAGACTTGCGGACGATAAACCCGACGCCACCCTGGGACTGCTGGTCGCCCTCCCGGAAATAGAGCAGGTTGCCTGATTTAAGAGTTATCGTGTCTTCCCCCTCTCTTCGGACTTCGGATAACCCTACTATATCCCATCTTAACCTGCTCAATTCCTCCTCCAGCTCAATTATATTATCGTCGGTCCGCAGTGTACGCGTGTTGAGTGTTGCCAGGGCCAGATGTTGTTGGTTTTGGTAGCCTGGCCGCTTCCGGAGATTCTTCGCACCCCTTGCCCCGCCGTTACCGTGACCGCTACCGTAGCCAGGAATAGCGGGGCCGCCGGGGACTAGGGGCCGTTTTTTATTTTGGGATCTCATCTTAGGGGGGAATTGCCGTAATCGCCACGCTTGGCAGGCGGCTTGGCGATCGCAGTTACGGAGGCCCTATCGTGAAACGCTGCTGCCCGTCCCACGTCCGGGATTTCCCTCCGCTTCCTTGGATGGATATACCGCCATCGTTCGGTTGACTGACGGTTGGTTGATGAAAATGGCATAAGGAAATTAATTCGAGATGTTCACCTGATTGTAAGTGATAGTCTTGTTAATAACAGCGTGGGGCTAGTTAGGATGATATACAGCGCCGCATTGTGCTCGTCGCTTTGAGACTTAAAATGTCAAGTTTTATTACCTAGGTAATTTCACTAGCTACAACGCCTTTCAAGCCGGAGCACAGTAATGTTTGCATATTAAAGTTTCGCAGTGGAAATAGGCGCTGCGGTGTGCGATACAAATTTCCAGACAAGGTGGAATCTCCATCAATTACTTTGTAAATAAATTAATAAAGAGGATAGTATCTTTAAAAAAGGATGTATATAGTAAATCACATATTAAGTGTTTGTTCATCATCATCATCATCATCAGTCGATAAATATCCAATGCTGGATATAGGTCTCATCCAAAGATTTCCTCATCGATCGTATAGGAATTAGTATGGGGTGGTTTGGGCTATTTACTACCACGCTGACTCAACTCTTTCTTAGGGTTGGTTAAACAGTTTATATTTTACTGTTTAACCACGGTAGGTTACCGTGAAACAGTAGTGTGCAAACATTACTATCAGGTTTGTAGGGCGCTACAGCTAGCGATGTCAGTTTTCTTCAAAGAATTGGCCAAAAGCGTAGCCTCGTGCGTTTAAGAAACGTAAAATCTCCTCGGTAATGTACTCCGTCATCAGCAATATGATCTTCTGCAGCTGATTATAATGGATAAAGTGGAAAACGAAATGTGGGGAGATGAAGAAAGTCATAGTTGAGGAGTATCAGGGATTGGACTGGCGTGTCTGGGGCGTACGAATTGTTCTGCCAAACCAGAGACAGAGAGGAATGTACCGCGCTGATCGCCAACCTTCACCAGTTGAAAAGGTACTTTAAGAAGAAGAAGATAGCTAGAGAAGTCACTAGGGTAATGACATTTGAACATTTTACGTCTCAACACGCACATGATGTGGTGCTCTGGTCCTAAATAGCTCTACCTTGTTATGAGCTGGCGTATCACTTACCATCAAGTGATCGTGTCGTTCTTGTCGTCACTTTGTAGAATAAGAGGACTTAGTTATTATTATTATAGGTCTGATAAGGACCACTAATGAAACTGCTGTTGTTGTGGTTTCAGAAAAGAAATGGGGACCTCCGAATTACAGAGAAGTGCTTAACCACTACGCAGACGCTTAAAGCTCGCTGGCCTAATGGTTAGAGCGTGCTTTCATTCCAAAGGTTGCGGATAAAAAAGTAAAAGTGCAAAATAAATAAAAATGTAAACTCATTAGAAAAGGAAGAAGATGCTACAGAGGATGCTTCTCTTTCAGGCTCTCCACCCCTATTCAGAAATAAGTACAAGGAGGCGACGGTCTGTAATTATGATAGGATAATGATGGTAAATGATAAGCGTAAATAAAGGCCCTAACCATACGCAAAGAGAAAAAAAAGATTTCGGATTGGAATTGGCATGTACCGATGACTTAATATTTAAGTTATGTACATTTGTGAACTTCAGTTACAACAGCGAGATACAAACGGTGAAGGAAAACATCGCGAGGAAACCAGCACATGAATTAGAATTTATTCTAAGCTGTGTGTGAAGTCATCAATCCGCGTTGGGCCCGCGTGGTGACTATGGCCCATCGTCGTCATATTGAGGGCACGCCTGTGCCCCAACAGTGGGGACGTAAATTGGCTGTTAAAAGACAGTTAGACGAGTTGTAAGTCGTCAGAAATTTCTATTATCCCTTGTCAGGTTATTCGATGTTCCGGACGAAAGACAGTATTGACAGGCTGTAATAGGAAAAGTTTCCTTCCTTATCCACGAATCGCGATGTCTTGAAAGTGTCGAAGGTATCAACTTAACAGTAAGCTCAAGTTGGAAATATTTATTTGGACGTGGCGACGAGACGAGCGAGTCGTTTACCTGATAAATGACACTTCTGTCTATAACAACCTGGCGTTGCTAATATTATATGCGCTGTAGCGAATCGTGATCGTGGTCTTGAGACATACGATGTTAGGACTGGCTACAGCAATTTCATTAGCTATAGCGCCTTTAAAGCCTTTAATACCTGCCATAGACAAGACATAAAGCTCTATTTTTTTTTCGATTAAGCGATGAGACGAGTATGATGTTCACCTGATTGTAAGTGATGCAATACTGCACCTTAATGCACTTATCGCCTGAATCATATGATAATAAGGTTCGGTACCCTGACGATTACAATAGCTACAGCGCCCTTTAAACCGGAACACATTAATGTTCGCACACTACCTAAATAGCAGGTCTACGGCAACAGAGACCTGCTAACGATAACATAAGCTTTTAAGTTATATGTTACAAGGGATATTAACCCCCTAAAACTTTGACGGTGGTTTTCTTCAGTGTTTTAATTGATCTCTGATACCTAAAGCTAAATACTGTGATAATAATGATCATCAGATCTTTTAAAGAGGCACTATCATGTGGCACAGTCACCGCTGAGCTCATGAGCTTTGTAAACGCTTAGATTTCTAGATTTTGGATTGTTCTTTAATTTAAATTACCCTTTTAAATAGGTTCCTCCTTCATATTGTAAATCTTCCGCTTTAATTACATCGCTATGTTCCAACAGATAATGTATGAAAGAAATATATTCTGGATGAGAATACTCTTACATCTATGGCCTTATTATCACTTAAAGTTACGTGAAATCAAATGCAAGTGTTAAAAAAAAGAATATATGTAATTTTTAATCCACCTTAGGAGTATTGCACGACTGATCAAATTTTATGTATTGGTTTAAAGTCTAGCTTCTATGACGATTTTACTTCTATCCTTTGAGATGAGGTAAACATTGATGTTGAGAGGTGAGGTCGTTCACACCGGTCATCCAAAGTTCAGTCCACGAGCTAGGGTGTAAATATTTACATTGAAAGTCTCACTTGTGGTCCTCGACAAGCTTTACTTAGTCGGATCCGAACTATTTAAATCGCTGCGGTTTCTATTTATCCCTTTGTAAATTGAACTAATACGTTAACCCTGGACACTGATTAAAATGACTAATATAATTTAAAGTATTGTTCACCAGCTTAGTGACTAGGAGGATGCCGGTTCGATCCCGGAGTCATATTATGAGATATTATTTTAAACACTTTAAGTCTGCTGCTATCATTGCAGACATCATTGATGTGAATCAACTGTTACTGTTACCATTGGTAGTCTGCGTGAATACGCTTCACCATCCTCATTGTCAACATCATGTGAAGTTAATGTCGTGATAAGCCCATAGTTGAAAAAGAAGATCAAACAATGCTTTTTTTTAACATGAAAATATATGTAAAGTAATAACAAACGAGCAACGCGGGACCAATCAATATAGAGATCTTTGCGGCAGGCCTATATCCAGCAGTGCATGTCTGTCGGCTGATGATGATGATGAATAACAATAAACAAATTGTAGTAACATTCTGCTACAGATAAAAATCTAGATACCAATACAATTTCTTTTGCTAAGGAAATGTAATATTTGCAATCAGATAAACTCTTCACCCTTCACAGCTACATCCTCTTAAAGATTCTGAAGTTACACCACCATTGTAGTTACTTCTCTCTCTCGTTTTTCTGATTCTTCGTCAGTATTAGAATTATATGAATATTTTTATATGATGAGACGTTCACCTGGTAACGCTAGTTATGATGATAAACACAGACTCGATCTGGTTCCTGTTTGAAGAACGCCGTAGCTAGTGTAATTACTGAGGTAACAAGACATCTTATGTCTGAAGGCGACGAGCACAATGTGGATATCATCCTAACTAGCGCACTTTGGTATGGGTAGGCATATCACGTACCATACTAGTGGTAGGTCTCTATTGCCGGAGACCGTCTAGGTAGGTACCACCGCAGTGCCTATTCTACCGCCAAGGAGATGGACAATGTGGGGCAATTAATATCCTAAATAGTAGCACGTTGTTATGAGTAAGTGTGTCACTTACCATCAGGTGAACATCTTAATCGTCTCGTTGCTTCGTTGAACCAAAAAAGAGTCGCTTGTAAAAAATCTGTTTCCATCAGTTCTTGTCTGAGTTCCGCAGCAGAACTAAAGTCACAGACGTAGTCCAAAAGATTACCAATTTCAAATGGCAATAGACATGGTATATCGCTATATGACTGACAGTCGAAGGAGGAGATGGAAGACCTTGGTCTTCGAATGGGGCGTACTGAAGACACAGTGTTGGCAGACCCCCCACTAGCTGGTCTGACGATCTGTTGTAGGTTGCAGGAAGAAGATGCGAGAAGCGCAGAATCGATCGATGTGGAGTAATTTACATAACTACGATTTAATCTTATTTTCATAATAATAGATACAAAAACCATTGAAAGCATTGAACAAATTTTGTATATAAAACTAAAAATCGTGAAATCTAATGGATGGTATAATAATTTAGCTTTTAGCTAACGATTTGTAAACTAATTCGGAGCCGCCTTTCAACTTCACAAGTCTATTGTTAAAGGAGAGAAAAAAGGAGCCGACCGTTCCTGAAGCGAGACCATTCGGATGGAGTAAGTGCCTTTTTATTATTATAAAATATGTGATCTTTTGTCTTGACAGTTATCGCTCTTTATTCTATCAAACTCATCTCTATACATTATATCATTATAATGGTGGTAGTTTTCTTACCGTTTAAGTAGATACCATCGCGTCGTCTATTCTTATTATCATACAGTTTTGAAGCTAGTGAAATACTGGGGGTAGTAACTTAATATCTTTTTTTCATTGGACAAAGCGACGAGATCAGGGACACATTCATCATCATCATCAGTCGATACACGCCCACTGCTGGACATAGGCCTATCTCAAAGATCTCCACATCGATCAGTCTCGAGAGACATTCGTTTAATGGTAAACGACTGCCGATTACACAGCGTGTGTTAAGACGATATACACAGCACCACGTGTTTGTCTGATGACATAAGATGCTGTCTCGTTACTCCAGTAACTTCACTTACTACAGCTCACTTCAAACTGGACCACAGTAATGTTTGAAGGCGGAAATAAGAGCTGCGGTGATACCTATCTGCTTTATACATTAAAAATATTCACTCTTTTTCCAAGTCTTTCTTTAGTATTAACAAAAGAAAGATTTTGGCTGTTTCCTTCCTCCTCGTAGGAAGCAGTCTATATCTTAGCACACTGCTAGTAAAATTTGGCATAATTTATTTACTAGTAAGCAGTATACTAACCTATGCCGGAGACCATCTTAGATACAACCGTAGCTTCTATTTCTGACGACGAACAGTCGCGTGCAAATATTACTGTGTTCTACTTTGAGACGCTTTGTACGAGTAGCTGGTGTAATTACTGGGGTAACGAGACTTAAAACCTTATGTCTGAAGACGATGACGACAATTCGATGCAGTGTATATCATTCTAACTGGCGCCGCGTTGTTAGGAGCAGGCGTTACTTAGATGAACGTCTCGCTCGCATCATCGTTTCGTCTGACAGACAAAAAAAAATATTAGGGATGTTTTTGTTCTTTTATATATTATTTATAATTTCGTTTAAATAAAGGCCTTTATATTATTACTATGGGCACAACAAAGTTAGTAATTTTACCCCTACACGTCGCAACGATGTCTTAAATAAACTTGAAACGTGCTTAGATGTATCACTTAGGGTTGGCGAAATCTAAGTTAAAGTGAAAATATATATTATTCACGAGAAACTTATATATATAAAGGATATAATTATTAATTAGATAAATGTTTTTGAACGAAATTCATGTTAGAGAGAGAGGCGAGAAAACGCGATGGAAGAGTGAAATGCAATGCCATCTTTAAACGCGTATATATAACTGAGCTTTAAAAAGCTAATTTTCCTAATAGTCTAATTATTAACGAGCCTATATAAAAATATTTTTTTTTTCTACAATTCGACGAGAAGACGTTCACCTGATGGTAAGTCGCACTTAGCCAGCGGTGGATAAGTGGCATTGTTTGTTTAGTTACGAGCGTCGAGTTCTCTAGTCCAGTAGTGCCAACATTAAGAGGGCTGGTAAAAATGTATGATAAAGTTCTGCCAACCTTACGCATGGATATTTCATTTTCGCGACACGCTCTACCTTAGTTTATTTCCCTTGACTCATATAGCCAACGTTTTACTTCAATCATATTTTCTGCTGTGTACAATATATCATTCAAGTCTACATGTTTGACAATAGATGAATTGGAGAATGGAGCGCGATGAATGGTGCCTTGGGTGTACACGAAATTCTTCACACCATTCACATTATTAAGGTCATAATTCAAACTACAAAGTATTCACCTTTTAACGCACTTAAAGAAACGGAACATTATATAAAAGGAGGATTCACTGGTGGTGGGTCTCTGTTACCAACCGTTTAGATAGATACCACCACAGCGCTTGTTCCTGTCACCAAACAGTAGTGTGTTGTAGTGTTACTGTGTACCAGTTTGAATGGTATCGTACCTAGTGAAATTACTGGGGTAACGAGTCACAACATTTTAGGTCTCTAGCGACAAGCGTAATGTGGTGTAGCACATCTTATCTAGTACCACTTTGCATCAGGTGAATGATCCGCTCAGCGCGTCACTTAATTATATAAAAAATGTAGATATCCTAAGATTCATTGACTGATCGATAGATCTCCGAAAGTATTAGAAATAAGGATATAAAATCTGTTAGAGATATTGCTTCTGCCAGTTAGAGGTCAGCTAAGAATGGATTTTACAAAATACCTTCCCCAAATAGAGTCGCGGGTGGCAAAGCAACAACTAGTAATAGATATATAAAGAAATTTAATATAGTCATTTAATACTATTCTTTAGAATAATAATTTTCAATATGTTTCTAATTAATCAAAACTAGAAATGAAATTATACAAAACACTTGACATGGATCTGGAGTTAATTGTACTTGACACTCTCGTTATATGTTAGAGGCTTGATTATGTTTATATATAAGAACAAGCATATATATAGCTGTAAGCGTCTATCGGTTAATGATGATGACGATGATGATATAAATCAGGACATTATAGAACATGTAACACAAATAGATAACGAGAAACCTGAAAAGATACTAAGAAACTACCGTTACAACGCCATTTTGTTACTTCATATACTTTCTATAGTCTAAGAATATCTTTCCAAATCGATTTATACTTAATCGATTAAATACTATTTAAAATACTTGTGAGAAGACATATTTACGTCTACCTTCTTTAAATATATATAATAATTTGATGATCTTACTAAATCTAGATAAATCTCAGGTCAAGTCGATTTAATACTTTAGTTGCCAAAAAGCACTGATTATAAATTTTTAGGTCTTACTCTCTCATTTAGTAACACAGTACTTAAAATTCTGAAAATTAAAGGATGTAGAAAATTTTTAATAACTTTACTGCGGGAAAATGGAGTGCTGTAGAAAAATGAGGGCAACTTGACTATAGACAGAGATTTTAGAGTTGCTGCTGTGTTAGAATATAACACACAACCTACGTCCAGTTTCGGATATAAAAGGTCTTTGTTTGAGAAAATTAGAAAGCTCGGAATATAGTGAGGAGTTTAATTTCGAAATAGTTCACACAGCGACGTGGAAGCGGCGACAGTGTGACCTCGGCGCGCTAAATTTAATAGAAACTGCTAGAACTGTTAGCTTACTGGCTATCAGTATTGATTCTTATCTTACTGTTAAAAAGTCTTGATTCTGAATATTTATTTCAATTTATATATCATGTTTAATTATTTAAATGTTATTTATTATATATATTATATTTTATTAAATATTCATCATTCTCATCATCATCAGTCGATGGTGTCTTACAAGTCTCCATACCGATGAGTCTAACGCTGCTTACATCCCGAGGTTTCCCACAACCTTCACCAGATCGTCAATCTTGAGTCCTACGTCTATCGACCATTGTGTCCTACCTATTCCCAATTAAGTCTAGCAATCCCCCAGTCTACATCATTGACCTTAGATCTTCTACGGATCTCTTAATTTTTAATTCGATTGCTCAGAACTCCAAGCATAGCGCTTTCAACATCTCATGTAGTTTAACAAACATCAATTATAATAAAAATTTGTCGAGCGAAAGATCGTAACAAAGCTAATGTTTTAGTTTCACGGCAAAGTTTTCTAATTTTAGCTTTCGATTCGGCAACGAAACACGAAACAGCTTAGTCAGTCAGAGCTAATGCTTTTCATGGAGGTGAACTAACAAAATGGATTACATTGAATGAAAAAGATTCGCGAGTCATGATTTAGTTTGAATTTATTTAGGTTGAAGCTGTAACGTTATTTTTGGATTAAATTGAACTGATGAATAGATAAATATCATTTAAATATTTTTACTAATATCAGACCTACAACTCCTCTGAAAATCTTTGCCTATATCTCTTAAAAATTTCCTATACGTTTTGTTCTAAAAAAAGGCGACATAATTCAAAAGCATGTATTGCCTATACTAGAGCATATAAATGCAATCACACAAAAAATGTATGTAATAATAATTGAAACAATAGTAATATAAAATGAAGGGGCAAGAGGTTAGCGTGGTACGGGCATGTTATGCAGAGGGATGAAGGAAATATAACAAAGAAAGTAATGAGAATGAACGTGGATGGTTGTAAGGGTAAAGGAAAACCTAGAAAAGCGTGGATGGATTGTGTGAAAGATGACATGTGTAAGAAGAGTGTGAATTCAGATAAGACGGCTGATAAAGGGATATGGAAGAGTACATATTATGCCGACCTCTGCCGGCTGAGGAAATGGCAGGAGAAAGGAAGTAATATAAAATCAACACTATATAACTATCCTTAATCCTTACTTTGTTGCTATATATATGTCAGAATTTAAAACTAACTTTTCTTTCATTATAATTCATATAATACATATATATATATACTAGCTGTTCCTCGTCCGCTCTGCTGTCCGAATTAGATTTGAAAATTAGACTGCGGCAACCAGCCGCCCCTTGAGCCCGATCGCGTTATTAATACCCCCGCAAAACTCCTTTTAGGGAAGGTACGTATAAAGTCTATTTATAAAACCTTTGACCTATAAGCGATAGAAACAATATCGCTACCAAATCTCTGGATATCTCTAATATACATATATAACGAAGAGAGGTTGATAGGATGCGGGCGTTCTTCTACTCTCCAATCTTCATTCATTGTCGATGAAACAATACTCGATAGGTTTGTAGTACAACAACAGATTACTAAACAACAACGACAACAGTTGGATGGTTCGCTATATTGGTGTTCGCCGTATTCTGTCCTCCGAGCAAGTGTTCGCTCCGTTTTTTTTTTTTTTTTTTTGTTGTTGATTTTCTCGCCGCAGTTTTATTGACAACTATAGCGGCTTCATCGGACTCAGGGCTCGCGGATCCGGTATCCGCGAGCTAAAACGAAATAAATTTGATATATACATATATATGTAGATAAAGTAGTATGTATGAGGGGGAGGAGAAAGATGAGAAGATATTGGATGTGGAAGGGTTGAAGAGTAGGACAGTGCTATGAGGGAAGAGAAAGGGGTTTTGTGTTCGCTCCCGCACCGCGTTCCTCTTTTTATACTTCCTCGAAATGACATTTACATTTAACAAATCATCGACAGTGTTGCCTGCTACAATATCCAAATACCCGCAAATCGATTAAGATTTAACTTTGGTGTTGCCCATTGTTATATCCGAATACCCGCAGTCGATTAAAATGTGACAATGCGTCCTCCAATCTCCGACATATATATCCTTTTCATATGTTAACATGTCACATCTGATGAAGTTAGTAGCTGAAAACCAGTGCTGATTGAAATTACAGTTCCGGTCAGCATTGACAGTGCCACTTCCTTTTGTCTTTCTTTACAAATTGTTCATAAATAAGAATTTATATATGATGATATAGTAAGCCGAGGTAGGTCGGCACATCTGACGAAAAGTGGGTGTATATTCGCCTCTGGCTACCCCTACTGGGAAAAAGGCGTGATAATATAAAAAAATATAAAATATAGTAAGCCAATAAAGTCATTTATATTTATTTATTTAATAGATGGAAATTAGATAATACAGTCCAGATATAATTCAAACAGGATGAAGATCAACAGCGTGGTTGATCGATCGTTTTCCACGTACGGCACAATGCATACACTGCACGTATATTTGTTCGTGTCTGCTTGAACAGCTGATCGTAATCCGCTTTGTCGTCGAAATGCACCAGGAGAATATTTATATACTAGACTATAAAAAAAATATGTAAATATAGATTAATAAAAACATTTACTGGTGTTAGGTCTATGTTCAGCAATGTAGTCTTGGGCTTGTAAGAATAGGACTAAGGTGAGCTCGGCCTGTCTAGGAGTTTCGTGGGCCTTGAGGCCTTTATTACTTAACAAGCGAACCTGTGGGACAGCGTATGACTCAGCGATGGTGCCTAGGAGGGTTAGACTCCTCAGAGACGTGAAGAGGCTCCGGTGCGTTCTATGAGAGATCCCGGAGCCTCTCCGAATGCACTGATATATACCACTGAGGGGTTTTACTGAGTAATAATCTCACATCCTTACTTCCCTCCAAAAGCTGGGTATCTAGAAGTTTTCATCCCTGAAACTAAAAAAAAAGGTCTCTGTTGCCGGACACCATTAACATGCCACCGCAGTAGTAGCTAGTAAAATTACTGCTGTAACGAGACTTTATCTTACGAGCGCAATGTGGTGCAGTATATGCCATCCTAACTAGCGCTTCTGTAGGCGGCGGAACGTCTACCATCAGCTGAAAGTGCCGCCCGTCTCAATGAGTTTAAAAATATATATATATAAAATGCTAAACTAATGTGTAATACCCTGTATGTCTACATTTTATTAGTCTAGACTGATATTTGAAAGAGACTTAATTGATTTCATGAAGCCGTTAACGATTTCATTGTTACAGACGCCATTATAATATTTTGAGAATATTATTGAAATGTAAAACCACTTCGGTCCCGATTATACTCTTTTTATTCTATAGAGTAGTAACGAGCAGGACCTTCATTAAGTCAGTCTGGCTGGCGGATATCACACGTCTATGAGAATTGACGCTCTTTGTTCGTTTCGGTTTCACCACATCTGCAACTACAAATGAAACTTGGGAATCGAACCTGCTTCTTTGAAAACGTATAACTATATATGTATCGATATATATATGCTATCAGGTATTTTGAAAAAATAGTCATTAATTTAGTTCTATTCTGGTTTTTCCTTTAAATAGATTTACGCGTATTTTTTGTTTGGGAGAATTGAAACTGTACTCATACAAAAACCTTTCCCGTCGAGCGCTGACATAACAATACAACGTTTGCGTTTATTTAACATATTTATAGCCCGCTTCATAATTAGACATGTGTCTGTTTATTTAGCACAATAAAACGTCTAGATTTTTAACATTTTCTACCATAATTTATATAAAGTTAGTATTTGTTTAGAAATAAAGTCTTTAAACAACTCATTAACCTGTGATTATTACGTTAGCCGCTGTACCGTTGGGACATTGATATATTTAGTTAACTAATATATTTGTTAGTCAAAATTATAACTAAACAAATAACTGATTTTTAATGGTTACATTGACGTTTTTTTTTTAATATTCATTATCAATTATGAGAGGATTAATATCTATCGTAGGTTACTTTGTTCTCAAATTGTTAGCGTTAGAAAAGATTTTCGTATATTTTGTATGTTGGTCTGTCATATTAGATACTATCGTAATCAGCCGCCAGTACATATAGTAATACATAAATATTGCTATTTATTAATGTAAAAGCGATTAGTATTTTTTTTACTTCTCTCCCTCTCAAATCTGTTTCTATAGGAGCGGTCCTCCGCCTGCTTTGCTGACCGTAAAATCCTCGCCATTCCTTCAGGGGTAAGTTACGTTCTTAGCAAACCTATATTTAGTAAAAGGAATATTTCTACCTAATTTCAAGTCTATAGGCTTTATGAATCTACAGATATCATGACGAGTGTGTATATAGATGGAATTCTCTTATATATATATATATATATATATACTAGCTGTTCTCAGTCCGTTTTGCTTGACATTGTTATGGCATTTATGGTGGTTGACGGGTTGTTACCCGGCAACCCCTTTTAGGAGTGAAATTTTGTGAAATCCATATTTAGATGGAAAACAGTATTAATGTTAAATATTCCTACCAAATCTCAAGACTCTAGGTCTTATGGTTTCAGAAATATCGTGATTAGTCTCTACATAGGTTGAAATCTCTTATATATTATATATCTTATAACCGCCATATGTAAGAAATAACCGAGTTTAGAGTAAAAATATCTTTAACAATCTTAATTATAGAAAAGTAATATCTTTTGAGGTTATAATTATACTTATAAGATTAAGATAGACAAGAAAGATTTACGATTCATGTGTTGAACGTTTAACACCTTTTAATTATTAAGGTTAAGTACTACAACTCTATAATGATAAATTAATTAATTAGTAGTTAATGAGGTCTATGTGTTTTGGCATTAATGAAATCCTAGAGTTATTAGACATACGATAAAATTTTCTTCAACATTACAAACTTTAAAAACACTTAACAATGAATTAACTAATTACTTTTTAGGTTAATTAATAGGTATGATGTATTATATAGAATCGTAGTTAGACATAAAGATTAGATTGAAGGTAGTTTAGCTGTTTCACAGTTATATGAGCGGAACGTTCACCTGATGGTAAGAGATACGCCTGCCCATAACAACGTGGCGCTTGTAAGTTTATATAAGATATATGACATATGATATTAGGTCTCGTTACCCCAGTAATTACGTTAGGTACAGCGCTATTTAAACTGGAATACAGTAATATTACTTAGGCGGTTTCCGACAGCAAAGACATATCAGTAAAGAAACCTATCATCAGTATACTGTACAGATATTTTTTGGTATTAAGAGTACTAGTAGCTCGCTGGCCTAATGGTTAGAGAGTGCGGCTTTCATTCCAAAGGTTGCGGATTCGAATTGGCATGTATCGATGACTAATATTTAAGTTATATAAATTTGTGAACTTTAATAACAACAGCGAGATACAAACGGTGAAGGAAAACTTCGCGAGGAAACCTGCACATGAATTAGGATTTATTCTAAGCTGTGTAAAGTCACCAATCCGCATTGGGTCTGCGTGGTAACTATAGCCCAACAGTGGGAGGTAAATTGGCTGTTGAAAAAAAAGGTATTTAGAGTATTAGCGGATTTTATTTCAATGTTAAATGTAGCGAAATGTTACCGAGACAAACCCAAAGCAACAAGCCAAACGGATTAAGCGACCCACTCAAGATTTATTACGAGATTTGTAACCTGCCAAATCTGCCAGCCAAACTTAAGGATTAATAGAAAACTTGTTTTATATCGCTTTAGAAAAATGTCTTTCTCTTTCATAGTAGAAGATATAATAATAATTGTACACAAAAAAAAACATTTTCTTCCAACAACAAAGTGTGTTATCATATTTTGTAGAAATAACGTAGAAATAAGCTGCATCTCAGTTTTATTAATATGCCTCATCGGCATCATTAGCCGATAGATGTCCGCTGGGCTGAAAGATGTGTATGCGGTGTTCATATGGAAGGATTTGGGCCATTTCTTTCCACACTGGCCTAATGCGGGCTGGTGGGAGCCAAGGCCTCGTTTATTGATTAGCAGGTTGCACCACGAGCAGATGAGGTTGGTTTGAGTTCCGTGAATATTGTCTCTTAATATGCCTACTTAATGTATTACAGATAGTGACAGACATAAGATGTTTAGTCATATTACTGCGGTAATTTTACTAGCTCCAATGCCCTTTAATCCGGACCACAGTAATAGTTATTAACAATATTCTTTTGCGATAGATATAAGCTGTAGTGTTACCTAGTTGATCTTCGTCAACTGAGACCTGCTAACTTTGTAAAGATGTTACTATATTACCACGAGCTATTTTTTCTTTAACATCGGATGCTAATTCCGCTGTTTTTGTTACCGCAGTAATTGTAAATTTTGTAGGACCATCTAGGTAAACACTACGGTGGTGGAGTTTTCCGCCTCCCAAACAACAGTGTGCAAATTTTACTGTATTCCGTTTTGATAGGCGCCGTAGCTAATGGAATTACTTAATGTGTTATGTCTCAAAACGAGCGTAATGTTATGCAGTGTATATCATCTTAACTAACGCCACATTGTTATGTGTTATCACTTATCATCAAGTGAACCTATGGCTCGTTTCATCTCTTGAATAATGAACATTGAACATTACCATTTTAATTTACTTCTAGATTTTGAATATGGTCTTCATTTAAACCTATCGATGTCCACTGCTGGGCATGGACTTCCCAGTGTCAGGCAATCTGATGCTCCTCTATTTTTAAATATATTGCACAGAGACTTTGATTAATATGCAAGTAACTACGAAGTGCGGAGCAAGTTTAATAAACTTCGACCGTTACAGACGTCTACCACAGCTGGCTTCGAACCTAGAAATCTACAGACAGTTGATTTCTTGTTGTTTTGTACTTTAGTGTACAGAATGTTTTGAAGCGTCTGTAACTTTATGTATTGTAACACATTGATTGTTTAAATTGTCTTCTTTAAAGATGTGATATTGTCTTTTTTGTGGAGATGAGAAGCCTGAGAAGTATAACTGGAGTGAAACGAATGGACAAAGTGAGGAACAGTGTGATAAGGAAGCGGTGCGGCGTGGTTGAAGATGTAGTAACAAGGATAGAGAAAGGGATGCTTAGATGGTTCGGCCATGTCGAAAGAATGGATGAAAGAAGATTATGGAAAGAAATATACAAGGTAAGAATCGGTGCAGGTCGACTTAGGCGGACATACTCCGATCAAATCGGAGATGTCCTAAAGAAAGGCCGGATCAAAAGCACACGCAAACGACGAGCGTGCATGAAGACACTTATGAAAGTGGAGGAAACGAGAGAGGTGTGCCAGGATCGTAGCAGGTGGAGAGAGGTGGTCTCTGCCTACCCCACTGGGTACGAGGCGTGATATATATGTATGTATGTCTTCTTTAATTTTTGTCTTCCTTAAGAGTAATTTGTTTTCTTCTGTTTTTCGTGTCACTGATAAATTGGAGCATGATACCATGATAAATTTGTCTATAAAAATGTGTCGTTATTTAGTATACTAACGTTTTAACATATTTATTATAAATCATGTCGACTAACTCTCTCCAACTCGCACTGGTAAGCGTGGTGGGAAATAGCCCAAATCCTTCATATGAATCCCTACCCGATCGATGTTGGATATTCTGGAGCGGGCTATATCCAGCAGTGGACGTCAATCGGCTGATGATGAGAAGATGAAAAAAGTTGTGTATTCATCGCCCAATTTATTTTTGGGGTACATCGAATGAATAATAGATTCTAGATTCAGTAAACTTCCGGTGATAGAATATATCGTGAGGTATCCAGTGTCTGAGTAAAGACAGGTTCTGCAGATATGAATTCATATTGTGATCATGAACTTATATTTAAAGATGATTAAGTATAAGTATTGGGTAAATCTTAAGTAATACAGTAATCATCATCAGCTGATAGACGTACACTGCTGGACATAGGCCTGTCCGAAAGATCTTCATAATACAGTAATGCTATTTTTTATTCTTTAAGGAATTTTTTAAACAGGATTGAATAAGAAAAGGAAGTGGGTTGCTATATAAAAAAATGGCAAGAATAATCAGTACTAACTCTGTGGTGGACAGGGTCGTTATTTCCACTATTTAAAAGTAAATTGTTCCTGGAAATATTTTCCTCAAAGACTAAGCCAACGAGGGTCCGATTGTAAAAACAATAGAACTTGAAGTAAATTAATGATACTCGTTACTTCACTTCCGTGACACGATTTTTAACTTTAAACGATCAGTTAGTTAAATTGTTTACTACATTTTATTAATCACCTAACCAACATGAAGAGCGGAGTGAATACCCTTGATGGTGAATTATACGTCTGCCCCTAACAACTTGAAGTTAGAAAGATATAACTGTATGTTGTGCTCGTCGTTTTGAAGTAATGGTAAATATTGTTAGTCTAGTTATTTCGAAATAAAAATCTAAAGACTCTGCTTATATTGTTGAAAAGTACTTAAAATCCTATTCGAACAGTACGTTTTTATTTTCTTTGTTTATATAGAAACATACCATAAACTTATCTAAAGTATCCCGTCATCACCAGGGGATAGACGTCTACTGCTGGACATAGGCCTGCTCCAAATATCTCTACCTTTTTAGAGGTTCATGTGGAGGGATTTGGGCCATTAGCTATCACGCTGGCACAATGCGGGTTGGTGGAAGACAGAGCCTCGTTTATTGATTAGCAGAGTGCACCACGTGCAGGTGACGTTGGCTTGGGTCCCGTGAGTTGTAGCGCAAGAGCCCTTACACCTACAGGATCCCGAATGCTATAAATCAGAACTTCATCCAAAAATTTTTAATATGATCATAAATTTGGTGATGAAGTAAAGATATACATTTGATGGGAATTAATCAGAATGTGTTGATGTACCATTGTACAAATCTCTTTTCCATAGAATATAAATATAAGTAGTTTTGTCGAGGAAAACAGTTAACTCAGTCAAATACCTAGGCGTCACACTCGACGCCAGATTCAATTTCGTCGCCCACATTCACGAGGCGAGAAACAAAGCGGTCCGAGTAATGGGCAAGCTGTACCCCCTGATGTGCAAGAAAGGCAAGCTCACTCTCAGACACAAGCTTCACCCCTACAAGTTATGCGTAAGACCTATAATGTCTAACGCCAGCGTAGTCTTCATCATCCCCTTTATAGTTCCCATTCGTCCGAAGCACGTCTCAAACCCCTGCAGGTTCTTCAGAACCGATTCACCCGCATTGCCACCGGTGCCGAATGGTGCCAGCGTTATGTGGACCTCCACAACCACCTCAAATGATGGAATTCGATGGTTGGGACCATCACGTAGCACTTCAGAGAGTGCTCCAAATCCTACTACGCCAAGGCGACATCTCACCTCAACTCTCTGATCGCCAAAGCGGCCAACTACGAATCCAAAGATAAAAAAGCGCAGACCACTGTATGCGCTTATTTCGTCATCCCTAGAGCTCCCGCATACCACACACGCACCCACAGTCACCGACAACACCCACGTCACCACAAACACTTCGGACACTACCAACACGCTCCAATTCTCGACATTACGCCATCATCGCTTCAGAACGCAGCGCCACAGCTACCTACACCGCGTACACGAAGTACACCCGCGACCAGGGGCGGTCCTCACCGCCCAGAGACTCCGATACAGGCGAAGGTAGTCTGGGAACGAGTCAGAAAACGGTAAAACCAAAGAACCAGACACAATGAGAAAATATTCCGTCGGATAACTCACTTCACGTAGTGCGCTTAATTATTAAAACACAGCCCGTGGATCCAGGTCGACGAGCCCAGTATCAGATGAGCTGTATGAATCTAGAATCTAGAGGAAAACCGACATATTCAACATGGTGAATAATTGTTTAGCCTCTCTCTTTCTCTCTTTTCTTAGCTACTTATCCAGTAAAAGAAAGTCAGCTTCCACCGGTTTACTTCGCTTTGACGTTTCTTTTGACACTAGAGGTATTGAATACTTGTATAACTATGTTAATTACTAAAGATTAAGTAATTGGCTAAGCCGATTTTATTGTCGTTAAAGTTATGTATTGCGGCTTAACCGTTATATAAAAGGTTTTATTGTAAAATATTTCGTAAAGTTATAATAAATCACGGGCGTTAATTCTGTTAGAACTCCGCGCGGTATAAATTATACGAACTTAAATTGAAATAAAATAAATCAGCCGGGGATTTGGTGCGGACTAAATCTTCTTTTTTTTTTTTTGTTAACGCACCCCTATAATCTCGTAGAAAATTTTAACAAATTATGATTTAGAGAATATTAACAGAATATTGATATGTTTAAGATTTTAATTATATTTTTTTTTTGTCATGAAATTAAGTGATGAGACGAGCGGGACTTTCAGCTGAGGGTATTTGATACGCCCACTGTGGCGCTAGATAGGATGCACCACATTGCCCTCGTCGCCTGAGACATAAGATGTTGAGTCTCGTTACCGCAGTAATTTCAATAGCTACAGCTCTTTTCAATCCGTAACACAGTAATGTTTACACAGTACTGTTTGGCGGTAGATAGGATCTGTGGTGGTATTCACCTAGACGGCCTCCGGCAACAGAGACCTACTACCAGTGAATGTGCTGCGAAATCCACCAGTAATCGTCCTTCAGTTATAGTTAAGTTCTTTAAGTTTCCTCCACTCTCCAATTGCTGTGACCGTCCATGGTTATCGTATACCATCACATGAGCTTCTTTAACTTATAGTCCTAATCAGTTCACATTACTTAATGAACGGAATTCACATAATCAAATGTGAAGGAAGTTTCTCAGGCAAATCGCAGGGGTGATGGGTTATGTTATTATGGTAAAAATTACTGGTGGTAGATCTCTATTGCCGGTAAGCAACACCCGCAGCGCATATTTTAGAGGTCAAACAATAGTATGCAAATATTACTATGTTCCAGTTTGAAGGGTGCAGTGCACCAATTACTGGTGTAACGAGACTGAACTACTTATGTCTGAAGGCGACGAACGCGTTGTGGTGTATTGCGTATGTATATAAACGTATCACTAAACATCAGGTGAACGTCCTACTCGTCTTGCTGCTTCCTTGAAGATAAAAAAAAAACTACACCTATTGAAAGGATGAATATCTTAAGAATCAATAAAAAATTGGATTAACTTCAGTTTTTATTAAGTGAAAACTGGTAGTAGGTCTTTATTACCGCGGACTGTCTAGATAGGTACCACCGCTGCTCCTACTTCTCCCGCCAAACAGTAGTGTGAAAACATCATCAGCCGATAGTCGCCCACTGCTGGACAAGGTTTCCCCAAAGATCTCCATATCGATCGGTCTGTCGATGCTCGCATCCAGTGGGTTCCCGCGATTCCCACAAGATCGTCGGTCGACCTTGTGGTAGGCCTCCCAACACTACGTCTACCAGTACGCTGGCACTACTCTAAGGCCTTACTGCCTCATCAGCCGTCGGATCTTCGAGCAGTGTGCAAACATGATCTGTCTGTGAAATTACTGGGGTAATGAGAGTGAACATCCTATGTATGAAATCGAGGTGCTGTGACATCCTAAATAGCGCCGCGTTGTTACGGGCGGGCGTGTCACCATCAGGTGAACATCTCGCCCGTTTCATAGCTGCATGGAATTTTTTTTTTTTTTTTTTTGTATACATCTGGAATAAAAATCCGCTGATTTATCTACCGCCACTTGTGACCGTATAAATGAAAATGCGATAAAAACAAAACACGTTGTCACATATTTCATATCTTATCTGATTTATCGTTGAAAATATTCAATTGTATACGCAATTTTTTTTTTAATTTTACATCATTATTCATGTTTTCATCGCTGAAAATATGTTTTACCTTTTCAGCGTTTAATATTAACTTTTTTTTATATAGAACGGCGGGCAAACGAGCGAGCCGTTCACCTGGTGGGAAGTGTTCGCTGACGTCCATGGACAGTCGCAACACTAGAGGGGTCACATTGAGCTGGTTACCTAGCCGACTTTTAAGGACATTTTATAATATAATTTCACACAGACTTCAGTGTTAAGGAATAATTAGACATGTGCATTTGTTGTGATGACTAGTTATATTATCCTTTTTTTTTGGAACGGATTATCTTATCACTGGAACTTAATTTCGTATGGAGTTGAGACGAAGAGGCTGTGGATGTAAATACTTCGACTCTCATATGTTTTTTTTTATTGGTAACGAGACTGAACATCTAATGTCTCAGGCGACTAGAGAAATGTGGTGCCGTATATACTATCAATATTAGAGCCATGTTGTTATGGGCGGGCGCATCACTTACTATGGTGTGAACGTCCCCCTCGTCTCGTAACTTAGTTACTTAAAAATAATTGAAAAGATGAAAGAGAGATTTTATTACTTATAATGATAACCTCCTAATCTTTAAATCAAACAGATTATATTACTGATGGTAGGTCTTTGTTGTCGGAGACCGCAGCGCTATTCCAGCCAATATACTGTAGTAAACAAACATTACTGTATTCCAGTTTGAGGAGCGCTGTAACTAGTAAAATTACTAGGGTAACGAGATTTAACACCCCGTGTTTCATGCGACGAGTGCTATACATTACACTGTTATTACCGGCCTATTAACGTCCACTCCTGGACTAATGCCTTCCCGAAGATCTCCACAGAATTCATTGAGAGGATGAGGATGAGAGGATGTCGAATGTGGGGAGGTGGGTGGTCAGAGCCTAGTCTGTCATTCAGCAGCGTGCACCGCGTGCAGGTGAGGTCGACTTGGACTCCGTTAAACGTTGGAACCCCTTACACCTCCTGACTCCATATAACAGTATATATCATCATAACTATCGCGCATCACTTACCATCAGGTGATCGGCTCGTCTCGTCGCTTAATTGAATAAAAAAATTATTAAGTTACGTCAGAGACCTAATTTCAGATCTAAAGTTACTTAGATTAATTACCAACTCCTTTTAATTCTCACAGGCACAAAGGATCCTCGATGAGGAACGGCGCCGTGACTTTAAGGACTAATTAATATTAATTATAATAAAGTTCGATTAACAGTGTCATGTAGAACTTCTATAGATACTGTAGCGGAAGCTATATTTGATAGAACGGATGTAGATCACAGGTTTCGTTAACGGTGCTTCTGGACCAATACGACTTGGAAACCTTCAACATTTTTTTTATGCAATTCAGCAAAGAGTCGAGCGGTACGTTCAGTTGACGATGATATGCACAGGACGATGAATGCTCGTCGCCTTAAGACGGAATAGGATATGTCTCGTTACCTCGGTAATTTAACTAGCTACTACGCCCTTCAAAACGGAACACAGTAGCGTCTGTACACTGTTGCTTGTCAGCAGAAATAAGTACTAGCGTGGTATCTATCTAAACCGTTTCTTGCAACAGAAACCTAGCACCAGTTCAACACTGATCTACTACCGGTGCAACAGAGACCTACTACCAGTGCACCAGAGATCTACCATCAGTTCAACAGAAACCTACCACCAGTGCAACACAGGTCTATTACCGGTGCAACTGAGACCTACTACCAGTGCAATTGAGACCTACTACCAGTGCACCAGAGATCTACCATCAGTTTAACAGAAACCTACCACCAGTGCAACACAGGTCTATTACCGGTGCAACTGAGACCTACCACCAGTGCAACAGAGACCTACCACCAGTGCAACAGAGATCTACCATCAGTTTAACAGAAACCTACCACCAGTGCAACACAGGTCTATTACCGGTGCAACTGAGACCTACTACCAGTGCAACTGAGACCTACTACCAGTGCACCAGAGATCTACCATCAGTTTAACAGAAACCTACCACCAGTGCAACACAGGTCTATTACCGGTGCAACTGAGACCTACTACCAGTGCAACTGAGACCTACTACCAGTGCACCAGAGATCTACCATCAGTTTAACAGAAACCTACCACTAGTGCAACACAGATCTATTACTGGTGCAACAGAGACCTACTACCAGTGCAACTGAGACCTACTACCAGTGCACCAGAGATCTACCATCAGTTTAACAGAAACCTACCACCAGTGCAACACAGGTCTATTACCGGTGCAACTGAGACCTACTACCAGTGCACCAGAGATCTACCATCAGTTTAACAGAAACCTACCACCAGTGCAACACAGATCTATTACTGGTGCAACAGAGACCTACTACCAGTGCAACTGAGACCTATTACCAGTGCACCAGAGATCTACCATCAGTTTAACAGAAACCTACCACCAGTGCAACACAGACTTATTACTAGTGCAACAGAGATCTACCACTAGTGCAACAGAGATCTACCACCAGTGCAACACAGATCTATTACTGGTGCAACAGAGTCCTACTACCAGTGCAACTGAGACCTACTACCAGTGCACCAGAGATCTACCATCAGTTTAACAGAAACCTACCACCAGTGCAACACAGACTTATTACTATTGCAACAGAGATCTACCACTAGTGCAACAGAGATCTACCACCAGTGCAACAGAGATCTACCACCAGTGCAACAGAGATCTACCACCAGTGCAACAGAGATCTACCACCAGTGCAACAGATATCTACCACCAGTGCAACAGAGATCTACCACCAGTGCAACAGAGATCTACCACGAGTGCAACAGAGATCTACCACCAGTGCAACAGAGATCTACCACCAGTGCAACAGAGATCTACCACCAGTGCAGTAGAAACCTACCACCAACTAACTTTGAAAACTAAATTTTAATCTCTTGTTGTTACATTCAGTTAAGTATAGGAATGAAAAGGTTGTGATTCTTTTTTAAAAAAAACTTAAGTATCACTTAAAAAACATTCCGGAAAGAAAGTTTTTTTTTTTTTTTTTAATTAAAGTACGATCTTCTCCAAAGCTTATAAAGTGGTCGCAGTAAAAAGTTTTATGAGCTATTCGGTAAAACCGCGTCTGAGCCGAAAGTTTAACTATTAAAACCCTATCTCATTTATGCCACAATCTTGACGTGCCGATTAAAGGTTTTATAGGACTTTCGCCTGAAGTTCTAAGTTAAAAGCCTAACAAAAAAAAAACGGATATCTTCTTTAAAGTATGACTTTAAGTAACGCAGGAATGAAACGAACTTAAATGTAAGTTACTTATTCTTTATATAGAAAGACTTCTCGCGTCGGTAGAACGAAAAATGAAGGTAACTTTAAAGTGAAAGTAACTTAAAAAAATCACTGCAGTGATTAACATTTGACATTAATTTCAGATGATGTTAAGTTTTTTTTTTCTCGATGTGATCAGGCGAACAGGACGTTCACCTGGTTTTAAGTGACATGCCTTTCCATAATAAAGTGACCGTTGTGATGATGATATACACCAAATTGCGCTCTTCGTCTTGAGACATAACGTGTTAAGTCTCATAACCTCAGCACTGTAAATACAACGCCCTTAAATCCGGAACAAGGGATCTGTAGTAGTTCTAATCAGGTGAATCAGGTGAATATCTCGTTTGAGGTTAGTATAATCTCCTTTAAGTTATACCACATATGTTCATGTACCATATGCCACGGATTTATATTAGACGTTGAAACATTATGCAGTGACAGTATACAGGGTGGTTTTAATGTATATCAGGACCCGATTATCCTTCGTTCATACGTTTGCGAGAGGATCCTTTGTTCAAATAGGTATACGGAAATTTATTCCATTTATCCTTCGATTCCAATATCAGGTGTTGTGACTGTATCCTGAGGGTGTATAAAGGACCTTTTTTAGGGTCTTTACCATTCATACTTAAAGAGACAGGGGATGACTAATGTATTAAAAAGTAACAGTTTCCACACTCCACAGTCATTGGTGATAGGTCTCTGCCGGTGATAGTGTGCAAACATTACTATGTTCCGGCTTGAAGGATGCTGTAGCTAGTGTTATTACTAAGGTAACAAGATCACGTAACGTCCCAGTAACGAGCGCGACGTGGTGCTGTATACATCATCCTATCTAGCGCTACGTTGTTATAGGTAAGCCATATCACTTACTATCAGGTGAACGTACCGCTCCATTTGCCTCTTAATTGAATAAAAAAAAAATTCCTAATTAATTTTTAAGGTTCAAAAGAAATATTACACAATGACTAAATTAAATTTAATAATACTTAAGCTCTAGGTCTATTATATTAGTTTAGTGTTCCCTTCATCAAAAGCTGAAAGGCCTGACGGGGGGACAGTGTTTGTTTACATTAAGCAATATTACTTCCGGTCTTTGATGTTTATATATACAGGATGTATACAGAGATTCATTGCCTCATCATGACATCTCTAAAACTATTAGATGTTAACATTTAAAATTTGGGAGAGATATTGTTTCTACGATTTAGAGATCAGCTAAGAATGGTTGAAAACCTTCCCCAATAGGAGTTGTAGGGGTGTAAGGGTCAACAAAGCGGGTGGGAAACAATAATGATTTTTTTATCAGTAAAGAGATCAGCACTTACACTTGATGGTAAGTGATATGCCTGGCTATAACAAAATGGCGCTAGCTGATAAATACTAAATCACATAGTTTCGTTACCTTAGTAATTACACTAACTAGAGCACATTAGTACTTTAATATGAGAAGGATATCGACTGTATATCATGATCTATAGATCATTTATGTGTAACGTTCATTGTTATATATACATTGTAATGATTTTTTCTTTTTATTTCAAACAATTTGAAATTGGAAAATGGCTGAAATATTTTAAAGGACTAAATAGATTTTTTTAAACTTGATCCTTAAGTACTTCCGATAGATCTCTTTAATGTAAGAAGTAGAATGGATTCGTCTTTTAGAGAAATTTTCTTTAGCTTTCTTTTTATTTTATGATTATTATATAGATTATTGTTCTTCTTCTTCTGCCTCTCCGACTAGCGGAAGTTGGCGGTCAGTTCACCATATTTCGTCCGGTCGCTTGCGGAACAGTTGGGCAGAACAGATTATTATGATTAGATAGATTTGTTATAAGCCAGTCGGTTTACGGTCACCGATTTTCAGTCTCCGGTATTCGGTCTCGAGTGTTCTGTTTCCGGTGTCCAATGTTCTATTATCGATTTTCCGTTTTCGATATTCGGTTTTCCATTTTCCGTTTTCTATTTTCTTTACACAATATCTATTAGATTTACGTAAATTTTCTATGAAACGAGTACTAAAAAAGCTGCTACAAGATTCAATCGGTATCAGTTGTGATCTACCAAGTGATTAAGTATTTTCTACTTCCTGTAAAATTTTCGATGTATAGACGGCAACTGAATTTGTTGATTGGCAACGATACGAAATTGGAGAATGACTCGCTGTGGGAAGTTTGGTAGTACGCAGCATCAATTATTTAACTGCTGACCCTGTTACGGTAACAGACAGAGATGACTCGTTAACTCAATGTTCGCGACGTTTATTATCTTCTGCTCACTTTAATTATACTTATCCCTCCACAGAGACTTAAGGAGGCTTCGGTATACGTTATTGTTGCGACCTAAATCCAAGTGCTCCATATTTTTGTTAAGCTCATTCTTATTATAAGACAGACGGCATTATATTCTTGTTTAAGCCAACTTTTATTAGAGGGACCGGAAAGTAATGTCGTTTTCTTACGCTAAATACAAACATACATTTTTAACGAGTCTTTATTTTTAATCAATGATGTATTCCCCATCATTGTCAATAACCTTTTGCCATCTAGTGGGTAAATTTTCAATCCCTGATCGATAAAAATTAATTGGTTTTTCGGCAAAATATCTAGAGATGGCATTTTGGATATCATCCAAATTTGCAAATGTTTTGCCACTTAAAAAGTGTTGCAGCGCTCGGAATAAGTGGAAATCCGATGGTGCAACATCGGGCGAATATGGTGGATGAGGCAGCACCTCCCACCCCAATTCATTAATTTTTTCTAGAGTTCGCCTTGCGCAGTGCGGTCTTGCATTGTCATGTTGGAGAATGACGCCTTTTCGGTTGACAATCGCTGGCCACTTTTCAATTAAAGATTGATTGACTCGCTGCAATTGTTCGCTGTAGAGGTCTGCAGTAACAGTTTCTCCAGGTTTCAGTAATTCAAAATGAACAATGCCGCGAATACTCCACCAAACACACAAAAGCGCTTTTTTGGGGTGTAAACCTGGCTTAGCAGTACTCCGAGGGATTTCATTTGGAGAGAGCCACTGCCTTTTGCGTTTTGGGTTATCATACAGGACCCATTTCTCATCTCCTGTGATCAAGCGATCAAAAAACGCTTCTGTGTTGTGTCGTTGAAGCAATAAGTTGCATGTGATTGATCGGTTAGCCTTATTCTGTTCGGACAGATTATGCGGGACCCAAACACCTGCTCTGCTTACTTTTCCAATCTGCTTCAAATGTTCTTGGATGGTCGACCAAGGTTTGTTGAGACTGTTTGACAATTCCTCGATCGTCTGACACGGATTTGCTTCCACTTCCGCCCTTAACACGTCGTTGTCTAACGCTGATGGTCTTCCTGATCGATACGAGTCGGAAAGATCAAAATTACCCGATTTGAACTTGGAAAACCACCTTTGGCATTTACGAATGTCCAGTGCATTTGGATAAACATCGCAAATGTTTTTGGTAGCAACTGTTGCGTTATTTCCCTTGCGAAACTCAAAGAGCATGCAATGCCGGATGTGTACCTCTTCTGGTATTTGGCTGGCCATTTTACCCAAAATTACAAAAAAAAATTGTAATTCAATTGTCTATAAGTAAAGAAATCACTATAACCTCACAATGTCTTTGGTACGCCTCTGAACAAAACAATGAGCTGACAAATGACAATCAAGTATTGGCATGCGCAGAAACGACATTACTTTCCGGTCCCCCTAATATATTAATATTATTTTGTAATAATAAAGGAAAATCGCATTGTTGATATAAAATTTTAGCTAAAGTAAAAAAAATATATATATATATATATATATACTTCTTATTTGTATAACGGAAGGGAAAGTGAGGAACAGCTAAAAACGCCAACGGAAATGAGAACAAGTGAGCAAAAGTGAGAGAATTTGCGAGAGTAAAAATAAAAGAGTAATTAAGTGTGGATGTGGACGTGGGCTTGGGATTGAAGTAGATGAAGAAAGTGGAGTGGGAGAGAGAGCGAAAACAGAAGCTGTAGAAGTGCGAGATGTAGCAAATGATGTTTGTTGTTATGTAGTTTTTGAAGTTATGCTTTATTTGAGGAGAATTCACAGTTGTCATCTGTACTCCCAAAGTACTGAAGTATAATTCATTCCATCATCATACTAGGAATTGAAGAAACTTATGTTTAATGTTACTAGTACAACTAGTAGGGGTAGGGGAACAATCGTATATAAAAAATCGTGATATAAAATTAGATTTGAAATTTGTCTGAAGTATTCTTTGAAAGCAATCGCCAATGACTTTCTATTACAGCCGTTACTATAGCAACCGCATGATTAACACCAAAGGAAAATGTTTATGAACGTATATTAGTAATAAAATAATGAAAGATCGATGAAATAAATAGCCTATAAGCATTTACAAATGATTCCGCGTCGTATCGTCATTCCCCTGTCGATACATTCACTAGTTTTCACGTGACTATCGAACAAAAAACACCCATTTTCATTATATAAGGTTGCCAAATATCTCCCTTCCGCTTTTTTGCTCTTTATTCAATGCTTTATAAAAAGTGTTACAGTGATCGGATTTAGTTCAAATATGCGCCGTTTTGTTCGATAATCTGTTTCCATCTAGACGGCAACTTCATAATACCTCCCTCGTAGAAGCCCCCCTCCTTATTTGCGAAGAACTCGGACAGCCACTTTTCACAAGCCTCTTTTGAGTTCAACTTTACACCACCAAGGGCGTTCACCATGGACAGGAACAGGTGGTAATCACTTGGCGCTATGTCCGGGCTATATGGTGGATGCGATAAAACCTCCCATCCGAGCTCCCGTAGCTTCTGACGAGTCATCAACGAAGTGTGTGGTCTGACGTTGTCCTGGTGGAACACTACATCCTTCCTGTTGGCCAATTCTGGACGCTTCTGGTCGATCGCCTGCTTCAAGCGGTCCAGTTGTTCGCAGTAGATGGTAGAATTAAGCGTCTGGCCATATGGGAGCAGCTCATAGTGGATGATTCCCTTCCAATCCCACCAAACACACAGCAAAACCTTCCTGGCCGTCAATCCCGGCTTGGCCACTGTTTGGGACGATTCACCGGCCTTCGACCACGACCGTTTTCGCTTGATATTGTCGTATGTGATCCATTTTTCGTCGCCAGTCACCATCCGCTTCAAGAATGGGTCGAGTTCGTTCCGTTTCAGCAGCATATCGCAGGCGTTGATTCGGTCCAGAAGGTTTTTTTGCGTCAAATCATGCGGCACCCAAACATCAAGCTTTTTTTTGTATCCAGCCTTCTGCAGATGGTTTAAAATGGTTTGGTGACTAACTCCCATCTCCTGGGCGATGTCACGAGATGCCACATGTCGGTCTAACTCGATGTAGTCCATGATTTGATCGGTATTTGTCGTCACAGGTCTTCCGCCGGCTGGCTTATCCATGGTGTCGTTTTCACCGGCTCTGAATCGTCGAAACCATTCCTCCGCGGTTCGAAGTGATAGAGTACCATCCCCCAAAACACCATTAATCTCACAGAACGTTTCTCTAGCGGATTTGCCTTTAACGAAGGAAAACTTTAAAATAGCGCAAATTCGGCGTTAGTGAACTCGCATGTTTACACGTCTATAACTGTTGAACGCAATATACAAACTAATTATGCATAGCGTCGTTTTGTAGTTTATGTCAAGGCCTTTCAAATTATGTATAGTATTGCCAGATACGAGCTCTGTAGCGCTTTGTACATAGCCGCGAAATTCAAAAGACAAAAAGGCGGAAGGGAGATATTTGTCAACCTATAGACAGATGTTTATTTAAATATTTGACAAATGTCGATATCCGGTATAATGTCTAGAAGTTTCGGTGATTTATTTCCCTCTCAAATTTTCTATACTTGCTTAAGTGACGTCTAAATAATACCACGCGCCGGCAGTACGTCTCCTTTATATCACATTATGTGATATAATCATCTTCCTAATGCGATATTATTTGAATACTCGTTGAAGCCTTCAGACATGCCTTTATATACATACAAAGTATATAAATGTATATATGTTTATATCTAGATATACATATGACACAATGATCAGTATTTCTTCTGCCCATAACATGTCACTAATTACCATATTTTATATGGGACAGGTACTAGTACTCTTTCTGGCGATATTATAATGAAAATATTGAGCGACTAAAAACTACTAGCAAAAGTGCTAAATGGCAATATTACTATTCAAGAGATGAAGAAATTTTTAGGTCTTGTTACTTTGATGGGTCTAGTTTATAAAGATTTAATTGAATAACTAAATTTAATCGTAAAACTCCTGCCGTCGGTACAATTCCACTGCGAAATGTAACCATGTAAAGGGTGTCTGGCGGCAGATTTATATTTTAAAAAACGAATATCTCAATAAGTTATAAATAGTGCGGGGGGAAGGTGGTGTCATTAGAATCACCAATCGTGCGGATTTCTTAGTGTAGTATACAATGTACACTACACTACATTGCCATCGTCTCCTTGAGAGATAGATGTTGAGTCTTATTACCTTAGTACACTAGCTACAGCTCGCTTCAAACCGGAAGTCAGTAATGTTTGTATACTCCACTTAAGCGGCAGAAATAGAAGCTGTAGTGATACCTGTCCAGATGGACTCAGAGCACTAGTATCTATAAATATAGATGATAGTTACCAATGATAAAGGACTCTAATAAATCTTTAAAAAAAAAAAGTTCTTACTTTTTTTTTTTAAGGTTAGGTTGAAGTCGATTAAGACGCCCCAGCTACAAGATACAAAGGCACTGTGACGTCAACGCATAAATCCGGTTTAGAGCCGAAAGTACATTAAGTTGTTAATAAGTAAGAATGTTTATGTATTAAACTACGTACTAAGTTTCTTGCCACATCGTATAATCCTCTTAAACTTGAGCAGTCCAAAGGAATTAGGTTACAGCGCAGACTCTTCATAAATCTGACGTCCTACATATCTAAGTAACCGCTGAAGTTATATTCTTACTTAAAGAAATCTTGTGTCTTAAGTGATGAGACGAGCGGTATATTCACCTGATAGCAAGTGATACGTTGTCCATAACAATGTACCGCTAGTTAGGATGTTATACACTGCATCACAATGCGATCGTCGTGAGAGTTGAGGTCCTGTCTCGTTACCCCGTAATTTCACTAGCCAAAGCGCACTTCAAACCGGAACACGGTAATGTTCGCACACTACCGCACCTAACCTAACCACTGCACAACAATACAGTTATTTCTGTTGTTATGTTGGCAACATTAATTAGTCGACATGGTTTTCTTTGAGGAATCTCTGTTGTTGTCGTTTAAATGGAAAACAGTCACTAGTTTTTTTTTTTTAAATCAAGTGACGAACGTTCATATGATGGTGATAGTCCTACCCTTAACAAGTCACTAGTTAGGATGTTACACTGCACCATATAGCTGTGTCGCCTTTAGACATATGATCTTAAGTCTCGTTACCCCAGTAATTTCATTAGCTACAGCCCCCTTCAATCCGGAACACAGTAAAGTTTGCGCACTGCTGTATGGCGACAGAAGTAAGAGGTGCGATGGTACCTATCTAGACGGTCTCCGATAACAAACGTCTACCAGTAAGAATAGTCGACTAGTTGTCTACTAGTAAGAATAGTCGCTAAACAAATAGAAGCAAATTTTACTATGCTCTGGTTTGAAAGGCGTTGTAGGTACTAAAATGATTAATGTAACAGATTTGATCGGATTTAAAGTTCGTCGCTTTGTATTCAAATAACAAATACTCGAATTTTGCTTGTGTATTATCTACTTATTAATATTATTATAATAACTTAGCCATATATGTTACCTAAGTTACATAACTATTACTTAAGTTAATTGTAGTAAATTAAATATATTGTCTTATATATTACTATTTACAAGATGTTGATAAATTGAATGATCTATAAAGCAATCAAAAAAGTTATATAGCTTAAGTTAACCTTTGTAAATACATAGATACTAGTTCTTTATGTGGTCTAGAGAATCTTAAAGAGACCGAAACAGGTGGAAATCTGAAGGTGCAAGGTCAGGATTATACGGCAGATGCATTAACATCTCCCAACCAAACTCTCTTAAATTTTGCTGAGTGGTTATTGATGAGGTCTGGTGTTATCATGATGAAAAACCACACCCCTTCCGTAGATTAATTCCGGCCGCTTTCTGTCAACTTCTTGCTTTAATCTCATCAGTTGTTCGCAGTAGAGTTCAGAATCGATGCTCCTGCTTGGCACATAATGAATAATGCTCTTCCAATCCCACCAGACAGCATCACCTTGTTGCGAGTTAACCCAGGTTTTGCGACAATCTGACCGGCCTTTGGTCACACTTCTCGCACGTTCTTGTCGTACGTCATCCAGTTTTCATCACCAGTTATCAGCTTCTTCAAAAATGGTTCGGTTTCATTACGTTGTAAAAAAGAATAACAAACGAGTACACGGTTCATTATTAGGTCTTTCAGTGAGCTCGAGAGGTACCCAAATATCGAGCTTTTTTGTGTACCCAGTTGTTGTCAAATGCGCCAAAACTGTTGTTGTGTTCAATTTCCAGTTCTTCAGCTACGTCGTAACTACTGATATGCCGAATTTGCTCCACTTTTTCAAAAATGGCATCCATTTTCTCTGTAATAGGTTGACCGGAGCGACGTGCATCTTTTACATCAAAACTTCCGGATTGAAAACGCTTGATCCAAATTTGTGCTACTCTCACAGACATTGCACACTGTACACTGCAAACTGCACACTGCACACTGCACACTGCAAACTGCAAACTGCACACTGCACACTGCAAACTGCACACTGCACACTGCACACAGCAAACTGCACGAGCTCCATAAACATGGTAAATTTTTTTCGCGGCTCGCGTTGCATTTTTGCCTTTTTTTTAGTAAAATTTTGAAATATATCGAATTTCTTCATTATCTTGACAGTACGAAAAACAAATGAAAATCACACATTTTTCCAATTTGAATTTGGAATTATGTTCTTTAAAATTTTAACTTTCAATGACACCAAAACCAGCCAGATACAAATAGTATAGCAGCAAAGAGATTTTATTACAAGTTCATACATGCTATAACGCGAAAATACTTTTTTCTCCACCTTATATGTAAGTTTATTATATATATATATTACAGTTATAGTATGTGTTAAGGTATTTTGAACTTTTATCAGCCTGTTTAATAATGAAATTTTGTTATATATGAATAATTATTAACTTGTATAAGTAAATATAAGTTATGTATTAAAAAAAAACTTCGCTAAATAACAGTATTTCTTTTTAGAATATTCTAGTGTGGAGATAAAGTGTCGCATTCAGTTTCAAGTGACACGTGCAGTACATCAACTCTTCACTTATGCAGTCCATGACCCCACTTCGCCTCTATTATTACCCAGGGTCAATGTTGGTATGGCGGAGACCTTTACTGTATTCATGTTCTATTTAATAATACTACAAATTCTTTATATAGTTATTTGCTATAGTTCTTATTATTCATGAATTTAAAGGGATACGAAGAGGCCCAGGTTTCACGTCAATAAAGGATGTGCACAGATATAGGTAGGGTATGGAAACCATAAGGATTTAGCCAATAATCTCACTATAGACTCAGAAAGCTCAGTCACACAGCGGATGATGGTGAGGGCGAAAGGGAGAGAGAGGGAAATGAAGAGATCCGCAGAAGACTGGTCTTAGTATAGCCTTACGACTCGTGAAACGGAACTGGCAATGGGTGGGGAAGATAATTAGAAGAACCGATGGATGCTGGGGACTTAAGATGCTGGAAAAGCGGTTATACACCGGAAACCGGAAGCGTCAGCAGACCCACTACTAAGTGGACAGAGGTCATAAAAAAAATCGCGGGAATAACTGAAATACATTACAAAAGACCTATGTTCAGGAGTGGACGTCCATCGGTTGAAATGATGATGATGATGGAAACCATACCCTAAATCTCTGCGCTTCATCATATCATCATCATCATCATGTTGGACATAGACCTACCCCAAAGATCTGCACATACAATATGGCCTTTGGAACCGCTGATCACTGGAGGCTGTCATATGAAGGGGTTCATATGGAAGGATTTGGGCCATTTCCCACCGCGCTGGCCCAATCCGGGTTTGAGGGAGTCAGAACCTCGTTTGTTAATTATCAGAGAGCACCTCGACCTTGGCTTGGGTTCCGTAAGATCTCGTGGTCCCTTACACCCCTCGTCTCAACCTCTGTGATTATCTATACTTAAACAAATCAATGTAGTCAATTAAGCACTAGTCAAAGCAGCTGCTTAACTTTAGAGTAACTTGATTATTACTTAGGTTATCCAGGTTATGCAACGCTTATGCCTATATGGAGCGCACGCCTCTGATGTCTACTAAGAATGAATATGTGGTGATGGTAGACATTGTGAAGACCTCGCCAAGTATCAAGAATGTTTTGACACATGAGTTCTTCACCAACTAACATTTGATAAGTTTTTTTTTCGCATGTGATAGTGACGGGGAGTCTCTTAAGTTAAGTTATTTAAGGTTATATATACAACTTAATCGTATATCTAATTTAAAAAAAAAACTGTACTAGTTGCAACAAAAAAAAGCAAAAAATTCATGTTTTTTTTTTATTTCGATAACAAAGTTAGGTACTACCGCAACGACTATTTCTGCCGCCTAACAGTAGAATGCAAACGTGACTGTGTTCCGGTTTAAAGGGCGCTGTAGTTATTGTAATTACTGAAGTAACGAGCCTTAACATCTTATGTCCCAGGCGAGGTTGGAGAGTGCAATATGGTGTAGGGTATATGGGATAATATGGGTAACCTGCGCTACGTTGTTATCAGCAGGCACTTAATATCAGGTGATAGTCTTGGTCTTCTTGTCAGTTAATTGGAAAAAAAAAAAAAAAAACTGAAAATTCCGAATGGTTAAAAGCATTTTGTGTTTTAGTTCAGAACCTATCGGTTGAACTGACTCTTGACTGACATCCTCCGGATGTAGTGAATACAGATTGTTTTTTTTTTTTTCATAACTTGAAGCGGAAACGCTAACAGAGTTTTCAGTTGGTGGTAATTGATTTACTATCGGAAAATTACATTGTGGTGATACACTGGTGGTAGGTCTCTGTTGCCGAAGATCATTTATGTATATACCACAGCAGTGCCTGTTCCTACCGCCAAACGTTACTGTGTTCCGGTTTGAAGTGCAATTACTGGAGTACCAAACGCAATGTGATGATACATCATCCTATCTAGCAGCACGTTGTTATGACATGGTGTATCACTTACCATCAAGTGAACGTGTTGTTCGTCCGGTTGCTTAAACGAAAAAAAAAAAATCCTCAACTTCACAGTCGTTTATTAACCAATCAATTATTTCACTAAGATCCATTTTTTAAAGGACCATTGTTGGACCTTACTATCTGGTGGTAAGAGTAGATCTAGAATAGGTGGTAGGTCATGAACTAGTCCCTTATAAACTCTGATTTAGATAGATATGTGTTATACACAATTTTTTTTTTTTAATCAAGCGATGAGACGAGTGACACGTTCACTTGATGGTAAGTGATACGCCTGCCCATAATAACTTGATATATGCTGGTCACGTTGAGACAATTACTAGGCTATCAGACAGAAATAGGAGTTGCGGTGGTAATAACCTTGAGCCTAGGTAAATTTAGGTAGTGAAGAAAGGTCTCGATCCTAGACGGTCTCTGCCGTCAGAGTCCTACCTCCAATTTATTGATGATATATCTCTGATGTCGGAAACCATCTAGGCAGATGATAACAAGAGACCTATGTCCAGCAGTGGACGTCTATCGGTTGAAATTATCATGATGATCTTGATGAATGTGTTCCGGTTTAAAGGGCGTTGTAGCTAATGAAAATTCTGGAATAAAAAAAACTTAACATTTTAAGTGATGAGCACAGTGTGGTGTAGTTAATCACTTAGCCATCCACCATCAGGTTAGCAGGAGGAAAAGCTCCTCTATGGCATAGAGCAATATAAAGAGTGAATGCAAATCCGTCGCAGTATCAAAGCGAGTTTGCTCCATTGGCGCTACGGTTCTCTTTTGTAATGGAAATATTTATCTCTCTTTGTGACAATTGAAACTCTTTGCTTAATACCGTAGTAAATAACTTAGGCCGTCTGCTCCAATTCCACCATTAAGCACCTGTATCTGTATTAGTTGTTCCTCATCCGCTTTGTTGGCCGTAACACTTCCGTAGCTCCTTTTGGAGAAAACATTTCCTAATATTCATTCTTAGTTGATGTCCAAAGGAAACAATCATCATCATCGGTTGATAGACCTCCCCTGCTGGACATAGGTCTCCTCCAAAGATACCTATATTGATCGGTTCTACGCTGCCCTTAATGCCGGACATCAGAAGCCATCGTTTGAGAGGATTTGGGTTATTTATCACCACGCTGGCCGTATGCGGGCTGGAGGAAACCAGAGCCTCGTTTGTTGATTGGCAGGGTGCACCACGAACTGGTGAGGTGGCTTTGGGCCCGTGAGCTGTTGTGCGGAACCCCTTACAGCAATATCTCTACCTTATCTTGAGTTTACGTCTAATAGTTTTGGAGATCTCGAGATGAGTCAACGAATCTCTAAATATCTCTTATCTTATTTTCCAAGCTTAACCGTATTTTATCTCTATTAAATAATAGAGTTTAGAGGCTTCCAGTGGGAAGGACGTGCTTAGTTCGATTCAAGGGTTACACATTGTAGAGTTAAAATAGTGGGAAAGTGTAGTTTAAATTCATCTGACCATTTACCATCTTCATAAATGTTCCACCATATCATTACAATATTCCAGCTATCACCATATGGGACCCGGGATTCATTGTCTACGCTCTAATTATTACTTAATATCACTTGAAATTAAAACTAAGTGTTAAGTTATAGACGATGAATATGAGATTGTTAAAAAAATTACTATATTTCTATATGTTTTTTGCTACTTGTTTTTTTTATAGGAAATTTGCAGTACATAGTGTGACAATTAAATGTCGACCGATCTTACGAAGGGCAAAGTTTATATTATGCAGGAGATATATATTATATATAATATTATCTAAGAGTAAAATAGAGCTGAATATATATATCTTTTTTCATACTGTTGTTTTACTATTTTTATGCGCAGTACGATGTGATATTATAAAAGCTTTCCCGAGAGCTTATTTCTAAAGCAATTTAAAACAAGCCTCCGACACCACAACGTTTATTCGTAGAGAGCTAAGAGGCTTACTAAAATGGAGAATTTCGTCTTTGTTGGCTTAAGGAGGCGGAATTAATTGTTCAAATGTCATGCGTCTTACCAGTAATTAGTGTTTGTAACATCCTCAAAGCCTTGGTAATCATTATACCAGCAATTCTCTCCACCGGCGACTCTTCCACAGCGACTACGGGAGGTTGAAACGGCTCCTCGCTCATCATACCTTACATCTCAATACCGAATCGGGGTCATTGACCTCAAAGTCAAAGTCAACATTTTTTATTTTTTTACTTATTGAAAGTCATAATCTGCCACTTAACCGCAAAAGAAATAATAATGTTATATACATATATGTTTATATAAACACATATTATTGTATATAAATACACTAGCCATTCCCTGTCCGTTTTGCTGACTATAATATACAATTACTTTTAATAATTATTACCGTTGCTATAGCAACCAAGTAAATAATGCGAAATTAAAATGTTTATAAAACTTGATTAGATATTAAATGACGAAGGATCTATGAAATTCAATAAATATATATAGGCAATAATCGTCTACAAATCATTACTCGTCGAGTGCTTGTGTTCGTGTATCGATTTATTCACTAGTTTTCATGTGATTGTGATGGGACTGTATACACGTCTTGTCAAAAACGATTAGATGACTCCAATCCGGAGCGGCTTCTTTGTTCACCTTCCTCATCCTTTCATTGTGAATGATCAATCCATGCTTCCTCAGCCCCATCGCTACCAAGAAGCGGAAATCAGTCATATTAAATTATTCCCTTAGCGAAGTAACTTTTCAAACAATTTCTTCCTCTTATTTTTGCTTTATTATATCACGTGTCTTTACTTGGAAGGTTAAGATCTAAACCATTTTTGGCGCCCGCTGTCCATTACTTGTGTTATTAAGTAACAAATATAACAAGACGTTAACAGATAACTTAATTCGTATAGGAGAACTTCGATAACAACTCAATCTTAATTTATCAATACTTGGCGGATTTGTTCCCTATTCGTAAACGTGGCCGTACGATAATACATTAATCTGGGAGTAACTTGGCTTAGTTATACTGCAAATAATAAATATCTAGGTTGTACCCACATAGACAGTCTCTAGCAATAGAGACATATCATCAATACCAATAAATAAAGGAGTATAGACAGAAACACTTGCAGATCACAAAACATGGTCTGACTAGCTGATAAATATCGAGATACTTAAATGACGGGTTGTAAGGGTTCCCGCACAACTAATCACAGCATCCAAGTACACCTGACCTGTTCGTGGTGCACCCTGATAATCAATAAACGAAGCTCTAACTCCCGCTTATTGGGCCAGCTTGCTGGAAAATAGCCCGAATCCCCCCATATCCAATCCCTCCAAACGAAAGCCCCGTATTTTTTTGCACGTTCCTCTCCAGCATTTTTGGGTTTGGACTTATAATGCTATATTTTTATATTTCTCTCTTTGTTTTCTTCATTATCTTTTTTCTATCCTTTCTTCTCTCTTTCTGTTCTTGTCTTTTCATTCTATTCTTGTTCCTCTTTCTTTCTCATTTTCTTTTCCTTTCATACTTCGCGCTCAAATAATGGAGATAGACAGCCGTGCTTTATTTATTACACTATTACAATTTCTGTTATTATTACAATATCTTATTACCTTCTACATTTTCCTTATACATTCTTTCTGCTTCTTCTTTATTCATTTATGACAGCCCTGTGTTGTCAAGCGGTACTGGAGGCTATGCTGTCTATACGTGGAGATCTTTAGAGGAGGCCTATATCCAGCTGTGGACTTCTGAAATTGATGTCTTATATAAGACTGAAAGAAATTTGAGGATACCAATACACCATCACCTTCATCATCAAATGAAAGATGAAGGCAACTTTATAAATAATTATATCAATATTGATGGGAATAAACAAAACTTAGCGTTGCTTTAGTCAGTCGATCGTTACTTAACAGTTAATTGTGTTATCCTTTGGTAAGAATTAATTATCTGGGATAAGAACTTAAGCGTTTAGCAACTCTTTAATCGCTTCTGCAATTAGTAGCCGCCTATTAATAATTTCTGTATATAAGAAACATTGTTCTTAAAGAGCAAAAGGTCTATTAAGTTTAATCTAGTGATAATAAAGGTTAATTTTAATGGCAAGTCTACGTGAGAATGTCTAGGTAGGTACCAGTGCAGCTTCTGTATTAGCTTACTAACAGTATTGTAAATATTACTGTGTTATAGTTTAAAAGGCGTAGCTTGAGAAATTACTATAACGAGCATTAAGTTTTTATGTCTTAAGGTGACGAGGATGTAATGCTGTGTACATCGTAACTAGAGCCACATTGATATGAGTAGGCTTTTCACTTATACCAGATGAATCTCTAACTACTCTTGTATTCGAGTCGTATAGTAGAATCTTCGGCACGAACTATAGAAAGGATGGTAGGTGGTGAGACCAAGGCGATAATGAAATCGAGACCCTGGTTGTCGAACCAAACATCATAGGAAAAGTCAAAGCCCACAGACTTCTGTAGATGACACTTGCTAAGGATGGGAGAGGAAGTTAGCATCATCAAAGCGTTGTTCGGACTGACAAGAGGCAGTGCGAGATAGACAACACGTGGCACTCTCTTCTGTTCGAGGCCAAGACTTACTTTGGATCACTGCACCAGAGGAGTAAGTGAGCATAAATATGGAAGAGGGCAATTAACAACTCCTTAGAGTGATAATTGAAGATGACATAAGGCTAGGTGACCAAACTGGGTAGCCTAAATCTTTAATTTTGTCAGTCTCTCAACGTTATACTGAAAGTTTTTGGACAAGTTTGCTTAGAAATTTCCTATACATCATAACGTCATCGCCGTTTTACCATCACACATACAAACAGAACTGACATTCATATCTTAATCTGCTGATATTAGTGTCTCCATACAGATATGACGGAATAGACTTTTAAAGAAGAATGAATAGGCTTCTTCTAGAGTTTGAGTAAGTTTTTCTAGTGTTTTTTTTTTTTCTAGAGTTTCCCTTTACCATCTAGACTAAATCTTAGCTTACAGTCAGGTTCATAGTTAAGAATCTATTATATATAATTTCTTTCGGAGTTATAGTATCTAGCATCGGCTTCATAGTATCTAGTATCTAGCCTTCGGATGTAGATTTCACTAATTTAAAATTTTGAGCTTTATTTATGTTATGCTTATTCTTTGTTTCGCTTCATAGTCTTTCAGAATTTAATTTCAGCTTAGCAAAGTATGTACAAAAATTAGGCTTTGTTTTCAGCCACAAATAATTTAGAGCACCTGTTCACCTGGTGATATTTAATTTTATAAATCATTAGTTAATAGGGGTTGTAAACGTGAAAACTTTTTACTATTCAGAATTAGTATACGTCTCAGAATCAGTATATCACTTAATGATATAAAAAATAAACAGCGCTCACTTCTGTTCCCACTATTGGGAGTCGGATCCTATCAAGTTAAAATACAATAGGGTTTATTAAAAAATATGATTTTTAAAGGATTTATTGAATACCGATTTTTATAAATCCAGAAGCAAATCTTAATTAAGGAACACATCAAAATAATTTAGCTTAATTCAATATTGATGCACTAATGTTGTATACGTATATTCCTCTTTAACTTCTTTACCTCTCCTTAAATGTTATACTCTCCAGGAGTTCAACAGCTTTCTATAATATCACCGTTATTTCATATGCCTCTGAGATTTAAACTTTAGTAATATAATCCCTCTGATACGTTACCTATTAGTATAAAATTTAAAGTTTTATTAAATTCAAAACCCTGTAGTGTACTCCTGGGGTATTGGAACAGTGATCGCATATGCAACAGCAATGGCACGATAACAAAACTATACACATTTACATATACTGTTAAAAGATATTTACATGGATTCAGCAGATTATATAAGCGATTTTTGATGATGATTATGAAGATGGTTGGGTTCATGCAATATACATAACTTACACAATAACTAAGAAAAAGATAAAACTTATAGAAAATACATTTGTTCTTAGAAATTATTTATAAAAAAAAACGATTGCTAATGCAGCCAAGCTCCATAAAATGCCTGTAGATGTAGAAGCACTCTCTCTTCCTGGTCTTCAATGTTTGGAGTAGTCACAGAAGAGTTTCAAAACTCGAGCGCGAACATCTCTGACTTAACCCTTTAAAGAAATCATGTCGTTTCGTAACATACTTCTTACTAAATGCTGAACTGTACACCTCCCACAAAGAGAGCTAATTTTAATTACATACCTTTTTTTGTGGGGGAACCTTTCATTGGATACCCTTCTGCTGTGGGGGCAACAGAGAGATTGTGCCGGACTTATACCGGCTAAAACCCCACGGTGTACGTCTCAACGCTTTTAGCCACGGTAACGCTTTCGCACATAGCCGTGGTCCCGACAGCGTTTTTCTCTCGCTGCCTTTCTGCGACATTACTTTCACGCAGAAGGCCACGCCAGCGTCGCACGACGTATCATTACTGATCATGGCTTTAATAAAATCAAGCAGCATGAAGTCATCCCCTACAACAGCAATGAGGTCTCGAAGGTGGCGCTAAGCATCGCATGCTGAACAAAGCTCCAGGGAGTGTTGTGCAGTATCTTCGTCGCATACACAATGATGACACTCAGTTGTGGGCTCTTTTCAGCTCTGCTGCCCAGGTACTTACCAAGGCACCCAGGCAAGCGTAGCGCAACCCGTCAAGATGTCGTAGTATCCTGACGGAGGACATCACTAGCGACTGAACATCCTATCAGCTATTCATCCTCTCACGGTGAGCCAACGCTTGGGATCCAGTTGTTTTTAAGAGCTTAATAAGATCCTCATGGCCTGGGCGGTTAAGCCAACGTCGTGACGGTAGGGTCCAGACTAGATCTCTTCCGCCTGCCCAGCGTCCTGGTTTGGGAACATCGAGCCCGCCGTCGCCTTACCACTGTGCCCTCTGATAGTCAGAGAGACACGCGGAGAGACCTTTCCCGCCGGGTTATTCGCCGCCGGCCAGCAAAATCGCTGCTGTTCAGCGCCCAGGACGCACCGGCCTGACTGTTGTACATCCCAGAGGGAGCGGCAACAGACAAGCTCACGTGGAGGTTACCCGACCTAGCGTCCCCTTTATTATATACCTAGAGTTGAAATAAATCCTGTGACAGAAGAAGAAAAGGTAGACTTTTAAAGTAATAAAAACTGTACTTGCTAAGTTGCTCTTTAAGACTTTTTAATTTCCATCGCTTTTAGTGATAGAAAGTTAATTAGCAATTAATATATGCATTCTATAAATTATAGCTTTGAAACTTTATTCCTCATTCAATTCAATCTCACTTAATGGTTGATTACTGACTTAATTTTTGATATAAGAAAAGGTTTTTAAAACGATCGAAGGATTTTAAGATGAGGAAACAACAGGGCGCTGAGGGAAAATCTTTACTACTTATTTTTAATGTATCATATATCAGGCAAAGGTCCTGCTTGTCTCGTAGCAACGTTAATCAAGAATATCGTCATTAGTGAATAAGATGATTAAATATGATTTAGTTTTATCGGAAATATATTTGGTTAGTAAACCTGTATAAAAAATAATAACAATTATTATATTTTACACGTAAACATACTTATTTATATCTTAAGTGGCGAATTTGTCAGTACATTGAAAGTTAAAATATTTATTTTCCATTGCCTTTCAGAACTGGAAAATAATTCCTTTATAAAATATTCATGCTATTAAGAAGTTCAAAATCAATTGCTTCGATGTAGTAACTGTAGTTTAAAATTCAGATCAATAAGTTTTAACTGCTAGTTTTGGTCTGCTTCTCTTACAAATATTAGAGTTTTCGATTGAATTAATAAAGCGCCTGCGATAATTAATTTGCAATTATATATAACTTGCGAACATTGCTCACATTAAATTATCAGGTTTAATTTAAAAATAATGTGCGGCAGTATTTCATAGACTTTTTTTTGTTTCTAATAATGAAGTTAAACATTTTAGTAAATGTTAGTTTTTTTTTTAAAAAAAAACTAATTTTATAGCAGGAAAGTATTACGTAAACTTATATTTTAGCAATTAGATATAACAATATTAAAAAAGAAAATTTTTTCTGGCACTTCTTCACATGGCAGGCATTGTAGTGTGTTGCTGAAATTTGAAGAAGAATTAATGTATTAAAAATAAAGTCATGCTTGTCAGTGTAATGAAGTTGAATACTACACTGGATAGGTTCAGTTAAAAGTTAAAATACGTTAAAAATAATCTTTAAACTTAATGTATGTATTGACGATAAGCTTTGAAAGTTTATTAACGTTTATTATGGAAACAAATGCGTCCCCATTTAATAACGCTTTCTTTTCCTTTAGCCACTTCAACAGGATGTGGTTTTTAGATCGACGTTTAATTTCAGTAGCTACAGATGCATTATTAATTAAAATTGTCCCGACGTTTTAAAGACGTAAAGTCAATTTTTATTGTGGTTAACATTTATTGTAATGAGACATGTTATCATTTCAGTGTTAAATTGATCTTAATTTTATGTAATGTTAAGAGGCAATAATGCTTTTAAGGCGTTATATTTAAATTATGAGTTTTAATCAGTTAGACCTTTAGTAACCACAATAGTTTATTTGGACGCTCAGGTGTCCACGGGAGACTCGATGGAGAAGTACGTTGGCTATGAACTTCACTATTTTCGTCGAGTTTTGAGAATATCGTTGAAATGTAGCTGGAAAATTGTCTATGAGAAAAATGTCTGAGAACCTCTGATCTAGACGGATTAAACCCAACTACTAATCGCACGTTATGAGACTACCAGGGCCGTTAGCTACTGTGTTACCGAGTCAGTAAAACTGGAAAGGTCAAAATACCAAAAAGCATGTACGTGTTTAGAGTTTTTATTAGAAAAAGCCGTTATAGGAACTAGGCGTTCACCGGGTGGTAGTGATGACGATACGTTTGTTCATAGCTATTTGACGTTAACAGCGATTAATTATATAGCACCCGTACATCGCTCGTAGCTTTCAAACATAATGTAAATTATATTTATCACGCCATACGGCGTCCAAACCGGATATTAGTAATGTTTATATAGCACTGTTTAAGTGGCAGAAAAAGATTATTTAGTACAACCTACCTAAAAGTTCTACAGCAACAGAGATTTTCCTTCATTAAAGAGTAACAGTTTTTGCATGTATACAGTATAATTCTCATGTATGATACATGTTCCAAAACTATTATCAAGAATTCTATGTCAAAGAAGCTCTAGTTTTTATGATACTGTTAATAAATAAGCGTAGATAAAATTGTCCTCCGTTATCACTTTACATCTAGTAATGTAAATGTGATACAGAAAAAAAAAAACAATATCAAATTCAAGATCAAATTGTTAAAACAAATCACAGGAGTCGAGGAAAAGTTGACAGTGGCGAAATTAAATTCGTAAGAAAATGTAGCCGGGGGGGTACGGGATTGTGTTTCAGCGGCACAATTTATATTTTCAGAAGTTGATAATTAATCATGACCCCGGCCGACGGTGGAAACAATGTTTTGCCTTTATACTGTCGGTAAAGGGGTTGAAACCCTACGTTATTATCTCGTGCATGTGCCGACTATTAACTTGAGCGATGCTCTGCGAAAGTGGCTCGTAAGAAAACATCTTATCTTGTTATGTGAATTTACATACGATTTTAGTTGTTTTTGAAATAATACTTTCAATGCAATTTATTCATAAGAAGTTTATTTAACTAACGTTTTATAGATATTATGTAGTTAAACGTTATTACTTCAAAGTTTTTAATATTAGAAAAGCAATAGTATATCAAACTTATCTCACCTATTATCCTTATCTCTTTGCAGTTGGTCTGTTTCTAGGTCTTCGCCCAAGATAAAAGAAGTATTGACATGGTACTAGAACGCTAAAATATGGCAACATTTGCACTAAGCAACATCCATTTTGTGATATTTCTGTACACAATTTTTTTTTATTCTAAGACTCGAGGATACGGGTGGGATGTTTACCTGATGGTAAGTATTATGTCCATCTATATAACAATGTGGCACTAGTTAGGTTTGTGTACACAGCACCACTTTGTGTTAGTCGCCTTGAGAAGTCGCCATAAGATGTAAAATCTCGTTACACCAGTAATTTTACTGGTTACGGCGCCTTTTAAACCGGGACATAGTAATGTTTGCATACTACTATTTGCCGACATAAAAAGGAGGTAAACCGTCACCGGTAATAATGACTTACCACCAGTTAACCAGTTAGTTACATATTATCTAGAAATTGTCATATCGGTAAAGTAAAGGCTGTAAACTATATAAAAATTTATGTATGTTTATATATATATATATATTTAGACACAGATAAACAAATTCCTTTATCTACCTGAAATACAAAAGCTAATACATTCTGTGTTTATTTTTAGTTAAGCACCACCGATACTTGAGAGCGGCCGCTCCGCGTAACTTTAACTAGGGGTTGCTATTTATAATAACAGTATTACCCTTACGATTTATTGCCTTACACAGGTAAAACATTGAGGAAGGAGGCAATGAATTAACCCTCCCCTCCGCACCCTGCAGCCCTGTAGAAAGTGACAACGGCGCCTCCGCAAACAAATAACCTTATTAATGTAAGTTGGGAAAAATTTATTGGGTTCTACCACTCGAAGGCGGCGAATTTGTTTTATTTTTCACTTCGGGTACGTAACAGTTGTTTAGTAAACAAACAGTATGATTTATGTTTATATTTTTTACTGGTGACAGGTCCATGTTGTCGGAGACCGTGTAGATAAATACAGCAGCTCCTATTCCAGCCGCCAGAGTATTATGCATATTTTAAGGGCTGTGGCTAATGAAATTATTGGGGTAACAAAACTTAAGTCACAAGGCGATAAACACGATGTGCTGTGTATATCATAACTAGCGCCACGTTTTATGGACAAGGGTACCACTTACCAGGTGAACGTCTCTCTGATTTCGTCACTTAGATGGATAAAAGAAAAATTCTAGTGTCTATCTCTTCCAGGGATTTCTTCTTTTGTTCAAAAGAATCTTAATCGACATATATCTTTTACTTATTGAATATACATATAATTATATTGCACTTAGTATTAAGTATTCTTTTCTTTAACTTAGTATTACTCTATTACTCTTTCATATAAAAAATCGTAAATTACTTGAATGATTATCAGCTATTGAGATAGTAAGATACTTGAGCAGCGGCAGTAGTCTCAGTGTTAGTAGACCACTCATAAGATGCAAAAGATCTGGTGAAGATCTGAATGCCTGAACACAGAAATGATCATTGAGTGATACTATGAAAATGCTTGTTCCCAGCTGTGGGCAACGTCTCTTTGGTTATTACCACAGCTTTAATAATTACAAATCTTATATCATAACTACACATTAACTAATTGTGAAAGTGTGATAATTAGATTATAGGTACCATAGATTATAAATAATCATAGGTATTTTGCGTAAAACACCTTTCATATATTAATGCTGTCATTCTTTAAAACGTATGGTGAAAATGAAACATCCCTTTATATACTTTAATTGTTTATTTGATTTATTTACGTTGATTTATCACAAAACAGCAGTCCTAATTGACCATGTTACGTATACGTTACAATTAAGGAATAGTTTAATACTAATTCTAGGACTATTTACAAATATATATAATAATTTGGCATATAACTATGGATACAGATAATAAGAATAATCGACTGAGACATATTTACAAAATATAACCCTAAATTTTCGATTGTAATGCGGCATTGACATATTTGAAAGTTTATGTCATTGTGCTGCACTACACGACATTATGATCTTCGCGTTGAGATATCTCATGTCGTTACCCCAGTAATTCGCTATCTACAACACTCTTCAAACCTGAACTCAGTAATGCATGCACAGTACTGTTTAGAGGCAGAAGTAGCTGAGATTACGGGATAATTATTCTGAAATATTCCAAATGATATTGACCACAAATATCTTAGATATCTAGATATAGACGATATAATATTGGAGGTAATTTAGTTAGGGCATCAGCTTTTACAATAGATTATCTCCCACTTGTCATTAGATTTTATTGTAAATATAGATATTTCGGGAAATTGTATATTATTTATCTAGTATGAGCCTATATAATGAAATGTTGCTTTCAACGAGATCAAGAATATCGCCATTATCATTACAAAAATCTCAATCATTTAAATATTTATATGTATTAATATAATATATTTCATTATCGCTATAAATTCTTAAATATTCACACCTAACTTTTTACATTTATCGTTTAATTTGTTTACATTTTTTAAACGTAAGTCTCCAAAACGCGAGCCTAAAATCAGGTGAATAGAAAGCGTATATAAACGGATTTATTGCTGAATTGAACCAGCCCAGCCAGGTGAGGATGTACATCAACACAGGATTCACGTACTTGCTTGATATAAATGGAGTTAAAAGGTAATACAGGAAGAACGGCAACCAACAGGCGACGAAGCCCCCCACGACCAGACTTAAAGTTTGAGCTGTCTTCGTCTCTCTTCTTAAAGAGGAGACTCTATTATTTTCAATATTTTCTTTAACCGAATGAGTTCTATGACGACTAGTATTTTTATATTTAAAATTAGCTTTAAATGTAACTTCGTTATAAAATCTAGATTCCCTTTCTTTACTTGTCCTGTAGTTCTTCGGTTGTCTAGTTTTTTTAGCGGCGTTGAAGCAACACGGGCATTTCGGGTCATTCTGAGACGAACATTCGCTCCGCTGCGTCGAGTTTCTTGATGGTTGTTTAGATACACTTTGTTTCAGTGATAACTTGTCAGAGCCTGAATCTGATTCTGATCTTATACACGACAATTTTCCTTTCTGAAATAAGTGATGTTAATATTGTTAATTTTTAAAACGTCTCAAAACATTAACGAAATCAAATTTATGGTAAAGAGAAAGGAAACGGTACTTCTGAAGAATGAACTATACATTAAGGATTAGATATTATTACATAATGAAATACTAGTGTTCAAAAGATTTCTGTTTAGTACGTTACCTTATTACACTTAGAATTCGTGCTTGCCAGCTGCTGATGACGTCTTGCCACCACGCATGAAATCCTTGCATAAACGTAAACCATTACAGCCATGGGCAGAAAGAATGAACCCATTGCGGAGAAGACAACGTAACCTGGATTCTGATTGTAGCGACACACACCACCTTGATTATGGTCTGGTTCATACCTGACAAAGAAAGTATTCATTATTAATAAACATGTCTTAATATCTACTAACATAAAAATATATCGAACAACAGAAGTAGGTCTCCATTACCAAAGGCAACTTGTCCAGGTACCACTGATCGCCTATTTTAGCTATCTAATATTTGCCCTATGTGCCTATTTCATAGTATTCCAGTTTTGCGTTGTAGTCAGTGAATTAGATGTGACTACTTACTACTGCCTAATTGTTATAGGCATTTCGCCAGTGCTAGGAATCTAACATGCACTTGTAATCATATGTTTTTTAGCATGTTCGTAAAAAATAAATGAAGAATGATAAAGTAACAATTTACCATCCGAACATAGGTGGACATGTAATCGCACCAGCTGAGATCCATACAAAAAATATCATGGTAAGCGCCAATTTCTTGGATCTTCTTCTTCTAGAATAGGTCAAGGGTCGTGTCACCGCCAGATAACGATCGATGCTTATAGCACATAAAGACAGAATTGATGCGGTACAGAGCAAAATGTCCAGACTTATCCAAATGTCGCACAGAATCCAACCGAGTTCCCATTTCCCTTAAAGTAAATGACAATATGAATAAATTTATACGTAAAGCAACGTGTTACTATATATTTGATATTGTATAAATAAATGATAAGAATTTTAACATTTTATCGCTCCCGAGGTTATAAATTCAAATCTCTCGACTAAAACTAAAATAGAGAAAATAAGCTTTCAACAGCTAAACTAGTTTTATTAGCCTTGAATAAAAGTTAAATATCGTCTCGGTCATGTCAAATTTTAAATAAAGTAAAAATCATACATCAAACATAGTCTAGACATTTGAAACTTATGATGGATGAACAGCAAACAAGTGTCAAATTAACAATAACATATACCTTTGGGAGCTACAAATAAGTACAAAACAAACATAAACTGATAGTTTGTCTCCATATGTGTACAGAAATTATTATTCGTGTGTCTATGCAGATTTCAAATATAAAAATCAGATTAATATAGAAGAAGTTTTTAAGAATATAACAGTTGATAAAACTTTAGAAGTGGAACTTAAGAAGCATTAGTTAAAAAATGAGAAAAACTTACCCGTTATATGAACAGCAATAGCTGGTGGCATTACGAAAATGCCAACAAGGAGATCGGCAACAGCTAAACTTGTCACAAAACAGTTAGTAACTGTCCTTAACCTTTTCGTTGTAACCACAGCGGATATTATCAACGTGTTACCAATTACTGTAACCACTATCAAGAGAAACAATACTATAACCACAGCAATCTCTACACTATCATATTTCGTTTCACTGCACATACGGATAGAATCAGTTAAATTAGTATAATTGCTGTTGTAACAACCAATTTTTATATCAGGCTGTTTATTTTCATCTAGATTTGTTACTATTTGGTATATGTTCTTTGTAATATTGAAATTTTCTTCTTCTGTGTTTTCTACATAAATTTCTGTTTCGACTTTTTGACTCTCGTTCCATTTTAAAATGTCTTTTATAGCGTCCAGATCTATTGTGGAGATCATATGATTACACTATTTTTCCTGCTGTTAAATATTTCATCTCTGATGTCATTTTCTGTAAAATAAATTTTGATTTCATTAAATATCATCAGCCTCATAAATTTTCTTTTTGTTTATAACCTAACGTTTTATCTATTAATTTCTTGGGAGGTTCAACATCATTATCATCTTCGTTAACAGTCAGAAGATATTCAATAAACAGCATAGGTCTTATTCAAAATCTAAACCTGTTTGCATACAGTGATTGCCAGAGACTAGACAGTTAGTCTACCAACATACGAACACACCTACATCGAATTTGATGCATCAATTGGGCCTACCGTTTTGACTTAAACTTATTGTGATAATAACCCCAGTTATTTTATTAACTAATAGCTATTCGTCGGTCCTTTTGCTGGCTGTAAAATAAAATCAGACTTGATGTATCTTGAAGTAATATTTTAGATCTGCCTCAAATATTTCTTGAGAGCAAACGCAACCGCAAATGACTTTCTATAGCAACTGATATTATAGCAACCGCATAAATATAAGGTTGTCAAATATCTCCCGTCCGCCTTTTTTCTTTTGAATTTCGCGGCTATGTACAAAGCGCTACAGAGCTCGTATCTGGCAATACTATACATAATTTGAAAGGTCTTGACATAACCTACAAAACGACGCTATGCATAATTAGTTTGGATATTGCGTTCAACAGTTATAGACGTGTAAACATGGAGTTCACTAACGCCGAAATTCGCGCTATTTTAAAGTTTTCCTTCGTTAAAGGCAAATCCGCTAGAGAAACGTTCCGTGAGATTTCCAAATGATAATATTTATAAAACTTAATTGGAAATAAAATGTTGAAGCGTCTATGAAATTCGAAAAATAAATGGTCTAACATCATCTACAAATTATTACGCATCGAACGGTCATGTTCCCATGTCGATACGTTCACTAGTTTTTACGTGATTGACAAACAAAGAAAACCTATTTTATATATGTAAATGTCAAGCTATATTAACATATTAATACTTGTTTACTTTGTTACATATAGGCTCGGCAGCTCGCCTAAATGAAGCAAACACATAGAATTTTATAATTTAATTTGAATTATATTTAAATATGACTATAGAATATATCTATATATATAGTTTATGGCAAACGAAAGGTGGGGAGAAGGAGAAAGTCATGGTTGAGGAATATCAGGGAATGGACTGGCATATCTGAAGCATCCGAATTGTTCCGCCGAACCAGAGACAGAAAGGACTGTATCACGCTGATCGCCAACCTTCACTAGTTGGAGAGGCACTTTAAGAAGATAGAAAGAAAACACGAGAAAAGAACTAAGATCACGACGAAAGAATAAAAGACATCAATAAAACTAAAAGTATCGATAACGTTGGAGTTGAAAGGTACTTCACTATATTTGTTAATTATATCGAATTTTGCATGCGTATTGATTAAAGTATTTGCCTGTTTCTTTGTTTAGGACTGAATTTGAAAGGTCTGCTGTCATTTTACCGTAAATAAGGACTACGTTCTTAAATAGTAAATCCTTGAGTATCTTTACATTCCTTATCTCTTTAATAATAATTTATAACTTCTAGCAGAATATTCCGATTTTTATAATTTTTTTAGATTAGCTAACTTAAATCTTAAGCTTCATCTTCATCAGCCGATAGACGTACACTGCTGGACATAGGCCTTCCTCAAAGATCTCCACATCGATCGGTCCTGCGATGTACCTTGTGGGAGGCCTCCCAACACTACGTCTACCGGTACACGAACCCAATTTGAAGATCTCTCAACCATAGTCCCGTTAAAGTAATAAAAGAATAGTTAGTATTATAGTAATAATGTCAAGATAAACTATTGCTTTTCATCGTCGTTATTATTTTCTTCATCATCGCAAGGAGACAACACATCTTTTATGTGGTTGTCAGTGCATGAAGAAAATTGTATAAATTTATTATGAACTAGATTTGAAAGCTGTCATTTAGTGGCATAAAGCGTTGTAAAGTTTATACTGTCGGGTTTGCAGGGTACATATTTATTATTCTATCCACGCAAGCGTCGTAAAAGCGAAATTAAGTCGCGTCTCTTTATGAAATATGTCGGACTGTACGTGGAATCCGTGAACATTACTCCGAATGTCGTGTCTGTGAAATCTGAGCTGTTTACACTACACGAAAAAACTAAAACTATTTAAATAGATGTGTCCAACCCCGTTGTCGTTTGAAGGTTGCCATTCCTTTGGAAAACAACAGTATTAATGGAGTTATTATAACATGTAAGATGAAGCAGCCATACTATATTAATTGAAACCAGTAAATCGTCCTCTGATTGGTTTTCTGCTATAAATGTCTTATTCGAGAATTATGATACGCTTTATCTAACTAAAACAGTACAGACAGTAATAAATATATTAAAATAGCTGATTCCTCGTCCACTTTGAGGGCTGTAATACCCTCGTAACTCCCTTTGGGGATGAAATTTTGTAAAATTCTTTAGCTGACCTTTAAATGGCAGAAGCTATATCTCTACCTAAATTTAAGTCTTAACATCTAAGAATTTCGAAGATGAGAAGAGTCAATAAATAACTTGATGTCTCTCTCTCTGTCCCTGTCTCTCTGTATATATATACTTTAAATATAACATTTCATTAAAACAATGTACTTGTCTAATATAAATTTTAATTGTCTTAAATTTAATTAACTTTTACTTTATACTTGTTTTAAAAAGTGTTGTGCATTGATACTAAGTTTTACTGGCTAGGTCTCAGTAACCAGAGACCGTCTAGATAGGTACCACCGCAGCGCCTATTGCAGCCACCAAACAATAGTGTGCAAACATTACTGTGTTCCGGTTTAAATGGCGCTACAGCAAGTGTAATTGCTGGGGTAAGGAAAGTCAACATCTTATGTCCTAGGCGAGGTTGGAGAGCGCAATACGGTGCAGTGTATATCACACCTTCTAGGGTCACGTTATTTTGGGCGGGCATATCACTAAGGATCAGTTGAACATTCCAATCGTATCGTCGCTTAATTGAATAAAAAAAGATTATTGTTACCTAATAATACTTTGGTTCTGAAGATTTGTAATATCTAGATATCCATATAGATAAATAAACCTACAGCACTTCACTGTATGATACTTTTCTTCTGGGGGGAGGACAAGGTTATGTGGGGCTTCAACCCACTAAAACCCCCTTAGTAGTCTCCGTCAGTGCACTCTGGCTAAAACATCCCACGGAAGGCCAAAGCCTTCCTCACCACCCACGCTGTGCTACGGCAAATATAAGACCACCATGCGTTTGCCGTCCACCTAAGGTTCGTTGATTGAGTTTTGAAGGCTTTTACCCTCAAGGTTCTCGAACCCGAGGACCCTTTTAGTCGCCTTGTAAAACAGATAGGGAATACCTTAGTCTTATTCTTAATAGCTCGAGACTACAGGGTTGGATATACACAATAGTTTAAATAATAATTAATATAATATTTAATAAATCTAATGAGCATTATGGCATACTACATGATCATGCGAAGGTAATGACTACAATTTTTTATTATACAACTAAGAAATAAGTAGAACATTCAGTTGACAGTAATTGCTATAACCGTAAATATGCAGCGTTGGTTAGGATGTCTAAATATCACTAACTATGATTAAATACTACTATATGTTAAAGATGTCCACCTATGTGGACTCATCGCGGTATCTCTGGATCCATAAGGTCTGGAGACTTGAAGTTTGTTAGGAATATTGCTTTTGCCGAGTATAGGTCAGTTAAGAAGGGATTTTATGAAAGGGTTTGACCGGGGTGATGCGGCCAGCAAAATCAACGACAAACAAACATTATTACTATATGGAAAGGAGAATTTTACTTTCTAGTCATTTATATACTTTATATATCAATTTTTTTTTCTTATTAACGATGTATGTAGTTATTTAATCATCATTTTAGCCTATTCTATACAACAGCATCCGTAGACGATCGGTTAGACGTTAATCAAAAGAAAACGGGTCACTCGCTTTTCAATCGAACTGAATGTTTGCTTTGTTTTTTTTTTAACATCTGATAAAACATTTCCAAGGTTAATGTACGATATAAACAAGTTATTACTATGATAATTTAAACATCGGCCCGTACATACCGCTCTGTGAATAAATTTTACATAACGTATGTCAGTATAAAGAAAATTCTACTTTCAACGTGGTGACGTTGTCAATATGAGTTTCGGGATGATAATTAAAGGGTGGAAAAAATTACCATCCCCAAGTAAGGTGATGAAATAAATAAAACAACAAAGTCTGCAACTGAAGGAAGACTGTTGAATACCATCACAGAAGTACAAAAGCGTAAGAGTGTAATGTAAAGTCTTCGTCTTCTTTCGTTCTTCGTCCTCTTCTCTTCGACATCCGTAGTCAAAGATTCACGCGTTCAGATATTACTTTGGTGGTAGGTCTCTGTTGCTGAAGACAGTCTACCATCACAGCAGCATCAATTTCTCTTACCACACCTATATAACTAACTTTACAAGTACAATATGGATTATCGTATATCATCCGAACTACAATCAGTTGAATATTCTCTTATGTCTATCTAATAAACAAACACTTGCTTTAGATCTAGTACATTTTTTTTATTACTAAGCAGCGATACGAGCCGGATATTCACTTGATGGTAATACGCCTGCCTATAACAACTTGGCGCTAGTTAGAATGATATACACTGCATCACATTGCGCTTCAAGACTGACATGTTGAGTCCCGTTACCCCATTGTACTAGCTTTTTTTTTTTTTTTTTTTTTTTTTTCGCGGGGTAAATCTTCGAAAAGATACTCTGCCTCCTGGGGGGAAGTCAGAGTTATGTGGAGATTTTTACCCACTAAAACCCCCTCGGTGGTCACCTTCGGCGTTTGGCGAGGTCACGGGATCTCCGTTCGGAACACAACCGCGGCCTCGCTAACGCTACGCTGGGATAGCTCGTCCCGGGGTCTGCTTATACAGACCCTACTAGCCTCGTGAGTATTATTTCAATGACCGGCGACCACGTCCAGCCATTGTCCTCCTCAGGGTCGTTTAGAAGGCGATGAGAACCCCCATCCTGATCGCCAACAACCCAAAAGGCCCCATTATGGTAGGGGAGCACCATTCACCGGTGCGACGTGTTGACGCACGGTAGTGCCACGACGGTTTCTTCTCCGAGCGGGATCTGTCCTCTCTCTAGCCCGCTCAGCAGCCTCCTTTTGTACCATTACAGTTTCGCAAAAGGAGGCTACGGCCCTCCATGCAACGTCTCCTCCCAGCATCGCCGACACGATTACTGGCAAGGAGAGGTTCTGTCCGATCTGGTTTATCAGGATCCGCCGCTCCGGTTCCCATGCCGGGCGAACCGCGAGCGTGTGCGATGCGGAATCCAGCTCTCTTCCTCTACCCCATTGTACTAGCTACAGTAACCTTTAAATCGGAACACAGTAATGTTTGCACAGTACTCTTTGACGGCTGGAATAGGCGCTGCGGTAGTAACTACCTAGACGGTCTCCAGCAACAGAGTTTAGTTTTTTTTTTTTTTTTTGCATGAAAATGGGTATGTGGTTAACTATCATCATCTGATGATGACGTCTCTTAACCTTTTGATATATATAGGTGAACATAAGCTTCATCAATAGAAGTTATATGCTGTACTATATTTGGAATACTGGTATATGTTGGTAAAGATCACAGGAAAAGCTGTTACGGTAAGTAAGCATGTATAAAATATACATCCATAACAGCCAATTTCCGTTCCCACTGCTGGGGCACAGGCCTACCCTCAATATGAGGACGATGGGCCATAGTCACCATCCGCCCCAATGCGGGTTGGTGATTTCACACACACCTTAGAATAAATTCTATGTGTAGGTTTCCTCGCGATGTTTTCCTTCACCGTTTGTATCTCGCTGTTGTTACTTAAGTTCACAAATGTACATAACTTAAATATTAAAGTCATCGGTACATGCCGAGATTCGAACCCGTGACCTTCGGAATGAAGGCCGCACGCTCTAACCATTACGCCAACGGGCTACTCCCTGTACTCCTGTCATACTTTCCGACGGTAGAGCCTTTAGGATTCTTAGCTATATATTACTGATCTATACCTAGTTTTTCTTTTAGGATATATTTGTTGTATAACTTGTCTGTGGTTAGTAGTGTGCAAACTTAACTGTGTTTCGGTTTGAAGGGTGTTGTAGATAATGAAATTACTGTGTAAGTATGAAATGAAACTTTCTTATGCCTCAAGGCGATGAGCACAACGTGACGCTGTGTAAATCAACCTAACTAACGCTACATTGTCATACCCGTTTTTAAAAAGACTTATTACCGCTTGGTAATTAAACTTACTGGGTTTTGTTCGTAAAACAACGGGCCGTTATCAATGCGAGTAATTTCATCTGATTGATTAAAGAAATTAGCTTCAATAAGAAATTGTTACAGCGTCTCAGTAACGACCACTTTATCTCCGCGAACGCAGGCGGCTCGCGGCGATTAACCACCGTTAATTCCGAAATGAAAGCCACATTTTCTCTCAAGATGAGTTCAGATCAAAAGCTACCGTTCCAGCAACCCACCAATACCGGAGTCAGGAAACTATTCAACAATATCCGCTTTATTTTTTTATTCGACGAAACGACGAGACCTGGTGCTAGTTAAGTTCACAGCATACAACATCATTGTACTCGTCGCTTTCGGACATAAGATCTTCACATCATTAATCTCCTTATCTACGGCCCTTTAAACCGGAACATAGGAAAGTTTGTATACTACTGTTTGACAGCGGAAGTAAACGCTGCGGTAGCAAGTATCTAGGCAGGTAGGTCTATCTCCGGCAACAGAGAGATCTCTATGTGTTGTCCTGATTGTAGGTCCAAGGAGCACAGGCTAATATGAGAATAGTAAAGTTTTAACAGTTATAATAATGAAAGGAAATATTATATTGCATGTCCAATAGTTTTTTTTATATAATTAAGCGATGAGACGAGCCGGATGTTCACCTGATGGTAAGTGATACGCCCGCCTATAACTACGCGGCGCTAATTAGGATGGTATGCACTGTACGACATTGCGCTCGTCGCCGCTACATAAGATGTTGAGTCTCGGTACTGCGGTAATTAAACTAGCAACAGCGCCCTTCAAACCGGAACACAGTAATGTTTACACACTACTGTTTGGCGGTAGAAATAGGCGCTGCGATGGTACCTAGACGAACTCCAGCAACAGAGACCTTCAGTGGACATCTATTGTTTGATGACGATGATAATGAAAACATACTTTTATCTCCTCCTCACATTATATAAAATCTTTGACTAACTCTACAATGCTTTGGCTAAGGTTATCTTTTAATAATTTTAGTTCTCGTATTCCGGGTCCGCAGTTCATTCCGGAAGCCGGAAGAAGGAAGCGTTAATAACAACTCCCATATATTAATAACGCTGTTCCCTAGCCCCTTTTGCAGGCTGTAACATCCCCGCGAATACTTGAATATTTTTTTTTAAATCTATTCTATTCTGACCTCTAAATGGCAGAAGCTATATCTTTACCTAATTTTGAGTGTACGTCTAATAGCTTCGAAGATCTCGTGATGAGTCAACTCATCTCTGGATATCACCTATCTCAAATATATAGAAGATAGATAGTCTATATTCTTGTTATGAGCGGGCTGGAAGCCACAGCGGCTCTTACAGCTCATCTGTCACTGGGCTCGTGGACCCGGATCCACGGCCTGAAAGATAGATAGTCATCGTCATCAGCCGATATACTTCCACTGCTGGACATAGGCCTCTTTAAAGATACCCACGTCGCTCGGGTAGGGATTCATATGGTGGGATTTAGGCTATTACCTACCACTTTCTCCTAATGTAATTTGATGGGAGCAAGAACCTCGATTATTGATTAGCAGTGTGCACCATGAGCAGGTGAGGTTGACACAGATTCCCTGAGTCCTTACACCCCGAACAAAGAAGATAGATATATGCAATTTTTTTAATACTAATGACTAAATAAATGTCTATATTATATATATATATAAACACACATATGTATATTTATATTTCACATAACCTTATAAGAATGAATCTAAAATTACTATTAGGCTTTCAATAAAAGACTCCAATGGGCCGAAGTAAATTTCCATTGAACTCGATTTTATTGAACGAATCCGTAATAAAAATGAAATAAAGGCTTTTGTAATTTATTCTATAAGTAATCATATAAAAATTTATCAGCCTGTAAACAGATTTGAATCTGACATGGAGTGTTTCCGGCTTTAATGTGCGAGACCTTCGCTTGATGGTAAGTTATATTTTACTGTTAAGTATCTGTTGCTTGAGACCGTCTAGGTAGGCACTGCAGTGCCTATTCCTACTGTCAAATAATAGTGAGCGAACATTACTGTGTTCCGGTTTGAAGAGCGCTGTAGCTAGTGAAATTACTAAGGTATAAGACATGATAACATATGTCTGAAGGCGAGGAGCACAATGTGGTGCCGTGTGTATCCTATCCTAAATAGCACTACATTGTTATAGACAGGTGACCTAACCATCAGGCAGACGGCATCCGTTTTTTGGTCCCTACGTGTCATGTAAAACCTCACAATCATTTATTTGTAACTGATTCTCTTTTCATTGATAAAAGAAGAAGAGAAGAAGAAGAGAAGAGAACGTTCACCTGATAGTAAGTTATACACCCTAAAACAAAGAGCCATTTAGTATGCTATATAGTGTACCGCAATGTGTTCGTCACCTTGAAGCAAAAGCTATTAAATCTCGTTACCTTAGTAAGTTCATAAGCTACAGCGCCCTTTAAACCGGAAAAAAGTAATATTTCCACACTAGTATTTGACGGTAGAAATAGGAGCAATGGTGATATTCAGCGTCTGAGGTCTATATTCAGTTGTAGTCCATGGCAGTAATAATATATATGAAAACATTTAACATCGAAATGATCGGCCATTTTTAAACAATAATTTATTTAAATATTATTAATATAAGACACTCCTTAAAATGTTTTTTTTTTTTTTTTGTATATTTTCTTTCATTATCCAAAAAGTATTTACTAAAATAAATACTTTTTGTTAACAGATTTTTCTAGGCGGGACCGTACGATGAGTAACACGTAGTAATATCTATTAAAACCTTGGGGAACGGTGAGGACCTGTAGAGAAAACTTGTTGATTGATGACGTAGGAACTCCAAGGTTCATATATAATATATTATACTCACTGTTGAGACAGTATATACAAACTTTTTGATATTTTAATGCACCATTCCTTTAAAATATCAGCTTTGTCTCGACAGTTTTCGATCAAAGAGGAAACATTTCTTGGCCCGCAGTAAGATTAATTTTCACTGCGTACCTATGGTATTAATACCACAGAAATTATTACAATAGGTCTACTATGAATTTGTTTATTATTCGCCTTGAATATTAAAGAAATTATATTCGCTTATTACATTTATTTATATGTTGGATATAAACAGTAAATAAACGTATTTATTTTCTCTTTAATCTCGGCCCCTTGTATCGGCAGAACCGCTGATCTATGTTATTGGATGACAGCTTTGATGTTAAGTTGATGACAAGACAGGGGCAATATTTTCGGATGTGATTTTTTTGTGTAATAGCTAAGTTAATGGATTTTATATATAACGTTAGAGAACATGTTATATTCATGTCTTATCTTCGAGTAATGTGCGGAAGCTTAAGTACCTTCGTGGCGCAGGATCTCACTGTTTGCGGATACCTTACGTTTGATTCCATATAAATACTTATGTGAATATTGATATTGTTGCTGTTGTTGTTTATTCAGCTAACATTTAACATCAGCCGATAGACGTCCACTGCTGGACACAGGCCTCATCCAAATATCCAGCGGATTCCAGCGACCTTACAGTCAGCATGGCCTACGGTTCCGCCGGGTACTAGAAGCTGTCGTTTGTAGAGGTTCAAAGAGTTCGTCGGAGGTTTGGAGAGGTTTATGTATACCACCACCTCACGCGACTTCAGAATAGAATCAGGACCCTTGTTACAAAAGATCATAGTAGCCACTTCGCAACATTATCATTATGAATGTTAATATTTTTTTTCTTTCCATTCGGAATCTTAATTTTTTATGTAAATGAAGAAAGCGAAGTGAATTCTACTTTTCAACAATGAACCTTCACGGCTCCCTTTATCTTCCATTGTTCTTTTAAACTTTTATTTCTTTATCAACAAAGTGAAATACCGAAATTATTAACAATGTTAAAATATTGCATACCCGCCATTCAGTACGTTTTTTTTTTTAATATTTTAATGTTGGGATGCTGAAAATCTTTATACCCCCATTTCTCTTTGTTTGCGTTCGTTTTACTATTATATTTCTGTAATCCAATAACATAAAGTACTGCTTTGAAAACTGTTGAAATCCTTACTACCTAGATTATCTCCATCAACATACATGTTACCAGTTTATAGAGCATTAATCTAGAATATATATCAAGTTGTGTATATTAAAAATATACGGGAAGGTACGAGTTAATTTGGGACGGGAACAATGTTAATCCGTACGTCGGTTTAAGTAATTGATGGTGAGGAAATAACCTTGATTAGGACAATCCATTTCCACGAAATGGTGAAAATCTGACTGATTGTAGATCTCCAATGTCTCAGACCTCCTAGGTACGACCGCTGTTGCTAAATAACTAAGACGTATATTATATCTGAAGTAAGACTTATATTATATCTGAAGAAGACGAGAACAATTTGGTGCAGTGGAAAATATCCTTGCGATAGTTATTTAGATAGAAAGAAAATTACTAGATATAAATGATAAGGTATGAAGGCATCATGTGGGACTGATTTCGTCTCAAGTCCAGGCAGCAGGACCTGATGCAGCAGCGCTGAGTATTAGTGATTTAATTCCTTTTATTTCTAAAAGAAAATAAAACTATAGAAATTATGCATTAGGTTCTGCATCAAATAAAAGAGTCCAAAATCAATTTCGCGAAACCCTGGACTGATAAATAAATGTGAACTCTTAAGGACTCTCGTAAGGGTAAGGACCTTCAAAGAGGTTTATATACACAGAGTTCTCAGTATCGCGTTTTAAATGGCGACGAATACAGTTAACGACCCCGGAAGTTATTGTTGCTAGGTGGTTACAGGGGGTTGAATTTATCGTTCAAAAAGGGGATGGTCAGATACGTTTTATTTTATTCGACGAAGCGACGGGATGAACGACGTACACCTGATGGTAAGTGGTACATCTGGCCATAGCAACATGGCGCTAGTTAGAATGGTATACACTGCACCAAATTACGCTCATCGCCTTGAGATATAAGATGTTGAGTCTCGTTAGTATTAACACTAGTTACAGCGCCCTTCAAACCTGAACACAGTAATGGTTGGAAACTACTGTAACTACCTGGAGGGTTTCAGGTGAAAGTGATAGTTAATTTTTTAAATATGCTTATGTATATGAGACAAGAACACGTGGAGAGTGTTCGTGTATTAATTATTATTTTTATTAGTTTCGCTGTAAAAATACTTAATTACTGTATGAAATATCACATAGTATTAAGTAATAATAAGATCTTGGCCTATGTCCAGCAGTGGATTTCAATCGGTTGATGATGGTGATAAAGGTAGATGGTAAAGCTGGTTGGTCTAGAATCCTAACACAGCTTTGCTTTCACGACAGATTTACAATGTGAAGGTAGTTTTATAATTAATAACTTATCATTATCTAAAAAGTTCAATGAAAGAAACCTAATCTACCGCAAGCACTAATTAAATTCTAACTACGACTGCTTCAGTTTTCTATTAACTTAAACCTAGACCACGTTTAAGTTAATTGAAAACCTTTTGAAATTAAGTCAATTGTATAAATAAATATACTAAATTTGTAGTCAATTCCTCACTCTGTAGTCAATTTAGACTACAATTTTAAAAAAAATCTAATTAGCAAATATATTGTTTGTTAAATGATATTGGTAGCTCGCTGGCCTAATGGTTAGAGCGTGCGGCTTTCATTCCGAAGGTCGCGGGTTCAAACCTCGGCATGTACCAATGATTTAATATTTAAGTTATGTACATTTGTGAACTTTAGTTACAGCAGCGAGATACAAAAACGGTGAAGGAAAACATCGTGAGGAAACCCGCACACTGATATCATCTTTGTGTGTGTGTGTGTGGTGGTCCCAATAAAGTGGCAACAGGCTCGCCCCCTGTTACATGGGATCTAATCTGACCACATCTGGCGAAATGTGGGTAGTTTATTCACCTCTGCCTACCCCTACTGGGAAAAAGGCGTGACTATATAAAAAAAAAAAAAAAAAAAAATGATATTGAATATAACTCTTTGAGTAAAAAAATCTATGTCTAACTTTAAGCAATATCTTTATATATCAATAAAAGTTACAATTAAGTATAACATATATAATAAAGTCATAGGCCATATAAAGTTACTTACAGTCCGAATTGTTTTTTTTTTTTCACAGCAATAGAGACTTTAATGAACACAACTATTAACACGTTCACTGACACGGTAACTTGAAACTAACTTAAAAAGTTTTTTTTCTGTAGCATGAAAATATATGATTATGTTAATCAAATTTCATATACAGTTATATGTAGTTAACTGTACTTTTCGTATGCTTTGCTTATTTACGACTTCGCGGAGCAAGTTGCGACCGTCGCCGCCCAAAGCTGAAGCGGTACTGAAGCTAAGTTAGGGCGGATTTTGTGCTCGTCGAAAGTTCAAGCGAAACTTAATTACAATAGTTTGTAGACGACTCCGACTGTTTGTTTTCATTCTCTTATTAAGATGATCTTCAATTATTAACGATACAAGTATTATTATTGCAATTTTGTAGTTATTTACTACTGGATATAACTTGAACCGTAAACTTGTTTACCATTTAACTGATTGTTATATATCGTATCTATTTTATTAAACCTTTAAACTGTATAAGCAACAATTCAAAGGATATTCTGATAGCTAAATTAAACAATCTAAGTTTTTCTGTTCAACTTCTAAGTTAAGAAGTATCTGCAATATAATGATAGGGCTGTAAATACTTTAAGCTATAACCGACGTCAACGTTATTTCAGTATAATATTAATTTGACATTTAAAAGCTCAATCCCTCAACGTTAAACTTAATTTTGTATTGACAGACATTCGGTTCAACCCTTTGTTAGCTACGGAAAAAACGTAGCAACTAAAACACATATACGATAAACAATAATAATACGATTTCGTACAGGTTTTAAATATAGCTGTAGCTGTTAACTATAATTGTCATTTAATAGCCTTTTCCCTTATCAAAATACTAGATTTACCCCACTCTGATAGCAGCAACAAATCAACAACTGCTATTGGGGAAGGTGTTTTGTAAAATCCATCCTTATCTGACACACAAATTTTGGGTCATCATCATCAGCTCAGACGTCCACTGCTAGACATAGGCCTCCACCAAAGATCTCCATGTTTTTATGAGGGCATTTGGGCCATTTTGCACCACACTGGCCCAAAGCGGGTTGGTGAAAGTAGAGCCTCGTTTATTGATTAACAGGGTGCATCATAGGTAAGTGATATTGGCTTGGGACCTATTAGTTGTTGTGTAGTACCCCTTCCACCCCCATTTAAATTTGTAATGTTTATGTCTAACAGTTTAGATCTCGTGATGTCTGAAGCTCTGGATATCTCCTATATATATTAGATGGAGACTATAATATTCTGGGTCAGAGAGCTTCATCAATAAACTCTTATTTTGGGACACTGTGTTAATGTAGTTATTTTTATCCGCAAATCGTTCAAGAATCAATTTAGACTCACCCTTCTTGCAGAACTGATAATAAACTCTGGAAAGCTGATTTTGTCGTTTAAGGAAATACCTTTAAGCTTCACTTTTAGAATTTTCATTTGTTTTACTTTTATTTTGTTATCTTCTCTGTTATAACCATCTCTTATAGTTACTCTTCTTTTCGCGCTTTTAGCTACAAACTAGTAAGGAACTGTATGAATATAAGCATAAGTAAGCATCTTTTAGATAATAATCTATCCAATAACGAGCTTTTTTAGCAGAAGATCTGTTTCATAAAATATTTAAATATGTAAGTAAATAAAATTTACATCGCTTACTTAATATAAGTGAATTTGTGTTAAGTGTAACCCCATTGTAGATAAAAGGCGTGATATATATACCTATTTCTAGTATTTTCTTTGTAAGTTTCAATACATCAAACAAATACTATACTTACTATATTTACTCGTTACTTTTGATATTTAAGTATTAAAAAAAAAAACCGTTTTGTCGCCTCTTTTAATGGTAATAAGCGGTCCCCGTTGCGCTCGTGTGAATTGGTTAGCGGATCGTAATGAGCAAAAGAAATTCCATTATTGTACCATCTGCAGCTCCCTAATGGAATAATTAACAGTAATTGTACGTACACCAGGCCGCCGCTGTATGTTTTTTTAAATACCAGCGCCGGAGAACAGTTTACGAAATACTATGAAGTATTTTCAATGGACAGTACATAGAACTGCAAAATTAAACTCAATCTAAATATCCTAAAGAGTGAAATCAACGGAATTAAACAAAAATATATGTTAACAGTATGATTTTCTTTGTCTTTATTATATATGTATATATAAAGAAAAAACGCAATGTTTAACATACATTAAAATCTTTTAGTATCGAATGTGTCTTATACAATAGTATAGAAAACTTTAAAGTATTAAATATATAATAGTTATTTGTTTAAATAATAATAATAAAAGCCATTTATTTGCCTAAAAAGAACTTAATTCTATGTATAACAGATTAAACATAACAAAAATAAATAAAACATTACACAAAAAGGTCCAGGACTCAGTACATTGGCACCTGGTGCCAAGTCCTGGTACTCTGCCCTGGCCTGACATTATTAAATCTAGTGAACACTTAATTATACAATTGCTTGATTATTAAATTACGGAAACAGTATACTGATATATAGCGAGCATACACGAATCAACCGGAAGTGTTTATGCCGAGTGATTGCTGCATCAAAAGCCATTTGCGGCAGTCGCGTTTAAAGGTGAAACGAGATACGATACGGTATAGCGGAAGTGGTAAGTCGTTCCAGCATTTTGATGCAGCGAATTTGAAACTACCCCGGGTTTGCTCCAAGGTGTGTTTTGGTGTAGTTAGAGGACGAACGTGCGGTCTCAGTCTGACTCTGGCGAAGTAGTGGTGATGGTTAGTGTGCGGTCTTCACTCCGAAGATCGCGGTTTCGAATCTGGGCATGCACCGATGACTTTGATACTTAAGTTATATACATTTGTAAGTTAAGTTACAACAGCGAATTACAAACGGTGAAGGAAAATATCGCGAGGAAACCTGCACATGAATTAGCATTGATTCTAAGCTGTGTGTGAAGTCACCAATCCGCTTTGGGCCCGCGTGGTGACTATGGCCCGTCATATTGAGGATAGGTCTGCGAAGGTCTGTAAAGTATAAAAATAAAAGCTCGCTTATAAGTAAATGTAACACTTTCAAACCTGTTTGCCAAGATACGTTAAAATAGTTAAATATAAAGTAAGTAGTTACAAAGAAATCATAAGTCTATATAGTTAGCTCTCTAGTAGTACATCGGTAGATAGAAATCTAGGGTACAAGGAATAGGACTCTGTAGTCGCCTTACACTACACTACACGGTTAGAGTTGAAAGGAGGTTTATTTAATGCGACAAGCGAAAAATTTTTTGATGGTAAGGCAGTAAGCATGATGATCATTGCAAGATATTGTCCTTGATATCTCTCACCTCTTCCACTACCTACAGCTCATTTCAAATAATAATCTATAACGTTTGCCAGCTTATATTTCAGTGACAGAAATAAGCTCTGCGGAGGTAGCTGAAGATTCTTCAGAAGCAGAACTACCACCACATCAATACACGATAATATATTTACACTATAATGTAAAACGAAAGCTGCTTTCTTTGTGATAGTCTTCCTATAGATCATTTGCAGTAATGTAAACCTTTAGTTTATAAATCTCGAAATAAACCCTAACGGTCTTTAACAACTGTGACCTACAAACACGCGAAACGTTCACCTGGTGGTAACGCTTGCCTATAACAATTTGGTGCTAGTTAGGATGATATACACTATACCATATTGTGCTTTGGAACATAAAGTGTTAAGTCTCATTACCGTAACAATTTCATTAGCTAGAACTCCCTCAAAACATAGTAATGTTTGCACACTACTATATGTTTGTCTCCCACACAGTACCTGATATATACACTATATAATATAACACTTAATATTCATTAACGAGGAACACTCCACTCGATATCGACCTGTGTAAGTTCTCGCGGTGAAGCGACATACTTAAATTTTAGAAACTTGATTTTTGTGCTAAAACACTTTTGTATAGACTTTGACGCTGATGAAAGTAACAAGCGCTTTGATTAATGGCACCTCACTAATATCGCTCCATCAGCATCTTTTTACATTTTTTTTTTTCGCTTCAAATTTTGTACGTTTTACTGTTTACTACACGACTGTACTCAGCCTATATTTGTAACCTGGTATTTTCTTGGTCTGGTAGTTATTTAAAAGGTTAACGTGGTTAAACAGCTATTAATGTGAAAGACGCTCTTTCAAGAATCTAGATAAATAATTGTATATGGTGTAAGGGGTAATCTTTATATACCCTTTACACCCCTGTATCTTACAGGGTGTAGGGGATGTAAGGGGTCCTGCAGTTTAGTAATTAGTATTAAAAAATGGCGTATATCTATCTTGTAATTGTGTTCCGTGTGTAAAGACTTACGGTATCCAAGCTAACCTCACATGCTCGTACACCCTGCTAATCAACAATCTAGGCTGTGGTACCCACCAACCGGATTGAACCAGCGTGGTGGAAAGTAATCCAAATCCTCCCTATATCAACCCCTACTAACGACGGTCCTTAGTACCCGGCAGTACCGATTGCTGACTTTAAGGTCGCAGAAAGGGCTGAGGGATGAGGGCTTGCCAAGACATGAAGCTTTTTAGAGGCCTATGAGGTATTGACTATCAATACTACTGGTTACATAAGTCTCAACGTAGTACATACTCGATATTGATACTTAGTATATATTTTAATTCAATGTTAATGTTGTATTTATTGTTGCTAAGTAATCTGTATGAGATATTATGTAATTAACCAATATATATACAAACGTCTGACGTTCACCGAAACAACTACTTATTAATTTAATATACATGATGTTAAGGCACTTGGGTACCGATCAGTATTATTTGGTGGATCGGATTAATTACTAACTGGTTGGCAGTAATTTAATTAACCACGCGATGTACAATCAATTGTGTTGTTTATCCGGACGCTGTTCGCGGTTGTCTTTGAAATGTTGATTGTATAAAACTATTTTATAGGAGATATTAAAGTACATAAATCGTTTTATATTATGTTTGTATAAGAAACCAGCTTAACAGAAACTGTGAAAAGCTGCGATCTTCTAGAGGACGATGCAAGAGTAGACAGAAATGGAGAGAGAAAGGACTCCGTCACCAGAGATGACTAAAAACAAAGAACATATAAAGAAGCAAAGAAAAGGATGAAGACGTTTCCCCAGTAGTAAATCGTCGGTCCATAACAATTCGATACTAGTTAGTATTTTTACACTGCACTACATTACGCTTGCTTTAACATAAGATATTAAGAAAACAGTCATATTTCCACAGTACAGTTTGACGATAGAAATAAAAGGAGCAATGATATCTGTTATTGATTCTTTTACTAGCTATTAAATTTTTTTATATGCGATACAGCATTAGTTATAAGTAGTTGTCTCATTACCCCAGTAATTTCACTAGCTACAACGCCATTCAAACCGGACACAGTTATATCACACTATTATTTAGCGTAAGAAATAAAAGCTGCGATGATACCAACTTACACGGTCCCTGAGAATAAAGACCTACCACCAGTGACATTCAGCTGACCTTTTTACTTATAAAAAGGCCTGATTAGAAACTGAGTTTTCATAGGATTTATACACGAGACGACTAATTCCCTTATGGTCTTCGGAATTAAAAGTGGATATAAATTATAATACATCGCTCCAAGATAATTGTACTCTTACCGCTTCGTCTCTATATATAGGAGATATCCGGACTTCATTGACTCATCTCTACATCTCCGAAACTATGAGACGTATGCACTCAAAATTTGGTAGAGATATTGCTTCTACCATTTAGAGGTCAGCTAAGAATGGATTTTACAAAATTCCTACCCCAAAAAGGAGTTACGGGGTACTACGGCCAGTAAATAGAGCGGGAAGAAAGAGCTAGTAGATCGATACAATTTTTAATGTATTGGAATTAGTCACGCTTGTGCTTTCATAGTTTTACTGGTTTCTTCTTATCATATAAAAATTGCGAATAATAACTAATGTAACAAAAATAGAAGGGATAATGATAATTTCTTTTAACCGTGTTACAATTGTAAATGATGCTGTAAGTAACAAAAACAACTCTGAACCTAACTCTGACAATGAAAGAAATTATTGTTGAAGCGTATATAAAAAGGTTTTAATTATAAATCTCTCATTGTGTGAGAATTGTATATCGCATTGCGGTACATACCAGTTTACTCATCGCCAGTAAGCAGTTTTAATTAGTTATGTTTAATGAATGTGATGAAACTCTCGCTCGTCTCGCAGCGGCGTTGTTTACAGTGATGCGGCTGTACCGAGATCTGTTACAAACCAGCCTCTCCACCGGAGATTTGAATATGTTCCAACATGCACGCAGCAGTATTAATTCTAATATTAATTAGGCGCGAATAAGGGTCTAAATGTTCATATTTAGTGTCAACTGTAGGGTTCATTTGAGGGGGTTGAAGACAAAAGACTTCAAGTTGTGCATATTGCTATTGTTGACATACTGAACCAAGACGTCGCATCTTACTAGCGGCAAAGGATAATGGAGAGAGCTATGCTTGGAGTTTCTATGCGCGATCGAATCAGGAATGAGATCAGCAGGTGTACTAGGTCACCGACATAGCCTAAAAGATTGCTCAACTTAAGTAGCAGTAGGCAGGGCATATTGTTCGAAGGATCGACAGCCGATGGGGTTGTAAGGTCTTCGAGTAGCGCCCGCGTAACGGTAGACGTAGTGGTGGGATGCCTACCACAAGGTGTACCGGCGATCTGGTGAGGATCGCAGGAACCCACTGGATGCGTGCAATGCGGGACCGATCTCTGTGGAGATCTTTGGGGACATATATCGACTGATGATGAGGGTCAATTAAAATCCGCGCAAAAGAACACAGGTAAAAAGAGATTTGATAAAAATCCTAAAGGAACATCGATTCATCATTAGAGAATATATAATACTGGTCTGTTACCGAAGACCGTCTTGGTAGGTACCATCGCAGTACCTATTTCTGCTGCCAAACAATACTGTGCTCCGGTTTCAAGGACCTTGTAGCTTGTAAAGTTATTAATGTAAATATACTTAACATATTATATCTCAAAGCGACGTTTACAATGTGGTGCTGTGTATATCACCCTAACTAGCGCCGTCTCGTTACCTTAGCAATTACACTTGTAACAACGCCATTCAATCCGGAACACAGTAGGCCTACCAACAGTGCTTTTAATGATTTCACCTTCTCGTCATATTAACCGGAATCAATGTTTTTTTAATGATATAATTTTTGATACATTTCCTCTAATGTAACTAGGAGTCACACTAAGTACAGACGTAGCTATTCGTAACATACAGCTATGTAAAATTCACTCGTAGCAACTTGTAGCAGAAATGCTACGGAAACGTAGCAAATGAAGTAGAAGCGGTTTGCGAATGCATACTCGGCGTAGCCAAATGTTTTGTTTACTAGATCTAATCAACATAGAATTTTCTAGAAATATATTAAACACATTGGATCTACTCTATCATCATTATCAGCAGATATACATCCACTGCTGGATATACTCCGTATACTTATATTAATATACTCACTTTGAGTCGCAGCATCAGATGAACAGTATATTAAATATAAACATAGGTATAGCCTTTATTGCTCTATAGTTTTCACTTTCTTATTAGTTAATCTAAGTTTAGGTAGATTTATAATTATAAAGTTGTCAAATATCTCCCTTCCGCTTTTTTGCTCTTTATCCAATGCTTTATAAAAAGTGTTACAGTGATCGGATTTAGTTCAAATATGCGCCGTTTTGTTCGATAATCTGTTTCCATCTAGACGGCAACTTCATAATACCTCCCTCGTAGAAGCTCCCCTCCTTATTTGCGAAGAACTCGGACAGCCACTTTTCACAAGCCTCTTTTGAGTTCAACTTTACACCACCAAGGGCGTTCACCATGGACAGGAACAGGTGGTAATCACTTGGCGTTATGTCCGGGCTATATGGTGGATGCAATAAAACCTCCCATCCGAGCTCCCGTAGCTTCTGACGAGTCATCAACGAAGTGTGTGGTCTGGCGTTGTCCTGGTGGAACACTACACCCTTCCTGTTGGCCAATTCTGGACGCTTCTGGTCGATCGCCTGCTTCAAGCGGTCCAGTTGTTCGCTGTAGATGGTAGAATTAAGTGTCTGGCTATATGGGAGCAGCTCATAGTGGATGATTCCCTTCCAATCCCACCAAACACACAGCAAAACCTTCCTGGCCGTCAATCCCGGCTTGGCCACTGTTTGGGACGATTCACCGGCCTTCGACCACGACCGTTTTCGCTTGATATTGTCGTATGTGATCCATTTTTCGTCGCCAGTCACCATCCGCTTCAAGAATGGGTCGAGTTCGTTCCGTTTCAGCAGCATATCGCAGGCGTTGATTCGGTCCAGAAGGTTTTTTTGCGTCAAATCATGCGGCACCCAAACATCAAGCTTTTTTTTATATCCAGCCTTCTGCAGATGGTTTAAAATGGTTTGGTGACTAACTCCCATCTCCTGGGCGATGTCACGAGATGCCACATGCCGGTCTAACTCGATGTAGTCCATGATTTGATCGGTATTTGTCGTCACAGGTCTTCCGCCGGCTGGCTTATCCATGGTGTCGTTTTCACCGGCTCTGAATCGTCGAAACCATTCCTCCGCGGTTCGAAGTGATAGAGTACCATCCCCCAAAACACCATTAATCTCACGGAACGTTTCTCTAGCGGATTTGCCTTTAACGAAGGAAAACTTTAAAATAGCGCGAATTTCGGCGTTAGTGAACTCCATGTTTACACGTCTATAACTGTTGAACGCAATATCCAAACTAATTATGCATAGCGTCGTTTTGTAGGTTATGTCAAGACCTTTCAAATTATGTATAGTATTGCCAGATACGAGCTCTGTAGCGCTTTGTACATAGCCGCGAAATTCAAAAGACAAAAAGGCGAAAGGGAGATATTTGACAACCCTATATTATTGACTAAATCATGAGTTATATTATGAGCATTGGACATCTTTATAACTGTTGAGTAATAATTGGTAATATATGTAAAGTCATGAATGAAGTGAAAGTAAATAAAATGGCAAAGAGGTCACAATGTTATGAAATAAAAATATTCTCACAGTACCCATTGTGAGAAAGACAATTCAATGTTCTTGTTGTTTAAAGGGTATGGCAAACAGTAATATAATATAAACATCCCTCTTAACGTGCCCACTATTAGGATTCGAGCCTTTCTTTTACAAGGCAAAAGTTAAAGCTATTTAACCACCACGCAGAGTAAATATAAACCTTAAAAGCAGAAAGACTTATTTTCAATAGTATATATTGATATGCTACTAATATGAACGAGATTCTAATAGTGCTTTATTTAGTGTTCAATATAGTTTACCCAATGAACTCGCTAATGTCCTTTTACTGTGTTTATCTAAAACAATTCCTTGAACGATAAAATTAAAAACACGTTATACAGTAACGAAATATAGCTTTGAATAACGCACAAGTTACAAGTTGATAACAGCTGCCTCATCATAAAATATGAGGGGGAAACGTTCGTAAAATTATACCTGAGCGAGCTCCCGCACCATTTGTTCTGAAGGCGCGCTTAATAAAAGTCATTTGTTCACTGTAAACAATGTTTCAGGAGCGAAACAATATAGCGCCTTAGAACAACACACCTGAAATATTATTTCCTACAAATACATTTATGAAGGTTTTAATTACAATTAACATATTGATCGTATGTCTTTTCTACTTTGTTTTTTATTCATGGTAAGTACGGTAAGTGATACGCTCGCCCATAACAATGTGGTGCTAGCTAGAATCGTATTCACGGCATCATATTGCGCTCGTCGCCTTGAGATGTAAGATATTAAGTGTCTATACTCTAGTAATTACACTAGCTACAGCACCTATCTGACCGCACAGTAATGTTTGCACACCGCTGGGTGTATAGGATTCCGCAGAACAACCTATGGAACTTAAGTGGAACTCACCTGCTCGTGGTGTTTCCTGCTAATCAACAAACGAGGCTCTCGCTCCCTCCAACCCGCGTAGCGTGGCAGGAAATGACCCAAATCCTTCCATATGAACCCGTACAAACGTGGAGATCGTTGAGGGAGGCCTATGTCCAACAGTGGATGTCTATCGGCTGATGATGATGATGATGATGACTGTTAGGTGGCAGAAATAGTCCTTGCAGTAGTACCTACTTAGACGATCTCCGACAAAGACCTACCACTAGTGAACTTTCTTCAGTAAATATTCTTAAATTTAAACATTAATTTCTTCCAGTTTCCAGATCAATTAAGCTGCTAGATTTAAAGGGACTATGACTGTATGCTGTGTAAACATCCTAACTAGTTATTTATTACTATAGTATTCTACTAAACATGTGATAAGCGCTTTGATGGTCAATCGCTCACTCTCAATCGTAGTGCCTTTATTGTTATTTATTAGTTAGTAAATAATAACAAGTATAATAACTGTGACCGAAAAATATATAGAACTATCTCTGTACCATATGCTAGTAGAAAAAGTATATTGAAAATAAAATACCGGATGTCCGTGTAGATTGATTAATCTTGACGAAGAATATGATTTATTAGAGATGAAATGTCCGAATGATTAATCGTATGACGAAGACAGCTGAATGTAGCGCTATTGGTTAAATAACTGATTTAAAAACATTATGTTTATACTGCACACTTATTATAATATACTATATTATCTGTCTGTGTGTAAAATTATTATTAATAACACAGAAATAGCATCAAACAGTATAACATTGTTTTAAATTGTCATACATAAGTATGCCGTTATAAAATACTTCCTTGTTTCACACAATATATATGTAATGGGTTTTATTTGTTCGAGAATCACGTGGAAACCAGTGAACACATGTAATTGGGAACATGACCATTCGACCTGGAATGTTTTGTAGATAGTTATATGCTATTTGTTTATTGAATTTCATAAATCCTTCATCATTATACAAGAAAAGAAAAATGTAAGTATACATTTCGTATCATTCATGCGGTTGTTAGATTAGATTGTCAAGACGTGTGATAAGTGTTCGGATAGAATAAATTAAAAAATTAATTACATAATAAATCTTTGAAAAATGGAAAAGAAGAAGAAGGAGGAGAAAAAGAAGAACGAGAAGGAGACGAAGTAGGTATAGGCGAGTTTGATTAGAATTGAGGGTCCAATTAAAGAAAAATTGAACACAATCCGTTTATATCTGTTGTTAAAAAAAAAATTAAATAAAGTAAAATGCCGTAGCTCGCTGTCCTAATGGTTAGAGCGTGCGGCTTTCATTCCGAAGGTCGCGTGTTCGAATCTCGGCATGTACCGATGACTTTAATATTTAAGTTATGTACATTTGTGGACTTTAGTTACAACAGCGAGATACAAACGGTGAAGGAAAACATCGTGAGGAAACCTGCACATGACTTAGAATTTATTCTAAGGTATGTGTGAAGTCACCAACCCGCATTGGGCCAGCGTGGTGACTATGGCCCAATCGCCCTCATATTGAGCGTAGGCCTGTGCCCCAGCAGTGGGGACGTAAATGGGCTGTTATTACTAAAGTAAAATGCCCGTCTTTTGTTTTTTTTTGTTGTTGGCTAAAACACTAGATCTAGAACTTTATATTTTATATAATTTATTTACAGTTGTACAGCGTTTTCGCCACGCAAAACGGATGTTGGACAGCTAGTCATAACATATTTCTAAATTGAAAGAAATGCTAGAGAACTGCTCTATATATAATAAAATAACATATTTATCGTTAAGGTGTTATCTATCGATTATTAAAAAAAAAAAAAATCTACAAAAATATGTATATGTATTCATAATTGAATGGATTGTATCTATTATGGAATAACTCGATACAGATTAACAATTTATACAGAACCGACAAAGAAAGTTTTTTTAATTTATCATACACACAACATTTTACTGCAAGAATCGTTATTTATTTAAAAAAAAAAAGAAAAATATCTAAAATTTGTTACCAAAATGTAAAGCGAAAACGGAAATTATTAGCATCGACAACCATAAAGGACATTATAAAATGGCGGCAGGTCGCTGTTTCGTAATTTTTTGCCGCCATACATTTTTGTTTATGGATATTTACTTATTTCTTTAAGCTTTTTTGCAGATTAAACAGACAGGAAAAAATGCAATAGAGACAGATTATAATAAAGATAAACATTATACTTTATATTATATATATAAAAAAAAAACATTTCTATGAAAATAATAATAATAGTTCAAATTTTTTATTTTTTTTTTTTTTATATAAAAATAGTTCAAATACGGACAAGTATAGTGAAATATATGAAAATTACATATATATAAACACTTCAAGAGAGTTGGGGTTGTTAAAATCAATATGAGTACGAGACTAAATAGATTTAATTCTCAAAATGGCAAATGGCTATTGTGTAAACATCCTAACATGAAGGATTTTTTTCTTATTTAACGTAGCAACGAAAAAACCAGGTATTATACTTTTTGGTATGTGAAACACCTGCCCACAACAACGTGGCGTTAGGATGATTTTCACAATACTACATTTGCTTGACTCTTTCCGACGTTCGGTGTTATATCTAATTAACACAATAATTCCATTACCTACAACGCCCTTCAAACCAGCACACTGTAATGTATGCACATTGTCGTGTAGCGACAGAGATAAGCGCTACAGCGGTACCTACCTAGATGGCCGCCGAAAAATTTTTTTTTGCAATGGAGGGGGGGATCTACTAAAAAAAATACTCTTAGGGGAAAGTCCAGGTTACGACCAGGTGCCTACTGGCACTACGCTTAAGGCACGTCGCAAGGCTCCTCGAAACCTTCGTTTAAGGAAAGCAATATGTTACCTGGTACTTGCCGATCAACCCGGGCTCTCTTAGTCGTCAATGAGAGCCTTCATCTTCAGCTCACGAAACTGAAAACTCTTTCAGTCGACTTCTTCCACAGGCAGGGCTTACATTAGTCCTATTCTTAACAGCATGAATCTACTAGGCAATAACAAGGACCTACCAATAGTACCACCATCATTGTTTTGATAAAAGGTTTACTATCATGTAAAACTCCCACCCGTTCGCTTCGTTAGTTAAAAATATAGACATATATCTCTTTCATATTAAAATTTTAATGGAAATTCACTCCGCATTTAAATCCTGTTAAGCATAAACCATAAAGTAACTTGGGTTCATCATTAATGTCAGTTAAATCCAAGATGGCGTACTTAATACAGATATTGATAACCCGTGAGTCAGACCTAAGCGGCCGTAGAAATCTGAGCACAGTGTATAAATTAATTGCTCCCGCTATACGTTGAATGAGAGTAGCTGTGATAGCTCAGTTTGTAAAGCGATCTCTTGAAGAGGCGCGGGTTCGATTTCTACCGAGCACAAGCTTCAAACATTGTGAGGATATCGCCATATTCTATCGTGGCGCTAGTACGGACAGTAAATACTGCACAACATTTCGCTCGCCATCTATAACATAAGATGTTCAGTCTTGTTATCACAATAATTACACTTGCTTTAACGCACTTCAAACCGGAACAGAGCAATGAACGCTAGTCTTTGGCGGCAGAAATGGACGCTGCAGTGGTAGGCGGTCTCCGGTAACAGAGACTTACCACCAAATAATAGCACTAACGTCACACGCACGGCGTCGGGAAGTGACGACCCCACCGCCCATTTGCTGAAGTGTATACGACTATTGAGTACATTTACACTTTATCAAATGCAATCAGTCAACCGAACGATGGCGGTATATCCATCCAAGGAAGCGGAGGGAAATCCCGGACGTGGGACGGGCAGCAGCGTTTCACGATAGGGCGTAACTGCGATCGCCAAGCCGCCTGCCAAGCGTGGCGATTATGGCAATTCCCCCCTTATGATGAGATCCCAAAATAAAAACCGGCCCCTAGTCCCCGGCGGCCCCGCTATTCCTGGCTACGGTAGCGGTTACGGTAACGGCGGGGCAAGGGGTGCGAAGAATCTCCGGAAGCGGCCAGGCTACCAAAACCAACAACATCTGGCCCTGGCAACGCTCAACACGCGTACACTGCGGACCGACGAGAAGATAATTGAGCTGGAGGAGGAATTGAGCAGGTTAAGATGGGATATAGTAGGGTTATCCGAAGTCCGAAGAGAGGGGGAGGACACGATAACTCTTAAATCAGGCAACCTGCACTATTTCCGGGAGGGCGACCAGCAGTCCCAGGGTGGCGTCGGGTTTATCGTCCGCAAGTCTCTTGTGAATAACGTTGTCGACATCGTTAGTGTGTCAGCAAGGGTAGCGTACCTGATACTCAGAGTTACCAAGCGTTACTCGCTGAAGGTCATACAGGTATATGCACCGACTACGGCACACTCTGATGACGAGGTGGTAACTGTGTATGAGGATATTTCTAAAGCCATATACAGTTCCAAAACTCAGTACACCGTTGTCATGGGAGACTTTAATGCAAAACTAGGGCAGCGAAGTAGTGGAGAACTGAAAGTGGGGCAATTTGGATATGGACAGAGAAATCCACGAGGTCAAATGCTCGCCGACTTCATGGAGAAGGAGGGCCTCTATATAATGAACTCCTTCTTCAAGAAGCGGGCCAGCCGTAAGTGGACGTGGATTAGTCCTGATGGAGCCACTAAAAATGAGATAGACTTCATCATGTCGACGAAGAGGCAGATATTCAAGGATGTCTCAGTGATCAATGCTCTAAAAATGGGAAGCGATCACCGAATCGTGAGAGGCATCTTGAATATCAACATAAAGCTCGAACGATTTCGACTGGTGAAGTCCACGCTCCGGCCAGCGCCCATCCAACTCCAAAACCCCGAGAGCTTTCAGCTTGAACTACGAAATCGCTTTGCATCCTTAGGCGAGTGCATTGATGTGGACGATTACAACACCAGGTTCGTAGATGCTGTCCGTACGGCAGGACTTAAGATCTTTAAAGTCCCCCGTACCAGAAAGAAGAAGCCGATCTCCGACCACACATTAAACCTCATGACCGAAAGACGAGAACTGGTCCTGAAGTCTCCTGAAGATGCCACCAAATATCGGCAGCTGAATAGGCAGGTCTCTAAGTCTCTGACTCGCGACATACCCCGATTTAATACCGACAGTGTTAAAGAGGCAATAGAGCGGAACAAAGGCTCTAAAGTATTCGCACGAGATCTGTCTATCGGGCAAAGCCGGTTGACGTGGCTGAAGACAGAGGACGGCAGGATCGTATCGTCAAGGGCCGAGGTTCTGGAGGAGATTGAGCGGTTCTATGGACAGCTGTACACGACTACATGTTCTCCTGGTGGACTAGCATCAGATCCAAGAGCTAGTCTAGCCCGACACTACTCTGAAGATATCCCGGTTGTCAGCCTACACGAGATTAGTGTGGCTCTGAATCATCTTAAAGGCAACAGGGCACCTGGTGATGACGAAATAACAGCTGAACTTCTGAGAGCTGGTGGAAAGCCGATCCTCGAAGTCCTACAGAAGTTGTTCAATTCCGTCATACTAGAAGGCCGATCGCCTCGGGCATGGCACGGAAGTGTGGTGGTGCTTTTCTTCAAGAAGGGAGATAAAACCCAGTTGAAGAACTATAGACCCATCTCACTTTTGAGTCATGTCTACAAGTTGTTTTCCAGAGTCATCACGAATCGTCTCACAATCAGGCTCGACGACTTCCAGCCTCCCGAACAAGCTGGATTCCGTAAAGGCTACAGCACCATAGACCACATTCATACGCTGCGGCAGGTTATACAGAAGTCCCATGAGTATAACCAGCCCCTATGCTTAGCGTTTGTGGACTATGAGAAAGCCTTCGATTCGATTGAGATATGGGCCGTGTTGCAGGCCCTCCAACGGTGCCAAATAGACCACCGGTACGTCGATGTTCTAAGGTGCTTGTACGAGAACGCCACCATGTCAGTCCGCCTCGAAGACCGGAGCTCGAAACCGATCCGATTGCAGCGTGGAGTAAGACAGGGAGACATCATATCTCCGAAACTGTTCACCGCTGCATTGGAAGATGTCTTCAAGCTTCTGGATTGGAGAGGATATGGCATCAATATCAACGGCGAGTACATCACGCACATTAGATTTGCCGACGATATCGTGGTTTTGGCTAAGACCATGGAGGACATCAACACAATGCTCGATGATCTCTGTAGAGTTTCACGAGTGGGTCTTAAAATGAATATGGACAAGACCAAAATCATGGCAAATGTCCATATTGTACCCACTCCAATAACAGTTGGAAGCTCTACACTTGAAGTTGTTGACAGATATGTCTACCTCGGACATACAATCCAACTAGGTAGGTCCAACTTCAAGAAAGAGATCTCTCGTCGAATCCAACTCGGATGGGCAGCATTCGGGAAGCTAAGACATATCTTCTCGTCCAATATACCGCAGTGTCTCAAGACAAAAGTCTTTGACCAGTGTGTGTTGCCAGTGATGACATACGGAGTAGAGACGTGGCCGCTTACTGTGGGCCTTGTCCGCAAGCTTAAGATTGCCGAGAGGGCGATGGAGCGAGCTATGCTCGGAGTTTCCCTGCGAGATCGAATCAGAAATGAGGAGATACGCAGGAGAACCAAGGTCACCGACATAGCTCGAAGGGTCGCTGTCGCAAAGTGGCAATGGGCAGGGCACATAGCTCGCAGAACCGACGGCCGTTGGTGCAGAAAGGTTCTCGAGTGGCGGCCACGTACCGGAAGACGTAGCGTGGGCAGACCCCCCACAAGGTGGACCGACGACCTGGTCAAGGTCGCTGGCAACCATTGGATGCGGGTGGCCCAGGACCGGTCTAAGTGGAAATCTTTGGGGGAGGCCTTTGTCCAGCAGTGGACGTCTTCCGGCTGATTAGAACAGCACTAAGCGACTTTACTAAATAAAAGGATCTTAAACTCTCTTTGTTAAAGAAAGCTTTGAATCCCAGCAGTGGGAACATTAAGATTTTTTTTTAACTATATATTCTACGAAAAAGGTTTACTATGTTATCTGACCAACCGTTACGGTAAGAGCAGTCAAACTAGGCTGAGTGAGAATGCCCTTTGACATTAAGCCGCCATTTTGTAAATTCCTTGCGTGTGTATAACCAAAATTTTAGTTGATAGATTTCTCGAAACAATAGTCGCCTATATCGATTCGACTGTTACAAATAAATCGTTATTTAGTTATACTAATCGTTATTAACGATAAATTAGTAATAAATCGTTTTTTTCCGAAATTATAAAAGAAATAATAAACCATGAATTAACAGTCGGAACATTAAACGCAGACCTTTCTGCTTTTAATTAGCTTTACGGTCATAAACTCTACTTCAACTTATCATCACTTATATGCCCTTGGTATCTAAGTTAAAAAACTTTAATAAATAAGCACATTTTATATAGTTATGTTATATGTTAATCTGACACTGGTTTTTAAATAAGTTTGATTAACTGTGAATGCCAAATGCTTCTGGTAGATTTTTATTTAAGGGAAATTTCACGAAAAGTTTCGCATTTTTCTATACAATAATTAATTAAGGATCGTTTTGTATGTACGTCAGGAATAATGAGTCAACAAGGATAATTAAGGATCTATATTAAATATAGCTTTTGTTCGTACGATAATTATGACCCATGTAGAGTTCAGTGAACAAACAATTCCAAACTAAATCTTGTACGATGTCGGTTTCCCAACGTGTAATATTTATACAGGTCTAGGTAAAGGTGTCTCGTTAGGATCGAAACCAGGCCTAACGGTTCGTTTGCCGAAACGTAAACGTAAATTTGATTTTATTTACAAAGCTCTTGAATAAATGATGATGAATTATTTCATTGATTAAACAATTCTTTGTACTTCAAATAAATTCGACGGACTGCTTTAGTGCAAAGAGATTCTAGCGTTTGTTTATAAGTAGTAATGGCATTTTATGAAAATATGGAACTAAAGTAAGAAATGGTTTAAAATACATTGAAAATAATTTACCGTTTTTTACTTTTATAAAGAAATAGATGATATTTTTATTAAACAACACTTTAATGTTAAGAACTATTAAGCAATCTTAAGTTCTTGTGAAGTATTCTAGAAAGGTCGCGTTTGTCATTAAACTGTAGATTACTAACACCTCTCAAAATCAGCTAACTGAAAGATACGAACACGTTAGTAATATTATGATTTAAACATGATATCATCGTCAACTCAAGAACCTACCCCTATGTACCTGTACAGCAGTACATAGGGCTCGATCAAGGATGTCTACGATGGTACAACTCGCGCAGCAAACAACCGATGACTGTCCACGACCATCGTCAGTTCCTTGGCCCACCTTGTATTCGAGCTCTATATCTAGAGGTACGCCCTGCTGCTCAAGGAAAGAGAACAGAGGGAGCTGGTTGTAATAATAAATGCAGCATTCTAGCAGCTAGCAGTAGATGCAGTGCTAGCAGCAGACAGTAGATCTGGAAAGAGCAATAAAGAAGTTGCAAGAGATCTTTATCCAGTGGACATTATAGTGATGATGATGAGAATTAAAGTAGTTAAAAGACAACATGAATTTCTATATCTGCTACCTGTGATATTCTGTAGAAGGTATACAGCAAGTTAGTATACAGTAACAATGTGATATGGGGGTAGATGAACTTCCGGTGCAATGTTTCAGACATTTTTGCTACTGATGGATTCAATATGACCTTCAGACTGTTACGCGATGCTAACTTATCACGAACCTAAGCATTTCCGTTTTTCTCTTCTTATTTTCCCAAATACATGGATTAATAGATATACTTCGAATAACGCTTCATCTTCTGACTTAAGTATATACGATTTTTTCTTTCTATTTTAGATTATATATTAACACTTCATCGTCGTTTAAATATTCCAAACAGTAAGAAAATGAAGGTATTACCCCTAATTCGCATTTACTATGCGTGTATATATATTAAACTCAAAAGTTAATAGAGAAACATAAAAACAAGAACTCCACGGAGGTTGTATGTTAGTTTTTAACAACTTTTACAAGTAGAAAACGCATTACAAACAATATATGTCGCCCGCAGTGCGGTTCTCCAGCAGTTTTTATTTTTCGCTGAAAAGCTGATTGTCTTTGTAGAGAAATATTTTTCTAAGGTTTCTCAGGGATCTCTATTATTTTCTCTGGTAACCCATGTGTCATCTATGATCATGATATTCTCTACATCCAATCTAGATTTTATTTAATCTTTATTAACTTGTCTCGGAAAAGTGTGAGTACATAGTAGAATCAGTTATACGAAGATAACTTAAAATATAAAGCTTATAACACATTCCCACTGTTGGGACTTGGGACATTCATTCGCAATTAAACAGCTGAGTGAAGGCCTTTTGCATCAAAAGTAAATTTAGATATATACAGACGTGCAAAACGGCAACGACTACGTACATTAAAAAAGTTTTAAAGTATTGAAGTTTATATAATACTCTACCTGTGGCAAAGTGGGTTAGAAAACTCATACATAATACTCTACCTGTGAAAAGTTTTTTTTTTCTGTTTTATAATTAATTTCATAAAGAACGTTTTGATGTAATTAAAAATTAAGCTTATCGACAGATTATCATTTACCTTTTCGTTCTTGGAGTAATTGAAAATTACGCGGCGCCGTGTAGATGGCCTCACATAGATAGGGTTATGGGCTCACATCCAGTGGGTTCCAGCGATTCTCACCAGATCGTCAGTCCTAGCTCCTTGAATGCATCTTAATTACAATATTTAACTCATACAAAAGGTATTCATCTATACTGAATCAAAATTAGTAAGTTAAATTTTAAGTATATCACAGCGTAAATCTGCATACTTTTGCTTACACGGCGCCGTGTAGTCGGCCTCGCATATTATATTTTTTTATTCACAAATCTCTCCACCTAAAGGGTACGGTATTAGTATTTAAATATGTAAAAGTCTTTCGTTAGTTACATTAAAAATATTTTTTTACTGATCTTACAAAGAGGACATTACATAACGTTCCTGTTTAATGTACTTGAAGGACGTGAAATGGTCGATTTAGCATCAAACATATTCACTAGAAAAACGGGTCAAAGCAAAAAAGATTCCCTACAATACTTAGGTCACTAACTAGACATAAAATATCTTTAATCAGACGACATATATATGATATATTCCTGATTCAAATATACTTGTAGTTTGTGTGAAATCATTTCGCTGTAACACTGTTTATATGTGAAATTTAACTATATGATATATACTCATACTCTGGTTCATTAACATAGTTCACCGCCAGTAATGGCGCGGAGACCGCTGCAGACCACTTAATGTATATCACATTATCGGAAATTACATTAATATACATATATATATAAATATATATAATAACATTAATAACTTACCGACAGACATTTTCAACGTACTTGTTACGGCTACGAGACGAGCGAGACGTTCAACCGATGGTAAGGATATCTGCGTCTATAGCAACCTGGGGCCAGTTATGATGGTAACCACTGTACCACATTGTGCGCGGCTAAATATGTCAGATGTTATGTATCGTTACTTCAGTAATTTCACTAGCTACAGCCCTTCAAATCGGTACACAGTAATCTTACAACATACTGATTGGCGGCAGATATAGGCGCGGTAACTACCTAGTGGGTTTCCAGCAATAGACATACCACCAGTGGAATTAGATCATCTACAACCCAACTTTTTGACTATATCTTTATAGTAAACCAAAGTATAATATTAATAGAAATACAGGGTATCTGGTGACAGATTTATTTTTTCAAATTTAAATAAAAAATAATATGTTTGAAATATAATTTTACTAAATAAATTAAAAGATAGAGTACAAATGCGGATTTCATTTTTTAGAGATAACGTCATCCAAATGTCTTCCATCCTATTGCACACACACACACTGTTCGAAACGGAGCCTCGTATTCCGTGCCACACGCTGCAGTAAACTTGGTTCAATTGCGCTGATTTCTCGCCGAATATTTTCTTTTAAGTCCACAACAGTTCGAGGATTGTTGGCGTAAACTCTCTCGTTGAGGTAGCCCCACAAAAAAAAATCCATTGGAGTTAGGTCGGGTGACCTCGCTGGCTACGGGATGTCCCCAAAGCGACTAATCAGTTTTTGAGGGAGATTTTCTCGCAACAAATCCATCGAAGCTCTGGCCGTGTGTGCGGTCGCACCTGTACCGCATCCTGTTGAAACCACGTGTGTGATGAGAATGATGAATGAGCTCGCAGGTTCGGCAAAAAGAAATTCGAAATCATGAGCCGATAATTCTCACCATTGACATTCGTCGCTTGGCCCCGTTTATTTTAAAAAAAAAAATGGTCCGATTATCCCATTCGTGGATAAAGCGCACCAAACAGTTACCCTTGGGCAATGTAATGGTTTTTGGTGCTTCAGTCGAGGATTGCGAGTTCTTAGAGCCCAGTAACGGCAATTTTGCTTGTTTACGTGTCCGTTTAAATGAAAATGAGCCTCGTCGCTCCAAAAAATGGAATTCACAGTGCGAAAACGCTCCAACATGGTTTCACAAAAACATTTGCGTGACGCAAAGTCATTTTTTTTTTCAATTCTTGAATTATTTGAATTTTAAAAGGATGAAACATCATATCTTTATTCAAAATTTCATGCACGCATGCTCTTGGAAGTCCCAGTGAAGCTGCCCTTTTCCGTATCGAAAGTCGTGCATTTTCACGTAAACTGCGTTCGACCAGTTCAATGTTTTCGGGGGTCCTTGACGATCGACTAGGTCCTGGCCGTGGTGTGTTCATAGCCGAAGCAGTTGCGCGGAACCTCTCCACCCACGAACGAATTACATTCACACTTGGCCCATCGCCTATCCGTCGAATATTGAAAAGTGAACAAAACTGTCGGCGAGCGAGTACGTAAGAATCGTTACTCTTGAAAAATGCTTCAATAGCGAACGCGCGATGCTCACCCGACCACTGCGACATCGTGACTAAGAATTCCGCACGATCGGTGATTCTAATGACACCACCTTTCCCCCGCACTGTTTATAACTTATTGAGATATTCGTTTTTTAAAATATAAATCTGCCGCCAGACACCCTTTATCCTAGTACAAAAGGTTATTGTTATTATATTATATGTGAAAATAGATTATATACGTAAAAGACAGAAGTATTTTCTTTATCTGTAAAGTAACTTAAAGAGTACTTTTCGATATAATTCATTAAAAAAATTATTCTATTAATAAAGGAAAACTAATTTTATAAATAAAAAAAAACAGTAAAAGAAATGAGAAAATCTCGAATTACACTGCACACAGACATTAAGTACAAAGTTCACATAATCGTTATACTTGAAAGCAGATCCATTATCGTACGAAATAAAAAGGCAGTTTGCGTTTTCTTATCGCCATCGCATTATACTTGGGGTCGTTACCAGCGATAACAACTACCACCTGATTGGCAGTATACTTTATTTCGGATCAAAAATAAAACATACATTAGACGTCGTTACGTTTCACTGCATTAAAAGTGAAAGGAAATAGATGTTCTTATAAATATACTATCAAACAAAGTATCAAGAAAGTTTTACAAAAACAGTCTCTATTATTGATAATAGTATTGAAACAAAGCTTTATATACTTGTGGTAGGTCTTTGATGCAGGCAACCTAACAGCTTCCCGCCTTGTCGTGGTGGTGAGGCTCAGTAGCTGTAGATTGGTGTATAGCCAGCCCGAAGTTGCCGCTCCAGGTGAGCTCACTTCCCAGCCTTGGTGGAGTCGCGAAGGTAGAGAAGTCTTGATATTGCGTTTCCACTACCACCATCAGTCGATAGAAATTCACTGCTACACTTAGGCCTCCCCCAAAAATCCCCACATCGATCCGTCTAGTACTGCTCGCATCACCAGGCACCAGGAGCCATCGTTTGTAGGGTTTCTTATAGAGAGATTTGGGCCTCTTCTCACCACGCTGGCCCAATGCGGGTTGGTGGGAACCAGGACCTCGTTTATTGATTAGCATCGTGCAACGGGAGCAGGTCAGGTTGGCTTCGTTCTGGGAATTGTTGTGCGGGACACCTTACACTCCCATTGCGTTTCGCCGCTCTCCATATTCTCCGCGTTCGTGTAACTGTTGGCGGAGGAGCCCAAGACCAGATCTGCCCCACGGAGTGAGGATAGTTTTCTCTCTTGCCTCTCATGGCCTCTGGGTGACGTATTCGCTGGGATTCGTTGCACAGGTGACAATAAGAGCCTGAGAAGAGGACGTGTTATGTGTTCTGGCGCGCCCTTACAGAGGTGGAAAGGGGGCTCTTTCTCCTCGTGATGGGGCTGTGCAGCGCAGGCGGTGCTGGCAGTGTGCGAAACCGTGGCCGTTGCCCCACCAAGAAAGATGTAAAATTTGGAACAAATTTGCCTCTTCACGATGTTTTCTTTCACTGGAAACTCGAGCACAGCAGGAATATAATTGTACGAGTTCTATCCCCGCTGTGCTATCACGGCTTCCGCAATAAGGTATTTATAGCATATATATGTATAAGGAAAGTGCGTTTCGTTTGATTCCCAACCACGTGAAAACTAGTGAACGTATTGACATAGGAACATGACGATTCGACGCGGAAATATTTTTAAATGGTTATAGGCCATTTTCGCCGAGAATAGTGCGGTGTAGAAGCAGCTGGTTGAGGCGTCATTAAGAGCGTTTTAGGACAAGTACGACCTTCAGTCATGAAGTACATGAAAGAGAAGAAAAAGATAAGGTATTTATTTTTTGAATTTCATAGATCCTTCATTTCAGTTCTAATTAACTTTTACTAATACATTTATTTCGTATTATTTATGTGGTTGCTACAGTAATGGTTGCCATAGAAAGTCATTTGCAGTGTAATTCTAAATTACGGCCAGCAAAGCGGGCATGGAACAGCTAGTATAATATATATCTATCATACATCTATTCATTCTATACGAACGGTTCATAATAAAAGCGGAACAGAGACGTATAAAAAAAAAAGAAATTCTAAGAAGTTTCGCTGCGAAATTGCCCCTAGGATTGCAAAACTTTTCCTGTACTTGTTGTACCGATAGCAGTGAAATTTGCGAACTTTATCACTTATCTTCATATTTACATCAAAGTTTATAATTTACTCATTTTAATATAACCAATTATTGCTAAAGTTGGAAACTGTTATTATTGTTTGTTGGTAAGTTTTTTCTTTTTCAATGTAATATAAGAACATAGTGTTCATGTAATGGTTGTCGATGTATGTCTTCATAGAATCGCCGTTTTTCAATGACAAGGTGGTAGTCCCAACTTCGACTGAGAAGTTGAGGATGTTGACATTACTATACGATGCATTGACATTGGAGTTGTCGAAGAAAGCCTTTTCCCACACCTGTACTCGGTGTACACCAACTACACACTTAGAAGTCGCGAGCTAGAAGGTGTTATAGTACTTTCTAATCAGGCAATAATTCTAATTTCTCATCTATCCTTTACGCAATTTCTTTCGTCAGGACGACTTTCGCTTTGAAACTTATTTCTAAAGTAGTTGGACAGATGATAGATGAAAAAGAACAGCCATCGCAACTAAGAGACAGAATTAACCCCAACGCCTGAAGCTGTAAAGTCGTGTGATTGAATGGAATAGCTAACTTACATACCCTAGATATAAAATCGTTCGTGAGATACGCATGATACTGTAACTCAAGTAGCTCCCACTTTAACAAAGCAACTCCGGCCTGAAGATTCTTGAAGGTCAGAAATCCAGTCTTGATATGGCAAATCTCCCGAAATAATTATGCAATATACAATTGTGGTAAAAGCTTTTCAATAACAATGAGAATTTCAAAAGGATTTTAACTCAGCACACAGCCTCCGAATGCAAACTCTTTCACATATGCAGCCTTGGAATCGAAAGAGACACATAAGGGAAACCATTAGAGCTACGGTAACAGTAGAAAATATATGTTCAACATTTGACTTCTCGTTATTGTGAAAAACAACCTATGGTAACATAGTATAATTTCATACATATATAGATTCTATTGAAGATCAAAAAATAGATTCGCTTTGCAAATTTCAACAGTCGATTCGGTCTTTGCGGTCGGTTCAATCGTCCTGGCATTCTGTGCGTTACCGCAAAATGGAAAACCTCACATTCTCGCAAAAGGAATTCCGCTTTGAACTCTAAGCTTTCGAGACAGTAGAGATTACAATATATACAGATTTGTTCAGCCGCATAGTTTTTGTTCTATCTACAATGGGTTAACAATTTGTCTCCGGAATACTACATTATGACTGACCATCTTGTTTGTTTTCAAATTCAATTTTCAAATTGTAAAATACAAAAAACTACATTACATTTCGTTCCTAATTAATAGTGTTTTTATCGAAAAAACTATTAATATCATATTAATCATAAGCATCCTATGCATGCATCGCAAGTAATAAAACATAAATTAATTCGGTCAACGGTCTATTGGACAATTTAATACTCGAGCAACGAGTTAACTTCAATTTCTAATGATTTGCATGATACAGCCAACATGATATAACATCTTAACTTTTGTCTGTTATGCATTTTATAACAATATTGTTACAAGAATGTGCATATTGAACATTGTGCATATTGAACAATGTCATGCTTTTATATGAAAATTGCATTTACTATGAAAATTATTCACAATTCCGCCCGTTGTTAACTTTGCTATTAAATTTTAAAAGGCGCTTACAAGAATTTATTTCGTGCACTCTATCTTCTACGTAAAGTAATTTTATGTTAAATAGAATTTGTATGCTTTATATTCGTAAAAGTTTACATGGTTTTAAGTGGTAATGAGGCTGTTAAAGATTAAGAGTACTCACCCAAATAATGTGGTACTCACAATATGAGTTCCTATTCCCGCCGCCAAACATAGTGTGTAACGATTTCTGCGTTACGGCTTTAAAGGCATTGTACCTATTAACACTGGATTAACAAAACGTATCATCTCATCGCGAGGCGAAAAGCACATGTGATGCAGTGTACATCGTACTAACTGTTGTGACGTTGAGCAAGCGTATACCTTACCAACAGAAATCCCATCAATTATCAATTTTTTTAACAGTTACTTTCGTAACTGAACCCATGGACCTTGCGTTCCAAGGCGAGCGCCAGTTTCAAGTGATATTTAAGTTTTAACTACAAATCCTTCTATCTTTATTATTTATCATAATATCGAGCACCATCACTGTTTTGTTATATCAGTAGTAAAAAAATATATCTTATATGTTATTACTGTGTACAACACATTCAATTTATCGTTGGAAATTTTTAGAGGTGTAATCCACTGGGAAATCAGTTGTTTGTATCATATTTTTTTTCATTACAAAAGTTAATTGAGGAAAAAATCATTTCCCGGTTTTCATGTTCCGTGATTTGATAGCTAATAAAAGCTCTTGGAGGAAAACACGTGTTTTTTATCCGTCATATAACAGTTACCGCTTGCCTTGTTATACGAAATCTCTAATTCGATTCGAACTTTGGTATTACTTATAGTAGGTCTCTGTTACCGGAAATTATGTAGCTACCATCAGCTCCTATTTCTGCCGCCACACAGTGGTGTATATACATTACCGTGTTCCAGTTTGATGGGAGTTGTAACTAATAGGTGGACCGGAAAGTAATGTCGTTTCTGCGCATGCCAATACTTGATTGTCATTTGTCAGCTCATTGTTTTGTTCAGAGGCGTACCAAAGACATTGTGAGGTTATAGTGATTTCTTTACTTATAGACAATTGAATTACAATTTTTTTTTGTAATTTTGGGTAAAATGGCCAGCCAAATACCAGAAGAGGTACACATCCGGCATTGCATGCTCTTTGAGTTTCGCAAGGGAAATAACGCAACAGTTGCTACCAAAAACATTTGCGATGTTTATCCAAATGCACTGGACATTCGTAAATGCCAAAGGTGGTTTTCCAAGTTCAAATCGGGTAATTTTGATCTTTCCGACTCGTATCGATCAGGAAGACCATCAGCGTTAGACAACGACGTGTTAAGGGCGGAAGTGGAAGCAAATCCGTGTCAGACGATCGAGGAATTGTCAAACAGTCTCAACAAACCTTGGTCGACCATCCAAGAACATTTGAAGCAGATTGGAAAAGTAAGCAGAGCAGGTGTTTGGGTCCCGCATAATCTGTCCGAACAGAATAAGGCTAACCGATCAATCACATGCAACTTATTGCTTCAACGACACAACACAGAAGCGTTTTTTGATCGCTTGATCACAGGAGATGAGAAATGGGTCCTGTATGATAACCCAAAACGCAAAAGGCAGTGGCTCTCTCCAAATGAAATCCCTCGGAGTACTGCTAAGCCAGGTTTACACCCCAAAAAAGCGCTTTTGTCTGATTGGTGGAGTATTCGCGGCATTGTTCATTTTGAATTACTGAAACCTGGAGAAACTGTTACTGCAGACCTCTACAGCGAACAATTGCAGCGAGTCAATCAATCTTTAATTGAAAAGTGGCCAGCGATTGTCAACCGAAAAGGCGTCATTCTCCAACATGACAATGCAAGACCGCACTGCGCAAGGCGAACTCTAGAAAAAATTTATGAATTGGGGTGGGAGGTGCTGCCTCATCCACCATATTCGCCCGATGTTGCACCATCGGATTTCCACTTATTCCGAGCGCTGCAACACTTTTTAAGTGGCAAAACATTTGCAAATTTGGATGATATCCAAAATGCCATCTCTAGATATTTTGCCGAAAAACCAATTAATTTTTATCGATCAGGGATTGAAAATTTACTCACTAGATGGCAAAAGGTTATTGACAATGATGGGGAATACATCATTGATTAAAAATAAAGACTCGTTAAAAATGTATGTGTTTGTATTTAGCGTAAGAAAACGACATTACTTTCCGGTCCCCCTAATAGTAGAATTACCATGGTAAGTTATCATTCTGTACTTTTTATTGCGATTTGCCTTAATCAATTTTAAATGTAACACCTGTTCGAGTTTAAAATATAACAATATCCTTATTAATATAACTTTAAATCGAAGTTCTTCAAATCACCAAGAAAACCAAGCATGTTCATTATCTTCTTGTTGAGTTTGCAGTTAATATAAAACTGAAACAATAACTGAAAAGTAAAATTATAAATAACCTATAGAGAATACAACACCCTGTTCCTCTAACAGTGATACAAAGTTAAGCTTAAAATAACTTTTGTGTCTTGAATGAATTGTATACAAAACTTTATTAATTTAAATATTGTTCTTGATATGTAACTGAATAACAGCTTTTTCTATATTTACTTAATAATACTTTGAAATTATTATTTTTCCAAACATATTATATTAAGTTCAAGATAATATTCAAAATCGGCAACGGACCCTTGTCCTGTTAGGGCTATTACCCTTAGCCTTTTGGCAATTAAAAGAAGTTTACCTTAACAATATGTTTAATTAATAATGTATACATATATAATTTATTGCATAATAAACAAAATATGAGTAGAAAAAATAAAATGGAGGTAGAATAATTAAAAAGACAGATATAATGAAAGAAGACATTCTCATCCATTCAAGTTTTCAGGTTCCAGTAAGAACGAGAAGAACCCGGTCTGCTGGCTGTAACACCTCCGAAACACCCCTCGGGGATGAAATATTGTAAACTCCATTCTTAGTAGACCTATTCTAAGTAAGAGGAATATCCCTACCAGATTTCAAGTCTCCAGGCCTTATCGTTCTAGAGACATCGAGATGAGTCTACATAAGAGGAAATCTATATATATATATCTTACCATCAAATGATTATCAGGGTAAATAACGAAGTTACTATCGAATGAACCTCTCGCCCTCATTTATTAAAGCGAGGAGATGAACGAGATGTTCACTACTGGTTAGCGGCAGAAATAAGAGCTGCAGGTATCCACCTGAATAGTCTCCGCCAACAATGATTCACCACCAGTAATATTGCTTCATCAATGTTTATTTGTATATATATAATTATATCATCATTGTCATCATTATCAGTTGATAGACGTCCACTGCTAGATACGCCTTCTCCAAAGATCTCCATATCTATCAATCCTGCCCTGTCCGCATCCAGCTGCATCCCGCAATCTTCACCAGATCGTCGGACCACCCGGTAAGGAGTCTGCCAGCACTACGTCTACCGGTACGCGGTCGCCATACGAGGACTTTGATGCCCCATCGGCTGTCAATCCTTCGAACGATGTGTCCTGCCCATTGCCACTTGAGGCTAGCAATCTTTTGGACTATATCGGTGACTAGTTCTCCTGATGATCTCATCATTTCTGATTCAATCACGCAGAAAAAACACCGAGCTATGCTATACTAATAGCATAGTATCACAGCATCACACTTCTATATGGACGAGAATTCTTTGTCGGTAATCTCTTGAACTATGAATATTATTTCCACGTAATATTGTTACACTGCAGCAATAAAGTATATATTCGTTTTTAAACCAACACGGTGCTGGATCCAGACATCGCATGTTCTCTTGATAGATTAATGTTAAATAAAAATATAATTTACTACCCTAACACACGAAGATGATAAATGATCCATTAGTCTAGTTCAACACGAACTAAATAGACATGTCTCTATTCGTATCATCTACGTTGATTTATCTAAAAACCTTTATTTCTATTGTAAGAGGTCCTTCACAACAACACACAGGATCCAAGCCAACCTCATCTGATTGTGGTGCACCCTGATAATCAACAAACGAGGCTCTGACTCCTACAAACCCGCATTGGGCCAACGTGGTAGGGAATTGCCCAAATCTCCCCACCCTTACAAACGACGGTCCCTGATGCCCGATGATGCGGACAGCGGAGGGCCGATCGATGTGTAGGTCTTTGGGGAAGGCCTATGTCCAGCAGTGGACGTCAATAGGTTCATGATGAAGTAGACTATCAGTTCCAATAGCCAATTTTGAATCGTGACAGCAATCTGAAGATACTTCTGGAAATCAAAGTTATGCGGGATTTCGGGCCCCTAGGCGGTCTCTTCAGACAAATATGTACGATAATCAAGTATATATAAATAATAGGTAAATGATTAGGTACCACATTAACGCCTATTGCAGCCGTCAAACAGCAGTGTGATAACATTCCTTTGTTCCGGTTTAGAGGGCGCTACAGCTGGTGTAATTATTAGAGTAAAAAGGCTGAACATCTTATAGCTCGGGGTGATTGGTACTATTCTAATATTCATGTTATAAATAACTGTGATCAGTCTTGCGGAGTTCTTTGGGATATGTTTTGGGGAATGTGCAATGGAATTACACGGTACAATTCCCCCATCACCTCTTCACCGTCGGAAGACCAGAGGCACGGCATGTCCTTATGTTATAGACATATCTAGTTTGCGAACAAAGAGGTTCAGCTCGTCGTTATTCATAACAACCGCAAAGGAGTGGAATAACTTGCCGGCATCGATATTCCCATCCAAATACGACATTGGAGTCTTTTTTTTATTTAATTCAGTGATGAGACGAGCGGGATGTTCACCTGTTTGTTAGTGATACATACTATGGTAAATACTGCACCACATTGCGCTCGTAGCCTGAGACTTAAGACGTTTAGTCTTGTTACTCCTGTAATTACACCAGCTACAGAGAACTTTGAACCGGAAGGCAATGTTTGCAGACTACTGTTAAGCGGCAGATATAGGCGCTGATGTGGTACTTAGACGGTTTCCGGCGACAGAGATCTGCGACCAAACAAAAGAATGAATAGGCTGTTACCAGGTTTAGTGGGCCTTACCATCATGAACCACGGCACTCAATATCAAGTGTGATCGTGGTCGAGCGTTGAACTTATCGATTTAAGAAAAAAAAGTATCGATATATTGAAATAAAAAGGGCAAGGTGAATGTGAAGGAAACCTTTGCTATGCGGGCGTTCAAATATCAAACGGCGAAACCGGAAATGGAAACAAAATTCATAAAAGTTTCGATAGACTGACGGCATGGCGACGAGTTAGTGGTTGGCTCGCAATGAATAGAGTTCAGTTTTCAGTTACAGTTTGCTGATTATTCAGTAACTGTATTAACTGTGACGTTTTTTTTTCAGCTGACCTTTCGACGAAAATAATGGAGTGGTTTATTTAAAGGTCCACCTTTCTCCGTCATTGCGATCAATATAACATACCACATTTCAATCTGCATATACCTTTCTTTGACGATTAGCACAATGCGGTGCAGTGTATAACATCCTAACTAATTACACTTTTTTTTTATTAACAAACCAATGAAACGAACGGAACGATCGACTAATGGTAAGTGTTACGCCCGCCCATAACAACGTAGCCCTAGTTAGGATGACATTGCACCATATTGCGCTCGTTGCTTTTAGATATAAGAGGTCTCGATACCTCAGTAATTTCACTAGCTACAGCGCCGTTCACACCGGAACACAGTAATGTTTGCACAATACTATTTGACGACAGAAATATACCCACGATACTATGTAGATCTACTAGTACATTACGAACAAGCTTTCCTTCTGGTTGCCTCATAGGTTCTTTGAAGAAAAAAAGATGCTTATACAATGAATTTTCACTCTCATTAGCTTCTAAAAATATATATACGTAATAGTACGCCATTTTGTTAAAAAGATGTAAGTTGAAAAGAACTATTGTACCCATAACTCGCTTTTACTTTTGTTAAACAAGGCAATTAAGTTTAATGATTTCATACATTGCCATTGCTATATGGATCAAGTATTTTTTTTTGTAACAGTAAGTATAACAAGTTCATTATGCAAACCTTATAACAATTTACGGTTCTGCTAATATGTATATTCTCATAGCTCAGTAATTTCTATTGCTACAACGCCCTTCAAACCTTAACATACCTATCTTTTCAGACTAGACACTTCTGCCGCTCAACAGGCAGAAATGGCGCTGGTGTCGTTTCTATTTTAAGGGTCTTTGACAACAGAGACCTACCTTTTTTTTTTCCTTTTTCGATTTCGGGGGGGATTTACATAAGATACCTTGCTTCTAGGTGATGTCAAGGTTATGGGAGATTCTTACTCACTAAAACCCCCTCGGAGAGGCTCTGGGATCTCTTATAAAACGCATCGGTACCTCTCTATACTGTGTTAACACGTCTGAGGGCCTAACCCTTCTAGGCACCATCACTGAGCTATACCCTGTCCCTCACAGGTTCGCTTGAAGATCGATAAGGCCCTGCACTTTCAGGCCCGCGAAACTCCTAGGTTCTAGTGTACAACAGACAGGGTTTACCTTGGTACTATTCTAACTAGCCCGAGACTACTGTACAAACAGAGACCTACTTATCACCAGCGTTAGAGTTATATTACAAATTACTTAATTAGTTAATATGTATAAAAATACATGCCTTATTATAATAACAGTCAACCATTTAGTTAATAAACAACCGAGCCATTATACTGTGGAACAGAAAACGCCTACAGTCAGCCATTTAAAATTTGACTAACTAGCAAACTTTCGCGACGCCTGCCTAAGTAAACATTCCCTTAGGATATTACTTATACTTAGCTGATCTTCACCTAGTGAATTGTTTCAGTGCTGAATATTTCTTAAATATTTAATCTGAATTCATGTGTAACTGGTATTGGCTAATACCAGATCCGTAATGGAGTCAGGAAAATATGGAGAAACAGAAACTTCACATAGACCACCAAATTCTGACTCGACTCCGATCTGATCTCTGATCTGTTACAAATTTTATATATGATTGTAGATATTTGATTGGTATCTGTTACCGGAGACCGTCTAAGTACCACCGCAGCTCCTATTTCCGCCGACAAATGCTAGTGTGCATACTATTCAGTGTTCTGGCTTGATAGGCGTAGTAGCTAGTGAAAATACTGAGGTAATGATATTTAACATCAAATGTCTGAACATGACGAGCACATGCTTTGTATATCATCCTAACTGGCGTCTCGTTATGGGAAACTGTATCACTTACCACCAAATGGACGTCTCGACCTTATTGTCATATATTAGGTAGGAAAATATCTCCCTTCCGCTTTTTTGCTCTTTATTCAATGCTTTATAAAAAGTGTTACAGTGATCGGATTTAGTTCAAATATGCGCCGTTTTGTTCGATAATCTGTTTCCATCTAGACGGCAACTTCATAATACCTCCCTCGTAGAAGCCCCCCTCCTTATTTGCGAAGAACTCGGACAGTCACTTTTCACAAGCCTCTTTTGAGTTCAACTTTACACCACCAAGGGCGTTCACCATGGACAGGAACAGGTGGTAATCACTTGGCGCTATGTCCGGGCTATATGGTGGATGCGATAAAACTTCCCATCCAAGCTCCCGTAGCTTCTGACGAGTCATCAACGAAGTGTGTGGTCTGGCGTTGTCCTGGTGGAACACTACACCCTTCCTGTTGGCTAATTCTGGACGCTTCTGGTCGATCGCCTGCTTCAAGCGGTCCAGTTGTTCGCAGTAGATGGTAGAATTAAGCGTCTGGCCATATGGAAGCAGCTCATAGTGGATGATTCCCTTCCAATCCCACCAAACACACAGCAAAACCTTCCTGGCCGTCAATCCCGGCTTGGCCACTGTTTGGGACGATTCACCGGCCTTCGACCACGACCGTTTTCGCTTGATATTGTCGTATGTGATCCATTTTTCGTCGCCAGTCACCATCCGCTTCAAGAATGGGTCGAGTTCGTTCCGTTTCAGCAGCATATCGCAGGCGTTGATTCGGTCCATAAGGTTTTTTTGCGTCAAATCATGCGGCACCCAAACATCAAGCTTTTTTTTTGTATCCAGCCTTCTGCAGATGGTTTAAAATGGTTTGGTGACTAACTCCCATCTCCTGGGGGATGTCACGAGATGCCACATGCCGGTCTAACTCGATGTAGTCCATGATTTGATCGGTATTTGTCGTCACAGGTCTTCCGCCGGCTGGCTTATCCATGGTGTCGTTTTCACCGGCTCTGAATCGTCGAAACCATTCCTCCGCGGTTCGAAGTGATAGAGTACCATCCCCCAAAACACCATTAATCTCACGGAACGTTTCTCTAGCGGATTTGCCTTTAACGAAGGAAAACTTTAAAATAGCGCGAATTTCGGCGTTAGTGAACTCCATGTTTACACGTCTATAACTGTTGAACGCAATCTCCAAACTATTATAATTATGCATAGCGTCGTTTTGTAGGTTATGTCAACACCTTTAAAATTATGTATAGTATTGCCAGATACGAGCTCTGTAGCGCTTTGTACATAGCCGCGAAATTCAAAAGACAAAAAGGCGGAATGGAAATATTTTCAAACCTATTATTTGATAAAAAAAAATCTGCTGCTATTAAAACATTGCTTATTTCCGGCTGTCAATATATACATACATACATATCACGCCTCGTTCCCAATGGGTAGGCAGAGACCACCTCTCTCCACCTGCTACGATCCCGGCTCACCTCTCTCGCTTCCTCCACTTTCATGAGCGTCTTCATGCATGCTCGTCGGTTGCGAGTGCTTTTGGTCCGGCCTTTCTTTGGGACATCTCCGATTTGATCGGAATATGTCCGCCTAGGTCGGCCGGCACCGATTTTTCCAATCATTCTTACCTTGTATATTTCTTTCGTTAATCTTCTTTCATCCATTCTTTCGACATGGCCGAACCATCTAAGCATCCCTTTCTCTATCCTTGTCACTATATCTTCAACCACGCCGCACCGCTTCCTTATCACACTGTTCCTCACTTTGTCAATATATGAGAGATAGATTATTTCAAGTGAGCACCTTTCATTAAATTGAGCCTCATTATCACTTAACACTGTGTAAAATTGTAGTTAAATATTATTTCATAGTTTATTAAGAAAATCTCGAAAACATCAGCGGTGAGGGTATTCATGTTAAATAATGCCTTGTTTCATCACTATCATCATCATCAACCAATAGACGTCCACTGCTGGAGATATGCCTCCTGTAAGGATCCCAATATTGAATGCTTCTGCGCTGCACGCACCGCCAGGTACCGAGGCCGTCGTTAGTTGAGGTTCGTATGGGAGGATCAGGGGTAATTTCCCACCACGCTGACCCAATTCGGGTTGGTGGGAGCCAGAGCCTTGTTTGTTAATTAGCTGGGTGAACTACGAGCAAGTGAGGTTGGCTTGCATCCTGTGAAATGTGGTGGTATCATCACAATACTCTTAATCATAACAAATATAACAATACTTAATTTTACGATCGTGTTATCTTAACGCATTTCATTAAATTACTTAAATCTGCATATCAGCTTCATGATTTTAAACCATAATATGAACAAATAAGAAAAACAATCAAGTGTTTTATGTTCATATAAAAGTGAATATGATACATGTTTACCGAATTGAATTTTATGAACAACTTTTAACTACGTTAAAACCATCACGAACAGTTATCCACTTTATTTTATAACGAAGTAACTCTTTATAGAAACAACATTTTTTTTTGCATAAGTGAGATGGCAAATAAGTATACGGTCTTGCAGATTAACAATGCTGGATTTTAGCGCAAATATAACTATAGGCAGACAAAAAAGATATATTCTGTCCGTTGTAATACTAGCTGTTCCTCGCTTGCTCTGCTATCTGTAACATCCCTACTTCTTCATTAAGGATCAAATTTTGTAAAATCCAGTTGTTAGTTTGACTGTGAATGACAGAAGCAATCATTATCAAAAACTAACTTATATTTTTAATTGTTAAAACCTTTAAATACCTTTAGGTAGACAATAAATAGCTTAACTGCAGACGATTAGACTATATACGGTATTTGTATTGAAAACCAGATTAAATCAAACATTGTAGTGTTTCATGAAACAAAATCCAGTAGTAATAACAAAACGTTTCCTGTTAAATCTCGTGTGACCGGAATAATCACGATATACATTATTTTAATACGGTTCAAAAACCTTGTTAGCTATATGTTAAACCGTTATAAATACATTCACATATAAACAAATGTTCAATATTATCACACGGACGTAATATTAATATGTGGTAGTGAGTTAAAGCATTTCGTGTACGTTAGTGTAACTTTCGTTCACTAGATGGCGCTGTTATATATAATACAATTATTCAGATAACATAGATGTAGTTATTTTAGTAGTTATACTAATGTTAGTAGTTATGCCAACATGCTATGGTTTAGTTGTATGCTTGTGTATGACATCTTACGTCACTAGTTGTTTGATTTTATCGACGCCAGAGGGCTCCTTTAGTCCATAGTTTAAGTTTAACGTTGAATTTAATACTTTTTCTATCACACGTACATAAGATGCGACCGTAAATGTAAGAGCTGTATTATATAAAGCCTTTCAAACCGGAGGACAGCAATGGTTGCGAATTATCTAGATGGTCTCTGGCGGAAGAGACCACACCACCAGTTCCATTAGAAGTCGCCGTTTCAAAGTATAATATCATCTTATCAAAATGATAAATGTGTTTCCATTAGACTAGGTAACGAGCCGTCCGCCCACCGGCAGCTAAAAACCCTTTTAAATATTTTATAATTCATTCATACTTAATATTCAACACCCACGTTCACCGGAAGTTTATTTATATATCTATTACTACCAAAAGGACGAAGGTTATCCTTATTGATTGTAACGAAAATTACCTTTAAACCTGATACATATATAGTTAATTATGACTTTCTAATAAGTGATACGTATCCCACATATATATATGATGTTTTATACTGCTGATAGGTCTAATTTACGGAAGACCGTCTAGGTACTACCGCAGCTACTACTGCAGCCGCCTAACAATAGTGTGCGAACATTACATTGTTACGGTTTGAAAGGCGCTGTAGCTAGTGTAATTACTGAGAGAACGTAACAATATGTTACATTTCAAGGCGACAAGCGCAATGTGGAGCTATGAATGCCATCGTAACTAGCGCCGTTGTTATGAGCAGCCGTATCACTTACTATTAGGTGAAGAACCCCCTTGTCGCTTCTTTGAAAAAAAAAATTAATGTCAAGTGTACGTCATTGTATGAAATAAAGTCACGTGGGTAAAATAACAACCTCCTTTTCACGCTGAGATATAAAAACGTATGGGATTCGACTAGTGATGAGTAAAGCTAGAACAAGACCTAGATTTGGAAAATATTTGTATTGGTCTTGGTCCTGGTCTTGCTTATAATAAACGAAAAAAAAATTTTCAGAAGTAAAGCACATGTTTAAGTTGTGATAAATCTTTTAATGGATCGTTTCAATGGAATTTTTATTTTTTTCGTTTGTTCATCATTCGGTCTCGGTCTTGGTCTCGATCAGATGACTAGTCTCTTAAGACCAAGGCCAATATCACTCATCGCTAGATTCGACTGGATATATAAACAAGTCGTTAATCAATTAAGAAACAAAGTCCGCTAATCAGAAACGCGAACTTTCGAAAAGTTCTTCCTTACGGCAATTAATGACGATAAATGATTTTTCTTACTTTTTAATTTAATTAAAAATTTACCCTTGTTAAGCCTCCGATGAATTCTATTACGTAATCAATAAGATCTTCGATAGATCCTTTAGCCCCCTCCAAAACATAGACCTAGGGTATGATGATGATGGAAAAGGACTAACCTAAATACCTAAATTTAAAGCTTTATATCATCTTGGGATGTTTTAGAACTTCAGATATAAAAGCTTTACCAGTTGCCGGTGGTAGATCTCTGTTGCCGGAGACCGTGTGAGTAGCACAGCTCCTATTTCTACCACCAGAGAGTACAGTAAACATTACTATATTTCGGTTTGAAGGGCTTCGTAGCTGGTGAAATTACAGAGAATACGAAACTTAGCGTCTTATGTCACTTACCCACTGATCCGATTTTCCACTGCATACATCCACCCATCATCCATGCATACATGCATCCATTCGTGCATCCGTGCATGCATCGTTCCATGCATCCATCCATCATCCATGAATCCATCGATCAGACACAATAAAGCAACGGAACTCTTCGTAAAATTATTTCCATTCCATACATTTCCCGTTTAACATCGAGTTTCACTTTTATCATACGTTACATGCTCATGAGCTTCATTAAGCGCCCCCCGACGTACTCGCGCACTGAGCTACCCTCCTTAATATATTGCCAACGTTAAAGCGTTCTTAAGTAGTTAAAGTTACCTCTGCTTGCCTAAGTTATGAGAGCAGATGATTTATATACAAATCTTTATGTTTTACCTCATTTTCGATGTGATTCATTTGATGATCTGCTGAGAATTGCGGGAGTTCAATGCATGCGAGCAACGTGGGACTGATCGAGGTGGAGATCTTTGGGGGAAGCCTATATCCAGCATTGGACGTCTATCGGCTGATGATGTTGATGATGATGATCTCATCTTCACACGATATTATATGACAATAAAGATAGTGATTAGTTTACCAAGAATAACTTTTCTTTCGTATAGAAGCATACAACGATGTTGTTATCTTGGTGGATCAGCAACTGTAGTTTATTTCTTTGACGTAGCAATGATGCATGGCAAACGTTCATCTGATGGTAAGTCATACGCCTTCGCGTAGCATTGTGGCATTAAAATGGTGTACACAACACCACATTCAAACACATCTAAAAGATATGGTATTAAAAGTAAGGTAGAGTTACTGTGTTTAGGTTTAAGAAGTGTTGTATGTTGCGTCGCATTGACCACTGCGGTGATGGGTATATAACCCTAACTATAGCCACGTTTGGGCTCCTTGAATAAGAAAAAAGCTGCGCCGTGTCTGTTTGAACGTGAAATGTAAATACAGAAATAATATTCACACACCCCTCGCATTCACATTTGTCCAACGAATAAATCTAGCGTCAAAATGGAATATTGGATGTTAAGAAGAATATATCAAGTGGACCATTCTGAATATAAATTGAAATTTCCATATATTGTAAAAAAAAATTGACTTTCAGTAAGAAAATTACTGTTGTAAACTTTGTTTATTCGACATAGCGATGATATGAGACGTTCGCCATAACGATCCAGCGCTAGTTAGAATGATATACAATGCACCACATTGCGCTCGTCGCTTACGGACATAGGTATTAATTCTCGTTACCTCAGTGATTTCACTAGCTACAACTCCCTTCAAACTGGAACACTGTTTACATAACGATGTTCAACAGTAGCAATAGGATCTGCAAAGGCACCTAGATGATCCACGGCAACAGAGATCTAACACCAATAAAATTACTGGTGCTTGATCTATATTTCTGGAAGATCTGATTTTTTCTATCTGATTTTAGGTCTCTTGCCGGAGACCGTTCAAGTGCTGTTTCTGCTGCCAAACAGTAGAATTCAAACATTTTTTGTTCCGGTTTGAATAGAGTTGATACTAGTGAAATTACTAAGGTATTTCATCTTATTTTCCAAGATCACGAGCTCAATCTGGTGCTGTGTATATCACCATATCTAGGTATAATTTATCATCAGGTGAACGTCTGCTCATCTCCTCGCTTTGTAGAATAAAAAGATTAGAGTTACATCTAGTGAAATTACTAGAGTAATCACCTTGAGATCTGACATCTGAAGATCATGAGCTCAAAGTAGTAAAGTGTATATCATCTTAACTACAGCCACGTTATTCCTGTTTGTTACAAAAGCTAATTTAGTGTTAACGTAGCTTTAGTTTGGGTTCTTAACTACTTTTTTAAGCAAGAGTTGTTAATATAAAGTGTTGTTTTTTTTTATAAATATCTAAATAAATATGTCGGTGAAGTGTTATATATTGATTGAATATTTCTTGATATCTCTTTGTATGTAATCAGTACTCATTATACTTATTTTATGTGACTAATATAACCATTATATGATCGATGTTTGTCCAATGTATAGAGCAATGTGTTATCTAAATCCTATATTTTATTGCAAGTCGGCAGCCGGCAGCCCTTTCCTTTCCTCCATTTTTCTTTGGGATCGCCATAAATTATTAATGCATCCTTGAGTTTCACGATATTTTATTACAAACGGAAAGCTTACATTGATGCATGTGTAACCGGAAACTATACTTGTTTGTCAAAAATGTTTTATTAACGATAGATAGAGAGATCCGGTCATTTGTTCACGCAATACAAATATATATAAACAAACAAATAATACATTATAAAGCACAGATAAACATAAAATCGTTAACACAGTTATATTTTTCATTTTATTACTCTTCTATGTACTGCAATAACACAAAATGGCCGTAGCTCCAAACAAGCCTCCTCCTAAAATATTCTTACTTCACAAGCTTTTCATATTAAGGATATAAGGTGAAAAGTTTTGTATCCTAATTTCGCTAACTACATTATCCTTGGAGCAGTATGAACTGCTGTAGTGCTGTAGATCTGTTATCACTGGTAGCAGATCTCATTTGTCGGAGACCAACAACTGATTCTTATGCAAAAACCTTGACGTTTCAGTACAGTAGTAAAGCATTTCTAAATCTAGAGATAATATCTTAATACCTGTGCAGGTGATTGATTAGATTTCTTTGTTCAAAATTGTTTTTGTTTGATTACCATCATCAAATTATAGTAGCCGCTAATTTCTGTTGCCGGAGACCGTCTAGGTACCTCCGCAACCCCTATTTCCGCCGAGAAACATTTGTATGAAAACATCATTATATTCCAGTATGAATGGTGTTATAAGTAGTAAAATTACTATGGTAATAAAGCTCATTTTTATGTCGCAAAGCGGTGGTTATGACCAAGTGTATCATTTAGTATCAGAGGAAGGCTTCGCTCTTCGCGATGTTTCGTGAAATAATGATTAGTTTGGTAATAGACTTTGTAGCTGGGGTGATAAGTTTTTAGACGGTCGCCGGCAAGAAGGAAGATTGAATTTTCTTTGAAGACTAATAAAATTCCCAACCACTACCTTACTGAAAAAGCGACTAAGAGATAACAGGTAATAAAAGCAACAGCTTTCTATGTAACTTGACGTTAATAAACTGCGATCAACTTACCACTAAAGTTGGGGGCTCCATTTAGTAGTTGATATCTATTAGTAGGAGCTATTATATAAATTGTTATTGAACTAAATAAAGCACGGTGTCTTTCGCAGCAAGCTGTCTTTATACAATTAATTGTTTTATAGTCCTTCAGCGTAGTACAATGCAGTATAAACATCGTAACTTAAGCCAGAGTCATGAGTCGGCATCCACGAAACATTCTTTAATATGATCCTTGTGATAAAAACCTCCTTCATACATATTCCAGTAACGCTCTGAAATAATTTCAGCTACGAAAAATTGAATAACCCAACCACAACTTAATGCTTCGTAAAATTTTTGCGAAAGTGCCCCGCAAATATGAGGGGTAGTTTTTCAGGTGGAAAAATGAGAATCACTATTTTATTTCTCTACATGAGAATTTTTACGGAACGGTCTCGAAAAGGTACGGGTTCGATCCCCACTGTACTCAAACTTTCGTTGGAGAACCATCATGAAGAAAGCGACCAATTCCAAGGGTGACAAAAGAGGGAGATTCGTGAATAAATGGCGTTATCTCTCTCTCTTCGTCAGAGAAATCCCAGGGTCTCAATGTTTCTGGGACAATAAGAAAACTAAGTATTAAACTCATAGTTCAGTTTCAAAATGTAATGTAATTCTAGTAAAGGCTCGGATTTTAACCTTGATCTTTAGATGAAAGGAAAGAGGAAAGCGATCTATTTTAATATCAACCAGCGTCAGACGACACGTGACGCCCGCCATCTTGTTTTGCCAACGCGGTAACCTTATGCATGTGTTTGTCTTTCACAAAGAGATATCCCATGTCATTTATTCAAAAAACCGTGAATCCTGACACTGGAAATATTGAAATATTTTTTTCTTATATAACATCATATTATATTATTATTCTGAATATAATAATAGGGGGACCAGAAAGTAATGTCGTTTCTGCGCATGCCAATACTTGATTGTCATTTGTCAGCTCATTGTTTTGTTCAGAGGCGTACCAAAGACATTGTGAGGTTATAGTGATTTCTTTACTTAAAGACAATTGAATTACAATTTTTTTTTGTAATTTTGGGTAAAATGGCCAGCCAAATACCAGAAGAGGTACACATCCGGCATTGCATGCTCTTTGAGTTTCGCAAGGGAAATAACGCAACAGTTGCTACCAAAAACATTTGCGATGTTTATCCAAATGCACTGGACATTCGTAAATGCCAAAGGTGGTTTTCCAAGTTCAAATCGGGTAATTTTGATCTTTCCGACTCGTATCGATCAGGAAGACCATCAGCGTTAGACAACGACGTGTTAAGGGCGGAAGTGGAAGCAAATCCGTGTCAGACGATCGAGGAATTGTCAAACAGTCTCAACAAACCTTGGTCGACCATCCAAGAACATTTGAAGCAGATTGGAAAAGTAAGCAGAGCAGGTGTTTGGGTCCCGCATAATCTGTCCGAACAGAATAAGGCTAACCGATCAATCACATGCAACTTATTGCTTCAACGACACAACACAGAAGCGTTTTTTGATCGCTTGATCACAGGAGATGAGAAATGGGTCCTGTATGATAACCCAAAACGCAAAAGGCAGTGGCTCTCTCCAAATGAAATCCCTCGGAGTACTGCTAAGCCAGGTTTACACCCCAAAAAAGCGCTTTTGTGTGTTTGGTGGAGTATTCGCGGCATTGTTCATTTTGAATTACTGAAACCTGGAGAAACTGTTACTGCAGACCTCTACAGCGAACAATTGCAGCGAGTCAATCAATCTTTAATTGAAAAGTGGCCAGCGATTGTCAACCGAAAAGGCGTCATTCTCCAACATGACAATGCAAGACCGCACTGCGCAAGGCGAACTCTAGAAAAAATTAATGAATTGGGGTGGGAGGTGCTGCCTCATCCACCATATTCGCCCGATGTTGCACCATCGGATTTCCACTTATTCCGAGCGCTGCAACACTTTTTAAGTGGCAAAACATTTGCAAATTTGGATGATATCCAAAATGCCATCTCTAGATATTTTGCCGAAAAACCAATTAATTTTTATCGATCAGGGATTGAAAATTTACTCACTAGATGGCAAAAGGTTATTGACAATGATGGGGAATACATCATTGATTAAAAATAAAGACTCGTTAAAAATGTATGTTTGTATTTAGCGTAAGAAAACGACATTACTTTCCGGTCCCCCTAATATATGTGATCCATTTTGGCTATAAAGAACAACTGAAATATTTTTATGGCATATCCAAGTTTTTCCTCAACCATTAAAACGATCGTCACATAAAATGGCACCTGCGTGCGTATTTATAGCGTTCTTTATATGATTTATTCGGTTTTCATATAAATTATTATAATAATCGTCTGTCAGTTTCAGACGTTGTTATGTTTGTGTATATTATACTATTTATAAACCTGAAATTATAAACCTGTATATTATAAACCTGAAAATATAATGAACGACATAGAAGTTAATCTACCGCACCTCTATCTCAGTGTGTTTTCTGTTCGACTAAGCGACGAAACCAGTGAGACGATTACCTAGTGGTAAGTTATACGCTTATCCATAACGATGTGGTGCTAGCGAGGATGATATAAACTGCACCACTTTTCACTCGTCACCTTAATGAATAGCTTGTTAAGACTCATAACATCAGTAATTTCACTAATCACAACGGTCTTCAAACCGGAAGAAAGTGATGTTTGCGGATTATTGTTTGGCGACGACCTTTTTATTGTTATAGCAGATCTAATCTTCTAAAACGGTACCATGCTTCTGGAGGAAAGACTAGTTTATATGGGATTTTTACTCGCTAAAACCCCTTCGGTGGTCATCCTGTATGATGCTTCTCTAGAGCACATTCCAGGGACGGCTGTACCCTCCTCGGCACCCTCGCATTCGTACAACAAGCACCAGATCACCTCGTACTTGTCGACAATATCGAGTTCGCTTTACTAGGCAAGGCTACTAGCCCTACTGGCAGTGAGGGCCCCCAGGGTCGCCTTCTACGACAGGCAGAGCTTATCTTTATCCTATTATAAAATACTTCTTTCTCCTCAGACTGATACTTTTCTGGGTTGTATAACCACAATATTAACCATTTTTTACATAATATAGCCTAAAATACCTGTTACAATATTAGATATATGTATATATAAGTTACTTCGATAACTTTTATCAAACTGTTACGGAAACAGCAATTCTAAAAGAAGCCTTCCTTACTCCACTGTTCTTTATTAATACAGATAAGAATAATATATTTAACCTAGGTATATAAATAAAGCTAACGATTAGCTATTACGTTTTTATGGACAGTTAGCAATTTATGCATAATATTTGTAAAATTTAGCACGAACCGAACTCCATTTTAAATTTCAACCTTATCCGAAAGCAATATAGAAAATTTATATTATTTCGCGTCTCGTCTCCTCGGCGGGCGTTATCTGTTATTGGAAATAACGGTTCAATGTCTGCCAATGTTCGGAGATATTTGGCATAATACATAATAATACATATCAAGTAAACGATAAAGATTTAACTTATAACATCGTATATAAAAATATTAGAAGTCTAGATGATTTATGTTAGATATATAAGTATACATACAGAGCAGTTACACTGGTGGTAGATCTGTTGACATGGGTCACTAAGTCGTTACGGAGAATACAATTGTATCTATTGACTGGATCTCTTTGGATCTTCGCTATATAACAGTCCTGTAGTTTCAGCTAGTAAGAATAGGACTAAGGTAAGCCTTGCCTGTCGTAGAATGTGACTAAAAAGGTCTAGGAGTTTCGCGGGCCTTGAGGGTGGAGGCCCTATCGCAGCGCATGGATCTGCGATGGTGCCTTAGACTTAGGCTTCTCCTCAGACACGTGTAACAGAAAGTCCAGGGAGACACTGGTGCGTCCTATAAGAGATCGAAGAATCTCCGAATGCACTGATGCAGACCACCGAGGGGATTTTAATGAGTAATAATCGCACATAACCCTGCCTTCCTCCCAGAAGCAGGGTATCTTTCGAAGATTTGCCTCTCGGAACCCAAAAAAAAAGGTCTGTTGCCGGGGACCGTATAAGTAGCTACCACCTCAGTTCAATAATTTTTTTTTGCAAAAAGGGATGCAGTTATTAAAATTGCCGACAACTGATTTAAACCTTCAACTTGCAAATCCTGCGGTCGCAGTTTAACTATTAAAACGAATCGTTTAACTAAAACCAAGAAAATAAAATTGATACTAGCTAAAGCGATCAAAAAAACCAAGTTCTCCATGCTATCGAGATCTGTACACAATCATTAAATCCTCATCATCCCTTCACTTAAAGACGTCTGTTATCGTTACAAAGAAAAAGTACGGATCCCTAAAGACTTTTCTTACCACGCCTATATCATACATGAACTCGTTAGGTCGTGTAAAAACTATTCTGCAATCAACTTCTTACTTTGTAAAGCTAGATCTTTTTCTAAAATAAATGTAGAAGAAAACTGTATATTACATAAGTCAATTTAAGTTACAAAGTAATTTGCTTACCTCTCAAGTTCTTTCAACATTCCTGTGCAATTGACATTAGCTTATTAATCTACATGTGATGGTGAACGGTCCCATAAAAGTGATGTTATCATATTTGTCAATCTAGAAATGGATATTGGCGAGCATAGAATTTTGGAGAAGGTAGAAGTAAAAGCTGCTGTTCTTTTCTTGGAGTTTCTATAACAATGAAAAGCAGAAACCATAACAGATAGCCAAGGACTTGGATAAGATGATATGGACCTCACTTCAATTTACAAACAGAAGTCTTCATGTTGACGAGGATCAGTCGTTTGCTTTTCAACACAGAGGTCCTAAGTTCGGTGTTTTTCACTCTACCCTGCCATGAGACGGTCGAGATCCTATCTGATGGTAAAAGATACTCCTGACCCTTACAAGAACCTCCAAATTAAATGATATAGACTGCACTACATTGTGCTCATCGTCTTGAGACCTTATGATGTTAAGACTCATTACCTCAATAATTTAACTACCTAAAACACCCTTCAAACCAGAATACAGTAATGTTCAAACATTTGTGAATATCAATAGGTGTTGTTATGGTACCTTGTTAGACTGTTTTTGTACAGAGACCTACGATCAGTAAACGGGTCATGGAACAATATGAGTATAATTTGGATTGATTGATTGATTAAGAAATTCACCGGATATTAAGAATATAGACAAAAACTAGCTCTGCCTGTTGTAGAGGACGGAAGACCTAATTGAGTGTGGAGCGAATCAGGGATGAAGGACAAAGACGAGATGATCTCGTTCATGTCGTAGCTTAGCGAGGGTGCCGACTAGGGTTACGGCTCTTTTGGAAGTAGGATATCTAGGAGAGGTAACAGGTCTGTATTGCCGGAGACAGTCTATCAAGCTAGCAACTGTTTCTGGGGTAACGAGACTCTACATCTCAAGTTACAAGGCGACGAGCACAATGTGCTGCTGTGTATATCATTCTAATTTATTAGCTCCACGTTGTTATGGGAAGGCGTATCACTTGTAACGCTCGTGTACTCGTTTCGTAGAAAAAAAAATAACACTACAAAAAGTAGTAACAATAATGGTTATTGTTTTAAATTTTTTTATATGTAATTAAGCAAATATTTATCTTTTTAATGTTATTTGTATACAACATGTTAACACGAAGGAAAAAACTAAGTAACATATTTATAACAAAGTTTATTCAACAATACAGTAACTTAAGCCTCAAACTTTCGCAATATACGGGTAATCAAAATATCTATCAAAAGTGTCAATATTTATTAGTATTTGTATCATACTAGCTGTTCCCCATTCGATTTACTGGCGTTATGGCTATACCAACCGTTACTATAGCAACCGCAAAAATAACACGAAGTTTAAACGTTTATAAAAGTTAATTAGAAATAAATAAAAAAAAGTAGCTCGCTGGCCTAATGGTTAGAGCGTGCGGCTTTCATTCCGTAGGTCGCGGGTTCAAACCTCAGCATGTACCAATGACTTAATATTTAAGTTATGTACATTTGTGAACTTTAGTTACAACAGCGAGATACAAAAACGGTGAAGGAAAACATCGTGAGGAAACCCGCACACTGATATCATCTTTGTGTGTATGTGTGTGTGGTGGTCCCAATAAAGTGGCAACAGGCTCGCCCCCTGTTACATGGGACCTAATCTGACCACATCTGGCGAAACGTGGGTGGTTTATTCACCTCTGCCTACCCCTACTGGGAAAAAGGCGTGACAATATAAAAAAAAAAATAAAAAAAAATAAAAAAAAATTGCCTATAAACATTTAAAAATCATTCCGCGTCGAATAGTCAGGTTCCAAGGTCGATACGTTCACCAATTTTCACGTGATTAGCAAACAAAACCCATATTCATTATATATATACATAAAGATTTAAAAATATAGTTATTTCTTTGTATATATTTAAAATATTAAACTTATATATTAGATCAACATTCTTATTAACTATTACTTAGGTTCTTACAATTTTCACTTAGACCTCAGTTAAAAATAATGACTGTTATAATCTACTTTACTTTCTTGATAACCAAATCGTTCAACCACTATCTTAATGCATATTTTAAAATTATAGATAATACTTTTTTTATATAAACTATAGTTAAGTTATCAACTTTCCAAAATATGCTACACCATGATCATTATAAAGCAGTTGAGATATCCTCGCTGTTAGTTTCCTTCTTTCCAATTTCGCCTTGTATTTCTATAAAGGATTTCCCCTTAGTCTCGGGTATGAAGAATATAATGAAAAGGCACAACAAGAGAGACGCACAGCCAAAACACCAGTAGGTGATCGCTGGACCGAGTTCTGATATCACAGCTGGAAAATATTTAGTGGTCAAAAATATCATGCAAGTGTTCACTCCTAAATTGACAGCCACACCGAAAGCCCTCGCTGGTCCATCGAATAACTCTGGTATTAACACCCATATCAATGTTGCTAGTCCTGAAAATTAAAAAACATACATTTACTACCAAAATACTGTAGTATGGATACAGTAGTTATAACAAATACTACTAAAAATATTATATTGAAGAATGTTAAATTTGTTAACATTTTTAGTCATGAACAAGTAACCTGCATTGCTGCAATATACGGCAATTATCAGCGAAACTAGTGGAAGGTAGTTCAAGAAACCAGACATAGATTCGCCGTTAAGCGGTTTCAATTTAAAGAATGTCCCCAACCCGATCTGAAATAGATAGAAATTTTTAAATATTACAATCAATTGCCTGTTTACAAGTACTATAATGGTGGTTCTTACCATTCCAACAGACATCCCAATAAGCGAGACCGTCAGTATTATCTTTCTTCCGAATCTATCTGTCGTGAAGGTTGTCAGGATACTTGACATGAATTGTATCAGTCCTATAATGACTGATGCGATCTCAGGCATTATGCTGGAATTCGTAGAGATCAGTATCGTTTGTAAATAATATGAGACCGTATTGTAACCCACAAATTGGCATCCGAAAGAAAATATTAATGAAATGAGTAATGATTTTCTCACAGTCGGGTTCTTTAAGAGAGCCATCTTATTAATTTTCTCCCTTTTTGTCGACATCGTGTATTCTTTCATCTCCTGCTTAGCTAGTAATTCTGAGCCGTGGAGAAACTTTAAAACTTCAATTGCATCATTTTCACGTCCTTAAAACAGATATAACATCGACTTGTATAACTAAAACCGGAATAAAGCTGAACCTAATCAATTTCTCCTTTCAGCACAATCCAATGTCTTAGTGACTTTAGCCCATCGCTCTCATATTGAAAATAGTCCTTTGCCCCAACAGTGGGGACGTATCAAATTCTTTGCAGAAAAACAAATACTCAGAGACATTAACAACAAATACAACATCAATGATCATTGTTGTGTATGTATTCCTCTGCTTCATCTCTAACATTTGCTCTGCCTTATGACAGTCTGCTTCCTTACTTCTTTCACTCCACTCTATTTGATACATAGCATATATAGTATTCTTAACTGAATGTTATATTTGAAACAATATAGTAAATATATTTAATACAATTATTTACATGAAACAGAGCGTAAAATATTGTAATCGTTAATACTTACGAAATAAAAACTCGGGGTTGATGATAATAAACAAACTTACCTTTGCTATACAAGAAATACGGACTTTCCGGTAAAAGTAAAATCGGAAGACTTGTCGCTATAATCGCGACTGCGAGAATTATATTGAAAGTGAGGTATGATGTAAACGGCCCCGTTGACAAGGTCAACACTATACCTAAACTTGAAAACATCTGGAGCAATGTACAGGAAACACCACGCGTCTTCTTCTGAAAATATTAAGAAGATAGAGTCAGAAGATAGGAACAGATTTGCAAAAAGATTTCAATGTATCGATTGCATAACAACTGTTTAAAAAATTACTTCAGATTCCACAATGTTTCTATTCTAAACTACTACTTTAAACGAAAACCTAAAGTTAATAGATTTTTTAGTGTTTTCTAGTAAAAATCACATTACTACTTAACCCTAATTTTGAGTATTAACAATGATAACGTTTATTTTTCTCAGTCTGATCATTGGATTTGGTATCACCGCCTGCCTTTTCCAATTTGTTGTTACTTACGGTTGCTATTTCAGATGCGTATATTGGTGTACCGACGAACAATAAAGAGTCCGAGAAACCGAACATCAGCCGACCCAGAATGAGGGCCCATACGTCTTTGGCGAATATGTACAGGAGTACTCCGGCAATCTTCGGTAGACATGCTGATAATATGCAATACTTTCTGCCTATGCCGTCCAGTAACAGCGCAACTACTGGGTTAACTGAAATATTAGATCAAATATTATGTGACCTCGTCACAGTAGATTTTTTTAAATTACCCTAATTTAATGTAGGAGTATATTAGTCTTCTGTTTTTGTTGCAATAGTTAGTCCTCATTTCATTTCATCATATATATTATATTGTCCTTAAACTAAACTCCTTATTTAGAATCGAAAAGTACAGGGTGTCTGGTGGCAGATTTATGTTTTCAAATTTAAATAAAAAATAATATATTTGACATATAATTTTACTAAAAGTATTAAAAGATAGAGTACAAATGCGGATTTTATTTTTTAAAGATAATGTCATCCAAATGTCTTCCATCCTGTTGCACACACTGTTCGAAACGGAGCCTCGTATTCCGTGCCACACGCTGCAGTAAACTTGGTTCAATTGCGCTGATTTCTCGCCGAATATTTTCTTTTAAGTCAACAACAGTTCGCGGATTGTTGGCGTAAACTCTCTCTTTGAGGTAGCCCCACAAAAAAAATCCATTGGAGTTAGGTCGGGTGACCTCGGTGGCCACGGGATGTCCCCAAAGCGACTAATCAGTTTTTGAGGGAGATTTTCTCGCAACAAATCCATCGAAGCTCTGGCCGTGTGTGCGGTCGCACCTGTACCGCATCCTGTTGAAACCACGTGTGTGATGAGAATGATGAATGAGCTCGCAGGTTCGGCAGAAAGAAATTCGAAATCATGAGCCGATAATTCTCACCGTTGACATTCGTCGCTTGGCCCCGTGCATTTTAAAAAAAAAATGGTCCGATTATCCCATTCGTGGATAAAGCGCACCAAACAGTTACCCTTGGGCAATGTAATGGTTTTTGGTGCTTCAGTCGAGGATTGCGAGTTCTTAGAGCCCAGTAACGGCAATTTTGCTTGTTTACGTGTCCGTTTAAATGAAAATGAGCCTCGTCGCTTCAAAAAATGGAATTCACAGTGCGAAAACGCTCCAACATGGTTTCACAAAAAAATTTGCGTGACGCAAAGTCATTTTTTTTCAATTCTTGAATTATTTGAATTTTAAAAGGATGAAACATCATATCTTTATTCAAAATTTCATGCACGCATGCTCTTGGAAGTCCCAGTGAAGCTGCCCTTTTCCGTATCGAAAGTCGTGCATTTTCACGTAAACTGCGTTCAACCAGTTCAATGTTTTCGGGGGTCCTTGACGATCGACTAGGTCCTGGCCGTGGTGTGTTCATAGCCGAAGCAGTTGCGCGGAACCTCTCCACCTACGAACGAATTACATTCACACTTGGCCCATCGCCTATCCGTCGAATATTGAAAAGTGAACAAAACTGTCGGCGAGCGAGTACGTAAGAATCGTTACTCTTGAAAAATGCTTCAATAGCGAACGCGCGATGCTCACCCGACCACTGCGACATCGTGACTAAGAAATCCGCACAATCGGTGATTCTAATGACACTACCTTCTCCCCGCACTGTTTATAACTTATTGAGATATTCGTTTTTTAAAATATAAATCTGCCGCCAGACACCCTTCACCATTTTTTTTTAATATACTTCAATGGAGACTAGTGCATCTAGGGAGAGCAGCAATTCAGACTCTAGTTGAAAGACATTGAACCCCAGTAATCTATCTAAACCCCATCCTTTGAAGTATAGATTTTGATACAATCAATCTGTGTAGGAATCATAGACAAATAAAAGCCCAATTATGAATCATCATAAGCCGATAGACGTCCACTGGTGAATATAGCTCTGTCTCAAAGATTGCCACATTGATCCGGTAGGGGTTTATATGGGGAGGCTATAGTGACGAACTCGGGGTAATCTGTCACCAAACATGAAAGGACCCGAGGTGGTGCGTGCGGTACTTCCGCATAATAGTTGTATTGGGAGTGAAGAGCGGTAGCTCCACCCCGAGATGTGGTCCTATCAAGGTCCCTCGCTGTCGGAGCCACGGTAGTGTGCGAAAGCGTTCCCATGGTTCCGGCCACATGCGATGAGAGAGAAACCGTGGGGTTTTAGCCGGTAAGAGTCCGACATAACTCTTTTGTTGCCCCGACAGCAGAAGGGTATCCAATGCAGGATTTCCCCACACAAATAAAATAGGGTTTATACGGGGGAAATTTGTGCTATTTCCCACCACGCTAGCCCAATGCGATTTGATAGGAACCAGAGTCTCGTTTGTTGATTGACAGGGTACGGCACAATCAGATGAGATTTGCGTGGATCTTGAAAGTTGTTGTGCGAGAACCTTTACACCCCCACCTAATGCATGTAACTGCAGTGTAAATACCGTAACTATAGGCTTTTATTCAAGATTATACTATGAAACTAACCGAATAGAGCGCACACAAATTCAACCGACACAATCCAAGATCCTTCTTCAACAGTGATGGTACGACGTAAATTCGTCTGCGTCTCATTGCTCAACTTCACCAGCATAGGTGATGGCCATGCTAGATTAATTCCATTGGTAAATAAGCTAAAATTCACTGAAACAGTTAAAGAAAGAAACATGTTAAGGTTTTAACAGCAGATTAACAATTTTTTCAATCTATTGAATATAGTTTTTTTCTCTTTTTTCACAAGATCTCCTCAGCATCCCTTAATATTTACATATGTACTTTCAATGTATCTATCATACTTCTACGCTTTATTTTTATTTGTATACATGTTATAATATTTTTTTCTCCATATGTACTTTATATAGATGCTGAAAAATACATATAAATAAATATACATGTATATATAAACACATATATAATATATTTATATATATACTTAGAATAATTAAAATAAATATATAAATATTTGTAAATGAATCAATTGTTTATGTGTATCTTCAGTTCTTATGTAACGTCGTAGTACTTACAGTAGCTATCTTTGTGTTAATAGAAGTCATAGTAAAAAAAAATTCTCTCCTTAATACGAACCGAGGGTAGGGTATGGTCACCCTAACCCATTTACAATACGAGGAAAAAAGATTTTCTAAGAGGCGCTAAGATCTGTACAAACTAACGATATCTTGAGATGTGAAGGTTAAATCTCCTTACCCCATTAACTTTATGCTTGCACGCCATTAATATTATTAGATATCTATAATTATTCTTGTTATGGTAATTATTAAACAATACAAATATTTCGATTACGATCTCACTGTCCGTTCAGACTTATTACTATGCAAATCTTCTCAAAATCCGGTTATCGTACTTTAATTGCCAAGGTTAACAAGATTGGATTTGACTTTGAGATAACTTTTTTTGCGATACAGTTTATTATTATCATAAGTCTGGTGGCAGATCTCTGTTGCCGGAAATCGTCTAGGTACCACCACAGCTATTTATAACGACAAATAAACATTACTGTGTTTCAGTTGAAAAAGACTGAAACATCTAAAATTTGGTTACAGTATACCGATTAAACTACCGAAGAAGAACATTTTAACTTGTACCGGACATTGACATTCCGATGTACACAATTACATACTATATATAAATAAAATCATACATAAATACATCCTTATGCGGAAGGATGAAAGACATATAACAAAGAAAGTAGTGAGAATGAACGTGGATGGTTATAAGGGTAGAGGAAGACCGAAGTGTGGATGGATTGTGTGAAAGATGACATGTGTAAGAAGAATGTAAATTCAGAAATGATGGCTGATAGAAGGATATAGAAGAGAAGGATATACTGTGCCGACCCCACAGCTGGGAAGAGGGCAGGAGATAGAAAGACATACATAAATATATAATATACACAACAAAATAACCAGTCATGTGTATTGTATAACTGGTATCAAAGGGCTGTCCTTTGTTGTTGTGTATATTATTCTAACTAGCGCCATGCAGACCGTGGATCCTGCTCCACAAGCGCAGGATCAGATGAGCTGTAAGAGTCCTTATCACTTACCATCATCTACACATCCATCTCCACCCTTCGCTTTATCAAACAAGAAAACATTAGGAAATTCTGTATCATATACGACGTTCTGACTAAAAAGTTAAATATATCCTAACTGAATAAAACAATAGTAAAAGTTATTTACTTAGTTTAATTTTAAACTATTTATTTATAAGGTGTTTTTACATTGTATAATGTGAAGTATTGATAAGAAAAAAAAAAATTATAGCTAATCAATTCTAATATATACGACATATAAAGTATAACATACATACAATATAACAGAAGTAAGTGACAATAAAAATCAAGTAAACATCGTAAAATCAAAACAACTAAAAGAAACATTTAAAAAAATCTCTCTAATTATAAAATAAAAAAAAAAATTTTTTTTTTTTTTAGTTAAGTTATCAATAAACACTTGGACCTTTGTAACTAAGGTTATATGTGTAACCTATTCTATTGAGTGGAATGTTGACGTAGGTCGGTTTTATTGGGTCTGTATAAGCAGACCCCGGGACGAGCTATCCCAGCATAGCGTTAGCGAGGCCGCGGTTGTGTTCTGAACGGAGATCCCGTGACCTCGCCAAACGCCGAAGGTGACCACCGAGGGGGTTTTAGTGGGTAAAAATCTCCACATAACTCTGGCTTCCCCCCAGGAGGCATAGTATCTTTTCGAAGATTTCCCCCGCGAAATCAAAAAAAAAAAAGGTCCGTTTTATTACGTCATCATGATCATCAACAGACGACAGACGTCCACTGCTGGACATAGGCCACCCCTAAAGACCTCCACATCGTTTGGTGGTGTTCATTGAGGAGGATTGTGCCGTAACCCACCACGTTAGCCCAGTGCGGGTTGATGGGTAGTCAGAGCCTCGTCTGTTATTCGGCAGGGTGCAGGTGGCACTGGGCTGGACTGGACTTGGGCTCCGTAAGAGATTGGGCCAAACCCCTTACACCCCTTGTTCTATGCGATGATTTATGGAAAATATTTGAAATGGCATATCTGGGATATTTAAATGGAACAGATATTATTATTTTAGAAAGGACTTCAATGCAATCTCTGATATCGGTTATATCCTTATGCAGAAAGCTGTCGCGCAGATGATACCATGTCGATGTATACTCTGTTGGTAGGGACGCCTGTAATAAAATCCAGGAGTACAGAATAACAGGTGCTTAGAGAAAGACCTGGACTTTTTTAAATCGTTGTGTATAGAAGGCGTGAGAAGGGTTCCCCGTTGAACATATTTAAGATGGTTTCTTTGAATAATCTTTGTATTAATTCCACGGAAACTACCAACAGATAGTAGATAGAGAGATAATCGTTAAATAAATCTACCTACTTAGATAAAAAGAGACATGTGAATACGTTTCTACCGTTTTATTTACATAATGCAATGTGACTTTGAGATTAATGTTGTTCAAATTTGTTTAACAACTCGTTTGGTCTGATTAAGGATAAAATAAATGTCCATAAAGTATAACGACTTGTTGAGCAAAGTCTCAGATAAAATGTCTGTAAATATAGCACAGCTGTTGTTAAAGAAAAAAAAGTTATTATTAAACAATATTTCAAAGAGATAAAGTTATAATCAATACTATTACATCCATACAGTGAAGAAGCTAGAGTTTGTTCAGATTTATACTGAACCTTATTATTACGTAGTTTTTAACAATTACTTTCACGTATAAAATATATACGTATAAATATATGTATGTAGCAAAAAGGTAACGACAGGACGCACCTCGCGTTAAGGAAGCAAAAATCAATATTGTTCTACTTCCTTACCCCAAAAGCTAAATTTCTATCCAACTAGAAGACAAGTAGTAATCGAATTTGTATATTTTATAATTGAATTATTGAATTAAACAACAAAGCCGTCAGTTAATAACAATTGAATATTTTAACTATAATATATATAGTTAAGTATATAATACTTACCAATGAACACAATGGCGTACTGTCGTATTATATGAGATTTGATGTATTTAAACATTTTGTTCGATATTCTTATACACTCGCAATACGTGTGTATATGTGAGCACGGTCACAAAAGATATTCCAACCCTACGTAGGTTTTTAGACTCCCCCAAACATGTTCTTAAATAAATAGATAACTCATGAAACAACTTGTTAACGCGCTATCTCCGAACAAATGAACATTTACGCGAACATGTGCTTAGACTTAAGCAAAACCATTGTTTAGTCAGACATTAATGAGATATGAATTGAATTAAAATTATCACTGATTCAACCAGACCATAAAGCTATTTTTTAATCATACACATATATATCAAAATGGATTTACTATATCAATAATCATAGATCGAATAAGTAAACCTATTATACCCTAAAACTATATTGTCCTTTATAATCAGAGAAAAATTTCGCGTTGGAATTTATCGACGTTCTTATATATACTAAAGTTTCACAATACAAAATAATACCTTAAATGTCTGAATGAAAATATTCATAAAATAAAAAAAAAAAATCTTTTTTTTTTTTAATTAAGCAACTATACGAGCGGAACGTTCACCTGTTGGTAAGTGATACGACTGCCCATAACAACGCGGCGTTAGTTAAGATGAAATACCACGTTGTTCTCGTCGCCTGAGACATAAGACGTTAACCCTCGTCACCTCAGTAATTTCACTAGCTACAGCGCCTTTTAAGCCGGAACACAGTAACGTTTTCAAACTATTATTTGGCGGAAGAAAATGACGGTGCGATAGCACATACATAGGAACAGAGTAACAGACACATACTACCTTAGACACCTCTAATCATCATCATTTCAACCAATGGACGCCCACTGCTGGACGTAGATCTCTTATTGTATTCCACATAGCACGGTCTTGTAATGTCTATGTAATATATATATATATTTAATCTGTGGTGTCGTTAGTTTTACGAACTTCAGGCTCTCTGTCGTGTGGCGCCGATAGAGCAGTGGATGGGACTATTCCGCTTTCATCCCGAGGGTGTCGTAAAAGGCGACTAAGGGATAAAGCTGTCATGATGGTTGCAGCGTAATCACTTTATGAATGAAATATTGCTGCCAGCCTCTACCGAAGAAGGGCCCATTAACATTATCATTCTTTAAGAGTGTTAACGTTAGACTGGCGGTTGATCCAACACAAGCCGAAACGTTTTTAACAAAATGGCGGACAAAGGTATCCACGCGACATGAAGTAATAACAGGGTAGAAAGATGATGATTAGTTAACTATTTTAACGGATGGATAATTTTAGAAATTTGCTAGATGAATTATTAAACTTATTTACTACTAGTTAGTAGTTTTTTTGCCTATGTCCAGCAGTGGACGTCTATCGGCTGATAATGATAAGTTCTTTTACTACTGCTATACATAGGCTTTGGGTTTAGCTGATATATTATTGTTTTGTTAATTTTCATCAATATTACAATAATTTTTTAACATAAACTCCATTTAACTTAATACTTTTATTTCAACGAAAAACTTTTTTTTTATACTGTTAAACTTTCAATACTTTCATCCTGTAAGGGCTTTTTTAAATCCAGAGACAAATGATAAACATTGTATGAAATGTCTATGGAGTAATGTAATGTAATAGTAATACCCATCGTTCAAAACTTCCGTCGTTTGTCTTGAGGATTTGGTTTGCATTATTCTGCTCCAATAACAACTTTTCGAGTTGTTATTAACAAGTACCTGTCGCAGTGGTCCGAATAATAAATTCGAATAATGTCTTGCATTAACTGTTGTACCTTTGGCCAGGTAAACCAAAAAAGAAATCCTTTTGCAATACCAAAAAATCGTAATTGAATTAATTTCCAGAACTTTGGAAACAGCTCTCGTATTTTACTTATAACACAAGAGTCATCATCATCAACCAATAGACTTCCATTGTTGGACATAGGCTTCCCCAAAGAATTCCTTCATCGATTGGACCATTTTCCACCAAACCGTCCCAAAGCGAGTTGGTGGAAGCCTAAGCCTCGTTTGTTGACTATCAAAGTACACCACAAGTAGGTGAAGTTAACTTGAATCCCATGAGTTGTTGTATAGGAACCCGTACACCCCTTTACACATGAGTATTAAAGGATAAGTAATGAATCTGTATTAAATATTAAATACTAGGTAATACTGTTACATGATAATATCGTTAATTATTACCATCATTATCATTTTTGGATACTTTTACTTATAGTATTCTTCTTTTTAGCATTTGATAGTCATTTAAAGAAGATATTTTACTTCAGATCTGTAGTCTTAAGATTACTATCCTAAGTACTACAAGTCTATACAGTATTAGCATTAATATAAGTGCAACCTCTAGTAGAAAGACTTTAAAACAGTCTTTGAGGTCGCGGTTCTTGAGGGTGGGAGCCCTATTTGCTTTATAACAGGTACTAAAAAAGACCTCGCCCTTCGTTAAGACGTACTTAGTCAAGATGTAGAGAGTCACCGATGAGTTGCATATTATATCTTGAAGCTTGTCTCGACGTATTGGGTTAGATCATCGAGAGGGTTTTAAATTAAAACCCCAATTACCCTGACTTCTCCCCAAAATCAAGGTATATTTAAAAGATTGCTATCTGAGTACCTTTTAACTGGTAGTAGGTCTCTGTTGCCGGAGACTGTCGGGTACCAACGCAGCGTCTATTTCTGCTGCCAAACAGTAGTGTGCAAATATTACTGTATTCCGGTTTGAAGGTTATTGCAGCTAGTGTAATGGGGTAATGAATCTCAATATCTTGTGTCTCAGGCGACGAGTGCAAGTGGAGTAGTGTGTATATCATCCTAACTAGCGCTACGTTGTTATAGGCGGGCGTATCACTTGCCATCAGGTGAATATCCCGCACGTGACGTCGCTTAATTGGATAAAAAGATACCTCCATTGTATTCGTTTTTCAGATGTATTACATGTAAAAATTATTAAATGGTGTATTCTTGTTTCGCGTAGATTTTTTCAGCCATTGAATTAATGGGAGGCACTTGCGCGGTTTGGAACAATCTTAAGATTAACGTAACTAACAAAGGAACGTATTAACACTCTTTTTATTGCATTCTATAATAAACTCGTGACAAAGAGGATATTATGAGTTTTTTTCAATGAAATGGGACACGTGATTTAATTTAAGTATAATTAAAAAAATACAGTGCTACTGTACTACTTGTTTTTGCTACTTTAAAGTGCGCTTAAATTATTTAAATGAATCGTTACCTTCTTGTCTTGTTCCCACTCAATGTGGTGTCGGCACATTGTTTTCTTTTGTCACTTTTTTTTTTTTAATTCAAATAAAATTCTTTATTTTTATATTAAGGATCTTGTTAAATTGTACGAATCAATATGTGTTTAAGCACCTCATCACCGTATCATCCTTTCGACGTGTTAAATAGGTCCTTTCGCTCCTCATAATGACGACCATTGAAAACGCTGTTATAAAAGGTCTTAGTCTTCTAGGTCTTCTATTATTCTATTTACAGAATTCAGTTTAAATTTGTGTTAATGAATCCCTGTATCTGTATATGGTTTTAGCTGTCTGTGTAAAAATTTTTATTTGACTTTTATACATTTTAATAGAATACATCACCTATTTATCAAGTTACTGGTTATTGTAATGAAATATATTCCGTTTGATACGAGTCACGTTTACCTTCTTAGCAAGGCACTCTAATGGGCAACCCGATGTATACTCTGATGGGAAATCGATACTCCGAAGTCATGCCTGTGAAACACTTAAGCGTCCAATATGAAAGGTACTGTTCGAGGAGAGATAAAAAATGAGAAGGCTTTATATGTAAAAGCGTGAAATATCAAAGAGAATATAATACTGAACCACATGAATGGCTCCAATATTTGATTAAATTGGTGGAGGAATAGATGTAAATGCGAAGTTCTAACCGTCAACATTTATAAATAAATATTTTTTTTTTTTTATATTGTCACGCCTTTTTCCCAGTAGGGGTAGGCAGAGGCGAATAAACCACCCATGTTTCGCCAGATGTGGTCAGATTAGGTCCCATGTAACAGGGGGCGAGCCTGTTGCCACTTTATTGGGACCACCACACACACACACACAAAGATGATATCAGTGTGCGGGTTTCCTCACGATGTTTTCCTTCACCGTTTTTGTATCTCGCTGTTGTAACTAAAGTCCACAAATGTACATAACTTAAATATTAAGTCATTGGTACATGCCGAGGTTTGAACCCGCGACCTTCGGAATGAAAGCCAATCTGCCAGCTCCATTAGGCCAGCGAGCTACTATAAATAAATATATATATATATATATATAGATATATATACATAAATATATATATATATGATGATGATATATATATATATATATATATATATATCATCATCATCATCCGATGATCATGAGATATAATCGATTCTGCGCTGCCCGCATCCAGCGGCTTGCAGAAACACCAAAAGCCTCCGTTTGTAAGAGTTCATATGGGGGCTGGTTGATTTGGATTTGGGCCGTTTCCCACCACGTTGGCCCAAACATATATATATACATATTAGCTGTTCCTTATCCGCTTAGTAACCATACACACCCGCAACTGCTTTTGGACAAATAAGTTCGCAAAGTTCAGATGACAAATACTCGGTAAAAGAAATATTCCTTCCTAATATCAAGTCTCCAAGACCTTATGGTTGCAGAGATATCGTGATGTCTCTACATAGATGGAAATTTCTTGTATATATTTGTATATCATTTGCATCCCCTTCGGCCTGTTTATTTTTAAGGAGAAATACGTTAGAAAAGACGAAGGCTTTCTGAAGATTTAACACAAAGACTCTTAGTAGTCCTGTTCCTCTCGTCTCTTAAATCTCTAAGAAGTCAATTAGATATTTTGACAAAAATTAAAAAAAATTAATAGGAAAAATATATTAATTTATTTCTAATTGACACTACAATTGTTTAACTTTGAAATATTAACAATAGTAATATTAATAAAACTAAGATTTAGTACATATCTGTATAGTTAATGGCTTGTTGGTCTTGGACAATGTAAATAGTGTAAAAGACTATTGAAACTTTTACTTATTGTTTAACATATAATTATAATTACAATTAAGTATATAAATTTAGATAAGTATCTTATAATTACTTGATTGACAAATTTATTCAGAATCATACCAATATTCAATAAGCTGATTTAGATTTTGGATAGTGATGGTATTTCTAGTACATCTCTATTCCGGTCGCTGTGTCCTTAATTTACAACTTTACATATAACTTTACAAGAAATAACAAAATTTTGTTATTATACATTATAAATATTTATATTGTCATTCAATCTGCTGTAAGAGAAACTAATATTTACATAACAACCTCGCAATTCTATCTTATATCTATATGAAAGGTTCCACATATTAAAAATCACCTAGACTACCTAAATAATGGACATAATAACTAATATTCTAGATATTTGTTCAGTTAAATATAAACTCTGTTTGTGTGTGTGTAAAATGTTAGGTATTAAAATAATATAGTATTTGTTAGTTACTTAAAATTTAGCTCAAGATCATATACACTTATTAAGACTTTACTTAAGACAGCATTTGTACATTATAACATTTTTTTTTATTTGACAATACGAGCAAGATGTTGACTTGATGATAAGTGATACGCTGGTCATAACAACGCGACGATTAGGACTATGTACGCTACATTGAGTTCGCCGCTTTGAAACATAGGATGTTAAGACTCGTTACCTTGGAAATGTCACTAGCTACAGCGCCATTTAAACCGGAACACAGTAACGTTTACACTACTGTTCTGCGGCGGAATCAGGAGCTGCGGTGATTCTCACCTAAACGGTCTTAGACAACAAAGGGCGGAAACTTTATTTCATGTCTGTCATTCATAAAGTAACTATCCTTTCTTCTAATATATAATAAAGCTCATCTCTTATATAATTCGGAATGTTATCTGTAATTTTTTTATAGTCAGTATAACATATTTGTTATTAATAATAAAAGTTTGTTGAAAGGTCTTTTGTTTCTTACTCTATTAAACCAAACTTCATACCTCTTACCGGCTGTTACTTACAGTCTTGAAGTTAGAAAAGCTTAAGTTAAATAAAGCTTAATGAAATAGAAGCCTTTTCACTGATCTTCTGAAGACGAGGTTAAAGCAAAATTAACTTGCTTTTTCATTTACTTCATCTAGACACAAAAGTGTTTAACCATTCAACACATAAGTATATTTAACATATTTTACAGATTAGGTCATTATCAGCAGCCGATAGACGTCCACTGCTGGACATAGGCCTCCCCCAAAGATCACATTGATTGGGTAGGGATATGGGGTGATGGTGGCAATTGTGGCATTCCCTACCACGCTGGCTCAATGAGAGTTAGTGGGAGCCAGATCCTCGTTTGTTGATTTGCAGGATGCATCACGAACAGGTGAAGTTGGTTTAGATCCCGTGAGTTGTGCGAGAATAGTAAGTAAATTAAGTGTGTAAGTTACTTACATATGTACGTTCCCTAATTGTAGCGAACTTAATTTTGTACTGGGGTTTTAATAATAAATTCCTAAGTATTATAATCAGTCAAATTTAACTCACATACATATATTCTAAGTTGTTAAGTTTGAACACAAATTACGGCGAATTGTTGACATTAAACCTTTGTTAACTTAAAATCAGTCCTTTGTTATATACAATGCATATATAAGTAAAACTATTTATATATCTAAATCTAACTGTTTCATAAATTAATGTCTACCACCGAGAATCTCTTGAATCTCGTTCAGAGTCTTTCCTTTCGTTTCAGGTACAAATTTCAACGTGAAGAGGAAAGCAATTATACATGAGAATGAGAAAATCCAGAAGGTGACGTCGCCGCCGAGCACCCTCACCATGGAACCGAAGCCGGTGGCGACTCCGAAGCCGATCAACCAAGCGGTCGTCATGGCAACGGCCGAGCCCGTACTGCGCGCGTTGCCACGGAACATCTCACCTACCAGCGCGCTCGGCATAGTACCAAAACCTTCGGAGAAATAAAAATACAAATATATTAAATACATAATTGTAGTCTTCCTGTAAGTATTTCGTTTGTTATCCTTAAAAATATATAACTATATCCTGTGTAAATAGTTTTTATATTCAACTAGGCTCAGAGACGAGCGAGCGACATGTTCACCTGATGATAAGCAATGTCTTTCCAAAGCATTGTGTCGTTAATAAGAAATTACTTTATTATTTATTTAAAAAAAAATGTTCTCCTTTTATAAAGTAAGCTATTACTCCTCGTTACCTTAGTAATTTCACTAATCACAATGCCCCTTTAATTTGAAGGTAGAAGTAGGCGCTGCGGTAATATCACCCAATGAATTTTACTGTACAATCTCCAGTGACTGTCTAAATAAATATATATGCAAAGACGTAAAGCAGTAGCACGAGATGAATTTCCTTTATAACCAGCTGAATGTACAAACATATTAAAGAAGAGAAAATAATTACCGATTTCATATGAGAAGAAGTACATAATGAGAGCCATGAGCGGCAGCCAACCGATCTGTGAGACCACCGGACTGTTTATTCGCGTCAAAAAAAAGAAGCCACCCAGCATTGACTGTAACAAAATTTACACAATAAATATATAAAACAACTTTTGCATTGTATCATTATTATCTTCATCATCAGCTTATTTATTAAGTTCTTATTATCATCATCATCAGTTAATAGACACTCCAATAGACATAGACATAGGCCTCCTCCAAAGACCTCAACATCGATCGATCTCGCGTTGCTCATTAAGTTCTCATATAAGTAAAATTCTTTTTTTTTTCCGATATAAACCTATTAGTTTTTTTACTTGATATACATAAATATTTATAAGGTACTATTGTCGAAGTGTGAGGTTCTCTTATATCATTATAGATATCATTAAATCGTATTATGTTGAAATTTACCCATACATATAATTTTTCATCAAAAATGTTATATATAACTCCTTTAATTTTAACTTATTTACTTGTTTAACTTTTGTTTGTTATTATTTATTACACCTAAGATAGAGGGCACCTAATGATGATGATCTTCAAACAAATTCACGAGGAGATTGCGTTTAACTTACCAACAATCCCAAGATCACGTAACGTATCATCAACGTATATATAGAAGATTTCCATCCGGAGATGCATTGCTTTATCACAAGATCTCCGAAACTATTAGACGTAAACACACTCAAAATTTAATAGAGATATTATTTCTGCCATTTAGATATCAGCTATCAATACACTGCACAAAATTCCAAGGGAATTGCGGGGGTATTATAGCGAGCAAAGCGAGACGGAGATACAGCTAGTATTACATACACTTAGCAGAATAGCGTTTGTAGGTTACATCTAGTTTAATATTACAGCTAAACTTGTCGGTTAAGCACTTTACAACAATGGCGTTACAACAATGTAAGCTATTATAGGTTTTGGTATAAATAGCTTATTATTCATTGTACAATGTCTGCATTATGCATATCAAACAATGCCTTCCTTTTATTTTAAAATAGCATTTATATAGAATTTAATTTTGCAATTCTGCGCGTTGTTAATTTTGCTCGTAAACTTTAAAAGGCGCTATGGTTAAAAAAACTTTTGTGCGCGATTTTTATAAAATAAAACTAGTTTATGGTAAGTGGCTTTTGTATACCATAAACTAGGGAATATTTTTACCTGCAGAGTATTAATGTTTTATCACAATTCCACAAGACATCAAATGACAATTAAGCCGTAGTGAAACGTACTCGCCAAGAATATTTAGATATGTTTACAGCGCCATAGGCGGATTCAAAAAATCCTACAAGCAATGAAATTCGATAAACATGTAGTAACAGACTCCTAAATTGAAAGTGAGTGAACATTTTAAATGACTCTATTAAAAGAAGATAACTCACGAGACTCAAAGCACAGCACGCTGTGGACACGAGAAGCAATATCCTGCGGCCCGCCCTATCCACCACCGTCGGGGCTATTAGACTGGCGATCAGCCTCGTCACACCGATTATAATTGTCGCTAAATCTGGTCTAAAATCAAAGAAAAATATATTATGATACAATTACACATGTTTGTAGATAACATAGTTCTAAAATTATTAACATAAAGACAAAATAGAAATGACCAACCTGATAGAGGATCCGGCGATCTGGAAGATGGTCGTTGCGAAGAACAACACAGCAGCTACACCACTCAACTGCTGCAGTGTGCATAGGCTTAAGGTGATGAAGAGTGACCACCTGTTAGCTTTAACGGTGAAGATCTTGATCCAAGCCTTCCAGCTGTGACCTTCGTCAGGGTTTGTGCCAAGAACTGATTCGAACACGTTGTCCAAATCATCAACGCGACCGAGATACCTTAGGGTTTCCTTCGCTTCGGTCTGTTTTCCTTATATTAAGAAATTATTCTTTTTATTTTAAACAATTTCTAATAAATTTTATTGATATTATTTTTATAAGGAATGAATGACGAACATAGGTCATAGTCTTCTTATTAGAATAAACAATAAGCATACTAATATAATGGATATTCGACGATGAGTAGAAGTTATGTTTATACGATTATGATATAGACTTATTCTTTACTAGTATACCTAATAGTGCGATGAAATCTTTGATAGTAAAATGCACTTTTCTAATAGAAGAATATCCACTCTTCCTTCAGACTATCATATCGTCCTTATTCATTTTTGTATCTATTTATTAACTTTTAACCTTTACAATGAGCTCGAGAATTTGGACAAATTTTACTCGTCAATGATACATAGTATATCATTGTTAGAAGATAAATCTAGTTTAGTATTTAATACTAAAATATTGTTGATATCTTGTTAATGTGAACGAATAAAACGAATATAAAAAATAACATCTTTCCAGTAGACGCATTAAGCTCTGAAGCGCTAAAAGCAATTCCCTACGATTCCCCGTAGTAAAACTAAATTGAACGCTCTAAGAAAAAAAAAATGTAGTAAGTATGCACATAAAAATAGCTCGTACCTTTAATGGCGTAATAAACAGGCGACTCAGGTATAAATAGTAACCCTATAACGTGGACTATGTTAATCACCAGAGCGATGTAACCGGTCGTCTTGTAAGAGACGAAGGGACCAATGCCGTACGCCGCCAGGGTACCGAATATACCAACTATTGATGTGGAGGTGAGCAGGATGCCCCGGATGTGGGTCGATCTGGAAGTAAATTTTGACAAATTTAATTATTCATCATCACCATTATCATCCGGTAGACTCACAGCGTCTTCCTCAAAGATTTCCACACCGATCAGTTCAACGGATTTCCGCGACCTTCACTGGATTATGACATATATTGTATATACAAACTAATTGTGTGTTCGCATATAAAGAAATAATCAATACCAATTAGTTATTAGTAAAACTAATTAGTAGTATTACTACTGCCAGTCAGGGAATTCAAATTATTACAGTAATTAAAATCTCTTTCTCTAAGCGATAACAACAATGCGATACAGTGTAAATTTCCTAACTAGGTCTCATGTTATTTTCTGTTAAATAAACATCGTACCTAACTCAAACTTTCATTTGTGGCAGTCGAAAACGGATTCAAATTAGGTTCCCTGAATGTTTTTTTTTTATTCAACGAAGCGACGAGACGGGTGGGACGTTCACCTGATAGTAAGTGATACGCCTGGCCATAACAACGTGGCACTACTTTGGATGTTATACATTATACCACGTTACGCTCATCGTTTTAAGACATAAGATATTAAGTCTCGTTACCCCAGTAATTACACAAACTACAGCGCTTTTCAAACCGGAACAGTAATGTCTGCATACTACCGTTCGGCAGCAGACATAGGCGTTTCTTGGCACCCACCCAGATCTCCGGCAACAGATGTATGTGATGTGTGTATATGATATATATATAAATATTACATTCACTTCCAAATACAATTGTGGAAATTATTATTAGAAAAAAAAAAATAGACGTAAGATATAGAATCTCGTTAACCCAATAATTACTACAGCGCCTTTCAAACCGGAACACAGTACTGTATAGCGGCAGAATTAGGCATATGGCAATGGAATTGATAACGAAAGATTATTATTTGTTTTTCTTCAACGCGGATTCCGTTTAAAAGTAACAATAAGAATGTATGTTCGGGCGCCGTTGCCAAACAAATTAAAAAAAAAACAACGCCGTCTGTCTGCTGCAGAGCGTTTGACTTTGAAATGACATTGTAATTATTGGTAGACAGAATTATAATCATATTAATGAAAACTAATGTATGCATATATTTAAATAGTCTAATGGAACATTTGTATTCGCTTTGTAATGTTTTTTTTTTATATTTATAAGACTGACATAATTGGTGTAAAGAGCGCAGTTCACGGGACCAGAGCCAGCTTCACCTGCTCTTGGTGCTGCTACATCTACATTGGGCCAGCGTGGTGGAAAATGGCCCAAGTTTAATAAAAAAAACTGTCATAAATGAATAAACTAATGAATTGCATATGTATCGTGAAAGTCAAGCTTCTATTATGAACTGCAACCACTTTTATTGGTGCTAGGTCCCTGCCATAGACTATAGTTAGCTACCAACGAAGCTCCTATTTCAGCCGTCAAACAGTACTGTGCAAACATTACTGTGTTCCGGTTTGAAGGGAGCTGTAGATAGTTTAATTACTGGGGTAACGATACTTAATACCTTACGTCTTAATGTGCAATGTGGTACTATGATTACCATCTTAACTAGAGCTGTGTTGTTATGAGTTGGCGTATCGCTTACCATCAGGTGAACGTCCCTTCATTGTATAAAAAAAACACTGTTTTTGGCAAACCTCAGAAGAATATGGCGAGTATAGGAATTATTCTCAAAATTTGAAAAGCTTTTGTTCAGTTGAGGATTTTATTAGATTTAAATGGTGATGATGAATAAACCTCCGAATGATGATTCGATAATCCGATGAGACGCTATCTAAAATGTTTACACTGCCACAAAAACATACCAACAACATACCTAATATAAATACTAGATATTTTTTTATATACTTAAATAACCTCATTATAATATGCAAATGATATAAATTATAGGTATTTGTCGGGAATAAATATACATAATATAACCATAGCAATATACTACATACATACCTAATATAAATAACAATTATAGTTAGCATTCGCATGAGTTTTATTTAACAAATAAATAACGATTTATCATTTTTATAAAGTGAATAACAAAGTGCCTTTCATTGAACCCTTTTCTCGCCGACGTATTCACAAAATGGATATTTTGGAATTATTCCGCGCAGTCATCGCAAGGGTTACCAGTGGAAAAAAAATATTGTTTCTCTCGCACTATAAAAAAATACTTTTAAACGTTGGCATTAAATTTGTCTCAGTATATCCTCGACAACCTTTTTACTTTGTTGTCTACTAAATTATTTGAATGTTCATGCATTCTGATAATTTATGGTCCATTAAATATATGTCTTCCATAGATCTTTGGGAACGGGCGTGTTTACAGGCAAAAGTCTAATTTTTTTTTCTCAGATGATAAAATTACAATCTTGCGGGACATTCACCTGATGGTGCTGATGGCATAGATATTTACGAAGCAAAAAGATGAGCACATCTACTCTAAGGATAAAGTACTAAGTCTCCACCTACATAATGTTTTGATGGGGAAGCACGACCTCCTCTGAATATAATATCCCTTCTATTATGGATTCCAGATGAAAGAGATGTTATTATGGTTCTAGAATTGCAATGAGGGTGATAGCTTATCAGATAGGTTCGAACATACCGTACCATCGAACCCTCGAACCTATATTTCCTATTAGCTAGCCTTTCACTATAAAGTAAGTAATAGATACATGATAAGTCTCTAGCATTTGCTTCTAAGTTTGCTACAATTTTAATCTACTTACGCGATTTCACCCACATAGACCAGGTTGCTGACGGTGACCATGCCCATTCCCAAACCGCTTATAATCCTTATAGCGTACACCATCGCCACATTTCTCGTGGTAACAATCAAAATGATAGCTGTTAAGTTTAATAGGCCTCCGAGAAACAAGCATGGCTTCCTGCCTATTATATTCGATAAATAACTAGGTATGTACGGACCTGAAACAGTAATAAATCAATTAATACAACATTTATCTCCTAATAAATATTCCATTTCATACAGTCCATATTTTTTTTTAATTGGCGAAAAATTTGTAATAAGACCTAATAACGTTAGTCCTTTCGCCAAAATCAAATTGTATATATCATTAAAAACAAAGTACGTAATGTTTTATTCTGTTAGCAAAATGGAGGTGAAATTAATATTCAACTATTTCTTTGCAATAAAAAATCAAACATTCATCAGAGCGATAAATCTTTCTAGTGGTGGCTTTGGCGACAATGCAAAAAAAAAAAAAACAAATGCGTCTGATCAGAGATCCGTTGTTTTATTGTCGATAATATTTAACAATATATTTCGTCATCATCAGCCGATAGATATATATAGCTATACTAGATATATACAGCCTGGACATAGGCTATATATGTACTATATATTTATCACTTATTAAATAATATAATAAGATGCAGATTAAATCTTGAATACAAATGGCCGGATCATAATTTAATACGAAAAAAATCTTGTGATGCTGTCACATTAGTATCAAGTTGAGGAAAAATAACGTTCTTCGTATCTAAATAAAAATGGACTTCATCTCTCCCTCTTTCTCTATCTCTAAATAGATGAAGCGGGAGAGATGAATTGAACAACAAATACATTGTTCTGTTGAAGAAGAATTTTGCTGTAGGAGGAACTTCTAGAACATACTGTTTCAACCCTAACAAGGTGAACCGCCGATCTGGTGAGAATCGCGGGAATCCACTGGACTGTAGATCTTTAGAAGAGGCCTATGTCCAGCAGTGGACGTATATCGGCTGATGATGATGATGACTGTTTAATAGAAAAAATAATAGCTGGTACCTTCAGCGATATAACCGCCATTTTGTTTTAACAAAGCGTTAAGACGACGGGCCGTTTACCTGTTGGTAAATGACACGCCTGCCCATAACAATGACGCTAGATAGGATGATAAACACTGCATCACATTGCGCTCGCCGCCTTAAAACTTAAGATTTTTTCTCGTTACCCTAGTAATTTCAACTAACAAATAGCAGTCTTCATATTAAGTCTCCGACGTGATGAGACGATTGAAACGTTAACTGAAGGGAATACGTAAGTACATCATGCTGCTAGTTAAAATGGTATAGACTGCACCACATTGTGCTGGTCGCTTTGAGACATGATGTTAAGACTTATTACCTCAGTAATTTAACTAATTAAAACGCTCTTCAAAACGGAACACAGTAATGTTTGGATACTACTGTTTTTCAGCTGCAATAGACTCTGCGGTGGTAACTAGACGGTAACAGAGACCTACCATTAGTAAATTTAATTATAATCATATTCAAATAATTTATTCGTATATATACGGAACCATTTGCTCTAGATAATTCTTTCATACACGCGGTACGGTTAAAGAAAAAAAGTGATATATATATATATATATAATCATTATTTCATTATGTCTTAAATGCTTGCTGACTATTAATAAATTACTTGTAGGTTTGTTTGTCAAGTTTCTTTAAACCGGCTTGGATATTATTAATAACATGCAAGTGTTACTTGTTTTTGTTTTTTTTTTTAACTGGTTTGTTGAATGTTATAAATAATTTTAATTTTATTATTATAAAGAAATGAGTTTTTATGTTTGTCTGATAGGATATACCTGATAAAAGAAGATCCATATTTAGTAGAACAGTCATTGCAGCGATTTTTTTTTATTAATATTAAATTATCTAAAACTACATTTAGTGCTTTCAATTCACAGATTATAACTATATTACTAGTAAAAGATTTTTTGAATATTATAAATTTAATCTTTTCTACTAGAAACAGTAAATACTTCGTATGGCGATTGCCAAAAAGCTCAAGCTTTCGGTGAACTTATAATATAAGTAACTAACAACTCGCACTTGGCGAGTGATGGATAAATTACCTTGACTCTTCCCTTGTAAGACAAAATCCTGAGTCCCAGCTGTGGGAACATTAAAATGGCTGTTTATTTACCCAAAACTGTTCTCGAAGGATATAATTTAAATCGGTATAATAGTGACCTTTGACTCTTATATGTCAAAGGAGTATTTTAGTAAACAAATGCAAATATTTAGAATATATATATATGACTTTGAATATTAAAAGGTTTTTTAAATGTTTACAAAGAGATATATACTTGAAAAAAAAAAATTGTTTTTTTGTCTAATTTCGCATTTTTCATTTAAACAAGGCAATGGCAACTATAGACCAATATACTCTCATTATCAGCTAATTAAATAATGAAAGAGAAAGACTATATGATTATTAATAAGTAGAAAGAGAAAAGAACTAGTATGTATAATTAATGTAGAAAATATCTCGTTGAAGCATATTAATAATATGAGATGTTACAATGATTCGAAGGGTAATAACGTAAAGATATGTTGTGACGTGAAAACTAAGAGTCCATATTAATATCTGTCCGTTTTATCAAAAGGACCATTCAGAATTTTAACAAAGGCTGAGGAGAAAAGGAAAAATGCTCGGTAAAGTGTACTAAGTTCTCACAAATAATAGACAATCATTTCTTTCCCTTTGTAAATCAATGCTTTTAGGTGACTAAGAAATGTTCTCATAAATAATGATCTAAGTTAAACTAATGTGAGAAGATTTTCTTTCTAATAAACAACAGATTAAATTATGACCTGATTTTGAAATGGTGGTGGCCATGGTTAACAAGTGGGGATGATGGAGGCAATGGTCATGTCTTTTTATAATTCTTTTAGATGAGTTATTAATATAGTGTGTGAATACGAACACATGCCATATAACAAACTTCCATCCTAAATTATTAAAGATGTAATTCTATAGATAAGGGGTGTAAGGGGTTCTGACCAACATCTTACGGAGCCCAAGTTAACCTCACCTGCATGCAGTACTTCCTACTAAACAACAGATGAGGCTCTGACCACCCCAACCCACAATGGGCAAACGTGGTGGACTAAAGCCCTATTCCCCTCAATAAACTCTGAAATCTTTGGGGGAGGCCTATGTCCAGCCGTGTACGTCTATCAGCTGATGATGATGATATAATTCTATTCTTACGGATACTAAATTGATAATGTAACTATGTTAGGCGAGTTCTTCTTTATTATCTAGTCTCGGGCTAGTAAGAATAGGATTAAGGTAAGCCCTCCCTCGTAGAAGGCCAATAAAATGGTTTTCGGGTTCATCGGCATTGAACGGGGGGACCCTTATTATTCGCTCCGCTAACCCAGGATGAACGACATACAAGGTGGTCTAGTTCTGATCGTATCAAAGCGAGGGTTTCGAAAAGCATAGCCCTTCCTAGGATGTTTTAGGCGTAGTGCAGAAGGCACCGGTGCGGTTCGTAGGAGATCCCAGGGGCTCCTACAACGCCACTGTAGATGAGCACCGAGGGAGTTTTAGTGGGTAAAAATCCGACATTACCTTGTCTTCCCTCCACAAATAGGGTATCTTTTCAAAATATTTCCCCTGATAATAATAAAGGCGAGCTGTTCCATTCACAGTGTAACTAATGGTAACTGCAGAACCATCAAATAAGATGATGTATATATAAATAAATTATCATCACAACTTGTTCAATCATCAACAATTCAACGACCGGACGAAACTGATTGAACTGAACCACATCCTCTTGATGACATTGATGAATTAATCTTCATAAATATTCATGGTGATGAGATAGTTTGATTATTCAATATACCTTCTGAATAGGGGCGAAAGTATTATAAACAACATCGTAATATTTAATGTTATATTATATATTTTATTATATATGTAACGTGTCTTGGAAACCATTAGGAAATGGACATTTTCCAAGAACAGATTTCGTGAACGACCCGTACTTGTCCAGCGTGGTAGGTGAAAAGCTTTTACACTCTCCCACCAATGGGAATCTTAAGAGACTTGTTTATAGTTAGATGACAAAATAATAATTACTTTAAACATTAGGTTTTAAACTCGATTACAATAAAATTCTCATTATATCAATTTATATAATCTATTCTTTACGTAATACCAAAGTTGTTAAACGATTTTCACGCGACTTCAAATGTCAAAAGCATGCCAAGTTCAAGGATATATGGAAAATTATTATAATTATAATGTATAATACATATAGATATTTGTATAATCGCGTTTTTTTTATCTACAACAGCTATTAATATTGCGATCAAGTGCAGATAAATTCTTTAATCTATACTTGATCGCAATATTAGTACTCTGGCTCTAATGTAACAGTTGGAACAGAGCGGGTTATTGCGGCTGAATAGGAAGATACCTTATCACCATTTTTGACAATCTCAATAATGAGTTAAATTCATTGGATGCCTTATTTTTAAGACATAACATGGTTATATGGGATTTATATCCACTAAAACCAAGAAAAGAAACTAAAATAAAGAGTAATGAGAATGAAAGTGGATGGTTATAAGGGTAGAGGAAGACCTATGAAAGTGTGAATGGATTGTGTGAAGGATGTAAGAAGTGTGTGTATACAGATATGACGGCTGATAGAAGGATATGGAAGAGAAGTACATACTGTGTCGACCAACATAGCTGGGAAAAGGGCAGGAGTAAGAAGAAGAAGAAAACCCCTCAGTGGTCTTTCTCAGGTTGTCGCGGGATTTCGAGATCTCTTACGTTATGCAGCGATGCCTCTCTGCACTACGCCTTAACAAGACCAAGGGAGGGTCCTAACCTTTATCACCACCTTCAACATGCTACAAGATGTAATATTTGCTATTAGAAAATCCCACAAACCCGAAGACTCCACTAGTCACGGGTCTGCAAGGCACTAAAACCTCGCAACCCTTCGTACTTTGAAAAACTTAATGTCTATAGATTTCTCTCTGATATGATCTCATAATATAGATAAACTCCCTCTCCATCTCTATGGCAGCTCATATAAAGAAACCTAGGAGAGAGCTCGAATAGACGCTTACATAGAAACAGGGAACGAACGCGAGTCGGTACACATCGCTACCCTACCAGAACCAGTCCACAGATTATAAGAAAAAGTTAATAAAAATAACCCTCGGCTGTTAGCATGTTATTTTTAGAGCGATAAAATGCTCTAGATATTTATAGCAGTATAGCAATAATTCGCGTACTCTCCAGATAAAATTTATGATGTAAGTTATTTATATTTTGTTTTTGTGTCTATACAATATGATGTTAAAAGGCGCACTGTTATAAAAATAAAACTTTAAAACCTTTACCTTAGAATGTAAAAAAAAAAATTTATTAAAGACGAGTATTGCAATCGTATGCTTAATTTACAGACAAAAAATGTTAAACTTTTATATGAAATCAATAATCATACTTTATTTCACATATACATTAAGAGATGTATAGAGATTCATTGACTCATCATCATCAGCCGATAGACGTCCACTGCTGGACATAGGCTAGCCCAAAGATCTCCACATACTCTCAGCATAGCCTCCAGCAATTGGTGGGATATTGACTCATCACGAGATCATTACTACTATTAGACGTAAACAATCAAAATCTCGTAGAGATATTTCTTCTACCACTTTAAATTCAGCTAAGAATGTAATTTATAAAATTTCTTCCCCAAAGACATTTGCGGGGGTGTAGACGTTAAACTACCCGTGAGGTGGCCAATTGTTGTCTGGTGGAAATATTTCTGTTAAATTTAAAATCTAATACTGAACTACGGTCAGCAAAGTGGGCAGGGAACAGCTGTTATAATAACTCATACTACAATTCATTCCTCAAGAGAAAGAGATGAAAGCCATAGCAGTTATCTTTTAATGAATATATTCTAGGTAGGTACCACTACGACTAAAAGGATTTTCAGGTTCGTGGGCTTTGAGTGTGGGGTTGCCCATTAACCGAGCCCAGGGTGAATGTCAAATATAAGGTGCTTGTCGTAGCTAAGAGAGGACGCCGAGGAGAGTTACGGAACTTCCCGAAACGTGCTTGGGTATGCTGCAGCGAGGCATCGGTGGTTCCGTAGGTCTGATGGCCTCTTGGAAAGCACAAAGCATGATCACCGAGAAAATTCTAGTAGGTACAAATCCCATATAACCCAATCTTCCCCCTCAAAGGCATCATTTTATTAGATAGATTAGATTTCCTTATCGCCAAAAAACCATCATCTCGGTAGATACTCTCGCAGCTCCTTTCTCTCGTAAAACAGTGATGTACAAACGTCACTACGTTCCGGTTTGAAAGGCGTGATAGATATTGAAATTATCGTATTGGATACTTATCACATTACTCCTCAAAGCGCCGAGATGACCGCGGGGCAGTATAAACATCCTGACTGTTCGCGACATTGTGGAACATCGCCCAAGTAACGCTTTGTTGAAACGTTTATACAGAGTGATTATAAAAACATGAATATATTAAATACGGAAATTCCAAAAAAAAATAACCTTAATTTTTAATCATTTACATAAATTTGTTTAATTAATGAATTGTATGCTAATGTAATGCAATTAAACTAAATATTTTGGTATATATTGAGAGATAAACTTTAGGTTTTTTCCATAAAAATGTATCAATTTTTTTTTTATGGAAAAAAAAACTGAAGTCATAGCAATAACCTCTATAGAGATCACTTTGTTTTTAATGCTTTTTATGGTATATATCTATAAAAAGCAAACCAAAGGATAAGCTGCATAAAATACAGCTTATTAGGTGCAGCAATTACGCAGGTGTTGTAATCGATTTTAACAAATCGATTAAACCAAACATCATCAAGTATTTAATCGTTGTTAAATAATTTTAGAGTATTGTTATTATATTAGGTTGGGGAAAAAGAAATCCATTATTTTTTCGGTAGATGGCTGCAGTGATAAATTTCTCGTAAAGTATCGATCAAACAGTTTCAGATTTATGCTCGTTGGAAAGGTGACATTTCGCAGTAAAAAATTTCTTTTGCTGTTTTTTGTTTGGTGCATTCAATTGTGAATTACAGGGTGTTAAAAATGGAAGTGAACAAAGAGAAAATTCGGTATATTTTACAGTTTTTCTTTGACAAAGGCGAAAATGCAAGCCAGGCGGCTAAAATTGTGAATGGTGTTTATGGACCCGATACTGTAACAGCCAATTATGTGCAATTTTGGTTTCGTAGATTCCGTTCAGGAATTTTTGATGTTAAAGATGCACAGGAGCTAAAAATGGACCACAAAACAGTTTTAAACCATTTACACAAAGCTGGATTAAAAAAGAAGCTCGATGTTTGGGTGCCACACCAATTAACAGGAAAAAACATGATGGATCGAATTTCCATCTGCGAAGCCTTGGCCAAACGGCCAAACGGAGACAGACCCATTCATTAAACGGATGGTGACTAGAGATGAGAAATGGATCACATACGATAACCCTGTGCGAAAACGATCATAGTCAAAGAGCGGTGAAGCACCTCAAACGGCCAGGAAGGTTCTGCTGTGCATTTGGTGGGACTGGAAGGGGATTATTTATTATGAGTTGTTTCCATATGGCCAAGCACTAAATTCTGATCTCTACTGTCAACAACTGGACCGTTTGAAGATAGCAATTGACCAGAAACGGCCAGAATTGGCCAACAGGAGAGGTGTCGTGTTCCACCAGGACAACGCTAGGCCACACACGTCTACAGTGACTCGCCAGAAACTTCGGGAGCTTGGTTGGGAACTTTTAATGCATCCGCCATACAGTCCGGACTTAGCACCAAGCGATTACCATCTTTTTCTTGCATTACAAAATTTCTTTAGTGATAAAAAATTGGCATCTAGGGAAGATTGTGAAAATCGGCTACTAGAGTTTTTTGCAAATAGAGACCAGGACTTCTACGAGAGAGGCATTATGAAGTTACCTTTAAAATGGCAACAAATCATAGAACAAAACGGTGCATATTTGACCCAAATCGGATAACCCGAAGCATGTTAAATAAAGTCCTGAAGTTCATATAAAAATAATGGATTTCTTTTTCCCCAACCTATTATATTATTTCAATGTAATATTCTTATCAACTTACCAACTATAGCACCGACGTACAACAGTGAACCAATCCAAGAGACTTGAAGGTCTGTGATGACCTCCGGCAGCGGCGACTGGTCAGGATCCTGCAGCTTAGGTATTATAGGTGCTGACCATCCGACGCTGTAGCCGTCTATAAACTGTCCTATGTTTACTGGAAATAATAAAGATAAAAAAAAATAGTAAATTGACGAAACAAAACTGCAGCTAATAATAATGTAATGGTTCGTGAGTCATAATTGCTTATACTGCTCCGTGGCGTCTTATCAGACGGAAGTCTGATAAGACGCCATGATTCGATTCCGTAACTACATAAGGTGCTATTAGGTTTGATAGTAGACTCTCTTGAGCTTAAATAGCTACCATCCTTATATTGTAAATCTACCGTCAACTGCTTGTAAAATATAAGTTAACTGATAGTAGATATACAATAATATAACCAGAGTGCAAATGACTAACTATACCAAACAGTGTACTAAGCTGTAGTACTAACTTCAAATGTTTGACAAAAAAAAATATAATTATTTGCATTCTCACGTTAAATACATTTATATAGCAAAACCTTGTGAAAATGACAGGAAATATACATACAAAAAAAAAAAAAATTATATTAGTCAACTTTAACTTCAGATAGCTTAAACCATAAAATTCTCACGTCCTATATATAGAAAGACCAGACAATTAAAAAGTATAGTTATAGTAATATAGTATAACTAACAGTAAATTGTAAAGTAGTTTAATAATTTAACTGTATTTTTTTTATAAGCAACAAAAACAAAATCTAGACAATAATCTAGTACATATTAACAATTACTTTTTTTTATATTACACATGCAACAGAATTTTATCTTAAATTAAAGATCAACTAAAATTTTGTAATAAATACCTAAAAATACAATGTGATTAATATACAAATAAAATAATATTATAATTATGTATTTAATTAATAATTAAAACGTATTAATGTATAAAAAAAAACTCTTTCATGTTTATGACTCTAAAACGCGGAATAAATTATGCGTGGAACTATTCAAGTTACATATTAATTACAACGCGTATACATTATTTATTAAATAATACGTTTAATATGTATATAATATTGTATATAAACAATAAAAAATTACTAATATATACAATTTTATTATAATGAAGATTAATGTATTGGAAATATTAAGTTTATTTGATGTAAATAACAAAATATGGAAAGAAGTTGCACTCACCACAAAATACAATTAAAACTTGTGCTTTTAAATACGAATCCATTTTTTTTTTTAAAAAAAAAAAGATGTTTATATGTTATAAACTGTTATTATGAACTAATAGATTTTACATTTATGAACTGTATTTTTTTTTTTTTTAAATATTTAGTTAAAAATTCAAAACGGAGGACATTGTTGAATGGACCGGAGATAAAAATGTACTAAACAGAAGGCGCTTACTTATGGAATAATAAAGCGTCAAGTAAGAACCGGAACATTTGATGTAATAGCAGACAAACGCAAACAAAGTATGGCTGCATCGGGAGGAAAAGACATTTCAATAATACCACTCGTGGTGAATCCGCCAACGCGATAACAACACGAGAATCACCATGGTATCACATCCTCATACTCATAAGTTATCACGAAGAAAGAGTTTCGGTACATAGATACGTGGGTACCACTGCAGTTCCTGTTTCTGCCGCCGAGACAGTACTGTGCAAATATTGCTCTGTTCCGGTTTGAAGGGCGCTGTAGCTAATGTAATTACTGGGGTAAAGAGATTCGGCATCTTATCACTCAGGCGATGATCGCAATTTGGTGCAGTATATATCTGAAAAGATTGCTTAAGTGGCAATGGGCAGGACATATCGCTCGGTCTGACGGCCGATGGGACAAAGGTGCTTCGAGTGGCAGCCGCGTAGTGCTGGCAATCCCCTCAAAGGAGGTGTAAGTTTCTGATGAAGGTCACGAGAAGTCGCTGGTTCAATCGGAATGGAGACCTTTGAGGGAGGGCTATGCGTATAGAACGTCACCCGGCTGATATTATAATGTAATATATCATCGTAATTAGCGCCACGTTGTTATGGGCAGGCGTATCACTTAACATCAGGTGAACGTTCCAGACGTTTCATCGGTTAATTGAATAAAAAAAAAGTATACTCACTAAGTCTAAATAAACTAAGTAGTACAGCAGTTCGCAAACATCACATACATATTTTTCTTTGAAGGGCATCGTAGCTATTAAACTACTGAGATAACGACTCTTAACATTTTATGTTATAATTATGAGAATGCATCTACTTAAGCATTTACCAATTCATAAAAAAGAAAAATATCCAATTAAGCGACTTGACGAGCGGAATTTTACCTGATTGTAAGTGATACTCCCGCCCATAACAACGTGACGCTAATAAAGATAATGTATAACAGCAACGCCGGACTGATCGATGGGCATTGGGCTATGTCCAGCAGTGGACATCTATCGGCTAATGATACAGCACCACATTGAGCTCGTCATTCAACAGACAAAATTTTTTTTTTTTTTTTATCTCTTTTTAGAATTATTAAGTATCGAATATATACATATGAATTATGACGTTAAAGCAAAAATTTTGATTCATCATCATCAGCATAGAAGTCCACTGCTGGACATAGGCCTATCCAAAAACCATCGATCGATCCCGTGCCTGCGCATCTAGCGTCTTCCACACCAGATCATCGGTAAACTTTATATAATAGTTTGGCAAATATCTCCCTTCCGCCTTTTTGTCTTTTGAATTTCGCGGCTATGTACAAAGCGCTACAGAGCTCGTATCTGGCAATACTATACATAATTTGAAAGGTCTTGACATAACCTACAAAACGACGCTATGCATAATTAGTTTGGATATTGCGTTCAACAGTTATAGACGTGTAAACATGGAGTTCACTAACGCCGAAATTCGCGCTATTTTAAAATTTTCCTTCGTTAAAGGCAAATCCGCTAGAGAAACGTTCCGTGAGATTAATGGTGTTTTGGGGGATGGTACTCTATCACTTCGAACCGCAGAGGAATGGTTTCGACGATTCAGAGCCGGTGAAAACGACACCATGGATAAGCCAGCCGGCGGAAGACCTGTGACGACAAATACCGATCAAATCATGGACTACATCGAGTTAGACCGGCATGTGGCATCTCGTGACATCGCCCAGGAGATGGGAGTTAGTCACCAAACCATTTTAAACCATCCGCAGAAGGCTGGATACAAAAAAAAGCTTGATGTTTGGGTGCCGCATGATTTGACGCAAAAAAACCTTCTGGACCGAATCAACGCCTGCGATATGCTGCTGAAACGGAACGAACTCGACCCATTCTTGAAGCGGATGGTGACTGGCGACCAAAAATGGATCACATACGACAATATCAAGCGAAAACGGTCGTGGTCGAAGGCCGGTGAATCGTCCCAAACAGTGGCCAAGCCGGGATTGACGGCCAGGAAGGTTTTGCTGTGTGTTTGGTGGGATTGGAAGGGAATCATCCACTATGAGTTGCTCCCATATGGCCAGACGCTTAATTCTACCATCTACTGCGAACAACTGGACCGCTTGAAGCAGGCGATCGACCAGAAGCGTCCAGAATTGGCCAACAGGAAGGGTGTAGTGTTCCACCAGGACAACGCCAGACCACACACTTCGTTGATGACTCGTCAGAAGCTACGGGAGCTCGGATGGGAGGTTTTATCGCATCCACCATATAGCCCGGACATAGCGCCAAGTGATTACCACCTGTTCCTGTCCATGGTGCCATATGCCATATTTGCCAAACTTATATAAGTTTGGCAAATATCTCCCTTCCGCTTTTTTGCTCTTTATTCAATGCTTTATAAAAAGTGTTACAGTGATCGGATTTAGTTCAAATATGCGCCGTTTTGTTCGATAATCTGTTTCCATCTAGACGGCAACTTCATAATACCTCCCTCGTAGAAGCCCCCCTCCTTATTTGCGAAGAACTCGGACAGCCACTTTTCACAAGCCTCTTTTAAGTTCAACTTTACACCACCAAGGGCGTTCACCATGGACAGGAACAGGTGGTAATCACTTGGCGCTATGTCCGGGCTATATGGTGGATGCGATAAAACCTCCCATCCGAGCCCCCGTAGCTTCTGACGAGTTATCAACGAAGTGTGTGGTCTGGCGTTGTCCTGGTGGAACACTACACCCTTCCTGTTGGCCAATTCTGGACGCTTCTGGTCGATCGCCTGCTTCAAGCGGTCCAGTTGTTCGCAGTAGATGGTAGAATTAAGCGTCTGGCCATATGGGAGCAGCTCATAGTGGATGATTCCCTTCCAATCCCACCAAACACACAGCAAAACCTTCCTGGCCGTCAATCCCGGCTTGGCCACTGTTTGGGACGATTCACCGGCCTTCGACCACGACCGTTTTCGCTTGATATTGTCATATGTGATCCATTTTTGGTCGCCAGTCACCATCCGCTTCAAGAATGGGTCGAGTTCGTTCCGTTTCAGCAGCATATCGCAGGCGTTGATTCGGTCCAGAAGGTTTTTTTGCGTCAAATCATGCGGCACCCAAACATCAAGCTTTTTTTTGTATCCAGCCTTCTGCAGATGGTTTAAAATGGTTTGGTGACTAACTCCCATCTCCTGGGCGATGTCACGAGATGCCACATGCCGGTCTAACTCGATGTAGTCCATGATTTGATCGGTATTTGTCGTCACAGGTCTTCCGCCGGCTGGCTTATCCATGGTGTCGTTTTCACCGGCTCTGAATCGTCGAAACCATTCCTCCGCGGTTCGAAGTGATAGAGTACCATCCCCCAAAACACCATTAATCTCACGGAACGTTTCTCTAGCGGATTTGCCTTTAACGAAGGAAAACTTTAAAATAGCGCGAATTTCGGCGTTAGTGAACTCCATGTTTACACGTCTATAACTGTTGAACGCAATATCCAAACTAATTATGCATAGCGTCGTTTTGTAGGTTATGTCAAGACCTTTCAAATTATGTATAGTATTGCCAGATACGAGCTCTGTAGCGCTTTGTACATAGCCGCGAAATTCAAAAAGACAAAAAGGCGGAAGGGAGATATTTGACAACCCTATATATAGTTTATTAATGTTATAATATAAATATTTGTTGTACATACAGTAAGTTAGTTGAGAGGTTGGGAACGCGAATATATAAACAGCCCAATTACTTTTCCCAACGCTGGGATTTTATCCAAGTGCTATTCGGTAGATGTCACATATCCACAAAAGTCACTCATGTAGGTCTCTGTTGCTGGAGACCGTCTAAGTAGGTACAAACGCAGCTCTAGTTCTGCCGCCATACAACAGTTTGTAAATATTACTATGTTCCGGCTTAAAGGGCGCGGCTAGCTAGTGTATTAATTACTGAGGGAAGACTTAACAGTTTCTGTCTCGATGAGCGCTGTGGTACAATTTATAATATCCTAAATAGCGCCACATTATTATGGGCAAGCGCATCACTTACTATCAGTTGAACCTCGTATAATAAAAAAATTTCATCGTTTTCTTTTAACTGAAGTTTAGTCTCAATGCATTTAGATATTAAAACTATTTTAAATTTACTACTATATACATTATTACTGCTTTTATTTACTACATGTGTACTATTCAACAGTAAATTGCTATTGTATGTTCATTAAACGCGTAAGTTATGTTAACCGGTTTCATTATCAATTTCTTATAGTCAGCGCGAATAACTTTATCTTTGTAACAACAACAACATAAAATATATCATGCAATCTACTTAAAAAACTACTTTTTTAAAATATCTTGTATTATTTTATCATCATCATCAGCTGATAGAGGTCCACTGCTGGGCACAGGCATCCATCAAAGATCTTCACACCGATTGGTTCCGTATGGAGCCAATAAATTTCTCTATTGTTGGAGACCATCTAGGTAAAGGGTGTCTGGCGGCAGATTTATATTTTAAAAAACGAATATCTCAATAAGTTATAAACAGTGCGGGGGGAAATTGGTGTCATTAGAATCACCGATCGTGCGGATTTCTTAGTCATGATGTCGCAGTGGTGCAGTGGTCGGGTGAGCATCGCGCGTTCGCTATTGAAGCATTTTTCAAGAGTAACGATTCTTACGTACTCGCTCGCCGACAGTTTTGTTCACATTTCAATATTCGACGGATAGGCGATGGGCCGAGTGTGAATTTAATTCGTTCGTGGGTGGAGAGGTTCCGCGCAACTGCTTCGGCTATGAACACACCACGGCCAGGACCTAGTCGATCGTCAAGGATCCCCGAAAACATTGAACTGGTTGAACGCAGTTTACGTGAAAATGCACGACTTTCGATACGGAAAAGGGCAGCTTCACTGTGACTTCCAAGAGCAATTGTGCATGAAATTTTGAAAAAAGATATGAAGTTTCATCCTTTTAAAACTCAAATAATTCAAGAATTGAAATAAAATGACTGCGTCAAGCAAATTTTTTTGTGAAACCATGTTGGAGCGTTTTCGCACTGTGAATTCCATTTTTGAAGCGACGAGGCTCATTTTCATTTAAACGGACACGTAAACAAGCAAAATTGCCGTTACTGGGCTCTAAGAACTCGCAATCCTCGACTGAAACACCAAAAACCATTACATTGCCCAAGGGTAACTGTTTGGTGCGCTTTATCCACGAATGGGATAATCGGACCATTTTTTTTTGAAAATGCACGGGGCCAAGCGACGAATGTCAATGGTGAGAATTATCGGCTCATGATTTCGAATTTCTTTTTGCCGAACCTGCGAGCTCATTCATCATTCTCATCACACACGTGGTTTCAACAGGATGCGGTACAGGTGCGACCGCACACACGGCCAGAGCTTCGATGGATTTGTTGCGAGAAAATCTCCCTCAAAAAACAAAAAACTGATTAGTCGCTTTGGGGACATCCCGTGGCCACCGAGGTCACCCGACCTAACTCCAATGGATTTTTTTTTGGGGGGCTACCTCAAAGAGAGAGTTTACGCCAAGAATCCGCGAACTATTGTAGACTTAAAAGAAAATATTCGGCGAGAAATCAGCGCAATTGAACCAAATTTACTGCAGCGTGTGGCACGGAATACGAGTCTCCGTTTCGAACAGTGTGTGTGTGTGTGTGCAACAGGATGGAAGACATTTGGATGACATTATCTTTAAAAACTGAAATCCGCATTTGTACTCTATCTTTTAATACTTTGGTAAAATTATATGTTAAACATATTATTTTTTATTTAAATTTGAAAACATAAATCTGCCACCAGACACCCTGTACCACCGAAGTTCCTATTGCGGTAGACGAAAAGTACCATGCAAACATAATCGTATTCCGGCTTGAAGGACGTTGTATCTGGTGAATTTACTGGGGTCACGATACTCAACATTTCTTTACTCACGGCTATGAGCACAATATGGTGCAGTGTTTACCAACCTAACTAATATAGCTCCACGCCATAGGCAGGCGTATCACTCACTATTAGGTGAACGTTCCGCTCGTCTCGTCGCTTATTTATGTAAAAAAAACCGTCCACCTCAGCGTCTACTTCTGCAGCCAACAAATTATCTGCAGTCATTACTGTGTTTCGGCTTAAAAGGCGCTGTAGCTAGTGAAATTACTTAAGTAATGACGCTTAATATCTTGTCTCAAGGCGAGCTCAATTTGGTGCAGTGTGTATCATCCTAACTGGTACGATGTTATCAAGCGTATCATTTACCATAAAGTGAATGTCTCGCTCGTCTCATGGCTTCTTTGATATAAAAAGTTGAAAACATAATTCAATTAGTCCGCGCAAAGCATTGAAAACAATTATATTTATTTGAATTTGATTAATTGATTTGACGGATCTTCTGACATCGCGGTCATCGCGGAGTACCTGCTCTTTGATCATCACCAACAGTACGATCCACACAGAGCTCACTGTGTCCTAACCTCTTCAAGAGGTACGCTTGATCTTTGATCCAATAAACACTTAATCTTTGATAACAATTTGCTAGTTAATTATTAGTTAAAGTAAACGCGATGAAATTCATAAAATTAGTTACACTAAATAGTATTTAAAAGTATTTTTTTTTTTAATTATACTGAGTATTAGGAGACCGCTTCCGAAAACGAAGACAGACGATAGTACCAATAAAAAAAAAACATAATTTTAAAACGTTTTATTAGCTTTATTTACGCTCTATCATGTTAATACAGCTAAATGAAACGATAGTTTCATAAAAAGTACATTACTTTACTAAAAAAAAAAAACAAGCAATGAAACACAAAATAAAAAACAGCTGATGCTTGGATCAACGAACGCCCTTTTCTTCGTTCCTTTTCGTTTCATTGCTGGGTTTTTTTTTAGTAAAGTAATGTATTTTTTTAGACACTATCATTTCATTTTGCTGTACAAACATGATGTAATGTAAATAATGCTATTAAAACGTTTTAAAAATATGATTTTTCTTTAATCAGGATCGATTTTTTTTTCGTCCCATCATCAAAGGTGTCATTAGTACTATCGTCTGTCTCCGTTTTCGGAAGCGGTCTCCTAACACCCAGTGTTATATTTATTAAAGACCTGGTAATCGATTGGAAGTAAAGCAATCGTGTAGACCAATATCTAGAGAAATCAAACAAGACGTCCGGTTTAATTTTAATTGCTAAGTTAAATATTAAATAAAAATTCCACAAACATAAGACTAGTTCGATAAAGACCTACCTAAACCGGTCGCAACATGGAAAAAAAACATTACGTACACGATAAGATAACAAATAGTTATCTAAGGTATGAATCACAAAAAGTAAGTATTATTACAATTACAGCATTTTAGGATAGTTATTATTAAAGGCTGCCCTCGCACAGGATCTAGATTTAACACTGAAAGGAGGCTCCGGAGCCCTGAACATGTCATCTGTAGTAGAGCTAAACGGAATTTGCACGGTCAGATCGAACTCGTTCGACTCATCCCGGAACTGTGCCAAGAAGAGGTCGAGTGTAAGGCGTGATGTATTTTCTAGCATACCTCATCGAATGAGGAAAAGGACGGAATTCTAATAGCGGCATAACAGATACATGAGAAAGTGTTCCCCTGACCATATGCCATGAAGTGAGTCTCTTCCTCTCTCATTCCCATTTAAATGTACTCCTCTCGTGAAGAAAAATAGACGTGCTGTTAGCTAATTCTAAAGGGTACTTTGATGAAATAAGAATACTTTTATTTTACATCTTTATCAATTACAAAACCTTATAATTATTATTATGTATAACACAAACATCATAACATTTGTTTTCTGTATAAACTAACAGGAATCAATCAAAAGGAACTATATTTTATGACAGTATTTAGGGTAATTCAAATGAAGCAATCATAATTGACATAATGATTATAAAAAATAAAAAAAATGCAACACAGGTACTATGTAAACTTAGAAATAATTATAACTAAACGCACAGTTGAACTAGCTCATCATTTCTTGAATTTCGTTTAGAGTCTTTCCTTTGGTCTCCGGTATGACGAAGTACGTGAAGAAGAACGCGACTACACAAGTAGCGCCGAATATCCAGAATGTGACGTCACCGCCGAGAACTTCGATCATCGTTGTGAAGCTTGTCGTAAGACCGAAGCCGACTAGCCAGGTCAATGTGATGGCGAGAGCTGAGCCATTGGAGCGGACATTCGCACAGAACATCTCACCGACTATAGCATTTGGTATCGTTCCAAAACCTGATATGAAACAAAGTTTGAATATCATATTTGATCCTTGTTACATCCATCGGCTGAGATGACAATGATGATGATGAACGTAATTCTAATCCAGATAATTAGGATTACGTTCAAGGTTTCCCAAAATTTTCGAAATTATAACATTAGTGACGTAGAAGAAGTATTCTATTGTCTTTCGCTATACAAGCATAGCTGTATAATATAGGTATTCGAGTAAGTTGTCTTGTCTATAAATATATGTTGAAGTTTATAAGATCACATCATTACCTTCTTCAGAAAACCATAAACCGGATATATAGTGTAGGGAAAAGAATTTTAAATTCATATTAAACATATAACAAAGTACCCGTAATGTACCTTCGAAAGATTACTGTAATAAGGTTTTAGAAAAGTTGAGTAGAATTAGAGATGAGATGAAAAAACAGAAAAAAGAGATTAGTGGGAACTAAAGATATAGCGCGATCTAGGAATACCAAGATGTAATGGAAACGTGCAACTAAATAACAAAGGAAGAGAATGTTATGATAGAAAATTAGACTAATGTTAAATTAGTTCCTTGTTTGTATTAAAATAGAGAATTGGATGATCCTAAAGAATCCGTCCACAAACGTACCTGCTTCGTACGAGAAGAAATAAACAATCAAAGCGACTAGAGGCAGCCATCCTATCGACGCGATTGCTGGACTTTGTATCCTATCCAAATAGAAATATAGACCAAGTATAGCCTGTAACAAAGAAAAAACATGTTTATTTATTAATATTATATTACTAATGGATATCAACAAGTTTCATGATAGAAACATAAATGTAGAACACTAAAATAACAATGATCTTTAAATTCAACCTCTCGTTAAAAATGTACGGAGTAACCTTTTTAAAATGTTTGCAATTCATCATCTCATTAACTTTAATACAAAATTGATTATATGATGAATATTTTAACAACACCTGTCGATCAATTTTAATTTTTTATTTAATATTATAAAGTAATCTTTCTTGGTTAATGAGGAAATGTTCTTTTTTCGACGAGGTGAGAGTCAAATGGTAAGTGATACCTCTGCCCATAACAACGTCGCATTAGATATGATATAAACAGCACCATATTATGCTCGTCGCCTTGACACATAAGATGTTAAGCCTCGACATTCCAATAATTTCATTAACTACAACTCCTTCAAACCGGAAATTAGTAACATTTGCACAGTAATGTTTGGTGGTAGAAATAGAGATTGGGTTAAATGGAGATAATATTTATCAAATTTAACCGTCAAAATATAGACTAAAAAAAGATACGAGCCGACTTGAAAACTCCCTTAACAACGCCTTTGGACGCTTATCAGAATTACACCTAACTTTACATATTATTTAAGCCGTTAGTATTAAGTCATGCAAACACACAATGTCGGTTTATACGATAACAAATTCAAAATCACAGTCACAATACAAATAATACGTTATTGTACTTAAGATAAGATATTAAGGAAAGATAAAACAGAAATCGGTCATTTAAGTCAGAAAATATCTGTAAATGCTGTAATCAATAATTTATGGCAATTATTGGTATCAGAAATTTATAATTTAAATTTTTGCAACATACCTCACTATATCATCAAGTAAGATTAGTTACATTTGATTATTATTAGCTTCATCACTATCGTTATATCTGATGGTAAGGAGTAAGGCTGTGTCTTTACAGTGAGGTGACAAATATAGTGAGTTAATGTATTTTATATAATAATACATCAGTAGTATGAATAAATCAATTGTTGTCCACCAGAGCTGCGCGATACATTACATTTATATCGTAGTGGCAGCGGTAGGATTCAAACCCACGTCTCCAACGAAACTGACACTGATATTACCATTCCTAATAGCCCCGGTATTACTTAATTCTTAAAACATATCTGAGTTTTGCAATTTTTCTCTTCAATTCTTTTCAAAACTTCACCGATTTCTGCTGGTAGGTCTCTATTGCCGGAAACCCTCTAGGTAGATCAAATGTGCAAACATTAATGAATTATGATTTGAAGAGAGCTGCTGCTAATATAATGACTGATGACTAGAAACTTAAATTTTTTTTCTATTAGGACGATAAGCACAAAGTTATGATTCATACATAATCTTAACATTGTAATGATTAGACGTTTTGCACTAAGAGAAGATTCGCCTGTTTAGCCATTTCATCGTTCGGGGTGATAAAAAAATCAGTACCAGATATGAACGTAATAGTAAATTATATATTTAAGTGAGACTTACCAAGCTAAACGCGCAAGCAGCCATTGATATCAAAAGTAGAATCTTCCTTCCTGATCGTTCTACAAACGTCGGGGCGATGATGCTCGAAACTAATCTAGTTACACCAATAATGATCGTAGCCAGATCTGGCCTTATAGACGATCCAGCCAAATGGAATATAGTCGTGGCAAAGAAAAGCACCACTGCAACACCGCTGGTCTGCTGCAAGGAACCCAGCGTAAAAGTAATGAACAAGGACATTCTGTTCGACTTTATGGTAAATATCTCTATCCAGTCCTTTATTTTACTTGATGCCTGCCCTTTTTTTTGAGCGAACGTCTCCAAAACCCTGTCCAAGTCAGCCGACCTTCCCAACAAGTTCAGAGTCTTCGCGGCTTTTATTTCTTGTCCTGTTAATTTATTACAAATACATCGTATGTTAAATTCTTGTACTAAAGGATGCAAAATCAAACTTATCTTTTAATTTGTGATAAGGCTCTGCTTAAAATGTAATGATTGTTTTTTTCATTGGATGAATAAAAAAATATATTTTTATATTGAATAAGATTTTGAACAATGTCCAACAACATATATAATATATAACATATTAAGACAACTTGAAAAAAAAAGAGAGATGTATTGATAAAGCGAAGGGATAGCCGTATGCAGTCTATCCTCTGATGTATTTGGTTTCCAGTTCCTCATGTTCATTAGTATTCCATTCTCTGATGATATTCGAGGCAGTTAACATTTTCGAATTTTGTGGCTGCGTCAAACATGAATACTTTGGAGTACATAGTGTACTTCAAACTTCTTGCTTAAACATTCGATACACCAAATATCCTAGGTACTACTTCATGGCAAAATTTCGTCGGCCAACAGTAATAAGCAAAAATAGATCTATAGAAATAATTTTCTTCGTCACAGTTATATTACTTTGTTGTCATTACAGAAAAATAATCTATTGTAGATCTAAATATTTTTTTTATTATTTCCTAACCGTTTTTTCCTCTATCTCGTCACGAGAGGGTGGAGCGATATATGAAATGTATTAACTGCTATATCGTTAAACTAATTTTCATAACGGTAGTTGTAATGTACTAATCATCCATTTACAATTATGGAGATATCAAATAAGTATACACATCTTTAGGCAAGTTATTAATAATATACGAATTTCATTATTTTATTTTTTCATAGGAGAAGCACCAATCGTACATTATTATAATAGTAAATACTAAGTTTATATATTATTATCGTAGAAAGACTTCTGTGGCCTATTATAGTTTGGATCAGCTCAAAATCAAAAAGGCATTAACTTAAAAAGGAGATCTCCTTTTAATAACTCAATTAAAGATATGTTTATTTATAATCTCAGGTTTTACAGGAAGGAAAACTGATAGCTCCAATTAAGCCACGATTAGTTTTCTTCATCTGTAAATATTCTTTTTTACTGCTTCCATTATAGACACGCGAATTGTCCTCCTCAACAATACGATTTTTTTAATTTACACTGTAACAGTGTTAATTAAAATAAATTACGACTTTGATTTGTCCTTCGCAATTATGTTTAATTTGAGGCAATAGTGAGTAATTTTACGTTTCCGTAAACTATGAAATTGTTGTGAAGTAAGGAAATAATTATCTAACAATATATATCAGTACTGATCGTAGTAATATATATATACATATATAGGGACATAACTCTAAACTCTTAGTTAGTTAAAGATAATTGTTTGTGAGAGTCAACCAATTTCGACCTTTCCGATCGAGAATATTCTTAATTTAGTATTCTTTTAGTTTAGTATTCTCGCTTAATTGGAACTACCAGAACGTTTCCGTTTATAACTTTCAAACCAACTTTACAGGTAAAGCGTGCTTCTACTAAAAAAACGTCATTATGATAGAAATTAAGTTAAAATAAATATATGTTAAAATACCTTACCTTTCATGGCGTAGTACACAGGTGATTCTGGGACGAAGAAGGTTAGGCCGACGACGTGGACTATGCTCACCGCCAAAGCAATGTATCCGGTAGCCGCGTATGATACATACGGCACTACAGAGTATACTATCAATGTGCCAGTTATCCCAACTATGCCAGTGGAGGTCAGCAATATACCTCTAATATGAGTCGAACTGAAATTAACCAATACTAATTTAGATATCGTTGGTGCGAACTCCTCAAAAACTTCTACATATGCTTGATGTCTCTCCAGAAATTTTCTCCCTTACCAAAAAAAGGACAAGTCTTTATAACTACCTTAACCCGTCAGCACAGTAAAAGCAAATTATTATATTCAATAACTATATCTATATTTCAAGCAGTTACAGATTAAAAATAAAATCAACTATTTTCGCAAAAGTATCAGAAAATATCATCGCGTTAGATAAACAATTGATCATTATCTTTGCAACTTGTAAAATGCAACTTTTGCAATAAGTATAACAAAAAAAAAAAGATTAGCTATGATATATCGCTGCTTAAAATAAACTAGTTTTTGACAGTTGTGTGAAATTCGCCATTGATAGTCGTTGGTAATTAACCCCGTCTCATCATAAGGTGCCAATACCTTTGCTGTCATAACAGGAAATCTACAACAGGACATTATTGCTTTGAACCATAAGATTTTTAATCATATTATTCCAATAACTTGACTAGCTACAGCATCCTTTAAACACGAAGATTGTATCGTATATACTTATTAAGCAATAATTGCCTAAATTAGTAAATAATAACAATAATGAAATGAACTACAATCGGAATCGAAAGTAAAGTATTGTCAACGTATCAATATATACGTAATTGGTATAGTGACGAAAAGCAAATTATATAGTGATAAGACAGTAAGATCAAGATCTAGATAACACTAAAGAACGTTCACGTTTGTGTTGTTAAGATAAATTACAATAAAATGACCTTAAGTGCCGCTTGACTCACTTATTGACTTACGTATTCACTTTAAGTCAAGCATCTATTGTATCATATTAACAAAAACAATACTGTCGTTAATGAAGACAACGTAAAATTAAAGTCACTATAATTAACTTTTATTCAAATAGAGACGGTAAATAATAAGTTTTTACTTTACAATGTGATGATAATTGAGAAGTTTACATTGAACAACATTGCGCCTGTCATACACGTTGTCAAATCTTTTCAGCCCAAAAATTCATCATCATCATCAGCCATTAGACGTCTACATCGATTGGTCTTGCGCCGGTATTCAGCGGCTTCCCGCTAACTTTTAGTCAACATGGCTTCCGGTACCGCCGAGCAATAGGAGTCGGCGTACGAGTATGTTGGAGTTCATATGAGAGATTTGAATCATTTCCAACCACGCTGACACAATGCGATTTGGTGGGAGCCATAGCCTCATTAGTTGATTAGCAGGATACGCCACGAATAGATGAGGTTGGCTTAGGTCCCGCGATTTTTTGTGAGGAACCTTACGCCCCCATACATTACACCACGTCCAAAAACTCATATAAGACTGATATGCGTCCGACGGTGATATCAGAAGACCAGATATTTCATATAAGTATTTCCTTACTCCGTAACGTTTTTCTTTAAATTCTTCTAAAATCCATCTCCATAAAAGCAAAATCAACTATCTATCGAATATAGTATACAAGTAGACAGACAAATTTATGGTTAAAGCAGATTTGAACTCTTTTATAATTGTTTCATTTAGCCAAACAAACCTTTCTTCCATTAACATAGTATATACGAAAATTAATGTAGATGTTTGTTAAAAACACCTACAAGGTTTTATTTTTTCAATTGTAAAATCAAGACACGAAAATTATTTCAATAAACGATAATTTTTATCTTTAGATGTATTATTTATACTCTTATCTGAAGAATTAAAAGGAAATGGATTATAATATGGTACACGAAGAGCGGATCTGATACGAATGCGATCCTTGAAAATGATAGTTGACGGTCACAATTCTTAATGTGTTTGTACTGTGTACTAGGAGACCGCTTCCGATAACGAAGATAGACGATAGTACTAATGACACCTATGATGATTGTACGGAAAATAAAATCGATCCAAGTATTATAAAAATATATTTTTAAAACGTTTATTAGCATTATTTACGTTCAATCACGTACGTACAGCAAAATGTAACGATAGTTTCATTAAGAATACATAGTTTAGTAAAAAAAAAACAAGCAATGAAACACAAAATCAAAAACAGCTGATGCGTGGATCAAAGAATGCCCGGACGCGCCAATCTAAATGCTCTGTGGCCCTATGAAATAAGGTTCAAATTGGAACCAAATACATCTCGAGTTCCCGTCGCGCCCGGACGCTCGGTGATCCGAGCATCAGCTATTTTTTATTTTAAAAATATGATATTTTTTATAATACTAGGATCGATTTTATTATCCGTACCATCATCAAAGGTGTCATTAGTACTATGGTCTGTGTTCGTTTTCGGAAGCGGTCTCCTAACACCCAGTATATTTATATGGGTGTTATATTTTGACGAGGGTTTCTTCGGGGAAAGAGTGAATAAGTTAGTGTGTCTTACCACCACAAATCACATCAACACAACATCAGATAAGATCGCGGTCATGCACTGATCTTGATGTTATAATAATAACGTGTATGAATTTTTTTTAACAAGTTTGACTTCACGGTGTATCTGTTGTTGATGTATATTCGGTTATCTGATCGATTCATATTTGTACGTTTTCAAAATACCACAAGGATGTTTTAATTTTTACTCATAAGTAATTTCATACGCTACTATGTTCACACTTAAGTATATGTATTTTTTTTAATGTAATGCAATGAGAAACTTTCTCAATAACCAAAACAATGAAAGATGATGAATATACAAACAACAGAATAACCTACTAAATGGAAATAACTTTTTGTTAAAGCATCAATACTATATGAAGAATAAAGATTTAATTTTATGAAGTACTTAGTGCTTATTTATTATATAATAAAAAAAAAGGATACTCACGCTATTTCACCGACATACACCAGGTTACACACCGTTGTGATCCCCATCCCTAGGCCACTCATAACCCTCAACGCCAGCACCATAGCGACGTTTTTCGTTGTAATAACAAGAATATAAGAGAGGATGTTTAGACAACCGCCAATAAGCAAACACGGTTTCCTTCCAATTAAATTGGATAATATGCCTGTTACGTAAGGACCTGAAATAGGACATTAAATGATAATATCATCATCAACAATCGGAAGACTTCCTATGATCATAGTCAACCGTTAAGAACAGCCGTATAAACCAGTTCAGAAAAACCAAAATTCAGTTACTTCCGTAATTTTATCCAGAACTACGGATTATTTTTTGTTAGACGCATCGACTAAAAGCGATGATCCACCTTCATTGATTTACGACGGTGCCGCAGGAACAATTTTAAACACATTCATAACCTCAATGAAAATAATCCTCTCTCTTCCTCATTGTAAAGGTCGCAGGAGCATAGAATGTCCCTTTTTTAATCTTTTATCCTCATCCGGGCTATAGATTACTCCGAATTCGTCAGATAGCAGAAGCCATAAAAGCCAAGAGAGAAAATGCTCTTGGCGCCCCTCGGCGGACTGGTTTTGGCTCCGCCGCCAACCATTGTATGGGCGCGGAGGAGAGATAGATCAACAAATCGCTATGCCCATACTCTTCTCCTTTCACGACTCTACCAGGTCTGCAAAGGGCAGTGCAACCCCGATCTCGCAGTCCACCGGCACACATTTCAGCTCATTAGTCCAATGAACTTACTAGAAGCCACCTAGAGCCGTCAGGGTAGGTTTCGCTTAGCTTCATAGTGGGTTATCAGGCTACAGCTACTGAGCTTCACCACCAGGACAAAGTGGGAATCAGTTTTAGGGAAGATCTACTGATTTACCTTGATCATGATGCTTTAAGGTACTTATGTTCAACAAAGATGGCGAACGATGGATTACTTAAAACTTTAAAAGTTATTACTGATCCAAGATTTAGTATATGTTAAAATTCATGTAAGTCTTTAACTATATAGAAATAATGGGATCGACCTTCTGTTCTATTCGTTAAAGTGGAAACTTGCTGAACGATAAATATTCATATATTGATTTAATAAGAGTTGTAAGAAAATGTATTTTAAACACGTTACTGATATTGTTAATACTGTAACTAGATATAATGAAACAGAAAAATTACCAATCATGGCCCCAATGTACAGCAATGATCCGACCCATGACGCCTGTAGGTCGGTGATCGGCTCTGGAAGAGGAGATGTCGAATTGTCCTGAAGTTTAGGTATAATTGGAGCTGACCAGCCCACACTGTATCCAACTATTATCTGGCCGATATTAACTGAAATTGTAAATCAATTATGAAAGACTTTTAGAACACTCTATACGCAGAATTGATTTAATGACAGTAATTTACATATTAACTAAATTGTCTTAACTTTCCAACGGAAACCGAAAGATCATCTGACGTTATACGAACTAATATTGCTAGTTTAATATACCTATAACTGAAAAAATAAATAATTATGGTTACAATAGTTAAAAAAATTGGTTAGAAAATTTTCTTGCATCGGCGAGGTAAACACACGGTTTCTTCAAACTATAGAGAATAAAGATATGAGCTCTATAGATACATTGTGTCTTTAGAAATCCTGATATTTGTAAAGAAAAGCTCCATTTTGCTCAATATCTCTTTAACCCTTACATTTCTATATTATTTAAAACACTATTTAAATCAGATGATAACTTACTGCATGCCACTATTAATAACTGATACTTAATAGACGAATCCATAACGGCTGGTGATTTCTGTATTTTGTCGTATTGGTACTCGGGACGTTCCATTTAGTGACCAGAATATATATATTTTTTTGATTAAAACAAATGTTTCATTATTGAACTTAACTATAAGGTACAACACCATCGGAGAACGAATGTAATCTAAACGATCGAAAATATTGATCTGCGAATCACTTCATATACTTATACTATTCATTGCAATTATACTATAGATAAGTGATTACGATTAAAATTTAATAATTATCGATTAATTTTGATATAGATAATAAGCACGTGAGTTCCGATGACTTTTGTAAGGACTTGACAGTTGACGATCAAGGAATTTGAATAACAATTAATGAAATCGTTAACTAATATCATAAACGGCGATTGGATCCTTCTTTGGTTTTCATTACTAATTTTAAGAAATTTGATCACAAAAATTAAAAAAAAGTTCCCCACAAATTAAGACCTTCAAATTTTTTGGGTCATAAAGATTATTTAGAATACTTAGCGGAAATAGTTTGATTCAATAAATATAAGAAATAAATTCAATCCATAGAAATATTAGATCCTCTCATCCGTATTCGATAACTAGAATGATCACGAATTAGTGGGTTGGTCCTAAACGGATTACGAACAAAATATCATTAAAGAACAGAATCATTAAAAGGTCTAACAAAATTATAAAGGAGTTAAATCATGCAAATTTAGGAATACCACCAAACCTCAATTATAATATAGCAGCACATTGTATGACGCAGCGTAACCCTCATACACATAAATCAGACAGAAATGGGACAGTTAGATTATTATCTGGTGCTGAAGAAACTCAGGGTGATTCTTGAGGATCAAACCAGTCACTGGATAATTAAAAGTGTCTTAAAACTATGAACAAATACGATCACATCACTGAATATCGCAAAAACACTCAAGTCGCTGCCATTCTTTCTATTTTATACAGGATATTGTTCAATCTTCTAACACTTTCCTACCTAAAAAATCAATTCGAATTTATTTCCGTTTCCCATTGTCGTACTCTTCGCTCTTCAATAAACTTTACCTTTGGTATCCCCGTGCAGTCCTCTTCATTTTCCAAAACTCCTTTTCTATTATGGCGGTTCGCTTATGGAACTCTTTACCGAGCCATATTCGTTTCGCCAAATCCTTATTTTCTTTCAAAATACACTTAAGTAACTACTATCGTAAAGTTTAAATTATAAATTCTATCTAACTGTGCTATTGCTCGCATCTGTCATCAAGTGTTCTAGTTTTTTATTATTTAACCATCACTATATTTTCTTTGCTTTTAGTTCACGTCGTCCTTTCCAATGGATTGTCTGCAAGAAATTGCTTTTTGAGCAATAAGTCAACCTACTTTTATGCATGTCAATGAAGTTCTTATAACACAAAACTTAGTACAACTGCACCGGTAACGATGTTGAAACCTAACTAAATGGTCTTTGGCAGCAAACACAACCTAACTGTTCCCACATGTTTTGTTATACCACTCAATGAGAAAGTAAAATTTTTAAAGCACGCATCTAATGAGTGAAAATGTATAACGTAGATATAACGAAAACTTGTAAGATTACCGCTAGATATCATCTAGAAGTTGTGTTTTAAAATTTTTATCAATACTAATATTATTATTAATACTCAAGGTATGAACGTCAGAAAACCTCATTAAGCCAGACAAGACGAAGACTCTTTATCGATCGAATAAGTAAAGGACTGTCGAATTATATGGACACTAAGAGAAAAAGAATCCTAATTTATTCGGTAGCCAATGTGATCTGACTGTACTCATCTTCGCTACAGACTTAATTTTTTTTTATCAAGATGTCTATTCGTAAGGAGCAAGGATATCTACTACCATTGGATCAGTCAGATTTATATATTAAATTCTTTAAAAAATTCAACTGCAATCCCAAATAAGTTTAAGGTTCTGGACTCAAACTCTTTGCTGTACAGGATAAACGCTGAGTAGCAGCGACGCGGAAGAAAGCAGATACACCTTCCAAGATTTTATCCGCTACAGTTTCTTTTTGAACCACAATAATATTTACACACTTTATCTTTAGTAGTGTCAGGAGCTGCGTTGGACCATAGCTTCATAGTCCACGATAAAGAAGTCTTTATTCCTCGAAGGATTTCATTACACCTTAATTCAATCTGTTTTTATATAGCATTTCTATAATAAGATTTACTGCGGTAATTCGCTTTCAAATAACTATCTACTTCTCTATTACCTTTTAATACGTTTTGTCTATTATAATAGGATTCTCATGTTCACTCAGACGTGGTAAAGGTAATATGAGTTCGTTACGATTTTTTTTATAAAAGAAATTTATGTGAATTCACATCAATGTATAATATATCAATGAACTCACCATAGCAGGAAATTTAAAAGAGATTCTTCAGAAGTTTTATGTCACTTAATTATGTCTGCTGTTCTTACTCGAAAGATGCAACGAATACTGCATTATATATGTAATAGTACATATCAAAATAATAACATAAAACATGTATACGAAGTGTGATACTATCACGAATATTAGTCGTGATGGATGATTTTAATAAATCGATAAGAGGAAAGATCTACGAAATAATCTTTGCCAATGCTCGCCTGCTTAATTTATTTTAACGTACTTTAATAGGAACTTAATAATAATTTATGAATCCGAAAGTTTCTACGAGCAACGCTTGAGCGGACTACTACTACTAATAACAACGTGGCCCATCTACGCATGATTGACACAGCACCACATTGTGCTCGTGGGCAAAAGGCACTATAAGTTAATTTTGTCACCACAGCAATCTCTTACAATGGCTTTCAAACAGGAACACATTAATATTAGCACACCATTGTTTGGCGCTGCGGTGATACCGATCTAGACGATCTCTAGGGACAGAGCCTTACCACCTGTTATTTCTCTTTGTCATCATTACATCTTCTACTATATAGTTATTAGTTCTTCCAGTTCTTTTCCTTTGTGCTTAATAGTTTGGTTTTAAAAGAGTTTGGCCACAGTCGTGTAAGTCATAGGAGTATCAGTAGATTATTTCCTAACGAAATCTTTAAGTAAGATAAAAATTCGGGTGTTTTAAAAAAATTGCGTCAATATAATGGAACACAGTTTTATTAAATTTCTGTGTACATAATCGAAATCATTTACTATTTGCATCACACAAGGTACAATCTTGTCCCCTCCATACGTAATTATCCAATATACAAAAGAAAAACAATAATTCAACTCATCATAAACCACCATTTAACAATTTTTATCCTTGTATATATTACAGCTGAAGATCGAATTGGTTTTCTCAATCTGATCGCCAAACTCTAGTTCAAAGAGTGCATCTAACGATGATGATGACATATTACACATAAAAAATTCATAGGAGAATAATTTTTCATTTACATATCTATCACTCTTATAACAATAACCAAATCGACAATAATGGAACAACCAAGAAGATGATATCGATGACAATATCATACATAGGGATACTTAATATGTACTTAGAAAGACTTCTCTTGAGATTAAAACGTCCTGTTTGTCGCCCTCAGTAAATTATAAGTTTCCATGTACAGACCAAAGTCCTGCAAATGAGCAGAAAGAGTTATTACCATTCCTGGAACCTCCGCTATACAATCAAGAGACTGTACGGTTATATACTACTCTTAATGCCCGTTGCACAGAAACCTCTTCTAGTCGTTTATTTTTTTTTTATTTATTTATTTAATATACTTTGTAGACTAAGCTGTTAGAAGAAACACGACAATAAGGATATAGAGTACAAGGGCACTACTTATTTCATGTTGAAATCTCTTCCAGTAGGCCAGCAGAAGGAAAGAAGAATTAGGAACACAAACCTAGTGCATACAGTAAACAGGATCGTTATCAGGATAGCGGTACCTTGACCATGTTCTTACACCTGTAAACTTAAGTACCGTAGAGCATAGCGCTCTTGCATACACCTCCATAAAAGGTACTTCTTTTTCAATGATCTGACAAAGGAGCACTTTTTTAAAATGGACAAGGTTAGCGCTTATCCACAATCTCATCTGACATTAAAATGATGATGTGTTATGTGGCAGTAAGGTGCATTGACCTAGCAACAGTCTTTTCTTGAAGACACTCACATCGTATTAGAGGAGAATATTGACGCCGCAACTTGTACCACTCCTTTGCTATTCTTATGAAGAACGAGGAGCGGATCCTCTTTTTCTGCAAGCTGGAGAGATCCATAACATAAGGATAGTGTCTCGCAGTGCGTCTGGTTTGGTGGAACGGGGATGAATGAGTTACGTAATATAATTCCATCGCACATTCTCGAAAATGTATCCATCTATCTAGAACGTAATAATGTTTCGCGATGTAAAGATAACCAGGTGTAATTGAGATAATAGCAAAATCTAATCACTTATCAACGTACCGGTAAATATTGTACGATTCGTCTAATAATGTTTAAAGGACACACACCGCATCGACGTTTAGCAAACTTTAATGACTAAACATAATTCATTAATTAAAACTTAGCGCAAACTATAACACGCAAAGGAGGTCGAATTTTCACGGCTCGCTCGTTCCTAACGCGATAAATGGCAATAGTTCAACTGAATTATACTTGAATCATAGTTTGATTGCCAATCAGAGTTGTACAATACAGCGCAGAGACACTTATTCTGAACATTATATAGAATAAATCAAATATAGATTCCATATTAATATCACGTTAAAATATAAAAACAACTCTTCGAAACGGATTTAGAGTGTCATTTCATGAATTGACAAGCTTTAAACAAAAAATCTAAATCAATGTAGACGTAAGGAGGGTAAATGTATGAAAAGATACAACAATTCATGGTTTAATGTTTATCTCTCAATCTCTCCTCTCGTAATAAATGTAGGCCACAAACGAACCGATGTCCAGGTTATGTGAAATTTCTACTCATTAAATAGAATGTCAGTCAAAGATAGACTCTCCCTAGACTTTATAATAACGGCTGCTAGCAACTATTGGCAATAGAAATGCCTCGAATCTCAGAAGAATGGGTGTAAAACTCAACGGGATGTATACAAATACTTTTTCTTTAAATCCAAAATGTCTTACGTACTGACTAAGGCGCTGCTTGTGAATAAAAGCGTTTCATTTCCACTTAAAACTGTCTCTGAAATACTCAACAATAATGTAGTAATCTGTGTTAATTAAAACAGTTCTAACTAGATTTTTAATCAGGTAACAGCGAATTAAAATCTCATTTAAACATTACTTCTTTATCAGGCAGAGTCATGTCTTTATGTATTTCGAAGATTTCTCATACGATACTAAATAGGTCTACTTTAAACGTCTAGCCTAACGCAATCAATCAGACTAGTGACGCTATTAAATATCCTTACCATCAATCAGAATAAGTCCGTTAATAATTAAAATACGGGACAACCACGTGGGCAATTTCACAGGAAGCTTGGCACAGATGGTTGCGGGATCGTAATCATGGACACTTTACATAATAGCTTTATGTGTGAAGGTCTAATGGTGTGTTGCTTTTAAACTATTATGCCGAAGCTACTAATATATTATTTTTCAGTTTTCAATTAAATTCAGCTTTATGCTAGTATTTGAATCATTACATTCTAACATCAGATATCAATCCAACATCTAAATGTAGTTGCTGCTTTATTAATAATTTACGATGATGTATAGCGACAATTTAAAACGTACTTATACACAGCACATAACAGGCCAATGCAGAAGAGATTTCACTAGTATTTACGTTAGTAGGTTAGTTGTATTTCACTAAACTACAAAATCAATTCCGTATCACATAAACTAACCTCCTAATCAATCAAACACAGCTAACTCGATGAGTAATAATACAAATATCGTTTAGTTAACACAAAAACAATAGTAGTGATGCCTGTCAAAAGAACGAAAAAAGCAAACGATTTCTTTCGTAATACCAAGTTTTTGTCTCAGATGATAAAGGGAAGGTACTATATAAATATCAGGATTTATACGCTCACACCTATCTTCTCATCCTGATAGGTATTGAGCCGATGATTACAGCAATATAACTGGTAGATATCTCTTAGTATAAAGCTGTATTAATTATTTAACAGTTTTTTAAGGTACTCCCAAAAACTATTTACTTACAATATACCTCAGAAATCATCTCCGTTTCAAGAAATACCAAAATTTTATCAAACCACCCAATTATTTATGAAGATCGCCAATTGGGTTGCTACATATATACTCGAATTATAATACTGGTTTACTTTTTAATATATTAAAATTCTTCGTTTTAAATTCAATATGCTTAATTATTCAGACAGGAAGCTATCTATGTAGGTTAATATCCAATTATAATACTTACATGGCTAAATAATATCGGATTGTTACTACTAAGGACTGCATATATATATAAAAAAACCTTGAATTAATAAAAGTATCCTGCAAAATACATCTCAGTTTTTTGCGATTTCAAATCTATTGTAGTACTAGTTGTTTCCCACTTGCTTTAATGGCCGTAAAATTTGATTTGTAATTTAGACTTGAAATTTGTTTAATAATGAAAAGAACTTACCTGAAGTGAAGTTCTATTATAATTATACGGAGGGCTTTGTCCTCTAGATTAGCATTATTTTCACATGTAGTAGCACATACGGTGTCGCCATCTAGCACTATATTTGAGATAAAACCAGAAAAGGAATATATATATATATACATATTAAAAGTAATGGCTCCGCAGGTCCCCCCTCCACATCAACTCGTTGCTGCGATCATTTAGTTCAGAGGTTTTAGTTACTCTGGTTTTTGTAATGATATTTGAATTTCATATTGGGAATGTGTAACAAGGATGGGAGGGATGCTAATCTTTTCGGACAAGGCCCTTCGTATAATTATAATAGAACTTCACATCGGGTAAGTTCGTTTAATTATTAATTATACTTCGGGCTTGGTCCTCTAGATTAGCATTATTTTCACATGTAGATGTTGGAGTGTGTTCAATGAAAATATCACAATGAAACACGATGTTATTGTCATTAGTGTAATCATTGTTCCTAGTTGTAATTGAGTTGATCTAACGTATGTGTTGGTTTACCTTTTCTTGAGCAAAAGTACCCCAATTTCTCATAAAAATATACATAATGATAAGTGTGATTACCAAATTTCATTATAAGGAATCATTTAATAATGATCTTGCAAATGCATCAGTATTAGATTCAGACGCTTGAGTAATAATTCTTTTATAAAATCTCCCGAATGTATTGGAGCTACCGCTCCAACCAGCTGTTTTCCTAATGAGGTCTAAATTAACACCTAATTGGTACGCCCTAGAGCTTGCAGCATGTCTAGTACTATGCGCAGTGAAAAGTGACACATCAATATCGCATTTACTTAACGTGTCTTTAATCCAACGACTTAATGTCTGTGATGTAATATTTTTATGGGGCCTCTTTAGACATAAAAAGATTGATTATTGTTATTACCTCTTAAGGATTGATTTTTGTTAAGATAGGACCGTAATGTATCAACAGGACATAATTCCGTCTTCTTGGTATAACTGGGTAAGCTGAACATTGGTTGTGAAGCGCCAACTCGTGACGTCTTGATCATATTAGGAATTTTGATTCGTATTTCATTTGCATTAAACTCTATATTCCTGATGTTAATCTTAGATAAAGTTTGTACTCTATGGGCAGTAGTTAACGCTAAAAGCATCGCTAGTTTCTTAGATAGACTTTCTAGATCAAGGGTATCATTAGGATACCAGGTAGCTACGAATTTAAGTACAATAGCATCTATTGTATATCCCAGATAATGTTATATTTTGGCATAGGGGGACGTAACGAAAAATTCCTTTGAAGAAACGTTTTAAATGGTCGTCATTACCGACATTCTTGCCCAGAATCAGTGAACGGGCGGACCTACAACTGTCTAAAGTTCCATATTGAGCACCTAAATCATATTGCTGTATTAAGAATTCAATAATTTCTGGAACCGATGTTGAATATAAGTAAACATTGTTAGATTTACAGAAAATGAACCATTTTTTGAAACAAGAATCATATTGTTTAAGAGAATTTTCTGAAAGGGATGCTAGCATGATATGACTTGCCGACGATGGTACATTTCTTCTTAGGAGCGACGACCGGATAATATCCCGGCAACCAGGGTAGTTTTCTGGTGTACGTCGCGAGTGCTGGAATGAGATATTATCAATTTCTTACTAGGCTTAAATATTAAAGGTTTTGAAATTAAGAAACTGGTTTATAAGGGATACCAAGGTTGTGTAGAACAAAGAGAAATTCCTTTGGCACCATCGTTTTTAATTTTCCTTAATACTTTTAATATGATAGCGAAAGGTGGAAACACATAAAAGTAAAAATCTACTTGCAAAAATGTCAATTTCAATCATACCGAAATGATAAACTATTTTTTGGAAATAAACATCAGAGAGTTCCCACTCAATGTCTGGATGGACGCGACGAAATTCTACGTCTGCAACATTATTGTCGGCCGAGCTTATATATGAAGCAAAAACTGATTTGACGCCTCTCGCACCACTGTCATAATTCTCTTGTTATATGACTAAGGTGGAGGAATTGTACGCCTCCCATGCGGTTAATAGAAGATAGCTGTGGTATTGTCAATTTGCAAGAGAATTTGGCATTCGTGAAAGGATTTTGCAGACTTTAAGTCCTAAATAAGCGGCTAGGAGTTCTAAATAAATTATGTTGTGATTTTTCATCTTGAGATCACATACCAGTAGCTCGCTGATCACCACAAGCTGCGCCCCATCCCGTAGTTGAGGCATCAGTATATATCTCTAAACGAAAATCGTTTAGTTTTATTTTGTTGATAGGATTATAAAGAGCGTGATACCATCATTCGAGATCCGGCTTTATTGAGTCTGGTATACTCATATACTTGTCATAATTATCATTTCCTTTAAGGGTTAAAAATTTGCAGCGTTCAATTTCTTTTGTATAAAGCCAGCAGTATTCTACAGCTGGACAGGCAGAGGTTAGTAACCCAGCTGAGCGTGCAAAATTCTTTAACCTTACAACGCGTTAATGTTCGAAATTTGTTAATTTCCGTATGTATTTTTATTATCTTTTCTCGGGGTAAGCTAATATGAAAATGTTTCGAGTCTATTATAAATCCTAGGAGTTTGCATTTAGTACTAGGGATAAGATTGCTCTTTTCTGTGTTTATAATGAAATCCAAGGTTTCCAACAGTCTCGTTGTACCAGAGATATCCCCTGTTGTGACTGAAGACTGGTTGATATTAACAGAATATCGTCTAAATATATTGTTGATAAATAACCACATGATCTAAGCAAACTAACGACAGGTTTCATAAGTTTAGTAAATACAAAGGGAGCGGTACTGAGGCCGAATGACAAAATATTAAATTCGTATAATTGGTTTTCAAATGAAAAGCGTAAATATTTTTTAAATTCTACGTGAATAGCTTTTAAAAAATATGCGTCCTTAAGGTCTAGAGTACTCATGAAACAACCTCTAGAGATAAGTTTTATGGCTGTACGCACATCTTCTAGTTTAAAGTGGCGAGGGTCTATAATATTATTTAATTTCTTTAGATTTAATATAAATCTAGTGTTGCCATTTGGTTTAGATATTAATAAAATAGGAGATATGAATTCTCCTGTGCAGGATTCGCATTCACTGATAGCTTATGCACCTTAAAAGGTGTTAACGGAGTTACTGGGCCAGAAAATGGAATTTTGTATCCTTTTATCCACGAATTTATTGTTGGATCACTAGTTAGCAAGGACCACTGTTGTCCAAAGTGTACTAATCTACCTGCATATTTTACCGTATCTATCGTTGGTTGCGCCTCTGCGCCGGCTGCGATTATTGCTTCGAGGTGCTGTCGTGACTACTCTTGTGTGCCGAGTCCTTGGTGGTCCTCTGAGGCCCCTTCGGCCTGTAACTCGGGGGAGGACCTCTCAAGTTTAAATTCTTGTAGATTTGTTTTGGTGGTCGTCTTTTTAGGCATTTTTGAATTAGTGGTATTATTAATTTTCATTTCAGCGCCAGAATTAGAAATAGCTTTGGCCGCCTTTAGTGTGTCGGCTAACTCCTGACCAAATAAGAATTTATCTATCTTTTGTAGCTTGTAATTGATCCTTTAATTCTTTCTTTAAATTAAACAACACAAAATTTCTTCTCACAACAGAGTCTGCATTTTGGTTATCACACAACATTTTCAAGGCATGCGTTAGCATTTGTATTAGAGTTGTATTTTTCGTTTCAGATGACAGGAGCAATGTTAGTGCCTCTGCTATACGTGAAATACCAGAGGCTAGTTGTTTCTGTCTTTGTTCAATACCCTTGTCTCTTTTATGTATGGTCTCTGTATATATATATATATACAAATATTCCTTTTTTGGTTGTATCTCAAATATAGTACTAGATGGCGACACCGTATGTGCTACTACATATGCGAATAATGCTAATCTAGAGGACAAACCCCGAAGTATAATTGAAATATTCCTTGAATGCAACTGAAACCGCCAGACCTACCGGTTCATATTGTCATACCCGCAACTTCATTCATAAAAGAAATTTTGTAAAACCCATTATTAGCTAGCATCTACATAATAGAATCAATATCTCTTCCAAATTTTGAGTGTTTACGTTTAATAGTTTCGGAGATCTCGTGAAGAGGCAATGGATCTATGGAGATCTATATATATCATCATCATCATTATTATCAGCCGATAGACGTCCACTGCTGGACATAGGCTTCCCTCAAAGATCTCCACATCGATCGATTTTGCGCTGCCCGCATCCAGCTGCTTGCTGCAGCCGTCACCAGATTGTCGGACCACCTGGTGGGGAGCCTGGCAACACTACGTCTATACCTATATATATAGACGGTATACACTTTTTTTATATTTTAATTGCAGTCAATCACGTTCATCGTGAAAAACTGTAAAATATAAACTTGGGTGATACTTTAAAAGCATATATTCCAATTCCAGCAGAATCTAGATTCGTAGTGATGTCCGTGCTGCAAACCTTTGCGACTCTTACAGCTCATCTGACACTGAGCTCGTGAACCTGGATGCACGGCCTGTGGCCAGCAGAATGCAATATATACTTACCATCGGGCGTTCAAAATAACCATAAACTACAAAAAATTCAATTAAATTAATTCAATTGTATGTATACGATTAACTTTTAAAATTTTTGTAGTGATTGACAGACAAATTTATTGTAATGATTTATAAACCGTATAGGCTTTATATTGGGACTATATATTTATAAATTATGATAAAAAAAATTTCATCAAAAAAAAAACTATTGCGTTCATTCAATTGTGTATGCTGAAAGGGGTGGAACAGTTAATCAAATTGTTCGATTGTAAACCTTCATTCAAGGAACACAACAAGGAACACTGACAGTAATCACTTTTTCCGATTAGGATTTCCGGGGCAGTGACAAGGTTTGGGACAGTTAGGTTTGCTGGAGGCCGTCGGCGTTGGAGACGTTTCTGGACACGGTTTCTTTTCTTTCTTCAAACATAATCCATCTGGATCGCTCACTACCTGCTTCATTTTATTCATCAAGTGATTTATTTGATTTGCCAACTGACCTACAGTTCTGCACATTTGTTGTAGGGTTCCTAACGATGATAGATCCGCGCGAGGATTCTTTAATGCGTCCCCTGATGGATCGTGTACAGTACTCGGCGAAGGGTCACAGCTTCCTCGTGAAGCTGATTTCCGCGGTCCGCACGGCTTGGCCATGGCGGGCGGAACACCACTTGGCAACTGTGGGAAGCTGTTCCTCTTACATTCTATGCCACATTTTTGCAATGGACAACTCGGTATTAAATTCGCTGATGTCTGATTTATTTTGTCCGGAGATTTGTTTGACGGACATTCCTTGTTGTCACATTTGGCTGGACGATTGGCTGGACACTTTAGGTTTGTACAACTGAATGGTGTATCGGTACGGTATTCCTTCGGCTCAAGGGTCTTACAGTCTGGACAGGGGCATGTCACTTTGATAATACCTGTCTTTATATCTTTTATTTTACCTGGAGTGTAATTTAAGCACTCGTAGTGCATCCATGTTTTGCAAGCACCTTTGCATTGTAATCCATTCTTTGCAGAGACTGGCCCCAAACAAATTTTGCAGGGATTTTTTACCTTACTGCACTTGGACATTTTAGTAGAATGTTCAGCACCGTATCAAATAAGTAAACATGGTTGGCTGGTGACTATTTTTATCGGTATTTCTTATTTACGTCGGCATGTTTTATTTTAGGGATTGACAGCGGTGCGGGACGGTGTCAACTCATAACATTTTTCTTCTTTATGAGCAGTTTTTTCTTTAACGTCAGATTCTAATACGATATGAGCGGGGATAGAGTTGTTTATACATATTTAATTTAATCTATTCCTTTTGTTATTAAAACGATAAAATTTAAAAAACCGTTTTTTATCTTTTTTTCGTATTTCTGTACTTAATTAGTAATTCATAAACGAATTTTAAATTGCTCTCAAGATTATTTTTTATTGTAGTGTACTTATAAAACATGTTTTGGTTCAATCCAATATTTTTGAAGAGCAAAAATACACAAATATATAAATACTGATATCAAAAATCTTTTTATGTCCTCATAGTTCCATCTTAGTTCCATGCAAAATAATTATCAATACATTGTCGATGACGTACTTAGATTGTTTAAGATGATCATACGCGGCAGCAGGTAAATAATTTCTGGTTCATTCGTTTTGTTGGTACCATGCACTTATAGAGTGAATGATAGAAAATAGAGACCGAACAATGCCTTCACTATTTCAGGGGAGTTTATTATTTGGCTAATTACATAGTATAACGCTCCAAATGTTGACGTTGAAATTACTCTTTGCAGAATTTTAGCATCAGTTATCAGCACTGTATAATGCTGAAAAGTGAATAATGTTATAGCCCTCCAACACAAAATCTGAATTACCGAAACATTTTGTAAAGTTATATCATCTTTTTAAAGAAACATTTCAGAAACAATGATGAAGAAGACTAATATAATTCCCGTTGCCGTTAAATTGATAATAGTCACACTTAATTTTATATAAGAAATCATCCCATCTTACAAGTAGATTCTTATTCAATAGTTTTGTCATCACATATTATTCTAAAACCTGTTTTAGCTAAAGATATAAAACTTTTTTTGAATGACATGCGTTTATTGCAGAAAATATATTTTTATATAGATACATATAGTTGTACTGAATATTTGAAACAAAAATGTCACTATCAAGTAAACATGCATGAAAAAATTGTAACAAGGACTGCGTATGTACAGAATATCTAATCGCATTTACGCGTCTTCTCGAAAGCTTCCATCATTCGACACATTAGCTCCTTCAATTGGTTGGACAACTGCCCTACAGTTGTGCACATTTGCTCCATAGTGTAATACAACGACTTCTGGGTGTCCCTTGTCTTTGACAATTGCGAATCGGACGATGAAACGCATCTCATCGCAGTTTCCGCATCGCATCCTGAAATTTTTGCTACAACATCATCACAATAGTCGATATTATACTACAATAATTTAAACCTTTTCCTATAAAATAACACAACCTTTTTGGGGTGTAATATAACCGAATTTTGTATTTTCCCTTAAAAATTGTCGAAAAAAAAATCTTTATTATAAATTATTTGTCCTACAATCTCAAAAGAAAAAGATTGTATTTTTCATTTACACTAAAATATATGTAAGCAATTCGTAACGTTACTTGACCATGCATTAAATATAATCAAAATTATTACCTTCGTTTTTGGTATCTCTTTGTATCCATGTGTTGTAAGAATCTAGAAACATATTCTTATGTTAGATAAAAATACAACGTAAAACTAACAACCAATTTTTAAGTTTTTACTTACCGTTGCAAAGTGTTTGTTCACCTACAATAGAACATGACAGTGACCGAATTGGTGAACACATCTTGTTTTTGCAAATTTTGGGTTTAGAACAAACTTGCCTCAGCGGAGTGCAACTCGACTGTGGACATCGCGACGGTAGCGGGCAGGGCTTGTGCACGAAAGGATCGCATTTCTTCTTAAAAGGTGGACTACATGAATTAGGAAATGACGATGACTCGGGGGGACAACTAATGGAAATTGACAGAGGGGGTGTTGGCGGACGATCACATTTCTTTGCAGAGCATCGAGGTCGAATATTAGTACTTATACTAGACGGAGAAGACTCTGCCATATAAGACTGTTTAGTCATGTGGTACATACTGGGACATTCAGTAGATTCACATATTGGTAGACTATTAGCGGGGCACTGAAAGTTCGTGCATGTATACGGACTTTCAACAAAAACTTCTTTTGGTTCCGAAGAGTTGCAATCCGGGCAAGGACATGTTATCCTTACTAAGCCCGCTTTGATGTCTTGTATTTTCCCGGGCGTATAGTTTAGACATTTGAAATGAGCCCATTTTTTACACACACCTTTACATTGAACGCCTGTTTTGGTTGTAACACTTCTAAAACATAATTTGCAGGGGTTTTTCACTTTTGTACACTTATTCATCGTCTTTTTTCGGTGAAAAGATTCGAAAAAACTTCATTGTGTTTTTAGCGTCCACTACTTCATATTGAAAAAATCTCTCGTACGATATTTGGTTTAGGACTGAAACTATATAGCATTTTAATGATGAAATACAACATAAAGAATTTTACACAAACATTTTAACTACATGTTATGAAATTGTCACAAAAAACCTGACAGACTTAACGTAACAAAAATGCTGACTGGTTTTAACACGTAGTTATAAAAACTTTTTTTCTAGTTTCTCTATATATACAAGATAAATATATTATAATTGATTTTTGTAGCTTACAATAACCAGATAAATAATATTAATGACCACTATCTGATGATAACTATTTTTTGCTTACTTTGAACTTAATTAAATCCTTTAAGAAAATAAATTATTATCCATAATAAATATGATATATAAATATGATATAAGCTTGTGACTGACGAGTAAATAATAAAATATTTATTTTGTCAATAAATTATTTGACTGTATGGATTAAAGTTCTTTGCCTTTTATATAAAATATTTGTCATGACAATTGACTGTTATTGACATTGACACATTAGTATTTCAGGTTATTTAATTTCATAGTGAAGTTTCATATTAACAAGCAATATGCCCTTCATGAAAGGAAAAGCACCTATTCGCCGAACTTTGAATTACCTCAATGCCGGTAAACTGGTCTTTAAGGACAAAATAAGAATATTTTCTGTTGCTTACAATATTGTAGGCCAAAACAATACGGGAACGCAAGAATTTGTATTTTGGCATTTACCACAAATTCAATACAAAAATCCTGATGTTCAAATAGTCACATTGAAAAATCTAACTCCTTCCCCTTTTATTAAGTGTTACTTTGAAGATGGACGTCGTATTTTGGTTGACGTCGACAACAAGTCCAAAGAAGATATTTTAGACCACTTATTGAATACAGTGGGTAAGTCAAAGGAGGTTTTAGAGGCAGAGGCTATTGCTGCTGAGAAGAAGGACAATCCAGCTAACTTCGGTATTGGTTGTGAAAGAGCTTGCATTTGTGAAACATATGGACAAGTACCATGCTCCGGGGTTGTTCCTTTACCGAAATGTATGAGAGGGAAATATATGAATCAAAGAGACTAAAGGCTAATATTGATAAATAACACTAATTGAGTAAAACACAAGTATTTCTTAAAATATTATCTACAGTTTCTGCAAGTTCTGATCTTTATTATGGTTACTGTTCTTTATACCATATACTCCTGATGTACATAGTGCTCAGACACTAAAACTATAATACTTATAAGATAAAATAAACAACAATTTAAACCAGTATTCATAGCATTGCGTTGAAAATAACTGGTTGTGTACAAAACAGTTATTTTATTGTAATTATATTTAAAATAGGGTTGCTAGATAAACATCAATGTAGTATGAAAATAAAATAAAAATGAAAAAAATTATATCTCATTCATTTATTTAAAATATACGCCCCCTGACAGCTTTGGCCATTAATGCTGCAGCTATAAACTGCATATTGTTAAAGGCTTTGAATGTTCTCGCATTTTGATGGTTAAAAAGATTGTCATCCACTTCGGGTCCCCTTGGGCATGTGTGATAGAATGTCCAGTTACAGTAGCTGAACTTGTTTATGTCCTTAAAGGTATAATAAAATTTATTAATTTTCTGCTAACAAAAACAAATCTTAAAATAATACTCCATGTACAAATATGAAAAATATGTACGAGCATGCATGAAGACGCTTATGAAAGTTGAGGAAGCGAGAGAGGTGTGCCAGGATCGTAGCAAGTGGAGAGAAGTTATCTCTGCCTACTCCAATGGAAACGAGGTGTAATATGTATGTATGTACAAATATTAAAAAATAAATAAAATAGCCCTAGTCACTTTTTGTTTCTAAGGCTTAATTCGTTCATATGGCCAGCATAGTTCTTTTGTCTCTCTCCCTGTGAGGCCTTTGCTCCCAAGAGTAAAATTAATGAGTATGTGTTTATATAAAGAATAAATTAATAATTGTAACTACCTCTACACCAAATTTGAATTCTTCAATTTTTTGTCCTTGCAATGTGGGTCCAGCTATTATAACACAAGCATGTTGGAGCACATCATCTTTTTGTTGACATTGCTTAAGGTATGTGTTTGTTTGCTCTGTCAAATCTTTGCTGGCTTTATAGAGAAGTGGACTCACGGGACATTTCTATACCAAGATATAGATCAACATCAATATATTACATAATAATTTAGGCCAAAACTCTTAAATACTAATATAAAATTGGAAACAACACAAAATTTTAACTATATATAACAAAATGTCATATTTTTGTCTTCCAAGTATATGGATCAGTGTGATGGCAATCTACTGGTGTTAGATCTGCCGAGAACATCTAGGTAGGAATCCGCCCGTATTTCTTCCGTCAAACAATTGTGTGCCAACATTACTGTGTTCCGTTTGAAGGGCTAGTGAAATTACAGTGAAACGAGATTTAAAATCTAGTCTCAAGGTGACGAGCACAATGTGGTGCTGTGAATATCATTTTATTAAGCGCCGCGTTGTTGTGGCCTGGCATATCAGTTACCATCAGATAAACTTCTCGCACGTCTCAACGCTTCGTAGAATAAGTGTGCAGTTACTGCCTTGCCCATTTAAAAGTTTAAGAAAAAGCGCCTGAGAAAATATTATTAGCAATATTACATGTTTACAATTTGTTACTATTCAAAACGGCTAGGTAATATTAATTCGCGTTAAAAATTATATGTACATATAAACATGAAATAGTATTACAGTCAAAAATAAGCTTAAGTTCGCCTATGCACTTTTTCTTAACTTACGTTTGTGCTTTCTGTCTTCTTGTGTGAGTGTGTATAATAAAGAATAAATAAGATTGACTGTAGCTTTGCTACAGCGTAGCTCGCTGGCCTAATGGTTAGAGCGTGCGGCTTTCATTCCGAAGGTCGCGGGTTCGAATCTCGGCATGTACCAATGACTTTAATATTAAGTTATGTACATTTGTGAACTTTATTTACAACAGTAAGATACAAACGGTGAAGGAAAACATCGTGAGGAAACCTGCACATGACTTAGAATTTATTCTAAGGTATGTGTGAAGTCACCAACCCGCATTGGGCCAGCGTGGTGACTATGGCCCAATCGCCCTTATATTGAGGGTAGGCCTGTGCCCCAGCAGTATGGACGTAAATGGGTTGTTATTATTTATTATTATATGTAGTTTTGTTAAATATACATACCTTATTTCTATTTATCTCAAGATATTAGTTTTTAATATATCAAATATTTTAGGATATAGAGAAATAATTAAAATAAGATTTTTTTTTTTCATTTACCGAACAGCAACATTTGAATTTCAAGTTTGCGCCGAGCATCGGACAGAGTAGCAGATAAGAATTGAGAACAGGGTGAGGTTTGCCAATGTAAGCCAGGTTTAAGCAATTCATTGTTCCGTAGTCTTCCTGAAATAATTACTAATAAATTTTCGGCTTATTTCGTTTATTTTCACAGTAATAGTATTATGCTACAAATTTTTATTTTTCCCTAATTTTTTTTATTAAAAAACCGATTTAATCAAACATTTGTAGTCAAATATAGAATATTTATACATAAGCATAACTTGACAGTATCACTGGTACTAGGTCTCTGTTCTAGGAAACCTCCTATTTATGTGTTGTATTCGTACCTATAACCATAGGTACGAATACAACACATAAATCTGTCGTGACAAAAATTGAGCAAACATTAAACTGTGCTGAAGCAAATAGGTTATGTGGTGACATACGAGTTAATTTCATATATATTAAATCAGGCGAACATCCCGTTCGTCTCGTCCTTGTTGTGCAAAATAGTATAATGAGAGTCAGGCCACAACAAATGATCACTGATGACAAACAAAGCAGATTACTTACCATTATAGTCATGATTGTCGCCAACGCCTGGAGGCAGCCGTGTGCCCTCGACTTCGTGCAAATAACGGGAACCGTAGACTGCTCCGAAAAGCGAGCCACGCAAGTTTGAGTCGAGGTGGCCACAAATATAACATCGCACATCATGGAGAACACCCTGTTGCATCATAGATCATATATACACTATGGCAAGGGTATTATAAATACAGGAATAAAGCAGCAGGTCCCCTTTGCGCTTCACTGACGTAGTGAGCTCTTCAACCCTAAGGACAAGCGTGACGAGTACCACTCACCCTATCCTCAAAGTGGAATACGGTTGTGCTGAGCAATGGACATAAATAGGTTGAAATAAAATCGTATAGACATATATTTATAATTTTGTTTATATTATACAACGAATCAATAACAAAAACGAATGTACTACCTTCTTTAAATACATGCAATTAATATAATAACATACATAATTAATATATTTAATACTTATTTGGTAAGTTACATATACAGATTAAAGTGCTCTGTGTTCGAATACGAATGGTCTAATAATTCTGTTACAGTGTATACATTCTAAGTAGCTCTTTATTGTTGTAGGCGGAAGTAAAAATTACGATCAAGTGAATGGCGAATTCAGCTTGCTTTTTTATATAATAAATAACCTTTGAAGCAGTGACAGTTATGGTGATAGTATGCTCGTTGAATTCACAGACTATATGATTAAAGTAGGCGCGAGATCGGTTCATTAACTTCCGGTGAAGTAAAACTTTAATAAAAACTGATTTCTTCTAAGAACAACCTTTGTGAATATGTAACATCCGCCAATCCGTATTTGGTTAATAAATGATTTCGATACTGTCCTAGTGTGGGAAGGTCCCGAGTCTCAGCAGCGGAAACATGAAGTGGGCTAATATTTTATAATCGTCTATATATTCCGGATGGCTGCAGCCTATCCAATACGATCTATTTTTTATAAAAGTTCTCACCTGCCTAAGTAATCTTGGTCCCACATCAAGTTGTCTTTTACGGTAACATCAGACGCACCCATTAAAGATGCTGCTTTCGAAACGGCCATTTTGAGAATAGGTTCGTTGACTTCTTGCAGTAACATGACTTTGGCATCTTTAAGTACGTTCTGTAGGGGAGAGTAAACTATATATTTTTGAATAAATCGCGTTACATTTTCAACGTAACGTACCTTTTTTTTTATCGTGGGGAAATCCTACTTTGGTTACCCTTCTGCTGTGGGGGCAACAGAGGGGTTATGCCGCACTCGTACCGGCTAAAACCCCACGGTGTACGTCTCAACGCTTTAGCCAAAACCACAGGAACGCTTTCGCACACAACTGTGGTCTCGACGGCGAAAGGCCACAATGAGGCCGCATCTCGGAGAACGTAACGTACCTAATTTTCCAATCTTTGGTTCAGTGACATGCTAAGTGACAAAGAACCCATGGAAGATGAAAAGTGGTTGTTTAAAGTACTATGGCTCGCAAATGTTGAAGTAATAACATTTTGAATTATAGAGAAATTTATCTTTGAATATTTAACATGTAAAAAATATCCAAGACATTGGGTCTTCTCGATGTGATGCTTTGCATGGGAGGATTACTCATAATCGCCACGCTGGGCAAACTGGCTGGCGATCGCAGAGTCGATCATCTTACACAGAAGTCGCTACTACCCAGCTCCTCGGTATTTATTGCCCACACACCTTAGAATGATTATCCCGCCATCAGTCGAAATTCAATGTCGTGGTGGCATTAACAGTCTATTCCTTTCCCGTCCTATTCAACACCCGCGGAAAAAGAAAGAAAAGTTTTGCTTTAATCCGTTACCCCACGGCATTTCATGAGACAGGTTTAGTACAGCACTAGATTGCCGCGGCTATTGCTACTGACGATGATAAAATAACGCTATTAAGTTTCATTTACATTATGTTAAAAAGAACAGGAAACGTACGAGCTGTTTGAAATGAGTGTCCCAAAGAGAAAACTTCAAGTTGATTGCGCTCAGTACGATTTCTCGTACCATTGCAGCAGTCCATTGCTTGAAGCAAATCAAATGTAACGGGTTGCCACATCTAAAATAATATTATAATGTGTACATTTTCTCTTTTACATTACTTCGACACAGTAGTTCATTAGTATATTTTCGTTTTTATAACTTTGATGATGATATTATTTAAATTACATGAACAAAAAAAGACAACTACTACATTTCCCATAAACAGCTGATGGATCTGTAATTTATAATGTACTAACGTAGTATTATAAGATTTTCTTGTAGTAGGCAAATTGCCATATAAACATCTTACTAGTTTCATAATTAACTCATACAAAATTTGATTGCTGAAGATTTTGCTTTCTGCCTAATGAATATTAAGATAAATCCAAAGAAATTAATTTTGCATTCTGTCAGTTCCTAACGTTTTAGTACAGATAAAACAAACTCCCCTAAAATATTAGATAAATAAAAACTAAGTTTTATAAAGAAATAAAAACAGATGATAATACAATAGAAAAGAACAGAAATATAAGCGGAGAGAAACAGATTTATTAAGAATATTTTCACTTTTTAATATTTGTTCCCAGTTCTGGTGAAAGTCGTTAAAGTCCGCTGCATGCGAACTATTGGCGTGAAAATCTAATGATGATGAGGTAAAATTACTAGCATATACAAAAACCCTTTTGTAATAAAACCCGATATTAGAAGTAATAAGTAAACATAGTAATGTAAATCATATATATTTTAAAACCTTTATCAAAATAAATATATTCTTTCATATGATTATTACCTTACCTTCAAAGTCAGTTTGTATTTTGCGGCTGCCAAGAATTATTATCACTTGCTTGATGAGATGTAAGCGGACCAAATTAAAGATAGAATACGTTTTGGCTATTTATGATATTAAAATTATGGATGTGATCATCCAAATGTCACTAAAAATCTGATAACTTCGGCGAATTTTGAATGACTGTATTGTCTTACTAGTTTAATTTTTAGTTTTAGATAATTATAAGTAGTAATGTTTATAAAGTACGATGGGATTAATATTCCTTTCATCATCATCCTCCACCGATAGACGTCCACTTCTGAACCTAGGCCTTCCCCAAAGATCCAAACGTTTAGTGAATTTATGCCTTTAGAGGAAAAAAAAGGAATTACCGCCTAGTCGTCTGCCAATGATCGTGGACAACATACGAGGAGCTTCTTTACTCTATACAAAAGAACACCATACTTAATCATCATAGTGATTTTAAACTATTATCTACCACCCCAAATTCTGTGAATGTCCAATCCTGGGGGGATTGGACAATTACATAATTTAGGGTAAATGAATCCCAATAAACCACAACCGCTGCTGCCCGGGGGTGCATGCAGCGCAGGACGGGGATCTTTGGACGAGGCCTAAATCTAGCAGTGCACGTCTATCGGCTGATGATGATGATATATACCTCTTCTACATTCCTTAATGGATTTGAACGCTACATCAATAGTTGACTCCTTTCGATCTTCATCAGGTCGTCGGCAGTAATATGTATTCATTCCCATAATCACATATCATACGTTCTCACGTTTGATATGTGATTATTGATAAGCAAGCAAAAAGCTTAAGTCTCTTCAAGCCTAGTATTATATTCAAATAGATATATTAATATAAATCTAACATGAAAACGGATTTCTTTTGTTCGCCTATTACGTGATAACTAGTGAATGTTTCGACTTGGGAACATGATCATTCGAAGTATAATGATTTGCAGATAGTTATAGGCTATTTATTTTTTAAATTTCATAGATTCTTCATCATTTTATTTCCAATTAACTTTTATAATCATTTTCTTTTCGTATTATTCATGTGATTGCTATAGAAAGTAATTTTATATTACGGCCAGCAAAGCGGGCGAGGAACAGCCAGTTAATATATACCAAAGTATCAAAATAACAGCTATTAATTCATTTCGAAATATAAATTCCATAAGAAATATTTGTCGTTTGATGATCCGTCTGTTTCGAGTAATTTTTGAAAAGTATAAAACGATTTCGATGAGACTTTCGCTGGTGTATAACTGATGTTACAGAGCGTAGCTTGCATGTTAAAATATTATAAAAATGTTGCCATAGCGCCAAATAAAATGAACGATCCTTAATAAAGTCAAAAAGTAAAAAACCACAAAGCAGATCTCCAAAAGTTACTCAATACAAGAAGTCTCCAATCTCCATACCAAAGGGAAGGAAAGAGGGGAAAAAAAATTAAAGCTGTCTTGTTACGTCTGTTTTTTTGTTCTTACTGTCTGTGTCACCATATTCAAGTAGGGCTGAGATTTATTTAAACAAGTGTAGATAGGTTTAATTTTTTCTTAAATATTTAGATTTCTACATCTTTTCATACAGGTTGCTATTTAATGTAATCAATGTACAACTATAAATTATTATATTTATTGCAACATTCACTGTCTATACATAAATAAAAAATTAAAGCTAATTAATAAATTATTATATTTTACTCTTCTCCAGGTCACTCCCTTTCTCTTTCCCTCCTCCTCCTAAAGCATTTTGTATCTCGACGAAGGTCTTTCCCTTAGTCTCGGGGATGCAGAAGTAGATGAATAGAGATGTAATAGCGCACATCCCACTGAACATCCAGTAAGTGATCGCCGGTCCTATCACGATGGTGAGATACGAGAAATACTTAGTGATGATGAAAACAAACAATGAGGTAACGACCAAACTGGTTGTGACACCAATAGCTCTAGCTGGTCCATCGAAAAGCTCCGCTATTAGCACCCACAAAAGGGATCCAACACCTGTAAATAAAAATAATTATAATATGCAAGCTTCGATCGTCTCACCTATATAATGTATCGGAGGATGCTCTCTATTAAAGGAGACCAGAACTAAGACAGATTCCGACCACAACACTTATAGTATTCAAATTTGAAATGTTTGTAGGTAGTGAAATTACTGGAATAACAAAACAATCCCTTTTATAGCGAAGAGTTGAATGGGGTGCAGCAGAAATATCTTAACCAGGACAACCTATATTACAAGCAGTTTTAGAAGCGTAGTTGAATTCTGACCGGATATGTCGCGAACGCCTCCATCGTTCTCCGAGGTAACCTTGGTTTCAAGGAAATTGAGATTTCCTCGAACGCAAGTATATCGGGAGAGGAGTCCACTACTTCGCTTGCTTCGATACCATAGAGAAAAGCTTAATCTAAATATATATATGAGATATCCAGAGATTCCTTGACTCATCATGGGATCTCCGTAAACACTCAAAATTTGGTAGAGTAATTGCTTCTGCCATTTAGAGGTCAGCCAAGTATGGATTTTACAAAGTTCCTTCCCCAAAGGGCATAGCGGACTGGGAACAGCTACAGTATGATAGTAAGAAAAGACACTGCACCTGCACTGTAACAGTATATTACAAGTATCAACGATATCAACGGCAGGTAGTTCATGAAACCGGATATCTCTGCAGATTCTTTTGTTTTGAAGAATGCTCCTAGCCCCACCTGAAATTAAACATATAAATAATACAATAATATCACGACAACATATATTATACTTGTTAAAGCACAGATTATATTATTTATATCTAGTTCTAGTTATCTTATATAATTGAGCGTATTTTAACCACTACCATGGTTCAGCAGTTATCCACTTGCCTTCCAATACAGAGGTTTTTCATCAAAGTCCAGGGATAAATGTGCTAGAGTTTAAACGATGGTAAGATTTTTTCTATCCCAACACTAACAACTATCTTTATCTTCTTAATCGAAGTCAAATATTTGCCTGATAAGCAAAAATAATTCTTACCAAACCAATCAGCATTCCCATGAGTGATGATATCAATATCTGCTTCCTCTTAAACCTGTCGGTCAATACCGTCGTGCAAAAGCTAGCGATCAGCTGGATAATGCCGATAATCACCGATGCAATTTCCGGTTTAACGTTAGTGTTCGTCGATACGAGTATCGTTTGAAGGTAAAAAGATACAGCGTTAAAACCAACGAGCTGAGCTCCTATACAAAATAATATCGACAAAACGAATGATTTGAGAAGGATCCTATCCTTAAATAGATCAATCTTGACGATCTTCTCCTCGTTCATCGATAATGCGTACGTTTCGATCTCATCCTTAGCCAGTTGTTCAGAGTCGCGGAGGTATGTCAAGACTTCCAAAGCTTCCTTTTTCTTTCCTGAAATTTATAAATAATATTTATAACATTATTCATCTCTTGAGATGTTGTCAATGTTAAAGGTAACAACTAGTAAGAATAAAGTAGGAGGGAAGACAAAATTAACAAAAAGTATTAAGAACTACATAGTAAAGGTTTTAAGATAGTACGGTACGACTAATTTTTAAAGAACATCAAAGAATGATTTCTCGTTTCCTTCCTTTAAAAGAAAGAAAAGAAGAAAGTAATTGACGTATGTGGAAATCAAAGAAGTTAAGATTAAGATTAGAGTGTTAATGTTCTTATATAGGTAATATTTATTGTATGTATATGATAACAAGTTAAAATATCACCGTACCTTTAGAATACAAAAAGTAGGGACTATCGGGTAGAAACAGTAGCGGTACACTAGTGAGCAGGATTATCGAAGCGAAGATTGTACTAAAAGTAATATACGACGTGAAAGGTCCAACTGATAGCGTGATGACTATTCCCAGGGAAGAAAATATCTGCAGGAATGTGCAGAGTGAACCGCGCATTTCTTTCTGCGGATGAAACGTTCTTGTTAGATAGAATGTTGATACGTTTTGTGTGAATATATGTAATCCCTTTTCAAATGTTACTATAATTGTAGACCGACGAGACGAACGAGATGTTCAATTGATGGTACGCCAGGTCGTAAAGTGGTACTGGTTAATATAATAAGAAAAGAGTCTTGATTAAGGAATATCAGGGAATGGACTGGCAAATCTAGGGCGTCCGAACTGTTACGCTGAACCAGAGACAGAAAGGACTATAGCACGCTGTTCGCCAACTTTCACTAATTGAAGAGGCACTTTAAGAAGAAGAAGGTTAATATGATATACAAAGCACCGAATGCTCTGTGTCTGTGTAAGGTGTCCGGCACAACAACTCACAGGACATAAGTCAACCTCATCTGCTCGTGGTGCACCCTGCTAATCAACTAACAAGACTCTGGATCCTACCAACCCGCATTGGGTCAGCGTGATGGGAAATGGCCCAGATCCACCCAAATAAATCCCTACAAACGACAGCCTCTAGTACCCGGCGGTATCGGAGGTCATGCTTTTTTTAGGGGAGAACTGCGATCAGTTCTCCGCTACAAAGAGCATGGAGCTTTGGGGGAGGCCTTCCTCCAGCAGTAGACGTCTATCGGCTGATAATGATAAATGCTCAATGCTTTGAGACAATAGATGTTCTCTCGTTACCCAATTAATTTCCCTAGCAACAACACCTTTCAAACCCGAACACAATAATTTCGTCAACAGTTTTCCGAAACTGTTGTTGAAATTAATTAGTTTTGAAAATATCCGAAGAGAAGACTCACACTCGCGATTTCTGAAGCGTAAATTGGCACGACGGTGAACAAGAAGGTGTCGTTTACGCCAAGAAGCGCGCGGCCTAAGATCAGCATCCACACATCAGTCGCGAAGATGTACAGGATCGACGCCACTATCTTCGGCACGCATGTCAGTACCACGCAGTACTTCCTTCCGATTGCGTTCAGTAACATGCCCAGGAGAAAGTTAGCTGAAAAGCAAAGAGTACATCAAAACCAGGTAATACCATTTATTACGTCGTGTATATCCTAAAGAAAAAAAAAATTCTACAAGCGTAGAAAACCTTTTAACTAACTAGATCCTCGAAACTCTTAGACGGTAACACTCAAAATTTAGTACAGATATTACTTCTGTCGTTTAGAGGTCAGCTTAGACTGGATTTTACAAAATTCCTTCTCCAAATGGAGTTATTACAACTAGTATTCCATAATTTATACTCCAATTAAATGAAGTGGTGTAATTTAACACATCAAAATGTATATACGGCTTCCGTAGCTTCAAAACGGTTAAACCGATCATCATTAAATCAGCTTTTTATGTAACCTCTGTTATAAGTAGTCCTAGAACCTTTTCCAAATTAACTAAAAGGCATAATTAATGTATTTCTCATATTAACAATTATTAATTGTTTTATTAGCAATCAATTCACACAATATTAAGTGACAATGAGGTTGAAGATCATGAAGCGAGATCGTTGCGAACATGATAATAGTTACGTTTTGTATCAATGAAACGAGACGAGCGAGACGTTAACATGATGGTAAGTGATGCGCCTGCCCATAACAACGTGGTACTAGTTAGGATGGTATATACACCACCACACAGTACTCGTCGCCTCGAGACATATAAGGTTAAGACTAGTTAGATACAACGCCCGTCAATTCGGAACACTATAATGTTTATACGCTACTGCTTGGGGCCACGCTCAAGCAAATTACACAGAGCTTTTTTTTGTTTGGTGGGGGAAATATTCGAAAGATACCCTACTTCTGGCCATACCACCAGTATGACACTTTTTTTTCCCTTTATTGTAAAAGCTTATAGCGAGGTATAGAAAAGGCAGGATTAATGACTGTTGGCAATCTCTACCAGTCAACCTTCGGTGATATGAGAATGTTAACTTATCTAAACAGTTTATTACTTACGAATGCAAAATATAAAGCTTACAAAATACGCTGCAGAGACATCCTATGGACACAATCCAGGATCCCTCCTCTTCAGTTATTGTCCGGTTCAGAGGTGTCTCCGTAATGTTGGCCAACTTCACCAGCATGGGAGACGGCCATGCGATGCTCATGCCAGTCGTCAATACGCTTAAATTCACTGGAAAGAAGAAAATTTATTATCATATTCAGCTATGAATAATGCCTGAAGAATGCAGTTTTTAATTCATCTTCACCTGTCGTGGGCACTGTAACCTTTCATCAATATGAAGTCAATTTACTCTTAAAGTAGACTGTGATATATTCAACTTTATTAGACACTAGATATTAGAAAATTAACCTTGATATTGTAGAATGTATCAACATGGCTAATGAGGTGACTCATCGACTGAACACCAGGAATTCACTATAAATGATGTTGCTCGAGCACTAATCGCCACACGTTCGACTAATCTAGCGGTCACCAAGGCATTTAAGATTCAACCTACACTGGACGACCTCGCTCTGCTCGCCAACAAAAATGATGGAAGACCAGAAACAGGAAGTTGCATGAGCACATCACGTCGGGGTCACCGCTTTAGCTTTCTTGATACGGCGAAAAGGGTAAAGGAAATATCAGACTGATTCTTGAATTAAATTCCTGGTGTTCAGTCGATGAGTCACCACTTTAACTATGTTCATACATTCTACAATATTAATAAACGCAACATATGAACTATTCGTCATGAAACCTCATCATCAAAGTCATCTCTTTCACACATTTTCTCTACTGGCGGTAAGTCTCTGTTGCTCAGCCCTGTAGTCTCGGGCTAGTAAGAATAGGACTAAGATAAACCCTGCCTGTAGTAGGATAATAAAAGGGTCTAGGAGTTTCCCTAGCCTTAAGGTGGGGGGCATCATATAACAAGCGATCCCGCATGAGACAGCGTATGACTCAGCGATGGTGCCTAGAAGGGTTTTTTAGTTGGTAAGAATCTGAGATAACCCTGACTTCCCCTAGAAACAAGGTATCTTTCGAAGATTCCACTGCCCCAAAAAAAAAGGTATTTATTGTTCTTGGGTAGTGTTGTAGAACGCTGTAGCTATTAAAGTTACTAGGGTAATAAGTCTCAACACTATGTCTCAAGATGATATGGTACTGTATATAACAAACTAGCGCCCCTTGTTAGTGCCAGGCCTATCACGTAACATCAGGTGAACGTTCCACTCGTCTCGTCGCTTCATAGATTAATAATCATAGAAAAAATCTTGGGATGGACTTTAAACAGTCTTTATACCACTGAAGCTGTTATAACTACCATCTGGTAGTAATATGAGAAAATTACTATGTTTACATACTATAAGTATGTGATATCTGTAGCTAGTATAGTACTATGCAATGATTACAATATAATAACGGCCGATAACTTAATATATTAATAATATAACATAAAGTTGTAAAGCCATTATGATAACAATGTAGTTCTTGTTATATTTTTACAAAAAAAAAACTTAGGTAATTTATTCTCGAGGATGTCTAGATACATTTCTAACTACAGACATGTTGACATCCACGAGAAGGTGTCTAATATCTATCGAGATATTTTTATCCTTCGCATGAAACGTTCGCGATATTTTTTTTTGAGTCTCCAATTATTTATTTTAAGAACTCGTTTAGATACAGAACCAGTTGCTAAGCACATTGTTTTTTTTTTTTACCCAAATTAGAATATACGATAAACCGGAAAACTAAGCTCCTATGACCTGAGTCGTTGCTGAATACACTACATGCAATTATTGACCTAAGTCTTAACCTGTAGAAATAAATAGCTCTATTTGGGTTTCCAGTATTAAGACATGCCCTCAAAAAGGATACAAGGCCATTGCTAACGATTTTTTGCTCCACCGGAAGCTCGAGCTCAGGGAAAATCAAACCTGCGCTTCTTCGAGACTTATAGCACGATCCATTAAGCCAGTCACTGGTGGTAGGTCCCTATTGTCCAACACCATATAGGACCACCGTCTGCTCTGTAGTATCAGGGTATTAATAATAGGACTATAGTAAACCTTTCCGGGGCTTTTGAAAGTGGGTGTCTTCATTGACCACTAAACTAGCCCGGGTTGGATAACAGAAACAAGGTCGGTCTCGTACTTGTCGGAGCCTAGTGAGGATGCCATGGAGGGTTGCGATTCACCCTGGGAAACTGCGTGATAGCACCGATGCGTTTCGCAGGAGATCCCGGGGTGTCTCGCAAGGCACTGGATATGACCACCAAAGGGACTCTAGTGGGTACAAATCCCACATAACAACATCTTTAGATTACCCCCCTCTTCGATAACAAAAAAATCTAGCTACCACCGCACCTTCTATTTCTACCACAGAACAGTAGTGTGTTACTGTGATCCAGTTTGAAGGTTGTAGCTAGAGAGTTATTGGGGTAACCAGGTCTGACTGGTTATCTCAAGGCAATATGCATAATAGTTTAGTTCGTATCATCCAGACTAATGCGATATTGATATACTTATCATTTATCACCACGTCAACACAGCTCGTCTTACAAAAAACGTGTTTTTTTTTTTAAATAATTGTAATTGTAAACGGTCGAGCATTAGCTCTTTGCGTATAACAAAGCATCATCATCATCTTAACCGATAGACCTCATATCATCAACAAAACGTCAACCTCATTCGACAAAAAAAATTACTTGATTAAGTTGTAATCTTTTGACCTAGAACCAAATAAATAAATTAACCTCGTAATTTACATTTTAGAGTTCTAGTAATCGGAAAACTCGTTATACTAAAAATAGCAAGTGCTTTGTATACATAGCAAAAAAAAAAATAACTAGACATACATATATGGGAGTTTTAATGGTGGTAATGATTAGAGACGCTTCCGTGGTGTTACTTTATGATTTCGGATGGTTTTCTTTTATTCAACTAAGCGGCAACCGAGACATCCAACTGATGGTAAGTGATACTCCAGCCCATAACAACGAGGCGATAGTTAAGATCACACTGCATCACATTATGGTCATCACCGTGAGACATGTGTTAATTCTCGTTACACCAGTAACTTCACTAATTACAGCACCCTTCAAACTGGAACTAAGTAATTTTTGCACACTGCTTGGGGGGTATAAGCGCCACGGTGGTACCTAGACGGTGTATGGCAACAGAGACCTACTACTAGTAAAGTTATATTCTCTGGAAGCAATTTATAACCTAACGGCGTAAAAGAAACCTCAGTCAAATCCTTTATGAGCTTACTAAGCCTAGAGGCCCATTCCACCAAAGCGAATGTGATAATAACTGGGACTATAACATACCACGGAACAAGCTGGTGCTCCCCGAAAACATGATAAGCAATTTGAAGATTAATTTTCTAGAACTTTAGGTCGTAGAACTGATGGACGTTGAGGTCTTAAAGTGCTGGTATGGCAATTCCGCACCAGAAAGCGCTGCGTTGGCAACCCTCCGCTAGATGGACAGAGGACATAAAAACATTTCTCGGAGCCACTGGATTCAAATAGCGCAAGACCGTGCTTTGTGGAACACATTACAAGAGAGATGTCTAGCAGTGATCATCCATTGGTTGAAATGATGATGATGATTACACATGTAGACACGAATCCAAGAAACCACGTTATTTGAATCAGTGAATGCGTATGTACCAGCGATATGAACGTGCGTGGAGATTCTGTCATTTATCACGTGCTAAACGTGCTAGAGCATTTCTAAACATGCTAGTGTATATAGTAGCTATTTTGATTATCAAGATTTTCGACTTCGCACATACGCAAAGCACATATACGCAAAGACGAAGGGGGGTGTAAATGATCCCGCAGAGCAACTCACAGAACTCTACTCTGGACTAACCTTACCTACTCATGGTGCAACTTGCTCATCAACTAACGAAGCTCTGGCTGTCGCCAACCAGCATTGGGCCAGTGTAGTAGGGAATAGACCCAATCCTCCTACATGAAACCCCACATACGATAGCCCCTAGTGTCCAGCAGTACTGGAAGCCATGCTAATTGTACGTGAGATCTTTGGAGAAGGCCTATGTCCAGCAGAGGACGTCTGACTGACGATGATAATGAGATGAAAGACTAACCGATATGTTTTCCATAGAATCAGAGACATGTAACTAAACGCAACATCTATATATGTTCAAACTTGCGTCGCTAATGGTTGCAACATTACTTACGTACACTTTTTGGATCCCAGTATGACGTGGAACATTCAGATGAGACAGCGCCGGAAATTCTGATATAAGAGCTGCGAAACTATATCGTATTGATTTCGGGGTTATTTCATTATAATCCATTTTATTCAACCAAAGCCAGTCAACGGCCAAAGTAACAGAGAAAATTCTAAAGTCTATTAATATAGATCTAAAATCAAGAAATAATCAGATTGCAAATTGGAACCGTCATTCAAAATATCATTGAAGGATTCCTGCTGTGTTTTAGAGCTATCGTCCAAGACAAAAGGAACAGTACCTTTGTCCGGTCGCACTATACCATGCTGCGGTGTTTGGTATCCTTCATCTGCTTGTCCCAAGTCGGATACCTCCGACAAATACCCATACTCCATATAATCATTTATTTTACTATAATTTTCTCGAACACCACTTACTGTCTTAAATCGTATAGGGAGAGAAAGCAAAGAAAAAAATTACGGTCCCGAAATACAACAATGTTTAAATGTACCAGAACTTTTGATTATATCCAAAGCTTAGTATAAGATATCCAAAATATTGTTGTATCCTTAGGTTCACACCGAGCGATACTAAACAAACCAGCCTGGATGTGACTAACGCTGTAGCTAGGCTACGACAACTGTAAATCTAGATAAATCTTACTGGTTTTAGGTTAACAGTTGGTGTATTATGTAAATATTTTTGTTTCGAAAATTCTCTTTTCACATTATCTCTTTTTTGTTTAATAACCTTAAAGGATTTATGTAAATCTTTCACATTTTTAAATTGCGGGCAAGAATAAAACGTATTATGAATGATGCAAATGCACCGATCCATGGACGAAGCGTTTATTCAAGGCAACAACTTTACAATAGTGATAAAGGTTCTGTAATAATTATTACGCGATTATCATTGATACGCGGCGACGTGTTTGCGTGAGCTTCTGTTTGTATTTTTGCCCTTCACAAGAATTCCTTCTTCTTGCTAGACCTTGCCCGTCTTTACTTTTTATCCTCTAACAAATTCCAAGTCTACTTATGGTAAGTAAAGCGGGCGGGGAACAGCTCGCATACGTAAATATGTTTTTCATTGACCAACAGCGTTGCAGTGTATATCATGCTAATTATCAAATACTTTATTAAATGTGTTCACACCGTCAGGTTGAACGTCCTGTTGATGTCAATGCTTATGTTGAAATAAGACACACAATTTGCTCGTTTCAATATCATTTCTAGTATTAATCAGGCCATATAGGATTTGTTGTGTTAACGTCATACCGGGAAATTCGATAATGTGTTTGCAAAAACAGCATCAGAACCAATTAGCACATTATATGCTAAAAAATGTTCTCATGAATATTATTATGATATACACGATATGTTAAGATCATTATTATTACTTTATAACGAAAAATATGCTGGATTAAGAGAAACAATGCCGGTGGTTTGGAAAAAGTACTTGTGTTAAAGTGCATATTACGTCAATGAAGATAGTTTATAACCTTAAAGCAAAAGCTAGACAACAGCTTAACTTAACTCCTTTAAGATTATGTGCGAACAGGTAGAATACCTCCATTTCATTATTTATTTATTAAACTTGGAAGAAAGATACAAAGACAGGACTTGATGCCAGTTAACCTCCAAAATGTCAATCATTTGACTCCCATATAACATTATAGATTTTTAATATTTTTTTCTCACTAAATAATTTCCTGTAAATTTTTAAAACATAATGTACTATTCATTATAAAGTACCAATATTAGTAACAATGAGAATATTCTGTATTCTAAACCCTAACCTTATTAAAAAAATAAAAAAATCGATAAACTAAAGACCATAGCTTAAAATTTCTTTACTTAATTGGATTTGTATAATGACTTTATTTAGTCATCAAAGATTTATTATTAAAGTTAGTTATGAATAGATATTACTCTAAGAAGTAACAAAAAACAGGAGGTATGTTTGTTATTTTTTTTTGTGTCCACATATAAAAAAAATACAAACGTTTAAAGTATCAAAAAAACACTTCGCGAATGTATTATCACCGTTTGCAAAGTGGCATTGAATGAGTTAACCATCTAACAACCGATTATTATGCATTGAAGTAAGTGTAAGATTGACCATGTCCTGTCGTCTTTAAAATACCAAATAGCAGTCGCAGTACAGACGCTTTGTTAAGCAATGTCATGCGTTACACAACCGACAGTTTTGTACAAGTATAGAAAAGAAGGTCGACTGGTCGTAGGTCTCCGATGACGGAAACCCTCTGAGTACCACCGCCGAACAGTATTGCACAAACATAACTGTATTCCAGTTTTAATGGCGGTGTAGATAGTCAAATTACTGACGAAATTAAACTTAACATCTTATGTAATATAGTGATGTTAAACACAGCCCTATTATTCCCTAGGTACATAAGATGTTAAGTGTATCTCAGCTTCACTACTATCAGGTGATTATTCTACTAGCCTAGTTATTCCATCGAATATAAGATAATATCTAATCAAACCTTATGTTATTCGTATTTAATCATATACCGTAGGCATTCGTATCACTTAATAGGCGTAAGTAAACATTACTGTTTCATTGGCACTAGTAAATTTACTAGATGTACGATTATATTAACTTAATCCTCAAGATGAACTACTATGTAATTAATAAAAAAAAGTTATTAGAATAAACGTGACAATCTTTGCAAGATGATAGCATGTCGTGCGATATAAATTTTAATGATTGTGAAAATAATGATCATTGTAAAATATTCATATAGAAACCGATGTAGGAAGCAAATGAGAAACGATAAGAGGAAGATATTAAAAACAATTTGCATAAAATAAAATGCAGTAGTTTTACTGCATTTTCTTACTACAACAGAAAGTTCATATTCAAAGTAGTATGCCTGATTAAGCTATGCAATACACCGTTTTCACAGGATCTACAAAAAAAAAAAATTTAATGACCCTTAAGCATACTTTAATTAATTAATAAAAAAAAAATCTTTGGTTTTCTAGAGTAACAAACAATCAAAATAAATAATTTTTTTTTTCAACATTATCCGTAGCATATTCACTGCTGAACAAATCTCAGTTGTAACATTTTTTTTTATTTGAAAATAATGTTTTCAATACCATAACATAATTTTTTAGTCCTTATCTTTACTTTAAAGTAAATAACTATATATAAATATGTATTGTCATAGGCAATTATATGAAATTACCTGTAAGAGATACATTAGAAACAGTTAAGTAAACCTACCCAACATTATCGCAGCATATTGTCGCAATTCACCGGAATTCACAGAAAAAAACATTTTTAGCGGCTCATAAATAAAACCTCATTCGAACACACGTGAGATGCATTAAAAAAAAAGGATTTTAATTTCTTTTTTTTTTATCGCTTTTTAATGGACCGCGAACGTTCGAACACTTCACGCGCTCAACAAGTCGAACATCTAACTGAATGAAGTTTAGAATCCCTTCACTGTGATTTATTGACTGTGCTAAATTTCGTCGTTTTTTTTTAATATAATTAAGCAACGAGACGAGCGGACACGTTCACTTGATGGTGACAGACACGCCCGTAACAATGCGGCACTAGTTAGGATGATATACACAGCACTATGAGCTCATCGCCTGAGACGTAAGATTTTGAGCCTCGTTACCGTAGTAATAACACTAGCTACAGCGCCTTTCAAACCAAACAGTAATGTTTGCACTGTACTGTCTGTCGGCTGCAATAGGCGCTGCGGTGGTACCTGGACGGTCTCTGGCAACAGAAACGCAATACCACCATGTCGTCTGTTTAGCAATCAGAATGAAGCGAGGACTCTAAGGTGGACTTTAAATATTTGAAAACCATACGCTTTTATCTTATCTTCGCACTGGACATAGGTCTCACCCAAAGATCTCCACATCGATTAGTCTTGCGCTGCCCACATCTCCGGGCACCAGGTGCCTTCGTTTGTATGGGTTTATATCAGAGGATTCGGGTCATTTCCCACCACGCTAGCCCAATCCGCTTAGTGGGAGCCAAAGTCTCATTTGTTGATTAGCAGGGTGCATCACGAGCAAGTGTAGTTTGCTTGGGTCCCGTCAGTTGTGTGAGACCCTTTACACCCCACTTTTAATTAGAGGCTTTTCATACGCTCTAGAACCTCTCCCTTTCTTCCTAGCGCTTATCCCATGTGGTGGTAGGGACAGTTTTCTTTATTTTTCTTCTCCACTTCGCTCTGTCTTCGACATCATCGTCAGTCACTCGGCACTCACGCCTATCTTTCGGCACTTTATTTTTCCACCTTGTTTTGGATGGCAGCTGTAGGTCTTTGACCAGAGATGAAAAATGTGCAGTGCCAAGCTAACGTAGTGAGGCGGCCTTCTTTTTTCGTCACCATACCATCGCATCCTATTTTGTTAATTTACATACTTTTTAGAACCAATAAAAAAAATTACATACAATTTTATAATTTAAGCACACTCGGCTTTTTAATTAATGGTCCAATGCTGTTCATATATACTTTATATTTAAATTACTATGTATGTAACTCATAATTATTTTTTTTAATAATTTACCATATCATTACAATACATTTAAATAATTAAAACGATTGTAATTAGTAATAACAGATACAAGTTGTCTTGTACCAAAAATTAAAAAAAAAATAACATTCATGTGTTCATTTAACTTTTGATTTTTAATATCACCTTAAAATTCTCTGTTGCCGGAGGCCCTCTAGGTTGGTACCACTACAGCTCGTATTGCCGACAAGCAGTAGTGCAACCATTACTGTGTTCCGGTCCAAAGTGCGTTGCAGCTAATGAAATTACTATGGTATCCAGACTTAATATCTTATGTATATCATCCTACCTACCGCGACATGGTTATGGACGTGCGTATCACTTACTATAGTGTAAAGGTCCCATTGGTCTCGTCACTTCGCAGTATAAAAAAAATACATTAAATTCGTGGTCTATTTAATTGTCCTTTAGTCTTTTATTGTTTTGAGAGAAGTTTTATCAGTTAATTCATGCACCGGTATAAGTGCGTTAGTATGTCTATTTGTCTGCCTGTGGCAATTTATGATTTAAAAAGATTCACTTGATTTTAATATAGCATTTATTTATTATTTATTGTTTACCTTGGTCGTTAAATGTTTCTTAACTGTTGTTTTGACGTAATATATTCCAAAAATAAAGGTACAAATTCTGCAAGTACTTTCAAATTTAAATGTAATATTAAAGTAATAAAATTCTTTTGATGTCTATAGTGTTTCTAATTATTACAGTTATGTTAACTATGTATTTAATTGCCTTTGTGGCCTTATGGCTAATCGATTGCCTAGTAAGTTTTTGACTCGATTCCGGAGCTACATGTTATGGAGTTTTTTGAACATACCTGGCTAACCACTACACTTACATTGATAATCTTCCGCTATAACTGTGTCGCTATTTTCTATCTGTGTTTCACATGAGAGACAGAGTATTCTGAGCGAATACGCTTCAGAATCCTCGACCTCATCGCTACTTTAACACAATGGGCTAATACTAAAAACTAATAGGGTCGTATCGATAAAAAAAATTTAAAAATGAGAAGTGTGGTCGCAAAAGGCAAAACATTTTTATTTTGAAAATTATAATATATGAATTAACAATGTTGCAGGTACATTCTGTCGTGTACGAAAAAGTGGGACCATAAATATTCTTTTTCTACGCCGATTGAAATTGAATATTATAATTCAATTTAAAACGTACGTGATTTTTAATTAAACTTATTATTTAACTACTAATCGTTTGTTTGAACATCCAAGTTAAAAGTGAAAATAAATGTAAATTAATAATTTGCTTTCTTTCCTCTTAAAAATACCTGCAAAAACATTTAATGATACTACGTCACGTTCTATAAATTACCTGTTTATAATAGGGGGACCGGAAAGTAATGTCGTTTCTGCGCATGCCAATACTTGATTGTCATTTGTCAGCTCATTGTTTTGTTCAGAGGCGTACCAAAGACATTGTGAGGTTATAGTGATTTCTTTACTTATAGACAATTGAATTACAATTTTTTTTTGTAATTTTGGGTAAAATGGCCAGCCAAATACCAGAAGAAGTACACATCCGGCATTGCATGCTCTTTGAGTTTCGCAAGGGAAATAACGCAACAGTTGCTACCAAAAACATTTGCGATGTTTATCCAAATGCACTGGACATTCGTAAATGCCAAAGGTGGTTTTCCAAGTTCAAATCGGGTAATTTTGATCTTTCCGACTCGTATCGATCAGGAAGACCATCAGCGTTAGACAACGACGTGTTAAGGGCGGAAGTGGAAGCAAATCCGTGTCAGACGATCGAGGAATTGTCAAACAGTCTCAACAAACCTTGGTCGACCATCCAAGAACATTTGAAGCAGATTGGAAAAGTAAGCAGAGCAGGTGTTTGGGTCCCGCATAATCTGTCCGAACAGAATAAGGCTAACCGATCAATCACATGCAACTTATTGCTTCAACGACACAACACAGAAGCGTTTTTTGATCGCTTGATCACAGGAGATGAGAAATGGGTCCTGTATGATAACCCAAAACGCAAAAGGCAGTGGCTCTCTCCAAATGAAATCCCTCGGAGTACTGCTAAGCCAGGTTTACACCCCAAAAAAGCGCTTTTGTGTGTTTGGTGGAGTATTCGCGGCATTGTTCATTTTGAATTACTGAAACCTGGAGAAACTGTTACTGCAGACCTCTACAGCGAACAATTGCAGCGAGTCAATCAATCTTTAATTGAAAAGTGGCCAGCGATTGTCAACCGAAAAGGCGTCATTCTCCAACATGACAATGCAAGACCGCACTGCGCAAGGCGAACTCTAGAAAAAATTAATGAATTGGGGTGGGAGGTGCTGCCTCATCCACCATATTCGCCCGATGTTGCACCATCGGATTTCCACTTATTCCGAGCGCTGCAACACTTTTTAAGTGGCAAAACATTTGCAAATTTGGATGATATCCAAAATGCCATCTCTAGATATTTTGCCGAAAAACCAATTAATTTTTATCGGTCAGGGATTGAAAATTTACTCACTAGATGGCAAAAGGTTATTGACAATGATGGGGAATACATCATTGGTTAAAAATAAAGACTCGTTAAAAATGTATGTGTTTGTATTTAGCGTAAGAAAACGACATTACTTTCCGGTCCCCCTAATATAAACGCGCAAATCAAAACTGTTGTAAGTTTTAAATATGCGTGAACATCATTCTCCAAAAAAAGCTGTACGATAGTAATAGCATAGCGTACTAATTGATTTAAATTGCAAAATAATAATACTAAAATTTCGCAATGCGTAATGCCAAAAATGTTTTTAAATAAAGAAACGCTCTGATGATTAATAAATATTTCAATATATAATTAAAGTCACGAATAAACAATTTAAATCTTCATAAACTTAATGTATATCAGTAACAAGAAATATTTTATTCTGAAATTAACTAGGACTTGATAGATAACATGTAATGAGATGTTAATGCATTTTTATTTTAGGGAAATAGGTTGAGAGACAATACCGCATAAAATCTTTGACGCTGTTTTTTATAGTTAAAACAGATAACGCGTGGAAAATAATATTTATGAATAATTTTAAATAATTTAAAACAAGAAAATCAGCATGGCCTCATAAACCTTGAGCTTTAATAATTTACAATTTTTTTGTAAATAAAGTATTTTTGCTGTAATAATCAGCAACCAACCATTAATTTATATATAATCTTAATATTCATATTATTCTAAATTAATAAATATCTAAAATTAGCCTAAAAAATGTTATTAGTGACGTCTTTGAGTCCATACAGTTATTACTGAACAGTTAGTGTCAAATGAAGTAATGACACTTATAAAATGTGAAGTAAGAATCTAATGTTTATTTTGAACATAATATTCTGATTGAGTTTTGTATATTCACAATAATGGACGATGATGACTATTGGAATACAAGTGAAACAAAAGCTAAAGCTTTTAGTTTTGATGACGACGTGGTAAGTGATTGTGATCTAATTTAAAATACAAGAGATTTTTGTGATTTAATATTATTTGATTATTTTGGGAATTAAAACTTGTTAGGCTTAAGCAAACAATTTAAAAAAATGATATGACTGGGAATTGAACAAACCCTGAGAATGAAATAATCTTTTTGAATTTAGTTATCGCCTCAAGAGATATTGGCAATTGGTCAAAAGTCTTACTCTGGGTCTAGTGAAGATGGAATATTGAATTCGAGCATCAATAATATTAAACCAGCCCTAATACCGCTGACCAGCCTGGTTTCACTCAAAATTCTGGATTTAAGTAAGTAATATTGATCTATAAGCTTAATTTACTCAAAAACTTCCTTTGCCAATGTATGTTAAATACAATTACAATAATGTGTAATAAAGATTAAACAAGCGTTGAATATAAAAGAAGAAAAAGCTACAACCTTAAAAAAGAAATGAATAGATGGTGCCCTTTATGTTGCAGAGGTAATCTGGTGAAGGTTGAAGGATGGGATTGGATACTTGCAGCACAGAACTGATCAGTGTGGAGTAGTCTTTCTGTAGCACTAGTAGATCCTCAAATATAAAACAATTGAAATTAGTAAATTTTATTAAAAAATAACAAATATTTGCTTTGCATTATTTTGAATTTTAAAATTCATATAAAAGTTTTTAATTGATAAAAATAATACACATTTGTTTTTACAGTGTTACTTGCACAATCTGGTAATGACACAAGTAAGGAAAAGAAATTAGATCGAGAAGAGACTGTGGCGATGACATTGAAAAGGCTCGTACTTGGACGCACTTGTACACTACATGTACACAGGAGTCTTAAGAGTAAAACTGAACTACTAGACGGCGCCATTGCTATAGGTGATGGTAACTCTATACTTACTGTAAGTATATATATGTATCAGTTCTATTACTATTTTATTGTTGGTGTTTCTCGCTGGAGCTCATCTATGTAGACAGTTGTACAGCCTATTTCTGTAGCAACACATTAATGTCTTAATTATAGCACTAATGATACGACCTTCCCTAATAATAATTAGAGATTGCTATTTTACAAACCAAGGTCACCAACATAGCCAAAAGATTAATAGACTTAAGTGGCATTGCTCGATGGACCGATGGCTGATGAGGCAGTAAGGTCCACGAGTGGTGCCCGCGTACCGGTAGACATAGCATTGGGAGGCTTCCCACAATGTGGACCGATGATCTGGTGATAATCACAGGAACCCACTGAATGTATGTGAGCAACATGTAACTGTCGTGCCTATTTTGGATGATGATTTTATTAAAGTGTCCAAAAAATATAATGGCAACATGTAATGCCAAAGAGTAGTGTGAGCATTGGAGCAAATAAAACTACTGGGACAAAGCATTCGCAAAGAGGATTCTTTACCCCAGAAATTTCAAGTAAACATGTTATGTCTTAAGATGAGGAGAACAATGTAGTGCAGTGTATAACTAACTACGGCTGCTTTGTTATAGGTAATTTAGCTAGCGGACACCACATCCGCGAGCCCTGAGCCCAATGAAGCTGTATGCAATATTTATAATACTTGATCATAAAAAAAAAGTTATAGGTAGACAAATTCATTAGGAGAATGTTTCGCTTATCTAATTGCTTTTACAATTAAAAAAAGGGATGGCACTAATCACCTCTTCAAAATAATAGTATAGTTGTTTTAGGTTTTGTAATAAACTATGATTTCTATAAACTTTTATTTGTTATAGGTGGTTCTATTTCTAATACAAACTTTGAATAAAAAGCTGGTATACGAATTGCTAGCGTCTAGGCCTCTAGCACTCGGCCATTATATTGGTAACCTACAATCTGAAGGCAAGATATTGGAACTGGCTGATTTATTAACGTAAGTAACTGGGCAGGTCTAATTTGTGTGAAAATCTTTTAGAGTGGCCAATATCCAGCAGATGTTTCTCAGCTAATGATGAAGTAGAGAGAATTTCATTTATAATAAGTAGCAACAAGTATTTTTTTACATTTGATGTAGCTACTGGAAATAGATGAGGAAGTTCACTGGACAGTAAGTTATACTGGCTATTACAATGTGGCTCAAATTAGGATGATATACACAGGACCAGTTTGTACTCATTGCCTTGAGACATATGATAAGTTTCCTTATGATAGCTATAGTGCCATTAAGAGTAATACTACTGTAACTTTTTTTATTTTACATACATACTTATGCTCTAGCTGCATATATGGAAACATACTTAAATAGTATCTGGTAACTGGAATCTAACTTTTCAGTAGCGGCTCTGTGATGTTCAATAACATAGCATGATATGGATATACTTATAAGTAATAAATAATTTAAAAATATAAAGATGATTCTCTTTTTCCAGAATGCTGGGAAGAATTCAAGATTCAGCAGTAAGTATTAATAGCGTAAAGTCATAAGAACAATTTTGTTAATCATCATCGTAATTATTGTCCATCGCTGAATGTAGCCTGGGTATTTTTTTTTTAATTATCTTCATTAAGGAACATTTATCATGTTGATAATTGAGTTGTGGTATTAGTTTTTTTGCTTTCTCATTGAGCAGAATGTTCATTGGATGGATAAGTACATCTCATAACAATGTGGCTCTAATTAGGATGTTTACACTGGAGAGAGAGTAATTATTAAAAAAAAAATTAGGACTATGTAATGCCTTCAACCTTTAACTATAGGATGGTTGGAGGGTTTTATCTATTACAAACATAGAACAAGTTTTAAAATTGTTTTTATTAGTAATAAGTAAGCATTTATATAATGTAACAGTATCCAGTTCGATCCCTAACGCCACATGTTGAATTTGGTCAGTGGTGACGTTTTTTGTTCATTATCTACAGCTTAACACCATGTTGAAAGTGAGTCTATTTACCCATGGTAGACAAATGGCTCCGTATTCCATAGACAATGTGTTGTTTCTTTACCCTAGTAATTTCCTCTTGCAACAGCGCCGCTTAAACTGGAACTAAATAATGTCGTTGTGATAGCATCTTATTAGTTTTAGACCATGGAGATCTATTATATAAATAGTGCATCTTGTTGGAAAACTAAATTTTAGGTTAATCAGATTCCTCTCCTCCTCTCTCCTCAGATTTGTCAATTCCAGCACGCTGTGAAGTGCCACGGAAGCAACTTGGAGAGTTTATTACGAAAGATGTCCAATTTACTGGCGAACCACTTTAACCAGCCCGGTGTCGATACGCACCAGGCCAAGATGGTGGCTGACTATGTGAAGTTATTAGGTGAGATTTGATATTAACCAGTTAACTTTACTGGTGGTCGCCGGAGACCATCAACGTATGTATCACCGCCGCTACTATTTCTGCCACCAAACAATAGAGTGCAAATATTATCGTGTTCCGGGCTGAAGTGCGTTGTTGCTAGTGGGGGTGTAAGGGTTCCCGCACAACTCACGGGATCCACGCCAATCTCACCTGCTCGTGGTGCTTCCTGCTTATCAACAATAGAGGCTCTGGCTCCCCAACCCGCATTGGGCTAGCGTAGGAGGAACTGGCTCAAATCCCTCGTTATGAATACCTGCGATGTGAGAATCTTTGGAGGAGGCCTACTTCTAGCTGTAAACATGTATAGGCTGATGATGATGATGTAGCTAGTAGAATTACGTTGGAAACGAGACAAGCATGAAGCAATTCTATGTATGTCTTCCATACAAGCATCACATTATTTATAGAGAGTTATTGAATTACCTGTCAGGTGAATATATCTCCTGTTTAAAGGAAGCTGTAGCCGCTGGAGTGGTATCTACCTAGACTGCCTGATGAAAGCACTATAGTATTTTTTTTTAAGAATGGCAGAGCTTCGCTAAGAAGAGCGAGCTAGACAACAAATCGGCGTTGTGCTGTCTAGAGTACTGCTGCAACCTGCACTGGAACGAGGGCGCGGGCAACATGATGTCGCCGTTAACCCTGTGTCAAAGGCAACAGGTATATTCAGCCTATACTTTATTTTTACTTAGATATTCAACCTCACCTATTTTTATTATCGTTTTAAATCATGCTTCAAGGTATATACATACTCCACTAATTATATTAGCTACGGCACTTTTGGAACTGGAATACAATAAAGTTTGAACAAAGATATAGAATTCACAATGAACAGTTTTTTTTTCCTTTTCTTTTCTTTGTGTTTGTTTCAAATTTAAATATTTTGCATCTGCTTTTATTGTATAGTGATTAAGTGTTAGCGTTTTAATACGGAGGTTATTGTTTCTATATCATGGCAATGTGTTGTGAAGTTGGTTTAGTGGTAAAGTTTCATACACCACTAACTACTATCATCACATTGTAAATATGTTCTAATATACCATCAGCCGATAGACGTCCACTGTTGGACATATTACTCCCCCAAAGATCTCCTATACAGTCAGCATGGCCCCCAGTACCGCTGGGCATTAAGGGTGAGGTATGTAGGGGTTCATGTGGGGTGATATGGGCTATTTCCCACTACGCTGGTCCTATGCGGGTTCGTGGGAGCCAGAGCCTCGTTTGTTAATTAGCTGGATGCACCACGAGTAGGTGGGGTTGGCTTGGGTTCTGTGAGTTGTTGTACGGGACCTCTTACACCCTTCTATTTTTTTTTGTTCTTTATATAATGTTTTCTTTCAGATCAGCCCCCTTCAATACGACTGGGTAGTGTTGAACGTGCACGCGAATAGTAACAAATGGGATATCGTGGAAAATCTTTTTACGAAAAAAGTTAGTATTTTGTCTTACATTATTCCACGGAGCCATTTAACAATTGCCTCAAAAGGGGTGTTTCATCAAGAAGATTGGTAGTTATATCAAGATTTTTTTTGGCTATAATTAGAAATCTACTGTAAAGTTTTTTTGCTTTTTTTTTATTCCATTAAGAGACGAGACGAGCGGGACGTTCATCTGATGGTAAGTGATACGCCTGCCCATAGCAATGTGGCGCTAGTTGGAATGGTATACACAGCACCATATTGCGCATATCGACTCAAGACATAAGATGTCGAGTCTCTTTACCCCAATAAATACACTAGCTACAGTTCCCTTCAAATCGGAACACAGCAATGCTTGCACCTACCTAGACGCTCTACGGCTACAAAGACCTACCAACAAAATAATTTAAAAAGTATCCTAGTATATCTGTAATTAACCTCAATTTCGTTATAAGTGATAACGAGGCCATAGCACAGTGTGCTCGTCCAGAATACTGTGGCTCCCAAAGTTCGCAGCCAGAACACAGATATGCTGCAAAGGCTGCTAAGCCATCTGATATGACTTGTTAGAATATATATGTAAATGATGTAAAGGTTTTACGTTGCAGGACTGGTTTGGACGCACGACCGTGTCGTCGCACATACCAATAGAGACCCTATTGGCCAGGCTCAGCGAGCTGAAGGCCACAGACAGGATGTTAGCAACTTGTGTGAACAAAATAGCCAATACCGAAGACAGGTTAAGATTGGCTCAGAAGTATAAGGTAAGAAGCAATACATTAATTCATCAGATCATTTCACGGCCAATCTATAAAGTGTACTGTGTCATGGACTATTTAATATTTAACTATATGTACTTTACACATATATATATGTAATTAGACATATTTATTCGTATGTTTATTAATACATAGTACATGTATATACATAGCATTTTGCTAAATATTCCTCCTCAGCTACCAGCATCTCTCCATTTCCTGGGTTGACTGGTAGATAATGGCCCTAAATATTAAGTCCGCCTCATCGTCATCATCAGCCGATAGTCGTCCACTGCCGGACATAGGCCTCCCCCAGAGATCTCCAAAGAGTTCATGAAGGGAATTGGGATTTAGTCCACCACGCTTTCCCAATGCGGTTTGATGGGTGGTCAGATCCACGTTTGTTATTCAGCAGGGCGCCGGTGTGCAGGCGAGATTAACTTGAGCTCCGTAAGACGTTGAGAGGAAACCCGAACCTACCAACCTATTATATTAGGTGTGACAGTTAAGATTTAAAATAAATAATGTTTCTGTGAAGATAAATGTGCTATTAATTAGGATAATATACACTACACAACACTGCGTGCACGTCGCTTTAGGATATATGGAAATTATTTGAATAATATCACTCAATATATGAGTCCTTAGACAACTTTGAAGTGTCTTGTAGCCTAACTAGAACATTATGTTCTATTAACATTATGCTTTATCTAAAAAAGAATATAAATACCTTCAGTTAAGTTAAAGTTTTTAATTTCAGATACACTCTGTGGTTATTGAAACACTCGCGAAACAAAAAGATCGATCAGCTCTCACTAACTATAAAATGACTCTGAACCCACAATCTGAAGAATACATCCACGCGGAGAACACCCTGAGGGACAGCGTATGTATATCTTCTTCCATAAATAACAACAGTATATTCACCAAACTAGCCATATAGTCACCAGTATTGGGCCCGCGTGGTGACTATAGCCCCATCGCCCTCATATTGAGGGTAGACCTGTGCCCCATCAGTGGAGATGTAAAACTGGTTGTTGAAAGAACAAAAAAACCATAGAGTATCAATATTGTGAGTTGAATGGTTGCCCACCCCATGTAATGGTAAAAGGCCATTTATCTTTTAGTACTAAAGCCTGCTTTAGTAATGTAATACTAGTTAGGATATCTCATTGAAATACGTCGAAATTTCAATATCTTCAGTTAACTATATTTTTATACAAGTCTCTGTTAAATAACATATTTAATACTCTCTCCTTTTTCAGTCAATTAAATGGAAGAATTAAACTTAACTGGACCAATGGCATCTAACTTGTGTTAACTTTGACTGATATTTAATAAAGACCTATGAAAAAACAACTGCTTATATTTTTTTTCTCATAAGCTTTTGTATCAATTTACTTATTATAAATATATAAATAAAACAGAAGCCGTGTTTGCATATCCTTGTATTATATTATATTAAAAAAATGGTAAAATGTAAGTAGATTGAACAATTCCTGAACAATACAAAACCTTTGATTGATAAATATTTTTGTTTGTTGTCTATCCACTGCTGAACATAGTCATCCTCAATCCAAAACCAATCCGGTGTCTTGCATCTAAAGTGTCCTCGCGATGTTTATCAGGTCGCCTATACTCCTGGCCTTGTGCTTTTGGAACATAAGAGAAAAAAAACCCTACAGCGTTTCGATTTGAAAGCCGTCGTAGGACCCTATGATCTCGAAACTCGCAACCTATGATCTCGAAAAATAGGTTTTCTCTGTAAGGACTTTTATCTATGATAGGTTAATATTTGACCTTAGTTTCTGATGTCGTCAGAGGCCATATATGCTGAAGTGCGCTTTCCTTCTCGCTCATTTACTGCCATGTATAGTCAGCAGAAACAGGAATGCTGTTGGTGGCAGATAACGCAAAAAAAATTAACAGCCTTACAAATTTCACCACAATTTGTGGAAACGAAATCGGCCCAGCGACCACCGAGATATTAAGCAGATGTTTAGTTACGAAGTGCACTGGCATACATTTCAAAATAAAAGAAAATCACATTAAATCTTTATATTTATAACTTTACATCAATCAGTCATCATTCTCGCAGCAGTTGTCGTCAACCTCCACGCCGCACAGCTTCAGCACATAAACGCACAGAGTGATGCACAGCAGACACTTCACGCACTTCCAACAGCTGCATGCGCACGTGCAACACATACTTATTCAGTCGAGTGTTACCAACTTAGTTTATTCGACGCCTTGATAAAACCTCCCTTATGATATAATGGCTTTAAAAAAGTACGCTGTTTAATATAATACAGACTTGTAAAACCAAAAAGAAAAACGGATTAAATGAGTAGTGCTATATGGTCGTAAATATCCGACCTTAGCGGTTAAAGGGTTAACATAGAACGCTTCGTAACAATCACAAGTTCACGATCTAAAACGAATAAATGAATTTATATCTAAACATTCCTTTACCAAACACTTCCTCACAATTGCAACAACTTTGGCGTACACTAAAATGTTGGTTTAGAACTAGTAACTTAAGAATTCTTCGAATAACTGTTACAGTTGTAAAAAGTTAGATAAATATGTAAATGATTCATTTACTCCAAGTAGTATAGTTACACGTTTTTTCCTTATTTAATATTACTTCACTGTTATCTGAGTTTTAAGCAAACGTCTGCTTGGTACGAGGCGGTGACATCATCAGATTTCCCGCCATTATCGCGTGTTTACAGGTGAGATTAACTGTGGCCATGTCATTTGTATACATATTTGATAAAAAACTTAAGGTATTTGTGATAATAGCCGTGTTTTAATTGGGTTCTGTTTAATTTGTTGACACTATTTTTTAAGTTTTTTCTATTTAATTGAGCGACGAGACAGGCGGGATGTTCACCTGATGATTATCTAATTAGGATCCGTCACCATATTGCATTCGTCGCCCGAGCCATAAGATGTTGAGTGTCATTACCCCAGTAATTACACTAGCTACAGCGACCTTCAAAACAGGACACAGTAATGTTTGCACGCTGCTGTTTGTCAGTAGAAATAGGCGCTGCGGTGGTACAAAGGAGACCTACCGCCAGAATACCTATTACTTAAGGTAAGTGTTTACCTAAAATCTATGTGTTGCTAAATTCGTAACATTCCTAGGCTGGGGACCGAGGCCACATATATATAAGAGTATAATTGATCAAGAAACAACACCATTTCATATCGACTTCTAGTGTTAGCTTGATAGGAATAAAAAACACTTAAAAATGTGTGATAGTCAATTAGTTCATCTCCGGTGGAATAATATATAAAATACTCATGGACACAATTTGCAATCACCGCCTTCAAAATTCTTATTTCTCACATTATAATTAAAAAAAAATACTTAAAAAAACTAACTAAATTCGATCTTTTGACCTTAATACTTAAAGTGTAAGTGATTTCTTCATGACTACGATATAACATTATGTTTGTAAGCATCCATTCTGAAAATTAGTATTAATTTAACATTATCGTACGTGTATATTCTATGAAATGAAATAATAATTCAATGAAAATATTCAAGGTTCAGATAAAACTGAAAATAATAAAGTCTGTATGATAAGATAATAACTGTTACGATGATAGTTATTAATAAATAGTAGCAAGTATAAAGAAATCGGTCGATCAGTAGAAGAGGACCATGTCCAACAATGGATGGTGGTAATAGTTGCAACCCATTAATAATTACCTTTTCATTTTAAAATTATACCTGCTCTATTTTAGAACTTACAGTAATGATTAACTCTACCAGAAATCAGTTGTTTTCTTTTAGTATATCGCTTTAATATGGTTTGTCACCGTCTGATGTCTATGGTCAAAGACCAATTGATGCCGCCACAAAATTTATCTCTCTTACTAAGTCTAGAAAATCAGAATGTATGTTATTAGGTTGTGAAAATATGGAACGGTTTGGTTTTGAACCCCAACACCATCTTTTAAGATCGTTATTTGACGCAGGGCAAAGATCCTTACCATCACCTCGTTTATATTGGGTTATGCATAATTCTGGAAAATCATCCCTCCCATCCATATCTCCAATTTAGCTAGTGAAGAAGTTTGTTAGTGTGGGAAGCGTTTCGATATCACACCTTCTTAAGTGACGAGCGCATATTCATACAATTCTTTACCAGCACCGTATCCATATATCTCCCACCAAACCGCATTGGACCAGCGTGGTGGGTAATAGCTCAAATTCCCTCATATGAATGACGGCCCTTTAGTGTCCGGCGACTTAACCAGCGCAGGATTGATTGATGTGGAGCTCTGTGGGGAGCCCTATGTCCAGTGGACGTCTATCGGCTGATGCTGATTATACATATATTACCATAATTTACGATCAATTTAACGGGCTACCTATGAATTTATTTGTGAAGATATTCTGCGAATGAAAATGCGATGATTAAGCTCGAGAAGTTTTATTTAATCATCGCCGTCCGTCAGCATATCAGCGCACTGGTCACAGCCGCAGGCCCTAAGTATGAACAGACAGAGGCTGATGAGACACAGGCATCGCAACACCCTCGCACAGCACGCACATATGCAACAGCACATCTTCCAACAGTAAACATCAGATCATCCGCTACTTCGTAACCGATTTACTAACATGTTCACATATATTAGTTACGTATGATTGTCGACACTTGATAATTTATAAACGAAACAATTTTGACGAATTTTAATCGATTCTAAAGTTGTTTCACACTGTACTCTTCAAGACAGATGTCATGTTGACAAGTAAACTGTCAAATTTTTCTTCATATTAAATTTTTTGAAAGAAGAATCGTTTAGCAAAATTAAGGGAAGCTGACTTCTTCATCGCATAGAATATAGGTATAGCTAGGAAAGGAGGGAGAAAAAGAAGGCTTAGTTTAGATTCGTCATGTTTCTCGTACTACATAAATAATTGTCACCTTCCTAAGTCTAATGCTGGGTACAGACCTTCAAGCATCATTAACTGCTTAGTCATGCGTAGATATGTAGAGAGAAAAGAGGGTTTTGGTTAGATTCGTCAAGTATCTCGTACTCGTATAACCTTTGTAAGCGTACGGTTGAGGATAAGCCTCCCACAAGGATGCGCTGCTGGCATCCAATTGTTTCCCATTTATCAGATAACTAGAGAAGCTTATTAAATGACGTTCAGTATTTTATTAGTCTTCATTATTATCCGAGTGAGTTTTCCGTATTGTGAGGTATATTTCCAGTTTGAGAATCTATATCTTAAGATAAGTTAAATGCTTCAGCACACACTCTTCAAACATTCGCCATAGTGGCTAAGATTATAATAAAACAAACTGATTAAAGAACGAACATATTATTTATGCTTTGGCGTTATCCTTTCTCCACTGCGCATTGAAACCCGTGTCGCGGAACAGCTGGTCCTGATCATCGCGGTCCAGACGTAAAGAAGACTGCAAATTACAATAAACGCTCAAAACTAGTCTTATTTTAATTTAGTATAATTAGTAATAAATTCCTTAGCAGTTGTCTGGTAAAGAGTCTTTACTGAGAAAAGGGGAACAATTAGAGAAGCGAGCCTACTGGAACAGTCACCACTGCAATAATTTGACTCCGACCAGTGTTTCAAGAATGATACGATTGAGAAGAAGAGACTGTAGTTTAATGATCGTATCTTGTCAGCGATCGTTAGTCAATGATTAATACCATCTATGTAATATAGAGCTCCCTGGTCTGACACTAAAGGTTTAGAAACTTACTACAAAGGTTTAGAATTTGCAGCCAAAGCATTTTAAGCTAACACATTTCACCATCTCCTGTTTCATTGTCAGTTAATATCAGTTGAAATTGGGGTGAAGTTCTAACCTACTGATATCAGCTATTGTAAACTATATTCAACCAAAACTCACCAATGTAGGTTTTATCGGTTTTTCAGGTCCCTTGCTCAATAGTGCATTCGCACCTGGCCTGTGAACATAATCAAATCTCTCTGTAAGCATTAATTTGACGGATTGTACATATAAAATGTTATAAATTTATCATTAATTCATTATTTCTTATCTTTGGAGGGGCCTATGTCCAGCAGTGGACGTCTATCGGGTGATGATGATGAAATTTATCATATTAATAACAGAACGAATGTTACTAGAATATCACAATAAGAAAAAAAATTACTGGAAAAATCATTCAGCTAAATATCAACATTATACACCTTATGTTAATAATAAATAAAATTAACTTTAAATAACTCAAAAATAGGAAAATCCATGTTTTCCTTAACACAATTAGTGTAATCCTTAACAACACTGGTGCAACCTATGGGGAGATGCCAGGGTCTTTCGTATTGCACTTAGTTGATCACGGAAGGAGTTTTAGTGTTTAGTAATCTAGTCCTCTGCCCGAAATAGCAGGGTGTATCTTATTAAGATAACCCCCGACCATATTAAAATTAATTGATAAATTTATAATGTAAAGGAAAGATCTATACAAACCTTTGTGGACGATCTCTGGTCGGCTTCCATCTATGCCTTTCCATAACCTCCTTAAAAAAACATTTTTGTTAAATGTAGTAAATTATACACATATAGGAGATACATATATAGGATATATAGTAGGATATACATATATAGAAGATATCCACGAAATTCATTGACTCATCATAAGATCTCAAAATTTTATTTGACGTAAACATTGTTATTTATAGGTCAGCCAAGAAACAGCCGTGTAGTTTCGAGCTAGTAAGAATAGTATAATACTAAGGTAAGTCCTGCCGGCCGTAGAAGGCGATTGATAGGGTCTAGGAGTTTCGCGGGCCTTGAGGGTGGAGACCCTTATCACTCAATAAACGAACCTGCGTGGGACAACTTATGGTTCAGCGATGGTGCCTAGATGAGTTAAGCCCCTTTTCGGAGACATGTTAACAAAGAAATTTGAGGGGCACCGGTAGGTAAGAAATCACGGAGCCTAACTGAATGATGTGATAATCCTGAATTCGCCCCAGAAACAGAGTATATTTCGAAGATTCCTCCCCCGTAACCAAAAAAGAGTCAGCTAAGAATAGATTACGTAATTTTTTTTTCCAAAGGTAGTTCAGGGGGTATTACTGATAGAATAGCAGGCAGGGTGAAACCAGTGTATTAATATAGAGAGATACATCAATCAATTAAACTAGCATCATAATCTTAAGACTTATCGGTATCACTTACCATCAAGTAACTTTACGTAAAAAAACTCCACGGTTTAGTGTTATATACAAAAAAGATACCAAATATACTTGTCTAACTATCGCTGGCTCATAGGAATTAGTTAACAGCAGCAGTGGACGTCAACCGATTGATAATGGTAATGATGAATTGTTGTACAAATCCCACTTTTGATAATGTACTTGTTGGTGCGTACCGTTGTCATCACCTCTTCGGCTTTGGTAGCGCGGTAGGTGTAGTCGCTGCTGACCTCTTCCTCCGGGTTCGACTTCAGTTTTCTTATCCTCGCTGTAGTCGTGTCCTCGCCGCTTTCCCAGCTTTCGTGACTTCATGTAAAATAAAAAAAAATACTAATTATATTGTATCCAATCAGCACCAAAGCAAAAATTCTGATGGTAGATCTCTGTTGCCAAAACCCTCTACGTACCAAAGCAGCTTCTATTTCTACCGCCATTACTATGCATATTGAAGGGCATTGAATGATGAAATTACTGCGGTAATAAGACATCTTATGTCTTAAAGCGACAAACACAATGAGGTGCGTGTATATTACTAACTAGCGCCACGTTATTGGCGGATATATCACTTACCATCAGGTGAATGTATCGCTGGATATAGGCCTCCCCCAAAGATCTCCACGTTTGTAGAGGTTTATATGGGGGTGATTGGGGTAATTCCCACCACGCTGGCCCAAAGCGGGTTGATTAGCAAGGTGCACCACAAACAGGTGAAGTTGGCTTGGTTCCCGTGAGCTGTTGTTCTGGATCCCTTCGACCCTCGCTACACACACACAAAAACCATGGATGGACCGAACCAACCTGTCATTGTGAATCCGTCGCCATGACAGATTCGCTATGTTCCGGTTGTCAACAGACGATAACTACAGTATTCTGGGCGGACATGGTTCACCATCAACAGTCTTACTGTCACTTAACACCACGTGAAGTTCATGTCAACAGATAGACAATTACATAAAAATAATTATGTAACGCCAGCAAAATAGAAGGGTTTGGTTATGGTTGTATGTCTGTCGTTGCTGACTGTCGACTAAAATGGCGCTGGTAGATTAGTTGATTAGGAGAAGCTAAAGTAAACTAACGGAAGTTGCATGGTGGTGGAGGAGCGAGTGCGCCAGTCGAACATTTTGTTCAGCGGCACCTTTTCTTTCTTATTGTCCACCAGCTCGCGCTGCAACTTCTCCACGATACGCTCTTTGGTTGTGGTCACCTTTTCTGGTGCTAAAAAGAACAACAAATAGGGTTTTTCTATTAAAATTTTTTTTCGGAAAAGTATGTCAAAACATTTAAAAGAAAAATGTACTTATTTTTATTAAATCTTTTATACTAAGACAGTTGTTTGTAGTTTATATAAATACTAGCTGTATCCTTTCCCGCTTTGCCAGCCGTAACACCCCCGCAACTTCTTTTGGGGGTGGAATTTTATAAAATCCATTCTTAGCTGACATCTTAATGGCAGAAGCAATATCTCTATCAAATTTTGAATGTTCACGTCTGATAGTTTCGACGATCTCGTGATGAGTCAAGAAATCTCTGCATATCTCATATAAAAATAGTAAGTAAGTAATAACAGCCCATTTACGTCCCCACAGCTGGGGCACAGGCCTACCCTCAATATGAGGGCGATTGGGCCATAGTCACCACGCTGGCCCAATGCGGGTTGGTGACTTCACACATACTTTAGAATAAATTCTAAGTCAAGTTCAGGTTTCCTCACGATGTTTTCCTTCACCGTTTGTATCTCGCTGTTGTAACTAATGTCCACAAATGTACATAACTTAAATATTAAGTCATTGGTACATGCCGAGATTCGAACCCGCGACCTTCGGAATGAAAGCCGCACGCTCTAACCATTAGGCCAGCGAGCTACTATCTCATATATAGATAGATAAATAATATTTTTTTGTATCCGATGTTATTCATAACCCTGACTTGGTACTCCGTTGAGGGTTCATCATCATCATCGGTATCAGCCTTTGTTTATCCACCGCTGTGTATAGGCCTTCCCGAATAAATTCCACCAAATGTTGAGGGTTGAGAAGTAGATAATTCAACCACTCATTATAATTATGACAGATCTTTGTATCATACAATAATGTTAAATAAAATACACGAATCGAAATATTATATAGAGAGGTGCTAAGAATAAATCCTAGCAGCATTTAAACCCTGTGGTATCCTCCTTTCTCTCCTCATAGGTATCTGTCTAATTTCATCGAAAGAGTAGATGAGGATCACCGAAGGTAAGACAAATGTTACTCTAAGAAAGAAGATTAATAAGTTTACGTTTGGAAGCTGATCGAATACTTCTTTTTCTGATTAATCGTTCAGGATTAAGATATTGAACAATTTCTTGATCCTGATCAAAGCACACTTGAGTCAGTAAGGAATGACCTAAATTGCCGTCGAAAATTTAAAGACGACTATTGGACAAGAGAATGATACAAAGTATATATCAGAAACCTTTGGTTAATCTTTTATTAGGATATTAGACAAAAGTTAGTGTTGGTTTTTTTTTAAATAGTTTAATGGGCTAACGAAAATATGATGCAGTGTAAATAAACTAGTTAACTATATATTTTTGTAATTTTGAGCGCGTTTATCACTTACTATCAAGTGAACGTCCGGCACGTTTCAACGCTTTCTACTTTAAACGGTGTTAAGGAAATTAAAAGGCGTCGTCTTTGTAATTCAATATAAATAATAGAAAAAGGACCTTTGAAAGCCTGTATAGGACTCTCCTCGTCAGGCTCCAAGCTGAAATCTTCTTTATCAATTAGCCTCTCATATTGGTCTGGACGGTGTTTCTTCTCGATCTTCGGTATCGGCAGCGGTTTGGGAGAGGTTCTCTTCTCCTTGACGGTTGTAACCCCGTCGTCGTATTCCTCCGGCTCCTCCTTCTCATAGTCTTCGTACTGGACCTCGTCTGTTCGATCACCTCTCTCGTCTGGTTCGCTCAAATGGTGTCGCACCTTAAAGTTTCATATTCTTAATGAATTTTGTTTTTTTTATTCTCTTAATAACGCGATTATGTATGTCATCTAATCACTATCAGCCTGTGAAGCCCACTGCTGGACACTGGTGTCTAAAGTTGTCTATTTGTAGTACATTTCTTTGTAACGTTAACGTCATATTATCAAAATTATACTCACTGGTCCACAAAGCAAAGGATATGGTGACCTGGACCTCCTGGCAGTGTGCATGGGGCATGGGGCCATCGGGCCTGGAGTCAGGGTGCGCTGGCCAAGCATATTAGTGTGGGAGAAGTCGCAAACGAGTAATAGCCGAGGGTGTTCAGCGCCGTGCCTCACAGCACCGCAGCCGACCGCTTGGAGAGTCCATACCGCTATTTGGCTGAAGTGGCCCCACACTGTGCCTCTGCGATATTGAAAATTAAAAAAGGACTTAATAGTTAAACTGTTCACTTTAAAATTAAAGATATGTCCAGCAGTGGACGTCTATGGATGATGATGATGATTAACGATATTGTAAGATGTGTAAGGAAGTACCGATACTGATGATGAGTATCTATTGACGAGGTCTCGTGGGTTTTGAACTTGGTAGGGGCTATCGTGGCCAACCAAGATAGCTGAGAGAGTGTTTTTGTGTATAGCGAGGATTTTTGCCTCCTAAGGCGTAGTTTTTTTTTTTCGACACGAGCGAGACGATCTCCTGATGGTAAATGGTACGCCTGCCCATAACAACGCAGCACCAGTCACGATTATATACACCATGGTGTGTTGTTCCCTTGAGACCTACAGTAAGTTTGGTTACATATTCAGTGTTGTTTTGTAGTAAGAGCAGCAGCTTGGTACTAACTTGGCCGTGAGCCTGAACGGCATGGTCAGCTGCTTGGGCTGCACGCGCCTCCTCTCGCCCCACCAGGCGTCGAACACGCGGCGGATCGCGCGCTGAGCACTCAGCTCGTCCGACTCGCTGGACCGTCGCCACCTCACCTCGCCCACCGTCTGCCCAGCGTATGGATACCGAACTGGAATTCCATAGACATAAAAACAGTAAAACAGAGCAGATGAGCCGCAAGCGGTAGTAAATTGTAAGCCCGTCTTTTCCCGAATCCGATTATGCAATGGATCGGAAGGCTAGAGGGAATTATGTTACACTCTTATATAGGATGGAGTAGGATTTTATTGGTGGTAGATCTCTGTTTCCGGAGACCGTTTAGGTACCTCCGCAGCTCTTGTTTCTGCCACCAACCATAATCTGCAAACATTACTGTGTTCCGGATTGATGGAAGTGGTAACTAGTGAGACTAGTAAAGAGCCCTAATATTCATCCTAAGATCCAAGGCGAAGAAAGCGATGTAGTGCAGTGTACAGCATCCCAATTACCACCACGTTGTCGTGGACAGGCGTACACTTACCACCAGGTAAACCACCCTGCTCATCGCTTCGTTGAATAATAATAACTAAAGTTTTTTTTCTTGCAGAAATATCTTGTACGATACTCGTTGAATTGTTGATGGAATTCCGACTGCGTTCCTCTTCCAGTCAAGACGTCGCAGAGCTTCTTGCTTGTTGTTGACGAGTATTCAGTTTCTTGATTGCCTTGCTTATTTCGTTGGCAGATACTTTAAATACATTTCTATCCTCTAAGGAAACTCTTGCTAATGCCATGATGAGCTACTCAATAGCTTTCTCTTTTTCACGCTTATGAGATATTTTCCTGGATTTATAAAATTTCTGCTTTAATTGATTTCTTTGTTTCCTACGCCATCATTGGCTGCATCAGCAGTTAATAGTTATACAGACGGTACATTGATCGATATATTATATTTAGATAGACATCCTCAGAGATATCAGATTATGATGATAATGAGTATAATATACAATTATATACCTATACTATACTCTAAGAAGTGAAGGGATATTGTAATTACAGTAAAGTAAAACTTACCTGTTGCTCGGCAATCATCGTGCACAAAGTGACACTGGTCTGCCAACCGTTGCGCCAGTAGCGCCAGCTCCCGGTCCCAACCCTGAGCAAGACCAAGTTTAATGCAATTAGGTAAAAATCCATACTAAAACTACAAGTGAGAAAATGAAGAAGAAGGAGAAAAATGTCCATTGACGCAAGCAATATAAACCACAGCATAGTCTATTTCTGCCGACAAACAATAGTCTGCATACATTACTGTATACTGGTTAAAATAGTATCGAAACTGAACCACCACTTAATACAGAATATTTCAGCATTCCTAAGCAAAACCTATTGTGTGTTGAAACAGGTTAAAATATCTTCACCGGTACTACAATGTCAAAGAGAACTACGAGATGTAGTAACTTAAGAAAGATTTTACAGTTTACTAGCTTACCAGTTAACCTTACTGTATAACAGTTACTAGAATACCGATCTCATTTATCCATATGTCAGGTGCAGTAAGAATGGCAAGGCTTTTAATGAAGTGATCAGTAGTGGGCGTCAACAAGCACAAATAATTAAGTTAAAGCTACTGATCCACTCGAGGAAGCAGCACAAGATATCAGTTATATAAATTATACTATAAAGAAAAGAGAATAATAAATACAAACCACCATCATCATGACTTCCGGTCTGGGCAGGTGAGCACCGCCGCGGACCCTCTCGTTTCCGGAAGCAATACGTTGACGGCGCCTTATAAAACAAACTAGTTAAATATTCAATTTATTTCTTGCGAGTTACTTTATAACTTTGCAACTGATATGATCTTAGAGATAACTTTTAAGTTATTGTCTGCTAATATTTCAGACCTCGCGCAGTTAAACTGTGGCTTTAAGTTATAAACTTACTCCTTAAAGATTTTTTTAAATAGGAGTTAAGAGGATAGTTCTTTAAATGTAGACAAAGAGACATATTTTTACTTTTTGGGTAGGTTAAAGTAGAAAGTAAAGCGGTGGAAGGATTTCCGCAAGACAAATTACTGGATTCAAGCCAACCTCAAGCTCGTGGTGCACCCTGCTAATCAACAAACAAGGCTCTGGCTCCCACCAACCCGAATTAAGCAAGCGTGGTGGGAAGTGGCCCAAAGTACCCTCTATGAATCTCTACCCGTTGTGAGAATGTTTGGTGGAGGACAATGTCCATCAGTGGACGTTTATAAGCTGATGATGGTGAAAAGTAAAAACGATGATGATGATATAACATGAATTAAATACCACGAAAAAGAGGAGAAATGATGAGTATTTCTTCTTTTTCTTATTAATCTTTCTTAAGAGATATTATTCTCTTTTAAGACTGGTGGCAGGTCTACGTTACCGGAGACCATCTAGTTAGATCAGCTCCTATTTCAGCCACCAAACAATTATGTACAAACATTACTCAGTTACGATTTATAGGATGTTGTTGATAGTGAAATTACTGCGGTAACACAACTTGACATCTTATTTCTCATTGCAAAAACCTTAAAGTAGTATGGTATATATCATTCTAACTGGCATCAAGTGATAGGCAAGCGTATCACTTACCATCAGGTGAAAGTCTCAGTCATTTCGTTGAATAAAATAAATGTCCTTGTCCCAAAATCGACGGTAATATTTTAGTAGTATTAAAAAAAGTATCTCTTAGTTACATTAATATATGTAGTATGTATGTATGTGAACTCAACACAGGTGATCACATTAGACTACCATCAGGACGGGAAGGTTTATTGTACGTCGTGGATATGATATGGATGTTTTACGGTATCTTACCTGTTAATATAGTGCACTATAAAATGCTTCAGCTCGCTGGTGAAACGAATCTGTGTGTAGTTCCGGCAGGACATGCCCGGACCGGGCTGGAAACAAAAACGTACATAACGATACACGAACTCTCGCAACACGCCCTAAAATTGTTTAGTTAAAAACTATCTCGTTATTTTCGATACGTATACATACAATACCATCTCAATATTATTGTTGATGACGATAATGATGATGATGATATCCGCATACAAAATTAACAAGTACAGTGTTTGTAAACAATAAATAAAAATGTACTAATAGTTGACGCAATGATCTACAATGACTAAAGATCATGACGCTTGTGTGAAGCTAGCGATGGACATGTTTACAAATGGCATCTATTAGAGACCATCATCATCATCATCATCAGTAATAATAGAATAAATTTGATATTTATCCAAAAGCTATAACACTTCTATAATCACAAACGGTTTATTCAATGAATCAGATCATACAAACAGGAAATTGCAATATTTGATGGGACTTGGCGATTGTTTTAATGTTAGAGAGGAAAAAGTCTTTCCCCCTAAAAGGTAGGATATCTTTTAGAAGATTCTGTCCATTTAAAAAGGATATTGCAATATTTGCTACGAATGTGATTATTCAAAGAGTTCGATAGGCTTATTTATAAATGACTATGATAACACCCAAAGCGAGTAAGAACTGAAAGGATAATGCTAACATTTTATCCCGTCCTAGATAATCTAGCGTCGTAGTGTGATTAAAATGTTTAAATGACATCCGTTTCCGCTTATCGTCTCCGGCAACGGAAACCTACAATTTCATATAGAAGGCTATATATTATTATTCCAGGAAGCGTGTGGGACAAGTTACACGTATTCCTGATGACGAACAATATGCCACTAGTTAGGATTACAAACACTGCTACATAACAAATAAGGAAATATGAATAAGAAAGCATAGATAATTTATCTATGGCAGTATTTATAAAAAAAATATGTATTTAGCTAAAATATAATATATCTTAGTGACTAATATAATAAGGAGTCCCGCACAATTCATGAGATCCAAGCCAACCTCACCTGCCCGTGGTCTGCCATGTCAATAAATGAAGCTCTGGTTGTTACTGACCGACATTGGGCCAGAGGGGTGGGAATGGCAATACCCCCTTATGAACCCCTACAGACGACGGTCCCTGATGGCCCGGCGATATAGACACCGCAGGGCCGATCGATGTGGAGATCTTTAGGGACGCCTATACCCAGCAGTGGACATCTATCAGCTAATAATGATAATGATGATGATTGCTAATGAAAATAGGCTCATGGACTCTGCACCACGACCTGTTATTTATACGGTTGTTATATAACAGCTTGGTATATGTAACAGTTGGATTCAAACAGCGCAAGACCGTGGTTTGTGGAAGACATTATAGGAGACGAATGTCCAGCAGTGGAGGTCCATCAGTTGAAATTATGTTGATGATAAAGATAGTAATAGTTGCTATTGAAATCCATTAGCAGTTGGGGTTGCTCTCAAGGAATATTTCAGACAATTTATAAGTCTAACAGCTGGTATATATATATTATAATACTCACAACGGGGAACTGGCACGCCACATGCCGGCCTTTCCCTTGACACAGGCGGCGGTACCTGACCGCGCAGTACGGCTGGTCGTCTATCAGCACGCTGCAAGCAATCGACAAGCAGGAGAACGTCCACAGGAGCCTCACAATCATACTTGTTTATCTGCAACAGGGTGTAACGAAAATATTGCTTTGTATACGAACAGTTTATTCACTGTCACACGCGGACACAAATCATAATATTGATACAGTGGCAACCGTTGTAAACTGAGAGTTTTCGGTGCGAGGAACCCGTTCACACAAGATACCATGGTGACCAACTTCGCGGTGTCCCACAGGATACACTATGAAGTTTTTTTTCCCTTAGCGACGAGACGAGCGGGAAGTTCACCTAAAGAACGTGGCACTAATTAAGACCATATACAGAAGCACCATATTGCACTCAATACTGAGAAATTAGATTTTAGTCTCGTTACCCCAGTAATTTCTATGCTATAACGCCCTTCAAACTGGAACACAAACAGTCTCCGACAACGGAGACCTGCCATCAGGTAGATGAATTCTCCTTAGTTATTGGAGTTAGTACATTACTAATGTCACTATATCTAAAAAGAAGAAACTTTAGGAAACTTGGAGGAGCTTTTCTTAAGACCATCAACTCCTTTGCTAATCTTTGCACAGCAGCAGGCCGAAAATTGGTCCTGTTCTGCAGTCACTGATAAGTAGAAATGACGATCACTGTGACTCTGTTTCTATTATACCTTACTCACGCCGAATTTCCATCTTTATTACTTTAAATTATACTAGTTTTTAATACTTATAGCAAAAGTATAGTTTTTAGGATATTTTATATTGATACGTCATTTCTTACTCTGTGCTATTCAAAAGTTTTAAACAAACATGCTTTACCCAGTGGTAGTGATTAGTAAAATTGGTTTTGATCTTACGAAAAAACTAAGTCCAAGACCAAATCTGCCAGACTATACCATAAAAAAATCATCATTATCTCAAAATATTTAGCATAACTTGAACATGTGCTTTACTTCCGGAAACAAAATATTTAATATAAGACTGAATATGCAAGATCAAGTGCGAACAGGCAATACCAAGATTGTCCAAGATTTTTTTGCTCATCACTACCCAGCGCCTACTAAGCTCCATAATGAACCATAGATAATATAGATTAAAAGCTTAATATTGTTTAAAAAATTACTTCAATTGATAATAACATTAGAAAACATATGTAGATGTAAATGTTCAAACGATTGTAACATAACAAACCCTTGGGTTAGTTAAATAACTCTCGTAGGAAACAAGTTAGGAACTTCATCATCATCAGGCTGTAGAAGTCCACTGCTGGACATAAGCCTCCTCCAAAGAACTCTACATCAATTGGTGGCAGGTCGCCTGGCAACGCAGCACTGACGTTTGTGAGGGTATATAGAGGAACTAGGGTTAGGTTATAATATATATTATACTTTAATAATAATGTATAAACAAAAGTATATGTAAATATTTATTTATATAAAGATATTGTTTATAACTGTGGTAAGTATGTATATTAATTAAATAACTAATACTTCTAAATAGTCTTCATAAGATTTACTGCTATATATAGGAATCTTCGGAAGATCAATATAATAAAACTAACTATGCTTATATATATATTAATATACCGGTGGAAGGTCTCTATCGGAGACTACCTAGGTACCACCGCATTGCCTATTGCAGCCGACTGACAGTAATGTGCAAACACTACTGTGTTCCAGTTTAAAGAGGTTAGCTAATGAAATTACTGGAGTTATGACTCTACTTCTTGTCTCTGACGAAGAGCGCAATGTGGTGCTGTGTATATCATGCTTAACGGCACATTGTTATAAGCAAGCGTATAACTTACCATCAGGTGAACGTCTATCTCGTCTCCACGGCGTATATTAAACTAAATAACCTTAAATTATATATAACAGATTTCCTCTTATGTAGAGACTCATCACGATATCTCTGACACCATAAGGCGTGGTGACTTGAAATTTGGAAGTATTCCTTTTGCCGAGTGTAGGTCGGCTAGGAACTGATTTTACGAGTACATAAGGTGAAATTTACTTATCTTATATATGCTGTGTATTTCTATGAATATTAGATAGCATAAGTATAGAAAATGTATGAAATAATGTTAGAAAAAATGTATATAGATTAGTAGTGAATATGTTGTAAGTAAATGTTATGAAGAAGTAAATAATACGATAAGATAAAGCCCTGAATAATAATAACAGGGTAAATTATTAATAAATACATAAATAAAAGAACAGATTTTACGATATATTATACCCAAAAGGGGTTGCGAAGGTTTTAATAGCTCCGGGGGCGGAGAGAATATTTCTAACACATTTCAAATCTAATGCTATATTAGAGCCAGCATTACGGTCGTGGAACTAGTTAATATATATATATATATATGTGTGTGTGTGTATGTATATTGTATATATATAGGTAAGTATAAACAAAACGGAATTATACATTCGTATACTCACAAAGGATACATCAATTCACATCACTGTTTTCACTAAAGCGTTCAATATTTACACATTTCATTTACAACTATAAGACAATTACTAAACTTCGGTTAAAATAAACTTCAGTTAATAATCTAACCATTTTCCGTACGTCATAAAAACAACGATTTGTTTATTGATATTATTAATTAATTATAAAATAGAAATCCCTTAAAATTGTTATCAGGGTGTAGCCGGTGGCGGTGGCGCGTCGTACGTCCACACAACGTACAGTGTCGCGGCGCAATGTTTTTTAAACTCGACCATTGTTTGGTGCGTCCGATTGTTGAACGCGAGTTGGTGGTGACGAGGGGAAGTGGAAACATCACCGGTGCGACGGTGACTCAGCTGTGATATCTTATTAGCATTCCACTTCTTGTACGGTTTTTAAACAAATTCGCGCACACGCATGTGTCCGTAGCGCGGGTTACAATAACAAGACCTACAGTCGCCGTTTATTTAGAATAGGATTAAGATAAACCCTGCGCGTGGGTAGCGACTTCAATGATCTATGGATTCGTTTTCTATCGATCGAGACGAGCGGGACATTCACCTGATAGCAATTACATCAGCCACAACGTCCTTAAAGCCGGAACACAATAAAATTTGCACACAACTGTTTGGCGGCAGAAATAGACGCTGCGGTGGTTCCTAAACGGTCTTCGGCAACAAACACCTACCAGTAAAAATTCTAGATTTCTATATTTAAGATAATTATATTTATATACGTCAAATATACGGTGTAAGGGTTCCTGCACAACAACTCACAGGATCCAAGCCAAGTTTACCAGCTCGTGGTGTACTCCGCTAATCAACAAAGGCCGGTTCTCATCAACCCGCATTGGACCAGCGTGATGGGAAATGGCTCAAATCCCCCCCTTTGAATCTCTACCCGATCGATGTAGGCCTATGTACACCAGGGACGTCTACCAGCTGATCATGATGATAAATATGTTTTAAAACCTTATACATTGTTGTATTTAGGTACAACAAACCTATTTACTATGAGCTTTTTAATTATGATGTGGGTTTTAACTTTAAGGACAACAGCAGCCAAAGTAGCTGTCACCATGAACATTTTCCTGGTCACTGGAAAATTGTGGCATCATCACCGTCAGCATCAGTAGACCTCCACTGGACACAGATTTATAAGATTGTCTCATCGATCGGGTAGGGTTTGGGTCATTTCTCATCACGCTGACCCAATGCGGGTTAATAGTAACCAGAGCCTTGTTCGTTGATAATCAGGGTCCACCTTAATAACTCATCATATTACGTTTTAAGATGTACTGAAAGACAGTTACATTTTTTTTATATATTAAACACTTAAACAATCTATTATTGGTTATGTATTTACGACTCTGTAAGGTCGATAAGTTTGATGACCGCTGTTCTTAGGGTCTGGAACAAGTATATAACAAGAATTTAATTTTAAAGTAGACATTTAGCCCATATCAATACTTGAATAAACTTCTATCGTCACTGCAGAAGTGGATCATTTACTGGTAGGTCTCTATTGTTGGATATCATCTAGGTAGGTACCATCGCAGCGCCTATTGCAGCCGACGTACAGTAGAGTGCACGTAGAGTGTTTTGGCTTGAAGGACTCTGTAGCTAGTGAAATTATAGTAATTTTAACCTTAGTAGGTAACTAGACGAAACATCTTATGTCTCAAGCGACAAACACAATGTGGTGCTGTATATACAGCGAACACACAAAACACCACCACAAACACGTCACAAATATACACATATATATACATATAAATATTATAAATACACATTATGAAGATAAGAAAAAAAGGGGAATATATTATGTTATATTCTCATAGCGGGACTAAATACCTTCACAAGTTAGGGTCCTGAGATACAAGCTGTGCTTAATTCGGGACCCTAGAGACATCACGTGTTTGAATATGTTTGTAAGAGTTTGAATAAATAAAATAAATAAATAAAAAATATATCATCCCGACTATCGTCGTGTTATGGACACGCGCATCACTTACCATCCGGTGAACTTCCCGTTCGTCTCATCGCTTTATTCGATAAAAACAAATAAGTTATATAGACATCAACCCCTATTATTGCGAAATTCCCCGATCGATACATTTGCAATTTATATATAACCTTTTCAAATTATATTTAATTTGTCATATATATATTTGTATATTACTTATATTGTATGTTATAATTCATTGCGTTTTTATTATTAACTCTCTGTACTTTGTACGTCATGAAATAAATAAATGTTTTACTCACCCATAGTAAAGTGATACAAAATAACTAAAGCTTCGTATCAAAGTAAATGCGTCGAAAGTCCATCAATATTTTTAAAAAAATATTTAACTAATCCATATACATTATATAAACATATTTATCAAATATTTATTCAGTCCTTAGTTTTTGGATCGGACGCATCGAAATGTCGTAATCTTCTTTATCAAATTGTCTATGACTAGAAACTAATAAGGTTTTAAGTGAATCTAGTATCATAACTCTCGCTCTTTCTCTCTTTAAGTCGCTTTCTCATTGAGGGTTGTAATTCCTTATCGATAACTTGTTTTTAATGATGTTACTTGTACTTAATGTGATGCTGTGCTTTCTGTACAGTGTCACATACAGGTGTTCTTTCTCCTTAACCTGGTCAGTCCGTTTTAAGCTCCATCTACTTGGTCTCTTACCATCAATCATGTCAGTAATATACTCCTATATGTTTATACAAAGCGATGAGACGAGCGGGACGTTCACCTGATAGTAAGTGATGCACCTGCTCAAAACATCGGGGCTTTAATTCGGATAACATAAACATCATATTGTGCTCATCGCCTTGAGACATAAGATGTTAAGTTCGTATACTCGAGTAATTTCTCCAGTTACAGGACCCTTCAAACCGGTACACAGTAAATTTTTTAGACTATTGTTTAGCGACGGGAATAGGAGCTGCTAATGGTACTTATTTACTGTCCCCGGCAATGGACCTACCACCAGTAAATTATATTTTTGAAACGTACCTACCTGGTTCCCTAGTAGTGGATGTCCATATCCACTACTTATACATAAATACACCATGACGTAATTTATATGGACATTATATATATATATATATATATATATAGATATATATATATTTGTTTACAGGTTATTTTATTTATTTTTTTAACATATCTGTCATCATAAATTTTGTTAGCTCTGCTTTTTATATCTTTTTTTTTTCAGGAGAAAGGGCCAGAAAATGACGTAAAAAAACCGGCACTAATTCCACCCTTTATTCATGTATCCATGACAGCCAATTTCCGTTCCCACTGTTGGGGCACAGACCTACCCTCAATATCTTGGCGATGGGCCATAGTCACCACGCGGGCCCAATGTGGATTGGTGACTTCACACACACCTTAGAATAAATTCTAATTCATGTGCAGGTTTCATCGCGATGTTTTCCTTCACCGTTTGTATTTCGCTGATGTTACTAAAGTTCACAAATGTACATAACATAAATATTAAAGTCATCGATACATGCCGAGATTCGAACCCGCGACCCTCGGAATGAAGGCCGCACGCTGTAACCATTTGGCCAGCGAGCCACTACTATTCATGTATAGTAAGATTAAACAATTTTTCACCAAAATTGTTAGGTTATTGATAGGTAACAGAATTTTTTTAAAATAAAACAATTAGTTATAATTATCAGACACCACTTATGCCACCGAACATTAGTGTACAAACACTATTGTCTCTAACTTAGTCGTTGTAGCTAGTGCAGTTACTGCGGTAACAATGTCTTACCTTTTTTTTAGTTTAGGGGTGGGGGAGGTTTCGATAGATACCCTGCTTTTGGGGGGGAGTCAGGGTTTGTAAGATTCTTACTCACCAACACCCCCTCGTTGGTCTGCATCAGTGCATTCGGAGAGGCTCCGGGATCTCTTATAGAATGCACCGGTGCCCCTCTACACTGTGTTAACGTCTCTGAGGGGCGATAAGGACCCCCCATTCACAAAACCCGCGAAACTACTAGACCCTTTTATTTTCCTTCTACTACAGGCAGGGCTTACCTTAGTCCTATTCTTACTAGCCCGAGGCTACACGGCTGATTCTTAGCTGACCTATCAAGGTGAAGAGCATAGTTACTATCAAGCGTTTATTAAAAAAAAGTATATAAACAGAAATATCATTAAGTATTATTCATAGCAATTAAAAAAGGGGATAAATGAAAACGTATAATTATTGATCGATTTATTTTTATTACGAAATACAATAATTTATATGTCAGGATATTTACAACATACAAGTTACATACTCTTCCGCTAGCGTTCAAATATATATTCATTACAAGTAACAAGTAATGACTACAGAGTAATACGGAATAGTCGATAGAGGCATGCGCTTTCATTTTCGTCATACAAATGAAGTAGTTAAAAAAAACTCCCAAAAAACTTTATTGTAAATATTTTTTAATTTAAAATACATCTTTTTTCTAATGTTTACATTACAAAAAAAATACTACCTAAAAATTTAATCGTGAAAATAAAATCGTAACTACATATTAATTCAAAATAACTTAAGGGCATATAATTTAGATTAGGTGTGAGTATTTACTCGGTATTAAAACCAGGTATTTGCTTCCAAGTAATCGCACTAGGTGCCAATACAAAAAACCTTTCAAGTATTTAATACATTGACAGTTTTTTATACTACTTTAAAAAGATACGGGTTTTGGTGGGAGATTTTTAATCTGTGTTATAAATTGCGTTATTCTCTGTATCTTCAGTATGAGTTATTATTGCTTTTTAAACTAGCTATAGTAATATACTTAAAATAAATTAAATTGATTTATCAATGAAGTCCCAAGAAGTATTTTTTATACGGTTGATTTTGCTCTTTATAACACTGGAAAAGTTACTTACTTTTTCCAATTGAACATGGGAAGTGGTGAAAATACTTTAAGTATTTTCAAACTGTTTTTACTGCCTAGTATTTAAAAAGTTTGTACTAGGACGACCGTTTATATTGCGACGTATGCCTTATTTAATAAGAAGCACGCTGCCTGACGAAAATGAAAACGCACAAATAAACCGGATATTAAATCATAACTGCATCATCTTTAATGAACCGTCAAACTTAACGAGCTCTCGAGTTTAACTACATTAAAACTCATCATAATTAATTTTAACCGTGGCAATTTTAATTTTGTAAATCGTATATAGCAACACGTTATCACTCGACACAATTTTTTTTTTAAACTACTAACCTTTATAAAAATATTTTGTCATAAAACAGTTGCTATTTAAAAAGGATACTTAAAACACATTCATACCGTAAGCGATGACTGATTGTTAGAGAAATATTGTTTATAAATTAAATGACTGATGTATTGAATATGATTTAAACCAAACATTACTGTAATGTAGTTAACTGTATTATACTTGGTGGTACATATTAAAGTTACAAATAAGTAGAATAAAGTTAAAATTACAAACGGAATAACACAGAGTTTGTGATGTCATAGACTATATAGATGGAATACATAGATGATTTTGAAGTCTTAAAATGAGTAGTCACTAAGGTCTCCAACTCCAGTACATCATCAGCGAGTTCTGCCAGTTAAAATTCCTCACAATACTTATAAAAGCTTATACGCAAAACGCTCAATTGATCTCACTGCGTACGAAGAATGAGAATTGACAATTTTTTAATAAGGAGATATGTTCATCATCACAACTGGTGGACGTCCACTGATGGGTCAGGGTTCATGTCTAGTGACTCCTAGAGATTATGTTAATATCGTTTCTTCATCAGTAGGAGTGTTGTGGTCATTTTATCAAAATAGGTAAATAAATGAACAGCCCACTTGATGATCCTACTACTGGAAACTAAAGCCCTCCCCAGTGAGAGTCAAGGCCATTTATCGACCATGCCGGCGAAGTGTTAGTTGATGACTGTCACACGTCCAAGAAAGCTGTCTTTTTTGGAATATATAGGTTACCTAGACGGCTACCGGCAACAGACTTACCTCCAATGAAAGGAGAAGCGGATGTCTTTGGGAGAAACCCACGTCCAACAGTGGAAGTCTACCAACTGATAATGATGAACATATTGAAGATTTCGCGTGTACACGAAAAACGGAACGTTATACAAAAATGGCGCCAAGTTTCCGTGGATATTCGAAGACAAACGGAACACGCAACACACTCGTTTTATTTGGCAGTTAAATGTTAAATTATTTGAATTACTCAATAGACAATAAGATTGTGTAAATTAAAAAAATAAAACATCTAAAAGAATTGCTTTTCGAATGAGCAAAATTACAATGAGGTAGATCCGCGCCTATAACGAAGGAATGATCGCATCATGAGACATAGACAAGTTTCTTTTATTATTGCCAATAGAATGAAAAAAAAAAAGAAAAAAGAATTACACTAAATAATTTTTCAAATTCCACAATTTTGGAAAAATTTTAAATGTCATGAAAATATAATAATAGAAATGAAGTATACTATAACATTCATGATACATTTGTTTACGATAGCAGTTTTGTCATATAATATATGAATAATTCAACGGACACCTTTACTTTGAAATCGTTCTAAAAAAAAACAAATACCTTTCATTCAGATTTTCGATATTAAATTATTATTAAAAGGGAATAGGTTAAAAAAAATTGTTCCGTAATGTTTGATTGTAATTACGAGATCAATTAGAAAACGAAATTTAATATAAATAAAAAAAAAAAATAGCGCGTAACGTATACGATGATAAAAAATTAACAATATCTCTGTCTAATTTTATATCAATACAAATTCTTAAACAATACAATGAGATTACTTTCATCTGTAGTTATATTTATTATCATGCACAAAATACATTCCGCTATGGCAATTGAATTCTCAAACCATAGACAATTTTTTTTTTTAAATAAAATTCTTAGATTATGTAGACTAAAGTATAAACTGTGATGTTCTTTGAGAAACGTTTGACAAACAAAATTAACAATGTTCTTAATGTTCCCACTGTTGGGAAATGGTCTTCTCTCCCAAGGAGAATCGAGACCATAAAACAATCACGCTGACCGAGTGCGGTTTGGTTTAAGATTTAAATATTTGACACATACAGATCATTACTAAAGCGAAACGAATACTTTTAGAATAAACGGTGATTATACTTACGCGTATCATCTAATGGAGTCGTTAAGTGGGAAAACAATTCTGACTTATTAGGATGTCACTTCCGTTTCATTATTTTGGCACAGGTAAAGTTACAAAAGCTTCGAGAGCAATTATAGTGTTACGAAATTAACATTTCTCTGTGAAAAAACGTAGCCAAAGTAGTTATATGTAGTAGACACCCTAATTTTTAACACTATGACTAATATATAAAAATCGCAAATCACCGGCGAAATGGAAAGATCTAGAACGCAAAATCATGACGTAGCAAAGCCCCGGCAATGCGCTCGCCGTGTCACTAGAAAAATAAATTGGATATTCATTACGCGAAAAAACTAATTTTAAATACATGTCTTAACCTAATTACTACTATAATACAGATTATAAATACTTAAAACTAAAAACGAACCGATGTTGTGCCCGAACCTACATGACAAACTTCAGTCTAACACGATGAACATTAAACACAACAAGCAAAAAGTATATACAACATTTAAGATTTTTTGGCAAGAATTTTGAAAGCTTTTTTTTTTCAATATAGAATTGAAATGTTAAAATGTGACATTATTAACATTTCAATTTTATATTAAAAAAAAAAAAATTAAAAAAATTCCCGCCAAAAAATCTAAAATGTTTTATATCTTATTCATAGACAATGACTATTTTATATAATGCCTATTTGTTTTATGCAACTAATCGTAGATACTGTAAGTATTTGAAAAGGTTATTAAAAAAAAATACAAATATCTTAATATAAATGTATATACACAACAAATACTAGTTTTGTTGTTACTAGATTTATTTTTACGACTATATGAGTCTTCCTGTTTGTTGTTAATATTGTAATAAGATTGGACACAACATCTAAAAAAATAAATGCTTTAATGCGAAAAAAAAATACGTAGGTGTATATATATATATATATATATATAGACTTTTTACACGATTTACATATCAGTCGTAAGAAATATATTCATAGTCTTGTTGAGAGCCCAACTATTTACACTTTAATTACATGTAATAGTGACTGTAATTATTATCTGTTTACATGAGACGATCGTGAAGGTATACCGGGCAGCCTTGTGAGACACGTGGCGACCCTTCGGAGGAGTTTCTATATATTTATGTTGTGTTTGCTTATTGTACACTCTCGGCATGCAGAAACAGGAAAACGAGCTAAATCAAACCCTAAACTCTACTTAAGTTGGAACTCGTTAAATAATTCCTTTCGATCGTCCCACGCAAGCACTCAGTTTGTAGCTACTTTGTGATGACCGACATCACGTCGTTGTAGTGAATACGTAACTTGTATAATTCGAAGGATAAATATGGACGTAAATATAATAAATTGCTTCATTTTTATAATTTTAGCATCACTTAAAATGCATGGTTCAAAAGACCAATGAAATTGCATACGAATACTGTTACAGCGGCGTCAAATTATAAACTAAATATAATTTATACGCGCTATTTGTTAAGTCGATTAAAAATTCGCCTTTATAATAACGTATATAGCGATTAAATAATGCATTAAACAAATTCTCAGTAAATAAAATAAAATAAACAATTTATCGTCATTACTACATAAAAAAAAAGTAATACAAAAAAAGTGATGTAACTGCTTAAATAAAAGTTAACAGGTTCAGAATGGTGACTTATAATAGAAATAAAAATGTAAATATAAAAAAAATAAAGATTTTTTACAAAGGTTAAAAAAAAATGTTAAGAAAGACATTAAAATATTTCATTCTACATAATTTTATGTCTGTATATAATTGACGCGTATCAAATTACGATATAATCTGTGTTAGAATTTTTAAGGAATTGTCTCATTATCAATTGTCACTAGTGAAAAACGAAATTATCGTCTTTAAGAATAGAACGTGCGAAAGCCATTAAAATGCAGAATAGAAGTTTGCTGAACCATAGACAAATAAAATAATTATTAATCTTTTTTTCTTCATTCCGCCGCACAAAAGCGCGCCGGCGGCACAAGCGAGCGGCGCTGAGTATTATGAATCCAAACTTCACCGTTTGAGCAAAACACTAGGGTTCCTATGTACACAGCACAGTACTTACTCGATATGCACTTATTTACATTGGTGTTACCATCTGTAACAAAAAAAAAAACAATAACGATGGTATAACTTAATATCACATTACCATTTTTAATTAAACTATTTCAAGGCATATAAAGGATCCCGCACAACAACTCACGGGGCCCAAGCCGACTTCACCTGCTCGTGGTGTAATCTGCTAATCAACAAACGAGGCTCTGGCTCCCACCAGCTTGCATTGTGCCAGCGTGCATTATATCAATACCCTACCTAGTCGAAGTGGTAAACTCTGGGGGAAGTCTATGTCTATGTCCAGCAGTGGACGTCTATCGACTGATAATGAAGATAATGATATCAGCTACTTTTTTCATACCACAATAAGCTTTAAAGTCTAAGTCAGACTTCGACTTGTACAGTGATACCACTAACATATGTATGTATGTTGGTGAGTATATATCGTCTGTGTGTGAGTGCAATATTTGTGAACACTTGTATAATTCAGTCCACCATACATTATATTTGTTACCGTTAGCAGCGTTGGCGATGCGTCAGCGGTGCCGCGGGCGCTTGGCCGGTGGCGCGTGGTGCTGGCCGAGGGTGACCAGGGCGGAGGCGACGGCGAGTCCGCCAAGCGGCGGCGCGCGTCCCGTCCCACCGGTGGGCAGTCGCACCAGCAGCGATAGTACCGCCGCTCGACCGCCGCGACAGGGTTCAAGCGCGACGGGAGCCGGCACGCCCGCGCCTTTGAAATGAAAGTATGTATTGCATCATTATCGCTTTTGCTTGTCGTTTGCAATATACGTACACTGAACTGAAAAAAAATTATTAGACAGATTATGCTGCCTATGCCATTTTAGCATACAATAGGATTCATAATTTCTAAAAAGTTATTTATTTGAGTAAAGTATCATAATAATAATAATATAGCTTTGGTTACAATGATATCCATCATTCATAACGGCCAATTTACGTCCCCACTGTTAGGGCACAGACCTACCCTCAATATGAGGGCGATGGGGCCATAGTCATCACGCGGGCCCAATGCGGATTGGTGACTTCACACACACCTTACAATAAATTTTAATTTATGTGCAGGTTTCCTCGCGATGTTTTCCTTCACCGTTTGTATTTCGCTGTTGTAACTAAAGTTCACAAATGTACATAACTTAAATATTAAAGTCGTTGGTACATGCCGAGATTCCAACCCGCGGCCTTGATGATGATATACACAGCACAAAGTTGTACTCGTCGCCTGTGACATAACATTTTAAGCTAAGGCTTATTTATTGGAGCAACGAATTACTCCAGAAAAAGTTCTAACTACAACATACGTCATACCAGAACGCAGTAATACTCGCACACAACTGTTTAGCGGAATAAAGCGCAGTGGGATCTACCTATATGGTTTCCATCTACTACCGATAATACATAATGCTCACCTCCACCGCCTTTCTCCAGTTCAACGCACACTTGACTGAACGGTCTGGAAGCCATTTGTTCCATTTCCACAAACAACCTCTGCCTTCTTCTATATATGTCATATTTCTGTAAAACAAAATCATAACTTAGGACATATACACAGATACATTAACTAGTTGTAAAGTAAGGTAATGAACACTTTGACGCTGTGTTAACGATGTAACTGTGATAACTGTGATAATGTGTAAAGTTAATCTGATCTTAATCAGCGATAATTTTATGGCGATAGATTTTCAATATAAGAGAAGCAATTAGCTCAGTCGTGTTCAACAAAAATCTTACCGCTAAACTACTCCTCAGGAATCGCACCAATGATATCCGTATTTAGTCACTGCTCCATCGAAACTGATACGTTCCATAAAATTTGTACCCTACCTGTTTGATCTTCCAAAGCGCAGCTGCAACGAGCAGCAACAACAGGAAGCATGACGAGAACGTTATGAAGAACTGCTGCAGATTCAACTTGGGGTACTGCGAGAACGAGATCTGTATCCACAATGGCGGCCGGAAGTCGTACACGTAGACGAAGAATGTTGTCAGCGTCACGTTGTCCTCGACGCCAAAAGCGTGCTCGGACTTAGCGAATCTGTAGTTGAAAGACCTTGCTCTATTATTATTGAGAGCCTCTTAGAAGCTGTAAGTACTAGAGTACTTAACACAAACCAGACAGTAAATAGTAAAAATGTATTAAGTGGCGAATACGCCAATTAATAAATTTTTACATCCATAAGGTAATCTTATGATCAGGCGATAATAGAGATTTATTATTCCATTAAGCGACGAGACGAGTGAGACGTTCACCGTGATAAGTGATACGCGCGCCCATAACAAAGTGGCGTTAGAGTGGTATACACTGTACCACATTTCGCTCGTCGCTTTGAGACATAAGAAATTGAGTCTCGTCGCCCCAGTAATTACACTCGCTACAGCACCCTTCGAACCGGAACACAGTAATGTTTGCATACTATGTGCGGCAGCGGTGCTATCTATCTAGTCGGCTTCCGGCAAGAGAGATCTACTACTAACTCCTTTCATTACGTCTATATATTATAGATTTTTTTTATTAATTGTTACTCGGGTAAATTTTTAAACTTATAAAACTCGGACATGAACTGGTGTCTCTCCTTTTGTTAATTTGTATATATCAACTCATATCACGATTCAACCTGGTATTATATGATGATGCGGTGGCAAATCGCACTGGTCTGGGAGCAGCTTATTCACTCTGCTCTTAGAGAAAACTCTAAAATTATCATATAGCTGTAATTCAAGCGACCAGAAGCTACGAACGCAATGCACACGTTGAACTTTATATCACACCTCTTTTTTAATAATGTTGAAAAAACACGCATGTGAACCAGTCGCATAGTCAATAACTATAACTACAAAACATTGTGTATTAAGTGTTACTTGTAGCGGAAGTTGGTGCAGTTGACGTCGCTGAAGAGTGTCCGCTCGGCGGGATCCGCGCGTGTGCGGACTGTTAGATTCATGCGCGCGTGCGCTGAGCAAGTGATGCTGAAGTCCGCGTCCACGTCCGGCTTTACCGGCGCATTACGGAAATTAATCGCGGATAAGTGCCGGTCCTCTTTCTTCGACAGATTGAACGTGAACTGGTAGTCCACTGCGAGATCATCTAGTAAAACAAATAGACGTACAGAATACATTTCATAATTTTTTTAATTTTAAAATTTGATATGCTTATATAAAATATGATAAAGATATTATCGATTAAAATAGAATTTTGACTAATGAGAAACTTACAGTAACACGCGCCTTTATTGTATACGTCAGCGTGGTAGTGGTTGGTGTTGTCGCACTTGTCGCAACGATCGCCAGCGAGACCCTTGGTGCTGCAGTAACACCGACCCGTGTCCGCCGCGCACGACACCGCTTGCGCGTTGCACGAGCACGCTGCGAATGGCACACGAATTGCTAGTAATATATCTGCCAAGAGATACTTGGCCTCCGTCTAGTAGGTATCATATATTCGTTTATATTCTTTTTTATTTTACGAATCTATGAGACGAAGAGAATATTCACGTGATGGTAAGTGCTTAACCATGACAATGTCGCTACCCAGGATGATATCACATTATACTCGTCACTTACAAGATGGACTCGTTGCCCTACTAAATTCCTAGCTGTTCTTTAACCTTGGCTTCTGTTTTTGGTAACTACTACACGGTCTTCATCAACAGAGACCTGTTACCAGAAAGATAACATTCGTAATTGCACGTATTATTTGTCTTGAGATTACGACCGCAGTGCAATGCTATTGGCGGTAATAACATATGTTCTGTTTGGTTTTTATTTATGCCACAGGTAAAATCCTGGAGAATCTTGTTTTCAATCTTATCTTGACTTTGAAAAGTAACCAGACAAACGAATACTCCATTCATCTCCGTCTGTGTGACCGATACTCACGCTGGCAAACTCCGCCGTTAAGCGGGCTGCCCCAGTGCGCGGGTGCGCATACGTCACAGTGGTCGCCGACAGCGCGGGCGCCGCACGGTTGTATGCAGCGCGCCTGCGCGTCACACACGGCGTGCCCGTTGCACTGGCACAGCGGGCACTTGGTGAAATGCCATCTGCCACCACCAAGCACAACTACTTGATTAGTTTTTATAATAATTCACTACATACTCTAATGGTGTGGAGAACTTTGAGCGAATTGAATATTCAGCAATGGACGTCTATCGGCTGATGAAAATGATGGCGCTCTATATTTACTCATGTAGACAACGGATCTACTATTATTATTAAGAACACAAAATATTCAAAGAATTCCATATTAACACCAAACTCTCTAAGGTAGTCTCGTACGCACTACATATTTAGTAAAGGCGTGACATGGATCCCCACTGTTATTGTACTTCCATAATCACTTAGGCACGTACACAGAAGTTTCTGGTAACATTATATGCCACATTTTATCATCATCGCTCCTAATTTCGTTGTCATTCTCATTCACCTGTGCTGCGGGCAGACATGCGGCTGATGAGGCCTACGCTGGCCACCGGGAAGGCACACACCGCGCCCTCCGCCCTCCCCATCGTCGCACCAGCCGCACGCAGGCTCCGCGCGGCACGATGCGCAGCCCGCGTGCGCAGCACACCCGCTCGCCTGTGTGCTCGCACCGCCCGCGCACGCCCCCGTCGACCACGCGCGACAACCACCCAGCGGAAACGAAGCACCGTACGCGTTCTGAACAAAATAGAAGAATACTTTTTAACCTACTCCAACTATTTATTTTTAGTTAACAACTAATATTTTAAGGTATATCCAGTAGTAAATGTTAATCAGTTAAGAAAAAAAGATGATTAATTGTATTAACTTTTAGCTAGGAACTCTTCAGATAGAGTTAAGTTTTGAATTAAAACAAAACCGGTTCAGCCGTTAAGGAGCTACGATATGATACAGTTATAATAATTGAATAGTATACATAACATTAACTTTTTTGGCCTGTGATTAAAAACGTAGTATGTAGAACACACATTATGACCACTCATCTGTAAATAAATGAAAACAGTTCATAGAATGGTTGCCTATCTTTAATGTTAGGCAAAAACTGGACGAGATTAGCCGTAAGTGATTTATAATGCAAAATTTACTTTATCAACACAGCGCCCAGCCGACGCACACCAGATGCACTCCTCTGCTGTGCAGTTTACGCACGTGGCGTACGTCGCACACGGGGCGCTACAACCGCCAGCTGACACACTCCTAGAACGAAAACGGTCACTTGAACACTGCGAACATTTTATTGGTGGTAAACCTGTAGCCAGACACCATCTAAGAAAGTAAGACTGCTGCGTTCTATTTCCACCGCCAAATAGTATTGTGCATACATTCTTGTATTCCGGTTTGAACATCGTTGTAAATAGTGAAATAAATTACTGGGGCATGAAGATGTTTTAAATTTGACTATCACATTATGGTGTAGTGTATATCATACTAACTAGCATCACATTATTATTTGGGTATTACTATCATGTATTTACCCACCTATATAGTCTGCAGTTATTTGAAGATTGAAAAAAATATAGTTTATTACTTTTACTCTCTATAAATCGTTGTGATGATATTTAAACCATAAGAAAGTAGTATTTACCTAATATCATCTGAAGAGTTGGCCGGTTTGCATTTAACCGTGTCATAGTCCCAATAACAGGCTCGCTGGTTCACGTCGTCTATACCCTGAAAGGACGAGGACCGGTTGAGTTAACAAATAAGGGTCATGAATTCTGAGCGACTGTTATCATCATTATTAGTACGTTTTCCTTTTCATTTAAAATTATTGTATATGAAATTGAGGTCAAATGTTAGGTTACCTATTCATAAAGAAAAACAAAACAAGTTTCAAATAATTAGCAAATAATTCTTACGTGTGCATGGTGGTGGCGGTGGGCGTGGCAAGCCGCGCAAGAGTGATACCGCGCGCACGCATCACGCGCTGGTTCCGAGCCCGCGCCACCGCACTCCTCCAAGGAGAGCGCCATCTAGCCATCATAAATAATTTCATCATCATTATTATTATCACCCGATTGCCGTTCATCGCATGGTACGGCCTTCTCTCAAAAATCAAATTAGTAAAAATGTGTTAGTAATGTGTTTATGTACATTTAAAAATTATATTTGAGGCATTGGGACGAACTAGTCTTGTTTATTTTGTGTTTGCATGTATATGCGTATGTATTTGCGTGTACGTTAATTACCTGATGCGTGTGCCGCAGACAATATTGCGCGGATGGGTAACACGCTCCGCACCACGCGCACCCAGCAGCAGCGCACGCGCCGCACCATTCTGCCACGCCGCACCGCTTCTCGTCTATGGCACAGACATGAATTAAATTCGGTTACTGACTACTGAGGCTCCGTTCAAAATATTTACAATATAAATATGGTAGTTAACTAGGCGGTTTCGGAAAAAAATTACCATCAACCAAATATTACAACATGAGTCCTGTGAGTCAAACTATAGACGGAGGTCCATTACAAGACACTCAACGACCTTGGAGGCACTAGAAATATATATGACATATAACTTACCCAATATAGGTTCAATATCGCAAGACTTCACTGTACCGTCGAACGATTTCGCCCAACCGACCTCCTCTAACTGTAAACAAATAACGAAAAACTATATTCATATAAATATAAAAAAAAAAATTACGTAGCAAAATTTAATACTTTATATGATTTTTTTTCAACAGCCAATTTACGTCTCCACTGTTGGGTTGGAGCACAGGGCAACCCTCAATATAAGGGCGATAGGCCAGGCGCGCCCGCCCAATGCGGATCGGTGACTTTGCACACACCGTACAATAAATTGTAATTCATGTGCAGGTTTCCTCGGGATGTTTTCCTTCACCGTTTGTATTTCACTGTTGTAACTAAAGTTCACAAATGTACATAACTGAAATATTAAATTCATTGGTTAATGCAGAGATTAGAAACCGCGACCTTCAGTATGAAGGCCGCACGATCTAACCATTAGGCCAGCGAGCTACGATATGATATGAAATAGTTTAACTAGTAAAATATAATAGTGTGTGGGTAAAATGTAGATATCGGGAAGTTAGATAAATATTGAAATATATATATAGTACGTACTGAAACGCAAACCCGCTCTCGTGTGCGCCAAGCGCAGGCGACAGCTGCATTCCGCGCGCTCATCACACAGGAGTACTCGTCCATGTAAGACGTACACGGCGCTCCAGTCTCGAACATTAAGGCATCGGAACGCAATCGTCCGTCGAACCTGTAACATTTTAAAATAAAACCTCTAATAACTTAGTAATTTCTAGAGCTGGTAAACATCGACTTAGTAACTCTCGCAGGGTATATTACTTGGCTCAATTAGTAGTGTGCAATCATAACTTTGTTAACTAGTATTAATATACACTCGATATTGTCGTACTTTTGATTAAATATAATTCAGATATTGTCATTTAATCCAGAAGTGCATTTATGATTATAACTATGTTAAAGGATAGTTATTACATAGCCTACCCGCCATATATAATAGCAGCGTTGTGTCCCCGATGACTCAGCAATGCGGCCGCGTGGGCTGCCCTCGCGGCACCCTTGGGTTCTGGGGCGGAATGCCATACTCCGCATCTGTTAATAATGTTATTAAAAGATAAGGTTTCATTCTAAACGAGGTAATTTAGGCGAAATATCTCTTAGTGATATTAGGTCAATATCCCACCTGACGTTATACAGCAACGCACCGCCGGAGTAGCACTTGGAGGCAGCAGGGTTGACAACTGAAGCTGCAGCGCTGTCGTTGTGAGCGTTACCACCGAACACCAACATTACACCTTGAAAACGATATTTATTACGGTTAAATAATTTCAAACACGCTCAAGCTTTATATAATTTAGCACAGAAAAGATTCAAGTTTATTAATAGTCACATCATATGATACTTATAATAATTTTATTGATATGCCAATTTTTCTGCTGCCAACTAGTAATCCTTACTAGCACCATATTGTAAAGAGTAATCACGATAAGATCTGACAGACAAATATAGGTATTTTGGTACATACCGGGTGATACAAATATGGCGGTGTGCAGGTAGCGCGGTAAAGGCGCCGACGGCAGTGGCCGCCATACTCTGTTCTCTACGTCGTACTCGTACAGAGCTGACGATGGCGCCTGCGAGAATTTACAAGCGACTGTCTAGGAGCATTGTTTGAGATGTGTGTGCGTCATCACTGTTTTTGTGTGATAATAACCTGCGCAGCCTCGGACTCGGAGACTAGACCCGCGTGCACATAAACGCGACGTGACAGCGGATCCCAAGCCGCGGAATGGCCGAAACCCGCGCGCGCTGACCACCCCTTCGTAGGTGGAGCTGACCACGCCCCCTCCTCTATATGGTACTCCTGAAAATAAGCATGTTTTGGTCGTTCAGTTTGTCTAAATACCGGGTTAAATACTAATAATAATAAGAGACTCAACATCTATGATAAGTTAAAATTATAGATTACTACATTCAAAGAAACATGAATTAAGTTGACATGGTATATCAAGGGTCCTCTATCAGCAGTTCGCAAGTTACATAATCTTTGATTTTAAAACAAATTCACCTGTACAATATGCATATATCCATAGTGAGGTGAATGTCCAAAGAAGACCACCATCACTGGTTTTTGCGTGGGACCTATTGTCGCAAGAACTGCCGTATGACCGGATAAGCGTAGACCCCCTGCGAACAACATTAATGGTTTTAAAGGCGAACAAAATTAGATAAGAAAAGCTGTGAATCACAAATATTGGAGTTTTGAGGAACGTCAATAATCAGAAGCCAACTAATATACTTAATAGCATCTATTGCAGTGGCTGTTTATATTGTAAGAAGTTCCAAAGCCTTATTTGTTCTGTTAGTGATGGAGTTTTATAGAGCCCATCTATTTAGGAACCATCATCATATTGTAAATCTGCAGCCAGTTCAATTACCAACAAGCAATTAGTTCTAGGGTTTGTACTGTAAAATTATGCACCGCAATGCTTTAGAGGTGCTGGTCGGTGTGGCGAGCACGCTGTAGGAGTCGCGTTCGTCCACACGACGTTGTTGTCTTGCACCCTTCCCCGCCACAGCTCGTTAGTCACTTCCCCCGCTCTCCCTTCCAAGCCGGCGAGACCACCCCTACAATTAATTATTTATTTTAGTTACTCGTGTGAACTCTTCCCGACGCACTTAGAATATTCATTTTAAAATACTCACCCCCTTTCCGGTTCATCGGAAGCAACTACGCCCCCGTACACTATAACCTCGTCCCCGTACATAATGGCGGAGTGGGCGAACCGAGCGGCCGGGCTAGAAGAGCCGTCGTCTATGGTCTTTATAGGATACCATCTGTTCTCTCCGGTCTTGTACCTGAAACAGGGATAAAATGAATAAGTAAATTATGGTTAACAATGTTAACATAATGAATATATCGTCATATTTAAGGAAAATAAATGAATAGAGTAGAATTAGAAATAAGTGATAATTTTAAAACAGCTACACATTTTTTTTACAAAATTCTTATTAGAATGTAGTGTGAGGTAAACACACTCACTTACCACAAGCGTGAATAAGGTTTCAAAATACAATTTTTATTTATTTCTTAAAAATTACCTGTACATAAATTCGGCTTGCGAAAAGGTCTCCCCGCCAACGCGCAGCAGGTCGGGCCCGGCGGCGAGTAAGCTGTGCGCTGCGACGGCGGGCGGGCGATGCGCAGGCGCAGGGCGAGACGGGTGCCCGTCGCCCGGCTCTCGCCATCGCCAGCTCCAACCGGCCTGGGCGGCGTCACGTGCGCACGATTCGCCAGCGCGTGACGTCACGCATTCGCAGCCCGCCGGCGTGCACTCGCCCGCACCGTATGGCGCGTTGCATTCCTCTAAACAAAATGTTATATTGTTACTCCGTATCTCAAAATCCTTCAATGAACGAGGACCATGGTTTTGGTGGTACGTGTTGCCAGGGGCTTATAACTTAATTGTTTTTTTCTAAATGTCATGTAAAAGCTGCGGCAACATAACATGCAATAGAGAGGACAATATTTTCAAAATATCTTCGAAATTAAAGTAGAAATAAGGAGAGGAAAAATAATGATGTCGGTGATGATAAGAGACCATCCCTTGCTTTAGTCACAAGTAATTTAAGGTTGTGATCTCACCCGGGCATAGAGGCTGGTCACACGCCATACCGACCCAATCTTGTTCACATTTGCATACACCATCCTCGCATTCACCGTGATCTACAAGGCATTAATCAATTTTAACACTTCGTTGTAGAACCTCATTTAATTTAAATATATCGTTTGTCAAATAAATTTTGTTCATGACAAATTATCATGTGAAATTATTTTTTTAACGTTGTACACTAACTGGAGCAGTTGGTGCGGTGGTCGTCCGACGGGCAAGAGTACGCGGCGTACGTCACATTGAAGCCCTCCATCGCGTACGCGTCGTCAGAGAAGAAATGCAGCAGCACGCTTCCGGAGCGCGCGATCACCTGCCGTGTCCAGCCAAAGTCCCCGTCATCCAGCACACCGCTGCGAGTGAACAAAACAAACTTTTTAACGTCTTACGTTTGATATAGTAATGTAATTTGATCGATACAATATCCTTCATACAGGAATTCCGTAATATTTACAGTGCTGTTGGGAGACATAATATGTGCTGAAGTAGTTCCGAACCATCTCCAGCAACCACTACCATCGATAACTTAACATTTTGACATACTACTAGGCGATATATATAGGCTCTGCCGAAAACTTTACCAGGCAGATTTCAACCGTTTTACTTTAACCATATCACCTTATTCTTTCGATCATCGAAGGCTGGAAAATATATTTCTCACCTGAACACCGCGAGTAACCTCTCCGCTCTCACGCTGTCCCCGTCGTAAACGTAGAGGTGGTCCCAGCCGCACTCGGTGGCGAAGCTCTCGAGGCGCACGCGCAACGGCGGAGGCGTAGGCCCTAGCCGGGGAGGAGATATCAGCCACGAACAAGCGGTGCTCACGCTATAGTTCCCTGGGCCGTCCGTGATCACACCAGTCGGGGAACTTAGTCTATAAAAGAAAAAAAAATGATAAATACAAAATCTATCCATCCATCTTCCTCCAGTCCTTTCCCAGCTATGTGGAGTCCACACAGTATGTACTTCTCTTCCATATCTCTCTATCAGCTATCATATCTGAATTCACACTCTTCTTACATATGTCATCTTTCAAACAATTCATCCAAACTGTCTTCGGTCTTCCTCTACCCTTATAACCACCCATATTTATTCTCATTACTTTGTTTGTTACATATCCTTCATCCCTCTGCATAATATGCCCCTACCAAGCTAACTTCTCGATCCACAATTTCTTTGTCACTGGAGCAACTTTCAAAATTATCCTTAAAACTAGTAACAGGACACTATTGTTTTTTTTTTTAATTTCAACTTATTGCGCACTTTTGAAATCTATGTTATCACAAAAACATATGATGCATCATGTTCATATTTCAGTGCATGTTAAATGTAATGCGAGAGGTATTTATCTAAATCATTATATTATAATTATAGTTATAATGGTGAATGCATAAAGCTATATTGATCAATTTTTATATTGCCTCGCGTGTTTAAACTGCGGCTTTACTGGCGCACACGAACTGGTTATATATTTATGTACCTATTTATAGTCCAGACATAGAATAATGTGTTTTCTCTCTAGAGAGGTTCATATCACCTGTTCTTTCGTTTTCTACTAGTAGCAAACTAAATACTACTTCTAAACTAAATAGTACTAATCTGTATATCAATATCATTAACAAATGGACATACACTGCTGGTATCTCCTTAAGATGTCTAAATCAATTGGTCGCATGCTACAGTCTTGCAACAGCATCCTGCAATTTTCACAAGAACCTCCTCCTAACAGACCATTCACACTAAGTCTATATAATAAAATAATCCATGTATTATATATAACAATGAATATTTGTGAGACTACAGATGAATATCAATCACATCTCATGGTACTAATAATTTGTTTAACTGGTCATGGAAACAGTTCTTTTATATAGCTAGCAACTGATATAATAATGAAGTGCTTGTAACAAGTTCCAATTGCACAACATTGTGGCCGTTATTTTAAGGCTCAAGATAAGTAGTAACTGGAAACCACTTTATGGACAATTCTGTTCCTGTAACCTTTACTGACATACTGAGCTCGATAACCAGTATGCCAATTGTGAGTGTGGAATTTTGTTCATTCCTCGAAGCCTGTGTCTAGGATATCAATACACTGTAATGATGTTGGTGATGGATTATAGTAACTAAAACCTTGTGATACTTTTCTATCCCATTTTGTAGGACAGTTTATTGGGCATCTGATTATTACTAAGACAATGTTTACATATGGCCATATAGATTTATTGTGTTTAAAGTATATTTCTATTTAATCCATTTAAAAATATTGTCCGTTGCAATGGCCATGAGAAATAAATTCCTACCTAATTCAATCATATATCACGAATGAATTACAAAAGGCCACAATAATGCCACACAGTGACAATGAAATAAATACCCTTTTAACATGCAGATACTCACTGATAATTAACATTATATAAAATGTTTTTGTTAAAACTAAAATAACTATTGAATGAAGTTATAATCAGTTGAGTCATGGTCTGATGTCCTTTTTTTTTGAGTATGTTATCTGCATCAGTTTTGTTAAAGTTTCACACACACACACACATAAACCAATAAACTATTTGTATACTTTCCCATTTCCTGCTGTAAATAATAAGATTAAGTCTTTTTTTTTTTAGAAAGTAACTGAAAATGTAATTGAGGTCATGGATTTTACATATTAGGGGCTCTCATTGCTCACTATGATCTAGAGTCAATGACAATGTTTGTATCTTAGCATAGTGAGGGTATTGGGAAGAGCCCTCCTTAGGATGTGCTTAGGCATAGTACATGTAGTGTTCCAAAGAATATACAGAGAGCCCTTACAATGCACTGAGGCTGACCACAGAGAAAGTATTATTAGGTACAAATGCCATATAACCTTCCTTTCCCTACAGAAGCAGTGTATGTATTAAACTTTTCTCCTCCTATAAAAAAAATAGGTAGATACAGCTAGAACATCTATTTCTGCTACCAAACAGAAGTACGCTAACGTAACTAACTGTATTAGAGTTAGATTATTGCTGTATTGTGATATTACTGAGGTAATAGTATTTGAACATCTTACACCTTAAAACATCATTACTAAAGCTATATAGTAATTTCCACTTAGGAAATTACTATATAGCTAAGGAAATCTCCGGTCTAAGTGGAAATCTTTGGGGGAGGCCTTTGTCCAGCAGTGGACGTCTTCCGGCTGATTGGATTGGATTGGATTATAGTAATTTACTAGAAAAATTATGATTTTAGTACTGACAGTATATCTCTGTTGCTGAACATCACTGCAGCACCTATTTCTGCCTTCAAATGGTAGTGTGCAAAGATTACTTTGTTCCAGTTAGAAGGGTGCTACAACTAGTATAATTATTGGAGTAATGAGATTCAACATCTTATATCTCAGGCGTAAAGCACAATATGGTTCAGTATACATCATCCTACCTAGGGCCACATTATTATAGGCAAACGTATCACTTACTATCAGGTGAATATTCCACTGGTCTCCTCACTTATTTGAATAAAAAAACATATCCTTGTTTCATCCAAATTTTCATTAGTATTCAAATTAAATATAAAAACTTGATTAAAATTCTTCTACAACATTATGAGGATTCCAACTAGAAACAGGTTTGCTCATGAACTTTATATGCGATGACAACATGTAATTAAGTATATCAGGTTTGGCGACAAGTAGTACACAATTCACCTTATGATTGTTGCTATAGCTAGCAGATACAATGAACTTCATGATATTCAATCAAATTATAACTAATTGATCAGGTGATAAATAGAACAGTCTTAAGTTAATGCCTCTTACAGATCATTGAACTATCAAAGTTTTATGCCTATTAAAATAAAGATACTTATTTTGTAAAAATTTAACAACACATTATCACATATTTTTTTATTATATTACAGTGAAAAAATAATCAACATCAAAAGCTCATCACTGTTGGACATAGGCCTCTCCCAAACATCTTCAAATCAATTGGTCCAACATTGCCTGCATCCAGCGACTTGCTGCAACGTTCACCAGATTGTCTGTTAACCTTGTGGGGGGCTTCCGAACACTAAATACACTGGTACTTGGCCTCTAGTCAAGAACATCACTGCCCCATCCATCATCAATCCTTCATACAATGAGCCTTGTACAGTGCCACTTAACTCTAAAAATCTTTTGGGCTATGCCAGTAACCTTAGTTCTTCTGCGGGTTATCACGTTTCTGATTTGATAGTGCAGAAAAACTCCGAGCATGGCTCTCTTCAATGACTTTTGGCAAAGTAATACATTTACATAATGGAAAGTGATACATAACCTGCTCATGATATATTGTTTTTAAGATTTTATATCAACTCCACTGTACGACAAAATAATTTATCTGTATTATGTTAGTCGCCTCAATAGAAAGTATTATACCACTGATTCATCATCATATAGAGTCCTGTAATACCACCACTAATTAATAATAATTAATATTTATACAGTCCTAATAAAACTGTAGAATCTATTTATGCTCTGTAGTTCATTATTAGCCACTATCCTTGTAATCCATATCAGCAATCAAGATGTCACTATAAACATCTTTTGTCTCATTGTGACTCAACTTCATTCAATATAACACAAAGATTAACTTATTGTTGATAAAAAGTGGACACCACAAAATAGACCTTCTATTAAAACTTGGTAGAGGATAATATACTCTTCTTATTTAATAAATACATAATTGTTTGAAGAAATCCCATTAGTTTCTTAATAAATATGGATCTAAAACCAGAGTTATCTGTAATGTTATTTAGTAACAAACAATTACGATGAAACTTATATGAGCATAGCAACACTCAACTTATTTAACAAAAAATTGTAATCTTCAAGGAAGATTATATCTCATATAACAAATCAAACTATAATTTCTTCATTAACCTTTTAATTACTGACGTCATTAAAAGACAATTGTGCTGAATTTTTGTGAGATTCAGCCGTTATGAATACACAATGGAGCCAATTTTCATGATGTATGGCTATTGTCAATGACTTGATGAATTAAGCTGGGTATGTGCTACGCCTATCTCTTTTCAGTGGTTACTTCCAAATTTTGTTAATAAAAAAGGTGCATTTAAACAAACACATTTATGAATAATTATCCACAGCTTAAAGGTTAAGTAAATTTAGTTTGTACAATGACTTTTAATCATAATTTAGTAATATCCATCTAACAAACAGAAGGGTTTGTTGGCATATTCTTTTTTAAAAAAAATAAACCTTGTAACAATTTTTTTATGTTCATAAGCTAAAAACTACCATTAGCTTAGAAAAATCAGTTGAAGTAAACAAGGGTGTGGGGTGTGTTATTGTTATTTAGACTTAAAAGTAATGCCACTGTACTCATTATTTGATTTTATTTTTTCATTTTTATTTATTTTAAAAAATCCAAAGTAGATAGAAACTAAAATTATCAGATAAAAATCATAGTAATGTAATCTTATTACAAATAACATATCATTAAGTGTAACTATAGTTTTTACTGTTCTTCTTAATGTTGAAAAAGAAGATCTGTAGTGTAAAAACATTTAAATGTCAAGTCAAAACTGCCATAAAAGGTCAGCCAAGACTATGTTTTCAAGAAGCAACATTATTTTTTTTTAAATATAGTAAAACGTAACTACTTGCTATTCATACAACACTCAATTGAGGTTTTTTTTATAGGATTAAAATCTTATTTATGAATTACTGAACATAAAACATCGTTAATTTTGTATCGTAAAAAATATAAAAACACTACTGAACAAAACAGAATACTAAGTTGACACGACCTTCACAAGCGATCTCGAGAGGAAGCCGAGAAGCCAAAGAAGGTAATTGGATAATCCGTCATTGGCTTTCATGCAGAATCTACATGGACATGCCTTCTGTCATATAGGTCAGTGAACTGATGTGAGTGAATTTTTCGTAGATACAGAGTAATTAATACTTACTTTATTTTTCCACCGCAATGCTGACATTCTGGACCCTGCCAACCCTCGAAGCAAACACAGGTTTCGTTCTTACACTCACCGTTTATACAGTTATGTTCGCTACACCTAGACAGAACATCATGACAAAACAATAACACTATGAGAACTGAACACAAGAACGGCGAGAACCATGAGTATTTTCGTCTGTACTTAGATTTGAAGAGGAATAAGAACATTTGCAGGGATTCTACCATTTTGATGTATGCATTTTCAACGAATTTTGTTAGCTTATCGCGGACGTTAAAAGCGATCGTGCGTCGTGTAGTTTCCGTACGGTACTAAATTTAGTGTTGTCATATGAAATTTTAAAATTAACTATCAATATCTCTAGCCATCAAAGTTCGTTATACACTAATTTCAAAGTACTTGAACATTTATGCAATTATTTATATATCTATACATTCATTAATATTTTTACTACATCTGTTTCAAAGTTTTAAAAATGTAAAATTATTAACTGCATTAAATAATACGTTTTTTTTCAAAATTAAATAATGATTATTTTAAATTCCTAACAGTTTTATGTAATAATATAAAAAATTGTGTTTATTTTATTCGTATCTAATTGATATTTATAATATTTAGATTTCAGTATTTCCCTAAAAAACAGGTAATGTTTTATATGTCAAATAGAACTTGACGTTCCTTCATTATCCATTATAAAATTGGATAGAATGCGTTCAAAATTTATAGATGCACTTTGATATAAAAATATTGAATTACTATTTAAAATGAGTTTATGTGATACTTACTAAGTTATTTTTTAAGTTACAAAAAATATTTAACAAACATTTATTAACCTTATAGTTTTGTACTTGACCATCGCATTATGCATATTTTTTTTTATTTCTAGTTTTTTATAATCTAGTTCATGTGCATTATTTCAGCTATATAATTATATATCATAATCATATTTAAAAGTTTACCTTTTTATTTATTTCGTTGTTGTATCTACAAAGTTGTAGATGGCACTGTGTTAAAATATTGATAAATGAAGTTGAAAAAGCAAATAACAAAAATATGAAAAAAGAAACAACAGTATACTAAAACAAAGTGTTTAAAAAATATGAAATTGATATTAATAATTATTAATTATTATTAGTAGTTGAACACAACGTTTTATAAATTATTCTTTTTACAACACACTGGAAAAGTATTCATTTTCTGAAAAATCTGTTAATATTTATTAAGTATTATAAATATGTAGATCCGACATTTATATTTATTGATCGATGTAGGCAGTTATTAAAATGCGCCTGTATTCAGCTATTTTTTTTACACTTCCGCGACTTATTATAAACTAACGAACCTATATAAACGACCAAATTTATTGTTTCTGTTCTTGTAGATGTTACAATAAATTTGCAGTTAAATATTAATTACTAACGACTATCCGTCCTTTGAAATAAATGTAAAATTTTCATTGTAATATAATAATAATATAATAAAATAATAATGTTTCAACAAAACTTTACGTGTCTTACGGACGGATAAGTACTGATTAGAATATAATTTATGTTAATAGTAGTAGCGTTTCTATTACCAATGGCCATCTAGTGTTATAAAAACTTGTATTCAGGTTTGAAGATACTGAAAGAGATATTAATTTATTTTTCTTTGTAAATCTTAAAACTAGGTCACGAAGGATGGAGTCAAATTTTCTCTTCCTGTCAACCGCAGGTGTTTTGAGATTTAGAGCATAGCGAAATTAACATTATATATACAAAAAAAAATTCGTGTAACTGACGTTTCTTGCAAAGATTACTGAAATGGTGAGAGAGTATCTCGATTGATATATACGTTCTGGTACAATAAAAAGTTTACAATATTAAGCAGATTTATCAGCTTCCAACCAAAAACATGGACAAACATAAGTTAACAAATATACTACAAATAAACATTTGTAACTTGAGTAAAACCTAGCTTCGCACAAATTGTATGAAAGAAGACTTAAACTCAAGTCGTAAGATAAAACTTCAATCATTTCTTTTTAACAATCTTCAGGGCGAAGTTGAACGGAGTGTAAAAACTCTTGAAACAAAAGCCACTTCCGCGTTCTTCACAAAAGGAAATAACGTCATCAAGTAACAAGTAATGCTGCCACATTTTTTTTTTCCATTAAAACATTGCTCTTTTAATAACGTAATATTGTAAATGAGTGTATTGTTTTTGCTAATGTTAATAATGTATATAAAATGGTTAGAAAAGGGGGGAACTGTCTTTAGTTTATTTATCGAATGGCCTAAGACGTTGGTGGGAAACGAGTCGTCTTATTTCATTTGTATAGAGTCAGCCATTTATTGATGATTCCTCGTATTGTATAGATGAGCCGTTGTAGGGTATTGTTGTTTTTTTTATAATAGAGATAAGTAATAAAAGAGCTTTTATGGATCCGTTGAATAACCTCTATTAGCATCATTATGGTGTAATTTGTCCTGTTTTATATTGTATAAATGACGAGTGAAATGTGTAGAAACAGCATTGTTTTGGAGAAAGTATACTCATTATTATACATATATATGACTTAACCAAAAAAAAAATTAAACATAAAATATCACATTTATTTAGAAATGATATACAAATACAAAAAAAAGAACAAAAATTTTATTGCTGTGCATTTTATTCGTAAGTTTTTTTAAGTTATACTTAGTATTTGTTCAAAGAGTAAAAATTTAACGAAAAAGCTAGTTGAATTAAAGTTTTAAGTAAAATACTCAGTTCAGTTTACCAAGAAGTGCTTTGTTTATCTCTCATGTTACGAAAATAGCATCGAGAGTCTAATATAAACAAAAGAAAAAGTTAAACTATTCTTATACACAAGGGATGATGATGGAGAAATGTTTGTAGATATAAATAAGTTATTGTAGACAATTCTAATGTATTACTTTTTTATTCGTCGAAGTAGAAGAAGAAGAAGGAATAAGATGTTGACCTGAATGTAAGTAAACACTAACCACCGACCACAACAATGTTAATTCGAACTTCTTATTTATTATACATACGACTATAATTGATTGTACTAAAGATACTTTGGTAAGATCAACAAAAGATCTCTTAGAATAATACCTTCCCCGACAGTTTCACTTAATAAAGGACTAAAATACCCTTATAACTCTTGAATGACACTGTAATGCGCTCAAGAGTAAGCAGAACAGATGGCCTTACTGCATATTTGCATATAAAGAAGGACTACAACGCGTGTTAAGTCAGAGTTATTTATTTCCCATTAATTATATGACGTAAGATATTTATGAAGGAATGTATTACTTTTTTGTTAACTACTTATTTTAATTATTCCGACAAACCTTGAATTGTATTGTTTAACCACTTTTGCGTTGATTTAATAAGTACAAAGTACAATAAATATTATTTTAAAACAAAAACATGTACAAGGTTATAACTTTTAGTTTCAACACTGAACAATAGATGGCGTTGTTAGTATTCGATGCTATTTATTACTAATGTTTTGCAACCCTCTGACGTCTCATAAAAAGCTTAATGTCTAATGTATCTACATACCGATATCAAAAATCTTCATCACTATCAACCGATAGACGTACACTGCTGGACATTGGTTTCCTTAAATATTTATGTAATATAGGAGAAACTAAATGTAATAAAGTTTTAGAAAAGTACACAAGAAATGATGAAAAGTACTCAGGATATTTTTTTATTTCAAATATTGGACCTGGTTTAGATAGGGTAGCAGAAGCTACTATATTTCTTCTGCATGAATATGCTATTGAGTTTAATGGGTTTTTATACAATTGAACCTATTTATTTTGCTATAATTACTACTTAGTATTTATTGGCCTTAAACTTTATACACATTAATAACCATCGCCGCAAAAAGTGTATACTTGGTCGCCGCTTATCTTCTACACTCACTTGTAAGGTATTTAACATTACGTCCTTTATACAGTAAGACATTGCACTGGTCTGGATTACACTAGCTATAGCAATCTTCACACCAATTCTAGATAGTATTAACACATCTTGGAGATGGGGAAACGGGTTATGTAGACAATCTACAACCGGTAAGACTCCACCTGTAGCTCGCTGGCCTAATGGTTAGAGCGTGCGGCTTTCATTCCGAAGGTCGCGGGTTCGAATCTCGGCATGTACCGATGACTTAATATTTAAGTTATGTACATTTGTGGACTTTAGTTACAGCAGCGAGATACAAACGGTGAAGGAAAACATCGTGAGGAAACCTGCACATGAATTAGAATTTATTCTAAGTCATGTGTGAAGTCACCAATCCGCATTGGGCCAGCGTGGTGACTATGGCTCAATCGCCTTCGTATTGAGGGTAGGCCTGTGCCCCAGCAGTGGGGACGTAAATGGGCTGTTATTATAAAGACTCCACCACTAAAATTATAGCAGAGCTGTTAATAATAGTTGTTACTCAATTGTGGATAAATAAACTAAAGTTACTACTATGTTTATATACATATTGTTTTATATTTAAAATATAATATTCTTCAGTGAATAGCCAAAAGTCTAGATCTTTAAATACAAATTAGTTTAACTTATCTATCAAAGTTTTGTTTGAATTTGAAAAAGAAACCTTTATCTTCTCTATATAAATCATTAGTATATTTTTAACTATATAAGTAATTGTATGTTTATAATAAAATTGCGTATAGGTGTTTTTTTTTTTTTTTTTCAAACAACCGCTGTAGACAAACGTTTCGGTTCCAAAGGAAACCGGATGAGGCTACGTTGTGAATAATAATACGGTTAAGAAACTACCCAAAGAAAGGATCTAATGGGCGGTCCGAATATTGACGGTAGGCTGGTCCTTCACCCACTTCCACCAATCCGCATTAGGGCCATATGGTGACGAACGACCCGTGTTCCTTTTTACCCCCATTCTTAAAAAGGACCACGTCTTATATTGCGATATGCAAAACAGGAATTTTTCCTTTTTTTTTTTATGGGAATTCTAATTTCTATGGGAGGCGATTACGGCTTTTGTTATACAAACTTATGTGAATTAAAAAATAAATCTAGGATTGGTTTTTAGGTCTTACTTGAAGACTGTCTGCAAATATAAATTAATATGGAATACTTCAAAAAGTAAGGCGCTTAAAAATAATATTTTAGTAAATAATTAAACTGTAGGGTAATTTTTTGTGTTCATAATAAAATTTAAAAAAAAAATAATACATTCATAAAGAGAAAATATTTAAGAGGATCTAAGAAAAAAAAGAAAGAAACATCTGAAAATATATCTTGCTACATGTTTCGTTTTTTATATCTGTTACATTCTCCGTTCTTAATAAAAAAAAAAGCATTTCTCTTTGTATAAACAGTTGATGAACGAAACAGTATCAGAGGCTGAGTAGTTAGAATTTGCTTGTTATAAAATAATCAAGTTGCATCACTGATTGTTGTTGTTGCTAGTTGCATTTGGTAGCTCTAAATGTAAAGGTCTGCACGTACGCAGCTGCGTTGTCCAAGGTCAGTGCTATTGTGCCCGCGGAGGGCAATGCCCAAACTGCACGCGGCGAAAAATATACGCACGCACACAGGCGCGCGCGGCGCTGCGGTCGCGCCGCCGACAGAAAAGTATCCGAATTGCGCGCCAAAGACTAAACGTGACTCCATTAAACAAACAAAAGTGTTGCCAACGTTACTAAAATTCTCCTTAACCTTCCAAAAAAATTATTTTTTTATTTAACAAAACGACGAGGCGAGCGAGACGTTCATCTGATGATTACCAATCCGACTGTCGAAAACAAAACACATTTTTTTTTTTTAATTAGGCTACGATACGAGCAGGACGTTCACCTGATGGTAAGTGACACTTTTGCCCATAACAACGTGGCGATAGTTAAGCTAGTACATACACGCCCGCATATTGTTCGTCGCCTAGAGACATAAGATGTTGAGTCTCGTTACTCCAGTAATTACTATGTTAGTATTACACTAGCGACAGCGCTCTTCAAATCGGAACACGGTAATATTTGCACACTACTGTTTGACAGACTAAATAGGCGCTGCGGTGGTACCCATATAATCAGTATCCGGCAACAGAGACCTACCGCTAGTAATACCATCCGATCCTCATCTTTCAGTCAATGTATCCTACCATCTTTTCTTCTGTCTTCATTGCTTTATATTATTCTCTCTATGTTGTTGTTTTTTTTAAAAAGCAAGACTAAGACCGAGTGAACAAGACCAAACTAAAACCAAGAATGACCTATTGTGCTACACCAATACCAAATGTGCAAGAGTTAAGACAAAAATAGAAGAAGAGTTAAAATATTTATCGTAACTTGCATATGTGCTTTATTTCCGGAAACAAAACATTTAATATCCTATAAGACTAAATATGGAAGACCAGAAACAATACTGAATAGAGAAGATCAAGGCTAATATTATCCAAGTCTTGGTATTGGTCTTGCTTTGCTCATCACTACAGATGTGAAGAGAAGAAGATACTAAAGAGAGATGCGTCTTGGATTACGTTGGCAAGTTAAGATTTTCATCATATAATATTGCTGATAATATTATATAAGATGGAGAGAAGCGCGTACGCTTCTCTCCATCTTCCTTTGAGAGATTGCTAATTCATGATAGTATTCGATAATCAATATTTAATTTAATTATTAAGCTACTTTCAAATAAGGTCAAGATATCTGTGTTGACAACCGGAAGTCAGTAATAAGGCTTTAGCAGCAAATTCCCAATGAAATTAGTTGGAGAGGAACAGTAGCAAAGAGCTAAGAAACCCTCCGGTTTTTTATTAGTAAGACCCTCCGTAGTTAAGTGGCTCCTCTATTAGGTTATTCTTAGAGGTCCCTGTTTAGATGCGGAGGTCACATGCTGTGGAGTAAGATTAGTGGATGATTTTGGATCCGTTAGTTACTATACTTAAATTTTAAATGGGGGGTTGCCGTGTTCCGGTTGTAAATCCGGATCTTATAACACTGTGTGAAATTACGAGCTGCGTTAGATTTTGTTTTCCTCGCTGAATAATCTCGAGGTGCTTAAGAAGATGGTAGCGATGGTAAAAGCTTACTGATGATCGATCTCTATTGCCGGAGACAGTCTAGGTAAGTACCATCGCAGCTCCTACTTCTGCTGCCAAACAGTTGTGTTGTTTGAAAGGAGTTGAAATTACGAGGGTCGTCGTCATCAGACGATAGATGTCCACTGCTGGACACAGGCCTCCCCCAAAGTTCCCTACATCGGTCGATCCTGCGCTGCCTGCATCTAGCTGTTTCCTGCGACCTTCTTTATGTAGGGGTTAATATGGGGAGTTTGGGCTATTTCCCACCACACTGGATCAACGCGGGTTGGTGGGAGCCAGAGCCTCGTTTGTTGATTAGCAGGGTGCACCACGAGCAGATGGGGTTGGGTTTGGTCCCGTGTGTTCTTGTGTCCTTACACCTCATTACTGGGGTAGCGAGATTTAATATCCTGTCTCAAGGCGACGGGCGCAATGTGGTGCAGTGTGTTCCATCCTCGTATCACTTACCATCCGGTGAACTTTCCACTCGTCTCGTCGCTTTGTTGAAAAAAATAACTTCGATCTATTAACACAGTGTTAAATTTAGATCTGCATTAGGCCGTGTCTTCCTCCCCTAGTAATCTCGAGGTGCTTGAGGAGATGGTATTGACGTGTGTATTGTTTCTGTCTCCGCGCTGGTTACTCTATGTCGAGTGCATTTACACACAAAAAAACCGACAAGCAACCAAAGTACCCGAATTGCGCGCCGCACGCACACAGCCATGCGCGCGCGCAAGTCAAGAGCAACAGAGTAAGGTCATGGTAACTCTTTTGGCCGTCGGTTCGGCCGTTTTCGGTTAACTTCGGCGCCCGCGCACGATTCCACCGACGGTTGTTGTTGTTTTTTTTTCTCTTTGCAATTCGTTTCAGGTCCTCCAACTCGGCGCTCCTTTGTTTTTGCTTATCTCGCGTTTTTGACGTAACGTTGCAACAGTTCCATACTATTTATAAATGAATATAACCTTGTTATATATTAATACGACTACCGGTTTCCGCCCTTGTACATAAAGTGTTGAGTTCTGTTTTTGAGATACATTTAATAAAAAAAAAAATGTAGATTGTATGATTTATTTTTAGAACCTGTTAAAATTTTTGTAATGTTTACTGATAGGTCTCTACTGCTGAAGACCGTGGGGGTGTCACCGCTGTGTCTATTGCAGCTGACGAACATTACTTCGCAAACGTTACTGTGTGCCGGTTTGAATGGCGCTGTAGCTAGTGAAATAACTGCCGTAACGAGACTTGAAATCTCATATCTGACGCGACGAGCGCGATGTATACATTGTAACTAGCGCTTTTTTTTAGGCGGGCGTATCACGTGCTATCAGGTGAACGTCCCGCTCGTTTTGTACATACATACATACATATATATCACGCCTCGTTCCCAGTGGGGTGGATAGAGACCAGCTCTCTCCACCTTCTACGATCCTGGAACACCTCTCGCGCTTTTTTTTTTTCACTTTTCTCGTCTCGTCACTTTTATATATATATATAAAGAGAAGTATTTATAGATACAATTATATATAAATATATCTGTTTCATTAAGTTATAATGAGGTATGTAGCTATTTTTAAATTCATGACTTTAAGATTGTGATTTGACTTTACTTCCCAATGAAATATTAATAATTAACTTAACAATTAAAGATACTTATAATAATTGAAATTATAAGACATTCCAGTTTCATGCAACGCTTGTATTTCAATGTTTGTCTGTTTGTTACACTGTAACAAGACAATCAACTTCGCTCCACCGTCCTATACGTATTTGTATAGCGCGACGTTTTCTTATCATCGTATATGTTTACGTAAATCGGTATAAATTGATATAAACAATTTATTTATATGTAAACTGTATAACGTTTGTTTCTTTTGAAGAATATTAAAACTAAAGTATCGAAAGATTTTTTTTTATACTACGAAACGATGAGAGCAGCGAGATGTTCATCTGATGGTAAGTGATACGTCCGTCCATAAAATGGCGTAAGTTAGGATATTATACCATGGACTACTACTACTCTTCAAGACAATATGATGTTGAGTATCGTTACCCTAGTAAATTCACTAGCTACAGCTCCATTCAAACTGGAACACAGTAATGTTCGCACAGTACTGTTTGCCGGCTGCAATAGCTACTCCGGTGGTGTCTAGACGGTTTCTAACAACAAAGACCTGACACTAGGATAAAAAAGGTTGTTGACCCCTGCTCAGTACTCCCTTAGAGAACGATTTACCAAGTGTAAAAGTTATTAGTTATATGTACGTATATACTATTGTGAATGATTTAAGAGCGCACCCTTATTTCACAATAACAATTATCAAGTCCGTGTGTATCACAAAGAGATAAGTTAATATTTATGGCAATAATAAAAAATAAGTATTGCAATTAATGCTATAGTAATTGTCGTGGGAGGAATGTTTCGCGTCGGAGGGAGGGTGAGGAGGGATATTCGCAAAATTGTAGCCGCCGGGAACCGGTTCCGTTCATATTTAGCCCGTGCATGCGAAGTTATTATCAGCGCCGTTTTGGCCTTTTCATTAATTTTTTTTTTTAAACCCTTGACCTTGAGGCCAAGTGCCGTGACAACGATGTTAATGTAGGAAGAAAAAAAAAAAAAAAAAAAACGAAACGAAATTTCGAAATTGAACTCGTTTGCGGGTTCACGTAATTTGTGGCTCTCCGCAATAATGCCTCCAGCGCTCGAGCCGTTCCGAATAAACGCTTTTCAAGTCATTGTTGATTATTTCAATGAATGTTGCTGAATGGCAAGAGGCGATGCCATTTGGCAGATGAGGACTGTCACATTATCGCTGCCGCTTTTTTTTTTTTTTTAACTCGCAAAGGAAAATTCGGTTCAACGACAATTGCGGCCAATTGTTATTCCGCTTATCGTTTGAACACTATCATTGAACGGCGATTGTGGTTGTCATGATTGACATACAATATTTAATTATTTACTATACATGTGTAAGTGTAAACATATATTTTTTTTAATCTACGAAGCGATAAGACGAGCGAGACGTTCACCTGAAATTACCATGACAACGTAATTCTAGTTACGTTGTTTCTATATGTATATAAACAGACCCATATTGTGCACGTCGCCTCAAGCCATAAAAGGTAGTCTCTCATTACCCCAGTAATTACACTAGCTACAGCGCCCTTCGAATCGGAACATAGTAATGTTTGGACGCTACTGTTTGTCGGCTGCAATAGGCGCAGCGGTGGTTTTTACTTTACTTAATTAAAATATTTTAGTAAGCTATTAATCTGTTAATTACAACTTAATAAAGTAAAGTTATAAGACAACTTGACGCCATTTAGTGATGAACAAAGCAAGAATAAGACCAAGACTTGGACATTCTTGGTATTGGTCTTGCATATTCAGTCTTGTAATATATTAAACAGTTTGTTACCGGAAGTAAAGCACATGTTCAAGTTATGATAAATAATTTAACTCATCATTTCAGAGGAAATTTAATTTTTTTTTCGTTTAGTCTTTTTCATTTGGTCTTGGTCTTGCTCTACCAAGACAGCTGCTAGACTAAGATCAGGTCCAATTTTACTCATCACTAATGCCTGTGAACAATTACTAAATTAGTGAGGGAATCAGGGGAGGAGGGTAAAGATATTCTACTATATCAAATGTGTATAGGGTATTGCCGTGAATACAATATAATTAGTGCTTTTTTTTTTCAGAAGTCATCTTTCATTCATTTAAGCTACGAGATGTGCGGAACTTTTACCTGATGGTAAGTGAAGCCCATAGCAATACACATAGCACCACATTATGCTCGTTGCATTGAGAGATAAGATGTTGTCTCGATACCTCAGCAATTACATTAGCTACAGCGTCCTTCAAACTGGAACATAGTAATGTTTGCCCACTACTGTTTGGCGGCAGAAATAGGTCCTGCGGCTACAGAGACGTAGCACAAGTTTTTTAGAACATATCAGTTTCCTTTCGATTTCTTCCATAACCGGAAACTCAAGCTCATTGGGGATCGAACCCGCTCCTCTGAGATCTTAATAACGCACACAATCTGAGCTATTTCGTAGTTATTAAATAATGTCAATTTTGAATCATGTATTTAGATATAAGACTGCAGCGTTGTTTCAGAAAAGTATCAACTTGTGTCGATCCGATCGTGTAGAGATGTAGGTAAATGAAACAAATGAAATTTTCAACAAATGAAAGAAATTTATTGTATACAGGTTTTAAATATCCTCGCACATTCTTACACCTGCTTAACCAGCCACGTCGTTAAGATATTTAACGTAAAGATATAAAGATCTTACAGATAAAGGACATTACATAATATGAAAAACATTCTTTCCCACCTCGAACGTCGCTACGTAAGTTTACATTAGTTAATACGTAAGAAACAGTTCTCTACGGTACGTTGTGTACAGTTCCGCAATTCCACAATTTCAAATCAACACTTTCTTTTTTAAGTCGCCTAGCGACCTTCTGGACGATATTTTCAACTTTTTCACTTTTTTTTTTTTGTTTTCCTATCAAAACAGAAACGTATCAGTCGAATCAGCTTAGCGTTCCGAAATTTTATCATCTTTAGAAATTTGACTAGATTCAATACATTTAGTGTTGTGCCAATCGCCGTACTCATTTTTTTTTTTCAAATTATTTCCCACCGCCTAACTTCCTTCCGCTATTTATCAACAAATGTGAGTAGTAAATTAGATAAAGAAAAAAAAAACCTATAATCATCACTCTCTGTAGTGAGGGAGTGAGTAATATATATATTATCTATTATATAAAAAAATAAATTGAATCGCTAAAAATTAACGCGAAATCATCTGTAGTGACAATTAAACAATGACAATAATAATAATAATAAAAACTAAAGGAACAAAATAACAAAAATAAAGAGGCGAGTAAGGTATATTGAAAAAAAAAATATTCCATTAAAACTTGTACTCAATAATTAAATAACAATATTATAATTTGATCTTGTTAGCTCCTTTAGCAGTTTATATATTATAAAAAAAAAAAAACGTGAGCCGTTGATTTAATTCATTACAGGAATTAACAGCGCCTATACATTGGTCCATTACCTAATAGATTTATCCAATCACAAATTAAACTTTTTCTTTCTCTGCGCGGGCAACACTCTTAAAAGGCAGACGTGTTCCCCGGCGTGTGATGTGATTTGACATAAGCGTTATACTCTTTAAATAAATACACCATGAAAATATTTCATCGAATTTCATACTAGTTTAGTTTTTTTTTTTTTCCATAAAGATAACATTATATTAAATGTCTAAAATTAAATGCTTCATGTTGTACATAATTTTTAAAACGAACAGTTAAGTCCGTTAACTGCTACAGTTTAGCAGGGTTCAATAGTAATAATAATAATAAAAAAAAAACAAAATCATCTCTGTATACACTATTCCCGTCCACGATAATTCTAATGTAGTAATAATAATAATAATAAGTAAATTATTGTAATAATAGTACAATAATTATCGTTACAAAAAAAAAAAATTAATTTTCTAGAAATACATACATTTGTATAATGAAAAACAAGTACCGACAATAAAGGTGAAACTTACATTTAGTAAAATGTATAAGAGCTTACGCGTTTAACGAGATGACCGTTATATACAAGGTTACAGCCACACAAACAGACAACGTGTGATTACCGATGCGACGCTCGTACAGAGCGCGCGACGTCTTCCGGAAGCTCCCCGCAACTGTCGCTCTGGTCGCATTTCAAAAACCGAACGGCAACACCGAACTGACAGTTGCGTCAGTTTCGCGCGGGAAGCGGACTTCAGAGCACACGCCACTTGAAGTACTGCGCTGGTGGAAGCTTGACTAGGCAATAAGTGGGGGGGTTACGCTGCGGTCGCTTCATTAATTAAATGTGCAGTTACGCGGCCTCCTGTAGCTGGATGTAACGTTAAAACAAATCCATTTCGTACATTCAATAGCGATGTGCTCCGAACGAACGATTGCACACAGATTATACAGATTATAACACATTCATAACGTCTCGTGGAATCTTAGTTTTTTACGATTGATTAATAAAAAAAAAAATGCAACTTCCCTTCATTGTCTTTTTTTTGTTCCTGGAGCAGTCGAGGACCGTTCAAGACTAACCTAACCCTTACGGAAAATTTATTACAATTATGAAAAAAAAAAAAAATAATTAACAGAATATTAAAGAATTACTACCGCCTACCTAATAATGAAAATTACTCTACAATATTAACTAAAATGCTTAAAACTATGTGGAAAAATGATTGAACAATATACAATAAAAACGATTCACTAATAAACCAGTGATCTCTTCAATAGGAAGGGCGCTCGTGGAGCCGTGACGCAAGGTCGGATCGTCCGAAAGTGGTGGTGGTGGCCAATGACACGGTGGTGGCGGGTGGTAAAGGGACTGTCGCACTTCTGCGCGAACTGTTCGCGTGAGTTCGCGGAGATCACTGTGAATAACATTAAACTTGTAAAGGCGGCTCACACCGTTTGTACAGAGCGACCGAGTGCACTTGGCACTTGGCAATTTCCTACTACGTATCAGTCGCAACTCTCATTTTGCACCGGGCCGCGAGCCCGCGAACGCGTCGCACTAAAACAATCACATTGTTAACATCTCAATATAATATTGTAATCAATATAATATACGGGGGGGTTATTTAAAAAAAAAATAAAGCCACTTAAAATTAACTAACGTTACAAAATAAGATTAAACAACATAATGATTTGTTCCCGATGCGAAAAATATTTATATTATAATTAAAAAAAAAAAAAAAAAACTCTAGTAACATTCTAAACGGAATGTTTAATAGCTAAAATTCTCTTTGCAATTTGTCCCATCCTATTACATCTGTACAAACTTATACAAAATAACCTTTCATTTTTTATTTTCCTGTTTCACGTTTTAAGCTGGCAACAAAGTGTCCGGCATAACACACAGCTCCGTCTGCGTATCCGGTGGAGAGGATTGAAACGTTCCATTTTCAAATGCGTTTTGACGTTTCAAATGCGGTCTGGCGGGGGGGCCAACGTTCGGCCACGACGGTGTACTTGGAAGTAGTTTGTTTTGTTTTTTTTTTTTTAAAAAAAAAAAAGAGAAGTTATACAATAATATTTATAATAAATGCAATCAATGAACGTACAATATTATTGTAAAATGATTAAATGCTAGAAATCGATAATGAAACGTAAAGCAGTGACGAGCGACATGCTATCGACTAGTTTTAAAATTTTCGAATATAAAAATTTGTTTTTTTTTTTCATCTTTTGCGTATTAATTTCTCAGTACTTGCATTGGACACTGCGCCATAGGATATGTATACGATTCGGATATATTAAAGTCAAATGATATTTCAGGAGGTATCTCCGCTTTTAATTTATAATTCAACAACACGACGCGACAGGCCAGTTCATAACAACGTAGCGCCCGTGAGGATGATGCACGCTGCACCACATTGCGCTCGTGGCTTTGGATGTCAAGTTAGCGCAGTACGTTCACTAATTACAGCGCCCCTCAAACCGGAACGCGGCTCGTTCGCCAGTTCGATCCGGGGACTGTGCGACGGAATGTCGAATGCAAGCACCCCCGGCTCTCTCCCGTCACACCGGTGACCGCTGAAGAGAAATGTACGACAATAATATTTCAACTTGTATATAATATAATGTATATATTTTAATTACATACACAAATACAAAGACTTCCATAAATTTCATGAGGCGCACATTTACACGTAACTTACAAATAAGTATGATAACTTTATATCCAAATAGTTTTCACCTAAATTTAATTTGGGAGAGCGTATACAGTTTTTTTTATCATTTCATACCTCCATAATATACTTTCGATTGAACACCAAAACATTTCACAAGTTTGAAGATATTTATTTAGTTTATTTTTTTTTTTTTTGAAGATTTTTGGGCTAATTTTTAAAGTTGACAAGAATATAATAATGATTATCCATATTTTTTTTGTATAGTCGATAAAACATTTAAAACTTGGACCATGAAAAATAAGAATATATTTTTCTTAAGATACAATAATAGTACATAAAATATATAAGTTCACTAGGCGTACCGACGCACGTACGCACGTGTGTGTGTGTATGTATGTACGTATGTGTATATGTGTACATATACCGTACCACGGTGGGGCCGAAGGTGCCCGAGGTCTACAAGCAAACCGCATTTATAAATACCTAAATATCACATTTAGTAATATGGAAATCCACGTGTTAGCTTAGACACAGTTTAAAATTACTATTTTTTTTTTACAAAATAATAATTGCACATAAGACCGAAGCCCGGTCCGCGCCTCGGCCCGGGGCGGAGCGCGCGGGCCGCCGGCCGCCGGCCGACCCACCTCCGGACAGCTAATTCAATATATTACCTATCTAATTATAAAAACGGCGCACAAAACCTGCGCTCGCGCACTTCCGCTCGACAAAGTTACACTCGTAGCTAGCGTTATAGTTAATTTGTTACAACTTTATTATACTTAAAAATATTTAAATAGTTGATTTCATAACATTAACTTTTGGTTGTCTTTTTCACTTAAAAACAATGTCAAAAATCGAGGCTTCGAGGGTTTTCGGGAGAAATTTCGGACAACCATTCCGTCTGTTGCGCTTTTAGTACCATACGATTAGTGTTGCCATCTAACCAATGTTTACTTATTTTATACTGGTTTTTGGTTTCCGCAACCTGAAATACAAAGTGAAAAAGCGTCCTAAAAAAATTTTGAATATCCAGGAACTGAAATAGTTTGAAACTGTTTAGTATCTAAAACATGATCTATTGTAAGAGTAGGATCATCGATTGATGGCACTAGAAGTCGCAAGTGACGTCATCCCGGGTCACCAAAACGGCGTGGGTTTAAACACTATTTAATTGTGATTATTGCATTAGTAAAGCTGTGTTATGTTGAACTGGTTGTGACTTTAGGTAACTATTGTGATATTTGGTGATATCGTGTGTCTGTGTGTCCGTGTGTCCGTGTGTGTTGTGTGTGTGTGTGTGGTGTGGAGTGGAGTGGAGTGGAGTGAGGTATGCTGGGCTGGCTGAGGAGGAAGCTGTCAGTACTACGGGGTGAAGCGAGAAGTGGAAAGAAACGCAAAGGAAACCGGTCGAGTTGGATAAAACTATAGTTATTGTCACTATAACAGTATACACGGAAACTCCAACTATTGCACTGGCGCCGCGATGGAGGCACATCAACACCGAGCCTGCGACGCGTCTCGCCAACGGAATGTACTTTATTATAATTATCACAAAGACTGAGGAGATCGGGGCGTCGCGACGGCCTGGCCGCCTGGGGTCCGGTGCGAGCTCGCGCCGGCTCTAGACGCGGTCGGGCGGCGCGGGCGGCGCGGCCGGGGCGGTGCCCGGCGGCGGCGGCGGCGGCGACCCGCCCGGCGGCGTCGGGGTCCCGTTCCGCGGGCGCATCTTGTCGGCCCTGAGTCTCTGGACAGCCTCGCGCATCTCTGCAGCCAGCTGCCTGTCCGAGCTGTCTATGCGCGGTCGTCGCGCCGGCGGAGACTCCTCTGGCTCCCCGGCTAGCCGTCGCAGCAAGCTGGGAGCTTCACTAGTGGCCATCGGCGCTCTCGGCTCCGTTAATCGCTGGAGCAATGGCCTCTCTAAACTCGATCTGATGATACCTTCGAGGAAGGATCCGTTCGCCGGCGGCGCTTCGTCGCGTAATCTCCTCATCATATGTGAGGCGTAGAGGTCGGGCGCCGGCGGCGGGGCGAAGCCCCCGGCCCAGAACGGGTACCCAGTTGGATAAGTTTCGGGCCCGTTGAGCCCGTTCGAGAATGGTTTCGCGGCCGGTTTCGGCGGCGGTTTTGGCTGCGGCTTCGCTTCTTGTTGCGGTTTCGGTTCTCTCTTCCTCGGCCGCATCAAATGCCGCTCTTTCACCTTGTACTCCAGCGTCGAGTGCGGCACCCCGTAGTACGAGCCCGCTCTATGCACTGACATCTCCCCCCTCTGCACCGCTTTCACAGCTTCTACCAAACTATCTCTATCGTAGTTCCTGTATTTGCCTCGCTTGGGGCGCGTTCCTTTCCCGCCAGTGGCCGGTTGCCCGTTGTTGTTCGGGGTCGCTCTTGAATTGCTGGGCGCCGCGTAGTTCCTCTGACTGTCCGGCGGTGTTTTGATCACAGACACATGCCTGTCGGGAGCCCGCATGAACGGAGGAAGTTCGGGCTGCGGCGGCCTTTCTAGAGGCTGTTGAAACTTCTGGCTGATGCTTTTAGCTATTACGTCGCTCAAAGACGTAAAAAGATGTTGGTTAGTCGGAGGGTCGGCGAAGACAGACGGCAGAAGTAGTTGGGAGGCGGGGTTTAATGGTGGTTGTGGTTGTGGGATTATGGGTGTTATTGGGGTGACAGGCGTTGCCGGTGAGGGGCTCTTGTCTTCCGGCGGCGGGAATGTTGGTATTTTAAGAATAACAGATGGCGGTGAGTCGGTTCTTTCGGGATCGCTGTCAGGTTCGGAGTCGTGGGCCGGGTCGGTGGCGAGGCCGCACTTGTTGATCTTGTTCCTGAGCGTGGAGCGGGGTATCCTGTATATGGCGGCGGCTCGTCGCGTGCCGAGCCGCCCCGACTGGATGTCCCGCAGCGCGGACTGCAGCTCGTCGTCGGTGTACGTCCGCCGCGTCAAGTTGCCGGCGTTATCCAGCACCGAGCGTTTTAATCTGCAAAAAAGAAATAATTTTAGCATATATTCTTTATTATTAGAAGAAACAACGAAATGAGTCGGTTCACCTAATGGTAAGTGATATGCTCAGCCATAACAAAGTGGCTCTAGTTAGGACAATTTACACACCACCACATTGTGCCCATCCCCTCGAAACAGAAAATGGTAACTTCACCAGCCACCACGCGCTTCAAACAGGAACACAGTAATATTTTCATACTGCTGTTTGTTAGTAGAAATTGAAGGTTCAGTTGTACCTATTGATGATTGATCTTTCGCAACGAAAACCTGCTACCAGTATCCAACCGTGATATCTTATAAGAAAACTCATAATTACTGATCAGTACTTCCTGTATATCCTATTAACCCTCAATCACTAAGTATAATACATCATCGAAGCCGCAATACGCTATTCGATAGTCGAAATTACATACTGATTTTTTTTATATTCTCGATTTTGTCATCGGTCGCGTAAAATATTCCGTTATCACAATTGGCAAATATTTCGCGACGGTGCAAACAAGTACGTTATCTTATCAATATAAAGAACACGAAAGGTGAGAGAGGCAAGGGAAATGAATCAGAAAACAATCTGGGCCAACAGCCGGCAATCGGGCGCTCGTCGAAACGCGACATTTCGAAACGGACCGCATTAAGCTAGAGATAAGCGAAATGCGAAATATTTACTCTTGGACCCGCCGATAACGGGCTGCTATGAATGCATCTTTATCTTTTCCCCTTCGTCTTTTATTTCGCGTCGCAGCCGGTCCGAATCTGATCCTTATTCCTGACAGCATACCAATCAAAATCGAATGTGCGGAAGCAGTCGTCTTTAGTTTCATCTTGGGTTTTACTTTCTTATTTTTCGCTATCAGTGTCAAGCGACAGTGGTCCGTATTGCGCGCAGGTGAGGGTCCGAAGTCGCGCGCGGCCGCCGCCGGCTCCGAGGATGCAAGGTCGATGCACCGGGCGACTATCGCTGCATTTTTATTTGTTTTGGCGAGTCATACGACCCACATAGCTGTCCCGGCGAATGAATTTATTCAGCTATCGATTGGGCGTCGTGTATAATATCGATGTTGAGACATTGTTCTTCCCGATGACGTGAATCGGTTTGCGGCGCTTCATTATCTTTTATGTTTTATTCAGCGCTAACGCTAGTTGGTGAGTGGTTTTCTGATAACCATAATCCTCAGCTATCTGCGAATAAACAGCGTCCTAACCTCTTAGAGTTATCTTTAACTGGAGGACAATTACATATCCTTGATTTTGACTAATGTATATACGAGTTTAAAGTACGGTGGACGTATATCAGCTGATGATGATGATATACGAATTCGAAGTACATTTCTTCTCATCGGAAGATCCAGTGAAATTTTTATAAACTTAAGCTTTGAAAGAAACGGAATATTATCTAATGTTTTGTTTTAACTGGATTTGTAAGTTTTAGTCGCCTTTTACATTCTAAGGTTTCACTTTTAACTTGATGCAAATAAGTATTAGTGTTTTTCGTCCATTTGCATAATGTATACCATAATTAAAGATACAGTAATATTGTCAATGACATAGATATTGTACGGGTTAGCAATATCTATCATTATACCACAATTTTAACAAGTTACTGGTAACAGTTTACTACAGTTTCACATAGATGGTGCAGCGTGCTCTTACCGAATTCTCTGGTTCTCATGTTGATAACACAACATTGCTGTTATCATCTATGATATGTTTCAATTAACGTTGGTTTGGTGTAGTTTTTTTAAATCATTAAGCAAGAAGACGAGTGGGTCGTTCACCTGATGGTAAGTGATACGCCTGCCTATAACACGATGCTAGTTAGAACACTGCACCACATTGCGCTCGTCGTCTTGAGACATAAGATGCGGGTCTCGTTACTCCGGTAATTATACTAGTTACGGCGCCCTTTGAAGAGGAACACAGTAATGTTTGCACACTATTGTTTGGCGGCAGAAGTAGGCGCTGCGGTGGTACGTAGCTAGAAGGTGTCTGGCAACAGACTAGTGATGTTGTGTATATCATCCTAACCAGCGCCACGTTGCCACTGTAAAATGCGATGGTTAAAGGCAGTAATGAGGACAGTCCTCGTCAGTTAGTTGGTTCGTGCGACAAACTTGCGATTTCTTTCCTCGGCTAGTAGAGCGTTGACACTATCCGATGTACGGGTTCTTTGACTTTGAAATGATACGGCGGTATCGGCGGCCGCATGCGATCTGCATGTCTCGCGACCTAACGCTCCGCGTTCGAATTGTTTTGTTTTTTCTTTTTTAATCTGATTCCTGTAAACTTTTTTATGGCTGCCGCCTATGCGGCCAGTTTCACTAATGTTATTTTTTTCTTTCTACGGAATGTGAAATGCTATTACTGTTATATCCATACTTTTTGGATAACTAATACATTTCGCTTAATTTTTTTGTTTTAAATATCGCAATATTTAATTAAGTAAAAAAAAGGTTTTTTGTAATCTTTCCACTGCTGGACATAGACCTCTCATATGAAGGATTTGGGCCATTTCTTGCGACGCTGGCCCAATGCTGGTTTGTGGGAACCAGAGTCTCGTTTGTAGATTACCAGGGTGAACCACCGTGATGAGATAACAGTACTGTGATTATTGCAATAAAATATATAATACAACATATTTATTACATTTATACCATCAAGTGGTGTAAATTCTACTTCTAATTAGGTCTAATGATAGATTTTTGAATGACTAAGCTATCTGGTGAGTCAGGCACAATGATGGTGATTATTTCGCAGTTTCAAATCGTCGGAGATAATGTTTCAAACGCAGCCCACATCCAAGTGAAGTGCACGAATCGGGGAAAGTCGCCTCCGCCGGATATAGACTTTCCCCGCGAACTCGTCGCAATATACCGCCATCGCTTGTTTTAGGAAGCTCGCACGACGATTTAGAGGAAACTTAAAAGGAAAGATGTTATCTTTATATTCAATATCTTGACATAGCGTTTTCCGTTCAATTGTCTATGTGTTAGGTTTAATAACTTCAAAGTAAACCTAAAAAAATATTTAATAGAACCACTTAGTAACTGCTATGTTCTAGTTTCTTATTTAAAGAAGCATCTGGAAGCTGAATGTGATGCTAAGTATCTATAACAACAAAGCGCTAGTTAGGATGATATACACGACCTTATAGTATAAGTAGTTCGCTGGCCTAATGGTTGGAGCGTGCGGCTTTCATTCTGAAGGTCTCGGGTACGAATCTCAAGGTAACAACAGGGAAATACAGACGGTGAAGGAAAACATCGTGAGGAAACCTGCACATGAATTAGAATTTATTCTAAGGTGTGTGTGAAGTCACCAACCCGCATTGGGCCAGCGTGGTGATTAAGGCCCAACCGCCCTTATATTGAGGGTAAGTCTATGCCCCAGCAGTGGGGATGCAAATTGGCTGTTATAATGATGACACGACCACATTGTGATCGTTGTCTAAAGACAGATGTTAAATGTTGTACCTTTGTAGCTTCACTGGCTACAGCGTCCTTCAATCCCGACCACAGTAATTAAGCGGTAATGTTACTGTTTGGTAGGTGTGTTAGGAGCTCGGGTGGTACCTAGAGGGTGTCCGGTAACAGAGCCTTGGTTTACCTTAATCGGCTGTCAGATGAATCCGCCTGAAGTATTTATGTAGTGATAGGTGGTGTTAGTGGGTTACATGACCCCATTGCGCGGAGCCTCATAGACCATTACAATCCGCCGCGGCGTCACGGCGTCACGGCGCCACTTGTCAAGGGTACGTTGACTCAGAAGTTGATCGTACAGTTTCGTTTTCACAGTTTAATGGGTGCGTTCACATGAGCCATTGTTTGTATAATCCGGGTGCAATGTTACAATAGGAAGTGCGTAGCTCGTATGCGACCATTTCGTGCGTCGCGCTGTTATGGGCAATATAAGGCCTACGGCGCTACTGACCATAGAAAATTGTGTTTTCCGTGCCGACACGATTGCGAAACTCAATTCAGTATTGTTATCATAAAATCAGCGAGCTATTATTGTTCGGTGCAAGTCGCCTGTAACAGTGGTTGTAGTGAAAATACTTCGATTTGAAAATGAATATACACGCAATCTAGTTTTCATTGCAGTATGTTAAGCTTCGAAACTCATAATTCAATTAAAAAAAAAAAAAAAAACTGGTTTTTCATTGATCAGACTCAGATTGAGATTTTAATACTAGACTTAGACTTATCGACGAAATGAGCTAGTCTACTCGTAACAACGTAGCTAGTTAAGATGATATACACACCACTGGTAAGTATCTGTTGCCGGAGACCGTGTAGGTACGTACCAACACATCACTTATTTCTGTCATCAAACAGTAGTGTGCAAATATTACAGTGTTCTGGTTTGAAGGGTGCTGTAGCTAGTGTAACTACAAGGGTAACGAGACAACATCTCATGGCTCACGCGACGGGCGATATATATCCATTGTAGCTAGCGCTTTTTTCTTATGGGCAAGCGTATCACTTATTATCAAGTGAACGTCCTGATCGTCACTTAATTGTACATAAAAAAACCAATGGTTATTTATACACATAATTGTACATAAATATAACTGATATGTCCCAAAGTGACAAGCGTAATGTGGTGCAATATTTGACATCCTATCTACCACCATATTGTTATAGGCAGGCGTATCACTTACCATCAGCTGACCGTCACGCTTGTCTTATCGCTTCGTAGTATAAAAAAAATCTGTACTATGCTCCTCGCGTTAAGACATAAGATGTTAAGTCGTTACTTTAATAACTTCATTAGCTACAACATCCTCGAAACCGGAACTCTGTATTGTTAGCACAGAATCTTTGACTGAAAAATTAGAGCTGCGATGGTACCTATCTTTTTTTTTTAAGAGGGAAATCATTTTAAAAGACACCTTGCTTCTTGGGGGAAGACAAGGTTATGTGGAGCTTCTACCCACTAAAACCAACTCGGTGGTCTCCCAGTGCATTCGGAGAGGCTCCGGGATCTGACTAAAACATCCCTTGGAGGGGCAAAGCCACGCAGGCAAGACCACCATGCATTTGCTGTCCTCCTAAGGCTTGCTTATTGAGCTCTGAGGGCTCCCACCCTCAAGGCTCTTAAACCCGTGGACCCTTTTAGTCGCCTTGTACGACAGGCAGGGAATACCTTAGTCCCATTCTTAATAGCCCTGGACTACAGGGCTGGCAATGGCTTACCATCAGTACCGATGTAAATAATATACGTATCGTGAATAAAAGACCATATTGTATAGATATGTTTAGTGCACATTCACAACCTCAATTAACGGCTTCCTTGACCATTTTGCGGGCGAAATTCTGAACGGGGGGGAAAAATAAAAAAATATAGGGAGGTGCCTCCGAAGCCCTCAGGGTTTACTGCCTAATGAGCATTATGCAACGAGTACCGCGTCAAAACCATCCCTAATAAAACAAAGGCAGATAATTATACAAATGATAACCGACAGTCCTACTCAAACATGGCGCCTTTTATTTGCGCCCGTTTCCTTTTGTTTCGCTTCGGGATTAATGAAATATGTGTTGATTGTCGTTGCCCAAGGCTACAGCCTTAGCCCTCTCTACCATTATGTAGCCTATCATTGTATTAACTACATTATAAAAATATAATTTTCTCTAAAGACAATAGATTAGAATAAACTATTGTTATAAATATATATATAATTGTAAAACTGTCAAAGAGAATAAGATAATTCGAGTTACTCAGGAGGATGCGGAGAAACACTACTACATTCAATCACATGTATTTCCGGAATCGAACCAAAAACATCACTGTAAGCTACTATGCCACAGAGTTATTTAATTATATTCGATGTAAATATTTCGTATATTCACCGCTTGCGAAGTTTATCCTGGTAACTTATAGAACCACAACCTAATATTATTATTTGTTATGTTGGTAACATTTAACATTAGTGAGCATAAATATGTATGAGATGGCAATCTTAATTCGACACACGGCTCTTAAATATATGTTAATACATTTTAAGATATGATTAAAAATATAATATATATTTATTATATTTGTGACAAAGCTGCGCCATTTTATGTATAGAGACAGTGTGATGAAAATGAGTTAAATATAATGACGAAATTGGTACCATCAGTGTGCCAACATTCGATTTTTAAAATCCTAAAGCCGAGCCATTACTTTGCTCCGGAGAGCGGCGCGGAATTCGCGTTCCATTTTTAAATCGATGCTATCGAAACGTATCGCGCGCTCACAAATATAATATGGCGGGACGACTAAGCATTTGTATATATGATAGGCTCGCTGTTCCCCGCCGGCTTTGCTTGCCGTAATATAAAACTAGACTTGAAATTTCTATGAAATACTCCTTGAGAGCAACCGCAACCGCAAATGACTTTCTACAGCAACCGTTGCTATAGCAACCGCTTAAATAATACGAAAAGAAAATGTTTATATAAGTTAAATGCAAATAAAATTATGAAAAATCTATGACGTTAAAAAAATAAATAGCCTATAGCCATTTATATCGTTGACTAGTTTTCACGTGTTTTTCGAACAAAGCAATCCGAATTTCGTTACGTATATAGATGTAAGTTTTTTTTTTAAATAATACCCGCGGTGGACACATGTTCGTGTGTCTATAGGACATGATTAATTGAAAATAGATTAAATTGCACGCAAAAACAGGCCGTGACGCAAGTGGCCGCGCGTCGCCACTAAACAGCGGCTAAATGGATTAAAACATTAGCAGCGACCTTAATTCCATGCAAATTTCCCCACAGCCCTCCCCCCCTATCGGAGAGCTGCATCGCCTAATTTCCAACGCTCCTTTGTGACCGATTCAGCTACATAATTACTTTGTTACAATCAACATTATTATATACATTTAATTTAAAAAAAATATTCGAACATTGACGGTAGCTCAAAAAAATATTTGAACATTGACGGTAGTTCTTTGTTACCGGAGACCAAGCTACCATCGCAGCTCTCGTTTCTGCTAACAAACAACAGTATGCATAACTCATTGTAATCCAATTTCAAGGGCGCTGTAGCTAGTGAAATTACTGAGGTAATGAGATTTATCATCTTGTGTCTCAAGCACAATGCGGTGCAGTGAATATCATTCTGACACCTTATTGGTATGGGCAGTCGTATCACTTATAATTAGGTGACCGAGCCGTTTGCCTCGTCGATTCGTTTAAAAAAAAAAATATACAAAATAGTCATTTTAATGATTTGCTCTAAATCTATATTTTTTTTTTTTTTTTGATGTATACGATTTTGTGATTAAAGGTTATTCTAATACGTTTAGTAGAGGATATTAGAATAAATCAAAGCTAAGAGATCACCGCAGCATCTCCATCTGCTTCCAAACAGTATTGCGGGTAACATTACTGTGTTCAGGTTTGGAGGACGTTGGGTCGTCAATAAGCTGAAATGTATATGAATAGTTGTAACTCACCTAGAGTTGTCCAAGTTATTGTGTTCCGGAGGCGGTGTGCCGCTGGTGCTGGAGGTGGACTTAGCGCTGAGGTCCAGGGGCTGTTCCGTCAGGGTCGGGGACGAGCTCGCCGCTGGCGTTTTATCGCAGGCTTCCGCCAGCCTGAGGACAATGATATGACGTAAAATAAAACTATAATATTCTTTATATCAATTGATCCAGTGCTGATATTATTTTAAGTGTACATTATCCCCGATAGACGTCCACTACTGGATATAGGCCTCCCCCTAAAGCCCTGTGGTCTCGGATTATTAAGAATAGGACTAAGGTATTCCTTGTCTGTCGTTCAAGGCGACTAAAAGGGTCCTCGGGTTCGTGGGCTTTGAAAGTGGGGGCCCTCAGAGCTTAATAAGCGAGTCTTCAAAGGACGACAAACGCATGCTGGTCTTGTATTTGCCGTAGCACAGCCGGGGTGCTAAGGAGGGCTTTGCCCATCCGTGGGATGTTTTAGGCAGAGTCTAGTGGGGCACCGGTGGGTTCCGTAGGAGATCCCGGAGCCCTTCATAATGCACTGAAGGAGACCAGCGCGGCTGTTTTAGTTGGTAGAAACCCCACATAATCTTGTCTTCCCCCAGAAGCAAGGTGTCTTTTGAAAAGATTTACTCCGCAATAAAAAAAGCCTCCCCCTAATTTCTCCACAACGATAGATCCTGTGCTACCTGCATCCCAGTTGCAAGAGTACAAGTGTGCATATAAACATATAGAGATGTCCCACTCCCACTTGGTTATGATGATAGATAAATGGTCTTATGTTTCCTTGTGAGAGAACGCTCTAAATCCCATCAGTGGGACCTAATTTTATAAAATGAATACAGTCGACCTCACACTGTACTGTTTGTATGTTGCAGAGTGTACAATCAGATGAGCATGTCATAACTATACCTATGTCATATCATATTACCACGTCTCAAATCTCTATTAAACCGGTTGAATAGGGTTTTCGTGCCACATATACCTGGTGTACTATTTGTTCTCGATTTAGACAATGGTATTCTCGATTCGCTCACAATACAGGTACGGGCGGACACCGGCGCGTACAGTCTGCGGTACCCACAATGTCTTCAGCGTTTCCACCTGTTCGCAGGCCGCGCCCGTCTCGAACGTTCCAATAGTAATGAATAGCGAAGTCCCGTCAGACGGAGCCCCGGCCCGCGCGGCGCTATCTTGACGCAAGCACTGTGCGGGCGTTTCCGATCGACGAAACGATATTAACATTTGTACAACTGCTGCGTCAAACACCAAAGAGCCTTTAACGAAACGATAAACATTCACCTCATCATCATGAGCTCATATACGTCCACTGCTGGTCGACTGCAGGGTGATAGGTCTCTGTTGCCGGAGAGCGTTGAAATACCACCGCAGCTCCTATTACAGTAAAATACTATGCAAACAGTACTGTGCAAACATTACTGTGTTCCGGATTGAATGGCGTTGTAGCTAGTGTAATTACTGGAGTAACGAGACTCAACATCGTATGTCACAGGCGATGAGGGTGTGATGATACTTATCACCAGCCGATAGACGTTCACTACTGGACATGGGCTTCTCTCAAAGATCCATCGGTCCTGCGCTGCTGACATCCAGCGGTGTGCCGCGACCTGGTCAGCATGACCTCCGGTACCGCGAGGTATTAAAATTCGTCGTTTGTAGGGGTTCAAATGGGGCATTTGGGCCATTTACCACCACGCTGGCTCAATGCCGGTTGGTGGGAACCAGAGCTTTGTTTGTTGATTAGAAGGACACCACAAACAGAAGAGGTAGGCTTGGGTTCTCTCAGACATTTAAAATTACCAGTAACAAAAAAGATCTTACGCGTAATTACTTAATACGTGCGATTGTTATATTACTCTAAAGTTGAATTATTTAGTATAATAAGGGAAATTTATATTGCTTCCTATAATAATTTTTGGTTAGACGCTGTGTTGTTACGTTTCCCCACGCTATAGTCGGTCGTAAAAGGCGACTAAAGAGGTAATAGCTAAAGGAAAAGAGCAACTTTCCCTGTAATAGTTAACAGCGAACTTGCCCACGCGTGGCCTGCGAAGTATAGAAATTCTCTAAACGTTTGTGACGTTAATATCCAGCAATAAATAATGGACGGTAATGATGATATTAATAATGATGATTTTAATTTTTTTTTTTTTAATTTATTCATTCATCAGGTGCTCCTCCTCAAACTGAAGATTGACGATCAGATTGAGAAAAATTCCTTTGTAAATTGGAGAACAAAATATTATAAAATTCTTCTCGGTGGTATAACGTGGCTGAATGGTCGTGGTCATAGATCGACATCCAAAAAAAAAAAAAAAGTTTAAATGATTCGGCGTTTTATTAACTTCTTAATTTGTTATTATAAATTAAGTTAAAAAGACTTAAGTTAAACTTTTTTACAAAATGTGACTTCAGAATATAGCCACTTGTTCGTTGTCGTATCGTTTCCATATCGCTCGTTGTAACTCGCGGCTCGGTGCTGACGATGGAAAGTGAAATAGTTTGTATATATTGCTTCACTCTCCACAAAGGAAGACCAGGTACTAGGTACTGGTGCTCTAGTACTAGCCGCGGCGGGCAACGCTGGACTGATGGGAGATCTTTATGGCCCATATTTACTTTTAATCTATGAAGCTAGGAGACGAGGAAGATGTTTACTTGATGGTAAGATGATATACACTGCATCGTATTATGCTCGCCGCTTTGAGACATACGTTAAGTCCCGCGTTGACGCCTTTTAAACCGGAACACGGTAGTTTTTGTATACTACAGTTTATGGCTGCACAGCATTGGACTTGTGCTGATGATGATGTTTCAATAACTGAACTGAATGCTGTTATGGAAGATATATATTATGAGGGTATGAGATCCCAGGTTCGAAGATACTTTACCACTGCGGAGTTGGGGTGATGGTAGTGTTTTCTATTCACCACGGAATCGAACCAGGGGTCTTCGTGCCAGATGCAGTCAATATATCATGGTAGTGGTTAATCTATTCGAAATGATAGTTCTATCTAAACTCGATCGGATGTGGTGCCGGAATCGAACGAGTGACTTCTGCAATATAAAGCCACTAAGCTATTGGGGTATTCAATATTTCTTATGTATAGAGATGTAAAGTGTACTGTAAGCACTTTATCAGTGTCACATTCGATTTAATTCAACAATATGGAGAACGTCTCGTCGCTGCTGGCTTTCTTACCTATAAGTGGGTGTATATTGGATAGGGTGACCACACTATAAACGTTTCCAAGACTGTCTTGATTTTTTTTAATAAACAGTAATTAACATGTTATAGTAATTCAAAGATTATAGTTTTTTTTCTGTATACAAATGTTAGTTACACTTAGTAATAATTGGTAGTGTATATCATCGTAATTAATCATCAGCCGATAGACGTCTACTACTGACCATAGACTTCCTGCAATCTCCATATCGCTACTACGGTATCCGCATCCAGCGGCTTCCTGCGACCAGCATGCCCGCTGGTACCAACGGGCACCAGGAGTTGGTGTTTGTAAGGGTTCATATGGGAGGGATTGAGCCATTTCCCATCAGGTGGACCCAATGCGAGTTAGCAGGGTGCACTATGAGCAGGATTGGAGTCTACGAGTTGTGCGAGACTACTTACACGATATATCATCATAAATAGCTCCATAATATTATCATCATCCCTATCTCTTACTGGTTGAAAGTCTTGTCATAGTCGCTTTGAGGAATATTAAAAAAAAAAACTGGGTTACTGATCAATACAAAGTAGATACTAGTATTTCTATATTATGATTATACAAAGTAATGATAAGAGTAAAACGTTCACCTGATGGTACTCTCGCTCGTGACGAGACGCTAGTTAGGATGACGTACACTGCACCATATTATGCTCGTCGCATGAGGACATGTTTCTGCCAGTAAAGTCACAGACTGAAACATCCTTCAAACAGGAAATCAGTAATGGTTTCACGCTACTGTTCAGCGTCAGAAGTATGATAGATGTAGTATTACTTAGATGGTCTTCAGCAACAGAGATTTATCAACAAGAAAAGATCAGATTCCCATAAAAAAAAAAAAAATTAACTTTTCTCAAGTTGCGACTCAAATTCTACATCTGTTGTATAAAACTTAATAAAAGATCTGTTGAAAAGTTCGATGTCGTGTAAAAGCTTTAACAAGCTAAAAATTGTTGAATGAAAACTTTCTTCAAGTCCGACATTGTGAGTTTTGTGTGATTTAAATTTGTATAACACAGTGTAAGTGGGTTAACGCTGATTCGAGAGACGTAGTTGTGTGCCAACCCTAACCTACACAGAAAGAAAATTTTAAGTTGTGTTCACTAAGATCTAGAACATGAGAGAAATATTACTACGGGTGAGGTAGAGATCTAATGCCGATGCGCCACCGCTTATTTCTGCCGCCAAACAGTAGTTCGCAAACATTACTACGTTCTGGTTTATAGGGCGCTGTAGCTGGTGAAATTACTGGGGTAACGAGACAACACTTTCAGTCCTAAGACGACGAGCACAATGTAATTCTATGTATACCATCTTAAGCAGCGCCACGTTGTTATAAACAGGCGCGTCACTTTATATCAAGTGTACCTCTCACTCGTTCCGCCGTTTGGTAGATTAAAAAACATAACTATAACTTATTTTGTGCTTATCAGAGATTTCTACTTATATAGAGACATCACGATATCTCTGCACCCATAAGGCTTGGTGGATTCATCCTCTAGATAAGATATTGGCCTAACTGAACAGTAAAGGCCCAAATCCCCCCATATCAACCCCTACAACAACGAGCCCTAATGCCCTGCGGTGCCAGACGGCATACTGATTGCAGCGCAGGACCGATCGATGTGAAGATTTTTGGGCGAGACCTATATCCAGTCGTGGACGTCTATCGGCTGATGATGATAATGAGGTATATTTAGCCTCGCTTTCTCAGTTATTTTTTAACCACTTCTTCTTCTTCTTGAAGTGCCTCTCCAACTAATGAAGGTTGGCGATCAGCGTGATACAGTCCTATCTGTCTCTGGTTCGGCGGAACAATTCACATGCTTCAGATATGCCAGTCTATTCCCTATTATATTATTATTATTGTTTATTATAGCGCCCTTCAAATTGGAACACAATGTTTGCATAGTATGTAGTCTGTGTTCAATAAATATGACAGAAGAGTTCGAATTAATGGGGGGGGGGAGGTTGATTAAAAAAATATTGATCCTTAAAATATAATGTGAAGCATGGTGATCGTATCAGTCGATTGTGCTTTCTCTCTCGATCGTTCATGCAAAAGGAGTGCGCGAACGTTATTTATCCCAAACACGGTTCCCTCCGTCGGATCTTAGATTGTCGGCGCATCCGCTTTGAGGACACGGCGCGCCCGGGGGAGGGTGAGGGAATCCGGCTGAGGTGAGGGCGGAGGAGGTTCAGAGTCGTAATGCGTTTTGTACACGTGCAGTTTTGTATACTGAGCCGCTCTGATTGCGCTCCCGTCGCAACATCTGTTTTAAGCATTGTAAGCATTTCCATATCGCTTCGCCTTACAGTTGGGGAGCAAAAACTTGTTTTGCCTACCGTTCGCATCGCTTCGTAGAATCGATTGAGACCTAGCGTCATAACAATCTCAATCGAATGACCTTAAGTTAGTATAATCGTATTCTAGTCGCTACAAATTTTCTTAATAGGATATTCAAATGTTATCTACATTTAGGTTATAGATGTACTCGCTGTTCCTTCCCCTCTTACCGGTTTACTGGTCATGTCATCCTGCAACTCCCTATGGGGAAAGAATTTGGCAAATCAATTCTCAGCTGAACAACTGATTTATCTGACCTAATTGGCAGAAGTAATATCTCTAACAAATTCTAAGTGTTTACTTCTAATGGTTACGGAGATCTCGTGATGAGGCAATAAATCTATGGATATCTCTTATGTATCATTTGTCAGACAGCAGCCGACAGACTGGACATAGGTCTTCTGTAAAAATCTTCACATCGTGGACGTCATTGAGGGGAATAGAGCCGTAACCCAGCACGCTGGGAGAGTGGCAGTTGGCGGGTGGTCAGAGCCTCGTATGTTATTCAGCAAGGTACACCGTGTGAAGGAGAGGTTGACTTGGGATCCGTAAGATGTTGGACGGAACCCCGTACTCTTATGTATATATACATATAATATATATCTTTAAAGTTGCAATGTCCAGCCGCGGACGTCTACCGGCTGAGAGTAATGATGAGAATATTGTGTGGCTCTCATAATTATTCAGCCCACATAAGTTCACAGTATAGTTAAGATGATGGCTAACCTGATGGGTCTGGAAAAACTTAACAACTGATTAATCTCCACTATTGGAGTCGAACATGCGTCGCACTCATCATCATCATCATCATTATCACTTGACAGACGCCCACTGCTAGACATAGTCCTCTTCCAAAGATCTCCACATCGATCGATCCTGCGCTGCCCGCACACAGCTATTTCTCGCAACCTTCACCAGATCGTCGGACCACCGGGTGGGTGGCCTGACGATCTAGTATGCCTTGCGCTATATTACTTGAATTTAAAAGTTACTTTATGAAGTAAAACAACTTAGTTACTTGAAGCAATGGCGGCGAGCGGGAAGTTCACCTGATGGTGAATGATACGTCTGGCCAAACTAATATGGCGCTAATTAGGACATACACTGATGTTTTTTAATCAACAACGGACAAGACGAACGATACTTTCATCGTTTGGTAAGTGATGTCGTCTGACCATAACAACGTGGCGCTAGTTAGGATGATGTACACTGCACCACACCGTGCTCGTCTCCTTGAGACATAAGTACATCCTTGAGTAATTTGCTAGATGATAACAGTTTTAAACGGTAATACAATGCGCAAGCATTTATTTGGCAGAAGAAATATAAGGTGTGAGGAATTTGCAATATTCATCCTTCTTCAGATATACAGAAGATTTTGAAGGTCCTTATTTTTATATTGACAAGATTGGAGCTTGATCTCGAACCCATCTGATGTTGAATGGTGATAAAGATTACTAATCTATTAACAGCCTATTCTATATTTTCTTGAATACACTGACGCGGGCAAGTCGTTCCACTCCTTTGCTGTTCTCATACGAGCTGAATCCTTTTGAAAAAGATTTTGACAGTATAACGCGGATCTTTGGGTTGTGAATATGTACACATGTAACAGGTGTAGTTTGCCAACCAACGAACGAGGCTCTGGCTCCAACCAACTCGGATGGGGCCGGTATGGTGAGAAATAGCCTAAATCACCCCATATGAATCCCTACTTGATCTATGTGATAAACTTTGGGAGAGACCTGTGGAAGACTACCAAGCGTTGTGGTATTTTCAACAGTATAAGTGGTTCCCCATAAGGCCTATATGTCCAGCCATAGACGTCTATCATCTGATGATGTTGAGTGATCAGAGTAATGATTATGTTTGTAAGGGTTCATATGATTCGAACCCTTACTAACGACCTTTACTGCCCATTTTGTAACCAGCCTGCAGGCAGCGCGGGACCGATAGACGTGGCCGGCTGATGATGATGATGATGGATATACACCGCGTGTCGATGTAGTGTAATATAAAAGCGATCGTGAAAAGTAAAATCAGTGTGTCACACGAATCGGCGACCCAGTTGCAACGAAACGACGGAACAATGCAGCGCGGGGTGATGCATTTAAATTTCAAATCGGTGCGATCGCCGGCATACGTGTGAGCTGCTGCCGTCCTTGTCTAACCAACCATTGATATTATAATTAATATACTGTTTTCGAAACTGTGTCGATTGGTTTACAACTTTTTTTTGTTTCCGTTACACGAACACACAGCGAGTGATGATTAAATTAACATATTCGACATGTATGATATGTAAAAGGATATAAATAATTCTAAGGTCGGACGTTATATTAAAAAAGTCAGGTTCGAATTTTAGTACATTGATTATGGAAGTGGCAATGGCCAGGACATATCGCTCGGAGGACTGACAGCCTATGGGGCTGCGTCCTCGTATGGCGACCGCGTACCGGTAGACGTAGTGTTAGCAGGCCCTCCACCAGGTGATCCAACGATCTGGTGAAGGTTACGGGAAGCAGCTGGATGCGGGCAGCGCAGAATCAATCGATGAGGAGATCTTTGGGGGAGGCTTATGGCCAGCAGTGGACGTCTATCGACTAATAATGATGACTATGGTCGGTGCTTAATGATTGGTTAATTAATTAAATGGCGGCTTAACTTCCGGCAAGATAAAACACATATTCAAGGTATAACAGCTATCAATCTTCAAAATGCTGTCTCGTTACTCTGGTAAATTCACTGGCTACACCTTTCAAACCGGAATAGAGCAATATTCGCACAATGCTATTTGGGGGTTGCAATAGGAGCTGCGGCGATACGTAAATGGTCTCCAGCAACAGAGACCTACCACCAGTAACAATAATGACGTCATAAATCATATATCTATTGAAATACATGAAAATTGCTCATTAAACTATATTTTTAACAAGGAAGCCACATTTGAAAGCTGTCGATTATTCACTCAATCGATTCAGGTCGGCATAGGTGACAGTTGAGACCGGTCCGGACCGGTTGTAACCGGTTCTCACGAGGACAAACACGGGCTGCATCTAGTTTCGTGTATTGCGAACTAGGGCTAGGTCTGCATAATAAAATAGCACTCAAACCCAGGGTTCGGAAGGTCAACAACTAGATTTAGTACACAATGGATGCATAGTTTATACGCAACAGACTCGCTGAGAATATTTTAACGTGGTGTTTATGTTTTAAATAATAACAGTTTGTGTATCATCTATGGACCGAAAGGCTGTCCACTGCTGGACATAGTCCTTTAAGGGACGAGCGAGATGTTCACCTGATAACAATACCCATGATAATGTGGTGCTGGTTAGAATGATGTACACAGCACAACATTGTGATCGTCTCCTAGAGAGATATAACATATTAAGTATTATTTCTTTAGCAATTTCACTAGCTAACGGAACCGGAAGACGGTAATATTTACACATAGGTTAGTAGAAATAGTAGCTGCGGTGGTAACTAGACGGTCTCCGGCAATAATAAACCCACCAGCAATCTCCTATGATATTATTACTTATGGCAATCGAACAAATTCCAGCTCTAACTTAGTCTACCGTGTGATTAGTTTAGTTTTAACCATTAATTCTCATGGGAATATGTACAAGTTGCTGATGGTGTAAATCGTATAATTAAACAACGCGCTAGACTTAGGTTCTTCGATAATTTATGTCATGACTACATACTGATATTGATTGATAAGAGCCATAGGATTTACATGATTTTAGTATTAAAAATGTCTTTAGCCTTTGTATTCTATACATGCTTAGATAAATTTGTATTCGACAAACAAACGAATCGTTCACCTGATGGTAAGTAATACACAGAACCACACTGTGTTCGTCGCTTTGGATAAGAAGCAAACTCTTTGGGGGAGGCCTATATCCAGCTGTGAACGTCTATCGGCTGATAATGATAATGGTACAGCACCACACTGCTCGTCGATTTGATTATTGAGATATTCAGTCGCGTTACCGCAGTAATTTAACTAGCCACAGCGTGCTTCAAACCGGAATACTAATGCTTGTAAATTACTGTCCGGCGGTAGAAATAAGAGCTGCGGTGGTACCTAGACGGCCTCCGGTAACAGAGACCTACCGCTAGGGAGTTAATAATAATAGGTCAGGGAAAAAGAAATCCATTATTTTTATATGAACTTCAGGACTTTATTTAACATGCTTCGGATTGTCCGATTTGGGTCAAATATGCACCGTTTTGTTCTATGTTTTGTTGCCATTTTAAAGGTAACTTCATAATGCCGCTCTCGTAGAAGTCCTGGTCTCTATTTGCAAAAAACTCTAGTAGCCGATTTTCACAATCTTCCTTAGATGCCAATTTTTTATCACTAAAGAAATTTTGTAATGCAAGAAAAAGATGGTAATCGCTTGGTGCCAAGTCCGTACTGTATGGCGGATGCATTAAAACTTCCCAACCAAGCTTCCGAAGTTTCTGGCGAGTCACTGTAGACGTGTGTGGCCTAGCGTTGTCCTGGTGGAACACGACATCTCTCCTTTTGGCCAATTCTGGTCAATTGCTATCTTCAAACGGTCCAGTTATTAACAGTAGAGATCAGAATTTAGTGCTTGGCCATATGGAAACGACTCATAATAAATAATCCCCTTCCAGTCCCACCAAATGCACAGCAGAACCTTCCTGGCCGTTAGTCCGGGTTTGGCCACCGTTTGAGGTGCTTCACCGCTCTTTGACTATGATCGTTTTCGGACAGGGTTATCGTATGTGATCCATTTCTCATCTCCAGTCACCATCCGTTTAAGAAATGGGTCTATCTCATTCCGTTTGGCCAAGGCTTCGCAGATGCAAATTCGATCCAACATGTTTTTTTCTGTTAATTGGTGTGGCACCCAAACATCGAGCTTCTTTTTGAATCCAGCTTTGTGTAAATGGTTTAAAACTGTTTTGTGGTCCATTTTTAGCTCCTGGGCGATGTTACGACTGCTAACATGCCGGTCAACTTCGATCATTTCTCCGATTTTATCATTTTCGGCGACCGGCCTACCTGTGCGAGGTGCATCTTTAACATCAAAAATTCCTGAACGGAATCTACGAAACCAAAATTGCACATAATTGGCTGTTACAGTATCGGGTCCATAACCACCATTCACAATTTTAGCCGCCTGGCTTGCATTTTCGCCTTTGTCAAAGAAAAACTGTAAAATGTACCGAATTTTCTCTTTGTTCACTTCCATTTTTAACACCCTGTAACTCACAATTGAATGCACCAAACAAAAAACAGCAAAAGATTTTTTTTACTGCGAAATGTCACCTTTCCAACGAGCATAAATCTGAAACTGTTTGATCGATACTTTACGAGAAATTTATCACTATAGCCATCTACCGAAAAAATAATGGATTTCTTTTTCCCCAACCTAATATAAGTCTAAATGCATAGTACTATAAAATAGATGCTAAAATCTCTACCATATTGTAAATATATATAGAGATCTTTGGGGGAGGCCTATGTCTAGCAGTGGACGCTAGTGATGATGATGATATATATATTATATATGTAGCCATCAGGTCTATTATATTACTGGGATAACAAGACTGTAATATATATCATATTAACCAGCGTTTAACTACTATGAGCATGGGTGATAGTTACCATCGAGTGAACGATCTATAACTCAAGAGATCCAAGCGAACCTCACCAGCTCGCGGTACACTCTGCTAATGAACAAACGAGGGTCTGGCTCCCACCAACCCGCATGAGCCCAGAGTGGTGGGAAATAGCCCAAATCCCCTGATATATCCTTACTCGATTGAGGTGGGAATCTTTGGGAGAAGTTTACAAGCGATGGGTTTCGTACTACTGAACATAGGTCTCTTATAAAGTTATCGTTTACTAGATTAAAAAAAAATTAGGTTTGACTGTACTTTAAAAAAACGTATTGTTAGAAACTTTACGGAATGGGATAGCGTTGAAATAAAATCTAGATGCAGCCCTGCGACTGAACTGATTCAGAGTTTCAAGGATTCATCTTTATTTATACAAACCGATACACCAGTACGCAAGTGATCTGAATTAATGAATGAGGTTTTATATTTTTATTCATGCGAATATGAAATAAGAAATAAGCCAGGGGTCAGGTTTCTAGCTCTCAGACGATCTATACTTTATTCATATTTATATCAAATCTATAACTGAAGTTGCTGGTAAGTAACACTCTTATGGTAATAATTCTTTAAAAATTGCTTTTAAGTCTTTGTTGCTGGAGACCAAGTTGATGGTCGTTGTAGATAGTGTAATTACTGAGGTAACGAGTCTACACGTCTCAGGTCATAAGGCGAGGAGTGTAATGTGGTGCAGTGTATCATCCTATCGCCTGGTTGTTTTGTGTAGGCGTAATACTTACCATTAGCTGAAGTACTAAACAAAGATTTTATAATAATAAAACAAACCAAAGTGATAGCTACAGTTTTGATTATATTATCATTAAATATAATCAAATAATTACTAATAATAACTGGTAATTAAGCTATAATTAATTATTGTCTATAATCATCACAACATATAAATATTATTTAACAAATGACGATGATACTAAAAAAAAAATTGGTATATATTTAAATTAGGCGAATGCATTAAAAACTCTTTTTAACATTTTTATTTTGGGTCCTGGCACATAATAAATATCAATAATAAAAAAAAAGACTTAAAATATTCCGGAATCCGTTCGGAATGTGTCATTTGAAACTGGACGTGTTACGGACGCGAATTCGAATTTCAAATGTCTAACGCGGGAATTCGTAAGGAGCAATGCCTTTATACCCGTGCGCATCTGCTGAAGTCATCGACCATAATTGCCCCCCCTCACCTTACAATGTAACCATGTGCTTGACCATACAACTAGTTGTGGACTATCATTATAAAGCTTAGGAAAGAAAATGGACGCCAATTATAAATGTGAATTGTATGCATAATATCTTTATATATTACGACCTCTTTTTAAATGTTCTTTTTTCTCTTCATAGAGTCATGTACTCTTCAAACCGTCGTTTTAAAACGATATTTTTTAAGCATCAAAAAGATAAAAATCCGATCCTATATTTGCTTAAAAGATATACAAAGCTTTTTCTTCATCAACATCATCATCAGCTGATACTAACTGATGAATATCGGCCTCCCAAAGATTCCAACATCGACAGGGTAGGGAGACATGTGTGGGATTTGCGCCATTTCCCACCACGCTGGCCCAATGTGGGTTGGTGCGAGCCAAAGCATCGTTTGTTGATTAACAGGCTCCACCACGAGCTGGCGAGGTTCGCTTGGATCACCTAAGTTACTGTGCGGGGACTCTTACACAATTCTTCATATATTAATATATAGTTAACTATTTTGGTATTACCGGTGGTAGATCTCTGTTACCGGAGGCCGTCTAGGTTGACACCAACAGAGCGCCTGTTGGAGCCAACAAACAGTAATGTCCAAAGGTTACTGTGTTCCGGTTGGAAGGACGGAATTACTGGTTTAACGAGATTCAAACGTCTCAAGCTATGAGCGCAGTATTATGCAGTGTATATCATCCTGACTAGCGTTATGAGCAGGTATATCACTTACCGACGGACAGTAGTTTAAAAACATTAGTATTCCGATTTGAAGCTCGTTGTAGCTAGTTAAATTACTGCAGTAACGCGATGGAATATCTTAACTCAAATTGGCGGACACAATGGTATGCTGTATCATCATCAACCGACAGACGTCCACTGCTGGACACAGGGCTTCCTTAAAGATCTCCACAGCGATGTATCCAATTCGATGAGCACAGTGTTGTACTGTGTATATCATCGTAACTATAGCCACGTTGTTATCGGCAGGTGTATCACTTACCATCACGTGAACGTCCTGTTGGTGATAAAAAAATTTAATGACGTCATCTGTACGTTCAATGATTAATGCTGATTTTTAAAACACTCGTTTAACGGTGACTGCGGCGCTCGCTTTGAACCGATGACAGATGTGTACCAGTCATCGTTATTAATCGTCGCTGTCAGTGCCGAGGTGAAACTGGACAATATCAATCAGCTGATCGTTTCTAATAATTTGATAACAGACATGATGACGATGATGAAATGTTAGAAAAATCTAATAACAAAGAAGATAGAAGAGTGTAATGCAGAGAGTATACACGAAAGTATTTGATAACAGCAAAAGAAAAGGAGAGCAATAAGATCATTTTTAATTTGTTCTACGAACTGACGAGACTGATGGGAACAGAACCTGATGTTAAGTGATAAGTCTACTCATACATGAGGATCTAGTTAGGATGATATACACAAATACCAGAAGGGGTATGAGCCTTGAGACGTATAATGTAACTTTCGTTATATCAGAAATTAATAATTTGCTTCAACCTCACTACTATTTGCACCCTACAAGTTTAAGGCAGATATAGACAATGCTGTGGTAGCCTTCCAGACTGTCTCCAGCATCAGAGATCTACAAAAATTAATGAGATGTTAATGGATCCTTATCCTTTTGGTGCAATTCTAGTCAGATCAAATTATTTCAAACTCTCTGGCGTATGTTTCGTTTACATTTGGATCACTATCAATAACTATCGTTCACAGAGAACCTAGGTAATATCGTCAATGGTAAGATAATCATTATATCGATACATTTTATTATCTCTATTTTATATACATTTGTCTCTTTTTTATCAGCGATGACCTGACTTTAAGTAAGGAAGATCCATCGAGATCATCCAATTGAGTCTAATTTTCTTAAGATGATAAATTAACAATAGCTAGACCACTGGATGCAAGCAACGCGGGACCCTTGATATGGAGATCTTTGGAGGAGGCCTATGTCCAGTAACGGACGTCTATCGGCAGATGATGATGATGATAGTGTTAGACTAGAGTCTGATAAAACTCTATCAATAACTAAACTTCTCTTACATCCTGTTGAAATCGAAGTGCCTAATATTATTCCAAAATTTGCTTCGGGAATGTTCCTCAGTGATAATCGGTAAGTTAGAGCCATAACTTAGGTATGGAGTAACACAGTATTGCTTTAATAAAAATAATTTTAGGGTTTATGAGTATATTATTATATTAATGGTACATACCTGTCGGGATGCTGCCTCGTCTGCGCGAGCCGCTGTATGAGCCACGCCTGGGGCAGTGGGGGCGGCACCAGCCCGCTACCCAATGCTGCCAGCGCCGCCAACATCTGCTGGAACTGCAACACCCGTAATTGTCGTGGTTTCTTTACAATATTCATTATACCCTAAATACAATACTACATAGTTATTGCGTTTATTGATGGCTACATTTACATCCATGATTCAGTAGGAATTATAATAAAAACTCCACTCGAACAAAATTCTTTGAGATCAATTTCTATTACGTTGGATCACAATCAAGTGGTCCATCTAATGTAAATATTGTTTTACAATAGCTGTTTATTAATGTCAAAAACTGAAAGAAGCACTGAAGATAAAATGGCGAAGGGTATATCTTAATTTATCTAGCACAGCTTCATCATCAACAGCCAATAGACGTGCACTGCTGGATATAGCCACATAGGAAGTAATTTTTTGTTGTGAAGTAAACGTGTTTAAAGTCTGCTGTACGTTCTCTTTGCTTTCGAATCTAGCATTAATTTTTCTAAATACTGAAGCTAAAATAAAATATTGATAAAGACTGCTAAAAGGTTTGCCTTAAACATTTCTCCGGGGCAGAGACGATTCTTGGTTAGTCGTAGAAAGTTATTGTATCTTTTAGCAATGAATTTACATCAGTGGTAAAAAAGAGGATGTGTAAATTTTAATTTTCATGTGTTGAAGCAAAGGTTCCGTTATTCCACAAAGGAAACATTAACAAAGTACAAGGGCGCACGTTCGAGTGGCCAATCGCGGCGATACGGCGAGTGGATCAAAACATTTAATGAAACGGCACACAGTTCTTTCACGCGGATGCTCTGACGCTGAATCAAAAGTCGTGCTAATGCCACTTTCTGATTCAACTCTTTTTCCTCAGACACTGGCGTACCCTCTCTGTTCATACGTGTCATCAGACAAAGAAGGGTTAGAAATGCGAGTGCCTAAGTATTTGCATTAATGCTTTGTGCTCCGTCATATGTTTTGCGTAAATGACAGGATCCTGGTAGACACTTCGGGATATGAGGCTTTGCGGTCTTTTAATTACCACACGCCGGCTGCGAGTAGACGTTCAGAATCAGGCTTGGTGTAATGTTCAAATTTATCTCCTCTAAATTTTGCTTAGACTTTATCGCCCTTACTTTCGGTTATACATTTCGATAGCAATTCTTCATTAAAATCAATTATAGCAAATCTAGTAATTACAACATATTTGTAACTTTTATTATCTGTGATAACTTTATCGTCTCTTTCCCTTTAATCTTTAACTGTGCTGCGCTAATTTTTATTTGGAGTGTTATTCATTTATACTCAGTATTAATCTAAATCTAAATAAAAAATGAATGAGGATGATCATATCTGGACAACAGTTTACTGTCAAGTGATAAGTATGAAATAACCCAATTAAAATAACGTTATCAGCAATACTTATTCATTGCGGATAATTTCGAAACAGCGGTTTGTAAATATGTATTTACGATTGGAAGTGTATCAAAAGAGAGATAATTTTCATATTGATAATTCTTTTTTTTCCTTTACAGTATTTAATACTTTAATATATGAGGATCACTATTAGATAGGAATGAAAAGTTTAACATCAGTACTGTTGTTTAGAGAGTTAATATAAAGATTAACAGGATGTGTAATCTCAGTTCATCTATTTCATAATTAAGAACAATAAATCTAAAAGTACATGATTATAATTACTACAGTAATAAAGTTTAGATTGTATTGAATTAAATGATTACTAATTAATGAATTAGTAAGCCTTTACCAAACCGGTAAGCATTAAAGTAAAGACAAGAATGGAATTTAAGTTTTTTATAGACGGAAGTTTTTTTTTTTTGATATGTTTAGATAATCTTGTTATTAAGTAGACAGATGATCAGATTTTTTTTTAATTTGAGCTGATATATTTGATACTACCCTAAAACCCAGTTTGCTCCATAACATCATTGACCACATAAATCGCTACAGTAGCAGCAGTGGCATAAATATGTACATTTAAGTGTTAAACAACGAGGATCCTCTCCTATCGTTTAATTGGTATGGTTAGGATGTGTGTGGTGTACCTGTGCAATGGCCTGCGGTGTCTGCGCCTGCAGCTGCAGTTGCAGCATCTGCTGCAGTATGGGCGGGGCGCCGGCGGGGCTCTTCGCCCCCGACACCGAGCTGCTATCCGATTCCGACGCTGGACTCTGCGGAAGTGAGCTTCAATAAATATATTTTGACAATATATAATGCAAATCGAAGTATTCTTTAATAAAACGCTATATTGTAGTATTCAAGGTCGCTGGCAACCATTGGATGCGGGTGGCCCAGGACCGGTCTGAGTGAAAATCTTTGGGGGAGGCCTTTGTCCAGCAGTGGACGTGTTCCGGCTGATTGGATTGGATTGGAGTTGCCAAGTGGTAGCATACAAATATATTCCATATTTTCTGATGGTAAGTAATACGCCTGTTCGTGATGTGACGCTAATTGGGATGATACACAGCACCATATTGTATTCGTCGCTTTGAGATGTTAAATCTCATTACCACAGTAATTTTGCTAACTACAACGCCATTCTAACCGAAACACAGTAACATTTACACAATAGAATTTATGCTGATTCCTCTTCTTCCTTTTAATGAGGATCTATTGAATTTTTTCAAGAATCCTTTTCCTCACCTGCTTCCACAAATAAATTTTAAAATATCCTCTTCGTTATAGTAAAAGAATTTTAGGAGGAAGTTGTCTTTGTTGTGAAAGGTTTAAAAATATATTTTTCCTAAAAAGAGTTACAGGATTTGTCCTCCTCTCCGTCATAACCCATTCCCATCTTCATCCTCACCTTCATACTCCTCCTGTTCCTCACACCATCTACTTCCTTATTAATTCTATTGTATACTATTGTTTGGTGGTAGGGATAGGATTTGTAGTGGTACCTAGACGGTCTCCGGCAACGGAGACTAGAAATCATATCATTTTTAAAAGGTTTAAGTACATTCGAGTTCAGCAAAAGTTAAAGCGTGTAGTGATTAAAAAAAAACATGGTCATGTTTTAAAGAAAGTCGTGAAAAATACGCCTCAACGTTTTCAGGTGCGCGAGATATGAATGAAAAAAAAAAAAAAATCTTTGGCAACGAAATTTTGAAAGCACTCAACCTAGATTCCGGCATATAGTAATAAAGTGCTGCCGGCGTGTAGCCTCCCCTGCAGCGGAGCATGCTCGTAATTAGAGGCCCTGCGGTGCGCTGCTGATGTCCATACACTGTGGAAGTCTTCACAGCTTTTTTTTTTATAAACAATGCAGCGACCGTGTCTTCGGACAAAAAGAGGTTTCATTTAAACTATATTTTTTATTAACCGCTATTACAGCAGTACTCTTTTCGTACTCTAGTCGCTGGGCGTGGTGGGTATGAGTAATGTACTAACGGTACTGTGTTCAAGTTTGAAGGGTGCTGTAGCTAGTGTAATCTGGTATGAGACTTAGTATACATATCACCCTGATACGCGCTACGTTATTATAAACAAGCGTATTATTTATCGTGTGAACCGTCTCGCTCCTACAGTTGCTTTGTAAAAAAAATCAAAGAAGGATACTTCTGTATTCATGAGTTCCTTACAAGTCCTCATGTTTTCATAATCATTGATACGTTATGCCTTATGTACCGATGTTAATCATGATGAGCTGGTAAATAACAACGTGGCGCTAGTTTGAATGATGTACACTCCACAATTATCCTCTTCGTCTTCAAACATATGTTAAACATCCTTACGACAATAAGTTCAGTAGCTACAACGCTCTTCAAACCAGAACACAGCAATGTCTGCACACTATTGTTTAGTAGGAGAAATCGGATGGTATCTGACAGACGGAAGTCATAGTTACGTAATAATCGGGAGTGGACAGTCATCACATCTTACGAAGATCTTATTAAATGGAAGAGGTACCTACTATTTTTGTATGTAACAGCCAACCTTCAGACATGAAGAAGCACAAACAAAAGAAAGAGATGGAAGCTATATATAAACACAAGTAGTCTAAGATTTCCTCATCCGTATGTAATCCAGATATTCATTGAATCATCAAGAAATCTCGGAAACTATTAGACGTAAACACTCAAAACTTGGTAAAGATATTGCTTATATCATCTAGATTTCAGATATGAATGGATTTTACAAAATCTCATCTCCAAAGGAAGTTGCAGGGGTGGTACAACCTAGCGGCCGAGGACTACTAGTAACATACAAGACTAACAGATTTATTTGGTTGAAATGTGGTATAAATTTTAATGTATATTAAATGCTATATTTTTTTGTTAGCTATCGTTATATGAAAATAGCTTGTTAGAACAGCAGTTGTGTGCGGATAATTTAATTATAGGAAAACGAAAAAAAAACAGCGACATGTTTGATGAGGAAAAATAAATAGCTTTTCAAGGTGAGCTCTGCGCCGGGGGAAATGAACACAATGCCGTTTCGTGTTGTGTTAGTCGCTTGCGTCCTTTTCACGAAACCGACTAAGGTCATTGAAAATAATACCTGAAAACTTCCACTTGTGAAATTGTGAAAGTGAAAGATACAATTGTTATTTTCAATAAAAAAAGTTTATGGTTTTTGAAACTATTGATTGGATACAAACAACATAGCAGTTTCGTTAGATGAGACTAGCTCTTAAAATTAGTACCTTCCTAATTATTAAATTGAAGAAGGTATATAGGCCGTCTAGATAGTGCAAAAATTACTGTGTTCCGGTTTAAAGGGTGTTGTAGCTGCAATTATTATCATGACATTTAACATATATCTGAATTCGACGAGGATAAAGATGGAATATACATCATCCGTACTAGCGCCACTTTGTTATGGGCAAGCGTATCATTTACCAGGATAGCCAGTAAAATTACTGTGGTAACGAGACAACATGTTACGTCTTAAGGCGATGAGCGCAATGTGGTGCTATGTATACCATCTTAACTAATGCCACGTTATTATGGTATCAGACAGTTAAGTCTTAACTGATGATATCAATGACGAAGTGATATAGAAGAGAAATATAAAGAATGCTTACTTATTAACTATATGAGATACAAAGCAAGGAAGAGAGTAGGGCTATGTTTACTATAGTATTTTCACTAACTACAGCGCCCGTCAATTCGGATCATATTTATTTTTACACACTATTATTAGGCAGAAGAAATAGGTGCTGCGATGTTACTAGACTGTTTCCGGATATGATCTTCATCAATCACTTGATTGTCAGAAAAACTGAAATCATCATCATCGTTAGATGTTCTATCGAAGTATGGTGATCAGATCGAGCAAACCAATTCGATCCTCAGCTATTCTTTTCTGGTATTTAAACCCGGTCCATTCCTTTATGCCGTCAAACCATTTCTTCCGTCTACCAGGTACACATTTACCAGGAGTTTTGCTCTCCAGGATCAACCTTAGCAACTCATAAACGGATCCTCTTCGTTCGAGTCCGAATAATGCATCCTTTCTTTGCATGACGGTTGTCATCAGCCTCCGTTTCCAGCTCTATCGAGGACTTGACTTCTAACAGATGATAAATTTATGATTCTACCTATGCAATAGTAAATATAGTTTAACTAATCGATTAATCATCGATAGGAATTTGAAGAATCGACGTGCATTAGATCATGGTTCCGACTAAACTGCGCAATACGGCTACCGTTTTCATCATCACCATTCGAAGGCTGGTATAAATACCAATTTTCCTGTAGTCTCTTCAAACCATTTCCGCCTGTTTCACAAATTAATCGCCTTCACAAAAGAGGAGGAAAATTTCACGATCTACGCTTTAAATTTGTTTATATCAACTCATCATTCGATGGATGTCCACTGCTGGATAACCAGACCTTCTCCAAAGGTCTGTCTTAAATTTATGAATGAACTATATGATATTAAATCTGAAAGTGATTGTTTCCTGTTCAACCTGAAGTTTGGCGATCAGATTGAGAAAAGCAATTCGATCCTCAGCTGTTCTTTTAACTGATGGTATTTAAACCCGTTCCACTCCTTTATGTCGTCAAACCACTTCTTTCGCTGTATACCAGGTGCTCGTTTTCTAGGAATTTTGCTCGTCTAGGATCAACTTTGGAATGTAACCATAAACGGATCCTCTTTGAAGGAGTCCGAAAAATTTTAACCGTTCTTTGCCTGACGGTTGAAATAAATCATAAATCTATACAAATTATGAACTAGGGGAAGTTAAAGTATAAGCATAGATAATCATTTAGTTATTATACAAACCTTTTTAATTATTTTGTTAGTCAAATCCAGGAGACCAGGGAAACCTGATGGTAAGCAATAAGCTTGGCTAAGACTCAACAACTAATGTGTCAAGGCGACGAGCGCAATATGGTTCAGTGTATACCATTCTAACTAGCGCCATATTGTTATGGGCAGGTATCAGGTGAAGGTGACGCTCGTCTCGTTGCTTAATTAAAAAAGATATTAGTCTCGTTGCTTCAGTGATTTCATCAGCTACAGCCTTTTAAACCGGAACACAGTAATATGCTAAACTTTATTGTTTGCCGGCTGGATAGCGGCGGCGGCTGGTATAGGAGCTGCGGTGGTAACTAGAGAGTCTTCAACAAAGATCTACCATCAGCATTGTCACTATTATACGATAACACTGTATAATAAAGTTTCATTGAAGATTGTATGAAATCTGTTCCACATGATCATATGAAGGTTGTATTAATAAATTTGAGTACTTGTTAATAAAACTTCAACCTCAAATAATAAGGGCATATACACACAAACTTTCCACTTCGTGCATCAGCTCGTACAATCAGCTCGTCTCTTTGATATATGGAAACCTCCAAGAACAGAGGGAACAGCCTACTAATACCAGAAACGTTAGCAACGCAGCCGCGATCTTTCAGGTATTGCGACTGTCTATGGACTTCAATGATCACTTGCCATCACGTGAACTGCTCGCTAGTTTGTCTACTTTCAATATAAATAAGGATCTCAGTAATTCCCCTAGTTAACTAGTTAAAGAGAATAAGAGTAACTATAGATGTGATCTTTTCAACTTATTCCATACACACCGCTGTCCGTTAGAAAAACTTTGTTAATATTATAAAAAAACGCATATACGAAGAAATTACTTTCCGCATTACCACATTCATACTCATAATATTATAAAGATTTTTTTTTTTTTTTGTGTAATAGAATTTTTGATGTTAACAAGAGCAGCGGCAGACAATATGATTGTTCCGCGGAACATAGTATGAACGTAGTACGAACAAATGGGGTACGAGTAGTATGATAATATGGACTATTTCAGTACTATTTTTGTATAGAGCAAATATTTCAGTTTAGCTTCATAGCATGACTTGAAAGGGATGCCGCGAAGAATAGCATCCCTTAACTACTGTACGGAGTGAAGATAAATAACTTTTTAAACTTAACAATATTTAAAATGTTTTATACTAAAAAAAATCACTCTACCGGTGGTAGGTCTTCAGAGATATAAAGCAGCGCCTATATTTACATGTCTTCCGGTTTGAATGTTGTTGGAGCTTAAATTATTCTGGTAACGAGACTTAAAATACTACATCTCCAAGCGACAAGCATAATGTGATGTGTATCATCTTGATTAACGTGTCATTGGCGAGTGTATCTTATATTCGTATGGACGCTTTGTCAAATAAAAAGAAAATATACGAAAACCTTTATATTAGTATTTCTAGATATTTAGATTTTTATAGGTCTAAACAAAATTTATATATGAAACAGAATTGATCTATACTATCGTATTTCAACATCAGTTCACTTGCACTATACTAAGATGAACTAATAATAAACTCAATGATTGTTTGTTTGTTGTATATAAAGTAATATTAAATAAATCTCATCATCATCATCATCAGCCCAGTGATGTCCATTGCTGGACATAGGCCTTCCCCAAACATCCCCACATCGGTTGCTCTTGCTTGGAGCACTAGACGCAGTCGTTTGTAGGGGTTCATATGGAAGGATTTCCGCCATATTCCATCATGCTGATCCAATTGGTGTGAGCCAGAGCCTCGTTTGTTGATTACCAGGATACACCACGAGCGAATCAATTTTGATTGGTTCCCGTGACAAAAAAAGGCTAAAACCTACTATACTCTTATTATTAATTTTGTTTGATACTAGACCTCTAAGTAAATATTACTTAAAACACTTTCCTTAAAACAAATACTAATACACATTACGAGAACAAATAAGACAATAAAGTATTTCCTTACTACGACGTTAATTGTTATTAAATTAACATGAACGCGAATAATTATATACGAAAGTGTATATAAAAGTAGTAACGTCAATCTTACGGAAGTAAATATTAATTAATTCAATAAAACATTCTTTATCAACGTGTTCAACGTTAACTAAGGTTATTAATATTAAAAAAAAAAGCAAAACAATAGACTAAACATATAAGAAAAATTTTCTTATATGTTTAGTGCGAAACAAAGAGAAATATGTTATTATCGTATATAGCTCGTTGTGTAAACAACGCGCTCCTAACAAAAAAATGGCTAAATACATAACAAAAACACGAAGCGGAGCCGAGCCGAGCCGAGCCGAGCCGAGCCGGTGGGCCTCGCCTTGACGTTTCGCTAATCACGTCCACCTTGAATATTAACTAACGGATTGTTTAGCCGCCGACACGTGAACAACTACCTAACTTGTATACTTATGTTATCTTCCCTCTCAAGGAAACGCAGCGGACGCACTATTGCGCAATATTCTCAATCCTAACGTACGAACAGAAACCCAATTTATTCTTCTTCTTCTTAATCAGCCGATAGACGTCCACTGCTGGACATCGCGCTCCTACAAAAAACCCCACGTTTATAGGAGTTCATATGGAAGGAATGGGACAACAGTATCCTAATGCGGGTTGGTGGGAACCAGAGCCTCGTTTGTTGATCTGCAGATTGCACCACGAGCAGGTGAGCTTGGCTAGGGTCCCCTGAGTTGTTATGCCGAACCCCTTACATCCCTTATAATCACATTTGCTATTAGAAAACGTACACAACCTCGCCGATTCCGATGACAGCAGGCATTCACTTAAAGGCATAGGAACGTCAATAGATTATAAACGAACTGTCAATTTGACAGCGCGCGTAAACTAAAACAAATGTAGATTAAAAATAATAAAAAATATCATCATTATTATCATTAAAAAAAAACGTATATTTATTTAATTGTCTATATAAAAAAATTAGGTTAAACCCACATTAACTTTTCTACTACTCAAGAAAAAAGATAGAATAACGTAGTATGGTAGGTCTCTGTTACTGGAAACTGTGTAAGTAGGTACCACTGCAGCTCCTATTGCTGCCGACAAACAGGAGTGTGCAAACGTTACCGTTTTCCTGTTTAAAGGGCGCTGTAGCTAGTGAAATTGCTGAGCCACGAGACTGAAGATATTACGTCTTAAACCGACGAGCGAAATGTGGTATAGTGTAAATCATATAATGCTATATCGTTATGGGCAAGTGTCTCACTTAGGTGAACATCTCTGATATGAAATAATTTAGTAATAAATATGTCATGAATGATCAACTCACAGGACTCGAGCCAACTTCACCTGCTCGTGGTGCAACCTGCTAATTAAAAGACGAAACTGGTTCCCACCAACTCACCTTGGGCCAGTGTGGTGGGAAATGGCCTTAATCCCCCATTTGAACCCTACAAAGGACAGCTCCTAGTGCCCAGCGATGCGGGTAGCGCAACACCGATTGATGTGGGGATCTTTGGAAGAGGTCTCTGTCCACAATAATATTTTAACTAACAAGTTTAAATATATCTGTTTAAACGTATTTAGAAGGTATCAAAAACAATAGAAATTTTGATCCAGCTCGTACATAAGAGCTATTTTAGGACAGAAGCTGTATCCGGCGAAATTTTTAGCTGTTGCAATGTAACGCCAGTTTTTCATCAGCATAACAACAGAAATGTTCTATAGAAATATTGGGAACAGGTAGCGATATTGTTTTTTTTTTTTGGGAAATCTGTATTCATACACAACGAGGCTTTTATATAGACGTTGCAATAAAGGATATATTAAAAAAAAATGTCGGCATCGACTAATCGATATGTGTATGCCGAAACATTAATCGGATTAATATGCGGGACGTTCACCTGATAGTAAGTGATCTCATGACGACGCGGTGCTAATTAGAATGGTATATACAGCACCACATTACGCTAGTCGCCTTGAGATGTCGGATGTTGTCTCGTTACCCCAGTAATTTGACTAGCTACAACTCCCTCCAATCCGAAACACAGTAATCATTGCACAGTACATACCAGTGCATAGATATAGATTTTTTTTGTTGTCCTTGTCGTCCAAGTTTAAATAAATGATCGAAAGGAAAACCATTTAAAGCCAAAACAGAGGATTCATGTGGGGACAAAAGAGTTGCAATGAAATAGTTGGTGTTATGACGTCATAATTGGACTTTGGACTCTTCGATTGTAATGCGCCGATTGTAAGAAAATATGATTCAAAATGGCGTAATAGTTAAACTATTAGTGCAACCGTATATGTCGATATATATATTAGAGTGATGTCCGGCACTTGAGGTATTACTTGGACTTCCATGCTGAATACTAGGTAATATACTGGTTTCCCATTGCCTTCAGCACCAAGCCTTTTAGTACTTATACCTCAAGGCTGCTGAAGTCTTATTCAGCCAGTTCCCTGGCCGGGTTTATGGTTATACCGCTATTGCTCAGTCGCCAGAATAGCGTCTGTTATCCAGCAGGCACCGCGGGAAGGTGAGGTTGATTCTTGGGCCGGATACATCTTGTTTTCCGTATGCCCTTTACCCTCCTGGAGCGACTAAATTATTCAGATGAACCATAGACAGAAAGAACTGTACCACGCTAGTTATAGAGGTACTTCAAGAAGAAGAAGATTCATTGGCGCTAGTGGGAGATCAGTGATATGTAACGCAAGAATAAGACCAAAGCATATCAAGGCAATTTTGTTATTGGTCGTGGTATTATCCCTTCGGTCTTGGTCTTGGTCTTACTTAGATACTGTGTTGGTCTTCCTCTTGCGCAATAGCAAGACCACGACTAATTTTATTCATCACTACCGATGATCAGAGTTTTACATTTTATCACCATGTGAGATGTCTTTAGATATCTCGAAGACTTCTGAAGGTTGGCTATCACATTCGGATTTTCCTCTCAAAGGTCATAAGCAGACTTTTTCAGTTTAGATACCACTGCAGCGTCTACTACCGCCGCCAAGCAGTATTTGTGCAAATTATATTATAGTCCGTCTTGAAGGGCGTTGTAGCTAATGAAATTACTTGGGAAATTAAATTGGATATGTCTCATGCGATATGTTGCTGTGTATATCACCTTACCTACGTTGTTATAGGCAGACGTATCGCTTACTATCAGCTGATCATACTCGTCTTGTCATTTCGTAGTATGAATGGAAAAGTGTTGCTTTCCATAGATAAATACCCCAAAATTCTATATCCTACATGCTTTAGCAAGTCTAAAGCTATTGTATTGAAGTAATGTTTAGTCTCCTAGTTTCATGTATAAAAGGATACTCTTTCCTTCTCATTTATATATGTTATATGGAAAGACAAACAAAGGTATTTAACGTTAATGAGCAATCAGCAGGATATGGTAAACTACAGTGTAGGCATTTCAGCCGCTCATATCACAAATATGGTTCGTAATAATTGATACGGTATTACTATATCAAATGGTAATTCTGACATTTTGCTGGCAAAACTAATAGTTCTCGGAGGAAAAAATATACAAATGTATACGATAATTAATGCCGTGTATGGGAGAAGTATTTTTTAATCTGGACACACTGCGGTTAATACGTTTTAATACACTAATAACTATAGATACAAGTGGTTTCCTGTTCCATTTAACTCTAGCTACTCCGTTGTCGGAGACCGTCTAACCACCGCTGCTCTTACTTCTGCCGACGAGCAGTAGTGTGCAAGCGTTGTGTTCCGGTTTGAAAGACGCTGTAGTTAGTGATATTACTGTGGTAACGATTCCTCAAGGCGATGAGCACAATGAGCTGCTTTGGATGTCAACTTAACTAGCGTATCATTTAGTGTCGGGTGAACGTCTCGCTCGTGCCGTTGGCTAGTTGATTAAAAAAATTGTTTGAATATGTTGAACATTTATTGCATTATTAATGTGGTCAAGTACCATAGTACGTAAAAAGGAACGTGGTCATTTTTTCCTTTTTCCTTTCTAACGCCGTCGTCACTGGCCGATGACAACGTACGCGCCGAACAGCTGCTCCCATTATTTAAAAAAAAAGGCAACATAATTTGCCGCTCGCCAAATGGTGGGGTCTACACATTCTAATTCTAAGCCCGAGGCCTCGGCCAATGGCGGCCGAGGACGAATCAACATGGCCGCCGTGGGAACCGGTTAATGGGCCGTTTGAATTTAGAATAGAATTTTTATTAATGCGTTTTGTTACAGAACAATGGTTTTTTTCGAATTCCTTATGTGTTAGAGCCGAGCGTCGTGGGCGAGGAGGGTGAATTGAAATTAGTAAACGTACTGCCGGGGGTTGACGTATGTTGTTATAAAACATGCTCTCGTGGGGCTTGCAAACTAAACATTCTTAAGTGGTAGCTATTACAAATGTATATGTATATACCACATCTTAGTTTTTTTTTTAATTTTAATTAAGCGCAGACTGATATTCAAGTAATTCAAATCAAGATGGATGTATTGCAAAAGTTAGTCGTTGAAAGATAATTAAAACTGTTGATTGGTTAAAAATAAAAGAGAAACAAAAAACTGATATTTTTAAGTAATTTCATAATACTTTTAATATTTTCGTACATGTAGTTATTTATAGTTTATAAATAAACCTTTCGTTCCTCGTTACTTTGGTAACAAAATCGCAAGGTCACCGCCGCCATTTAAAGTTTACGCGATTTGTACCATTCCGGTTAATCACCGTTTAGAATGCATTTGTGACGTCATCCGCCATTTTTATTAAATCAATTTCCCTTTATCACATCCATAAAGGTCAGTGGAAGGAACTTATTTTTTTTTATTTTAATACGTCATTCGGTAATTTGAAGTTTTGGCAATTGGAAGAAAATTATAAATAATGATAAGGAGACTCATCACGATATCTCTGGATCCGGAAGTCCTGGAGATTTGAAATTTGAAAGGATTATCGCTTCCGCCGACTTTATAGCAGCTGAATATTATGCGAATTCCTTTCTTATAGTTACCCATAGATTAATTTAGTCTACGGATTTATCTACAAGTAAAGATTTCATCCAAAAATAATAGTTTATAATCGGGAAGAGATATTTTATCTTATCAGTCCAAAAGCGTCCACTGCTGGCCATGGGCCTCCCTCAAGGATGCTCACTGAGGGTGAAGGTGAGAAGTGTGATCTCCACCACGCTGGTACAGTGCGGGTTGGTGAGTGGTCAGAGCCTCGTCTGTTTAGCAGGGTACACCACATGGAGGTCAGGTTGATTTGAACACCCACAACAGATTATATTCTATAATTTAATACAAAATATTATAAATAGGAGATATATGTGACGCTGTGGACTGCTGCAGAAGGATGCTGATGATGATAGTAATTAAAAAAAAAGTGGATATTAACATTCTCTTAACTGTACTTTGTCTTTTATACAGTACATCTTAAAGTTAACAGGCGTAATGAATCTATTAATCAAACGACGTTTGAAATTACTTTAGCGAAGAAGTATTTATTATAAATTTAATATGTCATTAAGTTTTTTTTTTTTTTTTTAAATGGACTAGGTACAAAAACTTCTTTCCTCATCATCATTAGATTTTTTTTTAATTTCTTTGCTTTTTTAAAAATATACAACAATATATTTACGACGAAATAATAAAAAAAGTACCGATAAATCGATTACATACTTTCGTGTGTTCCGGTTTGAAGGGCGCTGTAAACTAATGAAGTTAAGTTTGTAACGAGATTCAACATTCCGTTATCTTAAAGCGGCGACCACTAAATGGTGTCGTGTATACCATCCTAACTAGCACTGCGTTGTTATAAGCAATCGCATAATCGAATCGTATCACTTACTATCAAGTGAACGTGATTGTTTCATCGCTTCTTAAGCATTTACTCGATATCGTTATTAGATCGTTTATACTAGTAGAGTTAATAATGGTGTTATCTTGACAAGACCTCCCCATAACGATGTGACGCTAGTTAGGATGATATACACTACATCGTATTGAGCTCGTCGCTGTAAAACGTAAGACCTTAAATCTCGTTACCTCAGTAATTTCACTAGCAACAACGACATTCAAACCGGAACACAGTGCTGTTTGGCGGCAGAAGTACTACATTGGTGCTTACCTACACTGTTTCTGGTAACAGAGACCTACCACCAGTGATAGCTATTGGTCCTTCAAACCGGATTACAGTAATGTCCGCACAGTACTGTGTGTCGGCTGCAATAGGCGCTGCGGTGGTATCTAGACGGTCTCCAGCAACAGAGACGTACCACCCGTAATAGCTGTCCTTCAAACCGGATCACAGTAATGTCCGCACAGTACTGTGTGTCGGCTGCAATAGGCGCTGCGGTGGTATCTAGACGGTCTGTAGCAACAGAGACGTACCACCAGTAATAGCTGTCCTTCAAACCGGATCACAGTAATGTCCGCACAGTACTGTGTGTCGGCTGCAATAGGCGCTGCGGTGGTATCTAGACGGTATCCGGCAACAGAGACGTACCACCAGTGATAGCTGTCCTTCAAACCGGATCACAGTAATGTCAGCACAGTACTGAGTGTCGGCTGCAATAGGCGCTGCGGTGGTATCTAGACGGTCTCCAGCAACAGAGACGTATCACCCGTAATAGCTGTCCTTCAAACCGGATTACAGTAATGTCCGCACAGTACTGTGTGTCGGCTGCAATAGGCGCTGCGGTGGTATCTAGACGGTCTCCAGCAACAGAGACGTACCACCCGTAATAGCTGTCCTTCAAACCGGATCACAGTAATGTCCGCACAGTACTGTGTGTCGGCTGCAATAGGCGCTGCGGTGGTATCTAGACGGTCTGTAGCAACAGAGACGTACCACCCGTAATAGCTGTCCTTCAAACCGGATCACAGTAATGTCCGCACAGTACTGTGTGTCGGCTGCAATAGGCGCTGCGGTGGTATCTAGACGGTATCCGGCAACAGAGACGTACCACCAGTGATAGCTGTCCTTCAAACCGGATCACAGTAATGTCAGCACAGTACTGAGTGTCGGCTGCAATAGGCGCTGCGGTGGTAGCTAGACGGTCTGTAGCAACAGAGACCTACCACCAGTGTAACTGGTCATAAGCCCTAACTGATACAAAATGGCGGTGTGATGATAATAAAAATAACGTCTAAAGTGAAGGAAGTACTACTGAGAGAAATACGAGTATTTATTTCTCCATTTTCCTTTGTAACAGAAATATTTTTTTGTTTACTGTATTATAAACGAAATAATTAACAATAAACAGTGATCACAGATTAAAAAAAAAATATATAAAACAGTAAACCTTAGGTTTTATCCTTCGGCCATTTTTGGTTGACAACATTGTGACTTTCTAAATATGGATAAATAAATACCTGTTATTTACACATTAACTGTATTTGGATCTATAAATATCACTAAGTTTAAATTAAGTTACAGTTCTTATTTGAACTTTTCAAAAGTTGACGGAGACATTAAAAAAAAAAAAAAACTGTATTTCGACAAAAATATTTACAATATATACTACGACTTCCTTATTGTTTAATGATATATTTATAGACCGGAAGTACGTGTACTGTATATAAATAATATGTAGATAGTAATCATTTACTGGTAGGTCTATGCCGGAGTGCGTCCACGGGTAAACATCACTGTGTTAGTTTGAAGAGTGCTGTAGTGTAATTACTGCGGTAACGAGATTCAACATCTCATGTCTTTGAGCGCTAAGTGGTGCTGTGTATCATCCTAACTAGTGCCACGTTGTTATGAACAGGGATGTCGTATGAAGGTCCCGTTCCTCTCGATTGATTGTAAAAAAAATACTTATATATGCTTTAAAATTAGTAACAAGTTGTGATGATCTATAGAAAATTAATATAGTAATTCTAACAATTATACATGACTAACTCACCATGAAATCTCCTCATGTTCTCTTCCCTGCCATATCACACCCGAAATAAAGTACACAACGCCTTAGGATATTCACAAAGCAGTCGATTTCCATTCAGAACATTTCCTCCATTTATAAACGGAAGAAGATTTGTTTAAAAAAAAATCTAATTCAGACTTCCGAATTATTTTAGATCACATATCTACAGCATCAAAGTGATATCTAAGTGCATCTCTCGTATTGTAAAATGTGTATCGAACTAGACGTAAGCACCGAACTAACACAACACTTGTAACTAACTGAACTAAAACAACTAAGTTATTGAACCTAACTAAACTAACTAAATATTATTTAGTTTTAATCAGTCTCGAAATCAAATTACGCCGTCAGTAAATAATGTAATGCACTGCGCAATAAATTAATAAATTCCCGCCAAAAATCCTCGCCGCAGATTATTAATAAATAACAAACGTCAACGGATATATATTTTTTTTCGGCCGTGACGTTGGAAACGTCAAAAGCGCTCGGCCTTTTTTTTTGCGAGCGGCAATGATTAGTAAAGGCGTTCGCACACTGAGGCTATTTGGCGGCACGTGTTGCCGAGGGGTGGGTCTTGCACGTGAATTTTCCGAGGTTTCCACCCTCTGCGGACCGCCCCTATAGGCTTTTCTGTCCGGCCTATGCTGTTAAACCGATCGCCTACGGAAATGAGTGGAGTCGACTTTATTTTTTTTTTAATCATCAATGTTATTTTGTTTTCTTTGTAAAACACTTCAGATGAATTTAAATGAAGAAAAATGTATAAATTTCGTATATAATATATAATTATTCTCAACCGAGTCCTAATCAGAAAGCGTCAGAAATTGTTTAGAAAAAAAAGCACTGTTTTGTTTTTTATAACATTCGAATATATTCCATTTGGAACATGAAATCAGACAACAATTTATAAGTAACGTTAGTATTACGTCAAGCGAATCAAATTCAAGCGCAAAGGATTTCCGCTATGCAATTACATGGTGTCCTTGCGTACTTTGATTCAATACATTATTAAATTGCAGTCGATAAGAACATATGAAACATATGAGGAGTTAAGTAACAAAGCAGCAAACTTACACAAACTGTTAATTATTATACAAAATTTAAAAACACCATTGACAATAATTAATGTTAATAATTTATTAAGTTTTTATAAATCATGTAATGTTAGCCTAAACAATTTTATTGTTACTTATTTAAAATCGTTTTAAATGTTTACTTAAATCGTTTGACAGTAAAGAGCGTCACTTCAGTTACCATATGGTAGTATAGAAAGCGAGAACCCTTTAGCACAAAAGAACAAAACAGACAGCTCGTGTGAACAGTAACATAATTAGTATGAGAGTGAAATAAAAAAAATATTTATTAAATAGAATTAAAACAAAGTCCACTCCACTCGCTCCACTGTCCAACGACTGCCTACTTTTCATGCTCTACGCCTACACGCTCAGTATTTCAGTAACAAACGCCACCATTAAAGCAAAAATCAGCCTTAAAACTGAACAACAGGACTGAAAGTCACTCGTGAGGGGCCGCCACGCACCCCATCTCTTTCCCGCGTATTAATCAAAATAGGAGTTTTCTACTTTGACGTGGAATCGTAGCAAATGGATAAGGTATTGTTTCGTAAATTGAAAGTATGGTTTGTCGGGCGGCCAGCGTAAGCTGAGCTCTCTCGATCCCAGCGGCGGGCGGCCCCGCTTCGCGCGCGCCGCGCCGCACGGCTCCACGGAGTCGGACGCTTCAAAGCCTGGTTTAGACAAGGCATATAATTGCTATTGTAAGCTAAAGGGTTTACTATAAACTGCAATTATAGAAGACAATGATTAGAAATGTTTATATGGGGGCATCGCTCGTATCCATTGGCCGCGCAAAGCGTCAAGCCCGCCACGCCAACACGACACAATATTTTACCACAGATTATAAAGTCAACACGAGCCCTCCTCCACAGACTGCCACAGAGCAAAAAAACGGTAATGAACATAGCTAGCTGGCCGGACAACACTAATTACTAAAAAAAAAAATAACGCAATTTTTAAATTTAACATTTGTTTGTAGATTAAACAAATGTATTGACAACAATCTAATTATAAATTAAAAAGCATTTTATTACTATTTTTCAACTGATAATTAATTGGAAAAAGAAATTATATCGAAATACTTATCAATAATTATCAAAGTAATTTTCTTTTTTGGTTTATATTCTTTTTTTTTTAATATCCAAAATTTCAACGATGTCTTTACTTAAACATTTATTATCTGTATCGATAACTATTTAAACATTGAAATATATAATTTTGGGTCAAAAGAAAATATTTCCATTTCCTTTGTAGATATTATTTTGGCGTTTGAATTTTTTTTTTTTTATTTGTATAATATTTTTTGTATTAAACAAATATCCGTCAAATAATTAACTTGTTATTGGATTAGTTTTTTGCATTTTCATTTAAATATTGCAGTGATTTTGTAATATTTCTTTGACTACATATAAATTTAATATTTTTTTCATCCATTGTTACAATACTAATAGAAATATTAGCTCTGTTTCTTATTCTACATACATACAAAGGGAAGTCACAATACAGGAGGAAGGCGGGAAGGAAATCATATAGGGACCATATGTTTTAATGGTTAATTTCACGTGAGATTTAGTGACAATGAGGCCGAACGAGTTAAAGCATTATCAGCCAGAACAATCTAGCTCTCATGTGTTATAATATGGAACCTATCAGCTATGGCAGATTTACATTACGAAGGTATCAGCTAGTTTTGATGGAAGTTAAAGTTCACAATAAGGATGATTGAATTTTCGCAGGTAGCCAGGGAATTATTTCAGTAAATTTTTATTAACAACTGATCGACGTTCACCTGATTGTAAGTGATACGCCCATAACAATGTGGCGCAGGTTAGGATGATACTGCACCACATAATGCTAGGCGCTTGAGACAAGATGGCGACCCTTATTACACCAGCACTCTTTAAACCGGAACACAGCAATGTGTGTGCTACTGTTTATTGCAATATGCGCTGCGGTGGTACCTATATGGTCTCCGGAAACAGAGACCTACCACCATTGTTGTTTTTTTTTAAATAGCATTAATCTATTTAAAATAAAAAAAAAAACACTCACAGCAATTTGCTGTGTTGCACGCTTCTCAACGTGTAACTGCAACAAAGTTGCCGCCGTTTCACGTCGCTACCGTTGTTTTTTTTTTTTTTTTCACGCTGGCAACAATTCGTGCACGGCTGTTGTTTGCGTGGGAATCGCGACGACAATACAACAATTTTCACCGCACACAGATTGATCCCGCCGTTCTTGAAACAAACGCACGATAAGAATGGGTCGGCGTACGGTACGCCGAATACTACCTTCGCGACTACCGGAAACTTATTTAAACTTGCTACAATAACAGATTTTTCTTGAGGCTATAGCATAATTATTAAATAGTAATGTCTAATTACTATTTATTAATTAATTTATTATCCTCTCCAGGGAAATGTTAAACACTTCCACATGTTATTAGTTAGACATTATAATTGTATATTACTAAGTATCTATATATATCTAGGTTAACCTACAAGGTGTATGGCTGAAAATATAATAAAAAAAAGTATCTATATTAAATCCTCTTTATTTTAGCACAGATATGTTTTAAAAATGACAGCATTCCGGACAAGTGACATCCGCCAACACGCACTTGACTAAAATATAGAATAAACGATTTACTCTTCATTTCGAGCACAGAAAGCTGCGAATCTCAATAGTAAGAGGAACACATACATACTGGTGGTAGGTCTCTGTTGCTGTGATCCGGATTGAAGAGCGCTGTAGCTACTGTAATTACTGATGTACGTGAACATCCTGTGTATCAAAGCGACAAGTACAATATGGTGCAGCATATATCTTCTTGTCGCCGTGATGTTATGGACACGCGTAACACTTATCATCACGTGTACGTAGTCATATCGTCGGTTTGTCGTATAAAAAGTGTAATTTATCGTTTTTTAAGAATATGGCTAATAGTGTATACATTTCATTAAATAAATATACACAAGTCGTTATTGATAAGTACTGTTAGTTAAAAACAATATAACTAATGTAGTAACGGAGTTGCCATATGCAACGTACCGCCGTCCGCTTCGACAAAATTTATAAAACAAAAAGCACAGATAATAACATCGCCGCCAGTAAGCAGTATTTAAAACGTGATAACGCACGCCGCACAGTTTTCCCGCGCATTAGTGTGCGCCGCCATTTTCCAAAGTTGCGCGGACGTTGGCGCGGCTTTTTTTTTTTTTTAATTCGTGTCCAAACACCGTCGCGACGGTGTTGTGATACTTTTGATAAATCCTGAAAGCCGCTTCGGGCTTCTCATGCGTGTGTCGCAATCATGCAGGGGGGTTGACAAACCAAAAAACCTGGTCTTTGGTCGAAAGCGGTATCAATATATATATATATGTACTATTGATGGTAGGTAGATTTCAGCCGTCAAACAGTAGTGTGCAGTGGTTTGAAGGGCGTTGTAGTTAGAGTCATTATTATACATGGGTAACGCGACAATTTCTTATTTCTCACCGCGAAGAGTACAATGTGGTGCAGTGTGTATTATCTTAAATAAAAAAAAAAAAAAAATCGTAACTAGCGCCTCGTTATTTTAGGCATATCACTTACCATCAGATGTATGTCTCATTCGTCTTTCGAGATTTCCATCTATGTAGAGACTCATCACAATATCTCTGGAACCATAAGGCCTGGAGACTTGAGATTTGGATCTAGTAGGAATATTCCTTATCAGTATAGGGCAGTTAAGAACTGATGATATATAATGATGATGATGGACCGGATGAATATGAAGACGTATCTAATACTATCTTGTACGAGCCCTATATATCAATGCATACAGATGGAAGAGATATACAATGATATGAATCATAGTGTATTTACTGGTGGTTTGTCGGCAGCTGCTGTCGTAGCCGACAAACGTTGCTGTTCCGGTTTGAAGGTTGTTGTAGTTAGTGAAAATATTGTGGTTAAAGAGACTTATCATTTCATATTTTAATGCGATGAACACAATCGTGCAGTGTACGTCATCCTAACTAGCGTTACGGTTTTGGAAGACAGGTATGTCATTTACCATCAGGTGATTATCGTATTTGTCTCGTTGGATCTTCAAATAAGAAGAGTTTTCTTTTTCAATATTTTTTAAGAAGCTGTTCCTATGTATGGGGTGTAAGGAGTCCCGCACAAGAACTCACGAGACCCAAGTCAACCTCACCTGCTCGTGGTGCACCCTGATAATCTACAATCGAGGCTCTGGCTTCCACCAACCAGCATTGAGTCAGTGTGGTGGGAAATAGCCCAAACCAACCCATATGAACCCCTACATACGACAGCTCCTAGTGTCCAGGGGTACCGGAAGCGATGTTGATTGTATGTGAAGATCTTTGGAGGAGGTCTATATCCAGCAGTGCACTTCTATCGGAGGATGATGATGATAATTCTTATGTATATCTAAATGATTTAACATCATTATATTTTATAGTACAACAAATATCATTCTTTTAACGTATTATTTGAATTTTTTAATTTTTTTTATATAATTTTAATGCTTTTGCGGAAGATGTTTAAATTAAAAAAAAAAAAAAAACAGATTATAATAAATTGCTGTTTTAAATAAGATGTTACGAGTGAGGTGAGACGAAGGTCTTCCATTATGTAAATGCACACAAATCTCCGAAGCCTCGCCATTATTATATTTTCACATTACCTAACCGTATAAAGTCGACTAATGAACGTAGCGACTAATTATGGATGTGTCGTGGACCTAACGCAACCGGCATGAGATTGAGCCTTTAAGAAACATCGGGCTCGTCCTTTGTAGGGGTGGAAATAGGGGTTTTAGGCCATTACTGTTCAGTAAGGCATATCCCTACCAAATCTCAAGTCACCAGGTCTTATAGGTCCAGAGATATCGCGATGAGTCTCTATATAAGTAGAAATCTCTGATAAGTATAAAATAAGTTATAGTTATGTTTTTTAATCTACCAAACGACGGAACGAGTGAGAGGTACACCTGATATAAAGTGACGCGCCTGTTTATAACAACGTGGCGCTGCTTAAGATGGTATACATAGAATTACATTGTGCTCGTCGTCTTAAAACTTAGTGTTTAGTCTCGTTATCACAGTAATTTCACTAGCTACAGCGCCGTTCAAACCGGAACACAGTAACATTTGCACAGTACTGTCCGACGGCAGAAGAAGCAGCTGAGGTTGTACTTAAATTGTCTAAAACGATAGCGACTCACCAACGAATACATTGGTATAATATGTCTACCATCAACCCGCATTATGCCAGCGTGGTGTTAAACACCCCAAATCCTCCCTTATGAAACTCTACAAAGGTGGGGATTTTTGGGAGAGGCCTATGTCCAGCTGTGGACGTATATCAACTGATAATGATGATGGTGATATAAATTGTTATAGACAGTAACGCCCAGAGAGGTAATACTAATATAGACTATTGTAATGAGCCCACTAAATGTTCCCACAGCTGGACTGGTGTTATTCTAGAGTCATACCTCATTTATCTAGTACGCTAGGAAAGTGTGGGTAAATGATGAATAGATCATAGTTATTTATGTTATAAATGATATAACTGATATAGTCATTGAATAGCTTAAGTTATTACAAAATATTACTGGTAACACCATTTAGAGTGGAACAGGCTAATGTATATACTCTCTTAAACTTTAAACATATTGGAGTTGAAATGAGTTTGAATATCTCACGCGATAATAAGTGATAATGCGAAGGTCTCTCACGTCAGCGGCGATACATCATCATCATCATTAGTCGATAGACGCCCACAGCTGGACATAGGCCTTCCCTAAAAATCACCACATCGATCGATCCTGTGCTGCAGTCAGCATGGCTTCCGGCAGCGACAGGCACTAGGAGCTATCGTTTATAGAGCTTCCTATGGGGGATGGGGGTCATTTCTCACCACACTAGCCCAATCCGGGTTGGTGGGAGCTAGATCCTCGTTTGTTGATTAACAGTGTGCACCGCGAGTGGGTGAGGTTGGCTTTGGTCCCGTGAGTTGTTGTGCAAGGCCTCTCACACCCTTAATACCCACCCCTAATACCTAATACCGGCTATACAACACTATAATAGCAACTGATATAATATGACGACCGGTAGAGGAAGTTCTAGAAGGCTTTCCAAAAGGTGGAAGATAGAAAAAGTCGCGGAAAACTACTAGATGTGCTCATCGCAGAAATGATCAGCTTGACAATCTTTGGGCGAGCTCTATGTCCAGCAGTGGGCGTCTATCAGCTGACACTGATGATGATATTGTGATAGTAAAACGCTATGGAATTTTGATGAAGCGCAAACATGACAAAGAAACGTAATCATTCACCTGCACAGCTATTATTCGTGTTTCTACACGATCATCATATCTAGATCTCATTGTTTAGGTCTAGACACGAGTTGCTATTGTGCTGAAAGGTCAGGGTCTTCGTAAGGATCGGTTGCTCCAACTGTTACAGGTGTAAACTGAATAATGGATCTTCCAAAGACGAGTTGAAGATATTTGTATACATTTGATGTATATAAATAAACTAATACTATGTAATATTTAAAGGCTTTTTGTATTCTGTGTTATCTGTAGATACACTTGTGATACTATATCTAGAAATTGTAATTCCTAGCTTACAGACGGACCTAGTTACTATTATCGCAAGAACTGTTAGGAAACCTGAGATAAAAGAGATCTTGACTATCATTAAAGGAGACAACTGTGATGATGATGATGCGAGAAATTCAAAATAAACCTATTACTAAGTGAACCGTGATAGTTTAAAATTAAAGAATCGCCGATTCGATCTATACTGTTACTACTTCCGGTTAAAGAAAACATTGATAAGAGACCGTTAAGTTTCGTCTACAAGTTTTCAGTTAATAGATAACAGCCTTGGTACTCTAACTGTGAAAGGTCTGGAGTCCCAACAGTGGGAACATTAAGAGGGCTGTTTAGTCATTTTTATTATTAAGGATATACTAGGTTAATAACAGTTGATATTTTTATTTAATGCGATTTAACTGTTATAGAAATAATTTTCATTTCTTACCTATGCATGAATTTCTTTTTAGTAGAAATATTACATACACTTTTACTTACAAGTTTTACCGCTCCAAGGGTTGTCGGGGGTTAGTTTCATATTTAGTTTGTATATATAATAAGAAATATATATAAAAAAACTTTCCCTTTGATTGTGGAATAGAAGAAAGTATAGAAGAAGGAATGTATCAGCTGCTCGTTGATTGTGTACGTACCGTCGCAGCGGCCCGGGCCTCCGCCCCGCCGGCCTCAGCCCCGTCCACGCAGAAGTAGCACTTCTCCGCCGGCTTCCAGTCGGTCGGCTCCTCCGGTATCTCCAGCTTGGGCTGCGTGGCCGGCCTCTTGATGAGGCTCTCCAGTATCGTCTCCGGGCGGCTTGGCTTCTGCTCCCTCGCCTCCTCGCCCCGGCTCTCCTCCGGGGCGTTGATCTCCTCGATCGTCTTTATCTTGAGAGCGGGCGGGGGGTCGGTGGCAGGCGTGGTATCCTCGTCGCTGGACTGTTCCCCGTCGCTCCGTTTTGGTATTAAGGCGTCCTGATATAATTTCCATTTTCTTCGACCCATCAACTCCTCCGCCACCCGTTCTAGACCTGGAAGGATAGATTTAAGAGTTAATTCATTGTTTTCATCGACATTAATAAAGGATAACCATACATTAGCAACTTCTCGCGCTTCCTAACAAAGTCTATAGTTAAAATATATTTTAACGACAAAACTACAACAGAGTATCGCCTTTAATGTTGCTTAATGTCTAGGGATCGAACCTTGATGCATCTGGAGATTACCACTAAGGAGTCTGATGGAACTTTCTATCATTGTTACTGGTAAAACACCACCGTAAAGGTGATATTTGATGGCTGTGTTCTATATAAAGAAAACGCATCCCCAAATTTAAAGCAGTATTGATATGGAAATGTTGTATTACTTAACAAACAAATTACAGTCTTTTAAAAGAAAAGGAAGTGCTACACAAATTAACTTATAACTATAACATAATTAAGTGTAGTATTTATATATACATTCAAAAACAATAATTAAACTTATGTAATTAAACAAGTAAGGAAACAATCACGGATCCCTTGTTATACTCAAAAGTGAAAGTCATAAAGAAAGCTATGTGATAAAGGTCTTATACAAAATTCAAACTCTAAACAATATACTATATATCTCCATATATATACATATATATCTACTCGATACCCGGATATACATTGCCTCATTACAAGATCTCCGAAACTGTTAGACGTAAACACTCAAATTTAGGTAGAGATATTGCTTCTGCCATTTGGAGCTCAGCTAGGAATGGATTTTACAAAATTCCTCCCCCAAAGGGACTTGCGGGGATGTACTGCAAGTAAAGCAGATGACGAACAGCTAGACGTAATACAAAATTCAGAAAATTAAATTTTTTTTTTTTTTTTTAGCCGACGGGTAAAGGACAATTTCAGTTGATCTCGTATTTTTCGATTTTCAGACCATTTCTCGAAGATTGTTGGGTAAATACTTTATTATTCTGTATTATTTCATTTAAACAATTTTTCAGTTTAATTTAGTTAATATATATTTTTTTTTTTATCAGTGATGTGCTTCACTGTGAAAAAAGTATTTACTAAATAATCACTCGGAAGACGTAGCCCTCTTAGATAATCAGTTCACTCACCATCTATTATTAACTAGAAACTATACTCTAATTATAGTAATATAATATGCAAAGGAGAAAGAAAGCTTAATTATTTAGTGAGTAGTATTATTAAAAAAAAAAAAACACTTGAGATGCATTTCTAGTTAAGAAACGTATACAAATAACACTGTACATAACCGATAGCAGAGGGTCATTGACCTGACATTTTTTATTGCGATATAAAATATCAATGTTGCAATTATACTAAGTAAACGACCACAACAATCCATTTTTTAATTCCACGAGACAACTGAGACGTCACCTGATAACGAGTGATACGCACGTCGGTGTAATGTAGCGCTTGTTGCAATGATATTCTTTATGCTAATTTGTGTTGTCGTCGCTCCGAGATAGAAAAAATTGACTCTCGTTACAATAATAATTTAACTGAATACAACACCTTTCAAACCGGACTGCATTATTAACGCTGTACTGCCTGTCAGTGATGGGCGATGCGGTGTTAAACAACCTCGTTTAATATAAAATCTCGCAAACTTTCTATCAACGAAAACCGCTAGCCGCCATTTTGATATACAGCCTTGTTTTCGTTCCGAGCGCATAATTATCGAATATTAATTGTCGATATTTATTGCGACGCGATAAACTTTCTTGAATGTTGCGAATTAGTGTGCGGCGTGCGGCGCGCGTGTGCGTGTGTGCGCGCGTGCGTAAGTGTGTACGTGTGTAAGGGTGCGCGCGTGTGTGCGTGTGTCGGCACGCGGTGGGACGCGCGCGTGTGCGTCGCGGCGCGCGTGCGTGCGTGTGCGAGTAGTGCGGCCAAGGCTCGAATTACGATTTAAATGTATTTTTCTCTCGATATCGAGTATCGGGCGAATGATTAATTGCGCCCGCATCGAGAGGTCGCCGCTTTGAGATGTTTCGCTCGTACGGAATGGAGTTAGAGTGAGTTTGTGTTATGTTTTAATCGAGTATGAAACGGGTCCCTGTCGAGGGCCTAATTTACTCTCTTTCTATCTCCGCTGTGCTCGCGTTGTTGCTCTTCAATTCTTTTCCCCCATTGGGGTTCCGCAAAAAGTTTTTTTTTTTAAATAAACACTCTTCCATTACGTGTAGCTTATTAAGTACCATAAAACATTTGATTAGTTACCAATCGGAGGAAAATGGAAATCATTCGATTTAACAGTTTAAAAATATTATTTCTTGTTTTCGATAGTGTTTTATAATTAATATGCGACTAATTAAAAAGTTACTTGAACTTAGACATTGTTGATACAAATCTAAAATAAATTAGTTACACTTCACTTGACCAGTGTAGTGGATATATAGCCTGAATGCTTCCTATAAGTTAAGACCCCGACTCCCAGTAGTGGGAACATTAAAACAGCTGTTTATTATTTTCCGAACAAAAAATATTATTATATATTAAGAGGCTAACTTTAATGTGAAGTGCACGTTAAACATAACTGTTAATACAAAGGCCATTAAAAGCCTCCCATTCCGCGCTACAAACTATAATAAAGATGGAGCGAACGCAGATAAGGTGCCGGATAGGAAAGGTGAAAAAAGAAAATGTTGAGCACCTCTGGCCAGCAGGTGCAGACGGCTGCGAAGAGAAGTACGAAAAGCATCAACCGTTAAGATTTGTACGGCAATCATAAAATCGCATACATTAGCATACGGCGAGCGGCGAAAAGAAAAAAAGTGCGCGCTGTACGCGGAGCGGGATCGTAAACCTTTCGCCGATCGCATCGAAGGAATTACCGCTACGTTATGAATAACGCCTCGGTTAAATAATTAACGGTAGCCAACTGTTACGTGGTACACCGCTTCGACTCCTGGACCACTTGCGGAGCTTAGTTGTTTGGTCCAACTGGCTCACTATATTTTCATTAATCAAACCCACCTGATGGTGTTAACCTACCCACACCAACCTGACGCAAGTTAGGATGATATATAAATCAGAATATACCCGTCGCTTTGAGATGTAAAATTTAAATTCCGCCACCTCAATAATTTCAATAGCTACAGCGCCCTTCGAACCGGAACACAGTAATCTGCGCGTACTATTCGACAGCAGGAAAAGGAGCTGTGGTGTTATCCACCTACACCGTCTCCGACAACAGACCGGAAGCGGTGTTTGCCAGATAAAGTCCCACACTTGCACTTGTCACATAAAATCATGTGAAATTGTAAGTGTAAGCTATTAGAGGTGAAAAAAAAAAAAAAAAACCGCATGGTTTGCGTGCATGCAACCCATTCAGGATTACATATAATTGCTTAATACAAGAATTCAGTTGTGCGAAGCTCACAGCTGGCCCATTAGTGGGACACTGACCAATAATGTTGTTAGCGGAGCGGACATGGCTCAATTTACATCCGTCGGTTGTATTTCAACTAAGTTTTTAACTGTTTCCAAAATCACAGTTAAAAAGAGAGAAGAGAGAGAGAGGATTAACTCTTATACTTCCGGCATCAGCTTCCGTTACAATTTATTCAGTGATTGTCAACATTTGGATGATATGAAGACATTGAAAATATGATAAGAATATTTAGTATTAAACGCAGATGGTAAGGGTGCATGGGTGTAACAACTTGGGGTTAATTAGGATTATAGATACTGCACCAGAATATACTGATCGCTTTGAGACATTGCATTAGCTACTGTCTTTCAAACCGGAACACAGTAATGTTTGAACACTACTGTTTTACACCGGAAAGAAGAGATGCGGCGGTACTTAGACGGTCTCCAGCAGCAGAGACCTACTAACAGGAGAGTACAATGAGGTGCTGTGTATATCATCTTAACTAGCAGCTTATTTACTGTTAGGCAAGTTTATCTCTTACCATCAGGTCTCGCTGGTCCATGGTTATAGCTAGTTATGGCGATTTTTGTCTAGTGAACTTGTTTGTTTTCAGATTAACAAGGTTATCAAGTTTTATTTAATAGTAGATTTAGTAGTTATGATCAAGACTCTAGTCTGTTTTTTTTGTTTTGGTTTCGGGGGCTAAGTCTATAAAAAGATACTGTCTTCTAGGTGAAAGTCAAATGGAGATATTTGTCCGCTAAAGCCTCTGCGGTCACTGAATCTCCATTCGGAACGCAACCGCGGCAAAGACTATAACCTAACACATCCTTCATTATTTGGACGATGTAAAATAAGACCCCTAGGCAATGGCTAGACAATATCAAGACCTATACAATAACAGAGCCAAACGAAGATAAATCTAATGTGAACATAATTGAATGTTTTCAAAGGAAAGATACTTTTTTTAACTATTTTTCTATTTATGTATGAAAATAAAAGTTTTTAAACAAAAAGATGAACTACACAAGTTTGCCGCCCGAATCTGTCTACTTACAGCGTTCTAGATTCAAAACGCTTAAATCGATTTTAATTTTTGTATTTCCGTTTGAAAATCGATTCGCTGGAAAATATTATTATTAAAGGTTTGTTTACGCTGTTAACCATTAAATGCTATACCACCGCTTACCATCAGTTAGGGTTGTGGTCGAGTATTAATGTACGTGAAGATAAAAATTTGAGGTTTTTCTTGAAGTCCGTTTTAAGTTTATGCAAATGATTATAATTCCGTTTTAATAAGGAAACGTCTTGGAGCCGGCGGCGTCGCGGCGCGGTGGTGTGCCGAGGTGGAACTGATGCGAGACCCTCGCCGGTTAATATTGTAATTATTGTGTGGATGGCGTTGAACTCCCATGGCTTGGTGTAATAAAAAAAAAATAATTACACGTCAGATCCGCTTCCAAGTAAATCGGACGGCGTACGGGACCGCCAACTCGCGGCACAATCGCGCGGACTTCACGAATCGACAATCTCTCTGTTGTATAAAGAAATTACCCGTCGCCCTCGCGCCATCTTTTATTTATTTACGCGCGAAACGTTTTGACGGAGGATTTAAAAATGGAACGCGCATTCCGCGCAATCACTTTCCTTAGGTAATATCATAGAGGTGCATTTTTACGATTTTAAATTTTGTAGGTTGGTACACTGAGTATACCAACAACCCTTCTTCTTAAGGTGCTGCTTCGAACTAGCGGGGGTTGACGGTCAGTTCACCATATTTAGACCGTTCTCTCGCGAGGCGGAACAGCAGCCATGATTTCTTCGATACATTACCAATTGTAGTGCTTCATAAATAAATTTCTTGATCAATAGCTTTGATTATATACATTAATGATTTAGCAATATAATGATTTATTAGTGTATACGAGATATTAAATCATACGCCCGTACATAGAAATCTAGCGCCAGTTAGAACGATATACACTGCAACAGATTGTGCTTATAGCTTTAAAATATAAATTACAGAATAATGTTACTACAGTAACTTTACTACCTATTACGCTGTTTAAACTACAAAATTGTTATATTAGCATACTGCTGTTTGGCGGCGGAAGTAAACGCTAGGATAGGGTCTACTTACTCAACGGCAACAGTAGCCTACATTACTTAAAAACCTAATAACATAGTTCGTTCACTATCGAGATCTATATATAAGTAATTATCAAATTTAACAGTCTGTAGTATTTTTTATCTCTAACAAGTTAACATTATTTACTTGATAACTTAAGTCAAAACTAATCTAGACTAGACTGTGTTAATTCTTTTACTAACGTTTGGTCACATCAGTTGATGCTACGAAAGCGAGAACAATCATGATTTCCAACTTCAACTTACTCATTTAGATTACACTTAAGTGTTGTGCTTACTTTCACGAGTGTTCAATTAGTCGTTACCAAGTTCGAGTCGTTACAGTTGCGAAATCGCAAAGTTACATTTAACTTTAAACAGTTTACAAATATGTTAACTTTCTAACGGTTGCTAATATATCATTGGGAGTTTCCTCTCAGTCGGTGTCACTCTTGAAAGAGTGATCGTGGTCATCACTTTGTTTCGGTCGCAAGTTTAATAACACGTCGCCAATCCTCTCTGATGACCGCCTTCCTAGTGCTTTCATAGTGGCAACGATGATGAGCCATTTGCTGTCTTTACCTGGTCAGTCTATCTCATAGGCGTTGTTCCTCGTGGCTTGGTACCTTGAATATTTCTCTGAGCCACAAGTAGCTCAATAGCTATCTACCCTCGGCGGCATAAGCCCAAATAGGAGAGGATACGAGACTGTTCCAAAGATGATAAACGCTGCTTGATGCTAAGTCCTCGAAGTATACTCCGAGCAGTCTCCTCCAGCACCACATCTCTAGAGCCTCTATCCTCTTCTCTACTTCTCGCAAGATATTAAAAAAAACGGGCATGTTTAAGTTGGAATCGCACGTGGCCATCATCAACAGCTGATAACAGTCCACTGCTAGATATAGGCCTCCGCCAAAGATCTCTGTATAGCCGGGCATTAGGAGCCGTCATTTGAAGGAGTTCAATGAGTGAGTTGGGCCATTTCCCAGCAGCTGGGAAAGTTGGGCTTGGTGGGAGCCAGAGCCAGAGCCTCGTTTTTTTATTAGCAGGTTGTACTACGAGCAGGTGAGGTTGGCTTAGGCGAGTAAGTTGTTGTGCGGGACCTTGTACAACTGGCCATACACTTGGCTATTGTGGAGGTTATCAGTAGAGTCTTGAGAGAGATGAGCCAAAGTACCTGCAGTGGGAACATTAAGACAGAGCAAAGAAATCATAACCTCGAAACTAGTTCAGCAGTCCGGGGCGGCGCGGGTGCGAGCGCGCGGGCCGAAGCGGCCGTGACGCCGGTTTTAGCAACTAAACAACGTACGCAAAATAGAAAAGTTAACAAAACAAAAATATCAAAACCATCCACCATAGCATTGTTAAGTTGGAAATTAAAAAAGTTTCAAAAGAAAGAAGTAATCAACATTTTCAGCGGTGGGCTCGCGCGCCGCTAAAAACTAACTCGTATGTTATTTGCGGAGGAATTCAGACACAGAATAGAAAAAGATTAAAACTTGAAAAACAAATACCCCCGTTTTTTTTTATTCGTTATTACTTTTTTTTTCGGTGCATATTAAAAATGGACGAGTGTTGTTTCACGAATGTCTTTCTGTTTAAAAAAAAAATATATAGGCAATGGTGCCAACATATAAAGTATTTTTTTTTCTCTGTTCAAACATGGAATGCGAAATTAAAAAAAAATATGTTAAAATATTTTTTTTTAAATTGTTTAATAAGTCTTTATATCGTCATCAGCTGATAGACGCCCACTGCTGGACACGAGCCTCTCTCCAATATTCCCACATCGGGTAGGGATTTATTATATATGGAGACATTTTGGGTAGCTTCCCACCACCCTTGTCTAATACGGGTTGGTAGGAGCCATAGCCTCGTCTGTTGATTACCAGGGTGTACCACGAGCTGGTGAGGATGTCTTGGATCCTGTATGTAGGTATGCATAAATCTTTATATATACCATATCTATATATAAGGTTGGCAAATATCTCCCTTCCGCTTTTTTGCTCTTTATTCAATGCTTTATAAAAAGTGTTACAGTGATCGGATTTAGTTCAAATATGCGCCGTTTTGTTCGATAATCTGTTTCCATCTAGACGGCAACTTCATAATACCTCCCTCGTAGAAGCCCCCCTCCTTATTTGCGAAGAACTCGGACAGCCACTTTTCACAAGCCTCTTTTGAGTTCAACTGTACACCACCAAGGGCGTTCACCATGGACAGGAACAGGTGGTAATCACTTGGCGATATGTCCGGGCTATATGGTGGATGCGATAAAACCTCCCATCCGAGCTCCCGTAGCTTCTGACGAGTCATCAACGAAGTGTGTGGTCTGGCGTTGTCCTGGTGGAACACTACACCCTTCCTGTTGGCCAATTCTGGACGCTTCTGGTCGATCGCCTGCTTCAAGCGGTCCAGTTGTTCGCAGTAGATGGTAGAATTAAGCGTCTGGCCATATGGGAGCAGCTCATAGTGGATGATTCCCTTCCAATCCCACCAAACACACAGCAAAACCTTCCTGGCCGTCAATCCCGGCTTGGCCACTGTTTGGGACGATTCACCGGCCTTCGACCACGACCGTTTTCGCTTGATATTGTCGTATGTGATCCATTTTTGGTCGCCAGTCACCATCCGCTTCAAGAATGGGTCGAGTTCGTTCCGTTTCAGCAGCATATCGCAGGCGTTGATTCGGTCCAGAAGGTTTTTTTGCGTCAAATCATGCGGCACCCAAACATCAAGCTTTTTTTTGTATCCAGCCTTCTGCGGATGGTTTAAAATGGTTTGGTGACTAACTCCCATCTCCTGGGCGATGTCACGAGATGCCACATGCCGGTCTAACTCGATGTAGTCCATGATTTGATCGGTATTTGTCGTCACAGGTCTTCCGCCGGCTGGCTTATCCATGGTGTCGTTTTCACCGGTTCTGAATCGTCGAAACCATTCCTCCGCGGTTCGAAGTGATAGAGTACCATCCCCCAAAACACCATTAATCTCACGGAACGTTTCTCTAGCGGATTTGCCTTTAACGAAGGAAAACTTTAAAATAGCGCAAATTCGGCGTTAGTGAACTCGCATGTTTACACGTCTATAACTGTTGAACGCAATATCCAAACTAATTATGCATAGCGTCGTTTTGTAGGTTATGTCAAGACCTTTCAAATTATGTATAGTATTGCCAGATACGAGCTCTGTAGCGCTTTGTACATAGCCGCGAAATTCAAAAGACAAAAAGGCGGAAGGGAGATATTTAGCAACCCTATATATATATCACCTAATTATAAATTATGTATTAAATATATAAATATATTTAGATTGTCTATAATTATGTGGACAGATGATATGAAAACAATTGTTGGGAGTTATTGGACCTCAGCACAAGACAGTGCTTTGTGGAACACATTACAAGAGACCTAGGTCCAAAAAATGGACCACTAACACTTCAAATGATGCTGATCACAATCTATTTAGTCCTTAATAAACCTTTTATAAACTTACTACTTTTTTATTCAATTAACTAACGAAACTAGCGGCACACTTGCACACAAGTTAGGATGGTGTACACTGCACCATTTTGTACTCTTCGCTTTGAGACATATGATGTATCTCTTCATCATCAGCCGATATGTCTACTGCTGGACATATGCCTCCCTAAAGATCTCCAGCATGTCCATCTCGTTACATAGTAATTACACTAGCTACGGCGCCCTTCAAACCGAAACACAGTAATGTTTGAGAACTACTTTTCGTCGGCTGCAATAGATGCTGCGGTGGTACCTAGACGGCCTTCGGTAACAAAGACCTACCAACCTTTACCCGTCCTTGGTTCGATTCCAATCGTGAGTATTCAATACGGAAATGCTTCAACATTTAAAGCTAAGCTGTCACTTAAAATCACGTGAGATTAATTACGAGTAATTATACAGTAGATAATAATTAAATTCTATTATATGCGATAACAAAAAGTCCTTTTTAACGAAATGCAGTGACGAGCCAATGATAACGAACAAAGGACAGTGCGCCGGCGCGTCCTGACTACTGATTGGTTAAAACAGCGATTAGACTGGTCTATTTGAAGGTCGCGGTGACTCAGGCTGCATTTGTTGTGTGTTTGTGTGTGCCTGCTGCCGTGCTGGCGCGATCGATGAGCGGAAGCGGGAGCGGGAGCGGGCCGCAACTGAGCCTAGACATCAACTACTGTTAATACCGGACTTAGTAATATATCTTTCTAAAAGATCTATCTTTCCTTTAAAAGGTTCCAATTATAATTTTTTTTTAAGATATAAATTATCCTTAATTAAATATAAAGTAGGAATTAATAAGTTTACAGCTTACTAAGGGGTTTTTAAAGAATTACCAATTTAGTACAATCATTAATGATCAAGGATAGTCATAATTGGTCCTTGGGCTGTCATGTAAAAAATTTAATAGTGGTCCTTACCGTCAAATACCAATATGGTCTCTGAACCCCAAAGTACCATATAGTACCAACTTTTCTTTTAGTAAGCGGTGATGGAGGATCGTGTTCCGGTTTCAATGTGCTACAGCTAGAGTAAGTATGCTATCAAAGTTAGTCTTTATTACTTAAGTAACTACAATACTTAATAATACTGGGTTGCTTCTCTTTTATTCTACTTAGTGACAAGACGAGAGAGATGTTCACATCATAGCAATTCGATTACCTAAATCAGTGTTGCCCTAGTTAGGATTATATACACTACATTAAAATATGCTCGTAACACTGTTATATAATATAGTGTCTTAATACCGCAGTAATTTCACTAGATGCAACGCCCTTCAAATTGGAACAAGCTAATGTTTGAATTCTATAGAAATGGGAGCTGTGGTGTCACCTACCCACTGTATCCGGTAGGAGACCTACCCCCAGTGAACACTACTTTAAGATGTATATTATGTATGTCCTATTACAGGTTGTATAAAAGAATTTTGCAACTGTATGAATGCACTAGGAAGGCGGTCATCAGAGAAGAATGACGACGTGTTATTAAGCTTGAGACCAACACCTGAAGTGATGACCACGATCACTCAGTCAAGAGTGATACCGAGATGTGGAGTTGGAGGAGAATGCTCGGAGTATCGTCGACTGATTTCGTACCAAGGAGTCTATACTTCGAGAACTCGGATTCAAGCAGCGTTTATCATCTTTGGTACGGTCTCGTATCCTCATCTTTTTTGGCCACGTATGACGTCGAGGGTAGGTAGCTATTGAGCGACTCGTGGCCCAGGGAAAGGTTACCAAGCCACAAGGGAAAACGCCTATGTGATGGACTGACCAGACAAAGGCGGCAGCAAATGGCTCATCATCGTTGTCACTATATGAGTGCACTAGGAAGGCGACCATGAGAGAGGAGTGGCGACGCGTTGTTAAGTTTGCGACCAACACCTGAAGTGATGACCACGACCACTCAGTCATCAGTGATACAGACAAAGAACAAAGAAAGGAATTCGTCGATACGCAACTGTTGTCGCGCCCGCTCGTCAATTGCACCACACATAAGTGATTCAACACGGAAACCGGCGATGTCCTTGTTTGGCACATCGCGAATATGCGCATAGAATTGTCGACGTTATTCGCCAGTTAATTATCATTATTAAATGTCCTTCCCGGGAATGGCAACATTAACTAAACGGTATACATACATATGTGCGTGTGTGTGTGTTTTTTTTCTAAATTTATAGCTAGACTTCATTCTTAGCGCGCCTGGAGAATGATGACTCGCGTTATCCTTTGAAGATTTACGTAATTCACTTGCGTTTTACTGACGTCCAGTATGAGTTTTATTGTCTTGTATGTTTATACAGCGCTGTATTAAAATACAAGGCATTTCAATATTAAAATGTGGTATTCACATAAAAGTGTAGTGCTCATAACGCACTATGAGAATGGAAGTGGTATAAAACGGAAATTGTTGTTTATACGACACGAGCAAGAAAGTCTTCAAAATAGAGAGTTGATAGGTAGAGGTAGTAAGGTCTTTGCATCCTGGTTATTCACCAGCAGCTCATATTTCTGTAGTGTACAAATATAACCGTGTTCCGGTTTGAAAGGCGCCGTAGCTAATGAAATTATTAGGATAACGAAACTTAACATCTCAAGTTTCAAGGCGACGGATCCAATGTGATGCTGTATATGCCATCGTATCAAGCGTCACATTGTTACGGGTGAGATCACTTGCCTTCAGGTGATCACCTTCGTTTTATCCTATCGTATAATAAAAAAAATCTCCATGTTATAAATCTCCTGCCTCTACCATAGTCCGTCTCATTGTCTCTTAACACCAAGTGATCTGATACACGTTTGAACCCAGGGTTGACCATCCAGAAGAAACAGATATCTCTGTGGTATACAGAAGGTATTTAGCCGCTGTGCCATTGAAGAGGAAACTGATGGAATATTTTTTTAAATTATATAACTTTCATCATATCCTCAAGAAACAAAGCCACTGCGCCGCAGAATCAGTTAAACCTTGGAGAAACCATATCACATCAACTTGGCAGAACCACTACTGTCGGTGGTGGATGAAGCCGTGGTAGCTAAACATTGTTAAGCTATCACGGCTGAACTGACATCTCCGAAGAATTACTAGCTTTCGAGGATATATACACAGGGCTACCGAAGTGGATAAATAATCGGGCTATCTAGATCCTTTGTGAGAGATGTCTCAAAGTCCCTACAGTGGGAATTATACTACAGTACCATTTCCAAACCAGACGGCAAGTGGAACATCACACGTGGAATCGACTAATCAGATTATACGTTCAGCGGATTCATTTAACGCATGGGAAAAATACTCAAGCCTGCAGCTGCGCCCACTGCGCCCACCTCGCCCACCGCGACCACCGCGACCACCTCACCCGCTCAACGGCGAGTAATGCTTACAATCATGTTTAGGACATCAAAAGCACCGCGCATAAACTAGACAGAGTATCCGCCATATTTAAATTCTGTTTTTTTTTTTAAAAAATACAGTTGTCACCAACATTTTTGCCGATGAGATTCTTTCAATATAGCACCATTATATAATTTGTAAATAACATTACTTAGCCAAATAACGTGGGCTATTTTATTAAGAATGGTGTACCCGGAAATACCAATCAACACCTGAAGTGAGGATAATGACCACGACCACTCTTGTCATGAATGATACCAACGTAGAAGACAAAAAAAAACCGGAAATATCGATAATGATGAAAACATCTAAGTAAGTCTAAAGATATATATATTATATATGAGAATACTAAGTCGGATGTAATTTATGTGGATGACTGTACTGTAACATCATCAGCCGACAAAGATCCCCTGCTGGACATACACCTTCCTCAAAGATCTTCACATCTACCAGTTTTGCGCCGCCGTCATCCAGAAGCTTCCCGCGACCTTCACCAGATCGTCAGTCCACCTTCACAGACAGTATGGTCTTCGTTACTGGCAGGCACTCGGAACCATCGTTTGAAGGCTCTTACCCACCATAGGAATATGGTGCTGTACTGTATAAGCTGTAAATATATTATATCAGTCTACTATGTTCTTCTTAAAGCGCCTCTCCAACTGGTGAAGGTTGGCGATCGGCGTGGTACAGTTCCTTCTGCCTCTGGCCTGGCGGAACAATTAGTACGCTTCCTCAACCATGACTTGTTCCTTCTCCCCACCTTTCGTTTCCCTGTGTTCTCCACGACTAGATCTTCCCAATTTTGTTTGACAAAATTCTATCAAAGCTGTATTAAAAGAAAATACTAACCTCTAAATTATAGTAAGCGTTACATTTATATCATTATTATCATCATCATATACTTTAGGATATAAACCATACCCAAAGAACATGGTCACTATAAAAAAAAAGTATATACATCGAGCTGTTACAACGACCATAATATATATTTATATATGTATATAGTCTTATGTAAAATAAAACTTTAACATAATCCGTTTTTATTCGCGATGGCGGGTGCAGAGGTGTGGCCAAACAGGATTCCGGTTACCTGATACGGCTGTTAAATCTCGGGAGACAATGAGCGGCCGGATGCACGGCATCCCGCGCGGCCTCCGCGATCTCGGTCACGTCGGATTGGGAAAATGGGAACGGGGTCCGTAATGCTGCTGACGTCTTCAGCTCAATCATAGATGGAGCAGCAATTTAGGATAACGTCAAATTCATTTCCGTATCTGTATACATCTATCTAGCTATGTATCTGTAGAAAAACATAAGTATATGGATCAGATCTGTTGTATATGTCTTCTAGTTTTTTTATTCGAAGCGACAAGAGGAACAAGATATACCATTATAGTAATTAATACGCCACAACAGCAGCTTTAGTTAGGATGGTATACACTGTCCCATTACCGCAGTAATTTCACGAACAACACCTTTACTACACACTACTATTTGGCGGCAGTATAAAGAGCTGCGTTGGTGCTTAACTAGACGGTTTTCCGCCATTTTGTAAAATAAGTTTCAGTATTTTTTATGATCGGCCGCCATTTTAACTTTAAATAAATCTTCTTAAATTTAAAGTTAAGATGGCGGTCGATCACAATACACGTCAAAGCTTTTTTTTACAAAATGGCGGAAAACTGTCTCGGCAGGTGCAGCTAAGGAGCTGTTGTTCATGGAACTGTAATCTTCAAGAAGTACAAATAGACAGCAGAACTGCTGAACTTCCCGCGATCTTTGACCCTTCCCATACACTCCTAAACCAGTGTTTTTTTATTCAATTGAAAGACGAGACGTCGGGGATGTTCATATGATAGTAAGTGATACGGCTGGCCCTAACATACTCGAAGAAGATATATACTTCAGCACATTGCGCTTGTCGCCTGAGACATAAGATATTAAATCTCATTACTATGGTAATTACTAGCTACAGCGCCGTCTCCGGCAACTGACTACTACCAGCAGTAAAAGCTGTTCAGCTGAGGAGTTGTTCTTAGTGGAACTGCAATCGTTAAGAAGTGTAAGTTGTCAGCAATAGTGCTAACCGTCCTGCGACCTTTGACCTATCCCATACAGTCTTATACAAGAGCCGGTGTATAACCAAGCTTTGATCTCATTGTAAGTTAACACTTCGAAATACAGGTTAAATGGTAATCAATGATAATTAAACAAGATAATAAAAATAAATTAACTTATTTTTACAACACTTGTAGTTAACTTAACCTTCTTAAAGCGTACGTTTCAGTTATCACCTGCGCGCATTATCTCGCATGATCTACGCGATAGAACGTAAGGTAAACGGAAATACCATTTACAAGTATTAATAATTAAGTTGTATTTGAGCCTTTAATGGAGGATGTTACGTCATTGACACGCCACTTCAAGTGTGAATAAGTAAACAGTATAATCTAAGACGCATTCTACAATTGATACTTTGTTGTTAATAATTAATCACTATAGTTTAAAAGTTGAACAAGTTATTGTATATTTGTCACATAGTGTATAAAGGGCAGCGTCTATCTCTGCCGGCAAACTACTGTGCGAAAATTACTGTTCCGGATTGAAGGGCGCTGTAGTTACTGGAATTACTGAGGTATTGAGAGCAAGAACTTCTGTATGAAGCCACGAGCAGGACGTTCACCTGGTGATATGTTATCGGCTCGCCCATAACAACGTGGTTAGGATGATATAGACCACACTGTATCAAGCTCATAGATTTATAAGATATGTAAGATATTAAATCTCGTTACCCCAGTCTGCTACAGCTAGCTACAGCGCCCTTCAGACAGGAACACAGTAATGTTCACTCACTATTAGTCGGCTGCAATAGCCGCCATTTTCACCGTTTAGACCATTAGTAAATAGTTAATTTTACAATTTGGAGGTTGGTATGCCGTAAAGCGGGCAGGGAGTACTAATCTAGAAATCACAAAAATTTTTTTTTTTTTTTAATTGTCATATACTGGAAATACTGACAACATTCAGTCAGATCCTCAATGTTGCAAGTAAAAAAAATAATTTAACAATGGTTTTTAAAGTAACCGCTTTATCGGGAGCATCGCGCCGCCGCACGCGACATGGCCGCCGCGGTCGCGGAAGCGGGACCCAATTATTTATAACGTTAATTTTAATAATTAATAATACTAAGTAAAACGTTTTTTTTTATCTCAAATAGCTTAACACTTAGCGGCAATTTATTAACATGTTAAGTGACAAATGTGGCTGAATGTTGAGATATGTTTCATTCGATAATTGTCATTAAGGACTTTTATAGGTTGGACTAGTTTTTTTTAAAAAAACGCGATTATTTATTAACGTAAATCATTAGATTATATTATATATTCATTATCGTATTACTAGGATCTAGAATTGTTTAATAGTCTAACCTAGTAGTAGTGAAACTTGAAATAAAATCAGTTTTATGTATAAATCTATAAAGCCTAGGACATAGCTTACCGATACATTTGCTTGTCTATGCTCTTAATCACAATCTCTAACTTTTTAGTGTTCTGTAAAGTTTTCATATATTATCTGTTATAAATATGTCTCTATTTCACGAAGTGATGGTGTCGATAAGATGTAACAATGTGGCGATAGTTAATATGATAATAACAACACTCAATGTGCCCGTCGCTTTGTGTCGCTAGATGTTAAGCGTCATTACATCAGTAATTTCACTAACTACAGCGCCCTTCAAACCTGAAAACAATGTTTCCACACTAATATCCTACCACAAAAACAGTAACTGCAGTTGCAACCACCACCGGCACCATCGCTTAAATGCCGCGAATGTAAACAAGAGAAAAACTTAATTAAGGCCCGCTTATAAACGGTTCCGCGCCCCTGGAATTCGATGGCTCACATTTGAATAAGGAATTAGAATAAGATAGCAAAAAAAAAATATGAGCATTAGAACGAGCGGAGCAGCCGGAGGGGGAAAGAGACGGACAATAATACCGGCACCCGATTGGCTGACCGCTTTTTATGCCTTAGTTCCCCTAATCTTCATGCCGTTCAACATCTGCCGGGTTAATGTTCATTCAAAATGGTGCTTTAAGTTTATGTGCATAGAGTCCACATTGCGGCGGGTCGGCTGAGGCTTCTATAATTTTTCTCCGCCACCTCCGGGTCGACGCACGCGAGTTGTTATTATCAATATTTAATACATCTCCCATCGGAGCGGACTTTTTTAAGGTCAGCGTTTATTGGAAAAAAAAGGGTTTAAATTATAATTAGTTTTTGCCATTTGGCTATTGGTTGGCAGATGGACGGGAACGTATTATGAAGACGATACTTTTTTTTTTTTATTAATTCAAATTCACTTTGAAGTTTCGCATGCGGACGCGGACGTGAATTATGCACACACACACACACACATACATACAAGTCTCGTTTTGGAATGAATAATCTGTGCGTTTAATTTATATGTATGTTTACTTTCATTTTGATTTTTGCGTCCACAAACAAAAGGATACATTCATCATCATCATCAGCTGATAGAAGCCCACAGCTGGACATAAGCTTAAACCAAAAAATCCCACATCGATCGGTCATCGTTTGATGTTCATTTCGGGGGTTTTGGGCCATTTTCTACCACACTGGTAAAATGTGAGCTGATGGGATCTAGAGCCTCGTCTGTTGATTAGAAGGATGCACCACGAGCTGGTGAGGTTAGCTTGGGTTGCATCAGCTGTTGTGCGGGACCCTTTGCATCCCTATAAAATAATAGAAAAATAGAGCGAAATATTTTCTAACTTACACCATTTTGAATTACTTTTCGCGTGATCGTACGATGTGGAGATCTTTGTGAAAGGCCTATGTCCAGCTGTGGACGTCTATCGGGTAAAGATGACGATGATGGCACCATTTTAGGATTAAGATTATCAACGCATCTTAACTATATATCAAAAATACATACAGCTGTATCGATATATATTCTCATATAAAGATTAATGCGAATTCGAATAGAGTTTGAAAGAACTCCTCGAATTCCATTGGTTCAGCTCCGGAATGGAATCAAGTACTTCTGTGTTGGATGAGCTGTTAACCGCTAGGCCACAGGGGCAATTGTATGCTTATTACGAGATCATTAAAGCAGGTAATAGGTTCGAATAAGTACGACTGAGCGCGCGGTGAATATAAATTCGTTCCTCGAACTGCGCACGGCTGTTAGGCAGATGCGAGGAAACATCACATACGATTTTTTTTTTTTAATCAACGAGTCGAACAGGTTCATCTAATAATAACTGACGTATAACTGGCAGTTTAAATGATATACACCGCAGTACAATGTGTAGTTCATGACTTTAAGTCTCGTTACTACATCAACTACAGCACACTGCAAACCGGATCAAAGTTCGTAAGCAGAAATAAAACTCCATTAAATTCAGCGTGCCGCTATCAAAATATATTTCACAGTTGCAATAAAAAAAATTGGAGTTTATAGTTTAAAAAAAATGTATGAAATGAAAATGGGCCGAATGTTGTGCTCCCCTGACTTCAAGTCGTCCGTGCAAGCTACAAGGAAGTTGATGGATGAAGCGCAACACAATCAGTTAAAGTACACACACGAGATATGAACCCAGTTATGTTTGCCATCACCGAGTATCATAAGTGCCACTTTCCTTTGGATGATTACTGGAAACAACTATAACTGAAATGCGACTGATTTTTTTTTTAAATATGGAGCAAAGATATATTTTTCTTATACGTCATTAAGGTACGAGACGAGAGATTGTTCACCTGATGGTAAGTTATACATCCGCCTATAACAACGCGACCCTAGTTAAGATTATATACACATCAGTAATTACACTAGCTAGAGCGTCCTTTAAACCGGAACACAGTGATGGTTGCACACAACTGTTTGTGGTAGAAATAGGCGCTGCAGTGATACCCATCTAGACCATCTCCGGTAATCTATATATAATATATAGCTATCATATAGCTCTAGTTGGGATATTTATACTACATGCTTTAAAATTCATTGAAATCAGGTTCCGGGTCTGTTACCATGGTAATTTAAATAGCTATAACGTCAAACTATCCCATTTTCAATAAATGAAATATTTGAGATAAGTTATTTTCATTACATTGTAGCGTCAAAATATTAAGTATTATATATTTATTGTTATTATTAAACAAATGTTATTAATAATTAGTATCATTTTCCATTAGTTCACAAGATCGGGGCTGCTTTTCCTGCGCCCTAGCTCCACCAACCCCCATTGGGCCAGCGCGGTATGAAATGGCTGAAATCCACATATGAATCCCTACTCGATCGATCTGGGAATTCTCAGGGTCTACCAGCTGATGACGATATTAATGTCGTCAATGCGAAAATGTTTACGATTTCTGTATAACAAGCATTGCCAACGTACACTCAATCAATATTCCAGACATGTGAAGAAATAGCAAAAAAAAAAAACGTAATGAATTATCTATGCTTTGTACAATGTTCGTCTGCATTAATCAATATTCAGTTATGGCGGTTAAAAAAAAATGCGTTTTCCGTTGCGCGCGCACACGCACACGCACACGCGCGCACGCGTGTACACGCGCACGCGCACGCACACATGCGCGGGGACTGTTTTCTCACGGCGCGAGCGGCCCCGTCGCCCGCTCAGCCGTGGCGCGCCGCTTCGATTCTCGAAAAAGTTTTTGCTATCACATCCAATCATGCATCGCCGATTGATGAGATACAGCATGATATAACAGCACCGGATTTAATGACGTTCAAGTGGCATTAATAGTCCGGATCCTCACGACACTCGAACCGTTGGAAAACTCGACACAAACCCGTCGCGCATGAGGTGACGCCGCGGTGGAAACAGCAGGAGGCAAGGTTGACGATAGATATAGATAGAACACAATAGCAGCTAATAGGAAACATATTAGTTAGAAATTAGCTTATCAAATACCTAACAGTGTTAACGTTATCAAAAAAAAAAAAAAAAATTATGTTGGTAACACTTCAATTAACTATAAATTAGCAATGCAAAATAGCATTTCGAATATGGCAACACTGAACAAACGTCAAATGTTTCACGGGCAGTCATTCGAGCATTAGCTGCAGAAAAGCGTTGACCGTGTGAACTGTTAATTGGTCCGCCGTACCGAGTAGAGTCTGTTCCTCAACCATTATGTTCTTTAACCAGGATATTCTTCTTCTTCTCTTCTTGTATAACTCTGTAGCAGTTAATATCAATTAACTGCTACAGAGTTATACAATAACATATTATAGTCAGCCGATAAACGTCCACTGGACGTAGGCTTTCCTTATAGATTTCTACGGCTATCGATTATGATCCACACTGCGAGGGATCGCTACTAGGACCTTGCTGCCTTATCTGTCGTCAGTCCTTCGACCAATGTCCTGGGACTTTTGGACTATGACAGAATCTGTAGTTTGGCAGATTTCCTCATTTCTGATTCAACTAAATTCTCAATCAGAAACTCCGATCATACTTCCTCTCCATTCCCATTTTAGATGAATTTACAGGGAATACATAATATATACCCAACATAACTTTTCCTGTATTATTTAAACATATCATTATTATCAGTCTTCATTTGTTTTTGGTACTTTAAACCATTGATATCATCAGCTCTTCTTCATACTGTAATTACTTATACGATGACATTTCTACTTATCCTAGGTCATATAGAATGTCATTGTCTTCATTCATATTCCCATTTCCAAATATAGTAACTCTTCTTTCACATTCATCTTTTTATTCTATTGTAACTATTTCATTATTAATATTTATTATCTTCTTTAACTTCAAGATTATTACTGATTCTAATTTACTTGTGGTAGGTCTCTGTCGGCAGTGCCTATTTCTGTCGCCAAACAGTAATATACAAACGTTCATGTGTTCCAGTTTGAAGGACGTTGTAGCTAGTGTAATTACTGGGGCAACGAGACTCAACATCTTATGAGTGAAGGTGAGGAGCATAATGTGGTTCTGCATATTATTCTAAATAGAGTCACGTTGTGTAGGCGTATCACCTACCATCAGGCGAACATACCGCTCATCTCGTCGCTTCACCATCCTCACTTGCTAGTAGTGTACCCTGCTATTCAACAAACGAGGCTCTGGCTTCCACCTACCAGAATTGGACAAGCGTGGTGGGAAATAGCCCAAAATCCACTTATATAAACCCCTACAAACGACAACCCTTCTGTCTGGCGATACCGAAAGTCATTCCTGTAAGGTCGAGGGAAACCGCTGGATGTTTGCAACACAAGATCGATCGATGTGGAGATCTTTGGAGGTGGCCTATATCCAGCAGTGTCTATCGCCTGATGATGATAATGATTCGCTTAATAGTATTAATAGTAGATTAAAAAAAAAACAACCCAGCTCTGTTGATTGTTGAGCGAAGGCGCGTGTGTCGCTTAATGTCGCGACGGTTATCGTCATTTCGTCACCGGCGCGCCGCCCGCGCCAAGTTTACACACAAAAAGCGGATATGTGGAACAATGAAGCTGCAATGAGCAGCATGAAGCGGATGAGTGTGCAGCGCAGGTGCACGAAATTGCGCAATCCCAGCGGTCAAACTATTTTAATATAAGCAGCCCATTGTGCGGCGGCATTATGTAACGCCCGGGGCATCGACGGCGGCGTCGCGGAACTATTTTGATTGAAATTGTTCCGGTATTTAATGCAAAGCTCCGCTTCCGCGGCGACCGTCCTGGGATGAAAAATGGTTTACGTACTAGTTGTTCATGTGGCTTCACCTCAGACTCCATCGGACGCTTCCTAAAGGCCCGGAACTCGGAGACAACTATTTGTGAACTTTGAGATGCTGTTGTTGCTTTACTCTCTAATGAGACTTCGTTGAACGTTCGGATTTATATAGACAATGTCGCTAACATTAAATCTAGTCTTTTATAATGAACTATTTGCAACAAAGGTTTTTAATAACGCTGCATGGATATAGAATGCAACCCCTTAACTTAGACTTCCATTCGAGACTACAACGCTAAAGTCATGAGTCCCTCATAAGATAGTCAAAAATATAGACAAGGGCTCTGTTGCAGGAGGTCGTCTAGGTACTACCGCATATCTTATTGCAGGTAAAAATAGTAGTGTTCAAGCATTACTGTGTGCCGGTTTGAAGGACGCTAGTTAGTGAAATTACTGAGACAACAAGACTTAACATCATATGTCTCAAAGCGTCGAGCATAATATGGTGTTATGTATACCATCGTTACTAGCACGACGTTATTATGAAACAGCGTATCACTTACCATCAGAGTCGTCTCTTATATTGAGGCTTAAGTCTACTTCTATAATTAATTCTTTTCAGTTCATTTAGAAAGTTAGCTATACGGAAATATAACCCATGTTTTTATGAAGGTTACTAAAACCTTAACAGACATACTTTCATATTTGTAATTTTACTGATAAAGTATAATAGTTAAGTTTACAAACAAAACTATGCTTTCGGACGATCGAGACAGTTACAAAGGATACATACAAATGTAAAATAATTAACATATAAGATATAACAACAAACTAAATGTTAAGTCTGATCTAATATCCTAAAGATTTAATAAGTAAATATTACACACAGAGGATTACATTCTTTACATTACGACGTCAGATAATTCCTTCAAATATGAGTTCCTAATGGCAGTCACTTTTTTCCAATGAAATTGAACTTAAATGACTTTATAAGCGACACAATTAAGCAAAGAAAAAGAGGAACGAGCAAAGTTAAATGAACCCATAATTTAATAGTTGAACGCGGCCATAACTTGTAATTTCACAAAGTTGGCATCACTGCCTAATGACAGTTAGAAGCGCGCGCGAAATTCTAAAATGGCCGCCGCAATAAAGAAATGATGATGCGTTTCGAATCACACAAATACACTCCAACGTCAATGAGAACTTGCGAAATGCGAGAAATTTCTTTTTCCAAGTGTTTACAGCTGAATGCCTATTCGGAATCGGAAACGTTGGCTGTGATATCCTTTTGTTACAAGTAATTGAAATAAAATACGTCTTATGATCATCATCATCAGCCGTTATACGTACACTGCTGGACATATCACTTAAAGATGATAACAAAATAATTGCATGCATAGCACCAAAGTGATCTCTAGTTAGAGAGGTGTGCCAGGATAGTAGCAAGTGGTGAGAGCTGGTCTCTGCCTACCCAATTGGGAACGAGACGTGATATATATGTATGTAAATACTAGAGATTATACATATGTATGTATGATCTCTAGTTCGAATTCAAGTCTACATTTTGTGGAGTATATTTGGTGGCAGGGTTTCCTCGAATCTGTCTGGCTACCTGACCACTCTAATTTTGTAATATGCCTCATAACAGTATTGCTGTGTTTCGGCTGTTAATTTATGAGAGCCGGAGTTTACTATCTATGGTCCCCGTCATCAGCCCGTTGTAGATAAAAAAAATCATAAATATCGTTTTGTTTAAAAATTAAAAAATCGGCGCTTAATCAACACTTCACAAGTTTCAATTCCAAAGATCACTATTCAGTAAAATGTTGGATACACCAGACAGTTGGCAGCGTTGCTAAATAACATAAAAACGCACTACCAACCTAAAAACTTACACCATTAAAGCGTTAATAAAAAAAAAATCTTCAACGCCTTTTGGCGCGTTCATATGACATACATGCCAGTCATGAATTGTCAGTCCGCTTTTTTTTTTTTTATTTCGAACGTGCAACGATGAAGGTGCTGCACCAGTTACAGCCACTCCGCGCAAGGTTCACTGTTCGCTCCTATGTAACCACTTATTAATATGAAGATATGAAATGAACACCTCCGCCGCTCACAACATAAGCATCACTAAACAGTCGCGATAACTCAGAGCCCGTTTACACATGAATTAAAAAAAAAAACATGTTTACACGATCTAGTTGCGAATAAGTAAAGTCTAATTAAAGGGATTTTATCGTGTTTATATTGTTATAACAGGAAGTAATAATTAGTATTTAAAGCGGTAGGTCTATGCCGGATACCGTCTAGGTAGGTAACGCCGCAACGCTTACTTCTACAGCCGAACAGTAGTGTGCAAACTCTACTGTGTTCCGATAAAACAATCATAGGGTCGGGGAGATTGGAGGTCCGCCGGGTCAACTTTCTACCTTAAATAGAGAAATTATCGTTACGCGACACACGGCTGTTCGTGGACGGCTAACATACGACTACCGGATTTCTCTCATCATTATTTTTTTTTAAATAACTCTACAATGTTGCCAACGTCGTATACAAAGCGAAAATCGGACAATTGAAAACAAACGATATTACGTTAACATTAATATCGCTACGTAGTATATTTATGATTGTACAGTATATATTAAACAATTTCTTATATTTAGTAACTAAGCAAAATGAATATTTAAAAATCTATACTGTCGTCATTATTTAACAGCGATTATGACAGTACAGGCAAACGACTAGTTATCGTATTACTTATATGTCTTTGAAACCAAAATAATTACTTTGAAGTTACAATTAAATCAAATAACAAGTTATGTAGTAATTTAAAAAAAAACTCGTATTAATAATAATATTGTTGAAAAGTAAAAAATATATGTTTTTCTTTTAAGGTCTACAAATTTTCATTTAATTTTGGCTATGTACCATTTGACCTTAAATACTTTAAAGAAAGTTACAGTAACTTGTAGAACTTAAATCGATATAATTAATAAAAGTATAAAACGAGTATTTTACTTCGTTTTATAATCTTACTGGTGCTCGCTCGCTTTGCTGACTGTAAATCCCCTGGAACCCCATTTGGGGGTAATATTTCGTAAAATCCGTTCTTAATTGAGTATTTTTTTAAAAAGTGACAGTAATCAATGAAAAGCAACTGTAGTTGTTGGTTAAAATTGGAAACATACCCTTTTGCATGTTATGATTGCTAGAAGGGTAACTTCTGTTCGTAAAGTCAAAGCAATGGAAAATTTGCGTTCCATTTTTAAATCGTTAATGTCAATATAGTCAACGTTCAAAATGAAATATGGCGACCGAATATTTCTTCATGCAATAACGGGTCGTGTAATATGTACTTTTTAACGTTGAAATATTTTTACTGCGTATACCAGTATATGTTTTTATCACAAATATCTTTGCGCTAGAATTTAATTTTAAAAACCTATTTAGAATGTATCGTTGCTGCGCTGTGACGTCACGCACCGAGCGCGCCAAAATGGCGAACTGTCATAGCAACCTGCTATTATAGTCAATCTCAAACAATCTATAAACGTTACGATTTATTTAATTACAATTACATAGTAGTATAGTACTATTTAATTAATAATAATATATGTAATATAGTTCGAATTAAAAAAATATTTATTCCCTGTTATAGTATGGGCTGATGTAATATAATTTAAATTCGTTTGAAAATTAAACAAAGATGGCGTTGATCGCTAACGCAAATGGCGACGAAGTGTTAAACGCTTTTATGTCAAAAAAAAAAACAAACTGCGAATATTATAAGGCGTGTGTTAGTTTAATGTGAAATACCTAAATATAGGCACGAAAACTAGATAAGTATATACGGTTTTCATGCGCGGAATTGTATGTCAGGGTCGGCGCGGGCGGCCGTGTGCAGTGCGAAACGCGATACCTAACGATATCTAACTACTGCACGCTCAGCTGACGTTTGTCGCGTCACTATACATACATACGTACATATATATGCATACATACATATATATGCACGAGCGTTCTGCTTCTGTCAGCCGCGTACGTATAGCCGGATACACCAAAAGTTTCAAATAACTAACGACAGATTAAAATAAATCGTTGCTGTCAATTTTTGTTTGTGTCATATTAATACTAGGCGTCGATGCGTTGAAAATCATCATTAAATGAAAGTCATCATCAACCCACTGTTGGACGTAATCCTGTCCCAAAGTTGGGGATTACTTCTTTTCGTGGGAACGACGAGCACGGCTATTTTTTTGGTCTTTTGCGACGCCACGAGACTATCAAGATGTTATAGTAAGTCTTACGCCTGCCTATAACCATGTGACGCTTGCATTGAGCTCATTACCTTGAGACATAACATGCTGAGTTTCATTACCCCAGTGATTTCAATAGCTACAACGCCCTTCAAACCGGAACACACTATAATTAATTTCTGTGGCTTTCATAAATATTACTTAGAAAAAACCTAAATATTTGTATGTATCCTAATTATTAACAAAAATATATACAAATTGCACGACGGGCGTACATAAAAGCGAACAGAGAAGGAAAAACCAAGCCAAAAAGCAAAATCTAGCTGTTTTTTCTAGATTACCGAATTGTAAATTATACGTCTGATCATAACCACGACGTGATAGTTAGAATGATATACACTGCACCAATTAATACAGATTCACATTACTCCAGTAAATTGACTAGCATCAATATTTCCACACGACTATTTTGCCTGTTTCCTTGAGAGTCATATTGACTCTTGCAGCTCATCTGATGCTGGGCTCGTGGGCTCGGATCCACAGCCTGTTTTTTTTTTTAAATACAGACTCCATAAAGTATATGGAGTATAGTTATCCGACGGCGGATTTTCCTATTGTCTATGGATTATTGCTTTCTGGCGAATCTACTCAGTCGTCGAAGCCGGACTCGAGGTCTCGCCTATATAGGAAACTGGGTGATTACTATTTAGCGGCAGAAGTAGAAGTAGTAGTACAATTTTTTTTTCTAACTTTTCCTGATGTTATTATGATTAATAGTAATAAATATAGGGTAAAGCCCTGAAAGGCTTTACCCTATCCTAATCATTACAACATATTCATTACTAATTCATTGAAATTTTTTCTTACATATGTAATATTATTGTGTCCATGTGTATAAAGTAATATTTACCTATCCTTATTTCTATTGTTTACTATGAAACATATTCTTAAGTAATAATGTATGAACTTGCTTGTAACTGATTTATTTTTCAATATCTCGGGTAAGCTAGCTGTATATATTCTCTCCTCCTGTCTTCAGCACAAAGTCATCAAGCTGAAGTAGAATTATTATCAAAATTGGTGCTAACATTGGCTGAAATTTGTTTGTGCGAATTTTTATACGATTCCTAGTAATAGAATAAAAGGAAATGAGTAAGCTTTTAAATTGCTTACACAGACCTCTAGTTGCGTAGTAGGTCAGCAAAGGCACCTCGTTGGGAATTTTGTTGACTAATGAAATATTAGCACGACAAACTTTGGTATCTATTTGTTCATTCAGCTGGTGCGATCGTAACGAGGTAAATTATTGCCGCATTGTGAATCTGTACGGACGTGTACACGTTTTGATGTTATCTGTGGTTAAATTGCCGCGTTTTAGTTGTCATTGTCCAATAATGTCGCTCGTGTAATAACTCTGGAATATAACCGATTTATTCGGAAATAATACCATATATATAAAACTTATGGTCTTCTATTACTAATAATACATACATTTTGACTATTAAATGTTTTGTTTTATTAATATTGTTTTCAATAATCTTGTCATATCTTTAAGGAATAAAGTTCCCAAAAAAATTGATTGTGTAGTTTATACAAAAGCAAAAGTTCAGTCAATACAGTCAAGTTATCAATAACTCTTTATAATTTTTTTTACATATATGATTATTTTAATAATTTTAAAAATATTAAAAAGTCACACATATAAAAAAAAAAATAAACAAAAATGTTGAAGATATGGCTGTATTGATTGAACGTTTGCCTTTCGCTTTAAGGATGAAAATATTTGAATTTTATATAACTGCTGATTTGTAAACAAAGGTTGTTATTATGTTAATTAAGAGGTTAGAACTAAAAAATTAATAATATTCGTAATAATTTATTACTGTATTGTGTTAATAATGAAAGTAACATTTAACAACATTTCATTAAGTAATTTTAGATTATTGCCATATTAAATACTATTTAAAGATGTTTTATGAGAGTTTGCCATAATAACAATAACAATCTGTATATTAATGAGAAATTATACGTTTTATTAATATGAATAAAACTCACCGTTGAATTATTGCAACACCAAAATCGACACAGGGAAAATAACAAACGATCGCCTTCCTAACGCGAACGTTAAAACGTAAATGTATAATAAATAATTAGATGTACCTAATAGTCAGTAGGTACGTATAGGTAGGTATATAAATCGAAGATGACGCACTGAACGAATCATCGTAATTGCGGTTCACGACCAATGGTAAAAAAGGCCCACGAAATTCATTACGCCATTGGCAGAAAACATTTCGTGTAGAACAAACGGACGATTCCGTTTCATTTATTCCAACGCCTTATCACTGATTCAAATGTTGCCACGTTTTTAACTATCGTAATTTGTTGTTTTCGCGTCCAACACTGTATTCGTGTACAAGGCCGGAGATTAGTTTTGCTATAAACTGAACGAATACAATTATGTTAATGACGAAAAAAGTCTCATTCTCAAGTTTTAATTGGTAATGTTCCGTTGGTTTGTGTAACGCTGATGGATTTATTTTGCAAGTTATCATGTTTCAATAGCTCTTGTCGTTTGAAATTCATTTGTAAGTGTTTAATTATATCGTGTCCAGATGTTTTAAATTACCATTACATTACCGATTTGTCACGACTTATTTAATTATATATTGTTAATATTCTTACCATAGTACGCGTCGCGGCGGATTCCGAATGCGTGTATTACTTTATTTTGGTGATATGCCGAGACTACAATTCCGGTCTTGAATGGGAGGTAGACCGTCGGGACCGGACCGACTCAGCTCATCTCTACGCACCGTATCTAAACATGCCACTAAAATGGCGTCGCGAACACAAATCACTCGGACGTTCAAACTATTGTAGCAACGCCCATTTTATCATACCAAAAGCAACCAATGCCATGTCAAACTACAAATTATTTAGCAGCGCGCAATATAGCACTTTATCGCGCGTGCGCAGAGGTTAGTATGGCGCGCGCGACGCGCCCCGCTAATGTTTTCCATTCACGCACACAGCCGCGCCGGCACGCACACGGGCGCCGCGCCCGCGAATGTCACGAAATCTAGCCCGTTTCTAGGTTAGAACATGCGCGGGCGCATGCGCTGTGACCACGTCTTCCGTGCAATTTCCAGGACATTTTAGAATTTAACCATAATAAAAACCATTTGTGGACAATAGTGTAAATCCGTTTATATCTACGATCAACTAAAATAAAAAAAATGCATTATACCTTAACTAGTTGGAATTTCCCCATTTGTACTACACAGCTGTAATATGACGACATTAATGAGAGGTAGAGTGAGAGGGAAGAGTTAAGTAATCGTTATAAAAATCAGCTTATTAATCTTGATTCTATATATGGCATCCTTCTCCACCAATCCATCCCTATCTTTCAACCCTCTTTTTCTAAAATCAATTTCGATCTGAAACACGAATTTTTTTTTTTTAATATATTCTACATGAGTGTATGAAATTGCTAAGGTTGAAACCCACTAGCCTGTTATCGATACGTTAATATATCTGCTGTGTTCCAGTTGTATTATATCAGAAGCAGAATATTCTGGAAACATACTTCGCCACGCCACGGTCTGTTGATGGTGATGACAGTTCACCACGATCTCCTCACTTAGAACGTTCAACAAACTCAAATGATTAAAGCAAACTTTAATATTCCTATTTCCATTGGCTATCGTTCAATGCAAATCTACACTTCAATGGAAACTATTAGATAATCGATAAACACCAATACATTAGCTGGCATCGATAAGTTATCAATGCAATCGAATATTTTATAGAACCACAATAAGGATTCGTTTTATAGGATCTCAAGGTTGGTCCTGGAATACTAAAATTCTGATAAACACTCCTCCGATAAACAATAGCAATAATTCATTGAAAAGAGCAGCTGGATGCTGGTGTAGTTTCTGTCAAATTTCACTACGAAGATGATGATGATGGTCCTCATGAGGCTGTAGGTAGGTTTTAAAACTCTCATTGAATATATTATAGATTTAATTCCCTTGATATTATGTAGTTGCAGTTGTAGTTGTTGAATATCGTTTTATTAATCTATTGAGGAAAAACGACGCTATTGGTTTTTTATAACATCATTGCAAGTTTTTTGACCATCATTGAGAAGTGACATCCATAACTGCTTGGCGCTAATCAGGATAATATACACTGCACTACGTTGTGTTCATTGACCAGCGACTTCTGTTACGCCTCGTTAATGTAATATAACTAGCTACAGCTCCTTTCAAATTCTAACATATGTTTGCACGCTGCAAAATAGGAGCAGCGATGGTACGTACCTAGACTGTATCTGGGATCAGAGACTCTACGATTGGTATTGTACCATTATTTATATATACATTCAGAAGTCGGCGGCCCATTCATCACTTAAAAGAATGGATGAAAGAAGATTAACGCAAGAGGTATACAAGGTAAGAATGATTGGAGAAATCTGTGCAGGTCGACCTAGGCGGACATATTCCGATCAAATTGAAGATGTCCTAAAGAAAAGCCGGGTCAAGAATACTCGCAATCGATGAGCATGCATGAAGACGCCCATGAAAGTGGAGGAAGCGAGGGAGGTGTGCCAGGATCGTAGCAAGTGGAGAGAGGTCATCTCTGCCTACCCCACTGGGAACGAGTTAGAATATTTACACAATAAAACTACCAACTAATTGGTCTCTATTGCTGAAGACCGTTTTAGCACCACTGTAGGTCCTAGTCCTACCGCCGAAAGGTAGTGAGTAAATTTTTATATGTTCCGATTTAAAGGGTGATATAGGTTATAATTACTGGAGGTACCGATATTCAACACCTTGTAAAAGCGAGCACAGTGTGGTGTATATTACCGTTATTATCACAGTCGTACACTTACCATCAAGTGAACGTCACGCTCGTCTTTTGGTTTAATAAAAAAAAAATATTTGTGGATTGTCCGCGTTGTCAGTAGCGCCGTGGTGACCGCGCAGCAGTGACCTTGTGCCGCTGCGATCGCGCGGCCTAGACACGGCGAATAACTTTGATTCGCGCACCGGGGACCGGCCGAATGCCGGCGCGTTGGTGTGCTGGCTGTACACACACGCATACACAGCCAAACACACAGCCTCACACACACGCAGGCATACACAACTAACGCTCGAGAGGTTTTCGATTTGTACGAAGGCTTCATCTCTCAGATTAACAGGAAAATGACTTTATTGTTTTCCTACAAACGCGTAAATATACCGAGAGGTTCTGTTGTTAAATAATTATTTAGTATTAAGCAATAGCTTTGAGAGGCCCTGAATCTGAAACAAGGTCTAAAACACCTTGTACATGTCTCGCTTATATTGCGACTAAAAAAGGCATAGACTTCTGCCAGAACAATGACAATTACCACCAGGTCCAAAATGCCTTGTACTGTATAAATGTAGAGTATATACAGGATAAATATTAATTAAGTTAGTTTTTAAATGAATAAATGCATTTTGATACTTTTAACCTTGTATTAGTTGACTGTATTAAAATGGTCTTCACAGGTTGTGTTCACTACAGTCGGACAGCGCTCGTGGGTCTGTTACTAGTAATCAATGTGCTAGTAGTAAATCCAATATATATATCCCTCATTAAGCCCAGTAATATATAGAAGTGCTTGGATAACACTTATTTTAATCGAAGAACGTCTAATGATCTGTGATCAATAGTTTAAGTGATGCCGGACTTCGGAGTTCAATGATCAATGTGTGTGATTGTTTAGTGCTAACAACGTTTAGAATACAAAGTGATTGTTAACGATCACCCATGACCTTACCGTCCGGCTGCACAGGTTTAACTGTGCCGGCATCGTTCGGTGCACTAATAGACAGTTAGCAGGTCGTAAAGCGGTGTCCACAGTCCGCCATCACGCGAAGTGACGTGTGACGCAACCCACGCCGCCGGGACTCCGCGCCGTGACATAACTAGTGGCGGCGCGGTTACTGCACTCAACGAACATTCAATTCAAATTTCGAACAGTATTTTTTTTTATACAATCAAGCGACAACACTAGCAGAACACCTGATGGTAACAGATCCGCCCATAACAACGTGGTGATAGGATGATACATACTAAACCACATTCAACCTGATACATAAGATGTTGGGCCTCCTCACCCTAGTAATTACATTAGCTACAGAACCCTTCAAACCGGAACACAGTAATATTTTTGCGGCGAAAACTAACGCTGCGGAACCTAGCTAGACGGTGTCCGGCTAATAAACCTGCTACTAGTACAGAGACCTACTACTAGTAAGTAAAAAGTTAAGTAATATATTCTATGTTTCTAAGCTATGGTTAAGTAATACCCGTTACCGCCTCCTTTCTAGGTTAAGTTCTTCAATTAAGTATAACTCGTACGTACTAACTTTTATTTAACGAGCAAGGCGTCCATCATCATCATCATTTCAACCGACGGATGACGTTCACCTGACAGTAAATGATAGAATGATATACACAGCACCACATTGTATTCTTCGGCTTGATACACAAGAACAGCAACCCAAAATATCATTAGCTGCAGCACCCTTCAAACCAGACGAAGGTATGTCACTGACACACCGTATATGTACCACCGCAACTCCTAAACCTGTGGTCAAATAGCAGTGTCCAAACATTACTGTGTACCGGATTGAAGGGCGCTGTAACTAGTGTAATTACTTAGGTAATAAGACTGAACATATTATGTCTCAAGAGTTTTTTTTTCACCTTCCCTCGGGCATCCTTGGGCCTGGGCTTTTATTTCAGTTCTTACATAACTGTCTCAGGAGATCAGCGCTATGTGGTGTATGACTTACCATCAGGTGAACGTCCCGCTCGTCTTGTTGCTTAATTGAATAAAATAATAAGTAAGGGTTGAAATTAATATCCCTTAATAAGTTATACAAATCCCAATCCGAAGTTATAATTCTTACTAATTAACTTATGGAGATTTTTTTTAATGTGCTTGACCACGATCCTGTCTGATGTTAAATGGTGAAGTGGTATACCATGGTGAAGCGCAGTATTCTAATTTGCCACTCTTCTTCTTCTTCTCTTGAAGACATGATATATTTGTTCGGGTACAATGATGCCGGTAAGTTATTCAAATCCTTAAACGTTCTTATAAAGAACGAAGAGCTGAACTTCTTTATTTGCTAACTAGGGTTGTTTGCCATGTAAGGGTGGTGACCCATCATGACTTTGGTCATCCGGTGGTGAAAAGTGGCTAGCCAACTCCATATTCGCCTCTAATAATGGACGCAATGATAACGAACAAATGGTTTTACAATTATACGTCGTTAATCATCAGGACACATGGCAACCCGGTTCGCAGGATCATAACTCAACGTCGCGGAGCGGAGGCCGGTCGACTGCTGAGTGACGTCACAGACCCTGATTGAGTAGCTCATAAGGATCATTCCTCGTCAGGTCAACCTTTACCGCCGAAAATGTATCCCATTAGTGTTAAACAATAAAAAGTATTATATTGTTAGTTTTACTATTCTTTTACTTATGTCTAGTAGTAAATACTACTATACTCCAGTTAAATAATGTATTGTAATTACTGTAGTAACACGGCAAGCGTTTCTCACAAAGGTACTGTATATATATGTTAAGTTACACAACTTACTAAGAATTAGTATCTTGCTAGTCGTTTTCCCTTTGCATAGGATCCGCTATGGATTAGAAATCCACTTTATTTTCAAAGTGTAGTAGCTAGTCAAATTACTAGGGTATTGAAATTTCATCCTAGTAACCATAGGCTACTAAGAATATGATAAAGATAAGCTCTGCCTGCAGGAGACTAGACGGATCTAAGAATTTAGCAGCCATTAAGTGTGGGACCAATCTCAATAAGCTAATCCAAGTAGATCAAACATCGTGAGGTTTCTTACTTGCTGTAGCGCAGCGAGGACGTTAAAGATAGCTTCCTTCTTTGAGTCCAATGCAGCTCCTAATATAGAGGTATTGATAGAAGGTTTAATGAAATAAAACTTCATATAACCCTGACTCTCTCCAGAATATCTTTTGAAGATATCTTCTACAACACCAAAAAAGATATAAAGAGTTATTTGCTATGTAAATATCTTAATTAACAGCACATTACTATGATGAGTATTAGTCATGAAATCATTATAATGTTATATTAATTTCTTGGTACTGGTGGTAGGTATCCGTAGCTGGAGGCCGTCGAGGTAGTCGCCCATTGCAGCCGCAATACACTAATGTGCAAACATTACTGTGTTCCGGTTTTAAGGGAGTTATAGCCAGTGAAATTATTGGGGTAAAGAGACTTAACTTTCTATGTATCAAGGCGGCGAGCGCGACGTGATGTTGGAAACCACGTTGTTACGAACTCGTCTGGTCGCTTTGTTGAATAAAAAAAAAACACCCCCACGCATAGAATATTTTATATGCTAAGAATGTATAGTGATAACATATAATTAGGTTATATATGTTAATGTTTTGTAGTAGTAACATTGTAAACAGAAATCCGACGCAATCGGCAAGGCTGCGCCCTTGCTCCATTATAATCTGTACCAATGATACAATATCAGCCCGAGTATTTAATTACCTACGTAACACGGCCCACTCGATTGACAACGGTCCAGTTTGAATTTCGAATCGCGGAAATCGAATGTTTTTTTTTTTTTTTCTTTCCTAATTTAACGGCAAACGTCCGACGTCTGTCCAGCCATGACTTGGATGTCAATTTATAAAAAAAATATTTTATAGATAAAGTTTTTAATAAAAATTTTTTTTGTTTTTTTTTTTTTTATACTCCTAATAAAATTTAATCTATTTAATTCGACTTTTTTTTTTAATTCTTTTTCGACAAAGCCTATCTCCGTATATCTCTCTTCGTCACCTGAATCCTTTCTGAGCTTACTTCTACGTCTACTCTATCTCCATTTGCTATTTCTGTAACAATTGTCGGCCATTTTTTCTACTTTCTCATCGAGACTGTCCTTACCACCGCCATTTTAATTGTTTGGATATTTTCAATTTCCGTTATTTATATCTACTTCTTTATCCTATCTCTGTTTCCTTTTTTACCATACCATTTTGTTATATAAATGGAAAAAATATATTAGTATTAGGTAATGCTAAAATACCTATAATAGCTCAAATACTATAGATCTGACCGTCTTCTCCGTTCTTCTGGAGATCATTAAGATACTCTTCTGGTGATAAATAGTAAGGTTCAAGTAGTGTAATTCTAATTGGATGATATAGCTAATGAAATTAGTAACCCGATGAGGTTTATCATTCAAGCAAATGCCTCTTACCCTGGTCATCATCATCATCATTATCAGCCGATAGACAATGGTCCTACAAAACCCTGGTCAAAGATTTAAAATGATAAAGCAACAGATTGTCAATTATTTTAGAACTAATATATAGCTTTCATTATACTTCTTTATTAATCCTTGTGTGCGACCAGCACACGACCATTTAACAAGTGGTAGGTATCTGTTACCGGAAACCGTCTAGGTACCACCACATCACCTGATGCAGCCTGCTGATGCTTTTGTTGGAAAAAACACAACCGAGTATGAGGGGCCGAGACCACGGCGCCGTGGACGTGATGTTCTTAGCCGATGTAATTTTATTTCAATTTTTTAACTTCCGGTTTAGAATATACACTACCGGATTATACTAAAGCGTAAACGACGGAAATAATATTGTGCTTGTTATTTGCAGTAACAATTAACGTATGAGTATTTCTAGACTTCATCGCCGCTTACCATCAGATGGTATCATAGACAAGCTCTAGTCTATACAACAAAAAAAAAAAAGTTTTAGTACCTGAATGCAGAGCCGTAGAGTAATACCGATAGCTTCACATACTGTATAGCTTACATTAAAAGTTCTGACAGTTTTTACCGCACCATGGACATGAGCTCAAGCAATCTCCGAGACGGTACACCATCATTGTATATATAGGAACGGTAATAGCGGTCCACCTGCTTCCGCCGCAAACTGGATTGCTAGGCCCCGACGGACGTCACGCGCCCCACGCCCGATACAGAGGTGCACAACCTTTCATATCATTTCAAAATTACTTTATACCTTTAATCAAAATAAACTGGTGGTAGGTCTCTTTTGCCGGAGACCGTCTAGGCAGCTAACAACGCCTCTCCTATATCTACCGTCAAACAGTACTATGCAATTTACTGGGATAACTCTCGTTACCTTAGTAATTTCAGTAGCTATAGCGCCCTTCAAACCGGAACACTAATGTTTGCATACTACTGTGGCAACAGATATAGGAGTGGCGATGTTAGCTGCTTAGACAGTTTCGGAAGGAGACCTAAGATGTTAAGTCTCCTCAATATCTCGTCCCAGAGCGATGAGCGCAATGTGGTGCTGTATAACATCCTAACTAGCGCTACATTGTTATGTAAAGCTGTTGCTCAATTGAATAAAAAAAAAATCTCTTGAGTCTGTAACTGCATACGATGTGACAATGGCATTCATTATGGTATTATACCATATTTGATCTCCTACTGCATCACCCTGTATCTGATCTATCTCACACAGTATAGTAGACAACTAACGTATATATATAACTAAAAATCATAAGCTTGGTCTGAAATCGAACCTCTATTCTCTGATGATCTTGGGCGTATGGTAATCATTTTGAGCCTGACTGCTCATATGATACTGGGTTCGAACCCGGGTCCAAGACCTTTTGGAATTGACCCATGGTCATATATTTCATAAGCCATATTCGCGCCTCATATAAGAAACGTTGAAAAGCGAAACTAGTGAACAACTAAGGAGATTTAATATTACAAACGGATAAATTGATTGGTAAACATATATATATTATATATATAGCTAAGGGTTTAATTTGTATTAAATATACAAAAAAAAAAAAAAATCAACTTTATGGTTTTATTTTATTCGAAGATAGGGGTGAGATGTTAACCCGATGGTACGTTATACGCCTGCTCATAACGTAGCCCTAATTAGAATGATATTGTAGTCATCGCCTTGTAACAATATGATAAGTCTTCATACCCAAATATCTTCAGCTATAACATCCTTCAAACCGGAACATGATAGTTTTTGCATACTACTATTTGTCGGATACAATAGTACCTAGACGGTCTCTAGTAATAAAGACCTACCGCCATCAAAAGTTGTAGCCATTTTGATGATATAACACACACATGCATATATAAAAATGTGTATGAGTGTGTGTGTATGTGTGTGTGTGTGTATATATATACACACACATTCGCCATATGTCAAACGCGATATAAAACCAAAAATATTCCAAAAACAATCAACCTCCATCCCGTATCCATAAACGGCTTCCAAGTCTTGACGCAATAAATTCGCGATAAATAAAAATTTCATTTCCTGCGGTTAACAATCAACGTTTTTTTTCTCATTTAATGCGTTAAGCTGCTCCACCATTAAAGGGTGAGTGGCTAGAAAAAACCCCCAACCCCCCCTGTAAGTATTAATACAATAATAACTGAAATTGTTTCACCGATAATCGTAATGAAATGTGAATTTGATATACTGTTAATACCCGTTGAATATTCAACGCCTCGATTTATTTGTATGTGATAAACTCTGCCCAGCGGTGGGCAAGTGTGGGCTTCGCAATAAGGAGTAGGTGGGTGCGGACATTTTGTACGTAACACGCGAACTTGAACAATTATATACAGATTATAAAACTCATGTAGATTATAAAATGAAATGTGTGTGACAGTCCACACCGTCCGTGTGACGGACGGACATTACACATGGCGTCGGAAATCCTATTAGCATAATGTTGCCAGTGTTAAATTGCTTAAAGACACGATTTTTTTTTTAACTGCTACAATGTTGCCATTAAAAAAATCACTCGTGAAAAGCGACAGATTGAACGGGACGTTTACCTGATTGCAAGTGATACGCCTGCCCGTTACAACGTGGCGCTGGTTAGGATGTTATACACTGCACCACATTTCTCTCATCGCCTGAAGACACTAGCTACAACGCCCTTCAGAGCGAAACACAATAATTTTGGCACTACTGTTTGTCGGCTGCATTAGGCCCTGCGGTGGTACCTATGTAGACGGTCTTCGGTTTCTACACAAAAAAAAAACTAGACAACTTAGTTATGGATTGTTAAAATGTTTACACAGCTTTAGGTGACTCTCATTATGTTAAGACAAAAGATTATATGTCAATGGTGGTAGATCTCTGATTGGACCTGTCTACGTGAGTATCCACCGCAGAGCTTATTCTGCCACTAAACAGTAGTGTGCAAACATCACTGTGTTCCGAATTGAAGGACGCTGTAGTCTCAGGCAACGAGCGCAATGTGGTGCAGTATATATCATCCCAACAAGCACCAAGATGTTATGGACAGGTGTATCACTTAACATCAGGTGAAGGTCCTGATCATTTCGTTTCTTAATTGAATGAGAAATAATGTCATATACTAGATGGTTATCGCCAAAAACAATTTAAAGAATCAAATAACATTTAATTATTATATTTACTAAGTATCCTTTGAAGTATTTATAAAATGTATTAGTACGTAAATATTATATTAAGCAAAACAGTATTTTTGTAGCGTTGTTTCGAAAGATATAATAGTTTATATAACCAACGACAAATCTCCATTACTCAGCTAATTTAATTAACTAACAATAACAACGAAACGTACGCGAATAAAACACCGGAAATTGTTAATAAGAATTTCTAATAAATCAAACCGTGTATCCCTTATCGGCGTGTTATATAAATGGCGTCACGTTAAATTTATTCTACATTGTCTAATCCGTCGGACGTATCGCGTCGCCATTTTACGAGCAAACAGCTCATAATTCAAATGTTTATTGTCGCCCGCCATAAAAAGGAATAAGGTGACATATAATCATAAAGCGCGCGTATCAGTTATAGTTTTATTGGGGGGCTGTCGGGAGACGGCGACCTCAGCGCGCGCGCGGCGCCTCGGTCGCGCCGTTACAAACTCCAAAAAGTATTTACTCCAATTTTTTTTTTTTATAAATATATTTAATGGCGTTCGATTTATGAATAAGTAACATTGCTATAAAAAGAATTATGTTTTTTTTTTTTAAATCAAATCATGATAGGAGACCCTGTAGGTAACGCTGCGCCTATTTCTTAGTATTATGCACACATTATTATCAGGTTTAAAGGGCGCTGTACTTAATGAAATTACTGTGGTAACGAGACTCAATATTTTGTGTCAAACGACGAGCGCAATGTGGTGCAGTATATATTAACACTGGTGGTAACAACGCAGCACTTCTGCCGCCAAACATTACTGTGTTCGGGTTTGAATGACGTTGGTGCTAGTGAAATTATTTAGGTAAAGAGACTTAACATCTAATTTCTCAAGGCGACGAGCACAATGCGGAGCAGTGTATATCATCCTAACAAGCGCCATGTTGTTATGGGCAAACGTATCACTTACCATCAGGTGAGCGGCTTGTTTGTCTCATAGCTCCGTCTTATAAAAAAAAACAGTCAATGTATTTCGTGTATGTGTTTGTGTATAAACCTATTGGAATCTATTGGAATTAGGTATTACTCCGATAGGTCACAAAACTTAGTAATTAAACTACAGAACCAGTTAAATTATAATATTGTTAAGTTTACACTTTACTGCTTTGACTAGGAATAGACGCTGTACTTAGATAAATATTAAGTTCTAGACTTAGAATACAATAAGTCTATTTTGACCATGAAATAACCAAGATATTATTTTTATCTGCAGCGAGCTAACCCTAGATTTAAATTTTAGATGTTAATTGAAAACTAGTCGAATTATAGTTAAGTATATTTCCTTAAGGATGGAAGGGATTCCGCATCACAACTCAGGGAACCCAACCTCACCTTCTTGTGGTGGACCCTGGTAATCAACAAACGATACTCCGGCTTCCGCTAACCCTCATTCGGCCAGAGTGATGGAAAATGGCCCAAATCTCCTCCATATGAACCCCTAGATATGACAGTCCTTAGAACCCTGCGGTGCCGAAGGCAATGCTGATACTGTATGTAGAGATCTTTGAGAAAGCCTATATCCAGCAGCAGACGTCTATCGGCTGTTGATGATGATGCCTATGCCATCCACCACCATCACCACGTCCACGCTGGACATGGGCCTCTTCCATAGATCTCCACATCGATCAGTTCTGTGCCGCTAGAGTCACCGGGTATCAGGGGCCGTTGTTTATAGGGCTTTATATGGGAAGTCTTGGGCTACTTCCCACCACTCTGGCCCAATGTGGGAAGCCAGAGCCTCGTTAGTTGATTATCCGGTTGCACCGCGAGCTGGTGCAGTTAGCTTGGATCCTATGAGTTGTGCGGAACCCCTTACACCCCTATGCCACCCACGAACAAAAATAGACACCATCAGTGTAAAATTTCCATCCACTGTGCCATAGGTACGCTGAAGCGTTAAGTAGGACTTAGGTACATGAGTACTAACAATCAAATGTTATACGTTCAGCTAGACTTTTGATAAGTGATAAGAAGACTGTGTAATATTAATTCAACTGTTGACTGATAAATGATAATGAGGTGCGACGCGCTGAACTATGCAATGATATTTATATAGGAAATGTAGACAATCACCACCTTCAAATAGAGAGGGTATTATAGGAACTTCAAAAAGTCTGTATATATAGAGCAACGCTGGAACGATTGATGTGGAGATCTTTGGGGGAGGTCTAAGTCCAGCTGTGGACGTCTATCAGCTGATGATGATGATAGAGGAAATAGTATTATCTGCAATCAAAATAACAGCTTTTTAATTGATTTCTATGAATTTGATCAATATACTTATCTTCTTTTTCTTGCTAGATCTTGTCCCATCTTTACTTGAGGTCGACCTTCCTGGTCATTCTTCTAAATCCATCATAGCTTCTGTAAATTAGTTATTCTTTAGATCTTTATTGATCAGGGTCCACCAAGTAGTCGGTTAGCTCCTAGATCCTCTCTTTTTAGTTTCTAGATCCAGCGCTATCCTGACCATATGCGTTGTTGGTCTTCGATTATGATTTTTCCTTTGATTTTCCCTTGAACCGGTTTTGCTTCAAAGGAACCTATGACATGTATGTTCTTCACTCTGTCTTCTAAGGTAGCTCCTACTGCCAACCTACACATTCTTATGTATACCAACATATATATATATAATATATGTTTGTTATATTTTATCGCTGCTTTAATATAAAACGGAATTTTCGCGGTAAATTATAATTTATTGTAAGTACTCTCCTCAATCAGCCCGTTTATCGCACACAGGAAAACAATGCGAATAGTTATATTATTAAGATGACCTCATCGCTATAAGAGATGGAGACTCGGCTGAATGTTGCCAACAACAAATTAACTAGTGGCAGCTCTCTGTTGCTACAGACCGTCTAGGTTCAATCATTACTGTGTTCCAATTTGAAGGGCGCTGTACCAAGTTCAATTACTAAAGTGACAACTCAATATCTTACGTCTTAAAGCGACGAACACAATATAGAGCAACAAGTAACACCCCAACTAGCTCTACGTTGTTATGGACAGGTGTAATTACACGTCACTAAACATCGAACAGGTGGGGATTCATATAGGATTTCGGCCGAATGTGAGCTGATGAGAGAGAGTCTCGTCTGTTGATTATCAGGTTGCACCGCGAGCTGGTGAGGTTGGCTTGGTACAACTGAGTTGTTGTGCGGGAACCCTTACACAATATACCTATTTCAATATAAAGAAATTAAATATTTCTCTGATAAATTATTTAATTTCTAATAGTTGAAATAAGCGAGTCGAATTGATAGAAGTCGCGTGAAAAGAATTAAGCGCACGCACACACACACGCACACACACACGCGAACACACGCACGCACACACGCGGACGCGCACTGCCGCCAACATAATGAAAATAATGTTAGGTAATAATTCCAAGATGTCTTCCGCGATGTAACGTCGACTGCCATCAATATGGCCGTTTAGATATTCCATTTGTATACGGAACTGAAGGAGCCTCGCCGCAGACCTTGCGTCCGCAGTGAATGCTAGATTTCTAAATAGGTTTTCCTTCTAATTTATTCTGTAGTATACGAGCCAGTTTTGGACAATAAACACAGAAATGAATATTAATATAAATATTTAGGAGTTAACTGATACAAATATGATTAGTTATTGAACGTCATTAATCTTTTATTCCGACGGCAAGCCTACCCTGCCCATCACTATCATCATCATTAGCCAGTAGACGTCTACTGCTGGTCATAGGCCTTCACATCAATCGGTCCTGTGCTGCTCGTATCCAGCAGCTTCTCCCTACCTCATAGAGCGTAGCTTCTGATACCGCCGGGCACTAGGGGCTTTCATCAGTAGGAGTTTATATAGGGTGTTTGTGCCATTTCCTACCACGCTGGCCCCATGTGGGTTGGTGGAAGCCAGACGCCTGCACAGGTGGTGCTATTTAGGAAAATATACACCATACCTTAGCCTTAGTTATATGAAGTTAAGTCGAGTCACTCTAATTACTTCATTAGCTACAACGCATCTAGACCATGGACTTGGTTATGTTTTACCCCGACGGTCTCCAATAATGGAGACCTACCATCAGCAAAGACCACTAGAATTAAATTGATAATCATACTGAAGATAATAAAGAATGTTCATGCAGAATACTCCATCTGTTATATATTGACAGCCCAAGATTTAGAGTATGAAAGAGAAAGAGCTTCTAAAATCCACTACATACGGCAATGGAATGGATCCTTGGTTCGAAAGCAGTTAGCTGCTGACAAGCAATGCAGAGGTTGAAGACAGGGGGATTTGTCAAATCGCTGTAGCAATACGTCGTTCAGCAACAGGTCAGATGTCGCGAAGATATATCACGAATATGGTGACAGGTCGTTATACAACATCCGGTTGTGTTGCGGCACGCAGTTCGTTTCAAATAATTTGTACAACAAAATGTCTCCTCGATTAAACACAGGCGTTGGCGATGGTGATGCCGAAGCCGGAAACGTTTAAAATCCAGTGTGATGAATGTGAGTATACTTAGGTGATGAAGTGAGGTAAATATATCTGGTTAAAATATATCTTATTATCTCCCAAACTAGCTATATTTGGATTACAATAGCAAGCATAGTATGTTGGTTATAGTCACAGAAAAGTTGCTCCTTTTTCCTTAGATTTTTCCAGTCATAATCATCTAATAATCAGTCGACTAAGTTTCGTTAGTCTGCAAAAAAATGTACACTTAATCATCACTTTACGTTTTAACATGTTTTGTACTTGCTTATGTTATTATAGTTAATATTAAGACTCATAATTTACATACAATTAATAGTGTCATTACAATAACTACGTACATTTTATAAGTACGTAGATTACTATTTCTTAGTGCTTTAAAATGTGAATATACTATTTCCAGCAGATCAAAAAGTTTAGCGACCGCTGAACTAATGACACGGCATTACACCATAGTAACACTAGCATGATCTAGACGTTGCTAAGTGTCCAAATAAAGTATTTATAACAAAGATAGTCAAACGTTTTTTTGGACCAAAATACTTCCTTTATAGAACAAAGAAATATTAGAGTCACTTATGTAAAACATTCATTGTTTTAAATAACACTTTCTGTTAGTTCACTAATATGTAAATAAATACATCGAACATGTCCATGTTTTCGTATTTTAATAGTAAACTATTGTAATGTGCAAATAAATTATCACTGAGGCAGGGCTTATTGAAATCGTTAAGTAAATGACTATTACTTAGCGACATTACGTACGAATAGTCGGCGCTAACAATGCGACAGTGCTTGGCGAAATTAGCTCATTAGCTGTAAACAGGCGTCCGGCAAGCTGCAACTCGCCACTGGTTAAAATTAAGCTCCATCCCGATATTGCTTTTGCCTATTGTAGAAAACAAAAAAAAAAAATTAACGTATCTATTTGGATTATAGAGGTGCCAACATTTATTGATATCTCACAAATTTAAATTTCGAACATTATGACGATTCGCAAAAAAAATGTTACGATAATCGATTGAGATAAAACAAATCGATTTTTCGGTATTAAATATTTTACATAAATGAAAAAAGTTTTTACTTCACTAAAATGTTCAGCTATGTACGTACGGGCAGGGTTAGAAAAAAAATATGAATGTCATCAGTTTCCAGCTCGAGCGCCATATTGGTGGCGCAATGGAAAAAAGCGCGCGAGGTTCTTTATCGTCACCAAAAGTCAACATCGTTATGCGGGAAGCGCTTAGATGCGAACCGTTTGGGCCGTTAGGTAACCGTGAAAAAATATCCGCCGCGCCGCCCACCGCGCCGCGCGCTTGCGGTATTTCGAACGTGCGACAGGGACGGCGATACCCACCGCGCGCACGTCGGAGAGAGCGCACACGATCGTTATCCATTCGCCGTAAACATCGGTGGCTGTTTGGCCTAAATGACGGTTTTATTATATTAATTGCTTGTCTATGGAAAGTTCTGTTCAACGTTCAGGTAACTGTTTAGTTCTGATTGTCAATTGCAGTTGAGTTTCGCTGCGAAGTTATTTTAAACTCTCCAACGGTTAGCTTACCTTGTTCAACAATTAAAATTTAATTCAAATGCTTTTTAAGTAATAACATTAATTAAATGCTAAAGCTAAATTACGCTATCACTCTGTACTTACAGATAAACTTATACATTATAATAGACACACCTGACAATTATTAATAACATCATTAAATCAACATATTCAAAAACAATGAAGCTAGTAGATATGGAACTAACATGGCGCTAGTTAAGATGTTATACGTTGCGCTCGTCGCCTGTGATATAAAATGTTCAGTTTCCCTAATATGACACAATATAGCGTCCTTCAAACCGGAAAACAATAATACTGTAACTACTAGAAAACGTCGTAAATATATAGAAATTAATAATAGACCTCCATAGTACCAACAGTAATCATAGAACAGGAGTAATATTAAAGTATGTACAATTTAAAAATTCTAGATTTTACTACTCAAATAGTACATCAACGTACAAAATGTATCAAATTTAAAAACTTAGTCTTTTCTAAACTAATAACTTTTGACTTCTTTCCTTTTTTTTCCTTTCTTAGATTATTTTATACCCTTCCTGTCTTAGCCGGTGATATTTATAAGAAATCTTATTACTCTTTCATGGGAGAAGTTGAACGATATAAATAAGACAATACTAAGAATAATTTATTCAATATTTACTTCTTCTTCTTCTTATATTTACCATATCTTTTTTATAAAACAAAAAGATAAAAAAGATTGGACAAAGAAAATATTGAAGAGCGCTCTAGATTCTACTCTAGACTCCTTGTGTTGTGGACTCTCTTCCGTTTACATTTTGATAATAATTTTATTTATTAAAAAAAAAAAATAAGAACAAACCATAAAGGCCTTAAAATAATAATTTCATAAATAAATATGTAAAGGATAATATCAATGCTAGCACTAGGAGCACTAGGACCTGCTGCAGCATTTGATTAATGGAGACCAATACATTACAGCATACGTTCAATATAAATGAAAGATATTATGCGGAAGTATCCATTATTTATGTTTTATACTTCTTTCCTCTTTAGGAATTTTATTTCAATAATTTATAATTACTATCTCATCATCATTAGCCGATAGACGTCCACTGCTGGACACAGGCCTTCCCAAAGATCTCTACATGGGCACCGGGGAACGTCGTCTGTAGGGGTTGATATGGAAAGATCCGGCTCATTACCCACTACGCTGGTCTAGTGCGTGTAGGTAGGAGCAGGTACCGCGTTTGCTGGTGATCAGGGTACACCACGAACTGGTAAGGTGGGCTTGGGTCCCACTACTAGGTGGATAGAGGATATCATAAGAAGTACTGGGAGCGACTGGATTCAAACAGCGCAAGACCGTGCTATGTGGAATACATTACAAGAGAGATGTCCAGCATGGATATCCATCTGATGTAATAATGATGACGGCTGACGGGGCAGTAAGGTCCTCGAGTGGGAAGCCACAAGTCACTAGGTGGACCGACGATCTGGTGAGGATCGTGGGTACCCACTGGATG